>UELW01000622.1:3287984-4615950 GCA_900490495.1 Danionella dracula
ACTTTCAGCTCAACTTTACTTTTTCTAAACAATAGCTGACAATCTTCTCGAAATCTTCTGTTTTCTACATGAACTGAATCTGAGCTCAAGCGAACGAACTACTGTGGTAAACTTACATGTATTTAGCCTTCAAATAAGCTATAGAGGAGACAGCACTCTGTATTTTCCAATGTACGTTTCCCTTCTGCTGTTAGTGTGAGCGCGTATCTCCATAAGGTTACAAAAAGAAGCCATTAAGAGAGCTAAAGCAATAGTTGCAGCAAAGTGTGGCGGTTTTTATCTCCGAGAAGAACAGTGTGTGTTAGCTTTCACGACTCTGGAGCTAAACCCGGAAGTGCCGTTAGAAACACATTTGTCAGTCGGTTATCAAGGGCTCTTTCAACCTCTCTTTTAGAGGTATGTATTGCATTATTTTGTGAATCGTGTATAATAAGCATTTTCATATTATTATACTCTGTAAAATGTCTCAGTCTTTAAGGTCAGCAAATAGTGCAGGAATGTGTAGTAAAGCTGATACTGAATTGTATACACTTTTTACTTCCTGTAAAGTAAAATATCAGGAGATAAAAAAAAAATCTTTAATAGCTTACCCGATTATTATATTGATTACAGTGAAAGATTAATCGATTATCTAATTTAATAAATATGAAATAATCAATAGCTGCAGTTCTATTGTCTACTAATAAAATATGTTTTACTATTTTAATTGTATTTATATTTTATACATAAATAAAAATATGTTAACCATCCATTTAATCCTCCATAAAGACGATAGAAAAATATAGGAACTTATAATGAATAAAAATAACATAAATAGTAAATCGTTAACTTTCATGTCCAATCATAAAACAATGCATAATAATATATTGTTATTGTTGCATAAACAACAATACATATACAATAAAAATATATAAGAGGTGTATAAGCTATAAGCAATTATATACAAGTCAACCATTTATCTCAGTCGACTAATCAAAAAAAATCTATTATGGGAATTATGAGACTGATCTTTTATTGTAGCCCTAATATATCGTATTTCATCTGAATACCTTGTGGGTCTGACTTTTTGAAGGCATTTCCAGCATCGATGAAACTGGAGGCTGCATCATGTTTGCTCTGCATCTGCAGGTGTAGAAGAGCGGCTTGGGAGAAAGCATTTCCTGCAGCTGACAAACACACAGCCATAACAATTCTAAAATGGAAACCATTCGTGGAATGTTCTCACCTCAAAAAACAAACAAACAAAACAACTAAACAAAATCAAATTAAGAGCATTAATCTAAAAGTGTTTACCACTCCAGTTTTTGGCCATCTTGAACATGTTTGCAGCCCTTCCATACAAGTCACACGCATCCTCCATCTTTGAAGAGCCTCTGCAAAGAAAGTTTAATATGAAGCTTTTCACACAGTTGAGTCATGGTCAAAAACATTGTTATTTACTAAAATGCGCTCAGAATAAACAGGTCTTAAAAAGTTAATAAAAAGACAAATAAAATCCCAGTCTCAAATTAAATATAAATATTTACACAGACACAAAATAGAATACAATATGGCAAAAATTTCTCACAATTATTACGTTTTTTGTAATTATTTTGATGAAGGCAGCAGGTCTCAAATATACTCTTTCTAACATTAGCGAGAATTATCTCTTTGATGCGCTGGTTTGCATCAAAAGGATGGAGTGAACAGTTGGAGAACTCATTTTTTGTTAACTATCACTTTAAATGATGTTTTAGTTGTGTTGCAACTGGCCGAGGTGTCAGCTGACTGTAAGTCCACAATTTACTGTCTCGATGGCAGTTTCATCATAACTATTATTAAAAAATATTGAATATGATACTAGACCAGAAAAAAACTGCTTGAAAAGTTGGCAGGCTCATAAAGTTTCAAAATCCACGGTTCTAAATTAAAATTGGAACTTGTAATTTGACAGCTAGCTGGCTAATGAGTCCTGCTAGCCCTCTGTTTACCCGGCTGAACCGATATAAGTTATGAAACTTACCCAAACATAGACCCAAAAAAGGACTGCGAAGATTTTACTTTCTTCTCGGCCTCCGCCATCAGAGCCATGGCCTCCTTCTCTTTCCCCGTGTTCTCCATCACTTCTTCTACAGTTTAAACTTTAGCTGTGACTTCGGAGAACAGGCAGAAGCCACATCAACGCATCTCCGAGTTTCCAAAAGGCGGCGTCGACTATTCACTTCAAAATAAAAGTTCAACGATTCATGCATTTTGTATTTAGACAAACATTAAAACACATCTATAAATCTTTGATGATTTTATTGTATCAGTCTAACCAGCACCGATGTTACTTAGACGATGTGTTCTAACAATTATTTATGTTCAAAAGATTTATCCGTATGCAGGCGTAAAAAGTACCTGAAAGCACAATAAAAGTGCACTCACGTTACAGAAAAAGCTACTCCAATACAGCATACAAGTTATAAAATAAAAAAATACTTGAGTTAAAGATTTTAAAACAACCAAAGTATTTTACTACTACAGAATATTGACTCAAGAGACGTTATGAAATGTGATAAAAAAACGTTAATTGGGATAAAAATGTAATAAAAAAAATGACCAAGACATGTCAGTCAATTTCAAATGCTCAAAAATGCTGAGGTAAAACTTTTTTTTGTATTTTTTCCAGTCTAAAAAGAGGAAAAATACAAAAAAGGTTAACTGTTTGTCTAAAATATTTTTTTTTAATTTAACTTCAACTGCTAAGTTCTTTTGGGGGAAAGTAACCAATAATAGTCATACAGTGGGTTTTGCCAAATCAGTAAAAACTTTTTTGGCAGAAATTGTTATTATAATCTTGTTGAAAAGTCAAACATGATCAACATTAGTTTTTATCTCTAATTTGGGCAAAAATCACATCACATTGATTCTTACCAGAATATGTTTCCTACAATTTGATGATGAATTCCTAAAAGCACTAATTATCGTGTTTTGTGTCAAACAAATCACAATACCATGAGTAACCATTTGAGAGTCCTTTCAAATGTACCGAAAAAAATATACAGTCTATCAGAAATATACTGTGTAGAGAGTAAAAGTTGCATATATATTTAATACTGTAGTAACAATCCTAATTCTATACTACTAATAATAATATGAAAAAATGGATAACCATAATACTAAGTACTAACACAATAAAGAAGTTATTCACTCAAATACTTCATGTCACTAGAATAAATAAATGAATAAATAAATGAATAAATAAATAAATAAATAAATAAATAAATAAATAAATAAATAAATAAATAAATAAATAAATAAATAAATAAATAAATAAATAAATAAATAGAAATCATTTAGGCTACTTTGTTACGAAATTTCGACTGTTTTAAATAATCCCTCCCTCTGTGGCCAGCAGAGGGCTCTCTCAGAACAAGGTGAAGGGTGAAAAATCTTTGACTTGCTTTTGGGGGCATCCTCCCGAGGAATTCCGCAAGCAGGCATGATGACGTACATGCGAACACTGCATGTCTGTCTGTGAGGGAGTCCCTCATTTTCAGAGGAGATGAACTCTGCTGAGTCACGCTGCCCATGTTTGCTCGATCGAGGGTTGCTGTAGCAACCGCTTGTTTAATGTACATTTTCCTCTCTTGAATGTACGAAACCTTTGACTTGAGCTCTCACTGAAGAAAAACAAGATGGGCAAGAGCTACTCCGCCTTGGAAACTATGTCAAAGGATGCTTATACTAGTTCTATGTTTTTATTTCCAATCAATCCTCGTAATATTCAGTTATTTCCAGAAGTTTAAGACTTAGCATTGTCTGCCTGAGCAAAACTTTAAATACAATCAAAAGTCTGTCTATCTGGATTATAATATACATGTCTACAAATTGGCACCACAATTTATTTATAATGTTCAGGGTCAGGAAATTCAGCAAAATCTTCTAAGAAGATCATTTACGGCTGCTTATGAGAGAAACTTCATGAAATATCATGAGCGATTTTTTTTTATCTTTCCTCGTTTTCACCAAAAGAGCATTTTTTAACAGGTGTGTAAGAATACCAAAAAGTACTCAAGTAAATGTACTTCACAGTAAATATAATCAAGTAAGTTAAACGTAGCTCATGATCAGATCGATCGGATGTCAAAGCTAAGCTCCCTAAAAAGAAAATGTTCATGTTGAGAAAATATGTAACTTACACAAAGTGTTTCTGTTTAAAGACAACACATTTCGTGGATAAGACATAAATGTACCTGAAAAAAAAAAACGAGATCAGCAGGAAGTTGAAACAGGCCTCTGACTGGGCTTTATTCCATTGACTAAACGTTATTTAGACGTGGAATAAAAGTCAGGTGAAACTTGGATTCAGTATTCAGTGGTCAGCACCTGAATCAGTCTGTGATATGTTAGCGGGATTGTTCTCTGAAAAAGTGCTTTCTATTGTACATGTGTTACCTTTGCGATTAGATTATTATTCATTTTGTTGACATTCTTTATATAAAGTGTTTTACCCAAGTGAAGAATCTCATCTAGATTGTTATAAGTAATCTACAAAATCTACTCAAGTATAAATAAAAGTAACATTACAAAACCTACTTTAACCTTCTGATGTCAGGACTCCTGGCTGACCGGCTGGTTCTAAATGTTTGGTTTGTTTGCATTAGCCACATGTTCCTTTGTTTGAGCTCCTGATTGTTTCTCTCCACCCCCTCGTTCTCATTCCTTTAGTTGATTTGTCTTCGCTCATTTTCTCCTCATTAGCTCCCCTATTTATTCCCTTTGTTTGTGCTGTTCTGTGCCAGATTGTTGTCTGCGTCTGACCCTGCAACATCAAATCTAGATGAACTGAATGCTTTTAGGTAACCTTTTTCTGTTTGACTCCGGAACTCTCTCCCAACCTTCCCAGCCTTTCTGAGTGGTCCCCGATTTGGTCGAAGTCTTTGCTCTTGTGCTGCCTGAAGTTATGATGTTCTGCACATTGGCCTGGTTCTGAACATTCCACCTGCCTCTCTTTCTACTGGCCAGTAAGTTTTATTTTTCCTGGTTATTTCCAGTCATTTTCCCTCAACTATTCCAGCAAAGTCTGCAAGTGTTTTCTTTTGACATTTTTATTTTCATTTTTTGGACTAAAAAGTTTTTTTTTTAATTAGACTGAGAAGACTGCTTCCCATTTGTTGAGTTTTTGTGTCTTTTTCCCCCCCTGAGACATTTTTTACTATTTTGCCATTTTTGCTTATGGACTGATCTGTCTGATTTTTTTGTCTTTTATAATAAATTATTGTCTTCATCTGGGTATGGGTTTTCTTTCTGTTTACTGGCCCTGACATCTGATGCATGAAATACCTGGGTCGATACTTTTTTGTATGTTCTTAGGGTATAAAACTCAAAAACAACTTTTCTAAAATATTATGATTACAGGAAATTGCAGAAATGTGCACTCTAATGGACTGCATGCACAGTAGGAAATTCACATAAATATGAATAAAATTGGGTTTTATGGTAAATTTGTGAACATTAATTTATTTTATGCTTGGAATTTTTTTTACATATTTTCACACGTTTTTTTTACATTAGATAGACCTGTTGTTTAAGCCAGAATGATAAAGAAAATGACATTCACAATGAATGTCGAACATGAAGCTGACACCTAAGTTAAGTTGATATTTCAAAACATCTCTAGCAAAAAGAACTTTATTTTAATTATCCTTAAATCTTTAAGGGTGCAAGACTGGTATTAAATGCCATTAAACTAGAATGAATTGTTTTTTTAGCAACAAGAACCAACATATTAGTCTTTCCATCTTTGAAAGCATCTTTTGACACCTTTAGTAATTTGCTCAGTTCTTCTAACCTAGGCTGTACAATAGTTAGCAAAGCATCCAGAGCAAAGTGGCACACCACACAGCATACATGTATTTGGTTTTTCTCGTGTCTTCCAAGTTCCCATACCACACTGAGGTCCCTCTGTATCCTTGCCCTCAGTATCCTGGACCTCATCAGGTTGACCTTCTGTACCGTGATACTGTATCTCAATCATCCTCAGCTCATATATGTTTATTGTTCTCTCTGTAGGAACTATTCTATAGGTTTCGTTAATCTATTTGTTATTTCATATTCCTTGCGGTCTACAAAATATGGCAAAATAACAATTGTTACTCAAAAACTATATCTAGTCTGCACAAATCTGTATTTGAAATGGATACCCAATAAATATAGCAAATATACACTGACTTACAACCAAAACAGTTACAAGAATAGGTGTGAAAGATATACCCTGTGATGCATGTTGTCCACTACATTGGACACATGATTAATTGTAATTTACTACTAATTTGAAATAAAACTGTAAAATGTAATTTATATACATATACACATCTTGGATTCAGGAAAAGAAAAAAGTTTTTATGCAGTAAAAACAACTGGCCACTAAATACACCTCAATGCAGTCGGGCAGCAGGGAGCACTCTGAAGGCTGATAAGCAGAGTCACCATAGAAAACATTGCATTTAGGATAAAAATGATTTTAAATAACCATCCGCTGCAGTGTCCGCTATGGATCAGAGGGTTAAAAAGTAAAGGTTCAAACAAAAAAATATTCATTAGTGTGTGTGACTGCCACGGTCAAGAGACAACAACACACACTGTAAACCTAAATGTTATAGCTAATGATCAATTCGATTTCTACTGACTTACAAGGTTTCAATAAGCATGTATTTGTTAATAGGGGCAGTTGTGGTCCGGTGGATAAGGAGATCAACTTGTGATCTGAAGGTCGCCGGTTCGATCCCCAGATCCACTGAGTTGAAGGTGGAGTGAGTGATGAAACACTTGCTCTCCATCCACAGCTGTGAAGCCCTCGAGCAAAGCACCAGTTCCCCGACTGCTCCCCGGGCCCCGCAGCCATGGCTCCCACTGCTCCGGGTGTGTGTTCACGGTGTGTTTCTTCACTGCTGTGTGTACACTGGGATGGGTTACATGCAGAGCACAAATTCCAGGTATGGGTCACTCCATATCTGGCCAACTGATCACTTTGACTTCACATAAAACTGTTGAGTGATTTTGTGAAATAAATGTTTTCAAATAGGCTAGACAATGTTTCTGTTTTAAGGTATGTAACATTTAGGTTTATTTGCTCCTAATCTATACAGAGTTAAATTAAAGCTGAGTAGCACTGAGTAATACTAAATTAACACTTAACATAAAAAATGTTAAGTTAAACTAGTATTTTTTTACATTTTGACGATACTTGTATCTTGTGAAATACAAACATTAATCACAAAGTACAAAATTTTGGTCAAGAATCTGTGGTTTATAAATAACGTCATAGATATTTTAACTCAGCTTGAGTGTTATTTCTATTCAGAGCGTATTGCGTCCTACACTGGATAGAGTCAATTTAACGTGTGTAAGCTGAGTTACATATTAAAATGATTCTTAATAAACTTATCCATGTTCCTTTTGAGGAGAGCTATCCGTTTAAGGAGTCAAAGCAGCCCAAATATGGGGATGTTAACTGTTTCCATAAAGAGACATGAGTGGAAGCGCAGAAGTTTGGTAAACCATAGGAACAGATATATTAAGAACTCTTTCAAGCCCGTCCCAGCACATTCTTCAGAGCTGAGTCACAGCAAAGCAGCCAGCAGTGGACGGCCTGTTTCACGTTTGTGTTTCTTTCCATGGTGAAAACGAGGAAAGAAACTGGGAGATACCCTTCCTCTCTTTCTTCACACACCTGAAAGAGAACTTGCACACAATGCTCTGCTGGTTTGGGTAACTGTACAAAAAAGGGAACACATAAGCATTGAAGGGATAGGTTGGGTTCAAATGGAAAATTCTTGTTTGCCTTTTCTTCCACGCAAGTTTTCTTTCATGCTCAGACTTTAACTTAAAGAAATATGTTTCTTCACCTTTAGATACACGCTTTAGAATATATATATATATATATATATATATATATATATATATATATATATATATATATATATATATATATATAACATATGTTGTACAACATATATTGCATTTCATTAGTGCATCATGACCATTCCTTTGATTTTTTTTTAGTAAAACGAGAAATATTTACATTGAAATTATTCAAATATGAAGCTTTACTCTAAAACAATGAAACTTAATTCAATTTCGAAAACAAACCTTCTGTTAAATGTGCCAGGGGAGATTATTGTCCAATCATGAGCTGTTAATAAGAACTATGGGAGTTGTATTTTCAGTTCCAAATTTCATTTCTTTGAATTCAAGAAAATTGCTTCATGTTTGTTCTGCATAGCTTTGTAATATGAACAATGTGGTGAACAAACAGGTGACAGATGCACAGAACAGTACGACCACTGAACAGTTTGAAACAAACCTTAAAATCTGTTTAGCAAAGCTTTTCTATTGTTAACTCTTCTTTTTTGGTTGAGTGTGTAGCTAACTTATGTTTAGTCCTTTTTGAGTCTTGTTTATTTTTGCCCTTATTATGTGTATTTTTTCTTTGTTTGAAATATATTGTAATTGATTTGGTCATTTCTCCACTCAAAATAAAGGACCCTTTGTGTATATAAATATCACTGTTTGCAATGGAATGGTCCGTTTTATAAATAAATACTTAGATTGTGCACATAGGTTTGATGGAGAATAAGGTCAAATTATTTAATTTTCTTTTGTTTAATCTCATGTGATTGTGTTTGTATGTTTTTTATTGTATGTTTTTTCTCCTTGTATCTAATCTCTTACATTAATTCATCAGAGAATGCTCTAATAATAATTGGAAATTAATAACCAAGGAATAAACAAATCATGAGTTAAAGAGTCAGCTTTATTTGAAACCATGATGCTCATTTGTTTTACGCTGTAAGACGTCCACGAGAGACATGAAAGGGCCAACAAATAAAATGCATTGTTATGATTCATTATTACCATCTGCTTGGAGTTTTAAAATCTGAATAGAAGTTGCAAGGAGACAGCTTGTTTAAATCAAGCACATACAATGAGTTCAAGAAATAAAAATCTCTTTTAAATCCCCTCAAATGATGTTTTTTTTATTATTACCCATTGGTCAGTCTTTTGGCGATTATGTAAGAGAATAACAATAAACAGTAGTGCTTCTTGAGGTGTGTGTAGCTTTTAGGGAAAGTTTTAGACCTCTGGAAACATGTTGATTTGGAAATTATAAGCAGAGAGAGGAACAGGGTCCTCGCTCTGGAAGATGGAAAATGGTTGTAAGAGGTTTTGGCAAAGAGTGCAAGCCCCGTGACTCACTGTTTATGTGGCCTGTCACTGAGCAACTGTTCACTGAGAACGGCATTTGTTCTCTTAGCCCTCCAGTCTGCTGCTGTGTACCCAGACACACCATCTACCCCTCCCCCTTCACACAAAACAGGGTCTTTTCACATAAAAACTCAAACAAATGTTTGCTGAAAAAGATATTAATATATTCATTGTGCACATCTAAACCTCTATGTTACTCTTCATTAAACTGAAGAGTTCAGGATAATAGACCAAGATATGAACCAAGTGAAGAGTTACTGATTACATTTCATCAGCCATCGATCCTAACGTAGTTGGAACTGCCACAAAAAATTGAAATGTACATTAATTACCCTAATTTTCATACACAGTACTGATGTAAATAACACGGCGTACTAATGGGTCTTTTGCTGTTTTAGCTTGTTTTTAGGAACTGTATGGTGATCTGCTCTTCGAGGTATCTTCATGTCCGATAAGATGAATGATGGCGAGGTGATCGATACCAAACAAGCTCAGACTGACCCCCTATTGAATTAAGTCAGAGTTTTCAAAGAAATGCTAAAGTACATAATCAACTTCATGCCAAAATCCAAGAGAAATGCAACAAAAACCTCAAAATATGAATATTCTGTGTATAAAATAGGTTTAACAAGTGGTTATTTTACATTATACAGTTACTCACAAATTGTTAAAAAAATCCTGACATTCAGTTTGCTTTTTTACTTTAATTAGAAAATTCTATCTAATTCACAAACAATCTGAAATGTAATTCTGAATACCATTCATGTAATATACGTCGTCGTTTGTTTATTATGACCAGCCACAAGGAGCATCGGCCCATCGAGGGTTGTGTTTTAATAGTAGGTGCTTTCTAAAATATTGATTAAAGACAGTACGACAGCACAATGCTGGTTTGGGTTTTTATGATTTGTGAGCGTGTGCTAGTGAATCCTATGTTTTGTAGTTTTTGGCAGAATGCGCCAATAGCAGCAAAACCTGTTATCAACGAGAGCCATGGTCACTTAACATCCAATAAAACCACCAATTTACAGATTTAAAGGTAAGGCTGACTGGTAAAAAAAAGACATAGATCTGCGGTGAAAATAAAAATGTGATAGGACTTTTAACTTGATTTAATACTAAGATACACCATTCAGAAGGTCTATCTGCACAACATAAGGACCTCTTATTTATCATACTTTATATGTGACACATATATCTAGTTCCCCTTTTTTATATTGAACACCTGCCCTCAAAAGGTCTCTGCATGATCCTTTTCACATTTGGCCCCTTGTTTGTGAAGCTGCTCTAAAACAACTTAAAAAAAGAACATATAAATATGTTGTTGATTGATGTGTACTTTTTAATGATTTTATGACTATAATGAAAATATAAAGACATGAACTGAGTAGAGTGTCATGGGTAAATGTTTCCATCGTTGGATCTTGTCTGGGACAACCTGTTCTTGTTTTGGTACTGTCCTTTGTGAACAATAAAAACTCCTTCAAATAAAGTCATAAAGTCTTTATTCAGAGCCATCTTACTGTGAAACTTGGTCAACTCAGACAGTCAGTGGAATAGTGGAACAGTAGTTTACAGTAGTCAAAAGGAAAACGCACTTCCACATTTTGCTTTGATATTTACCATTGATTTTTTATATATTCATAAAACAAAGAGCTCTACTCACAAAAGAATGAAAACATACATTTGATCACATATTAAGGAAATCTTATCAATTTGAAGACAACAAAAAAAAATCCTGAAACAAACATCTCAGAAATAATAAAAGATGAAAAATGAAGAAATGAACCCTTGCTCCGTTTCACGTTCTGATGTAGGTTGCTAAACCATTAAAATCTGCATGAAACAAAGTGACTGATCTCTGCTCTAATTTAAATATATAAAAATATGTGCTCTGCCACAGATATAGGCTGCACAAAGTTAATTGCTGGAACTAACATCACGGTTTTGTCACCATGAAGAAAAAGGATAGTCAATCTGGCATTCCTTCAAAATGACTTGGACCTCTCTTTGATTTATCAGAGCATTCTTTGGCTACAGGCCGGAAATCTCTCACGTGGCATTTACATCCAAAATACACAGTGAAATATTTGTATAACGAGTTCAAAATGGGATCTAAATACTGTGAAATGCAGTGAACAGCAGCTACACTGGAGCTTTACAGCATGCTGGAGGTGCAAGCAAGGATCAGGAACGGCCTTGTTGATGCACAACTGCATTGTTCAAGCATCAGACCCTTTTTGTCTGCGCTTGGAAGGGGGCACAAGTCGGGCAGGCAGCTCAGGGGGCAGCCCGTGGCCCTCCAGTTTTACTTCAATTAGATGACTTGCCAGGGCAAACTCCTCGTCATCAAGCATGCCATCTCGATCAACATCCGAGAGCTTCCAGATGCGACCCAACACAGAGTTTGGTAGCCGCGTGCTCACCATCCAGTCTTTAGCTTTGGTTCCGCTTAGTTTACCCTCATTTGGTGCCAGATTGTAAAAAATTTCATCATACTTTGGCTTATCCTTTGTCACCACCCAGCCATCCTCCTCCTCGCCTAGCTCACCATTTTCATCTGCGATCTCTCCAAAGGGATCACATTCCACAAAGGGCCCTGCACGGGTTCCCAAAAAGGCTCCGCCTTGGACACCAGGTTGGACTCCTGCCTCTATTTCTTCCTGCCTCAGAAGGGGCATAAGTTTGGCAATATCTGTTGCCAACAGCTCATCAAGAATTGCCATTAGGTTGGGTTTTAGGCTTTTGAACTTGGTGAAGTCGTGGGCCATCAGTTGCTCCTAAATAAGATCAAACAAGACGTTTGAAGGAGGAAACCAGTGATTTAGCATCAATAAAGGAGAGGGTTTTTTGCACTGACCTGCATCTTTGCACAGTCTGGGAAGTCTCCAGGAGAGATATTATGCTGTAGCTGAATCTTGGAGAAGATGACAGGGAGCTGGTAGATCAGGTTCTTCTTCTTGTTGTCCTTTCTAAAGACAGATGGCATCTCTTGCTTCAAGTAACTGATTATATAGGCATGTACCTAAAGAAATACGATGGACATTTTCATAAATTGGGATTTACAATTAAAAAACATTAGTCAGCAAAGAAGAAAGTATAATCCTAACTCCAAATCAATTGTAGACAAAACAAAGAAATAATTTTTTCCTGAGTCGAGGAGTTACAATTTTTACACACACAGAGGCAAAGTAAAGGTTCCCTGTTCGCTTCAAACACTACTCCTACTACCTTTATTTTCACAAGTGACTTTTTGGCTAAAGAAAATATTTTCTCATTTACATATTGTTACTTCCACTAGCAAATTGTTCTGATCTATAATTCTACAATATTACTGTATTGTATTTACTTTTAACTTGAGCAATTTACTTATATAACCTGTGTTATTGTGTTACTGTGCATCTGTGTTACTGTGTAACTGGTGTTACGGTACCTGTGTTAATGTGCAACGTTATTTTGTCGTACACAAATTCCTTGTTTGTGCACAAGCACACTTGGCAATAAAGATTTTCTAATTCTGATTAAGCCCCAAAAGCAGAGCAAACTTTTAAAAATCTTTGTAAATGAACTTGCTTACCTGGGTCCTCTGATTATCAACACATACTAATGTCATAATGCCGAAACTAGTTAGTGCCCATAATCGCATACTTGCCCAGTGAAAATTATCTTAATGAACATAATGAGCTTAAGCAAGAAATACTTCAACACAAAACCATGCGACATCATGCCACCACATGGTGAACAATAATAAGAACTGACAAATTATGAGTGAATCAGAAGAACAACTCTTTTCTAAATCCGGTGCTATGATCAAGTTTGAACGAGTGACTCAAAGAATAAATATTCTTCACATCCAGCTCTGTGCACATTTGGAAAGCATTGGATGAAAAAAAAACAAGCAATGAGCTGTTTCTTTCCCCAACTAATGGAGTGCTGCAGGGAGTAGGAAAGTCTGACTTCTAAGATAATCTAGAGTAAACGTTTCACCTGCGAGTCACTTTGAAGATTTATTCTTTTAGAACGAATCGTTCACGAATGACGCATCACCACCGTATAGCATCTTTCTAAGGCCGTCCAGTTTCTCAAGTATTTAGCATAAGAGTCAAACCCACTTAGGCGAGGGCTAAAATTTAGAATTGATTTGAAACTACATATTTGCATTTTCAGAGAAGATTTAGTGCCATACCCTCACAAGTCGAGCTCTCTTGACCAAGTCGTTGAGTTTCCGTAAGGCTGCGTTGCGAGGCAGATTCTGTATATCAGTAAACAGGTCTTCCTCTTCCAACTCAAACAGCTTGCGATTGTCTGACACCATAAGGGGTTCAGACCAAAAGGAGCCGATGTAGACTCTCAGCACCTCAGGAGTACCAAACACTTTCCCCAGAGACCACATCAAAGCACCATACACTCTCATGAGCTGCTGCGTCTCAACCATATCAGCCTTGTTCAGCACAACACGGAGTTTGTCTTCATTGCCCTTCAGGGCTCCGATAGCCTCTGAGAATTCATCTGAGATTTCCAACTTGTGGGCATCAAACAGTAGGATGATCCGGTCCACCCGTTCTGCAAACCAGCGGAGAACTGCTGGGAAGTCATATCCTGTGAAGGTAAAAAAAAATGTTGTTAATTACAATAGGACATAATTGCAGAGGTACCACCAAAAAGAGTCTTTTTCTTCAGATTTTCTGTTTATTTCAACCAGATGGACTTTTAAGACTAACCAAACCCTTCTTGTATGGGATGACGTATGATGGACTTCTAAACAATGTACTGTATGCTAAAATAATGACAACAACAGAATCCCCCAGACCCTCCTACATCCCCCTAACATTCTTTCACATTCCTTCCCTTCCTCTCCATGTCACACCTTAATGACTTGCTCTCCCTTTCTCTGCGTCACTTCAACTACTCGGAAAATATTTGAGAAAAAAATAGATGTCGACAGAAAGGAGAAACACTGATAAGCAAAGATTATCCCAGAATGTACCAAAGGGAGTTTGCAGAAATTTCTCATCAGTTGTTTAATAGAATGTCAGTTATCCATATGGAAATCCAATGCTTGGAGAATAACACTCAGCTAGCACCAGTAATTCTCAAACTGGATTCAATTCTCTTCTTTTATCATCTTACCTCGGCTCACTCTCTGTTTGGCTCCGGACAGGATTCCTGGGGAATCGATGACACTGATACTCTCTAGAACTTGGTTGGGCAGCTGAGCACACTGAAATCTGTCGGACGAAAGAAGATGTTTGAGAAGATTGTCTCTGAAAGGATCTCATTGTAGCAGAGCTTTCTCATCTCGCATTCAGATTGCAGCATCAACTACATGGACAACTATAAACATCTTAGCATTGGAGAATATCCAAGCCTTTCGAGTATCTTTCTGTGATTTATACCTGATGACAACATGCTGTCAAACATTCACATGACTTTTTGAGTATAAACTCCATTAAAGAAATATTTCTAGTTCCCAAAGGTTGTCCAAAACCGTTCATGGATGATTTCTTAGTTGAAACCCCTTTAGAAAAGCATCCCCTACTCCCATCACAGCTTTAATGTGTGATCTAAGAACCAGACTTCTAACGTCCCTCCCTTCAGGCTTGTCCATTGTGTGCGAGGGGTGTTCGAAACATACAGGGCTTCCTGATGGAAAATGACCGGTGCTGCCAAAATCAAACAATACTGGCCACTAATGATCTGAGGCTCAGAAAACATAGCCTCTTCCTGCTTTAAATGAGCTTAACGACAGCACTGCTTCCCTGGGCAGGAAGCTGGAGAATTCTCAAAACATGTTTGCCAAAATACACCCAACAAGACGCACAGAAAAACGTGTCTGACTCTGGATAACATTCACTGTTTCAACCAGGTGTTGATTGATATGTATGATATGATGATGTTGAAATTCTTTGAGGACTTGGAGAGAGGTGTTCAGATGACCTGGAGCTGAACTTCAGCTTAGTTTCTTCTCAGGGTTAAGTTTCACATGTAATGGCTTAATGAGCCATTGCTCTGTGAACAAACCCTGCCGTCAACATTTTTGATTTTTTAAAGCCACCACTGAATGACTAAAAATGCATTTCAAATGCAAAAAGGAAACATTGTAGTATTTTGGTACAAAAGGTTAAATTTCAAAAACAATAGAAGGGTTCGTTTACATAGCCAAGGAGTTGGAACCAAGTGTTTTAAGCCAAAATTGCCACAATGTGTCCACTTTTTTGGAGTTGGACTAATTTTTCAACTCTCCCCAAGATATTAAGTATTTTTAGCCATTTCATAATCTGTTCAGTCGTTCTGATGACCTGATAATAGCACTTTTAGCATAACTTAGCATAGATCAATAAATCAAATGAGACTCATAGCAATGTTATGACAGTAGCATAGTTTTCTGTTTCGATTTTCTTTTCTATTTAAATATTGACATCTTTAAGAAATGAGTCTAAATTTTGCAGCATCGTGACATTTCAGTAACTGTTGTGGCCAAGTTATGTCAGCAAAGCTCTTAAGGTGGGTGCACACCAAATGCAGTTGATCTGAGAAGAGCAAGTCATTTACACGTTAAATCAATATAAATAGGTGAAATTGCACTTAGCGGTGCAAAGAAACTGTGTGAGGTGGTTCAAAGGATATAAATGGTGTAGCACAAATGAGCGGCTGGAACAATTCTGGACTGCTCACTTAAAATGAAACATTTTCTGAGGACATTCACGTATGCGCCAATCAGAAGCTTGCACAATGCCATAAACTTACTTGGCTGTGTTGTAATCATGATCATGCAGGTGTTTATACAGTTATTATTGAAACTATCAAATAATCTTATGCATTGCTAAAAATTTTTACATAGAATATATCAAACATGTTGTTTTGCTCAAGAAGAAACATGATGTGGATTAATTAGCTAAATCATTAGCTGTTTGTGGACACCAGTTTTCCTGGAATAGTGTGCTTGAAGAGATCAAATAATCTGGTAAGTTACAACCATGCTTTTACTTTATTTGAGCTGCTTTTTCTACATAATCAATTTCTGTCATTGTTCTACGAGACTAGAGTCATGTAGCTAAACTCGACAGATACAAGCATCCACCCAGGCACGAACCATTCTGTTCACTTTCTTCTCGTTTGGTGTGAACACTACTTTACATTATTAGGGCGGAATGTATGGTATCTAACAATATTTGCATGAAAAAAAGTTTAAGCTTTTAAATATATATCCACTTTTAATTGTAAAGTAGAGTAGTGTTCGAACACAATGTAATTATAGAAGAGTCAAGTATTATGAATGAAAAATAGGGATACTTTAGTTGTTCGGTTATTGGTGGGAAAGGACTACTGGATTCAATGATATATGCTTAGCTAAGTTGAAGTGTTAATACCAGATCAGGAGATAAACTGACCTGATTAAAAAAAGAGTGAAACACTATTAATTATTTTTAGGGGAGTCTGAGAATCAACTTTTTTTAGCCTAACATACCATGAAGTAATTTGAGACACTAACTAAAATGTCATTAATTTAATAACAGAATGTTTTTGTTTGAGTTTTTTTTCATATAGCAGAAGAAAGTAGGTTCTTCAGCACAGCAAACTAGGTTACTTTGATTTAGTAATATTTAATTAACAATGGGAATCAAGTTTTACACAAATACAGGTAATATATTTGATACTAAACTGACAAACATTTTACGCAACATTTGTTTATCTGCAAACTCAGAGCAACAATTCAGACAATCCCTGGCAACTACTCTTGTAAATATTTTACTTGAGCTTATTGAACTGAAGCCGTTGTTGGCATCTCTAATTCGTCATCTCTACTTTAGGCACATTAGTGTTCATTGCCCTCTCTTGTGATATCTCTCCCTTCCACAAGTTTTCCACAAATAAGGAAAGTCCCTCCTCACTTAGAAATTTGGCATGGAGGTTTGAAATTCCACAGGGCAAACACTAACACACAGTTTCTCTGTTATCTTCCTTGCATGCCCAGTTTAAACAGAGGGATCAGTCGACAAATACTTTCACCCAACCCAGCCCTCACTTCCCATGTCCTGGCCTACATAGAGCCTCGGTGTAACAAGCATCTGCCTGTGAGAATCTAGTCACCTGTTGAGGAAAGTGTTTCCGAAGGGGTTCAGCTTGCGAAACGGCTTGTTTGGATCCACGATGAGGGCATTGCCAGGAATGAGCCCTTCAACATCCCCATGCATGATAGCAGTGAAGCAGTCTGTGGTGGGCTCGGGCCCTATTCGGCTCCCAGGGACATCCTGTTCAAGCAGATACCTGTGTTGATGGAGAAAAAGCTATGGTTACTACGCTCACAGGACAGACTTTTATAAACTTTGCAGGATGGCTAAAGTAAACAGTGGAACGTTTCCATTTAGTAAAACTGTTTACATTCAGAGCCAGCCATATGAGCTCATAATGCACTTTAGTAACAACACAGTTCTGTAATGAGGTGGGATGTCATTTAGCAAATTCCATTGCTTCAGTCAGAGAGGGTTCCCATTGACTGTGTTCTATGTTTGAGCATAGCGCTCAACAAGAATCGTAACACCCTTTTCTGTCTGATCAAATACCAATTAATGAACAAACTCATGCCGATACCTTACAAGCACATTAAAAAGGGGGGATGGTGACTAAGAGATCTTCTGTTAAATGTTTTGAAGAGGTTTCCTTGAGTAAAAAAAAGCGATTGGGCTTTTGATGCCTCAAATCTGAGAGAACAACAGTGAAAGTTTCAGAACTCAAAGTGGCTTAGTGTTTTTAAAAATGGCTTTTATTAGAGAAGGTTCCAATAAGACTGTAGTATGGCACAGGCAGATATTCCCTCTTTCCCAGAAGTGACTATTGCCAGTTACTTAAAAGCGGATTGGTTGAGTAGCTTGAAAGCCAGCAGTTCATTGGAGGGAATCGGACCAACCCACCACACTCTTTTAAGCTGTGTTCAGACATGTGGATTGTTCCTGAATGAACGCTACACCAAAATATTTTTTTTACTTGACTCTACATAATTGTTAATCACATTTTACATTGAACCTTCCCAAAATTGACTCAACTAGCATTTTTTAATTGACCCAATGTATTACTCTGACACAAATTGACAACAACTGACAGAACGTACCACTGAGAATGTGAACTCTATTAAAAATAATAAATTCAGTCAACAACTCGTCAACAAAAATTAAGTCAGCAACAAATTGTTCATTGACTGAATTAAAAACAAAAGAATCAGCAAACTAAATAGTTAGAATTTTTTTTTTACAGTACTGACTTGCTTTTCCTGAAAGCGAATTCTATTCGCCACTAATACTGACTTCCTGGCTTTCGTCAGAGGACTATTCTGGAAACATTCTGATTAATTACGAAATGTAAAACATTATTTACGCTTTGACTTAACATGTAAATCACTCACTAGCCATGCAAATATTGGAATGCACACCCTCTAAATCTAAACAAAAAAATGAAGGTACATTCATCGTAAATATTCTGTAACAGAGAAAATGTTGTGTTTGTAACACAAAGCTATATTAACCTAAAGCATCACAACAGCACCCTAACTGAGTCTTGAAAATCCCAGGGAAAAAGGGCATGGGCAGCCCATGGTCAGTTATTGAGAGATCCGAGAGTGGAAATTGTATGAAAAGAAAGGTACAGCACATGAACACTGCATATTCTCTAACATTTATCCTTCACAACTAAAGTAAAAAGGAACACCTGTGCGAACAGAAGCAAAACGCACAGCAGACACTGTTTTTTTGTCCTTCGTGCTGCGATTTTTCAGTCGCGCAACTATTTTGTGGATCTGTCCAAATTCTGCTGAATCGTGTGTCGTGGCTCATGCTGTGAACCTGGGGATGATTAACATCTCATGACCAGCTCCCGACTCATGATTTTATAGTTGCAAGAACTGTTTACATTAGAACGGTTTGAAATCCTGCTCACTCCTCAAGAGAACATCGCACTATTGAAGCCACGATAAGAGCCAATTTAATGCAACTCTGTGCATGTGTAATGTATGTCTTCTCAGCCATTTCCTTTTCATAAATGTTTTTTGTTTGTTTTATTTTTAATAATTTCCGCACAGAGAATTGCACAAATTACCATGACAGCGGGTTTCTGTTGTAAACTCTCGTGAGCTACGCTCTTCTTCCACTTATGAGTTTTAGCTTTACAGTCACAGACAAGATTCACGTGTCTTGTTTGGACCATGCAGCTAATGGTTTGTAAGATGTACAGTGTGAGCAGCCGTTTCGCATCGACTCATGAAGTGTATGAACATAAATCATATGCTTTGAACTTTGACCCCCTTCGATTTACTCATGCAATGAGTGAGCTGAATCGAGCCGCTGAAAAATTGCACTGTGTCTGGTCGGTTTAAGGTTTGCGTCATATGAGAAGGGAAACAGCACTTTTTTATCGTCACATGTACAAAACTCACATTAAGTTAAATCCTGTAACAGTGAACTACTTTACAGGTAGATCTTGTACATATTCATGCAGTTAAACACATTCACAAAACATAAATATGCTGATTGGATAGTTCACAGTTTTTTGTCTTATGTATGAACAGAGACATAGGGATGTCAACCCATTTTGAAACAATGGCAGAAAGTTACAGAAAGGCTATCATCAGCAGACCCCAATTATCCTCATGATTAGGGCACTCAGATAAAGAATATACATTGATAGATGTTCTTTCGAAGACTGTCTTTTTCTAAAATCCCAAGAAGTTGGTCTTGTTCTTTCCATGCCAAAGTTTATTTTAGGTAAGAAGTAGCATGCAAGTACAACCAACGACTGTTTGTTTAATGGCCAGAAAAGGACTCATGTAGGGTCTTACTTGATGAAGGTGGTCTTTCCTGTTGAGTACTGCCCCACCACCAGAACCATGGGCTTGTTGTCAAAGTCAGCATCCTCCAAACCTTGTGAGTGGAAGTCATGGAAGCCATAGTACTGCTCCAGAGGGAGCAGCTTCTTTCGGTAGAGAGACTTTAGACCCTCTGTCACTGTTCGGATCACCTCAGGGGCCTTCTTGACATTCTTACGTCCCCAGCGCGACATTGCAAGACTGAAAGGAGGACTCAGAGCTTCCTCTAAACTTAATTTATGGCAGTGTTTACTTCTTCCCGTGGATGCCTGCAAAAGGCTCTTCTCAGGCTTGCAGGTTTAAGGGGCCGGGAGTTATTTGTTGGAGTTCAAAGCAAATGAACTTAGATCGTTTGCCTGTTAAAAAAAGGAAAGCAACTACTTTAAAAAACATACAAGACTGATCATAGTTTGCAATACAGATAGCATAGTTCAATGGTAGATACAGTTGCATGCTGTAAAATGAAACTACTAGAGGTCAAATATTTGTTTTCATGAAAAGCCAAGAGCATTTCTGTGCATGTGTGGTGAGCTAACTTCTGACCCTATAGATGCTAAATATTTACTCCCCAATGTAACATAACCACGATCATGGTCTTAAAATGTGTAAAAATTAAAAGCCTAAATTTTAGATCTTAAAAACCTTTTCACAGGTCTTATTTTTCTGATGTTCATGTTAAGCTTATCTGATATGTGTTTTTGCCAGAGATTGAAAAAATTCTCCTAAACGCTAAAAAAAGAATGTAAAAATTATTGTCAGGGCTGCCAAAGTCAGAGAAAAATGTGTATAAATGCTCAAAATCATAAAATACATATTTAGGTTTGCCAGAGTTTGAGCTAACTTTAGTAATTCCGTTTAGCAATGCTATAGTCGGAGAAAAGGCTCCAATACACTCAAAATCCTAAAAGTTTTTGTTAGGGTTGCCAGATATTAACAAGACTCATAAATGTAAAAAAAATTTAAATGTGACTGTAAGGGTTGCCAGTGATTGAGAAAATTTGCCTATATGTTAAAAAAGGGAAAAGGTGGTTAGGGTTGCCAGAGTTTGAGTAAACCATTGTTAATTCTCAAAAACATAAAAGTGATGGTTGAATCTTTGTATTTGAATCATACTGTTTATGATGTAAAACATGTTTGTATGTGTTTTTGATGTTATGATATAGGTCTTTAAATTCTTAACATCTTTAGGACATCTTAAAAACCTTACATTTGACCCCATGAAGCCTCATTTTGTTTGTTCAAAATTTAAAATTCTCTGGGCTTATACATGGTTTGAAATGTATAAGCAACTACTTGAGATACCATGCAAATGGATTTCAGATTTTTAGATTTTGTACCTTTAAAAATGTAGAGTACGAGTCAGGGTGTTTCCTATATCATAACTAATGTGTGTCCAATCAAAATAGGGATACAATGCTATTGGACTAGGTATGTGTTTGTTTTGGTCAGTTTAATTCAAGGTCAGCTTCCAGAAATTGCAAACTCCACCACATTCTTTACACGTCAGGTTGGCAGATCTTCCTTTAAGATAAGATTTAGATTCTAATAATGAATTTGTTTTCACCCCTTGGGGAAAGTAGGGTGCATTGTCCGTGCATGTCTCTGGAAAAACGTTGATCCTTTCGGAGCATTCATACCCACACACTCACACAAACACGCACACACATGCGTACGCAGTCTCTGGGTCCACAAGCACACATTCATAACACATTTCCTTAGATTGAAAGGAGTGAGCCATGCTTTCCAGCAGTGGCATGCAGTGGAAAGTTGAATGACTGATGGATTACAGTGTGTTAAGGGCTGAATGCACCATGCTTTAATCAAGAACAGCATGTTCTTTAGTTCTCAGACCCTGATAAAGTTTTGCAAGAGTCTGCCTAAGTGGCATCTGGCTTACAGGAGACTTGTACACTCCCTATTAAGCTTTACAAGACTAAAACGTCCTGGTAGATATGTTCCCTGGAGGTAAGTTTGCCCCATCCTAAACTCTGAAAGATTTCAAATGAACTGGCTTTGTTAGATTCGGCTTGGCAGAGTTTGGTGTGTGATTTGAACTTTATGTAATAAGACTCACATGTTGCACAGGGAATGGAAAATGCCTTGTGGCATCTTTCACCACATTTGCAACACATTTGAGACTTCTGGGGAGTCTTTGAGACGTTTATAAGGATATTACAGAATTAAACTGCAAGTGGGAAGCGTGATTGCAATTAAATTAGTTCTAAAAATGGATTACTGCTATTATCTCAAAAGTCACTCGATTCAAGCCTGTTGGGTGTTTTCTTATTTTCAAACTTCTAAGACGAAAGCATTGAGGACTCTATTTTAAAACCAATTACCTTTGACTTCCACAGTATGTTTTTTATGCTATTAAATGTAATTTTTCCACTGGCTTCTGAAAAGGATCTTTGTATCTTTAACAGATAAATTAATATATCTTCTCTAAACAAAACAAAAAAAACAGGAATTTTTACAGCTAATGAAACTCAAACACACACAAGCCACTCTCAATGAACTCCAAGATTTGTACTCTTACCTCAAGAATCCCCAGACTGAAGTATACTTGAAGAGATTAAATGATAACCTCTTTCTCCACAAACTGTACCTAATCAGTATTTCTGCTGAAAAGCACCTCGGGTATCCTCATTTGCTCTTTCAGCTCTCGATCCGTTCACCAGTGCTTCTGTTTCTTGGAGTAGAACCTGCTCTAAGGCGTCCACACAAGCTCTGCCTCTTTCCCTCCACACGTCTCTCTCGTCTCCTCTTCTCTAAACAGAGCCCGACACAGAAGCAGGGGAGAGCCCTCGATGGATGGAGGCTTTTAAGGTTCAACCAGGGTGTGGTGCTGCGGAGGGGAGGGGGTCAACAAGTGAAGATGGAGCCAAGGGTTTTGAGCCAAAATTAAATTCCATGCTATGCTGCCAAAAGGGAGAACATATCTTCTTTGTACATTATATTTCTAAATGTACAAGTTCAGAAAATATGAAAAAGAAAATGTGTTTAATCAAATTTTGTCAGAGGCTTAAAATACAATTTGTGAATAGAAACATACAGTATTGTCTGATTTTCGTTGGAATATATTGTAAGAATTTAAGAAGTTGACAGGCTATGAAAACTATGAAAAAAAGTCATATATGTATCCTTATATTATGTGATGGTTACTTGAAATGCGGTAGTGTGTATGTTTTTGTTCCATAAAACTTATTAAGAACTGTTAAACACTATATATTTTCTAGACAAATAAGAATCATGTAGTAAACTTACTCACATTAACTTTCAGATATTCATTATTTTCTATGCATCTGAAAAAAATTGGCTAGTATACATGTAAAAAAATATTGATGTAAAAAGCATTAATTATAATTAATAAAAAAAGAAATGAATAAAAAAGGGTAAAAGTACTGGCAATCCAAAATGTATCTAGTAAATAATGTTAAACTTATATTAACTGATTTTTTTTGTAAAAATTATTTCAGTAAAAGGTGGTAAACTCTTCTTTATGTCTCCAGCATGTGCCAGGTAAAGTTTTGTCAAACAACAAATCAGGTATTTTATTATTATGTTTTAAAGTAAAAAAAAATCCTCAACATTTCAGGGAGGTGTAGGTGGATCTGGATCTTATTTTATGAGAATATTAAATATAATATTTACTCTGTTGAGTAAAATCAGATATGGCTGTAGGTTCTTTTTCACAACAATGCTGATAAGTTACCTACAATACGTAGGTTTTATCTTTAAAACATCAAAGAAATAACATGTTTATATGTTCTAGAATCACGTGTTTTCCCTGAAATTCCCTTAAACCAAAGCTACCTGTTCCACGCCTGATTAAAATCTGTGAATGAAAACTTCCTAAAAGATGTTTCACTGTTTCTATATTAATATGCTAAAACTTCTGCTCAAACTATTTGATTTCTGCAAGCTATTAGCTTGTTTTTGTGAAGACCATTGCTTAAACCTGTCAACCAGAAGCCATTGGCAAACTAGATTTTGCAGTTTGGACGCAAAAAAAGTTCTGAATTTCTTTTTTTTTTCTTACTAAATGTGCAAAAAGCACAATGGGTTTAACATGAGTGTGTTTACACCGCTAATGTACAAATGTACATAACATGCAATTTAAGCTAAACATAGATTTTTCTATGTTTAAGTCATGCCCTTTAAGTCACCCTCTATGCCCTTTAAGTCACCTATAACTTTAAAAATGATTTTCGCCTCACTTCTATGTTAAGCTGAAAGCATAATTACAATAATTTCTTGAGCTGTCAATTGTACAATTTTCAGTGGTTGAACCTGCATTCAACAAATCTGATTAATTATTTCTAGCCATAATTATATTTGGTAGTCCAGCTATTACTGCTGTTTAACGTATCGTAATACATGACACTAAAATGGAAAACATAACAAGCAAGTTCATGTTTAGATATAAAATACAAACATCTGAAATGAATTGCGAATAAAACTGTAATGACTTGGTTTTAGTAGAATCTTTAAAGTATGTTCAAACACTATGAGGTGCGCTCGGTTGGCGCACCTCATCCTTCAATGCACTGGGTGGCAGGGGGAAATATTCATGGGAGGTTGTTTGATCTAGAGCTCTGTTTGCACGAGCATGTGATTCTCGGACAGCCTTCTCAGAATTTGCCAGTTCATCTCTAAACAGAGTGAGCTGTGTTTGGCCTCTCTCAACCTTTTCTGAATAACCGCTACCATCTACAGGCAATACCGGTCATTACGTATTAAAACCAGAAGAGAGGACACTGCTCCGAACTGGTCAAAAACACACCAAATTTGGAGCTTGGTATTAGATTATGATTTTTAAATAATTCGATTAATTGTGCAAAAATACATAAAAAAGAAACTTTTTTTTCCCAGAGGTTTGAACAGATATCTGCCTTATATGTATATACATCTCCACCATACTATAATTATGAACAGTTGTCATGTCCTCAACAATGGGACAAAATGAACATTTTGACATGAGTCAGTATCCCCAGTAGCATATGATTAT
Organism: Danionella dracula; assembly: GCA_900490495.1. Lineage (NCBI taxonomy): Eukaryota > Metazoa > Chordata > Actinopteri > Cypriniformes > Danionidae > Danionella > Danionella dracula. The sequence continues at coordinate 3,313,079 of UELW01000622.1, forward strand.
TTAAAGGGCTAGATTCTAAAACGAGACCCTTGTGAAAAGAGGTGTTTGTGATTACGTAATGAAGAATCTAATCAAGTTTCAACCCATCACCTTTCCTTTGAAATCTGAAATGAGCAGCATCGTGAATTTATCTTTGTAGAACAAAAAAAAAAACATTTTTACAAACAAGTAAACACATACCATTTGCTATTGTAACCTTGTAATATTCATGTCATACTGTTGTGTAATCTGTTTATTGTATTTTTGTCAGTATGCTGTACGATTGGTGAAGATAGAATTAAGGAGAACGTACAAAACAGAAATGCTCATTATTGATTTATCCATCTGTCATGCGATGTATCCGCACAAATTACAATAAATTAAATGATAAAACCAGTTCTCCTCTTTCTGATGAGAACAACTAAAAATCATAAAAAACAAGTCAATGTCAAACATTCAAAATTATTTCAAAAAGTTGTAAAATAACTTCAACATGACTGGTTTGAATGAAGCACAAATCCGAGTAAAACGAGTCTTAAAAAAAGCAAGCGAGTCAAAAGATTGAAACAGAGACCTGATATGTGGTTGTTTCATAAAAGAAGCCAGGTTTAATTTACAGTTTTACTAAATGTACAGTTTTTAAAAAGTGTCATTATACACAATAAATACAATACAAAATTAATCTGTAGTACTATACTTCAAATTCTTACAGTTCTATTTTCTTTTCTCTTTACATTATTATTGTTCTTCTTTCCACATCATTGCTTTTGCTGTGTTTGCTTCAAAATCACTTAAAGATCTTGCAATGATTTGATCTCCAGCAAGCGTCAGAACATACATTCAACTACAAAAGAAAGAAAAAGGGAAATTGCATTCTGTACTTCAATTATGAAAAAATGGGTGTTTACGTTTACGTATGGCCAGTAACGAGGGCTGTCCAAATATGCTATGAGTGATCGTTATACTAGATGTTCTCTGGTTAATGGAATGCTTCAAATGCAAACAGATTTCTTATAGCTCGGATTGCTCTCTTTAAAGGAATTCTTAAGAACTAATTTCGGTCCTTTACATAAACTAAATCAGAACTCACAATGGAAACAGGGCAAAATAACATCTCATGTGAGTAATCACATGCTCTCAAAATGAATAATCAAGGAATTTGATTTTACCTTCAAAATAAACTCTCAAAAAATAACCATTATTTGATATGAAACATTTCATGATATCAAAGTCCCTGCATAATGCATCCATCACTGTAATAACACCCATTATTTATTAAAAGAATCTTCATGTATTTCTCTCTTAGGTTCGAGTGACATCGTTAAATTAGGAAGCTACCAGATTCACACCCAGAAAAACAAGAGTGGCGTTACTTATGTAAATCAAAACAAAGTGCACTTTTTAAATTCATAAAGTACACTTGAAGGGCCATATGTAAACCAAAAGAACACGTTTTATCAGCACAAACCACAGACGAACACAGCAAACACAGCTCAACATGGAAAAAACCTTCCCGCTTGCTGCCCTCTCCTGCTATTCAGTCAATTTGAGGGCTGTTATCTACTGTGCGTCTTCGAAACCAGATTCCCGTTCTGTCCTCGGCCTCTTTGGGACATCGGGGTTGAAGATGACTGCGTGGACAAAGGGGGGACGGACTGTCTGTACGAGGGATGAGTTTGGTGCTGGTTCGATAGGGTAGCCCCATGAACCCTAGCTAGGTCGCCCCTCCCAGGGCCTCCGTGTCCGGGAGGGCCCTGCTGGAGGTTGAGTATACTGTCTATGGCACACTGCAGGTGTTCATTGAGCGAGTCATCGGGTGGAGGGCTGCCGCTGGAGAAACTGGCATTGTCCATATTCGGAGAATCTGACTTACAACGTTTGGCAGGAAGTGATGAAGTCTCTCCAGGTGAAGGTGGTCCAGGAGCATGCTGGTCCATCCTGAAAGTGCCCCGTCCCCCTTCCCTGTTTTTACTCGCAATGCCCTTCAAACGCCCCAAACCTCCACCGCTAATAGCTGCCTCCGTCTCCTCTGGGTCTTCCTTTTCAAACTCCCTACGGTGCTGGTAGGCGTTCTTTATCCCGCGATAGAGTACGTCCTCCACCGCCGCCAGGCTCTGTGAGCCGGCATTATGGTGGATTCGTCCGTGAGTACCCTGCCGCTCTAACTTCACACTGGCTATCACTGTTCGTTCAGGTTGAGGAGAGGAGGCTTGTGGCTTTGGGGAAGAGGTCTGACTGGGTGCTGCTGGCAGAATGGGAACAGTATCTCCACCCCCTCCTGGAACTCCAGGTCGACGTCGCGGACTTATATTTTCTCTGTATGTCTTCCGGAGCGGAAGTCGACATGTGGTTTGTGGAGGCGTTGGTGTGGATGCAGGATTACGCTTGACTCCACCTACCTCGTGGTGCTCCAGGGTGCCATTCATCTGCGCTGTCGACGTGGAAGGGCATGCTGAGGTCCAGGAAGCGGAAGCGGTAGTTGCAGTACTGGAGGCGGAGCTAGAGTATGTGGTTACTGTGGTAACTGTGCAAGAAGGGGTGGGGCAAGATGTTGAGGGAGGAGTTCTAATAACAGAAGTGGGCGGGGCTATATGTGGCTTAGCTTCAGGGGTTTGCGTTTGAGGGGTTTGCGTTTGAGGTGTTTGTGATTGGGAATGGACCGGATCTAATGCAGTGTTGTGCACCACCTTTGTAAGTCCCGCCTCCTGTTTGATTTTGAGCTTCAAGCCTATTCGCCGTCGAGCCTCGTAAGTCTTGATGGGGGGCTTACTGGTTCTCTGTGGAAGAGCAACATCATCGTCGTCATCAGTTGGACGGGAGGACGGAGTGCGGCTGAAGGAAGAGACACTGGGTGTGACTGGCTCCACATTTGGCCGTGGCGCAGGGGTGCTTACAGGTGTGGAGCTGGAGGACCATGACACAGAGGCACTGCCTCCACCTTGTTTGATCACCAGCTTGGTTGGAGGGAAGGGCGCAGGGGTGGAAGCAAGACTAGGCGTGGCAGCTGGAGTCGGCGTAGGGGTTGGAACAGGCGCAGCTGTTGTGGAAGAAGCAGCTGCTACAAGTGGAGTTGAAACGATTGCTGGTGTGGATCTTACAGAGCACAGCTCCACCTGGGGAGGCTTCACTGTGCTGTTGTCTACCAGACATGAATTGGCCACAAACTCTTCTGCAATGAGAAATCAAAACATTTTTACAGACTATTTCTTAAAACCATTGAGCTCATGGAAGATCTTTAAACTAGATACCTGGTTTCTCCTTTGCCAGAACCCGATCCTGACTCAGAGCGACCTTCTCTTCCTGGATGAACATCCGGTCAATCATGACCATTTCTGCTGAGGGACCCAGCCTCTGCTCCAAGTCACAAATACAGAGCATACATGTGAATTCAAAGTTCTAGCCCCCCAGAAATCAAGACTGATCAAATGAGGGAGATTTAAAAGATACCTTTGATTCCTCAAAGAGCAAGTGTCTATATTTATCCAGCATTGCTTGTGTGCGCTTCAACAGTTGGCATGAGACATTTTCAAATTCATCATCAACTGGGAAGAGAAACATAACATTATAAGCAGCTCAGAGCGGAGCATAGATTTTCAAATGGGAACGTGCATTAACCTTTTCTGTAATCCTCTGGAGACGCCGCCATGCCTTGGTATAAGTGGTATGGTAGAAGCCGGTGAAGTGTGTCCTCAAAAGAGCGAAAAGGAGAGCTGTAGTCAGGATGGAGAACTGAGCCTTGCTGTTTTCGCAGCTGTTCTAGCATCCTACAAAATAAATGAGTGTGTCAGTACGAGAAGTGCTGCTTGTTAAAAGGTAGATCATTACTAAATGGTTTCTCATGGAGTAGATTCTTTTAAAGTGGTGAATGGATAAATCTGTGAATGAGGGTCCTTGCAAAATAGATGCTATCTTAACAATTTATCAGCATGTAAAACATGCGTTTATTTGAAACAAATACCTTAAAACAATCATCATGGTGGAACGATGGATAAGCTTTGTGGATGCAACTAGCATTCTTGTTGTTCCATAAACCCAGTCACATTTTTGTCTCTCTTCTGCTGTGTATTACTAGAGTACAATACTATTGTGCAATACTGCGCATTTAAATTTATAAAATATTTGTATTTTCATGTCTTTAATTCTAATTGCTCCCAATGTGGAAAGTCCTAAAAGTAAAAGAAACCTTCTAAAAAAATAGGGCATCTATGAAGAAAGTTACATAATTTGTTACATAATCTTATGTTACAAATATATGTAGAACATGAAAAAGGGAAAAATATATATATACAAATAAATCCACGAATAAACGAATATATGCATAAATAAATAAATAAATAAATAAAAGTATAAGTGAAATGCATTAGCACGGTCGTCTCACAGCAAGAAGGTCGCTGGTTCGAAAGAGTGAATGTGTGTGTGTGAATGTTTCCCAGCGATGGGTTGCGGCTGGAAGGGCATCCGCTATGTAAAACATATGCCAGAGAGTTGGCGGTTCATTCCACTGTGGCGACCCCGAAAGGGAAAAAGATGGACGGATGGATGGAAATGCATTAACACATAGATTTATAAACAAACAAACTAAAGGAAAAAAATACACATCTTAATAAATTATTTACTTCTACAATTCAACATATTAGTATTTATTCATTTACAATTTATAACTCCATTTATTCACACATTAATGTATTTGTGTATTTTATGTCTGTAAGGTAACTATGCATGAAGTTCCACGCTCTGCCTATCACTGGATTGATCATTGCATGAAGCAAGGCAGAAACAATCAATCAAGCCTGATGATCATCAATGGGCCCACCCAGTTGCCCACATATTAACATTCAGACATAGAAATTAATAAATACAAACAATTAAAAATATATATAAATGATAGACATGAGAGATAAAAATACATTAATCACAACAATATTTGCATACACCCATCAACACTTCTTTATTCTAAATGCATATATAATCATTTGTAAATAGATTTACAAAGATTTGTAATTAAATTATTATTTATTCATATTTATATTTATTAATTTAGTCATAAATAAATTTTTACTGTGTTGTTTAATATACACATTCGTTTATTTGTACTTTTATCTATTTAAACTTGTCTTTTTTTGACCTCCATAGCTATTTACTCCTCCTAACAAAATAACAGAATGTGGATACATTAGTTACACATTGGCTTGTAGCAAATTCATGTGTTGTTCTCTATTTTTCTGTTTAGTTTTTTGTTTTCTCTGGTTTTCATATTTGCTGCTTCGTCTTGAAACAAAAAGTGATTTTACCTGGCTTCTTTACTTGGTTCCATGCCAAAGGGCCTTTTTAAAGTAGACACCTGAGGAAAAGATAAGAAAATTGACATTTATGACTAAAACAGCCCACTTCGGATGACCATCTAACATTCATTACCATCATACCTGTGTTTGGTGAGCAGGTGGTGGTGGTGCAGGCATTTGAGACAGTTCGGCATTTAAAACCTGAATCTGCAAGCCTGCTTTTCCTAGAGTTAGCCCACTAACTGAACTTATTACGCCTGGTTTTGGCTGCAAACCAGAATATGAAAGGGTTTAAAATCAGCCATGCAGTTAAGAACTCACTGTAGCTGACTAGAGTATAGAAAACTCTTACCTGAATCGCTTGAGCTAGGTTTGTTGTAGTGACTCCTGTGTTCACAGTGGCCCCAGCAGAAACAGCAGTAAACACTTGTGAGTCGTTTACACCTAAAGTGATATCATCTGTCAGCATGATATTATTTTCAAGTGAGAATGTGGAGTGGAAATGATGGAATGTCACCTGTAGTCGTCGGCTTGACCAGCACAGACTTCTGCTGCAGGAGGGACTGAGCCGATGCTTGGATGGCACTGCTGCTTGTAGAAGCTGAAGGCTGTTCTGGCATTTTGTTGAACTGGTTTGTTACCTGTTGCTGAGAAGCCTGTGCTTGGGCCTGTACTTGTTGCTTAGCCTGCAAAAGTATGTTTTGCTGTACCTAAAGTAAAAAGTTGTATTGCTTAAAACAGATTATAGTCATTACATTTGCTCATTAACAAGTACGACTCAGACAGGAAGTTGCTGAGTTTTTATTTTTAAGAATTGTGAAGACTAATCAATACTTTAGGACTTCTACAAAATGCATGAAAAAGAAGTACTCTTTAAAGTAAGTCTGTCAGAAAAGGTCATACTAAAGGATGTGAATATATGAGTAGAATTAGAGATGAAATATATGCTTTTCATCAGCCTTTACATCTTTTGATCAAGAATCATCAAATTTTCCATGCATTTTTGCAGTCAAACAATGTGCATTATATAGATTTGGAAGAAAAACGCTTGATCTGATGTGATCCTACAAAATGTGTTGAAAAGAAAAAAGCTAGCATTAATTTAGCTAGTAAAAACATTTTATATTGATTAATCTTCTCTATATATTATATAGATTTTCATTTTATATAGACACCAAGTGTAAAAGGAAATTCTTAATATGTTAATAAACAACGTTGCAAGCTATGATGCACGCTGTTTTTTTAACAGCCATTGTTTTTAAGTTGGGGGCTTTCCCCTTCATAAAACATTGAACTTGCGTTTCACCTAACAAATGAATGTTAATGAATGCCATAACAGGATCAACTTTTTAGAGTTTTCTTGTAAATTTAGGTTTCTTCAGCATTTTTTCCCCTTTAATCCAAATAAGATTTTTCTCATAACTCTAGCAAAGCAATGAAAGTCCAACAGCCAGTGATACAGTTATGTTATCGAACAAGAAGCCTCATCAATGTTTATTCATTTCTGGATAAGCGACAAGCCAAAACAGTCCTCATTTGTTTTTTAATTAATCTTAAATTGTCCAGCTTTAGTGACAGTCGCTATAATTCCATAGGAAGAACATTCCAGAGATGTTCAAGTTGGGTTGAAATTATAATACACTCGTATGGCATAGTTTCAGTTTCAATTTAATATATTCATAATGATAATACCTAAATGGAAAATTTTTTTTACTAAACAAACATTTTGCTATGGCAGTTAAATCAAATAACCAAGAGAAACAAAGTAGATGTTTTATTTAACTACATAATTGTAACTAATGCCGCTTTTCAATTGATCTGTTTTGCAACAGCATGGCTTGCCTTTACTCAGCGTGCTTTTACACCATTTTTCACTAACTTTGACCACAGATTTAACACCCACTTGAGTTAGTCAAACAGATACTTTTCTCTGATTGATCACTGATTGGTCAATAACTGAGCTTACCAATTGGCCAGACCGAACACAGCAAACTCTACTCATTCGAGACCTCTCCGGTGCCTCTCAATGCTTTCTAAACTGGTAAAGCTAAAACAATATCCAAATGACTCTACCAACCTTCATGAAGGCATTTTTTTTTATTTATTGCGCATTCGCAATCAAACCCAACACCACAACCTTGCTGTACGCTGTTGTTGTTCAAGTAAAATACATTAAAGGTTTCAGTGGCTTACTGAAAAAATAGTAATTGCACTCAAGTCTGAACACTGCAAAAATCTAATCTAATAATCTAAGAGGGGATTATTCAATCAGACGATACACCATTCATCTCCCTTCATCTACTGAAGGAAAACTAGTGGGTGTTAAATGCTAGTGTTTCATGACTGTGTGAATTTATGCAGAAACAGCACAACAGTACAGTTTGTAAACAATAAGTAGCTGATGCAGTCCTACCTGGTGAAGTTTTTCCAGAAGCTGTTTTTGTTGCAGTGAGGGCTGTGCAATGGCTAGCATGGTCTGCAGCTGAGCACTGACCAGCTGAAGGTGATGCTGCTGTTCTGCCGTCAGTCCTGGCACAGCAGTCACTAGCTGTTTCCCCACTGGTACTGGAGGTGAGCTCACAGGAGTGTGGAACTGGAACTGAGGAGGTTTCGGGGAGCAGGAAGATGGAGGCATTTCTGGCTGGGGAAGAGCTTGAGGTGGCAGCTGCACCTGTATCTGGTGAGGCTGTGGTTGCTGCTGTGGAGGAGGAGCTGGCTGTGGGGAGCCTCCGAGGGGGTTATGAATGATGAAGAGGGGTGGTAGAGAGGAAGGCGTGCATGAGCGTGAAGGAGTCTGAGGCTGAGGCTGCGAGGGAGGTCGAGACTGCGGATGAGGAGACTGAATCTGTTGGCCCAGGGTCAGGGGAGAGACTTGAGGGCTGTCGGACAGAGTTTGGTTAGGGGTAACCACCGGCTGAGATGGAGAGGCATTTTGGATCTTTATCGTCTGTGAATGTGCGGAAGATGGAACCTGAAGAGCACAGATAATCAGATGTGGAAGAGAAACAGTCAGAATGTTTGGTTAATCTACAAGAAAAACAACACAACATATTTTAGGGATGCACTGAAATGATTACAGCGAAGGATTTGACAATAATTATTAGTTTATTAATAAGTAATCAAATCACATTTTAGAACTTTGTAAACATAGTGGAGACTAGCAGAGAAGACCTTAAGTCTCTGTTGGACAACAAAACTCACGTGTCCACATTGGTCTCAAATACACACCGCAGATTCACCAGGAAAACAATCTTGATGAGACGTCATGCATTTTATTGTTTGCTTTGTTTTGTTTTTTAATGCTGAACACCCACCAGTCTTTCCCCAAGCGAAAGTTGGCTTAAAAGCCTTTGCACATCCTCAGTCCAATTGATAATAGTATGTATTGTCAGTGTTCAATTCAATTAGCCATTTTCTTTTATATGGTGCTTTTTATGTGGTGCATAGTTGTTGTTTTTCAATAAAGGTTAAACATCTGAGAAAATGTTACCATTAACCCAATGCACAAGACAGTTTCAAACAACTAAATGTCACCAAATGTTGGCAGAAATTGGGAGAACAAGCAGGAATTTGGCAGATCTGATATGACCACACTGAAAGATTTCCCACTCACCTGCGGATGTTTTGTGTGCACAAACACTACCCTTCAGACTGGTTAGTAAACACAGCGGAATTTAAGAGAGGACTTATAAGAAGACTGGCTCTGAAAACTGACACTTCTCCAACCGTTCTGATGACAAGAGGCAGTGCGATGTTGCGGTCACATGAAATCAGCTTCGTTGACATGAATGGAGTCACATAAGATGGTGCGAAGTTGAAAGTTCCAGCCTACGATTTCCGCTCCACCGAAAGTTTGGCTGAATTTAACATTGACCTTCGATACAGGGTCACGTTACACGACTACTAAGCACAGATTGGAGAGGTCAGAGCATGAGTTTACTCAAATGTTGTTTTAACACTAGATTTTATTTTTTATTTTTGTGTTTTTAGGCAGAGTTATTATTAGATGGCATTTCAATAAACACTGAACAAGTGTTGGGAATTCTTTCTATGGTAAAGTTGTGTACAAAAGCATGGGGTGTTTGAGATCTCCACACTTTTGAGACCTGCCTGGGCAGCCAGGAGATTACTAGCAATTGGATCTACATGGTTAACAAAATGTTCCAGAGTTAAAACTGAAAAACAGAATAAAACTGGTTTCTAATAGGGATAAAACAATTAGTCAATTAAATATGCCTAAAACACATCCTGCAAGAAGTATATTCAGGTGAATTATCTTCAATAACTAAAAACTGGTGAGTAAGTTTGAAGTGTACAATGTGTGTGTATACTACATACCAAATCTACTGTTAAATGGTGTCTGTTTTCCTACATATTAAGGACTTATTTATGTCGTTTATCATCATTACATAAGCACCCAAAATAATATTAACTGTAATAATTAAGAGGTCACCTTGCAACCCACTCAATCAAAAATCAAATTTCACTGTTCTTTTTGAACTACTGGATTATCTATAAATTATCTATAAATGCCAAACTGATCTTAATTCAGTGCATCGCTAAAACAAGCAACAATAACCAGACACAAGCAGGAAAATACAAAAGCAAGAAGAAATGGAGAGGAAAACCACAATTAAATTTTTTATAAAGGACTTGCATTGGTAAAATGTCTAAAATACATTACAACAAGGTTGACAACATCAGGAAATTTTCCCACAGAACAAACTAAAACTACACAAAGAACAAACAAAGACTGGCCAAAAAAGGTAAAACTACACAGACTGAAATAGATTTGCCGGTAGAGGGCAAAGGTCAATCAGGGCAGCGAGCAGGTGATCAAGATCAAATCTTTTAAAGTGATCTTGCAGGGAATTATTTTGATTTATCTTGGGGTGGGGTTGGCAGATGGGGGCTAATTGAGGTTAAAACAGCTTTCAAGTAGAAGGGCAAAAGAAGTATGATCAAGTGAATGTGGATAAAATGTTAGTTGATGTGAATTATAGCAACAGAAAGAAAAAGAAACAAATGCATCATGACATGATCATGTTATGTAAAATGATGCAACCAAAAAATAGAAAAATTAAGTTCCACCATTGAGTGTTACACCCAATGGCAAGCACCAAACAGTAAAGCATGCACAAAATCAGCAAGGAAAGTTATTTTGAGCAATGACAAAGCAAGCAATATTAACAATGACTAACCACAGAATGAAAATATACCAAGTTCTCTTTTCTGTCTTAATTATGAAAAAAAAGTCATGGCAGGTAGAAAATGAAAGAAAAGGAGACTCAGTAACAATACACACAAATTAATTGTGAATGAAGGAGCAAAAAGGTATCCAGTGCTGAACAGTGACAGTAGAAAGACAAGGGGACAGGAAAAAGATAGGGAATTTGGCTGGGAGACAGTGGTCCAATACGCAGCAGCAGTACCAAAACGTGGGTGGGGTTTAGCACAGAGCATGAGCTCATCTACCTTGTTAACCACTGCTGCCATGTGGGCGGGGCCAAGAGAGGGGCTGGGACTCTGCCTCTGCCGAGTCTCAGCTAGTAAGCCATCATGGCCTGAAGGAGTGAGGCCAGAACTGCTGCCGCTGACGATAACAGATGCAGGTACACCTACAGTGGCAGGTGGGTCTTTTCCTGCTGGACGCTGGTGGTCCTAACACGGGTAACATTTATCAATTTAGGAATGGGAGAAGCACAATAATCACTGCTCAGAGGTCAGCTTAGGGATCAAATGAAGCTATGTTAGCTAATGCACACACTTTGCAAACAGCAGATAACATATAAAGAGAGCACACTGACCTGGTGAAGGAACATTTGAAGAGACTCCTGGCTGAGGATCATGCCGGAACCAGGTGACGTGAACAATACGTTTCCTGGGCTGTGTTGGGCCTGAGAATTCAAACCCACCATTGAGGATGTGCTTATTGTGGATGGAGATGAAGAGGAAGGAACCGAAGACGCTACAGAAACTGTAGGAGTTGTTTGAACGGTCAGAATTGAGGGCTGGGGTTGGGTCTGTGTTGGTTGAGGAGCAGGATCGGAAGAGCCTCCCAATACCGTCATACCCTCTCCTGGCTGACATGGAGCCAGCTGTGTTGATCCACTACTACTGTTATTAGGGACGCCACCAGACTGCTGCAAAGTTTGTAAACTGACTGCTGGGCTAAGGCTCTCGACAGACAGGGAATTCTGCAAGGGCATCCCTTGAATGACCGTTTGAACGTGGCCTGTGACCGGATGAGCTTGAGTCTGCGTCTGTGCCAAAGACACGGGCATTTGGAACAGTGCAGGCTGGCCCATCTGGCCAGGTTGGAGCTGAATGTGTCCGGACAGAATATGAGCAGCACCAGGGTGGCCCTGTGAAGCCAGCACCTGTCCTAGGTTGATGTTCTGATTGGCTGTCAAAATCTGATTGGCGATTATTTGCCCTCCAGGCCCCTGACTGGTGATGATGTGACCGCCAGGATGCTGAGTCAGGATTTGACCTCCTGCCTGAAGCCCAGGAAGAAGGAACTGGTGGTTTTGGCCCTGCAGGACAGTCTGCGAAGGAATGACTATGCTGCCCTGCTGGTTTAACAAATGAACACTGAGTGGTTTGCCGGAAGCTTGCTGGGGCTGTTGCTTAAAGAGAGCTTGAGAAAACTGCGATCCCTGCGAGGCAGCTGGTGCCTGCGTGCTCAACACTACATTTGATCCAGGCTTTCCGGTGAGGAAAGCTACATTCTGACCAGCTGACACTGGGATTTGTTGAACCCCCAAAGCCTTATTAGCATCGTTTGGCAAGGCATGTGGGGCAGGAAGCTGCTGCTGCTGCTGTTTGAAAATTTTGGGTTGGATAGTACCCCCTTGAGGAGGTTTGGGCTGAATTGGCGTTGGCGTTCGCTGTATGATGACATTTTGCATGATTTGGGCTTGAGGTGGGTTTTGAGACGTAATTCCAGTACCCAGAGAGGCATTACTAAATCCCACAAGCCCACCGGTGGTCATTGTAGCACTGTTGCTAGTGTTGGTGCTGCTTAAGCATACCGGCCCATTTAAGGCAGAAGACCCAAGAGTGGCTTTGCCCCCCTGAATTACAAGTCCACTTCCTGAGCTCAAAACAGAGCTTCCAAGCCCTGGCTGCGCTCCAGCGCTTGTCGCCTCAGGTCCTGGTTGATGCAGTTGGTATCCACCCATGGTTTTTGTCAAAATCTGCTGCCCAGAAGGATTAATAGTCATTACTGTTGGTTGGCCCACCACTTGAATTTGCCCAATGCCCAATGGTCCAGATTGGCCGCCATTTGGTAAGGCTTGAAGGCTCGAGATAGGCTGAAGTGTTACATTTCCAAGCCCAACTTGCTGCACAAAGGGCTGGACACTGATTGCTTTATTCATTACTTGTTGTTGAAGATGCAGACCTGGATGTGCCAGGACTGAACCAAGCATCTCTGGGGTGGCATTTGAGGGTGCATTGGGGGCACCTTGATTTGGAAAAATTTGAGTTGGACCACCAAGACCCACCCCAGATAGGCCTGCATCAGGAAGGGGTTGAACCACCTGAGTAAGGCCAGTTAACCCAAAGGAACTGAGATCAAGCTCAGCATCTGCCTCTTGAAGGCTCTGCTCTGTGATGTTAGCCTCTGCCAGGCTCTGCTGCAAAATGTCACAAGGTTCGTGGTTTGTCCCAACACCATTGCTTCCACTGTCTCCTCCCGGCGATTCCCCCAATATGTCATCATCCTCCAGGAAGTCCAAATCCACACTGACTCTTGGAAGGCCTGGCTCACTTGTCGACAACTGAGCCTGTGGTGGGATCTCAGGAACGTGGACCTGAAAAAAAGACAGAAAGCATGTGAGCCCCTCTATTTAGTCACACATTGAAATTGATGGCAAGTTTAGAGGGCAAAGATGAAACTTGCATGGTAAAACTTCTCTAGGATAGATTTCTGTTGGAGGAAAACGTGTTCGCTTTAGATGGAGAGGATCGCATGCTATTAAAGAAGGATGGAGCCGGGTGGGACGTGCAAATGGGGGGAGGGGGGACTACTCACCCCAGTGCTGGAGAGGAACAAGCTGGACGGGTCAACTGAGCCATCCAAAAGGTCATCAGTGTCCAGCTACACACAGATATACCCCAGATAGGACAAGCGGAAATCACACCCACACACAGATAGGCATGTAAAGCAACAGGGAGCAGATGCACAAGGGGCAAATAGGCAGACAAAGAGGGAAAGGCAAAGGAAGAGCAAAGTGAGGACAGTGCACTGATTAACCAGAACAAAATGCAGGCATAACCAAGTTAAAAGACCAAGCAAATGAAAAGAAAGTCAAAGAAACGAATATTAGATAAATTTATCATACTATATGTGAATTACACAAATAGGGGGAAATCAGGACAGATTAAGGTGAAATTATGCTTTGAAGAAAAGCGGGTTAGAGAGAGATTTTCACAGTATTTGATTCTGAAATACTCTTTTAAATTGGTATAAAGCTGAAGACCCCTTAAGCTACTAATAATTGATAGCATTTCTGCTTTAAGTACTCACTTGCGTTTCTGATCCATGGAGAAAATCGTTGAGCGCTTGTGGGTCACTGTACAACAAACAACACATTATTAGAGGTCTCCACATGAACCTACAAGCTACGATTGACGTTTACAATTAGATGTAAACTTACCAAATTACATCTAGCAAGCACCTGCCATCTTCATCATCCATGTCAACTATTAAAAAAGCCACAAAAACAGTAATTACATGGGTCTTTTAAACATACAAAAAACACGTATTTATCTGTAAATGTATAAGAAGCAATGTCGGCCCATTTACTGTTTCCTATGAAATCCCTCCATTACTGTCCAATAAAGGCTTTTCCAGACGCTCAAAGATGCTTTACTTTATTTTCAGAGCATTATTCATTCTCTTCACAATCACACACTGGTGGTGATTAGCCACTCTGGGGCAGTCCGACAGATCGTGCCTTCCATTTCACGTCTAAGGCCTCCTGCACACCACCAAACACACCCACCAGGCACACACATCCACACAGGGCAATGTGGGCAAAGTTTCTTGCCCAAAACTATTAGTTATAGGTTATAGGATGACCAATTTTACTGCTCTGTAGATGCCCTGATTGCTAATGTAAATAGCATTTTAGAAATATTTTATGTGTAAATGTTTTGCTCGATTTGTAAGGTTTAGATACTCAGCATTGTTTGACAGACATTTCAAGTATATAACAAGATAAACAAAGACAATTATTACCCCCTTGCTACATTTTAAGGTAATGTCAATTATTTTTGAGGGGGTCAGGGAAAGTTTCCTAAAATTTTCACAGAATAGGTAGCACTCTCATTCACCACACAAGGAAAGTATATAGAATTTTCTAAATTGAATTAGGTTGACTATAAACTTAAAACAGATTGAAGCAGATCTACTGTTTGGAATATCTATCTACGGTGAGGTCTGTTAATCATTCAAACATTTCAATAATTAGACATTCATTTGGATTGCAAATGATGATCTGAAGCCAAGTCATCAAAAGTAAGACTTGTAGTTACAAAACTAAATATGAGCATGGAGATTTGAAGAGGGACTGTTAGAAAAACAAACCGAGTGTGCTTCACGTCCTCTGAACTTTTGTGACCTATAAGCAGAGGTGGAAAAGCGCGCGCATCACTTCACGCAGTCAAACACATCAAAGAAACACAAACAACATCAACACACCTCTACGTAAAGACTCACCAACAACTATTTTCAGCATTAATACATACTCCAGAGAGTCAACCCTCTCTGTACAATCACAATCTAGCTTCTAATCAAATCAAAACAAGAACAGGAGGTAGGCGGGGACGGCTCTTATGTTTGTTAGGGCATATCTGTAGAGCGCACAGACCATTCCCGTCAAATATCCGAGAAAGATCCTTCAGTCAGACGTTTGTTTTGAGTCATTTTGAATAGGTCATTCGTCAGAGAAGCACCAGAGACTCTCTGGACCTTGCAGGACACGGCGCTTATCTTCGTAATTTGCAAAGCTGTAACATCACCAACGGGATCTTACTTACTGCGTATGTTTGATCAACAAATATTTCACACATCTAACCGGACACGTTGACTTTAATTCGCTGTTTTAACGCTAATTCTGCAGCTGACTCGATTAGCTCTGGCTAGCTAGCTTCCTAGCTGAAATATGTACGTTTACAGACGCAGGACGCACAAATTAGCTAATAAATGGCAGTAAATACGTATAATTTTGCCGCACGAGGACATCCGCAGAAGCAAATACAAAGAATTGTCTCAAAGGCGATTGTTTAGGCTGCAATATATGCAGTTGCGTAGCCTATCTTTATCCCTGCTAAATATGAGTTTATGTGGGAATACTGTTGGACCAGGGGGTATGCTTGGGAATTCGCTGTAAAAGCTAACATAATCACCGACCCATGCAACGGGGCGGTCAAAGACTGCGGTAATTGGTGGCCTCTGCATGCGAATGCAGCACTGTTGCAATAGTTATTGAGAATTAAAGAGAAATCGCTACATTGTATCAAACTCACCCGAGACGATAGAGGCGCAGGCGGCGCGGGGTCTCCAGTACGGCCCTGCACGGGCTGCGCGTAAGGACCCAAGCTCTGCGTTCGCAAGCAGGAAACAGAGGCCCACCGTAATCGCCTGATTAATTATCCGCCAAACAGTGTTGTTTTTGTTGCAGTATGAAGTAAAAATACAAGTTGTTTTACTTCAGCAGTGTTTCACTTTCACTGGAGGACACATGATATACATTGAAGTAACGAATCCCGAAGGAACGAAGTGTACCTTAATCGTTTCTCAATATTTGTTAAATAAAAAAACAGGTTTCCATACAAATATTTTTCCTGACAGTCTGGACATGATTATTTATGACAGTACATGTATAGTGGGGCCCTTGTTTATTTGGTATTATATATTATGTTTACTAAATAAGTTTTCGCTTTCATATGAAAAAGAAAACTCAAGCGGCTTTACTGATCAAATAAAAACGGAACACCCCTGGTCAAAAGACGTCTTGTTTAATTAAGCTTCCCTCTCCTAACAACAGGATTCAGGCGGTTGCCAAGACAGCTTCTGCTCCGGTCCGAATGCTTTTATGACAAAGGAGAATGTTTTGATGGTACATTAAGAGCTGTGATTGGCCATCGTTACAAAAACATCACAAACAAGGGGAGGCGCGACCTCAAGCCAAACAGTAGACAGTGTTTGCTTGTTGTAATAAAGTCTCAAATTAACCATTGACCCCTTCATGATATGGCGTTTTATAAAGTAAGTGTGATGGGCGGGGCATACGCGCGAGGTCAAATTTAAAGAGACAGCCCACTCACAATGAACTCTATCTAACCTGGTTACAAAAATGGCATGCTAAGTTCTGAAGGGGAGAGATAAAATACATTTAGATTTGTAATTTTTAATACAAAAACCATCAGCCATATTCTGTTAACTGAAGATTTCCATTAGTGAGAAGGGGAGAGCTGCTTTTTGCTTGCAGCAGAGTACATGTCTGCCCTCCATTAACTCACAGACACTAATGCCACACCAACACAGCAGTACAACTCCTTTAGACCATTTACATGTGACAATAACTATTATTGTCAATAATTTCAGCTATAAAACAGCCTAATTTATGTTTTCTCTCTGTACTATCTGATCTGTGCTTTTAAATGAGACATCAGATGGTGATTTAACACCATTTTGAATCTTTAGGGTATATATCTAAAGCCTGTTACTAAGTTTATATTTATGAGTGGTTTTATGTCTTTTTTTATAACTTAAAAAAAAAGTTTTATCTAAACAAAACTGCTTCTCTGCAAGAGATTAGCTCTCTGGTGTTTTTTTGTAACACACTTTAGGTAGGAGCATGTAAAACAAATTTATTTGTACATGAGTAATCAGCAGCAGCAGGATCTTGTGTAAGCATTTTGAATTGTATTCATGCCAAAAGCCAAAAAGTTAATCCACTGTGAATGCTATTATGAGATTGTTTTGTTAAATATATATGTATTTACTTTAAAATAATACTCTTACTTGTTCTGGAGTTTGGGCTGGATCACGTATAATTGGTACAGATCCAAGTTTCAGTCTCAACTTAATTGCAGATCCTTCTTTGTACTGATGCTTGTCCTAAAACACTTAGGAGCAAAATGGCTCGTGCAAACAAGCATGTGTTTTGGTAGGTCTGCCAGTGCATTTCCTCTGTAAATTAAAGATATCTACTCAGTCCTTAAAGGTTCCTTTGATGGGAGTACATGAGCAGATTTGGGTACTTTTTTATGTCCCAAAACAGAGAAAACCTTCAAAGCCAGGACTTTTCACAAGAAAAATGAAGGTTTATTGTGTTTACAACCAAGTTTATGGTAATTAATGGGAGGACTTTACAGTATTTGATGTCATTTACTGTGAGTTTCATACAAATACTTGTTTTCACAGTGTAAAAGTTTTGTTTTGATTGAAGTAAACCCTTGGATTAATTTTTTTTTGTTTGTTTTAGAGGGGATTTGCAAACACATCTATTAACCACTTTTCTGTCCAAACAGCTGGAAAGTTTGGATTGTCGTCTGAGCTCTCCTTTAAGAAATTCTGATATCTATTTTATTCTGTGATCATTTCATTTTTTTAATTTCATATTTTGATAGCTGATCAGACTCCATGGAGGGAGATTACAGGTATAATACCTCACTAGAGCACTAGAGAAGTGCAGTATTTAGTTTGATTTATTAAGTGTCAGGCTCACAAATACAACCTGCTCACTTCTGAATTCAGCCCCAAGGAGCCAGAAGAGCATCGAGAGATAAAGCCGGAGTTTGCCCTTCATTTACATTACCTTACAACTTTCTATCATAGGTGATACAGAAACTTTGAAATACTGAGAGTTTAGAAGTAACAGCCAAAAACACATATTTTCTCTACTCAGTTTCTCTGGGACTGTAAGAAACTGAACTATGCTGTTGTGTGATCAAGAAGACCTAGCTATTTGCATTAAGCATAGGAACCAACAAGGACTGCCACATTTTTTAGCAAAACAAGCAGATTGGAATGACAAAGCGTAGAGCCAAAAACCAATTCTGGGTGTCAGAGTAATATGTACACCACTGTTGTCACTAAATCTGCATTTGAGTGTATATGAGCTGAGTATTGAAGGCCCATGGGACTAGCCCGGAAGCCTTCTTTCACACCTAAATCTCACCAGATTTGTCTCCCGATGAGCCACATCTTTCCTCGGAGAGAGTCAATCGTGTATGGCTTAAATCTCTAAAACTCCCAACAGCTTTGACTGATGCTAACTGATTCGTAGTCCTGGTTACATCATTCCTCTCTGGGAGGAGATTGGTCTGAAGAAGTGTTAAAAAGCTGAGAATAACCAGGGCTTAATATTAAAACTTAATATTATCATTAATAATTAACATTCAAATATCTTTGCTTGTGTAATAGAATATTTAATCATTGTAAGTAATTCTCAAAGAAGATTGTATTTGTATGTATATTTGGGAGGAAACAGGAAGTGATGTAGAGAGGCGGGATTTAGACTGAAGGGACTCTCAAGGCTTTAGGGGCCTCTCTCTCTCTCTCTCTCTCTCTCTCTCTCTCTCTCTCTCTCTCTCTCTCCTACACTACGGGTGGACGTATATTGCGTCCCTCGTCTCTCTCCTTTTTCTCTTCTTTCCTCTCTTTCCCTCTTCTTTCTCCCTCCATGGTGCTTGCAATGTGATCACATTCTTCATTGATATCAAGGTATGAGCTTAATTCTTTTTTATAGAAAATACTTTTGCATGGTTCCTGTAATTCATTTTTAATTTTTGCAATGATGAGTGCTTGAACAGGTATCTCCTTCATTCTATATTTGAGTAAAACTTTACACCTCAAGTGTATCCATATCATTTTCATAGTTATATTTTTTCCAGGAAGCATTTTCAATATTTTCAGCATTTATGCATTTACTCCCATGCACTAATAATAAGCGTTGGATCCTGTCCTCTTGTATCATTTTTAAATTGTTTGCATTTTAATTTAATTTATAATACATTTGTTCATTTAAATAATACCATTTAATTAGTTGTATTTTATTCGACTTATAATTTAAATTCAAATGTATAATATTTAAAAGTAAGAGATGTCAGGGGTCATGTATGTTGGAAAACATACTGGCAAATACAACACTGATAACTCAAAGCCAATATTAAAGATGAATAATTCCTGTTGTTAAAAAAAACTATTTTGGTGTTAATTATTAGTCAAGAAAATGTAGAGATTATGGGGACATACATTTATCAGAGAAAGTCAAGTTTGTGGATCAATGATATGATGCTCTGCAAGGACAATTAATAAACATATTTACGATAAAACTTTATCTGATTTGATTTTACATTACAAATATAATAACATTGTATATAAATTAATTAATTGAATTGCTTAATTTATTCACATTTTTAAAAGCATCAAACACAAAGACAATGCATTATAATCATACAACTATTAATTTGACTAGTTTAAAGAGGACCAGTCAAAAAGAAAGAAGGAATAATGAAAGGAAAGAAGGGGAGAGAAAGAAAGATGGAATAATAAAAGGAAGGAAGGAGAGAGGAAGGAAGGAAGTAGAAAGAAGGAATAATGAAAGGAAGGAAGGGGAGAGGAAGGAAGAAGGAATAACGAAAGGAAGGAAGGGGAGAGAAAGAAACAGAGAGAGAGGGAGAAAGAGGGAAAATTGATGCAATGTGGGAGTAAGAAAATAAAGAAAGAGAGGGAAAGAAAGAAAGAGAGGGAAAGTTAGAAAGGGGAAAAAAAAGAAAGTGGGATTGATGAAGAGGGCAAATTAATGCATTCGGAAGAGCATCTCAAAAATACAAAACGTCTAAAGTCTAAAGTAAAAATCTTAATGGTTTATTGTTGGCAAACTTAAACTTGTGAATGTGATTCATCCAATGCAATGCTTCTTTTTTTCTTTAGGTATAGGTTCACAAAAACAAATAAAACATTTTCCAATCATAAACACAATGAGGAGCAAATTAAAACGGATTCAATCAAATCTGTACAGCTGCTTTATAACGGTCATAACACATGTTTTGTTAAAGGGTGGATTTATTTGAAAGATACTTGCCTAAACTTGTAACAATTAAAGTAAGCATTTCAACATAAATCAAACTTCATTCGTCAATGGTTGTGAAATTACACAGATACAAATAAGCTAAAAGTATGATTTCTCTAGTTTTGATGGAGTATTTTGCGCGCGGCGGGAGAGGGCCAGGCGCGCTCCCTCGCCTCTCTGCTGCGCTGGCATCTGGTGCGCGCGCAGCCCCAGCCTGCACTGTCACGTGATGAACGAGAGAAACGTGCTCAGAAAACTGAACTCAGGGAAAGTTCTGGGGTTGTTCCTGATGCAGAGAGCATTTAATAGTTGCTGAAAAGATTCTAAGCTATGTTTATTTTCCGAGGTAGCATTTGTTGGTCAGGTTTAAGAGGCCATGTTTAGACCCCCCTCCCCCCAAAGATAAGATAAGATAAGTGTCTTCTGGCGTGCAGGAGCTGAAGCAGATGTTTGGATTCGTCGCTGTATTATTATTGCTCTCCTGGGAGCCTTCAATGAGGTGAGTCGAAAGGTTTTCGTCAGAATTATACTTAAACTCTCTTAAAACAAACTTAAAGCGGAAATAAAAAAAAAATAGCGTTTGAAAAGCGTTTAACGTATTATTAGCTCGTGTGGGTTGAACATAAAGAGAATTTATCGAGTTTCGTTTGAATGTTCTCTCCCTCGATTGTGTATTTATACTTTATTAGGACAACTTGTGCATAAAAGAGTGAAATAACGTATTGAGTTATAATGCAATTCATCTATAGACACTTATACGAATCTGTGATTTTTTTTGGTTATGCTAATTGTATAAAGATATGTATATTCCTTCTAAAGTATATATATATATATATACACCAATGGATGTATTCAAATAAAGACAAACATTAAAATAGTTGTTTTAGCACAAAATGTTTATGGCAAAACGATAATTTGAATGTTGTGTTTGAAAAAATGAAATAAAGTTTTTTTTAACTAAAACCAGGTGGTCATATGCGTTGTAAAGTGTTCAAATCTGAGGGGTCCAAAGTCATCCTGGAGGGCCACTCCACAGATGAGCTCGAGCCTCACATATAAACACCAGTCACACCAGTTAAGGCCCTCTTTGCTGGTCAGAAGTCAGATGGGTAAGTGTCCTAGCAAGAGTTGCAACTAAAATGTACAGGACTGCGGCCCTCCAGAAATGATGTTGGACACCACTGTAGTACGTAAGTTAATGATTGTTTAGTCATTCATCACTTTTATGTTTTCCAGACAGTGTCCTAATTATGACTCAGATATCTCTCATATAACACAGACCTTCACCCCCTTAAACAGCATTTAAAACACCATCAAATATCTCCATCTACCATCGGAGGTTAGATATGAATTTAGCTCCAAATTATTGTCTCATTGTCTTCTCTGTCATGGTGCATACACACCAAGCGCGAGTGATGCGTTAAGAGCAACTGATTTCAATGTAAAGTCTAGGTAAAGACGCGATAAGGCACCCCGCGGCGCGACGGGTCCGAACCACGCGGCGCGGGGGATGCGAATGCCGTGAGAGACGAGGCACGAGAGGCGCGGTGCGACACAACGGACTGATCGCGGGAGTAGGAATATTTTCTACTCATCCGAAAGTTTGTTTGCGCGACAACCAATCAGGGGCTTGCTCTTGTAGTCACATGGTTGTTCTGTGACGCGGGATCATGAGCAACAACAATAGAGGAGACAAATGTCACAGTTTGTGGCCAGCCAGAATTAATAACTTTTTTATTATCCACGTGGAAGCAAAAACGACCTTACTTGGAATTAAGTGGGTGCTGAGGTGGCTGAATCTGGTAAGTTACACTTTTTTAATTAATCAACCTGATATAAATGGATATTGTGCTGATGTTAGCTAAAGCTAAGCATGATAATTTAACAGAGGGAGTGTGCAGGAAGACGTTCAGAGGGTTGAGGGACACTTTTTGAAGGAGAGGAGAAAGAAATAGGAGAGAAAGAGAGGGTCAGCAGCAGGTATGCTCTGGTCTCGTCATCGTCACGCCTCTCCCGGCGAGCTCGCGCTTAGTTCCGCGCCGTTCTTGGAGCGGACGTTCTCACGCTAGTCGCGCGAGTGCACCCCAGGTTTGAAACGGTCAGATAGGCACGAGAGACGCGTTCTGTACGCGTGTTTAGCGCTTGGTCTGAACGCCCTGTAAGAAAACTTGTGCTCACTAAAGTGTGTGTTCACATTTCAGCTTTACACACTTTTACATTATGGAACTTGAGGCCACATATGCTGTTTTTCCACGACTGTACACAACTGTCTTGAAATGCATGGGGAAATGCTGTTGAAAGTCACTTAAATTAAATCAACTCAAGACCTCAATGTCTTATAACTTAATCCATAAGCCATAACCTGTTTTCTTTTTATATTTTGTTAAAATGTAGACATGGATAAAGTGGACTTTAGAATAGTTATTTAGTAGTTGGAAAGTTGAAATGACTTCTTGGAAACTGCATGTAAATGAGCAATTGTTGCAATTGTTATAGACCAACAAAACTAGTTTAAGTAATTGTAATTTCAATTATAACCAAAATAATCAGAATTATCATTATATTCATTAATAATAATCCAGCTGGTCTAATGAGATATATGTTTGGGTTAAAATAATTGCAAGACCAAAAATATCGAACACGGTTTCAGATAGTATTTTACTAGTTTTGTTGCCTCCTCTTGCCATTGGTGCCTGCTAATTCACAAGATGAGGGACTCAAAACACAACAAAGTGTCAAGAGTTCAACGAACACACAAATCCCTGGATTCAGCTGTTTAAACAGCATCGCCTCTTCATTTTTTACCTAGAAGAGCCAGAGAGATTATTGAGATTCCTAAACTTGTCCCAGATGTCTTATGTTGATCCTCTTATAAATTGTTTGCTTATCCTGTTTCATAGAAGTATTCAGTCCTGGCGGTTCAAAGAGCATAACTTTGGACCACAGATTTCCTGTGGCTGCATTTGGTTGATGAAATCCTGGATTGTGGTAAGAAGCATGTTTGATGCATCTCAAATACACACATGTCTCAAGATTAAATTGGGGTAAATAATATTAAATAACCATTTTTGGACATTTATCTGAATTTATCCTGTTTATTTCATACATTTTGTTCAAAGCAGAAGATAAAAATCCTGTAAGAAAATCCAAACACATTCTAAAACTGGACGGGACGTTCATGGGAATTTCTTGGGAGGATGACCACTATGAGGAGGGTCTACTTAAAAGGAGATGCTCTTTGCTCCTTGATTCTGCTGGTGCTGCTTTTTCTGCTATTATATGCCCACCAAACAAAGACACCCTTTCACCAAACAAAGGGGACCTTTCACATTGGGCATGGATCCACCAGCACTAGTACCCTTCTCAGCGGTCTATCCGTAGGACTTCAGGCATTGCAAATCCATTCAAAGACTTCAGAATTACCCCCATGCAAGCCGGAAGTAAAGAGCAAGGCTAAACCAAAAGGACAATCTAATGTCAAGTCTCAGAAAGCACGCAACAAAGCCAAGTCAAAATCTCGCAATGTTTTAACAACAGCAAGTCTCCTTCCTACACAAGCAAACTTTGATTTTGCTCAATATCTTCAGAAGAAAGACCAACGGGACTTCAAGCTCCTTATTGATCAACCGACAAAGTGTTCAGGACCAGAAGGACCCCCTTTTTTACTGATTGCAATCAAATCTATAGCAACAGATTTTGACAAGCGTCAGGTTGTTCGAAGTACTTGGGGATGTGAAGGTACATTCCTGAAAAAGAGCATCAAAAGAGTTTTCCTCCTCGGTGTGCCCCATAATCAATCAACACTCCCTTTATGGGACAAGCTTTTGGAATTCGAGAGCCATACCTTTAGGGACATCCTCCTGTGGGACTTTGAAGACACCTTCTTCAACCTGACTCTAAAAGAGATCCACTTCTTACAGTGGATCAACATGAGCTGCCCCAAAACCAAGTTTATTTTTAAGGGTGATGTTGATGTGTTTGTCAATATCGACAACATCCTTGAGATGCTGGATGGCCAAGAGAACATGAAAGATGTTTTTGTTGGGGATATCATCGTAAATGCAAAACCAATTCGCAAACGCAAGAGTAAATACTTCATCCCTGAGTTTATTTATGGTCAAGGGATCTACCCTTCGTATGCAGGTGGAGGGGGATTTGTGATGTCGGGACATACCGCCCTAAAGCTTCATATTGCCTGCAAAGAAGTGGAACTCTTCCCCATTGATGATGTCTTTCTTGGCATGTGCCTGCTTCAAATTGGGCTGCAGCCAACTCTTCACGAGGGATTCCGCACCTTTGGAATTGTAAGACCGTCTGCTGCACCCCACCTCGAAGTCTTCGACCCCTGCTTCTACAAAGAGTTGATGCTGGTGCACAGCCTGACGGTTCCCCAGATCTGGTTGATGTGGAACCTTCTGCATGACCCAAACCTGCAGTGTCACAGCAGTCGAGATCCTACGGTTTTCCCCTTTGAGTGGAGAGAAGACATTGGCAAGACGGCTACAATTGAAGCTGAGAACCTTAGAAATGATGATTATGGGGTGAAAGTGTTTGTGGAACATTAATCGAGAATGATATAAGGAAACTATAGTAATGAAGAGAACTACAGTGAAATATTTTTAGTGTCATCACACTTTGTTGTGGAGGAGTAGGATGTCTGTCACAGGCTGCAGTGAGCTGCACTTGGAAGGCAGTAGGGAACACACCTCTATAAGATGTTTTCAATATCTGAACGCAATGTTGCTATGCTAATACAAGTTGAATGTGTTTGATAATACTAGGGGTTAATTTCATGTGAGCAAACTTGTCTTTTTTCAGTTTCCCTGCCATTTATTTCAATTGCATGGCTGCATCTCTTTTGCTGTACAATATTTACAAAAGTATACACATAGACCTTATGGATTCGGTACAAGTTTGTGTTGGTCGTCAGGATCACTCTGTTTGATAGAGTTTTTGAAAAATAGATAGCCTGCTTTTAAAGCAGGGCTGGGTAGTCAATCCTAGAGGGTTACAGACCCTGTTTATTTTTCTTCCAACCCTTTTTCAAGAGAAACAAGAGTAGCTTCAACAAGGAGGATAGTTGGTAGACACAGGTGTGTTGCTTGAAATTTGAAGCTAAGTTGTGCTGGAAAACAGTAGTGCTGCTCCCTACACTGAGTATGCACACTGGCAGAGCGAGGCACCATTAAATAACATGTTAATAAAGTATTAATAGCTATGCATTAATAAAAATGTGCAAGTCTGTGTGTATTTTATATTTTGAAATGTTTTAAAGTTATATAAATGCATTTTATGAAAGGCTAGCACACAACGCGAGTTGAGCTACTTGTCACATGTCTTCCGCCACATTCAACAGCAACATCATGCTTTGAAATGAGATCGAAGGAATGAAATAATTCATCAAAAATAAGGATATCAACAATTTGGTAGCGAGAAAGTACTTTTCCGATTAGGACCTCTATTAGACTGGAGTGGCTTGCCTACATCTGCTTTAAAGCTACTTTTCTTAAAGGTTCCCTTTTCCCAGTTGTTTCCCAATCCCAGTTGTACTTTAAAGGGTTGGTGACAAAAGGAACCAAAAAATGTCTAACATTTTGACATTTAAAAGCAGAAGCGAAAGTAGAACAACACTGAATGTTTCAGGACTCAAAATGCTTTGGTTTTTAAATAAAGTTCATTTTAAATTTGATGAAAATCTCTCAAGTGTGTGGACAATTAAAATGTCTTGATGTAAAAGTATTTCTGTTATGATTTTTAAACTATAGTGCAATGAAAATATTTCAGATATGCATCAGGATATTTAAAAACTCAACGCCTGCTTATAGGCGCCTGTGTATAAAAGTATGTTGTGTGTTTTTAACATGTTTATGAAGGTATTTTAATGAAATTCGCTGCATTCTAGACCTGCCAGTAAAGGGAGGTAGAAGCAGCTCCAGGTCCAGAGGCCCTTCTGCGCTCTCACACTTGCAGCCCCAGAACAGCGTCATCTGTGGTGAGAAGAGGATAGTGCAGCTACTAATCAGGACACTGATGATTAAAGGAGCGAAACTGTAACTGTATCTGACCTCGAATCTGAATGGTAAAAACAAATCGCTGCTGCTGATGGGGTTCCATCTCTGTAGTGTGCGTGCAGCTCAGTGGCGTACTTCCGTGAGGTATACCTACACAAGGAAATCCACTCCTTACTGTCAGAGCCAGGGTTGAAAAAAAAAAAACTCCTGAAACTTGTTCCAAACTGAATGCAAAAAAAATGTTTTGGAAACAGAAGTCAAAAGACAAAACAATGTTTTACACTTGGGCCATCCTTAACCTTGAGAACATTACATATTTGATTAAT
Source organism: Danionella dracula (assembly GCA_900490495.1). Lineage (NCBI taxonomy): Eukaryota > Metazoa > Chordata > Actinopteri > Cypriniformes > Danionidae > Danionella > Danionella dracula. Next base: position 3,339,769 of record UELW01000622.1, read on the forward strand.
ATATTAATTATATATAAGTATTTATATTTGAAATAACATGGAATACCTAAACAAGCATTGCATCGACTCTTTAAAGTTGTAATGTGGATCTAAATATTCTATAATAGGTATAGAAAAGAAGTTGACATTGTCAAAGAATGTTAATATTTTTTTATAAACGGTCCTTAAAATGTGGAGTATACATTTTCCTAAAGCAGTAAAATTGCCAAAACATAGACACTCACAGACCAATATTGCCAAGCTTCAAAGCTCCTATCAGACCCAAAACTCATCTGCGCTGCATATGGAACCACAAAAAAATGCCAATGGCACATAATCTATCCATGTTTTAATGAATCCATGTTTTTTTCAAAACTTGATTAAAACTGAAGCAAAAATTTTTTTATGAATACAGAAATACTTTGTTACAAGACCAAAAAAAATGTTACACTTGGGCTGTGCTTGTAAAAACGATGTAAATACTGTGGAATGCATCAAAAAAAAAACAATGATAGGGTTTACAGTATCCTAGCAAATAGAAAATCTGTTAACAATAGCAAAGAATGTTAATACATTATTTTAAACTGAAGCTATGGTTTGAAAGGAATATATATATATATAAACAATATACAGTCCTTTCACATACTTACTATACTAAAAGTTTTAGAGACTTTTTTTAGAGTCCAAATAGTGTCCAATTAATCACAAACCATAGTTTGGGCAGTCTTGTATTATCTGAAGTAACTTTGTAGTTACTTGTCCTTGTTTTTTTATTTACCAACAAAAAATATTACATTTAGGGCTAAAATTAATTAGGTGACCTAATGGGGTCGTATCACAGGAGGAGTTAAGACAACACAATAGATTGTAGCTGATACACAAGGTAGCTTAGTTAAATTACAAAGCAAATTTTACATCCAGCTACACATATATTATCCATAATTTGACCTTGAACGGAACAGCAAAAATCTCTTCACTGTGAAAGCAGCTCGGGTTATGAGAAATGCCATAGAAAGAATTCCACTCCTCATCATGTCCTAGAGCCAGTTTAAAAAAAATAATAAAAACAAACAAACTTTCCTAATCTTGTTCCAAACTGATGCTTTGGTTAGAAAGGAAACTAAATTTAATAAACAGTCCATAAAGTCAAATAGCTAGTTCAACTAAAAGTTTTGGAACAGACAAAACTAAACATTATTTATTCTAAATGTCCCATGTTCCTCCATTCATCCAAACACAATTGCACATGCATAACACACAAATATAATATAAAGAATATTGTAGAAAAGAAGAATACAAGAAGTTATAAAAACGATATTTTATTTATACCAAAATTACAAATAGCAGCATGGGTCAGCAAGTCAAATAACGCATCAGACCAAACTGAACATCCCTTCCCTCTTCCTCTGAAGTCTGTGAAGTAGCAATTACAGGCTCTGTGGGTTCAAGACTAGCACAACATCCCACATACGCCTCTTCACCACCCTCACAGAGGTTATGAAGAGCACAGCAAGTCATGACCATGGACCTCACCAGATCCACATCACAGTCACTTCTCCTGCTCAGACAATGCCACCTCCCCTTCAACCTCCCAAAGGCATTCTCTACAACATCGTGTGCTTTCCCAACGTGTGCGTTATACGTCTGCTGCTCAGCTGTCAGGCAGCGCTCACCGAAAGGCTTTAAAAGCCAGCTCTGCAGGGGATACGTGGAGTCCCCTAGGATGTAATAGTTGGCGTCTACCCCACCAATATTTCTGGTGACCGCCGGCGCATGATTTCCACGGCTCGCCAGCTCCCACAGTGGGGACAGTTTCAAGACTCGTTCGTTCTCTAGACTTCCAGGCAGTCCTGTGAACACATTCCAGAAATGTCCTTTGCAATCCACAACTCCTTGAAGAATGATGGTGTGACATTCACTGCAGTTCAGGTAGTCGGAATAAGAGTTCTCTGGTGGTGTAACTGGGATATGTGATCCACCAATAGCCCCAATGCAGTGTGGTAGGCCCCAACTTTCTTCAGTACATGTAGAGATTTCCTTGAATTTGTCCTCGTCTGGATAGCGGATCTGTTCTGGAACCAGGAAAGCTTCTGCAGCCGAGCACAGCTCCCGGACGCAGCGGCGCACAGTGATGACGCTAACGCGAAACAGGTCTCCGATGTGGTTGTTGTCGGCTCCTGTGGCGAGCTTCCACAGCCCGATGGCTATTCTTTTCTCGAGAGGGACACCGTTAGGATAGGTCGACAACGCCGGGCGCAGTTTGTTGCACAAGTACGCGAACGTTTCTTCAGACATTCTAAAGTACAGCAGCCATTGTCTGAAAGAAAGATCAGGAGAAACCACCTCCCACCATCCAGATGACTGTTTGCGGGACCAAACAGAAGGACTTTCACGGCGTATTAACTTGTAAAGGAGCTGTTACAAAGAGAGACATTCTCCATCAGATTTTAGATACAATAAACAAAGAAATTAAAAGTATTTTCCAGTTATTAGACGCTTACCTTTTTGCGTCGATATGCAACCCTGTCGTTGTCGTCTAATGTTTGAAACACGAAGTCCACAAGTCTCTGTCGACAGAGAGCAGTTTTTCGTTTCGCAGTCCTTAACTTTTGTCGAAATTCAGCCTGGCGTTTAGTCTTTGAAACGAACCACGACATAAGCGTCGTATATAGTAATGTTATGGCGTCTTTAGGCTCCATTTGCGACGTCTTGCTTTGTGATTGTTTCTACATTTTTGTCGCACGTTTTATTACGCGCAGCGGGACGTCGGCGTAATAATACGCCCACTTTGAAGGGACCAATGACAGACGCATGCGCAATCTGAAAGAACGACATGGTTTTGATTTAGAAGTACGGTATTCATATTCACAAGTGTAAATTCAGTAACTCCAAACATCTCTTTTTTGCTTTTAAAGTTGAACTTCTAAACTATTATGAAAGTATCCAACACTCCCAAAAATTGTAAAACGCTTAAATTTAAACTTTTATATGACTCCTTAATCTGACCTCCTTCATCCTTGAACCTGTATGTATTTGACTCTTATATACGTTTTTTTTTTCAATGCTCAATGTAACGATGTGCTGCCCCTGGCTGTAATGTGTGTGTGTGTGCTCCCTGGTTGTATGTACCCTGTAATGTATTCAAATAAGCAATAAACAAAAACAATTAGAAGTGGTACTTTTAAGTGGTTAAATTTGACAATCATAACATTAGTAATTATTTCATACACAAGTTTAATAAACTTTAAAAGCCCAACATATTGTATATAAATAAAACATTAAAAAAAGAAAAGACAAAAGATGCATTTATTCTTCCCCCCAATATTTTTTACATCCATTCTTTTTTCTGAACACAACAGCTTTTAAAAAACAAAATCAGTAGTTAAAAAAATCCTAATGTTTTCAGCAGATTCAGATTAGATGTTTTCAAATATATATATATATATATATATATATATATATATATATATATATATATATATATATATATACCAATCCAAATTCAGATGCATCACTGTAACGAGTATTACTTTAAAACAAAGAATGAAAAACATGTTAACGTGCGGTGCTGATGTGTACACATTCCTTAAAACTACAGAAGTAAAATATCGGACACAAAACACCACAATTGATTTTGATACACACTTTTTTTAATCGAGTTTCAATCCCATTTCCAGAAATGGGTTTAATGTACTGAACCCACAAAAATATTCACTTTGTAGGATGGGGGGAGAACATACAATATAGAAGGAACATTACATTGCATTATTATGCGCATTACACTGTAAGGAGCTCGTCCATTTGTAATTGCTATCATTCATTCACTCATTCGGATGCAAAACTAGAAGAAAGAGGGAACAATACAGCCAAAACTCATTCAATGGCAACAAGCATTCTCTTACTCCTAGCATTCATCTAAAAACATCCACCTGAGATTGAGCAGGCAATCAAACCCCTCTCTAAACGACACTAAAACAGCGCTCGTGTTGTTACTGGCCGACAAACAAAGACTCTGGTTGTCCAGAACAAACTCTAAACCAATAGAGTTCAACTAGCATTTACTCACTCTCGTATGCAGAATTGGTAAAAAGTATGGATATATTTCCCCTTTCACAGCTTTAAGTTTGGCAGAATTATGCACAATAAAAAGGATGAAAAATGACCTCTAGCAAGGTTTCAGGTCCCCCAGTCAATGCAAGAAGAAGTAATCATTTGATGATTTCTGTTAATATTTTCCTCTTTTTTTGTAATTTGATTAGAATTGATTGTTTGTGAAATACTTCTTAGGAAAATGTAAAGGTTGGGTTGGAAATAATGTTACTCAAATAATGTTCTATTCAACATTAATGACTAAACGTTATACAGAACCTTGATTAACGACAACTTGATTAATCACAAATTAATATTAATAAAAATAAACTGTGATTGTAACTGCTGAAAAATTGACCTTAAACATTTCTGAAGGGAAACATGAGGGGAAAAGTTCTGGACACAACAGTGTGTTTTGGAGTCCAATTGTCCCATTGTGTACAAAAACTCAGCTTCCCATGATACCCAGTCTTCATTGTCAACACTCTACAAAGCTTATTGTCATTGACCATTCTTCAAAAAAGTGAAGTGACAAAAACCCATTATTAAATATCTTTCAACAATCATGTTTTATTCCAATAACACACTATTCAAAATGCATTTCTAAAAGTTATCCAAAACAGGTATCAGGACGACTATGTCTTGTACACTAGTGTACAACTAGTTTATTTTTATGAGTCCACAATTCTAAATTTCCCATGTTACCTCCTCATAATTGCCAAGTGTATCAACTATTTTCAAACAACTAAAGGGATGAAAAAAAATAAAGGACAAAAATTATTTTGAAATATCTTTGCTCAATGAATCAATTTTTAGCGGTTGCTTCAAAGCGGCTTCACTGAACTTCCAACATTCATGTTTCACAGGTGTTTGAGCAACACGAGAGTGAGTAAATCTTTCTTTCTGAGTCTTTCTAATTCAAAAGCAGACTTCCAAATTTCTGTTAAAAAGTATGCTTTATGTCAAAAGCAAGAACACAAAGCTGTGAAGCTTAAAATACCAAGAACCATCTCGTTCTGTAACAAGTAAAAGTCCATTTCCAAGTAGAATAGCTCTATCAGTTCCTCTACATGCTCAGACGTACACAAAGCATTTCAAACGATTCGACGTACAGAGAAAAAGTCAAGACAGGCTCGATGGGAGATGAGGCACAATGTTGATATCGTCTTTCTTGAAAATGACCAAAAAGCAAATGTTTTACAACCCCCCTGACATCCGTCCAGTAGATTCAAGTGAAAATGTAACAGAGTTAGCCCGAACCACACACTGCAGGGGACGTTGGGAATGATGAGGAGTAGAGCTTGAAGCCTATGGGAAACAATAGCAACGAGGTGATCAAATCATCTCTGTTAAACCCTTCGGCGAGGGGTCGAATGTCTCCATCTATAAGAATGTTAGAGGGAATTCCCGATAAAAACCACAAACGCTATTTACAATTTACTATTTAGCCCACTGAATAAAAGATCACATTAACTAAAGCAAGACATTTGTAAAAGGAAAATCAAGTTATTCTAAAAGCATCAAAGGACTGTATGAAACAACTCTCACGGGAATGTTCTACTTTTTTGTTTTCTTTTCAAACAACAGAGCTGACTTGTCTCTTTGGCTAACATTTTGGCAATCAGGCGACCGGTAAGACTTTTGAAATGATTTTTTAGAGTAAAAGAATCACAAAACATGAAGAGGGTTGGATGGCTCTCTAGCTAGTCTGGAATTGCACGTCGTCGTCTTACCCTCCCCTCCCCCGCTCACTTAGAAATGGGTGCACTGGAGAAATCAAGTAAACTAGGTGCAATTTTAGTGCAAATGTTCAAAACCAACACAAACAGATGTCCGGTATTGAAATGGGAGGTATGTTTGGTGACTGCTTTGAAATGAGCTTATGAATCTTGTGTGTTTGCGAGCCCGCTCAAGTGCAGCGCTTTCACAGCACTAGATCCACACTTGTGCTTGGAACCTTACATAAATGCTTACGAAACACTGAACGTTTGTGGTACATCTCATTCTGACTTCTTCCTCTGCGCATGTGAAAGCAAACGAAGCAGAACAAATGTGCATTCTTGCATTGTGCGTGCAGAGGAAAGATCCGTTTCTGAGAATATTGCAAATTTTTATCACTGAACATCCACAAGAACTTGAAGGAGGCGGACGTCGATGTATGCCTGGTTTGACGCTTTGGGGACAGCATGAACGTAAGGCTGAGATTAGCCTTCACGCAGTCATCGAGGTTGAATCCAGGGGACAGAGAAGCTCCCGTTGTGATGTTGCTTGAGCTTGTGTGATGGCAGCAGTGAGGCATACTCGTCTGGTCAGTTTAGAGGCTCTGCAGGAGGAGAGCTCAGTGGGTGCTGGGATCAGATCGGGCCAGGCTACTTTGACGGGGTGCTCCGTAGAGGGTCACAGAGGCTATGTGGTTGTTCTGCATGACCTGCAACCATAGCAACATCATGAGATCAGCAGAAATTTCCCAAAATCATCTGATATGTAAGCAATCTGTCTGGTGAATCCCATAACCGCAGCATAAACTGATGAACTGATGATGTGTCGGCATCTCCCATGGAGACGACCAATGCTTAAAACAATGGTGGCTGTTATACATATACTTTTATTCTAGCAAAATTTCTTCAGAAATTTTTTAATAAATTAGGAAAACTAAAAATGTATTCAAATGTAAAACAGAAAAAGAAATATCTTAAAAATTAAAGCTAAGTATGCTATAATGAACTCATTTGTCAGGGTTTTATCAGTACTAGCTCCCTAAATGGACTGAAGGTTATAAAACATTTACTCCCTGATTTTTTTTATTTACCCCCCAAAAATTATCATGAAACTGTCGTACAAAAAACCCAGATTATATAAATTAATTCTTTCCATTCATGTCAAAATGATAGAATATTGCTTATTCATTATCAACCATGGAAGATTGTACAAAAACTTCATGAATTTAAACCTCAAGTGTTTTTAAAACAGTTTAAATTTCAGGTTAAATGCTTACATTGTATGTGTTTTAGCCGTTAAATAAAGTCTAGAACTGTGAGAAAAATTCAGTTGCACACCAATCTATTATCCCAATTATATTAAAGTTATAACAAGATCATTGGTAGCACCTTATAATAACTACACACTACTAATAATCTATTAAGCATTAGCAAATAGTTAATAAATAATATATAAAAGCATTGTTTCTGTGTTGTTATACATTCGTACACAGTTTATAAATGTAACTTTAAAGGCTTTATTGCTGGTTTTTATATATAACATATTTAATAACATTCATTTCCGATAATAAAAGCATAACCCTTTGATTAAATCTGGAAATAAATCACAAACAAATTTCATTCGGTTATTATGGTGAATAAACTAGATATATGAAATCAGTGTCTTTTATTCATTATTCCATCGGATTTGTGAATAATTTGTGTTGGTATGAAGTTTTATCAACAGGCTGTTATATTAGAATATTTTTTATTTAAATGGTGTGCTAAAACCCTGACTTTATTTTATTAAATCACAAATAAAAAACTGTAGTATCATAACCATGTATTCTAACTGCTTAAACTTGTCTGCAATGGACAAAAAGCTTTTAATACTAATAAAATGCTAATAAACGTACAGTAGTTGAATTCAAATGAAGAAAATAGATGAGCCAGCCACGTAAAAATTTACGATGAGCCTCAAAACCAATCAAGTCGGTCACCAGGAATCTGTATCATGAACGTGGCTTAACAAACTCAGAATTACTGGATTGGTTTGGACTTGACAAACCTAATCGTTTCAATCAGATTTAGCTGGTACCATAAAGCAGCTCATGATAAGTTCACAGGTCTTGTACATGCAAAATTGACAAGGCTCTGAATAACCAATCATGATGAACATGATACAGCAAGAGTTTTTCCCTGCAGAGGAGGAGCAAGAGATTATAGTTCAAAAATACTATAAATTTAAACATATATTTTTGTGTCATAGTAATACTGTGGCTGCTGTCAAAGCCAGACGAGATTGTTGGCAGAAAATTGTTAAAGAAGCACATTGTGTATTAATGTAAAATTTAGAATCATTCATGATATAGGTATGATAACAGAAGCATATTTTTGGCGCGTTAATTCCAATACGTTTAACTTTTTAATGTAATGTTAACGTGTTTATGTAAAAGCTGTGTCATGAAATGCTAACTTGAATTAAGTGCTCGTCTAACAGTTTGCGCAGAAATATGCACAGGATTGGGAAGAAAAGTTGTAGCCCATTTTACAAGCGCTGGTGTGGTCACTTAAGCTTCCTTTTATAGCCACTATTTGTTTGAATGTAAGTGCGTTCTCTAATCCTGAACATAGCCTGCTCCGTAGCAGGTTAGCCGTGTGGTGTAAGTAACCAGGGTGATAAAGATTGATTAAATCCTAGATCCTTTCATAGTACCCAAAACCCAGGATTGGTAATCCTAAACTTAGCTGGCTAGCCAGTTAATCTGGCTTCATGGTACAGGCCCCTTGTCTTGTCCATTATAGGGTGAGGCTTTCACCAAAGATTTCATTAATAACTATAAATATATCCAAACAAAATAAAAATAGTTATAAAAAACATAAATCATTATTTAAATCATAACAATAAATCGTGATGAAAAAGTTACTAATCATCAAAATTATTTCCAACCCAAATAGTTAACAGTCATTTAAAAATAAACAAGGATTTCAGGGTCAATTTATGTTTGTTTTTTTATAGTGGTTCCTCACGAAGTACAACAAAGAGCACATACCTCAAATATCATTCTCTGCAATCCATAACAAAACGTGGAACCAAAAGGGTTGGTGTTATTTGCTGATGATGACCTGAAAAGTCCAAACAATCCTTTAAACAATTTTTAAAAAGTGCACCAAACCTAGGTTCACTCCACCAAAAAGCTTGTGAATGACTAAATTTTTATAATAGCTTTTCATAAATTAAGTATGAGTTAAACAACAAAATATAAATAATTTATCATCAACATACAACCATTACTGGTAATCCTTAGTCTCATGATACAGGTTTATCAATCATTAAAATCAGACCCAACTCAGATTTTTTTGGTCTGGTTGTTTTTTTGCTCGTATGTGACTCAGACAAGGAAAAAAAACCTCATGCAACCAGACATTTTGAAATCTGTTTCAGGCTTAGAGCAGCGCTAGGAAAAGTCAATCCTACGGGTCTTTGTTCAGGCTCTTTAAATACACACACACCAGTACACAGGTTTTATATAATTCACAACCATGAAGACCTTTTGGTGTAATCAGGTGTGTATAATGATGGTAGAAAATAACTGTGCAGCCTTCCAGAAACAACTTTCCCCTCCACGGCATTAGCTCAGAGACAAACACAGAAATACAGCTATTCACTATGTAGCACTGTCCGAAACTCTAGATGCTGGAAGATTCCAATTATATTGTTTAGCAATAGGTGTGAATGCTCTGGAATCTGCACCTGTAAGTGCTCTGGAGGGATGCTTGTGTTTCTTTTACTATGATAAGTAGAGTGTGACAGGTCAGCTTGACACATTGATTGAGTTTGATTTGCATTAGCATTTAAATTATACTACGAAAGGACACTAACGACTACAACTATTTCAGCTTGTTAAATACTCACACATCTATTCAGTGTGATTGGTGCATACCAAAACTATTGTGAATGCCAGTCAGTCCCAATACTAACATTTCTATTTCAGAAACGACTAACTTAAGCCCATCCATCTTAAGTATCTACAGATAACTATCTAAAATAAAAACAGAAGAGATTGTAGAGTCTCATATCAAACACAGAACAACACAAATAAAGAAGGTCCTTGGCATGTACCTAAAGATGGTCCTAGAGCAAATGCCTAGGGAACAAATATATGACAGACAGAAAATCCCTGGTTCTGTTCGATCACAAGTTACATCCTTTTACTTTATAGACAGTTTAACGATGAGAAGACGGGAAATAATGTTTCACTTTGAAAACTCAGAAAGATTTTCTTTAGAGATTAACATTAAGGGACGTACGTTTCCTCAAATATATGTATTAAGAAATTTGTACTTACAAAACTAGTTTTGTTGTTTGCTATATAGTGTTACTAATATACTGCATCATAATGCAAGTCAAAACTTTCATGGTCTGCTCCCACATCAGTCACACATTGCAATGCTGCAACATTTTTCACCAAAATATAATATTAAAACTGGTATTAACAAAGAATATATGTACTTGACTGTTTGGCCAATCACAGCATTCCCAAAGCAGAGATTTTGATATATTTTTTCCCCAGAAAACCTCCGGAAATGAACTTCAAAACCAAAAGTCTCAGGATATTTTGTGTTACTGATGGACTCATTGCATCGATTATAAATGACAAACTAAAACTAATAAATCTGAATCAAGCAATGATCAGCTGATCCCTTTATACAAGTAATGTCGAAAACTCGATTGAACTTTTGTGACTGGTTTCTACTGCTCTCACCTGTGTAGTACGACCGGTTTCTCCATGGGGTGTCCTAGCAGCTCCTGAACCTGATCCCACTGAGAATAAAAAATAAAATTAAACTAATTAATTAATATACATATTTGGAGGCTGCATTAAAGCATTACAATTACTCATCAAATCCATTGTTGTAATCCAGGACTCACTTTGCTGTAGGTGGTCAGAATACAGTCCTCATTCTGAGCATCCCTACCCTCTGAAAGAAAAACACAAGGTACAGGCCCAAAAAATGGCATTCTTCTGTTTAGTGCTATGTTTGTGATTTACAAAACACATGCCACATTTCCTTCAGGAATTCATAACAAAGTTCAGTTACTGGTAAGTTGTTAAAAGCCTTTTATATTTTATTTAGCTGTAGTCGCATTAGCTAGACAGATTTTTAAAAGTCAGAATTAAATGTACATTAACATTTTCTTCTCTGTGTTTAGTAAACGGAGCTTCCAAGTGTAAAAAAAAAAATAAAAAAAATAAACAAAGAAAACAAAAACAAAAAATGTGAAAAAAGCAAAGAAACACTTCACTTAAAAGGCTTCTTTAGAAGACACTAAGTTGCTCAATTGAAATGTTGAAGATAACAGAAGTGTAGAAATGTTCTCTGACACCTTTCACCTTTTTTTGATTACAGCAGCATTGACGTTTACAATCATGATAATAATACAAATTATTATTGTTGTAGTGTATAAGAGACAGAGAGAGTGCAAATACTTTTTCTCGCACTCATTTCAATTAAAACTACTACTTGTAGTGAATAATATTTTGTATTCACTTTCCCTTCTCTTTTGATGCTGTTGTATTTCTTGTTGAGTTTCTGAGTTTCACCTGCTCACCACTGGGTGCTGCATACATTGAATCAAACGATTTTACACACGCACAGACACGCACATACACACAAGTGATAATCCATCTTTTAAATTTTGTTCACCTAATTAGCTCTAATATTTATTTTACAATAATTTTACATTTCTGCTTATGTAAAAAAGTAATTGTATGTTTGTATAATAATTTGTATGCAATTGTTTAAAAAATTAGGTAACATAACAAACGTTTAAAGCTTTAGTCTCAATCCACACAAGTTAGTTGTGTGTCCCTAAAGTAAAAAAAAAAGTGTGCATCTAAAATCTATATTTCTGAGGTCTTCTGAATACTTCCTGAAGATTTGTGAAATATAAAGCAAACTTTGTTGGGATAGCAAACAGAAACACTTCAATAAAAGCAAAGGGTCCTCATCAAATTCCCTTTTTGGGACACACTAATTTGGCATTCCTTACAAACACAACATTGGCTTCAGGATTCTATAACTTCAAGAATGTGCAATTCTCCATTTTTTTTTAACTTTATAATATCCGTAAACAGGCATAAAAATAAAACAGATACTGTAGTTCTAATTACCACAGCATGTTAAAGTTATATGTCCAGAAATGTATTTAAACTGCATACAAAGAGATAAAGTCAGATATACTTGAAAAAGTCAGCAATGGGCATCTGTGAGGCTGCCTGATGGACAGAGGGGGCTCTAGTGAGCAACCCATGAAGATGTCATACTGTGTGCATACACCTACCATTGGGATGTTCCGACCCGATTCAGTGATCATAAATCGGTCTCGATTACATGATTTCAGACTTGATCGAAATCAGAAGTTGCCTCCTGATCAGTACTCAATTTTATTTATTCTATTTTATAATCTTGTATATAAATTTAGAATTTTAGCAATATACCATATATACAATCAATACAAATAAAACAAGCATTTATTACCACACTAATCACGGTAGTCCTATATTGATAGACTTGTGAGCTTCCGGCCTTGTATGCATATAAAAATAGTGTAAAATGTACTTAAAAAGTCAGTACGAAATGACGCAAACTAAAGAGTAGGTTAAAGAAATAAGGTAAGTTAAGGAAAGAACCTAAGATGTGGCTTTACCGTATTTTAGTCATTTAAACATATAGACTCAACTGTTCTGCCTGTTAAACTCTCACATGAATATCTTTTATCACATGAAACATGCAGATACTAAGATACAAAATTTTAAGTGTTTAATTAGATGTTTTTATAATCTTTTAAATATAGATTTTTTTTTTTAATTCTACACACACACGCTCGCACAAATGTTTTAAAAATATTCATCATATCTGTTTCTTCAGTGTTCTTTATTCTTTCTTTATGTATCAGAAAAGTTTAAGAGTCGGATTGGGACTCAGTATTGCCAGATCCTCAAAAACAAATGACTGGGACTCAAGGGTGAAAAAACCTGATCAGCAGTTTGAGCAGAAGCCAATGAACTCTTGAGTTCAGATTGCATCATAAGGGGTATAAAAGATGACGACACACATTTTGCAAACAGACTTGATGATGGACGACCAGAACATTGAGTGGAGAAAATACTTACGCTTTAAACACCAACACCAAACTTTACTCTTAACTTTATATTGCTGATGAAAGTTATGTTCTGTAATATATTCAAAAAGGAGTTAATAAAAGTAATTGATTGCAATTATTGACTATCAAGCTTTTAATTTAAAATGTTTCAAGACTTAACCTAACCTGAGAATAATAAATAAAAAGGTTGAAGGGGTAAAAAATGAATTGAACATCATAAAACAATACACGCTCCTTTATAAATGTTCATCCACACCAGAGAGTTTGACATAACTGACCTTTTTTGATGATTAGTGGAATTTTGAAATCACATCGATGATATCTGAGAAGGGAAGGAGAAATAGTTGCAAGTGAAAGAAATAAAAAAGTTTAAAACCCCCCCCCCACTCAATCTTTAATCTAAAACTCTTAGCATCATTAGCTCTTAACAATGTGAGCTTATTTTTGTATGCCACAAATCTGCAAGGAAAAGGTTTATTTTAAAAATGCAAAATGTGAAATTTTTGGCTTTATTCTCTTCAATAAATACTTACAATACTAAACAAAGCAGATACAACTTATAGAGTGAGCTACCAGAGTTAGACTTTTAGCAAATAGGGTATCATCTCTCCCCCTGCTGTAAGTCACTTTGGACAAAAGCATCTGACATATGCATTAATGTAATTGGTTGCCTCAAAAGACAAGGACAATTCTACAAAATATGTTTTTTCTTTGTGCTTAGAAGATTCCTTTTACTCCTTTCCAAATCACTAAGTGATGTGCTCAAAACATGCTTAAATAGGATCTTTTATGCTCAAAAACAACTCACATGTTGAAGTTGTAATGGCCAGGATAATTGGTGTGAAGGACAAACTTTTTGACCAAGTGTGTGGTAGAGTCAAAGAGAATATCCTGAAAAACACAGAACGATTAATTTCCATGGTATAGACCATTAGAATGTTGAAGAACGCCATTATAAAAGGTTATACTCACCACTCCCAGTATATAATAGTTAAAGAAGTAGTCGTTACATTTGGACGGGACTTGCTTGTGTGGGGAAGGGGAGTGGATTTTCATCTGAGATTAACAAAAAAAAAGGAAGATGTTTCAGAAAAAAAACTGTTTGTTAATAAGTTGGCTAGAAAACACTGAACTGGTTAATACCTTGTCCTCTGATTTGTAGAAAACCTTATGTGGGGAGCCAAGAGCACTCAATACATCCTGGCAGGAATCTCCAAAAAAAATGCTTCGCTCGATGGGGCGGACTTTAGTATCGGCTAGCACTCCAGGGCCACATGCTGAAAAGGTTAAACAAGACATACTATGTGGTAGGGCTGAAGGAATTTGTAAAGTGAGTGAATTGTGACGCTTTTTTATAAATATTGTACTAGCAATATACCATATAATCAATCAATACAAATAAAACAAGCATTTATTACCACAGTAGTCCTATATTGATAGACTTCCGGCCTTGTATGCATATAAAAAAGTATAAAATGTATTTAAAATGTCAGTAAGAAATTAAGCAAACTAAAGAGTAGGTTTAAGAAATAAGGAAAGATAAGGAAAGAACCTAAGATGTGGCTTTACCGTATTTTAGTCATTTAAACAGATAAACTCAACTTTTCTGCCTGTTAAACTCTCACATGAATATCTTTTATTTGATTATTTATGTTATTGTGTTTGGATTAGATGTTTTGGTCCTGTGAGCGTGAGAGCGCGTTTACCGGAACTTGTTACGGTGCACCGGGAGAGATAAAGGGAGTGAGTACGGTGATTGAGGGGGTGGCAGTGATAAACTAGCTGGTTTAGCGAAACTGGTAACTAGTGCGTGCTACCAAGAGAGGAGTCGACTTTTTATTAAACATTGCATGGACGGAACGTACATACGTTTGTATGGAACGTTTCCGTTTGTACGCACTCCTTGTGGAAAACAGGCGGACACAGAAATCGCCTGGAGGAGCAAACAGACTATTTAAACGATCACAGAGGAACTGTTTTTGCTAGGGAAGCAGAGCGTGTGCTCGTGGACTCAGTTTTGGGTAAGATCGATTCTATCGCAGAACTCTTTTTTTTTTATTTGAGGAAATGAGATATTGATGTACACAAATATATGTTGCTCTGCTAAAACGAGTTGTTATTATTCTAAACTATGATTTGGCTTTGCTTAAAGTGTGATATAAGTTTTGGTGAAAGTGTGAACACAAGATGTATGAGTCAAAAGTGCTGTGGGATTTTAAATATTTTTTTATCTCTCTCTCTCTCTCTCTTATAAAAAGTAAAGGACCCATTTAAAAATTTGTAAATTTACTCCTACGGTACAAGCACTGCCCAATATTTTCATGTTTGTATTCTATTTCTTTCTCTTTACATAATGAGAATAATAAAAAGTAAATATGCCTTTGGAAAGATTTAAAATTTGCTGGGTTTTAATGAACCAAATTAAGCCCACCTCATGCCTTTTTTGATCTCTCTGTTCACGAGGGCTTTTTTGAACTCTGGCAACCCTGACCTTGAGGCTTACTGTGGCAACTCTAACCATCAACTTTACATTTAGAAGCATTTTCTGAATCTCTAGCAACCATAAGCAACAAAAATTTAAGACTTTTTAAGGCCTAAAATTTGGGCTTTTAAGCGTTAAACTTTTTAAAAGCCATATTATTTATAACTTAAAGGGCTCATGACATGGTGAGCCTTTTTGTGTCCTTTACAGAGATTTGTAAGAGTAGATTGAATCAAAAAATAAACCATGAACGTTCCTAAACATGGACATTCCCAAACCTTTCTTTTAAAAACAGGTTTATTCATGCAATTGACGACGTCACACGAGTCCCATTGTAACCCATTGCACTATCCTTCTCTCGTGATATACAGAAACCAATGCACGCGAATCATACAGAGTGAAAAACGGAGTGAGCAGCACACAACTTGGACTGAATTAAAAGAAAAGGTGAACAGAAACCAAACATCTATATGACTCTGGCTCATAGAGGTAAGGTTGTATAATAGTGTTCCTTCTAAACGGCATTAAAGTGTCTATCAATGTTGCTAGCTCTGTGTTCATGTGTTAGGGTTAGTGAATTTGATCGTAATTAATCCCTCTAATATATTTCGAATCCAAGTTGACCGTCAGACAGTTACTTTGCATACATGTCATGAATATGCAAATCACTAATCAATAGGTGAATAACTGGGGAGTGCTTATGAAGTTTGCAGAATGAAAATCTCAGCTCATTTCTGGAATAAGCCCGGGTTAGAAAATGAGGAGATTAAATGCAAATTATTAATTACTTACTTTATAAGTAAAAGAATCACATCTCCCATACAATTAGACCAATGTGAACAACATATTATTGAAAATAACACAATGTCACTGACCCTTTAAATGACATACAGAGAGACATATCTTTATGCTAATCTGTAATACAATTACTCACAAGAAGGCTATTTTAAATGATGGTGATGATAATGATCAATTAACTCCAAAAGCCATAAATGTATCACATTAATTAAAATAAGTCAAAATACCTGCAGTGAGGAGCCGAAGTTTAAGACCCAGTGGCCCTGCTCCGTCTCTCAACACCTCCACACACTCTGCATACACATTACCCAGAAAACAGGCCAGAGGCATCGCAGGAGCCCTGTGAAAACAAAAATAACTATTATTTAAAGATGATAACTGCATTTAACTGACAACTAATGAAGGACTTGGTGCAGACCAACACTCAACAAGAACGCAACTTCAAACTTATTTGACACATACGTAACGATCTTTGCAGCATTTTTTACCTGGTTTCCTGAAGGTTGTTTCCGGAGTAAATGTACATCCGTTTAACAGTTGCCCCATGAGGAATCTGCAGGTAGGTCGAAATATGAACAAAGTTAGGCTGTCCAGGTAAAACAACTAGCAGCAGAATTTTGTGTCTGCCTTGTCCTCTGAAAAGTTACATTAATCAAAAAAGATATTTAAAAAGTGGCAATAATTGCGTATCAACTAGAACTGTAATCTGGCCTATAAATTCGTCCCTGGGCCAACTTGAGAAAGTTTAGCCCACCGGAACTGGAACCGACTGGTCATATTTTTGAGCCCAAATCTATCCCATATTATTCAAATGAATGAATGCAAACACAGCTTTATAAGAAGTATAAAGAATTCTTATAATAAGAATATAAATCAACTATTATGAATAATTCTTTATAAGAATTAGCCGTTTATATTAACTCAAGGTCAAGTCTTTTGATTTGTAGATCTGCTGATCCAGAGCACCGATCCAAAATGTTCTGATGCATAAGGAAAGAATAAAAAACACTGAACAGATGGGATTTATTTAAATATTCAACAACTCTTAAGGAACAGATTTTATGTATATATATTTTTTATATTTAGCTCTAATTTTACTCTTATATTTATTATTCTTTTGGAGATGTTTCAGAGAACACCAGCACAGTTTTTGTGTGGAAATTTATTATTGCTGCCGCAAAATATTTGTGCACAGAATTCTCTATTAAAGTGTAGTTTTAGTGTATATCTGGCACTCGTATCGCGTGAGACCTTAGTGGGCTTTGTCAAAATATTTAATATGGTACTTTCCCCACCAAAACAAGACTCTTGACCAGTATGCGCTCATGTGATACATGGAATGCCTGGACATGTAACATTAGAACCGCATGCTGAAGAACAACACTTGAGTCAATCCATTGTGCAGGAAGGCTCAGTAGACATAGGAGTGGAGAAACGTCAGATGACTTTGGTGAAAAATAACCAGAAAATGTTCACTTTATGTCTAGAGACGTGACAATCTCAGAGCCATAAACCTGATTGCCAGATTGTGCTAAAATGGCACGGTTCAGTGAACAGTTTACAGATATGTCTGAGCAACACTTAGGGGCCTCTCAGATTGAAACACTTGGTTCTGGTAATGCTTCATTGTAGCGTGTGTAAGCAATCTTTTTGGTTCCATTAAATGTTGCTGAAAGCGCTTCAAGAGGTGATACGGATAGACATATGGGCGGTACATGTGGATGAAAAGAGGAAGTTGTCTGCGCTCGACGTGACGTAAAAACAAGGATATTTTGAAAAGATGGAGATGAAATGCAGAGAAGAGAAGAAAAAGAATTAGATGTTGAAGTAGCCACATTTCTCCAGAACAGGTAAGCTACGTTGGCACTAACAGAAAATTACTTCATCGATTAGACACAAGCTTTTCTGCACTATTGATTAACATTGCATTTGCTATGAAATTAATTTCTTTTACCCATATTCCACTCACATTTACAAAGTTAGTCAATACATTTTAATTTCTAACACCAAATCATCATTGTAGACAACTTCATTGTACTCTATTTAGATGCCAGCTCTGCAGTATAATGTGAAATAATGTTCTTTCTGAACGCTCTCTTTCATTCAGATTAAATGTTGGCTTGGGCTGAACGATTGCGTCAACTTTATACAAATAGCCTTTCAGAAAGTAGTCTCAAAGTCTTTAGAATATTACGTGATTATGACTAAATATTTGTAATACTGAAACCGTTTATGTCTTGTAACCTGCCATCACTGAAAACCGGCATGTCAATCTGGCAAACCTTTAACTGGTCTTCGAGGGATTATAGCCCTACACTGATTTTATTTTGGTTGCTTTAAAAAAAAAAAAAAGTAGAATCCAACCTTTCACTACAGTTGCTGATTTTGTTTATAAAGCTTTTGGTTTGAATTCTGGTATGGCTTTGTTTTGTGGTTTGTGAGTGACTTACTTTAGTGTTAATCACAATCTTGAATCCATAGAAATAATTCTACATTTCGAAGATTTCCAGGGTGTTAGCAAATCAGAAGCTTTTATAAAAGAAACTGTTTTGTTAATTCAAGATAGTTGATGATGTGAGAAAAAAAAGTCACAAATGTAAGCCATTCATAAAAGTTTTATGTTTGTGAAAATGGCCGTTTTATGTTAGCTTCATGTGTAAAAACATATACGTCAGTAACGTTTATGTTATATTTTATGTCATAAGTGCTGATGCAGGTCAGTGTAAGTAAATATGAATATGTAACATAATAATTGAATACCTATATAAATAATAGCTATTTCTAATGAATAATTCATGTTTTTAGACTATTAACACTAGCTTTACACAGTATACTCGTGTATGATATGTTTATGTTTCTTTGTTTTTACAGCCTCACTATGGTGTCCCAATTAATACAATATGAGCACTCTGTAAAATGAAAAGGGAAAGGGCTTATCACTAAGGGTTAGGGCAAAGGGAGAGAAATGGAACTCAGCCTCAGTGTTTCATTCATGAACTGAGTAGAAAGTACACACAGATGGACTCACCTCATACTTAGGAGCTTCACTCCAGGAGTCCAGCTGGAAGGAGAAGGAAAGTCCTCTGAAGTTCAGATGGAAGAGCTGCTCTGCAGCATTGTAAACTAGAGTGAAGAGAGAGAGAAAGAGAGTAAACTCACACGCAGATGACGAAGAATCTGGAAAATCAGCTGACTCTAAACAAAAAATAAATCTCACCTCCGGGATGAGTGGCACCAAAGGACTGATCAATCTGCTCAATAGTGGGTGCGATTGCCTGAGAGTTAAAATGTACTCCACTGAAACGAACAGTAAGCATGGGTCACTTATTACACTTCCAAATAAAAGCTCAAGCCAACTGAAAGTCACAAGTTTGCGTACCAGTATTTCAGTTTCACCTTGCTCAAATCGTACACTTCAATTACCTGTAAAACAGCAGAGGGTTAATCAAAGCACACTTCCCCTGTCTTGCAAGACACTAAAACATATTTATGCCTCGAGGCGCACAGGCAGTCTCTCACTTTCAGTCTCTGGTTACAGGCATCAAACAGTAGTTTAATTCCATCCTGAGTCAAGTTGAGGATGAGGTCGTGGCTGAGTGGCATCTGTTTGATGAAGAGAAACCAGTCATGTAACTGTACTGTCAATATCACAAATACAAACCACATAAATATTCCAGGAAAGGATTGTGGGAGGTACTTGCTTGTTCGCTGTAGAGCACCTGGACATTTTTGATGATTCGGCAGTGTTTCTGTAATATGGAAATGGCCTGGGCCAATGGCATCCCTGGCAACACATCAAGCAGGTTGAATTGTGTAAAACTGTTCATAAATGTGTTGCTTCAACTAAACCATTAGTACATGAATACACAATGTTACATGATGTAAATTTGCTGCAATATCGATGTACTTAGAGAAACCCTAACCCTCACCCTAACCCTAAACCTCAACATATTTTAAATTCCCTTGAGATAATTAGTAGTGTTTTTAAGTTTTGGAATCTAATCTGTCATTCTCTAGTTCTGACAATAGTAATTTTATCATTGCTTAGCAGAGATAATTCAATTAGACCAGTGGCATAGGATTAAAACAGCCTCAGAAAAGTACAATTGTGGATTTTTGCATTCCTACATTTTCAACCTCTTAGGATGGTTATAATATGGAAGTCTATTTCCACTAGGTTAAAATAACAATAATAATAATAATAATGGGCTTAAAAGTTAATATATGGATGTAAACAGTCATAATTTTTAGACATTCTTAGAAAAATGTCAACATTTTGTCTAAAAATTTGAACTTCCTAAATTATAAAGACAAGATTTTGACTTGCTGAACTGTAGATGCCCAGTTTAACGCTATCTAGCTGAACATACTTTTATCTCAAAATTTTACACTCAAAACATTACATTACATTTCAACTTTAAAATTACATTTGGACTAACTTAAGAAGTCTTTTTATCTCAAAACCTGAACTTTTAAAAGTCCATCCATCTACTTGTTGGTATATTCCTTTTGTCAGTGTCACCACAGAGGAATGGACCGCCAACTCATTCAACGTTTGTTTTACGCAGTGGATGCCCTTCCGGCCGTAACCCATCGCTGCTACCCACTGCACCACCGTGACACCCCTTTTAAAGTCATTACTCATTTTCCCTGGTAGAAATGTGTTTCCATTCTATAAAGCTATCATGAACATTCAAAGACTTTAAAAATTCAGTTATATTGCTAGAACTATAAAGCAGCTTCCTCACATTTAATTTAATAGTATGCCATTTTTTTTACACATTTAGCTTTATCTCCTAATTTAATTTGAATGTACAACTTAGACTATAAAGTTTATCTGAAAAACATTGGCTTAAAACTACATTTTATAGGAACTGCAAAAAATATTTGATGTGTTTCTTTTTTATACATGAGTCTCTGCACAGTCTTGGTGCCGACTACTATGAAGAGAATTTGATGGGGTGTTTATTTAGCATAGCAGTACCACACTTAAAAAAAACTATAGACAAGAAAATATAACATTAAATCTAGCTCTAAAAACAAAAAATATAGATATTCGTTCAAGGAAGGATGATATTTAAAATGGACATTACACTAAAAAGTGTTGTTTTGACAAAAAAGGTAGACAACTTTTTAAAAACTTTTGTATTTTACATAATGTATTGTAAAGAAAACACAACTGTGTTTTTAAAAGAGAAAATGAAATATTTTTGCAAACGGTTTTTCCATCATGAGTTTATTTCCCACCTTTAGAGCAGGGGCGTGTGTGTGTGTGCGTGCGTGTGAGTGTGCGCGTGTGTGTGGAGAGCCAGAGTCCTGCACAGATTACCTTCAACCAACACATAAAAGACCTGATCACAAGCTCTGCTTTTCTGAAGATGTATTAGTGTAAATACTAGCAAGAGTTGCAACTAAAATGCTCAATGACTTTGGACACCCCTACTTTAGAGGCTCTGTACAAGTCTTGATATACAGTAAATTAATATTGAACAATTTATTTAACCCCGTTACACCAATATAGTTAATATTCCGAATACTTCGATTTGGTTTGAAGTATAGGAGAACAAAATCCACAAAAGTTTCTGAGACGCAGACCTACTAACACTAATTAAACAAATATTATAGCTAGCATAATTGAATAGAATTTCAGTTGACGAATTAATCGAATAATGTTTACTAAGTTATATCATTTTGTATATTTCAACGTAGTCTCTACTTATACCTCTATCAGACTCAACCTTTAACCCATTGACAACGAGTGGTGTAAAGAAACGAATTACAAGTACTCAATTTTCTATAACAGTAGTTTATTCTAGAAACTGTAATTTAGTGAGTAGTTAAAAAACACTTAGTTTTAATTGAGAAACTTTAATGATGTATTGGTATTTTTGCTGCATTATTTGTCTTCAGCCTGAAGTTGCTACTTTATATTTTTCCTTGGCGTTTTTCATTGAATGGGAATCATGTGACTTTCACCGTTGCCAATCACAGCCCGCAATAAAAAATGAGCGCAGACTGATGTCATAACACCTCCCCGGTGTGAGATGTGTGAGATCATAGAGGAGAACGAAGGAGTTATGGGGAATACCCCATAACTCCCAAGAATACTCCCAGGCCATAACTGAAGAAGCTGCTCAGACAAGATGAAATGAACACATTGAGGTATGTTTCAGTCATGGTCGAATGAGGTAAATGTTAGAATAAATATAAACCCTCAAGGGCATAATTTGGTTCCTAATATTCAAATACAGCCTTTTCAAGATGCTACAAAAATAACACCAACAGCGAAGATAGGACAAGATCAGAATTAACTCATGTTAGTCATTTCAGTTACATTTTCTAATTTAGCTCAACCCTAACGAGAAATCTGCTCTGTTTAATTATTACATTTTGTTGGAATGTTTTTTCCTAACCAGGAACTTTAATATTGAATTTTTTTTTTCACACAACTTGTCTGAAATTAAAGTGTCCGCAGAAAGAAATAAAACTGTCGACAGGAAGAACACTTGAAACCAACAGCACTAATGAAAGATGCATTTTTCTTTGGTAAAATATAAGGTGAAATAATTTAAAAGCATAGTACTCACTACTCTTGAGTACCTTTAGAAAGGCCACTTTTTACTCAATTTGAGTAATATTTAGTATGGATACTTTTAAGCTACTCTTTTTGGCAAGTAACGGCTTCAATTTAAGTAAAGGTTGTGATATTCCAGTACTCTTTCCCCTACTGTTAACATATCTGTCACCCACTGAAGCCAGTTGACACTCACCTAATGCGAATTCCCATTGTTCATTTCCCAAAGATCGCTCAGGAACGACCTCCAGATCCAGCATTGGCGGGGGGATATCAACGAGGACCTCTGCCTGTGCCAGATCTGAATCTTCCTTCTCGCAAACTCTTGAGTAATCCACAGTTAAATCACCAAAGACAGCCCGAATATAGCGAAGTGGTAAGTTTCAAAAGCCCTCAGACACTTTATCAACAGTTTGAGTGAGACGAAACCAGTGACGTGAGATATGTCAAAACACACGTGACGCAATCAGCTATCGACGCATTACGCAGTCAACATGCTTATAAATAACACTGTAAAACCAATATAGATACACACGAACAAACACATCGAGCTTCAATAAATTAAACCCAGCCTCGACGAGCTACAGTTAATGAGGAGCAACTGGTTACGTTACAGGTTGCTGCTCTTGTATTAATAACGTCTATAAATATTAAATTACTTCGTTATTTTTCAAAATGTAGTAAAATACAGAGTTCAACAAGCTATTCGTTGATCAAACAAATACTGAAACGACCTTTGACTTGTTCCTGAATTAGTTACGTTACCTAAAACAAACAAGCTAATGTTCATTCCACCAAACCTTACACATTTGGTGTCGAGCCTTTCACATTAACGTTCCATGCGTTTCTCTTGATTAAGACAACACAGGTGAAGAGGATTGAACGCACAAACACATCGAACAATCGGTGCCTCGCTGGAGCCTCGCCTGACGTTGTTTTCTTTCTTTCCGGTGATTCAACAGCAGGCAAACTGCTCAGCACTTATGTCATTATTTGCAAAAAATGCACGAATTTCTCGGGAGTCCACTGTTTTGTTGACAAGAGACGGCGCGGGGTTACCTAGAGCTTTCTTTTCAGGTGACATTAACGTCTAAGATTCGCGTAAGATGACAAGAAAGAGCTCCTTCGTGCCAAAGCAACTTCCAGCCAAAACACCATGATCAGCTGATTATTCAACATCCGCTGCGAAAGAGCTCGGACTTCCTGGTGGCACATTTCAAGATAAAAGTCACGTATCTAGCTTAAAGTCAATAATTTTTAACCGTTTACAGTCTATGAAAAACCAGTAAGACTTTATTTCGCATATTAGTTCTAGTAAATACTCGTTTAATTTCATGAACTCTTAAGGTATCTTATTCATTAGTGTTGATTATATTCGAATAATTTACCTTTAACGTTATAGTAGGTACAGCCACGTTAAGTTAATATACTAGTTTCAGGTAATAAGTTAATTGCTGTCTTCATTATATTTTTACACATAGGTACTTAACTTAAAATATCGATTTCATTCGTTTATTAGACCATTAATTACTTTATTATACAAACATTTTACTTACTGTTATCCTGACGACTTATTAATATTGGTATTCCTGTTTATAATAAAACATAGATGGAGAACTATAACTTAGAAAGCTGAAAGTAATAGTGGAAAGTAGTGGAGACCTTGCGCAGACTGGATTCCATTCTTGTACAGCATGAAGGTTTTTTTTTTTTTTACTTCTAGCTTAAACACAGAAAGGAAACATTTTGACTAAATCTTTTTCATCTTTCATTCATCATCTTTTTTATGGGATCATTTTGTTTTTACTAAGGTAGAGAGTCTGATTTTAAATGTAGATTTTGATTGATGCAACTATTCTGCCGAAATAAAAAAAAAATTTGATTTGAATGAATTGAATTTTGTTTGCAAACATTAAAACAATTGGTTTATTATTTCCAATGTAAAATCAAGTACTTTTATTTACATGTACTGTGTTTTCTTCTCACTGTGCACAGCAGGGATAGAGATCAAACCATGTTAAGAATGAGACAATGAAAGCTGTAAAATAAAAATGTATATCAGTTAATTGTAACACTTACTATAGTGTTATATGTCTTGACTATATAACGTCATAAGTTGTTTGTTAGATTTTATTCATTTTGAAGATGTGGTTTGCAAGTAATGATAAAGGGCTGATATTCCAAGAGACAAAACATCACTGAAATAAATAATCAAGCTAATTTAAGTTACAGCCCTGAAGTTATGTTTATGCTTACATCTTGTGTTTTGGCCTGACGCTTCCTCTCACTTTTCTCCTCACCTCTCACAAACGCATTGTCTGATCTCAAAGCAAGTTTAGAAAATCTAAAGCATTTGAGGGGTTCAATTCAAAATTTTTCATTCACAAGGACCAGTGCATGACTTCTTGAATTTACAAAAGTAGCTCATTGTATTTTACTGTACATTTTGGTTACACACCAATGAATAGTTTTAGATTGAAAATACTGATCAAAAGACCACCAGGGGCCGTCATTTATTGAAAGTCTTGCAAACCAGGAAGGAACTTGTTACGCAGGTGATGCTTAGTGAAAGAGATCACACTGAGTGCAAGCTGCATGCCTGTGATTCATTAAATATAATGCATTCCCTACAATCTCGAACAATTTGCTGTAATTCAATTTACATAATCTCTATTTCTGTTTCATTGTTGACTTTTTGTTAATGAACCAAAACCTCATATGCAGCTAATTTAGTTTTGTTCCTGGATTTGTTATTTGTTCATTAAAGAGGAAAGAACATGCTGATAAAGACTTATATATTAAGAATGAAAATGTGTAAAACGTTTTACAATCTAAAGAACTTGTTAAGCCCCTGGGATCTCATTTATGGCACAAACACAACATATTAGTCCCCCCCAAAAATATATTTTTATTAATAAAATAAAATAATTTATGAAAGCATAACTTGATGTGAAACAGACACATTACTGTTGTGTTACGCCATGTCTAAAGTCAATGTAAAACATTTATGTAATATATTGTTGAAAGATGTATTTTTTGTATGACTATATCATGCTATAAGGCGTCACGGTGGCGCAGTGGGTAGCACGGTCGTCTCACAGCAAGAAGGTCGCTGGTTCTAGGCTCGGCTGGGGCAGGTGGCATTTCTGTGTGGAGTTTGCATGTTCTCCCGTGATCGCGTGGGTTTTCTCCGGGTGCTCCGGTTTCCCCACAAGTCCAAAGACATGCGGAATAAGTGAATTGAATAAGAACAATTGCCCATAGTGTTAAAGTGTGAATGTGTGTGTGAATGTTTCCCAGCGATGGGTTGCGGCAGGGAAGGGCATCCGCTGCGTAAAACATATGCCAGTGAGTTGGCGGTTCATTCCGCTGTGGCGACCCCGAAAGGGAATAAAGCCGACATGAAGATGAATGAATGAATATCATGCTATAATGTGAAGGCCTGCAGCTTATAGACGAGTGTTGCCTATACAGACCCTTTTACAGACCAGGTGATATTCATGGAGCACTTACGAGTGCTCTTCAACCAGCCTCTAGGGGGCAGCATTATAAAACTAATGAAGGGTATAGCATAGTAGAATGAGAACACATACTCTGTTGTCATGACCCAATCATTGAAAGCACATAACATAAATGTAGCATCCATGACTTTTCGTATAAAACAGTAATGGAGGCTCAAGATGGACGTATCGTACATCCTTGCAACCAAAAATTGGTTTGTGTTTGGATCGTTCATCAGCTCCGCAACTTGAAATAATAAATATTAAAATAACAAAACAGAAAACATTTTCAAGTATTTTGAGTGTTTTATTAATTGGCCACTAACTACATCTAATAAACGCAGATATTTTGTGTTTAGAATCAAAAGTTCAATGAACGCGCGCTTGGTGTGAAATCAGCTTTATAGTATATTAATTGTATTACAGTTTTTCACAATTGCTAAGACAGTTTTTTCAATACCTTTAACAAGTTTGCTTAACTCTCAACACATCGACTCAGTTAAAACACACAATTGGCAAAACAGTTAATTTCATTCTCAAAACCCCTCATTGTAAACAAAACTCCAAAACTCATTTTCAAAACACAATAATACAGTTTTCAAAACACTAACACGTGTTTTCTTCCGACAGCAACATTTAGTCAATCATAACACATAGAGAATAAACTTTGTTTTAAAATGATATAGTTTTGGTGTTTGGTGGAGCGCGAGTGTAAAAGAAGTTCAAGCATTTGAAATTTGTGTTACCTGAATGCATTTTGTATCAAAGTAACAAAAAATGTGTTAATTGTAGAGTAGTGAATTTTCATTAAGTGTTTTTCTTTGACTGTTTTGGATGAAGAATGATTAGACTCACTTCCTGAAGGTCTGCAGTTTATAAAGTGAACTTTCCTCATCGCATTGTTCACAGGCCACATGTGGAACACCATGTTCAAATGTTTGTTTACGGTACAAACGATTTGTTATGTAATCAAAGAAACAACTTTTTTTTTTTAAAGCAAAAAAAAAACAACTAAACAGGTTTGATGACAGTTTGATTATTCTGTTGGTAATTAACTTGATTTGATAGAACAAGAACAGAACAATCTGAAGAATCTGTAAATAATTTGATGTCCTCTCTACAAACGATCTGATTGAAAACTCCACTTGGATTGTTTGTGGAAAGATTGTTGACCCTGGTTATATTAGCTGTGTTTAGTAACAAACTGTGCCAGTTTGTTTCAGAGACATTTTACTTTGTCTTTTATCTTTTTGATCATGCGCACAGATCATGATGAATGAGAAATATATATGTAATATTACAGGGTTTCTGCATGGTTTTAAAAAGTATCAAATTTAAAATCCCAAATTTTAGGCCTACAAAGTTAAATTCAATGTTCTAGATCGCCAAACATTTCACAGCTTGTTTTTTTTATGTCCATGTAAAGATAATTTGATATATGTTATTGTTGTTTCCAGAGAAAATTTTCTTAAATGCCCCCCCCCCCAAAATTTTTTTTTTAAATGTGGTTAGTGCTGCCATAGCCTGAGAAAATGTGAGTACACACTCAAAAATCATAAAAGGGATATTTAGGGTTGCCAGATTTTGAGAAAACACTCATACACGTTCTTAAAGGTGATTGTTGGGGTTGCCAGATATTGATGTGAGACTCATTAATATTAAAACATGTATACGTGATTTTTTGAGTTTGAGGAAAAAATGCTCATAAACGCTCAAATTTGTAAAACATATGGTTAGGGTTGCCAGACTAAATGCTCAAAAACAAAACAAAAATGATGGTTAGGGTTTCAAACAATGTATTTGAAGCTATTTGTTTTGCAAACAAGTTTTGTTTGAGTTTCATGCTATGATAAAGGTCTTAAATTAGATTTTTAAACAGAAAAAAAGAAATGTGATTAAGCATTTCGGAAGCTTTCATGGCATAAAAGAAATCCATGTTTAAACAAGCCTCAGTGGTTACTTTACACTCACAGGAAGTTAAAGAAACTATACACGTTTGCTTACTAATGGTGTGTCTGGAGTTTTAGGCTAAAAACATATGAATCACCATCTTCAGAGAGGAAGGAGAAACTTAGGGAAAAAAGGTTTATCCACCGAAAGGTCCAAATGCTTAATGTAATCACAGGCCAGCTGTGTGCACTTGTAAAGTTGTTATAATCCCTCCCGCTCCTATAAACAGGAAAATACATAATATAAAGCATCATGCGTGCATCCACAAATAATACAGTTTGTCCTAATGGTCTGCCAAAACTTCCTTTTTTGGTTATTAGCGCTCTTTCATCTATTGTTAGAAAACTGATGTTGCAATAAAGATGAGATATTCTCTACATCACTTTTCATTGTGTGCATATGGCTGGCAGAAATGTATCATAAACACTTTGTGAAAAGATTTTAGTGCCTCAGTTTTTTTTGGTAAAATTCCCTATTCAAACAAATATCAAATACTTTCGTTTGGAGATGTAAACGGCATTCATAAAAACACAGGTGCAAAGAGAAGACCAGAGAAAGAGGATTGTATCCCACAGATATTTTACGTTTAAGAACAGCTGGTGTAAAGTCAAGAAAGGGTTTTTAACAAACATTGCATTTTCATGCATCTTTTGTATTTACATTTTTTTTTTCAATTTCAAAATGTTATAGATGTATTATTCAAATCAATTGTACTCTGCAAAAGTTGAGATTACTCCTAAAACTTGACGTAACTAGTTATTTAGTGATATTTAGTCACTTAATTTTAAGTATTCAGAAATATAATTTTTGAAGTTTATTGTACTTAAATAGTTGATTTGTCCTGACTGTAAATACAGATTAACCCAAATTGTTTATTTTCAAAGCAACTAACTTAAACTGTTTAATTGCACACAACTTCATTAAGTCATAAATTGTTATAGTAGCAATCTAAACTACTAGTAATCGAAGTTCCGGGTTTGCAGTGTTTCTAAACAAAAGGTAGACCTCTAAGCAAACATATGTGATTGTAAAGTTGATTAAAAAGAGCGTCTGATTGAGAGGTCGAGCAAAGGAGACTTCCAGGTCTTGAAAGCATGTGTGTGTGTGCGTGTATGTGTGCGTGTGTGTGTGTATGTGCGTGCTATGGTTAGCTATGCTGGGTTCAGTTAAATCTGCACAAAATTGTTAAGCAAAAAGTTACACAAAATTTTAGGTTGAGTCGATTTTTGTTTTCTCAACATAGACTCAATGCACATTTTTTATTGCTCCATCTCATCACAGATTGACACAACAATATACTGAATTTAAATGTTTTAATCCAGTCAGCTAAATTAGAAAAGATTCATTCAATTAACAACTCTTTAACAAAAAAAAGAGGCAACTAAAAATATGTAATTGAACAATGTCTTTCGAAACCATTGAGTCAGCTAACTATTTAGTTTGAGTTTTTTTTTTACAGTGTAGAGTGTTAAACAGACTCTGATGTGAGTCTATTTGTTCTTTCTGATTTATGTAGAG
The DNA here is from genome assembly GCA_900490495.1 of Danionella dracula. Classification (NCBI taxonomy): domain Eukaryota; kingdom Metazoa; phylum Chordata; class Actinopteri; order Cypriniformes; family Danionidae; genus Danionella; species Danionella dracula. The sequence goes on from UELW01000622.1 coordinate 3,369,524, forward strand.
TTAAATTAACAAGGAGCCCCTCAACTTGAACCATACAAATGTATTTTCTGACCTTCTGAAAGTGAAAAGTTATAAATACTGGAAATAGTGTGAGGTTTTTTTTTGTATAGTAAACTACCAACATTTAAGACAAAGTTTTCAGTGAACATTTGGCAGAGATTTGGTCATACTCTAAGCAGAGTTTATTTTACTCTCATGATGTTGCTGTGAGTTTGTGGCCTGTTTCGCTTGTGCTTGTCTCCTCTCACACAAAAAGGAAGCTCTGGAGCTTCGTCTGAAATTGACTATGTAGCGTATCTGCATTATAAAATGCTCTGAAAAACAATTGTTTGCCATTATTATATATTGTAAAAGTTGCCTACTATGATAAACTGCTTCATGCAAAGGGTTTGGACAAAAATATCTACATGTAGTGTGAAAACACTCATGTCATCAATTCATTTGTATTCAATTTAGAACAAATAAAATAGTATCAAACAATCTGAGCCATTTGGTGACCAAAGGTGTTTTTTGTAGACCACTCTTTTCTGCTGGGCTTTCCCACCAAGAATAATTTAGATAATGAAAAAAAAACAGTCCATGACTAGAAGGAGAGTTTTAAACAATAAATTTAGACAGAACGGGAATGTCATATATTTCTTAAGAGCATGAATGCAGGTGATTATTATTTTGCTTTGATGATTTTGATAAAACTGCTTGAATCAACCAGGTTTCTTGAGGTTTTAAGACAGCAGATCATTATGGACTTACTGGCATTGTTGTGTACAAGATTCCAGTCAGACAATCAACCAACTCTGAATCACTGAGTAAATATTAAATAACATATTTTCTTCTGATAACCTGTGCTGCAGTTTATGGGTGGAACATATCATATTAAAACAGCATGAAATAGACAGGCCCCCGCAAAGCAGATTTTTTTCTAACTTTCTGATAAAAAATCTGAAGTGTATTTGGAACTGAAACTTAAATTGACATGTTTAAGAGGCCAATGCATTTAATACCACATTACGTAAAAGTGCATAATGGAGGCCCTTTACCCAGGGTTACTGCAGGGTCTTCAAAAGTCTACAATTTAAAAGCCTATACAAAAAATATATTTACCCTTAAAAATTCTTAAATTAACTGTTCTAGGTGTTAAATAATTTTTTCACAGGTCTTATTTTTCCGACGTCCATGTTAAGCTCATTTGATATGCGTTTTTGGTTGTTTCTTTGAGGTTGTCTGAGATTGAGAACATTCTCTTTAATACTAAAACAGTCATAAACACTAAAAATTGTAAAAAAAAATTATGGTTAGGGTTGCCAGGTATTACCATAAGAATCTTATGTTAAAAATGTAATTGTGATGGTTGCCAGATATTGAAGAAATGTGCAAAAATGCTCAATTTTGTAAAAGACAGGGTTGCCAAAGTTTGAGGAAACCTTTAAGAAATGCTCAATAACCAAAAAGAGATGTTTAGGGTTTTAAACAATGTATGTGTAGCATACTGTTTATTATGCTAAAAAGTTTTGTATGTGTTTTGATGTAATCATATAGATTTTTTATTTGATTCTTGAAAAGGTCTTCAATTTCACCTACAGAAACCTTCCCCCATCTCAGTTATTGCTCTGTTGACTATAAATGTAATTCACAAACACTCCGTTGAAGATACAGATTTCATATAATGACACTTGAAAAGGATGTTATACAAACGTATACATGTTTGGAAAAATGTAGCAAAAGAATAAAATAAGGGCACATGAAACTTGTACATATTTTTGTGAAGGAACACAATCGTTTTTACTTTTAAGAGTATTTTAGAAGTATTTAGCTTTTTTTGGGATCTAAACAAGTAGAGACAGGCAAGAAATGAAGGGGAGAGATGTAAAGTGCCAGGGAAGGGTTAGGGGTTCTGGATTCAAACCCGGGTCGCCGGTGGGCAGCTGCGGCTTACATGTCCTGCTCACTGATCGCTGGTGAACACAACAGCAATGCAATCTTTGCAAACGGAAAGATCTAAATATGGTTTTCCAAGCCATAGCACAGGTTGTTGAATAATAAATGTATTTATTGACACTAACCAAGTATGTCATGTGCATTTTGAATCAAATTGTTTTGATGCATTAACAAAACTCCCATTTTTAATAATCATAACGTGACTTCCAGGAAATGTTGATTACACAACTGATATACCAATAAGAGATCATCATTGATGATATCTTTCATTACATGAAAGTGGGCTAAATTGTCTTTACATAGCTTGCTTTGTTTTCTTTTCTAGCAACCCAATGCAACTCCCAGAACTCTGCTCAGCCATGTTTGCTTGTTCTCTCTGTGCGAGCAACTTTCAGCACTAAGGGTGGACGTGATATTTCAAACATCAGATCAGTGCGTTTATGTATTGGGTGCCCGGAAATTTTTTCCAAATAAACACAGCTTGATTCAACTTGGGTGGGCAGACTTATCAACAGACTAATTCTGTAAACAAATGAAGGGATACGCGCGCTCCTCATTGGCTGGCTCGGCATGGGACACGCGGAGGGAGAGAGAGAAAGAGAGGGAGAGACTCGGGGCTTTAGCAATGAAAACTTAATTAATGTGGGTGGGCTGAAGGAACACAACGACTGTTTATCATACACAATTTATTTTCCAGCGCTAAGTCAACATAAAACAGCAAAACGGACAACAATTATTTAACATTTTAGCCTCATGAAGCCTCCAGACCAGTGGCGAGCTCTCCACTCTGAAACGAACCTCCGGAGTCATGAGTTTATTCCGCAGCTCCGTGCCCCAGCCCTCGGCGCTGAACCTGTCCAACTCCTCGCTCATTTACGTGTACGGTGGAGACGTTGGAGGAATTATTCCCGCGCTCGGATTCGCCACCAGCCGCCAGGAGCCTCCGCAGAAACCCCCGTACAGCTACATCGCGCTCATCGCCATGGCCATCAAGAACGCACCGGAGAAGCGCGCGACGCTGAGCGGCATCTACCAGTTCATTATGGACCGCTTCCCATACTATCATGACAACAAGCAAGGCTGGCAGAACTCAATCCGACACAATCTCTCCCTCAACGACTGCTTCATCAAAGTGCCCAGGGAAAAGGGGCGCCCGGGGAAGGGCAGCTATTGGACCCTGGACATTAAATGTTTGGACATGTTCGAGAACGGAAACTTCCGGCGGCGGAAGAGAAAATGCCGTGCACAGGAGACGCCCAGCGAAGGCAAAACCGCTCAAAAGAGAGCCCGAGTGTCCAAGAACCAAGGTGCCAGCTTGGAGAAGGAACCACCGCTTCAAGACCCAGCTGTGAGCAGGGCACCTGAGAAATGTACAAACGTTCTCAAGAAAATTAACGATACCCAACCACATAAAAGTGAACAAAATGTCCCCCCAACGTCCACAAACGACTCTCTGTCCTGGCTAAAACCTGAGGATAGTCCAAGCACATGCACGCCGCCTTCAAATGCGCGCGAAACGCTGGTAGATGAGAAGACTGGCGCGAATGTTGTACACGAGGAACCCATAGGAACAACTCCTAGAAAAACAACCGACAAAGCAAAGGAATTTAGTATAGATAGCATACTTTCGAAAAAGGAGAACCAGATACAGAGGAGGTGCGTGGCGCCCGGAGGAGCGTGTTTGGAGTCGCGCGGGTACCCTCTATTTCCCCACGCGCAGCCGCAGATGTACCCGCGCGTGTTTCCGCTTTGCTCTTACCTGACTCTCGCCTGCCCTGACAAAATATTGAGCTTCACTCAGAAAACAGACGACAAGGGACTCTATTGACCGCTCTTAATGTAGCTGTGGCACTTCTTTCTATGACCGTGTAGTTTATTACAGAGGATACTGGTATTAAATCGGCGTATAAGCTTATACATAGCACTCGAACAGTGGTTTTATTCCTTGTGCTAATGTTGATCTCCAATATGGAACTCAGCATGGGTGGCCACTCTACAGTGTAGACCAACAGCAGTTAATTATCAGGATATGTGTACTATGATCAGAACGCCAGCATTGCTAACCATCCCAAACACAGATGTCTTTGTAAAATGCAAATGTTTGTGTGAAGAAGGGATTTATATGTTTATCTTAACGCCTTGAAAAAATGTTGTTCTGTCCTCAACTCTAGCTGACATGCTTCACTGCAGCCAAAGGCTGACTTTTATTTTCTGCTGCAGCTTCACACCAATCTGAGGTGGAGAAATTGTATAACCTCAGTGTAAAGTTCATATTGAGTTTGATTAATTAAATTCTTGACCACGAGTAGCACATACGACTTTCAGTTCAAAACCTTTTAATTTGGGTACATTAGTCTCTCTCTCTCCTCCTCTCTCTCTCTCTCTCCTCTCCTCTCTCTCTCCTCTCTCTCCTCGCCTCTCTCTCCCTCTCTCTCTCTCCTCCCTCTCTCTCTCCTCTCTCTCTCCTCTCCTCTCTCTTCTCTCTCCTCTCTCATCTCTCTCCTCTCTCTATCTTCTCCTCTCTCTCTCGTGTCTGTCTCCTCTCTCTCTCTCTCTCTCTCTCTCTCTCTCTCTCTCTCTCTCTCTCTCTCTCTCTCTCTCTCTCGACCCCTGTAGCTGCAATTTTTTCACACTTTATCACAAAAATGTCACAAATAGAAACAATGTCAGCAGGGTGTCCAGCAGTGAACTGTTTTTAATAATTATTACTGTTTTTAAAAAAATAAGCTTCTTTGTAATTTAACGGTAAAATACTGCAGGATGGTGTTCAGTGGTGCAGTGTACTGTTTTTTAACAGTTTATTACGGTTTTCTACAAATCGTAATCGACGAGTCACCACCACTCTTCTCCAGTAGTAGAAAAGCCATGTGTTTTATACTTTAACAAACTGTTTAGATTTAGATTTAATACTTTAGATTTAGTATTGTGAAATTTGCTTGCAAATATACAGATATTTATTCTACACTACTATACATAACATTGGAATTGAAGTAGAGAAGTGCTAATGTTTTCTGACAAAACACAACTTGGATGAATCACGTATACATCGTAGAATAGATTTGAAGTAGTTTTAAGACTATTTAAGTCAGTGTACTAAACCAACAGCTGTAAATTGCAAAAATGTAGTTAAGACCAATAAAATCTTTATTTTTCCATTAGCAGAATTGATACACAACTGTGCTCTTTTCTTATATATTGATGAAAACAGATTTTACAGATTTTTTTCAATACCTGTGTTAATACAGGAAATACTAACTTCATAAAATCCACTCTTTGACCATTTTCATTTCCTGTAAGCAATGTTTACATTAAACAGCACAATGCCTTTCACAGAGATGCTGAACACTGTCTGGATTTCTGCTGACCCCTGCTTCAAATTATGTTGCCTTAGAATGAAACTGGGGAAAAAACTTCAAGAATTTACCTCAACTCAATATCAGAGAAACTGAGCACATCAGTTGAGCTCCTTTTTTTGTAGCAACAACTTGTTGCAGTGAATCAGCAGCATGCTCACGTTGCCACCATATATAGACAGAAGTGCTTTTTGAGCTGTGCAAATCAGGAATGCTTGTGGAAATAAATGAGCTTTCCCACATTCAAACTGAGGAACTCACATCCACAAGCATTTCCTGTGTAGGATTCTTTTGGCCTGAAGTGCAAATAGACTTCATCCACCCAAAGGTTTGTGGAGAGAAATGAGAAGACATGTTTCAATCTCTGCCTCCATATGTCCTTCTCTTCAGAGACGGAGTGGTCCTGGCCTTCCCTTCGCTGTATCTGGAAATCAAGGGCTGTTTCTATGGTTCAAACCTTCTCTACTTTCACTAAATTATTAAGTGCACACATTATTAGGACCCAATAAACTCTGAACGGAGTACAGATAAAAATATATATATCGGGTAAGCATCTAAAGTGTCTATTCTTGACAACATTTCTACTTTATAATAATTTTTTTGAATTTTAGAATAAAAAAACCTCCACAATACTCAATGTTTCTACAGTAAATTGCAAATAAAATAAGGGTTTAACTGAGTGGGCTCAGTGTTAATTTAACTTAAAAGAGTAGGACCAATTAGACTCAGAACAGTGTTAATTTAACACTCTTTAAACTCTGATTCAGGTTTTTTTTTGGAAGTTGTCTTTAAATGTTTATTTATTAATTTGTATTAATTAATTTTTTATTATTATTTATTAATTAATTAAAACATTTTTTGGCATTTTTTGAATTTTAGAATAAAAAAACCTCCACAATACTCAATGTTTCTACAGTAAATTGCAAAAATAAGGGTTTAACTGAGTGGGCTCAGTGTTAATTTAACTTAAAAGAGTAGGACCAATTAGACTCAGCACAGTTTTAATTTAACACTCTTTAAACTCTGATTCAGGTTTTAAGTAGAACTGAGTCATTGGGGTAAGGACGAATCAACAGATGAGCAATTTAAATCAAAAGAAAATATTAAAAGTATTATACATTCAGACTTCATATAAATGAAATGTTCATCAATAATATGAACTGATAAAAAAAATCGAATTCAATATAATTTCCATTAAGTTGAATATAATATGTCTGAAAACATTGAAAAGCAGTTGAAAAGGTGTGTTAACTATACAATTCCCATTCTGCTACTTACTTTAACAGAATTTCAATTCTATTCGAGACATTCTTGGTTTGGGTCATTCTGAAGTCTTTCCCACAAATAAATACAGGAAGAGATATTATCTTTCCAAAATGATTCATGTGTAAAATAAATAAAACAGAGCCTGACTCATTTTTTTTCTTCATTCTGACTGCAAATAGAGGAGCCTCAAGTAACAGTGTTCTGCTGCGAAAGTGCTTGAAATGAAGTAAATCGATTCTAAAACTGATTTGAGTAAAAAACTAACAAAAAAAACAACAATGCTATTGTTCATACAACCTAACAAGCATTTTGTTTTCAAAAATAACTTTTTGGAAGTTGTCTTTATATGTTTATTTATTAATTTGTATTAATTTAATTTATTATTATTATTTAAATTTATTAATTAATAAAAAAAATGTTTTTTGCATTATTAGCATAATTGTTTTGTCAATAATCATATATAGTACATTCATATCCAAGAGAGAACTCCTCCTGCCTGAGCGCAGTGGATTGTGGGTAATATCAGCAGGTTGAGTGTCTATTGATCTGCACTTCAAAATCTTACAGGAAAAAGTACACATCCGGACACCCTAATTCTCATTTCACACCTATAAAAGTGTGACAAGTGCGTGGTCTTTAATTCATTTAAGCTGGATAAAACCAGCAGCTCCCACGTAATAATTCTCCCCAATTGAAACCATTTATATTTAATGTGAATTAAATATTGTTTTGAACAAATGAAACCAACACTTTTCTATATTTTGATGGATTAAAAAGTAGAGTGTAACTGCAGATTGTTTTCTTAATAAATAATGATTATGTTCCAGCCGCAAACCATTAGGCATTAATTCAGTCAATGCGAGGCCGGTCAACCCCCAGTTCAAGACTCAGATCTCTTAAACTATTTTCCTGAATCTGAACTGACAGAGCGATCAGAGGTCAAGTTAAGAATGAGATTTACAGAGGCGTACTCCGCAGGCCTTTGCTGCATGTGCACGCCACATCTCCTGGCAGCACTAAATCAGAGGATTTCAGGCCCGCCGGCATCAAAAGCATTTTAATCTGTGTTTATTATATATTTTCACTCCCTGTGTAAAACAAATTCAGATGTCTAAATACGCCCCTAGCACTGAGAAAGGTGGGGTTTGGACTCTGATGACGACGGATGGTCTCTCAGGGAGAAGCATTAGCTGCTAGTCAAGTTGCCTTTAAACATATGAAAGATTGCAAGGTACAGCCGAGACATGTTTGCTCAAGACATGTGTGAGTGGCAGTCAAGGAAAATAATTACATTTAACAATAAAAGATGAAATTTCATTACAATAAAAATTGCTCTCCACCACAAGATTTCATTAAAAAAAAATTCTTTTTCAAATAAAATACAAGAATGTTCTCAAGCTGATATTTGTAGAAGAACCAGCAAGAGAACATGTATTTCTAATGTAAGTTTGGTGATTGTAGACCTGTCCTTATAATAGATTTGAACAATTGAAAAAATGTTTTTTTAATCTCTCGAAACAAGTTTTAGTAGAACTAGCAAGAAATGGACAGATGAGCAGATTTTGATGTCACTAGAGTGTTTTAGGGTCTAGATCTTTTAGTCGTTTCATGCAGTAATGTTTTTGGGGTTGGGTCTTTGCAGACGCTCCCTTGGCAGTCTCCTCTCAGTTGCTTGTGCATAGATGCCAACACATTTCTGCGACCAAGGAAGGAATATTTCCGCTAAAAACTTACATACATAAAAGATTACATAGAGCTGTTACGTGTTTATTATTAGCTGTTTATGTTGCACCAAAGAAATAAAGAACACAATGTATGATGACTAAATTATGTCTTGTTGAACTTATTATGGGGAAGTTTATCTGAAATTCAAGAACACATATTTGAAACAAATTTCGAAAACAGTTTCTATAATTAACAACTTTAAAGCATTTTGCAACGTCTTTTATTATTAAAGCCACTTCAGACTTATTTTTGTTTGGGTTACCTTTTGGGTATGGTATGTTCACTCCCCCTTTCAAGTTTATCCATCTAGATGTCAGAGCTCAGATGAGATCGCTAACTCTTACTTACAATCATCAGAGATGATCCAGTAGTGGTTGTCTTGGGGAAAAAAAAAGAACTACATCTCCCAGCATGCATCGTCCACCAACTGTTGTTCCACAAATGCTGTTTCTCTGCTACACACGAACTCTGGACTCTTTGTTTGCTCTTTTCTCCTTGTCTGGTCTGTATTTTGTTTCCTGTTCGTGTGTTTCATGTTTCATGCACTCTTCATACCATCAATTTTAGAGAAAGTTATGTTTATGTCTGTCATTACATTTTTAGTCGCTCGTCCATCCTCTAAACCTTCTCTTCACATTCATTTTTTCTATCACACTCTAAGTATTTTTCCCTCAAAGTACAATTGTTAAGCTAAAAGATCCTCAGAAATTTTACTTTTAGTTACATTTTGTATGCCAAAATTTCACTTGATGAATAGTTCTAAATTGGCACACCTTTCACTCTTATTTACTAGCTGTTTTTAACTCATTTAATTAATTGGCTTTCTTCACAAATAGGAAACATTGTCAGGATCGGGACTCAAAGTCTGACCTGAAGAGGATCTGTTGTTTTAAGTCCTGCTTACGGACCGCTATACCCTGAGTCATAAGTTTTTGACTCTTCATTCTGTATACATCTGTATTTCGACCTTAAGTTATTCAAGACCTGAATGCAGAGCGTCAGACTCTCATGAGCAACTACTTATCAAAACAGACACCAATAAGACAGTAACATGTTATTTGACTATGTATTTTAGTAAAGAAACAATCGGCTTCACTGAAAAAGAGGATAACAATAGCCGGCAGGTGTTCGGGATATAGTGCCACCCTTTCAATCATCGACTGAACGTATTTTTTTAATCCAGTCAACTACAGCCTCTGAGAAAGTGAACGCCATTCAAAAATTCTCAAAACATTTGTGGAAACTGGATACTATAAAATGATAAAGCATTGAGATTAGACACGAAGAAATACTGAATTGACTACATTCATACATTTGGAGTCATAAACAATTAAAGTTGTTAGTTGTTACTTAAAAGCCATACATCACATCAGTTATTTCAAACACAGGCTTAACTTTCAGTGTTTATAGGGCCACCTACTGACCAAAAGCTTAGAGTTTTAATAAATTTTTACAAATGTGTACATTTTTACAAATTACACAGATATGTACCAAATTTAGTGACGACACTGTTTCAGTCCCGTTTCCAATGACCCTGAAATGGTTGAAATTGTATTTGTGATCTTATATTCGCATAACAATAAAAAAAAACTTGCATCTATCGAAAAAGTTTTTGTGTGCTTGGAAAAGAAATTATTTGAGGCTTATTGAATTGGACATTGTTCACTAAACTGCAATGGAAACCTTTGCTTTGAATTAAACGAGTCAATTTCATTGCTGAGCCTTGTTCTCCTTGGGCAAAGTGATGTACTACTTCATGGGAACCAACAAAAAAATATTCCACACATTGATTGTATATAACATGGACGGAGTGTCTGTGACGTCAAACATAGGTTTTTGGGAAAGTTAAAAGAGGCTCAAGGTGGGCATTTCCAGTACTCAAAAACACATTCCCAGAGGCTGGACATGGTCGTACTGAAGGTATCTAAATGGCTGAAGATTTAATTTGTAGACATCTTAGACAAACTAATTAAAAATAATTCACCCCCTCAGAATGTTCATGAAGGTCACAACTAGAAATCTGAATTAACAAACCTAATGCATTGAGACGGAAAGCGCAGGTTTTCCCACAGCATCACACAGCCCATCAAAAGTTGAGCGTGTTATGTAGATTTGTGGATCCACGGCTTCTCTCACCAACCACCGTTCCCAAATTGCTTCATCCATAACTGCGTATAAGGGGCTCTCCACTCCATGGCCTGAGTAAGACGTCCTTTACTTGATACATTATGATGATGAGAGCTTATGCTGTGGCTGAATTGTGTGAATATATCTGCTGTAAATCAGAGTGTTCTTCACATCCATTGCATGTTTTATAAACGAATTATCGTGTAAGTTGGTTTGTGTTTAATAGCATAATCATGATTTAATGGAAATAGTGCAATTCTAAAATTCAGTTTTTGAATGGAAAATCTATTCATTTTCCCATACATATCTTTTTTGGTCCAATTTTAGTCAACTTACTTTTTACATTCAAGTTGTGTTTTTTAGAGAGCACTGCTGCTCTCCCTGCTGTGTACCAATCCATCATTCTCAGTACGATTGTGGACACTGGAGACCTCAAAAGATTCATACTAAACATGGAAAAAATGCAGAAATGAGTGCATTCATCCATATATTTAGTCATATTCAATGAAACATATGTTTTATGCAACTCTTAGATTTCTCTCTCTTTTAATTGCCATTACTGTTAAGGTATTTCATTGCAACAGAGCCATTTTTCTCCAATGAAATTTATCTCTATATCTTTCTAAACTGAGTTTTGATTCTTTTTCATCTTTGCCAAAGGCTTACTAAGTTGTTGCCTCTTAAAAAAAATCTAATTAGACTTAAATGCACAAACACAAACTATTCCAAAAGACCAGCCCCTAGTTGATTTATTTCAATGATAATAGCAAATTATTATAATTGCGAAATTTGGGATACCAAACATCATCGTGAGTAAAAGATTTACGTTTTAGGGAACATTTCTAGAGCTTTCCATTCAAACTCCTCATAAAGCAAGTATATCGGTTATGCAAACTAGTCGTTTAAGTCATCAGATTAATCACGCTTCTAAACATCATATCAGAGACTCAAATGGGCATCAACAGCTCTTGATTCCTGGCTCGAAACATGTTCTTTGATGAGGAATATTCAGCGAGTTTTCACCGCTGAGTGTGTGTTTACAGATCTTTTCAGATGCCCGAAAGAGAAGCTGTAATAGAAGGTTAGCACAATAAATATCTCCCTCTCCTGCACACATGGCAGTGCACAGTAATTGACGTGATTACTCTTGTGACTCATGATGTGAAAAAATAATTTCTGAGACCGTAACAAAGATCCGTTTAGAAATAAACATGTGTTGTTCAATGGGCCAAACTAAATATTACGCATATAACAATCATCTCAGCGGAGTTTATACATGCAGCTGCCTTGGATAAGACTTTTTTCTTCTCTAGTATGGCTCACACAAAACAATAATCTTAAATCGACTAGCAGCTGCTGGAGGGATGCTTGCATCTCAGTTCATGTGCTAGGCTTGTTCTTGTGCTACTAAATCAGCTCAGTGTCTTTTCCATTTGTTCTACTAGTTATGTGTTTCTGTTGATTTTTACAAAACATTATTGAAACTTTGGCCCACCTTCTCAAGATAGTCTGCAAACTCTACAAGGCTACTCATAGATGGTTTCATAAAAATGTTTAAGCCTCAGTTTTTTTACATACAATAAGTTCCCTCTTAGTTTATCTAACTTTGTTAAGAAAGTGCTTCTTAATTGTTTATTAATTGGCACCAGATCTCAGTTGTTTGCCCTTCCCATTGGTTTCAGGGAATGCTTGAGCAGCTCACGTTTGATTGGCCACCAGTATACGACACTTATCTTTGCTCCCAATTGCAGAATCATGCACACAGATGCACAAAAATCACACGCATGCAAGTTCAGCAAGTGGTTAATATTTCTCCCTGTTCAGAAATCGAAAAGCTGTAGCCCCAGAAAATGTTGGCAAACACAGAGAAAGACAAACGAATACGAATCACTGAAACTGAAAATATTGTCAGTTCTAAAACATTTCTTCTGTAGCTAACTGTGGCCAGGCCAAGCAATGCCCTTGCTTTGAACATTTATTTTGAATTGTTTGAAATATAATAATAATACATTTTGTTTTTGGCATCTTTTATAGCTTGCAGTACAGCAGTAGTGTCCAACCTTTTTAATTTTAAACCTTTAACCTAAATTTTAATCGACTGGATTAAACTGACATGTATTTAAAAGATATAACAATAAATGTGAAAACAGTGTGTTCTTGCAGCATTCTCGTAACATCGCACAACAAAACAAAAGGTGGAATCTCCTTTCAGCCCCCAAAAATCTTGGGTAGCTAAAGCAACCCTGATAGCAAATTTAATTTGGCCCCTATTTGGCTCAAACATATATATATATATATATAGCCCAGATTCATATATATATATATATATATATATATATATATATATATATATATATATATATATATATATATATATATATATATATAGCTGGATCTGATGTCCACATCTTTTTAACCTACACTAAACCAAATAACTCACTAACTAATTCACCATAACTCATCCCAAAGTGAGACAGCTAAGTGTTAAATAAATACGTTTTAGATCCGTTTTAGCAGTGTGTTTGTTCAAAGGTGCCAAATTTGAAATAATTTATAAAGAATTTTTGTCTCGTAGCGACAAACTTAACTTCAAACAGGGGAGAAAGATCCCTGACTGCAAGCACAAGTCGATTCCCATCTTTTGCATTTTGATGTTTTAATATGTTTATGTTTGGATATCTCCCAATTTTTAGAATTGCGTATTTTAAGATTTTTTAAGTTCAGCCCTTTTCAAAGAAAGTTGAGGATGCTGATTTTAACGCGTCGACTTGACATTTGATGTTCATCAGAAAGTTCAAAACGACCCAAAAATGTAAAATAATCTTTTTTTTTTGAGAATATTAATATTTCAGGTTCCAGAATCAAAAATCTCTGATAGTTATATTTTGCTTCTTTGGAAATTCCATTTATAGCACATTGTTTTTTTTTTATGTTCAACATGTTAAAATCTTGTTTTAGGGTTTATCGTACTCATCTCTTGTATTTTTTTTTTAAAGGAAAACTATTTTCAGCACGTAACTTTCATATCTTGCATACACCTTCTTTTAAACAATGTGTTTTAATGTTTGTTAAAATTATGTGGTTACATTTTTATGAGGCAATATTTGGGGTAATACGGATTTAAGCAAGCCATCTGACATTGCCAGTGAGAGCTCCTTGAGTTTCACACACTCCTTTTAATGAGGGATCATTTTGAGCAACTTCTAAACAAAAGTTTCAAGTTCTAAGAGGCAGATGTTACAGCCAAATGTCATCGGAATGAAAGCACCCATGCATGTCTACTCATACCTTTACAGTGGTCTGTGAAAGCTATCGAATCCATTAGTGTGTGGTTGTCCCCCAGTAACAGACCACCCGGCTGTCTGGTTCACACTTAACCTACCGGGAGAAACCTGACTCCAGTTTAGCCTCCCAAAGCGGGCTTGAAGAGTGCACAGGTCTTAGGGGTCCACCGTCTAACAAACTTTCACTAGCCAGCCGGCAACTCCTCACACGGACACACTTTCAGAGTGAAGGTTCGAACAGGAAACTCTCAGTGGATGTTTGACAGGGATTAAAGAGTTGCTTGAAACCACGAAGAGTTTACGGTTGTTTTACAATAACTTGCTTTTCAATAAAATATCAGATAAAAAAAAAAAATAAAATAAATATATATATATATATATATATATTTGTGTGTATATATACGCACACACACACGCACGCACACACACACACCTGTTCTTATGACGCAAGAAAGTATTGCTAGAAGCAATTTTTTGTATGCAAAAGTAGGTCATCGTCCTGCTGCATTGGGCAAAATGGATCAGTTTAATGTATATAATTGATGAAAAATAAATATATATAATAAATATATATACCCAAATAGAATGGCTTAGAAAAAAAAATGTAAAATTTTAAAGAATGACTTTTAATGCTGATACTTTATTATGTTTTAGAAATTTGGTAAAAAAAAAAGATTGTATTTCATTGTATGTACTGGTTACATTGTATGTAAGTGTGAAATCCTGGTAATGTATAGAATGTCAATAGTTTTAAGCTAGTCTCACATGTGTTTGGCAACTTTCTCTGTCTAAGAGAATTCATTTGACCGACATGTCAAACAACCAATTCCATTTCACATTACAACACTTTGTGATTTTTCAGTTTCTAGTTCCTGAAGTATTGCTACAAAAATTGATCGACATGCAGAAAGGCACTCATTTTTATCTAGTGTTTAACTGTTATTTTTAACCGCTCACTCAATACACATGATAGCTCTTTGTCTCGATCGTATGGCTAAGCCTTGTTTTCTTGTGGAACGAAAATAAATTCTTCACTTCTCCCGAATATGTAACTGAACTCAACCAATCAGATCATACTTTCAGGATTCTTGAAGTCCTTTCACAATACTGCACAAAAAACATCAAACGTATAGCCAACAGTCCTTGGGTGTGTGCTCTGAAGCTGAGACTAGTTTACAAATAACATAAGTTATTTGTGAAAATGTTACATAGTTTTCCTAGACAATCTTTACAATTCCTAGGCATTATACAGAATGACCAACACCATTAACAGAAAGTGTTTAAAGGGAACATGATAAGAAGCCTTTATTAATGAATACACATTTGAAACTAAAAGAACAAAACTAGGAAATAAAGCACAGGATATTCTTAACAGAAAACTATGAAAGCAGAGCTTAGATAGAAACGCTTGTTGCAGTAAGAAAGGCCAAAGCAGAGGGTTTGTTTGACATCATCTCTACTGAGGCAGAGGTCTCTTCATTCTTAACCTTTCTTTCTAGAAAAAAAAACTACATGTACTTTTATCATTTAGATAAACATTCCCAAATATATTGTAGTAGATTTTATT
The DNA here is from genome assembly GCA_900490495.1 of Danionella dracula. Lineage (NCBI taxonomy): Eukaryota > Metazoa > Chordata > Actinopteri > Cypriniformes > Danionidae > Danionella > Danionella dracula. The sequence goes on from UELW01000622.1 coordinate 3,384,781, forward strand.
AAATGAGTTATTATCGATATTAACAAACCTGACTTGTTTTTCAGTAATCGGTTTGTTGCTTTACAATTGAGGTTTACTTGCCGCTATATCACATGGAACATTTAAGTAATGTCATCAGGCTAGTTTCTGGAGTTCATGAAAGATAATTGGAAGGACAGTACACTAATTGAACCTCTTCATCCTTCCTATACAAGCAGTCAGCCCACTGTATCCCTCAGATGTTCAAGTGGTAACCTTTGTTTATTTTTACCAGTCGTCCTATTAGCGACATTAGTGATGGTTCCTCCTGACTGTTCTTACAATCTTTGACTTTCCTTTCTAACATGCTAACCAATCTCAATATTGATGCTAATGAGAGTTCCTCTCCATCAAAACAATAATTTCAGTATCTAGTGATTCTTTCTTAACTTTGTCGGCCCATCTCTAGAGGGTTTCCTCTCAACCGATTCTGTTGAAGGCCTCACGCAAGGCATCGAAAGTTTTACCGGTTAGGGCTTCAACATCCAGAACCGCCAGATCGTAAGCGATCTCGGGGCGTCTCTATATGATGGCTGTCCTCCTAGCTTCTCTGGGGGGTCTCCTGGCTCCTATAGTACCCGGAACCCTCTCTTGAACAGCTCGTCTAGAAGTGTGAGCTTGTGAAATGTAGCCTGCTATAGAATTGATGTCGGTGCATGGTAAAAACCTCAAAATAACAACAGATTTGGACAAAATTTTATATTCTATCTTTAATACTAAGATTACCATGTATTTCAATTATGTTAAATGTAAGCATTTTACTGCGGCATGGCAGATGTACACTGGAGGAGGTGATCCAGTAAAAGTGGTCTAGTGACACCCATGGGTGAGAGTACAACGATAACCGGTCTTGTGATAATTATTGACTGGTACCACACCCACATGCTTCACCACTATTACATTATTATGTTTTTATTATTAACTATTATTATGAGTCCTTGAAAATATGTGTGATGCTGTGGATTACATAGCTGTAAGTCTGAGAAACAGCCAGTTTGAGCTTTATTCAAGTTATCATCTTTAAAAAGAAAGAGACTCAGAAAGGAAAAGAAGAGTCTTTTCGAAAAGTGACTTAGAACTTTATAACCTGTATTAAGCTCCTCCCACTGTTCGCGCCTTTCTCCCAGTCCAAACCATGGGATGCTAACAGTTGATGAATTAATTCTGAAGCACTAAATGCTGTATCCAATAAAGCAGATTTGAGTCTATCCACCAATCGCTGCAGAATGCATCACATGAAGGAGGAGTCTTGTGTGAACGAGTCGCAAAATTAATAATTTTGGAGTCACCGAAAAATTAGGTAATGAACCCTTGTATGGTGTTCGGGTCTGTGGGACCCATTTTCAGTTTTCATCAAAAGAAAAATTAATAAAGCATTTATTATTTGAAGCTGAGATTCAATGGGCTTGGCTCATTTCCTGTGAAAAACATATATCAGAACAGATTTTTTATGACCCCACACATACGCCCCCCTACACATTTATATTACACACAAGGTGTTCGGGTCTACTGGACCCGGGGCATGTTAAAGTGTGAAAATGGTAGATTCTTTACCTTAATTCTCTCTTCCCACACAAACATAAATCACACATAAACATAACATTTTACATTTTAGAATAAAATTGTGGGATTGTGTGAATTAAAAGCCCCAAAATGCAATGGGTCCAGCAGAACCACCAACCCTGCCAAAGTAACAATAATGAGAACACCACACATGGTTCAAATTCTAAACGTGAAGTAATCAGGTTAAGAACAATAAATAAAGTATATTTGCTGTTAATATCACTTGTTTCTTGGCTAAAGGAAATATTGTTTACGTTTTGAACATAAAATGTTTTGATTGGGTGATTTAAAATCTGCAAAAGGCAATGGGTCCACGAGACCCACAAACACCGCCTTAGTAACAATAATATGAACACCACACAAGGTTTGAAGTTAAAAAATTTTTTGACCTTGCATTAATGTCATACTGTTATTTAAGACATCAAACACAGATAATCAACATTTCATAACCACAAAACTAGCTCTTTAAAGTATGACCCAAACACCACAGCAAACAGCAGTGAAATAAGTATGTTGTTTGATCTCCTGGCAGACAATCTAGCAAAGTGTATAATGCTTAGGCAATGTTTAAAAAATCAATAATTTCATCCATTGACATTCGATTTCTGGAATTCTATACATTGCCTAGGGGCTTTTGATAGAATGCTGAATTTCACACAATGCCAGTAACATACACATTTTCTGTGCTGAAGTAAACCAAAAGAGTCATGGGTTTTCAAAATGAGGCTTAAAAAACTTTTTTGAATCGGTTATGAACCGTTTAAACCTTTGAGGTAGATCCATAAACAACAAAACAAATGTTTTTTTCCAAAAATATGATTTTTTTTAAAGATGAATTTGTAAATATCACAAAGCTATTAGATTTCAAAGCTGCCTCAAGTCAATATTAACACAAAAAATGTAACATGAGAACGAGCTAAGAATCATCGTCAAATAGACTGAAACCAAGTGAATAACCGTGTGATCTGTCACAAACTGTTCAAGAAGAGTTTGTCTATTGTTTGGCAAAGTCTGGGATTGATTATTTGCAGTAGAGCCCTCAAATTGTGTGACACGAGTGCTTGGCCTTTCACAGCTCATTTCCATTTGCCCAATCAGAGCTCACCAGTGTGACTGCTGTTTATTTATACTCATAGCCAGCCAGAGTTTCTACTCTGGGGAGACTTAAACACTCCCACATTTAGCTCACAATCATGGCTGTTACCTAAAGTTGAGACATTAGACATCACTTATACAAACAATTTATTTGATATGCAAAGTGAGTCGTTTTTGGTTATAAGCCACTTTATTGGATACACCTGTTTGACTGCTTGTCAGTGTATAAGTATCTAATAATCTCAAGGCTGCTCTCTAACAGCCTCTCTACGGCACAAATTAATTGTAAAAATGCTCTAGACAACTTTTGCAGTAAGGTTTTCTTTTTTACGTTTTGCCAAAACTGGGCAAAAATGAACAACAGAAAATACAGAAATGTCTAGGTAGGGGTATTTTTCAGGGTCTAAAAAAATATAAAGCAGTCTAAAATTCAAAAGCCCAAATTTTAGGCCTGAAAAATCTTAAAATTCTCTGTTCAAGGTTCTAAATAATTTTTCACAGGTCTTGTTTTTGTTATGTTCATGTAAAGCTCATTTGAAATGCAAGTTGCCAGATTGAGAAGTTGTTTCTAAATGCTGCATTTAAAAAAAAAGCTGATTAGGGTTGCCATAGCCATTTAAAAACATTAAAGTCATAGTTAGGGTTTTTGTATTATTTTGTAAATCCTCAAAAACATAAAAGTGATGTTTAGTGTTGCCCTAGTTAGAGGCTCATATACATTCTTAAGAGTGATTTTTAGGGCTGCCAGAGTTCATATGAAAGAAAAGCTATGTGATTGTAAGGGTTGTCGGAGATTGCAAAAAAGCACATAAACGCCCAAAATCATAAAAGTGGTCATTCAGGTTGCCATAGATTGCGAAAAAGCTCCTAAATGTTAAAAAATGTAAAAATGATGACGGATTGCCAGAATTTGTGAAAATGCTCATAAACATTCAACTTTGTTGAAGGCATGATTTTAGTTGCCAGAGATTAAGAAAACCTTTATAAATGCTTATAAACATAAAAGTGATGGTTAAGGTTTCTAACAATGTATTTAAGGCATACTGTTTATTATGCAAAAAAAAAATGTGTATGTTTTTGATGTTATGATATGTCTTAAATTTGTCCCTTATTATGTTTTTTTTGTGTTTAAAAAAAAACTCCAACTGATTATTTTGAGACTTTTGACTCGACTCTGACTTGACTTTTGGGACTTGAAATTACTGTGACTTCGTCCCACTTCTGTGATGCCTTGTATTAGTTTCATACCTTGCTTTGTTTTAATACTGATTCTTGTCTTTTTTATCATGTACAGCCGAACTTTCTGGACAACAAAGTGTTCCTTTTTTATTACAAAACATGTTACACATTAGAGTTAGAACAATGCCTCTCGATGGCTTCCTGGAACATTCCAATAGGAGACACAGAGCACTTGGGGGGGGGGGGGGGGACAATGCAGGCCACAAAGCTAAGATTAAAATCGATTTACAGTACAATATTAACATCATCTGAAATGCAAAGACAAGACCAAATCAATTCCTCATACATTCATGCACTCGTGTACTACAGCACAAACGCTAAATAAATAATCACTCTTCAATCAATCGGAATCTGGAAGCGAAAACACATGTTTGCAATCCAAATATTCACTTTTTTTCCTTTCAGATGGAGGACAAAATTCAAATTCAGCTCTCGAAGGCCTCGATGTCGAAGCAAGGAGAGCTCTGACTCCCCTCTACTGGCTTGAAATGTAATTGCACAACACTGTAAGTAGATGATAATCATGCACAGCATACATAAAAGACAACACTGTACAAGACTGAAAAAGCTGCAACGTTAACCACTGGCAGATACGTACGACACATGTATCACAGGTCATGGGAGGAAAATAGCATGCTGACACAGGGTTTCTCACTCGGAAATGGAAGATCACTGCTTTAGAAAGTCCTAAAGGCACTTTAAACCAGAGGAAAGACAAAGCTCCTGTGTTTGGTATGAGGAGGAATCACTAGACCAACTCCACGCAGGAAGAGCACAAAACGGTATCGCTTGGAACGTGCAACGAGGGTCAAGGAGCAGATAAAAGTGAGAGGTTTATTTCAATAGGGACTGTTTTTGTCCTTGTTTCTTGCGGAAAAGGATATTTTGTGAACGCTAAGGGATTGGTATGAACATTTGGACCAATGTACAGTTACACCCGTTTGTGTAGTATCTGACATTGTAAATGAAGTTTCAGTGCTTATGATGTGTTCTTATTTTACCTTCCAACAGTTTTGGTTGCACTTTATAATAACTACTCACTACTAATCATTAATGAAGCATTAGCAATTGGTTAATGGATAATTGATAAACAATGCAGAAAACAAATGAGAAACAATGCTTTTAAATTAATTACTTTCTATCTGCTAATGCTTAATTAATGATTAGTAGTGTGTAGTTATTATTAAGTGTTACAACAGTTTCCACTGAGAAGCAACTGATGGGTCATAGATGTTGATTTCCTGAATCACTTGTAAAGAATACGAGTTGAAACGCTTGATACGAGTTGGATTTAGTAGAATACTGATCATTCAAGACTGAATGAGTTTGAATTCTTTAGATGAGTTCACTCCACAGCCATCTGCTCGATGTGGTCACACAGCAGCTTGTATTGCTCTGAAAAACAAAACTTTAAACTAAGCTTGAATTTTAATTGACTAAGAGGTGAAGTTTTGTAGGAGATTTACACCACACAAAGTTGCAATGTAAATACAAGATCCAAATTCACCATGTTTGAATTTTGATGATGCAATTACCTTCGTTCAGACTTCCAATGACCGCCTGCTTCTTCAGGAAGTCATTGCAGAGTTTCTTGCTCAATCCGAAAGCAACCATGTTGTGGGTGAATGTACTAGATTACCAAGAACGTGAAAAAGTATAATATGAAATCATATGAATTATAAACATGGCCAAAAATTCTGTTTGTAACACACTAAAATGTTCCAATACAATTTAACACAGATGCCATTTTGAGAGTGAAAGCCAGACTTCGGTGTTGAACAACTTGGAAGTAGTATGAAGAAACACCACAACATCAAAGTTGACCAGAGCGCTGAACAAAACAAATCATAACACACACATATGAACAAGAACATTCATTAACATACTCCTGACCATAGAGAATCAACACAGGGCTAATTTCTCATTCCCACACTCAGACATTTCCAAACGCTAGGCTAAAAATCTGTTTTTAGTTTAGATTTAAAAAGACCCAAACTTGTTATTCTCCCTTGGTTTCAGTGTCAAGGAAGACCCCAATTGTGAAGCAAAGACACAATAGGCAGGGCCACACCACCGCTGTAGTGAGGTTTATGGATGGTAAGAAGCAGATGTATGGCTGACCTCAGTGTTCTTGCCTGGGAGTACATCACTAGAATGTCCCTGACAGACACCCTTCCAAGGATTTAAAAACAAAAGTCAGGGCCTTGTATTGAATCCACTGGAAGCCAGTGAAGTTCAAGCAGAACTGCTGTTATATGAGACGTCCTCATAGTCTTGGTTAGAAAGATTGCTGCCGCATTTTGCACCAATTGCAGCTTGGCAAACAAGGATTTTATGATGCTAAAAAGTAAGGCATTACAGTAATCTAGTCTTGAGCTAGTCATGGCATGGATTACTCGCTCAAGGTCGAGTCTATCAAAAAAGTCTTGAACCCTCCCTAAAAAGATGCTCTCATGACATTGCTAACCTGATCACTGAATTTGAGTTAACAGTTAATTCCCAGATTATTATTACAGATTATAATTTTTTTCTGGAAATGAGATAAACTGATGTTCCTGCAGACTTTTGCCAAACACGATAAACTTGCACTTATTCGAGTTGAGATGGAGGAAATGATCAGCGATCCAGGCCCTCAGTTTATCCACTCATACTAGGAGCTTAGAGAAAGACCTCAGATCAGAGTCGGTCCCTCTAGTGGCATATACATTTGCAGATTATATACATGTATATGATATGATACATTATGTCTTTTAAGAATTTCCACAATTGGAAATATCATTCATTCATCTTCATGTCGGCTTTCTTCCCTTTCGGGGTCGCCACAGCGGAATGAACCGCCAACTCTGCATGCAACTGGCATATGTTTTACGCAGCGGATGCCCTTCCCTGCTGCAACCCATTGCTGGGAAACATTCACACACACATTCACTCTTTAACACTATGGGCAATCTCAATTCACTTATACCGCATGTCTTTGGACTTGTGGGGAAACCGGGGCACCCGGAGAAAACCCACGCGATCACGGGGAGAACATGCAAACTCCACACAGAAATGCCACCTGCCCCAGCTGAGCCTAGAACCAGCGACCTTCTTGCTGTGAGACGACCATGTTACCCACTGTGCCACCGTGACGCCAATTGGAAATATGTACAATGCAAATAAAAGAGGGACTAAAAAAGAACTTTGTGGGACACCACAGTTATCTGAGACTGCAGAGGACAAGTGACCATCCCACTGAACGGAATAAAATCTATCCATAAAACATGAGTGAAATCACTTGCTCATTGTCCCACCCAACAGAGCAGTGTGTTCCAGTCACTACAGAAGTGTGTTATGATTGATTGTGTTGAATGCTGCTGAGAGACCCATCAACAATAAAATAGGGGATCTTTGACTGTCGAGGGACATAATTATGTTATTGTGCACTTGCAGGAGAGCAGACTGTGCTATGCCTTGAGCAAAACCATGACTGAAATTATTATGACATAAATGTTGTAAATAACAACTATGACAGATGGATTTGCAAGTAGAGTAATAATGGAGTGACCATGTATTAAATATATTAATGCCACGATCTGTCTGAATACTCGAATCTGATTGGCTGGCAGGTCATTCGATAGTACTAGACCGCAGTTCAGAAATTTACTCAACTTGGATTGTTTTAGCGACTGTATTATTTAAGATGTACAGCCATTCTTTTACATTAAGCATCGTTTGAGGAGGTCTACTGGACTTAAGCCAAGATATACTCGACTGATGCAGTTGCTAGCATGAGGATCGCTGACTGAGAAAAAAGCTAGCGGAGGTCATGGAGTGATGTACTTTCTTGTATATTTTAACATTAAACGGAAACAACAAGCTTCACATTTGCCTTCACCTCTGTTCATTCACACAAATATATCTCACTGAAGAGTTTATGGTGCTTTTTGTTGTAATTTTGAGCTTTGACCTGTAACGGCAAGCATTTTTTACTAGAAATGACATAACAGGTTACAGTGTCCAGAATACCATGGTGTCTGAAACAAAGTGACACAAATTAAAGTTTGGTAAGAAAATATTTATGGAGGCTACTATGGGAAGAGAAACCTGCATGCTTGCGCAATTGTTCCAAATGATAAAGTAAGTTTCACAGTGGATTTCAAGATCACGGACAGACTACAATTGTTCTAAAAAATGTGAACAATCAACCCTGATGTGCTTTTTGTATGTGTATCTAGTGAGCGCTGTAAACTATCCTGTGAGGCTAATGCTATGCTAAAGCTAAAAAAAAATGACTCTCTGATAAAAAAATATGATCAGAACAGCGTTCATATCTTTTAAATGCAACAGATTTTATCACCGAACTGTTAAGAAGCTGGATTCACCTCATCTATTCATGAGTGGAACGCAACTAGATTAATTGTATATCAATGCGGAAGCAACTGTCTTCCTCCCTGTGTCGGGAGGTTCTTTACCGCCACGTTGTGCATTTAAAACTGATTCATGCATGCTCAGCCCTTGCAAATCTTTTATATATAAATTATCTTGAAGCTGTGGTTTGATTGGTTAAAAACATTTCTGGTAGTAGTAAGTGTCACAGGCATTTTCATTTTCCCCAGAAACAATGTGGAGGCGTTTGTTCGGGAACATCAAATATCCATTGTGTGTATTAAAAATGTGTGAATTTAAAGAACAACTAAAGCTTGGATTCACTAGCTGTGAGACTATTGTTTTGATAACATTTACACGTCTTAAAACATGAAGCTATGTGAAACGACATGTGATTGGTTGCTTGTCATTTCAGTCAAACGGCCTCATTGCCGGGTCTTCACCAAAAAAACCTGCCAAACCCCCAAACTTCCACGGTTGTCTACCGCTACTTCCAACCTTGTTCCCAGCCAAGTCTGCTTTCATTCTGAAAATGGCCACTGTGTAAAATCAGTGTATGGAGAAAAACTCACCCAAGCTGACCGAAGGTGATATTCTCATTAAATCTAGAGCTATCATCTTTCTCCTCCTGGGTCATGTGGCACCACTTTTCTCTGAAGGTGTAAAAACAAAGATGTTAAGGTCAGAGGTCACAGACAACATTTTTTCCCATGAAGCATGAGAAACCTGAATGATTTGCAGCAATTTTATGGAACAGTACACAGTAAAATCTAGGGAGTGGAATTAACTCTGTTCTGAGATTAGTTGGTCCTTCTTTAAATAGAGTTACATGAAAAATCAATTTAAAAGTTTTTTTTTATCCGCAAAATGTAAATCTTTATTTCAAAGTTTTCAGTGAAATTTGCTGTTTGTCTAGATATTTTTACTTTGTTGGAGTGTTTTAGTACTTTACATCATATCTAGTGAAGGACCAAATGCACTCTGAATAGAGTTAATTTTGGTCTCAGGATTCTGTTGTGTATATTCTGAAAGGCATTGCAACTAAAAAAGAAGCATACAAAAACAAAGTAGTCTTACTTTGATGCTCATGCAAAATCCAACAAACCTTTCCAAACTATGTTTGGTACGCTGACAGCTGGAATCATGATTCACAATGAATCAAAACAAACGCAAGACAAGATTTAAAAATGCATATGAGCAAACCACATAAAAAGAAAAATAAATAACAAAATGAATGAATAAATAAAGTTCAAAGTCTCTCCCCTTAGTGTAAATAGCTTTGAATAAATGCATATGCCAAGTAAATAAATTAAAATGCAAGTAATAAAGTCGATAATTTAACTTTTTAACGCTTTCAGATTTTTCAGAAAGAACACAAATTTTTTTTTGCACTGTTAGTTTTATTAAATGCACCCTTGTCATTAATACATAAATAATAAAAGGAATCACATTAACACAAATTATCTATGTTACATGTACATATTGGTTGTTCTACTTATTTTACTTAATGAGTGTTTGTTCAGCTCACGTACCTTAGTTGAACTTACTTAACAACTTTGGTCAAGGAAAATCCATTAATAAGAAAACCATATATAAATATAGTGAAATATATATACAATTTTTATTTATTTTTTTTTATTTTATTTTCATATATGGTGAAAATATATTTTAAAAACGCAGTCAGTGATGTCATTGTACTTCTGAAAGTCCCCAAAATGTAAATTCAAAATCAAAAGTCAGTGTGTGCTTGTAATTTGTTTTTGCATTTTTTGATTTGAACAAAGAATCAAGAAATAAAAAAGGCAAAAAAAAAAAACTAACAAAAAAAAAAAGCCAAATTTGCTTTTCATTTGTATTATGATTGGTACACGGAATCGGAAACCTCAGGTCTGGTGAACGGTGGTGAAACAACATTAAAGTCTTAATATAATTTAAAAACAAAAGTAATAAAAAAAGAATGTCAGCGGCAATGTTTTAATGGAGTCATCATCTAGTCGATGAATTACAGTTAAGTCAATTCATATGCCGCATGCAAAAGAGAAAAACCATAATGTTGCTCCTTATTTGTTACTTGTCAGCTAACTGCTACTAAGATGTCAGTTTAACTGTAAACATGTTTTTCTACGTGTAACATTGTGTTAGGTTTGTCGGGTGGAGCTTGACTTAGTATTTTAGTCTTTTTCTGTTAGCGAAATGAACATTAGGTCAGTAAACCCGAACATGAGTACCATAATCTCTTCGAAATTTGACATTTGGGAGCTTTTAACGTAATTTGAATTCTTGTGAAGGAAAGAGTACACCTCTGGAAAGACTTTAAAGCATGATGAGATTAGATTTCAAGACATTAAATACATTTGCATGATGTAAAACACTTGGTTAGAGGTCGACAAAGCAATGAATGGCCACTAGAATAGAACGTGCCTTTACTGGATGCAATGACACAATAAATAATGCAGCACCAAAAAACAAGTATACTGATATCTCTACCCTCTTTGGCTTTAGTGAAATCTAAATATGTGGGTTTCTTTTGGTCATTAACATTTACACTTTATCTTGTGGTGGAGCCATCTTGTTCAGATGATGGCATGTCATGCAAACGGTCATGCAGTAAGATGAAAACTTGTTATTGCTCTGGTTAAAAACACTTCAATGGTTTGGAAATAATGAATACTAGTTTACTGTTTTGGAATCTATTCAGTGTTCTCATGACTCACATTTTGAGTGTGTAAAACGCATATTTTTATACTTAAGATTAAAAAAGTAAAGTTTTTATAAACAGTGTGAGGATTTTGACTTGAATTAGAAGAGAGATAGTGATTTATGAACCAGTTTTGATGGTTAAAGACACCAAATAAAAATAATCACAATATAATTTTTTTGTTGTTGACCAAAAAGGCTTTTAGTCTTGTGTGTTAATCCTGTGTTTCGCAGTTAGTTTGAGGGAAGATGAAGGAATGTACCTTTTACGATGTCAACCGCCGAAAGAATGTGAAGCCAAACACTACTCTTTATCTGTTTTTTTCCATTTTGAGGGAAGGATTTAAACTAAAAGACACTAGCATTAAAATAATTTCATTGGAAGAGTTTCCAATGCATTTACATATCTGTGTTTGTTAAAATGACAAGAACCCCGGGAGGAGAGGACTCTTCCCCAACATGGCCACAGGCTCAGCCATGGATGCTTGGCTAGCTCATGATGGGTTTAAAAAATTGTAACACTTTTATTTGACTTCAAAGGCTTTACTGTTTTTTAACTAACATAATAAATGGAATAAAAAAAACACGGTCCGACATAGAATTTGTCACACAAAAAATGTATGAAAACTTCCACCAAGGTGTCCCTTACTGGTTCATTTTAAAAGCATATGAGCACCGGGAGAACCGTGTGCATTTGAAATAGAGGAGTTGGATGGCAATCAATTGTTGCAGCGACTAGTATTGGAGCAAGAGACCAAGGTTCTTGGCATTTGGGCTCTGCAGCGAGCACCCTCTCAGTTATTACCCTCATACTCCAATGGCAATAATCAACAAAAAACTCAGAAATTATGTTGTTATAAAGCTCTGAGCTGTTTATGGAAGTTATTCTTCTTCACCATGTTCTGTACTTTTTCTAAACTGTGGATGCATTTCCGAAATCTCATTTAAAAAGCGGTCATTAAAGGAAATTATTTATCATATATATATATATATATATATATATATATATTTCTTCTATTCTACCCGAGTGCCAGTGATTTCTGAAAAAACTGAGTAAAATAGGAGATCTACTGTGTCATATGGACTAGTTTGTTGACTTGAAGTTTTAGGAAAAGTATGTCACCGGTCATCAGAACTAACAAATATCTTTCTTTCTCATCTTCGTAATATGATTTGGTTGAAATAATGACGGCTCATATTGGAAATTAACTGAAACAAGTCACATGATGTGTGCAATGTCAACGAGCACACAAAAATATCATATTTCATAAAAGAAAATCAGAATTGAGCATTAGGACCTATAATCTGAACATAGCCTCTATCCCTCCCATCACACTTTAAGCTGTGATCAAAACTTGAGAGCCCTGTATTCAGTTACTCTCACACACTAAGTAAATAATTACATAAAGTAACTCTTTAGAAGTTAGAACCAAAATGCTACTAGACTAATATGATTCTATGATTGATCCTAAGCTATGCTAATGGTGCTATCGCTAGAACTGGAAAATGGCTAAACAGTTTCCAAAATGGTTAAAACCACTTGTTTTCTTGGTGAGGTAAAAATTGAGGCATTTTCCAAAAAGAATGCTGTGTTCCTTTAAAATATTAGACAAACAAAAAGGAGTTGATTGTTCAGTGTTTACAATGTAGCAGTTAATTAGTGTTGTCTGGTTCATTATTAAACTGAGGAATGTTGACAATGTGAGTAAAGTAAAAACTTTTAGTTAAAGGCTAAAACGACCAAAACGAGATAATATTTCTTTGTAGATCTTAAACATGTCCGTTTCCTATAAGCCCTGAGAAAGTGTTATCAGGGACTTACAGACCTTCCGGAGTAGATACTGCGCTCAGAACTTTGAGCAGACCTCTTCAACGATGAGAACTCACACTTTGTTAAATGATGAATTATAGACATTTATCATTTACTAGCATTAAATATTTGAAGCTGTATGTTGTATTATTTTGTACTGTCAAAAATAATGAGTAGTTTAAACTATTAAGACTGTCATTAGTTTTTTTAAGATGGAGTTAAAAATGTGTAAATGTAATAATTTAAATGTCCTCCTAATATCCTCTTTATTCACACAAAAAAATCTAACTAATGTAAAATCTCCTCTTTCTTTGTCTTTCACGTGTCTGTCTGGATGTGTCCAGGGCAGGAGGCGGAATGTAGACAGACCTTTCATCTTTCTCTTCCTCAGCTGTCCGGCTGCGTGAGGCAGCAAGGCACAGGGAGATAAAGGGTTAAAGTCACATGCAGAAAGAGAGAACCACAGAAAGGAAGAAAAGGTGAAGAGCAGTAGAAGAGTAAACCTTCAACACAAACCACAGAAGCACACATCAGATCTTTCCACCAAATCACAATCACAGTCTCTTCCTAGCTTTATCAGATACACAAACAATTACGCGATTTAAACCTGTGAATTTGACACATCTGTTTGGAGTAAAGCATGATGTATATAGATCGAGAAAGACGCCATCTAGATTAGTGGAATTAACTCACCGTGTGGTCGGAGATCTTTTATTTCTTTCACTGTGGACGGCATCAAAAAATGCTGCATTCCAAAACCTTAGCGTGTGCCTTATAGAAACACAAGAGAAAAAAATCAAATATACAGCTGGCACTAGCCATTTTGACATTCTCCTTTCCTGTTATATTTTGTTTTATTCCTTAAGGTCTCTACACACCTATCTAAATTGAGATGTTAATAATAATAATAATAATGCCTTCAATTTATGTAGCGCTTTTCCGCATTTCCAGATGCTCAAAGACACTTTGCAATTTTCAGAGCATTATTCATTCACACCACATTCACACACTGGTGACGATAACCTACCTTGGTCGCCCTCAGAGTTCCTGGGCTATTTTGCATTTATGGCCTCCTGCCTACCACCAACACACCCCACCAGTCACACGCATCCATACAGGGCAATGCGGGTGAAGTGGCTTGCCCAGAGCCACAACGGCAGAATGGACCTGGCAAAGATCCGACCGCAAACCTTCCGTTACAGAACAATCAACTACACCCATGTGCCACCTTTCCACCCCACACACTTACAGGAATCTCAAAGAGGTTACCCGTGTAGGGGCTTTCCCTTGTCTCTATCTCTCTGCCCCTGCTCGCGGGTGGATGTGTACCGCTCGCCTTTTCCCTTTCTCCTCTTCTGTCCTCTCTCCTCTTCTTTCTCCCTTTCTTCCTCCATGATGCTTGCAATGTGATCACATTCTTCATTGATATAAAGGTATGAGCTTAATTCATGTTTGGAATAAGTAATAAATTGCTGTTTGCGATTGTGTTCATAGTCTTATGAGTATTAATATTTCCATTACAGATATTTTTTTGTTAATTGGGAAATGTAGGCACTTTACCTCCTCGTTTGACCATATTTGCCCTGCATTTAAATCTAATCACTTTTTGTTACCATTGACTGCTGACTGTAAACATTCGTTTCTCGACACTCTTTTCATGAGATCTGGGGTGTTGCAAATTTTAAATCACATCCTGATTTGAGTCACATTCAATGTTTAGCTCCATGTTGTACTCGCATACCAACCAGCTCCCAATAGAATTTGTATAGAACCAGGCTAAGACTGTTCTTTTAAGCGATATTGGTCTGGTCAATACTGTGCATTAATCAAATATTACGCACTTAACTGAGCAATCACATTAGGGTTTTAATCAAACTAAACATAAAAACTGTGAAAACAACTCGTGTGTACATGCTGAAGAACTTGATTTTGGGTTAATAATTCTGACAAATTTCCTACCTTCTCAAGGTTATTCCTGTGCATTTTTTTACAGCAAGTATGTGAGTAACGTGTAAATATATGTCCTGTTCTCTGATTAAATATTCATATACATCACTTCATTGATAGACCCTTGCTGCTTGCTTGTTTTGTCTTCAGATTATTATAATTAATGTTTACCTGCTGACCACAAATATAGTTCAATTTAGAGTGCTAACTAAGGGCCAATATAATAGCTATTATGTTAAATCTGTACTTTTTATGTGCAGTTGTGTAATTCAATTAAAGAGAATTATTAGTCCATGGCAAGACTCACACACTGATTCAATTGTAAATATATGTGAATATAATACCGGTAAACAATTAGTTTTTTGGTGGAGGAAGCTACACTGATGTATGAACCAAAACGAGGAATTTTTGTCACAACATGAGTTGTTTCCTGCTTTGGGAAAAATGTCTACCTACCAAATGGGTTGTTGTTTCAGGTGTGTGTAGAGGTAAATCTTCTCCTCTTCTTTTCTCTCTGGGGACAGAGGAGGAGACACTGCGCAAGCAGAGATAAGCACAGTAAATAACTCACACGCCTACACGTGTCGACAGAAAGGATCCCGCTGGGATAACATTCATGCTGAAGTGTCTTAAACATAATGAGAGGTTTCTGTAACCGACTCATTCTTTACCTCTAGTCATCAAACCACTACAAAGTGTTAAGTACCTGGTGTTTTAGTCTTCTGTTCAGATGGCTTGTCTGCATCTCTGAGGAGAATGCAAATAGAAGATTGTCAGTTTATGAGAGAGTTTAATGTAAGAATGAGAAAATCACACACTCATTCTTTCGGCCCAAGGGTCCTCTCAGCTTGCTCTCCAAACCTCCGAAGAACCCTTTGACGTCGGTCTTGGCAGAAGTGTTTTTGAGCATACGCTCAGCGATGTCCTTCTTCCCTGTGAGCCAGACCTTTCCAGTGCGCAGGTACGAGTCGATGCCCCCGCTGGGCCTCTCCAGCAGCTCTGTGGGGGACAGCTGTGACTTTCCTGCAAAACACACACAAACATTTAAAGATTAGACCACACTTTGAGGTAATGAGGGATCATCTAAATAAGTGTCAAACTCATTTACATAATGGCTGTTCTCACAGTGCCAGGTGTAACTTATAGAAGTCCCCAAATATAATCGAATGTAATGTAAAATAGACTTAATTACTGCTTAATGTGAAATAAATAAAAATTTTACAGTTGCATAGACTGAAACATGTTTATGAAACCTACTTAAATACCCTAGTGATCCACTTCTCAGTGATGGAGAGATCTGACTTCACGCTTCTTATAAAAATTGATAACTGCGCTGTATTCGCTTTCATCAGTAGCTAATGAAAAAGTTGTGTAAGATTTTCTGGTAGTTTCTTAACCCAATCACTGTTTCTTGATAATAATAATAATAATAATGCCTTCAATTTATATAGTGCTTTTTAGACACTCAAAGACACTTTACAATTATCAAAGCATTTTTTCTTTCACTCCACATTCACACTCTGGTGGTGATAAGCTACCTTGGTAGCCGTCAGCTGCCCTGGGGCAGTCTCACAGGACGTGGCTGCCATTCAACGCCTACGGCCTCCTGGCCACCCCAAAATACCCCCCACCAGTCACACACATCCATACAGGGCAATGTGGGGTGAAGTGGCTTGCCCAAAGCCACAACGGCAGAATGGACCTGGTGGGGATCGAACTGCCAACCTTGTGGTGATCAACTCCACCACTGCGCCATCTTTCCACCCAACTTACATTATCACGACTGATAAACTGACATTATTAAAGGTCTGTAACTGGTCAGGACACAAATGCTTCAAAAACCCTCCCTCTGAAAAAGATTTCAAAGCTTTACAGAAGCGATTTCTTCAGCCACAATAAAGTAGGTTTTCACTGCCACACTGATTTCAGCTGTGGGTTTCATCAACAAAATGGACACAATGGACTCCATGCATGACCACTTATTTACTTTCTCCAAAATTTGTTTGAGAATTCAGATAGGAGTGTTGTGTGGATTTCATGGGTTTGTTTTTTCAGAAGCGATCTTGGGTAGATAGTAATTTAGTCAGTTTTGTAGTGTTACCATTTCATCGTCATATTTTATCTTTGATCTACATCTTAAGTTCATTTTTTAAATGATTTATAAAAGTTGTACACTCCTTCATTCTAAAGGGACGATGCCACTACACTTCTGTGTCCCATTGTTATCATTTGTTGTGGTTTAATTCAGAGGTTAGATCCATACTTTTCCTCAAGATAAGGATACAACTGTAAAATTTCATGGCGATCGCATCCATTGAAGCGAAAAGAAAAAACAAATTCCATTAGATGAGCAACAACTGAGATGCAACGTGAAATAAATGCATACTCATTCCTACTTATTCATACTATTTCACTCAATATGGTCAATATGGAATCATGGGAAATTTAGTTTTTGGTCAAAGTATGCTTTGACCTATTTGTTTATAAGCAGCAAGACCTTTTAAACTCTCACAGACCACAATAAAAATTACAAGGCAGGCCACATTTGGCTCAAGGGCCTTGAGTTTGACACATGATCTAAAGGTAGTTTTCTAACTATAACTAAGTGCCTTTTTTAACTAGTAGTATTAGCATGAAGTTATATTTTTGGAAGGTTTACATGATATATGTCCATATTTGTGTCTTTCTACAAAACCAGTAAGCTGTTTGGAAGCATCTGATTTCAGTAGGGAGAGAAGAGATGCCTGTTTAACTGCCTCTTGTTTCAAGTTGTTGGGGACCTACACCTCGAACGACCTATCTTGGACCACCAACACCTCCAGCCTGATGAAGAAGGCTTACAAACACTTCTTCTTCTTAAGAACTCTAAAGAAGAATCTTCTGTCCTGTGACATCTTGGTGAACTTCTATCGCTGTTCAATAGAGAGCATCATAACCAACCATATCACTGTTGCTGATCCGTATCAACCCTCTCTGTTGCTGGTCGTAAGTGGATCATTGGAATCCCAGTTTCAACCATTGAGGACATCCAGAAGAAACACTGCCTGCTTCGAGCGCACTTTTAAAGGACACCTCATTCCCTGCGCAAACTATTTTCTCTCCTGCCTTCAGGCAGGTGCTTCAGATGCCATCTGGCAAAAACAAGCAGACTGAAAAACAGCTTTTTTCCCAGAGCTGTCTTGTTATTGCACTCAGATCTCTACTGACCTCCAAACCACATAAACCTCACATTTTCACCATATTTGTACAATATAATGATTTTCTTGGCACCATTCTGAAAGAAATATTTTATAAAATAACCATTATATGATTCTGTCTGTAGTACCTAGCGACATATATGTATATGTCTGTCTATGTCTGTGTATTAGGCTCATATTCATCTGGAATTACTCTTTGTTAATTGTTACCTGTGTATTTTTTTAGTGCCATGTACAAATTCTTATTTAAACTTTGCAAAGAGCAGAATGAGGAACCTTGGTGTGATATTCAATCCCTGTCTGACTTTCGAGCAGTTTTGTCCAAACCATGGTCAATTCTTTATTTTACCAGCTGATAAATAAAGCTATACTGTGTCTTATGCTGCATTGCTGATCCGCTGAAAGACTGAGCATTTGTCAAATCTCGCTTCTGTCTTTACCATGCACTCAAACTCAGTAAAACTATGGGAAACGAGGTTTATTTTGTCTATACACCAACGCTTTGGAACTCTCTCCCAGTTGATCTCAGGGATGCACAAAGGTACACTAGTTTTAAATCTCAACTTAAAACACATTTTTTTTTTACTTGATTTTAATTTCCTTATCTGACTATATGCATCTTGTTTTATTGATTTTAAATCCGTTGTTTTATGGTTCAGCACTTTGAGAAGCCAGCTTTAAAGGGGCTTTATAAAATAAAGTTTTCTATTATTATTGTTATTCTACCTTTATCCAGCACTTTCTGCTAAGACTACTATAAACTGCATTATGTTGACTAGTACACGTACATGTGTAATGACAATCTAATCTAATCATCTGATTAGCTTGGTTTACTTATATATTTAAAAAAACATTGTAAAGTATTAGACTTGCTTTCTGAGCAGCGTTTTCAAAATAGTGAAAATGTGACTGTGTCATAACAATGTAATGAATAAAATTTCTTGACAATTTCCAATCTAATTCAAGAACTTGGAAGTAATTTCCTAGCTACAAAGAGAAGTGGAGAGACAGCTAACTGGAACTCTTACCCATATAATAGTACGTGAAGCACATGGTCATGAGGTGTTTAGCAGGGCAGTAATCATCCATCTGGTGACATCTGTCAATCAATCAAATCACAAATGTCAAACACATCAAAGCCTGTAAACCTAAGTTGCTGGAAGGACGAAGTCTAAGAAAAAAACAAGATCTTTGGGTGATGCTCACTCAAATAAAACAACCGCGAAAGACTGCACGAGTCTGTAGAAAGTGTGTTCGCTCACACATTTCGAGTGACAGCGCTGCAAACACAAAGAACAAAGTGATTAGAGCAACATTCATCATTCATGGATTAGAGTGACCTTGAATGTGTCATACCTGCATTTATAATGCATCTATTGCCAAAACTTTAATTATTCTCAAGAATTCACAAAACTGCAAACTCAGTTTTAAAATTTGAACTCACAATCTCAGTTTGTGTGTGCGTTCTTTGACCCTGCAATCTCAATTCATTATTCCTTGCTTTACTATTTCTTATGCTTCTAGTTTCTTTTAAATGAATGGCTCTAGCATCACCATTGGTCCATCAGCTCTGATTGACAGCTCTTCTAGCCAATGATTGAATTCGATTGAAATGCTTATGCTTTCTTGAGCATAAATAATGCATTCACAATTTTTTCAGATGCCTTTGAATTTATTTTTGCCCAACAATCGTTCACATTTGTTTAGAAAACTGAAATGCACACATATCATTTTTAAATCCACGTATGCAATAATTAAGAAGAGAAATGAATCCCATACATTGGGATCCCATACATGGCAACCTGTTGGGTAGCCTATTCAATTCAATAATTATTTAAATCTGTAAACAGTACAGCACCCTCACAGAACCTATATTATATACCAGAGCTTGGATACTGCACTCAGCCAATCAGCTGCCCCTCGATGTTCCAAAGCTGCACTCCAAGCACTGGGCTGGTCGTGCCTTCTCTGTAATTGGAACTCAGGTCTGGAATTCACTGTCCCTTGGCATCAGGCCTATATTTTTCAGTGTTATGTGAGGTGATCTTTTAGCTATAATTTCTGTTTATAGTTGTTTGAAAACAGTTTTCTAGGAAATCGCCTAGTGTGTGCACTTTTATAAATAAATTTGATTTTTGGCTTGACTTTTTAACTTGAAGGTGAGTCACTATACTTCAACATTTTTTAGTCCCAATCTAAAACAGATTCTAGAATTGTGTTTTTTTAAATATAATCCTTTGTTTAAAAAGTGTTGCTACATATACCTTCTGTACATATGCAACACCATTTTCTTCTATCTTTAGTCTTGTGAAAAAGGATGCGTAGGGCCTCACACCTCACACTTGAGATGTGAAAATTTAAAAAAGAAGTGGCTCAAGAACAGGAAAGATGTAGTGAGTCATTCAAACTAACTGCACACTTATGTATCCACATCACTTTTTAAAAGGCCCATTATTATTGAAACATAAATTTTGGAAAGTATTAGAACATAAATGTGTGCACCAAAACTTTTTTCTGCAAAACTGTTTTCAACTGATTGCATTATTGTGTCACAATGTGATTTCCCCACCCCTGAATATGGATTGACATTCACACATTACCATTACCACACTTACCATTCTTCAGTTTTGGTTTATAAGGACGTCACATTTGCCATTATCTGCCCAAGCAAGTTGAAGGAGGAGTAAAAACAAAAACTCCCCAGAGAACTAACAGCCTTGCTCTGTTTCATGATGTACATCTTAACTCCACAGTCTTCCTCATCTACTCACAGATAAGCAGCGGTTCATACATGTGTGGTTGAGTTTACATCTTCAGCAGCATGCCCCTAAAACAGCATGAATTGTTGACGCCCCCAAATTAGTTTTTAACTAAAAAAATGTAATGAATCTGGATTGTTTCATGGATTCAAATTTGCTTGGCATGTCCAGGAGAGCCAGATGATCAATATTAGCTCTTATTCAATTCCAATATTATTGGCCCATTAAGACATAATGAAGAACATATATTGTTAAAATTGAGTATTAGAGAAAGTAAAGGTCGACCATCTGTTTTTATACTCTGTAAATTGGCTTTACACCAATTCCAGTCATTTTAATTATCAAAGTTCTTCCTCACAATTCAGGTTCTGAATAAGGAAAACAACTGCAGATAAAACACAACACAAATAACAATACTGAACTCTACAATAGCATTAGAGCTTCCATACCTGGGCACTAACATACTTGGCAAACCACTCCCTTCCTTTTCCATTGTCTCCAGTGCAGAGTTCTCCAAAGCGAGCCTTCTCCTCCTGATCAAAGTCCTCACCAACACTGCCAAGAGAAGAAGGGAAGCAGGGGGACGGTATTTAAGTCGAGAGTACTTGAAACTAAGCAAGCAAACTCATTCATCAACCGAAACTGACTTTCTTTTGTATTCGTGGTGATAATTCACACAAATGAATAGAAATATTGTCATCTTTCTTTAACATTCTCATGTCTGCTACAAGTTACTTGTCTCAATGTATATCAATGCAGCACAACATGTTAAAATAATAAAATAGGCAGATGAGGCAGACATCTTAACAAAGCAAAGATCACAAAAGGTATGAATACGTGAGCAAATTCTACAGAACTGTATTCTAATCACTCGGAAACATGATAATTTGGAATCCATCCAGATTTTTTAATGATCACAAATCTTTACAGTGAGGTGTAGGGGTCTTTGGGCATCAGTACATCTTATATATGTTGTAAAGTTCATAGTGTAAGTGAGTTTTAGGCAACAAGCTAACAAACTGTTTTGACTGCATGAGTAGAACATTGTTGGAATTACCTGCTCTTAAGGATTAGACTCTATAATGTTTGCACTGCCCAATTCTGTTTTATTGTACTGGGAATATTCTTGTAAGTTGATAAAAAATTCCTAAAATGTTCTTTTCACCTCATCTCTTTTCAACCACATTACATTTTGGGAAGGTTACGTTGAAACATTATTAAAACGTTGCCTTTTTCAATTTTTTTATGTTATGGCAATGTTCTCTTAATTGTCCAGTTTTTTTATGTTTCTAGAACATTGTTATAATATCTCTCCTACTCTGTATGACTAACAATATAACAATCTGGGGAGGTTATTTTGAAACATTATAAAAACGTTGCACTGTTTACTTTTTATGTTTTCTGTCAACATAGAACAATCACCATGCTCAAAAAAACGGTGTAAAAATGTTCTGGGACTTTGTTTAGATAATTGCTTATTTCACACTCATAATGTTAATAGAACGCCAATTTGAAAATGGTGGGCTAATATTTAAACAGCCTTTAAAGAACGTTAGCGAATGTTATGATATTTCTCTGTTAGCTGGGTTGGTGGATCAAAAATAAAGGCTTTTACTTGCTTAAGTTTAGCTGACATGGACATGACATCTCCTTGTGCATGTAATAACTGCTGAACTCAGACGATGATAATAACACAGGGAATGCATTGACTCTGACAGCAAATGCCATATGAGCCCTTCCTACTATTAAAATGCCTATCTTGTATTATTTTCTCTAATATAGATGTTTATTTTATATCATAAAGAATGTCATTACTTGTGAGGGAAATTCCTCAGATGTTCTCTTTAACGTCATGTCAGCAAGGCCCAGAAGCTCATGGAGCAGTGGTCTTGTCTAGCAAAAGTTGAGTGAGGCTAATGCTGCAGCTAGAAGCTAAACATGTGATAAATTTGGGTGTACAAGTGTCTATTTCAAATATCCGCTCATTTGAGAAAAAATAAACGAATACAGCTAAGATTTAAAAAACTGTTTAAAAAACTGTTAAAGAACTGTTTGGTGTATTTTAAAGTGAGATGTGAGCTCATCCTGTTAGCCATTGCTAATGCTAACAACCAGCAGCCATTACAAGCACATAAACTAATATAAGGCATTTGAGTTTTTGATGAGGTTAAAGGAGTGTTTTTTGTGTAAAATTACTTTAAAGACCTCTCATAAAAGTCTTAGCATCACATTATCTTTAATGAAAATGGCATCCCTTAAAATACATTTTTCACTTGTACCTTTTTTAAGTCTAATGTGTTTTTTACACTCATTACCTTCCATGGAAGAGCTTTGCCACATAGCTTTTCATGAAGGCTCGTATTTCGGTCTCCTCAGGCTCATCAGCGCTGTGACTGGAGCAGGATGAGGATCGTCGCGTGCCTGACTGGTGTGAGGGGGATTCGGTGCCCTCGTTCTCACTGTCAGCGGATTCAGTGGCATCGCTGTCATCCTCTCTGTGAGACGTGTGTGTAGGGGCCATGGGTTCTGGCAGAAGGGGCTCCATGGTGACATCACTTGCAGGCTCCGGGACGAGAGGTTCAGATGAGAAAAAGTCAGCTCCACTAGGAGGCACAAGATCAGAAGGCACCGTCCCTTCTGGAGGGGAATCGAAGTCTATGAGGTTGTTTACTACAGCCCCCTCCATTGCTTTTTAAGAGTCTATTCAATAGTGTATAGACTAAAACAAAGCAGTGTAGAGCTGTAATTGGTACAGCGGCTGGACCTACAAAACAAAAACAAATTTAGTTTGCATATAGTTCTTGCTTATTTTCCGTAGTGTAATAAAATGAGTACATTTGAATTTTCATTTAGTTTATGCTGGTAATCTAAACAACAAATACTGTTTCCAAATAAAGTATCTTACTGTCATGTAACTTTACAGCTCTAAATTTAGATTAAAAGCAGTAGTAGTTACAAAGCTTGTAGTTTTAAAACAAGTTTAGGTTTTGAAGCAATTTTATTGGTTTGTTTATAGGCTGTGGGAGAAAGTAAGACTACATAAAGGAAGCACACATAAACATGAGGAAATCCAGCAAACGTCTGAGACAGAAACACTAAACACTGCACTACAACATTACCTAACAACTACATTTCAGTTTCTCGCTTTTTTGCCTGTATTGAGTATAGGAAAGTGTGAAAGCCCATTTCGGATAGGTTATGAAAACCAGCATGCCTTAAAAATTCAAAATGTTGCTTTGCGTAAAAACATTTGCATTTCATTTATGATTTTAATGTAGGATTAATTAGCAGCACAATATTATTTTATGAACAATAATATCTCGGTGATCCAGTTTCTCTTTTACCTTTGTTGTTGCAGAACAATGCTACCATTGATTGATAAGCAAACTTTGTATGCTTTTCATAAAGCTTGTTGCATATGAAAAATTTTCTTTTTGCATTGTTAATTTGAGTCATTCCCAATGTGTAAATGCCTTCAGTCAAAATGTTTACTTTTTAAGCCATGAGTTTTTTTTAAATGCTAGAATGAAGACAGGAAATATTTAAGAGATATTTAATAGAGAAACCCAGCTGCTGGTATATGTGTCAGGGTACAGATGGTGGAGCTATTGGACAGTCACAATTTGAAACTTTTTATCTGTTTTACATTCCCTCTAAAACTGAAAATCACAAGGAAACTTTTTGTCCTGAAGAGCCTAGCGGTTAATTAAGAGGACTGGCCCCAAATCTAAACGTATTGCTATAGATAAAGGTAAGAATTGTCAAAACTAATTTTTAAAAGGTCTTACAACTTTTAAAACATTGCACATGTTCAGCATTTGTTGACCTTAGACTAAATGTTATTTTGCTACCAAAAAACACAAAATATGATTAGGAATGGCCTAAGTAGTGTTCCAAAAGTTGCCCTCGATAAAAAAAGAAACAGAACCCAAACTGAAAACAACACTCCAACTTACACTGTTCAACCAATAATATAAAAATACTGAACTGATTGTAGAAAATAACTATGATGTAATGAATAAATGAAATGGCGTTGTAATAAATAAATGAACCTTCAGCGCTGACTTGAAGAACTTCTTCTTTAACAGGAATATGTGGCTGGCAGTGTCTAAATGTCCAACAAAAGATCTTTACTTACAAAAACTATAAAACATTTGTTGAGATAATGCAAAGCCTTAATACAATATCTTAATACAATATGTTGCCTTACATTTTATTTTTTACAGGATATCATTTAATTATATTTCAGACATTAAAAGATAGGTAAAATGAAGAAAGGAGAGGATCTTTAAAAAGGGAGACTTCATCAAAATATTTTTGCTGAAATGTTTTAACTTTCAATTTATTTTCACAAGTTACCAATAAAACAGCATCCCTAAAAACAGCAGAACCTTTGTGGGGTATTCCCATTTTAAAAGCAATTAAAAATCAAAATTTTACTCCATTACACATTACCATATATGACTTATATGAAATTCAAACAATATAGAGAGCATATCTTAAATTATTGCAACCAGTCCCTACTAGAAAAGAATATACACTTGTAACATTTTTATTCTTGTAAAAATTGGAAACGGGTCAATTTGACCCGAAGGCCACACAAGGGTTAAAGAATATTGCATATCTGCTAATAAAGATGCATCTGGTGCCTGTTTTATGAAAGCAAGTACAACACTGAGAAATTACATTTTTACATTACGTTTATAGTGTGTATCACAATATGTTTCAATGTAATTTTACTCTTTATTAAGACATTAATTTGATGTAGACACTAAACAGTAAGACCTCTTCTTTGAATTATTGTCATCTAAAACATCAAAACAACTCTAATTATAATACAAGAGAAGCAATCAAACACTTTGATGAAGTGTTGGCTAGATTTATGCCCCCTTTTTAATAAACTTCCTCGCAGCTGAGTTTATAAAGGCTGACAACAGCATTAAGTGCTATAACAGCCTCACACCCATTCAGAGCCTTGAAAGATTGTTAAATACATTCAACAGGATCTCAGTGAACGCACATCTGTCTCTAAGAGAGGCTATAAAACCATATTGATCCCTTTTGTAAAATACAAAAGGTATCTTTTATTCATTGAGCGCTAGACTTTGATCCGAAAGGATCCGAAAAGAAACATATAAAAAGAAAATATGTTCAAAGTTTCCCAACAAATATAGCAAATCATTTACTAGAATGGATGCCGCACAATATGCACAAGTGCTTAATGTTCCCCATGTGAAAGAACCATCTGCTACTCGGCTGATTCCAGGAAATTTGACAAGTGGGTTCATCTCAAAAACAACTCTTGATTCATAATTTGCAGTTTGCATTGCTTTCGTATGTGTTTTTGCATCACACACAAAAATGGGTTAAAAAGCTTTCTGTACATTAGGTTCTTATCCCCTGTGTTTTCTTTTTTCCCACTATTTACTTATCCTGTTTCTACATTAGTTTAGCATGATGTTATTGTTTGGTGTGTTTTCTGGTTTATTATATATTGTATTCACTGCCTAAAGTGTAATTTTTTACTATTGTCTAACTATTGTCTTTTACTAAGGCCAAGTACGAGCACCGATTTTTCAGGTAACCGCCGATACCAATACTCAGGGCCGAGCACAAACCTTTTGAGGGGCATGTGCTGAAACTGAAAAAAGTGCAATTTATTTATAAGAATTGACTTACAATTTAATTCGTTTTTCTTCACTAATCAGTACTACTAAATGATTTATTTACTCTACTGCTTACTTATTTTCCCCCACACAGTTACACTGATACAGGTGACACCGCTTCAAAATCACAGTTTGTTCTTGTGTATAGTGGCAATAAAGGAATTCTGATATGATGAAATATTAATAAACTGCATCATGAAATATACATTTCTTATAATATATTTACCTTGCTGATAAAGGTAACTCGGTCCATTTGTCCATCAGTAAAACTATGACATAAAATTATGTCAAGGGTCCACAATTATTCCCACGCAAGTAAAATAATTTTTAGTGTTGTTAATTGATCACAAACATTCAATTCCTGCAGTTCTGAAACAGGGTATCGGTCTGTTGTATCAGTATGAATTTATGAGTTTAAGTCCTAGTTCCTGGATTTGTCTAGTTTATAATATTGTACTTCATTAAACCAGCTTTTCCTTGGAATCCTGTCTCCATCTCCCATCGTTACAATTTACAGTGTGAAGCGGTCCCAAAGCGGTAGCCTATCCCATTACTTTTGATTCGTTTCAATCTGGATTATGGCTAAATTTTCACAAGATAATATAACTAGAAATAGCTTTACAAATACAATGACCCTCAATAAGTGTTTTGCTGAAAGGGCAGAAAAGAAAAAAGAAAAAGAAAGCCATGCTTTATCTGATACGTGCATCAAATCTTTACTAATAAAGGTCTGGCACTACATCCCCTCAGTTTTTTGGCAAACCTCTGAGAACTGCATTAGAACTGAGAGGACAGGGTAGTTATGTAATGCGAAGCTGGAGGAGCGTGACTTGGCTCCATATGTGATTAAAAGAGCACATACACGCCTGCTTCTTTTCACACTTGTCTTTAAAAGGCACAAAGCGGAAAAAACAGCTCCAATGATGTTGGGGGAGGGGTATAACATTGTTTCTTAACGTAAAGTAATGTTGCAGTTTGATTTACTTATATGTAAAAAAAAAAGTACTTTAATGAGGCTAAGGATCATATTTTAATCAAATTTGCCCTATAACCACCATCCTTTCACAAATTACTTTAAAAAAGAAAGATATGTATTAATTTGTAAAGGATTTTCTATTTTTCACTACAGGGCCGTTTCTTTAAATGAACGTGTTCTTGATAGATCACAGCTTTTAACAGGGTTCAAACTCATAATGCAGTACTCTTTGCTCTCTTCACTGGAGCACTTCCCCCTTGCTTTACCTCCATCCACCCATCCGTGCAGTGAAAATGCCCCTTCTCCGAGAGCCCGAGGCTGCAGCAGACAGGGAGAGAGTGGATCTGGAAACCATGTGAAAAGACACAGTATTGGATGGACGCTGGAGTGGGGGAAGTGTTGTGTTCACCAGGTTAAAAGACTGAGCGGGCACAGGTTACTTAACCAGAGACGAGGTAATAACACGTGTGATGAATGTCTCTTGCAGAAAGATAATGGCTTGGCTCATGTGGGGGAAAACGCTAGAAAACTAGTCAGCTAGAAGGACTCTTTCAATTAGCTTCTTGTCAAGGCCTGGAAGATATATGGAGTGTATCAGGATTAAATGTTGCAGCACATAAAACAAATGTAAGGGGACAAAGCAAGAACAGGGAGGTTTTTCTCCTATTATATTTTTACATTGTAGTACATTTTGTGGCAAGTATGGTTGCAATGAAATTGGCTTAGTTGCCATGAAAATCCTTAACAACAAAAGATATATGATGCAATTCATTTAGAGAAATCATTTAGGTTTGCAATCATGCTGATGGTTGCTCTTTTTTCAGTTCTGTGTGCTCAGAACTGAGAGTTTTCCAGGGCATTACAATCCAACTCAATATATCAAGATTAATCCAACATGCAGGCACAAACAATCGGAATATCACAAAAAGTTTCACATAAAGAAATGCAACCTTTTTGTGAAGATTAAATTCACAGACAGAAGTATATCCATATAAAGTCTTCTCTTTTTATGATTTTGCCTAAACTGAAATCCAACTTATTATCTCATACTCATATTTCGGAGAAATGCTAAAATCAAAATTACTCAAAAACTCAAAGGTTCTTAAAAAATATGCTTTGACTTTTAAACACGTATTTTGCAATCACAAGATAAGAGGAACAGCAGAAATTTACATCCGAATTTCAAATTTACTTCAAAGTAAAATAAATAGCAAATAATATATTGAGATTATTGAAGATAATCACAAACATAACTAATCATTTAATAAAAATTAAACTTTTAAAGTTTTTATGTTACATCTCTTTTCTACTTTCATAATGATTAGTGATGGGGTCTGAGGGGTCCTCGGATTTCTTTGTTTGTGACATCACAAACATCAGGAGTCCACCACAATTAGGATCAAAAAACCTCTAATCAGTATTAAAATGCAATTTTACACATAGAGGTGATTTAGAGACAAATGAATTTCTCATAATTTATTCCTTAATACTTCTGCAAGATATGAAGGTGAATGGTCAAGAGTAGCTAAAAATCCTTTAAAGCAGTGTTCTGTTTTGTTTGGAGCACTCTTGTCTTTGATTACAGATGAAGTGACCTTAGGATGATGGACTTGATCAGTTAATTGCAGGCGCATAAATTACATCTAAATGGATCAATGTTTGTCGATTGAGCTTTATAAAACAGACAAAGACTGCACCGAATGAGGTTTGCTTCTAAGAGCGAGCTTTTCTTCAATGCTCTGCACCTGACTAGGACAAGAAAACTGATCTTTGAATTTGCTGGAAGCAAGAGCACTCTTATCTAAGCCACTTCTAGAGTTTAAAAATAAATGGCCGTGGTCATGAGGCTGGCGCTGAGCCTGGATGCCAGGTTCATAAAACTAAACCCATTCATCATGCAAAAACATTTTTTGCCAAAGGATGACAAATTTAATCAATAGGTATTTTGAATGTCCTTAATAACTATATTATGTTCACTAGATGCAACCATTAATCATGACAGATGAAATTATGATTCATGTGCTTTAGAAACAATTGGAGACAGACATTGAAATAAAAAATTTATCAAAAACATTTTTCAGAATAATACACAATTACTTTAAATGATAATTACCTAGCATTCAATAATTGCTATGTAAAGCTAATATATGTAATATTCTATGTTGAATTCATAATTGATCATGGCTACAAAATATCTTTTAAATAATATTCAAATACTGAAGCTTCTTTTAACATGACTAGAGTTTTAATAATACTTTTTGAAATATGGTTGGTCAGCCTTACTGGTTGCATTGAAGATTTAGGTCAGAGACATTAAATAAAAAATGTTTAAATGTTTGAACAGAAATAAAACAACCACTCAAAGTTATTTTGATCATCCCAAATCTCAGGATCCCACCCACAACTATAAACGGACACTCCAGAATTACACCAACCCCGGCACTAGTGAGTGTTAAGAGCCCTAGGATTGCATACAACACATTCCACACCTAAAAAAATTGTCTAAGATTTCTTTGTTTGTGACATCAAATACCTCAGAATTCCACCAGCGACTAGAAACAGACATTCCGAAATTGCACCAACCCACACCCAGTGAGTGATATGATTCTTGTTTAGAGACCTGATTGATTTGAGGATTTCAAAAATCAACATTGACTCCCAAAGACGGCATATAACACCTTCTAAATTTTTATTTATTTTTTTATTTTACCTTAGATTCCTTTGTTTGTGACAACAAAACCTCAGGATTCCACCCATGGCAATTGTGATAGAAATTTTAAATCATTATATTGGGTATTAGTAATAATAAGTAGCGAGTATTCTTATTAGCGATTCATGAATCATATTGAATGTGTGTTAAAGTCTTTGCCTGTCTGTGACGGAGGTGACTGGTGGAGTAGGCGGAGTGTCCGAGCAGTGATGGGAGGGCATAAATTAGCGTGCACTGAGAGTTTTGGTCTCTTTTTCCTGCTTTCTTCCTTCACTACACACGTGTAGATCTTTCAGCTTTAGTAGTATGAATTCAGGGTTTGTTTGAATGAGATGCGCAAAATAAAGTTGCCGTCGAGCTGCTATTCTGTACCCTTCCTCTGGAGTGATTTCTACGAGAGAGAGAGAGTTTCTAATTACCATAACACTAGTAACAGACACTCAGAAGTTGCAATATCCCACCTCTAGTGAGTGTTAAGATCCTTGGTTTAGGGGCAAAAATCTAAAATCTTTTCTAAAATGTCAAAAATCTACACTGGATACCCACAATTGCATATAACACATTTACTGGTGAAACCCACGACTAGAATCAAAACCCAAATCTAGTAATTGTTAAGATGCACTTCTACACAAAGAAGTGATATCCAATGACAACAGTTTTGCGCTTATATGTTACCTCCAGTTTCTTTGCTTAGTGATTCCCTTTCAATAAATGGAGAAGGAGTTACAAATACCATTGGAACTTCCATCGAAATTCAGCTTAAGATGTTTTTAGCTCAGTCTCAAAATAGCACCTGTCACAATAACTACTTATCAAGTGAATTCACAAGGAACTCCAGCTTTCAGAACAATCCCACAGCCAACAATTACTTCCCCATGCTTATGTATACAGTAAAAAAAAAAAAGCTTCCAAATGCTTTGTCTTGAAGAGTGAGGTAATTAGTATGAAACCAATAGACACGTATGAAATGACAATTAACAAAACCAAGTTTAGAACTTCACCATCATTTTATCTCAGAGCAGCTCAGCAGATATTACACTAGCCATAATTCATAATTCCTTCGTGGTTGCACTGCATGGTACAGTTTACTCAAGCAAAATGAAACCTCTCCTCCACCTTCTTAATGTAAACAACACTGAAACCACACGGACTTCTCTGGAAGGCGGAACACTTCTGACACCAGGACGCGTCTCCATTCATTCTGTCACTAACGTTACATACATTTATGGAACATCTCGACCATACGTTGCATATTCTTTGCATACACTGTTATGGATAGCACAAATGATGCTGTTTATGTCGTCGCATCGAGTTGAATAGTGCGTTATTTTTCCAAAAGGATTATAATGATCTCGACAGTCACATTTCTCGACAGTTAACAGGGAAAGGCTTTTTATGGTGTGAGAGTGGGATGCTTACCTTGGACGTTCCAGCTGGAGCTTCGCTTTCCCAGGGAGCACGGCGTTCAGGCTGCTCGGAACTGCTCTCGCTGTGCGCGTGCGCAACAGCAGAAGGGGAATCCAGTGACGTAGCGTGGGTAGCACGTGACTGGACATTGCGCATTATTTAGCTGCTCGTTTTATCAATGTAATGTGTTTAAAACTCTTACATTTTAACTTTTATTGGTCCAGATGTGTGATCGGTGATGAACCAGAGGGTATTAGTCACATAACAAATAAGGATGTTCGCTGTAAATAGCAGTAAAATAAAAAATAGTGGAGCCTAGTGTTATACCGAGGGTTGTTTGTTGAAATAAACGCGTTTACCAGTATAAGGTATAACTGTATTATTTACTTTTTAACAACATGAATCTGAGCAAATGATTTAAGGCAATTTTGGGCCCTTGGAACAAAAAAATGTTGGGCCCATATTCTCCAAACTTTTTGTCCATTAGAGGTACGAAACCCATTTGTTTATTAAAATTAATAGCTTACTATGCTATGTAATAAGCTATTAATTACAATAGTTTTTTTTCTTCATAGTTTTCTGATTTTTTATGGCTGATGAGACCCGAAAAACAGCCTGGTTTTACATAAATTGCTTAAATTTGATGCACTGGGTTATTAAGCTGCACATCTAACTATTCGTTTAGACATTTATTTGATTAACAACACATTTAATCAATTTAAAATAATACAATGTTTTTCTATTTTCGTCATTCAAATATAACACAAATAAATCAAATAAGATAAACATGACTTACGCTTATGATAGAACCAAGTGTTGCTTAGCAAATTAACAGATTTTTTATAGGTTCCTACAATAATTAAAGCCATTAACTATATATATATATATATATATATATATAGATATATAGATATATAGATATATATATATATATAGATATAGATATATAGATATATATAATATATATATATATATATATATATATATATATATATATATATATATATATATATATATATATATATATATATATATTGTTATTGATTAGTTATTGATTAGGTTTATAGATAACAAAATTTATGCAAGATGAAAGTTCTTTTAAAATGTTCATTATAAAGACAGTATGTTTTACATTATTAGATCCAGTATACAGAATGCCTCCTAATTCCTCATCATCAAACTTATAATGTACAATATATTAATATACTTAACTGATTAAACAGAATGCCTCCTAAACCCTCATCACCAAACTTATAATGTACAATATATTTATATTCAACATTAACAACCTTCTTGAGTGTTGAAGATACATTTGGATGATGTACCGTACCAGTTGCACCGTACCAAGGGGGGATTTAGGGAGTGGGATGAGAGACTACAAGTGAGTTATTTAAAAATATTTTTACTGAAT
The DNA here is from genome assembly GCA_900490495.1 of Danionella dracula. Lineage (NCBI taxonomy): Eukaryota > Metazoa > Chordata > Actinopteri > Cypriniformes > Danionidae > Danionella > Danionella dracula. The sequence goes on from UELW01000622.1 coordinate 3,417,644, forward strand.
CTTAGTAAGTAAATAGATATTCGTTTAATTTAGTTGTTATGGTCAATAAATTGAATATGACATGATTTTTTTATATATTTTGCTCTACTAGTGTTGACTGGTTTATAGTGTCCTGGTGTCTTCTTATATTCTTGTTTATTGATTTTGTCGTCAGAGACTTGTGGTCTACCTCCTATCTCAGGGACCATTCTCTAGAGTTTAAGAATCTTTTTTTGTCATCTACAGCTCCGTTTTCTAGTGGAGTACCACAGGGATCAATCTTGGGCAAATTGTTTTTTCATCCGCGTTATGAAGCAAGGGGATATTATATGGGATCCCAATAGCTGATTGTTTATGACCCGACCCAAAGCTCTAGCATCCACCCCGGGCCACCATCCTCTGCTAGCTGACTGACATTACCATAATCTTTCTGACAGCTCCCTAAATATAAATACAAGACTCAAATAAAAGTATCTGGCCCATAATAGTCTAGGAGCATCCTTGAATCTACTGTATACTTGGTAAATATGTTAGTTCTGTCTTTCACTGCTTAGGAAACCTGCAAGCTATTTAGGACTCAGAGATTTACCTGAGTAAACAGATGAATTCTGTGGCAAGGAGCAGTTTTCAGCTGTGCATTATTGACAATTGTAAACAATTTGCATCTTAAAGGATTTTAAGTTGATCGCTACTTTATGTCAAGGGGGGAATACTGCAACTCAAGTACCTGGGCCTCTCTTGAGCAGCAATTAGTTATCTCTAGTTGCTTCAAAATGCTGTCATGATAATGTTCGTGTACACATTACACCAAGCTTCATTGGCTGTTAGTGCAGTTAATGATATTTTATTTGAAAATGCCCTTATTTGTTTTTTAAAGTGTTAAAGGAACAAGCATTGTAGTATCTCTCTGATCTCTTGGTTTACTTCAAATTGAGTAAAACATCCTTAACTGATTATATACCGACTTCGATAATGGATAATATCGTTCTTTTTGGAGATTTGTTTTTTGTCAAACATCACTATTTTTAAATGATGATTTTAACGTTATTTCTTTTCTGCTGAATATTAATCACGTGTGATTGTTTTAAATAAGTTACACATAAATAACAATTGTTAGCTTGCTTTGAAATGCGTTACAAAAATAAAAGCTATTAGGTGTACTTACTATGTACAGACACTGTTATCTACGTTTAATGTTCTGTTTCACCCTCAGCCACCTCTCAGTCTATAAACACACAAAATGTACAAGGAGAAAAGTAATTTTTAATTGTTCTGAAGTACTAAACAGAGGTTGCAACTGCAACATGATTAACATTTGACATTCATTTGAACATAAAAACAGCAACAAAAAAATACAATTTAGTGAGCAAAAGAAGATTTGGAATAACAGATGAAATAATGAATTCCAGAAAGTTTTTTTGATGTGACTATAACTAGGATCTCTGGAGCCCTGCAAGCTTTTGGGGTAATTCTACTGTGAAGAAAAGAAGCTTGTCCTTCTTCAGATCCTGTCCCTCAGTCTGCTGCAATCCCAAGTTCATGTATTTATTGGACTGGTCATAGGCAGGCCAGTGGACTGGACCGGGATTCGGTGAGCTATGGAAATCAAACACTGAGGACTTTAATATGAGGCTATAACAGATGTTAAAATATTTGTCTTGCTTCTACATGTGGTTCTTACCCTGTCCGAACAAAGTTCGCCCAGTATTTCATCACATTTCTACAAAATTGGTTTTCCTCCTCTGTAGGTGTTTCTGTTGATCCCAAAAAAGAAAAATTCATCACATCTTTAATGCAGACCATAGTTGCTGAACACCAATGTCTTCAACAACTACACTTCTTGGATCTGTGTACCTGCTATTTTGACTAGACCTTCCCAAAAGCATGCCCCAAACACAAATCCAACATCATCCCCATGGTCACTCTTCACAAAACTGGGTCGGAGATGTTTGAGTATACCGGGGGAATGCTGGAACTCATACAGGTAAACAGGCACCCCAGCATCTGTAACAGTACATACAGTTGTAACAATGTAATATACAGTTATGGAAACGATTGACTCCTTTCCAGTGCTACCATAGCATTCTGAAAGTTATTATCAAACCATTTAAATGACCTAGTGACCTACTCCACCTACTGGCAGCTCAAGTTTGTGCAGGATCAACAATTTATGCTACAGTATAGTGGATGGATCTTCAAGGTCCGGGGCCCTGCACATAGTTTAGATGCCACCCTGTTCTAGTATACATACTATTTCATCTTCAGACAATTAGGAAGACAACAAGTTTTTCATGATGGTTGAACCAAAAAATGTGGGGTACCGGACCTCCAGGACAATATTTGAGGATCCCTGCATGCTTTGGTGAGTATTAATAATTGTAACAAAGTAGTTTGTGGTTTATTCAATCAAAATACTTGACAAAGAATTGTTCAATGTGTTTCTATTCGTTCAAAATTATTACTTGTTGCAAAGAGTGTTTTGAAACAACCTTGGAATACTGTTAGGGTTGTCTTTTTCCATTCTCTTGATGTGTTTTTTCTTTGTCTTCAGTTGCCAATTGGCTCATTCCACTCTGAACGTGATCAGCTGCTGTGTGACACTGATTACTGTGTCCTATCTTGATTAATTGCTCTTGTGTGTATATATGGCTGTGTTTTCTCTACTTTAGTTGCTGAATTATTGCTCACTTACCCTGTTGTTTTATCCGAGTCCTAGAAAGTGTAGTCCTGTCTATTGTTATGTTTATTTACTTAAATGTTATTTTTGCATGTGGCTCACCTTTGGATGTCTGCAGACCAGCTCTGGAGCCTGTGCTGTGTGGTGCTGTCCTTACCAAGACCAGTTCCCTCAATTTACGACCCCAGGAGGGATGAATTAAGTTCTATTTTTGAAGATTCCCTGGAGGGACTTTTTGTTTGCCATTCTACCTTGGAGCTGAAGGAGAGCTACTTTATTTAATTGTGATAGACTTTGTTTTGGCTCCGCTGTTCCCAATAAATCCTGTTCCTAATCTCTACCTGCGCCTGGGTCCTTGTCTTCCCAAAACCCTGACAAATACCTAGACAAGAGTAACACTTGGTATTGTCAGTCAAGCCAGTAATAGACAGACAGTTGCAGTTCTGTCCCCATTTTGGTCTCTTTGAGCAGAATTAAAGGTTCGGCTTAGAGTGCCTGGTGTCCGGTGGGAGCTATTGTTCGGGTCATTTTTATTATAACCAAAATAAATCATTATTTTTTTGCTGTTCCTTTCATTTCTGACTCAAGAGCTCATGTATCCATTGAGAAAAAGCATTTGTAAAAGTTATTCAACATTCAACTCACCTCACTTTGAAAACAGGAGCAAAGTGCTTCATGACATTGTAACATAAATAATGTTTAAACAGAGTGAAAAATAAAGGCAATTAAAGAACATTATTAAACAATAAAACAAAATAAAAATCTTATCACAATAAAACTTAACAATAAAATAACTGCTGAGTATCAAACTGTAAAGTAAAGGGCGAAAAAATGTATTTTAAGAAGGAGTTTAAAGATGGAGATGATTGCTTGTTCTTATCGTGGAAAAAAAATTCATTTAAGGGCTATGTTTAGGAGCCATAACTTAAGTTCAGTTTAATTCATCGTATGCGCCTGCACTTTGGCATCAGAAGTATGGCAAAATTCAACAGCTTGTCAAGCTATGCGCGTGGATTGTCTTTGAAAGACTTTGAAAATATAGCAACAGCCAGACATTTTGTTTCCAAAATAGGTACACAACTATTTGATCACCTGTAAAAGGGTCTATCATTTTATCACATGTTGACCGCATCCAAGCAACTCTGGCCAACACTCAAAGCAATTGTGTAAAAGCATTTGATGTATTGGATTCCATTATTTCACAATGAAATCTTTTAAATCGGACTCTATGTCTTTTTTCACCCAATACACCCTGCATGTGTGCCACATTTTATCTGCAGCCAACAACTTCTAAGCCACTAAAGTCCCAACACTATGAATTTTAGGAATTAAACTGGCAAAATGTCCTTTTTCAGCTTCCTATTAGTTCCTGGCACCTCCAGTAGAAGGCGACTAAGCGAGTTTAGGTGAGAAAGGTGGTGCAGTGGTGAAGTTGGTCGTCCTGTAACTGGAAGGTTACACCGTTGTGGCCTTGGTCAAGCCACTTCATCCACATTGCTCTGTATGGATGTGTGAGACTGGTGGGGGGTGTTTGGTGGATGTGTGAGACTGGTGGGGGTGTTTGGGGGATGTGTGTGACTGGTGGGGGGTGTTTGGTGGTGGTAGGAGGCCGTAGGCACAGAATGGCAGCCACGTTCTGTCAGACTGCCCCAGGGCAGCTGAGAGCTACCGAGGTAGCTTATCACCACCAGAGTGTGAATGTGGAGTGAAAGAATAATGCTCTAAACATTGTAAAGTGCTATATAAATCAAAGGCATTATTATTATTATTATTAATGCATAGAAAGAATCGAAGGAGTTATATGGTCTTTCTTGTCCACTCAAACCGGCTTATGGACAACTCTGCTCGGGACCAGTTTGATGCATAAGAGAGAGACAACTAATTTATATTAAGAGGTAGTTACGTCAGCACTTTATTAGATTAAGAAACAAACTGTAATCATTTTCCAGGAAATCCATTCTTCAGTCAACAGCGCCTATGCAAGGACTATTGACCTTGGACAGTACATGTCACTATTTTTGACTTTCCTGGCTCTGCTTCTCGGTAATTTTGTCCACTAATTATGTTCATTTATATCACTTGTGTCTCGTTCTGTTTGAGAGTATTTAAGTTTGCCTCCACTCATTCTATGCTCATTTATTGTTGTAGCAACTGCTCTGTTTGGTTTCGAGTGAGTTACTCTCAAATTTATTACACGTCTTGCCTGCTGAAAAGTTTGGATTTAGTTTTTTGACCACTGCTTCAAGACATACTCTCTCATACTAATTTTGGAATTTTTATACTGCTTGTATCTGTTTTGGAAACTGTTTTTTCCCACTTTTATTAGCTTCTTATTAAAAGAACCAATTCATTTCCTTTCTTGATTTGTTGCCTCCAAATTCGTTGGATCCAAATTCAACTTTCTGGTTACTTCACTGAACTCTGAACCGTTGGTTGTAGTCCTCAGCCTGAAAGGCTATAGAGGTATTTAGTGTTTATTCCTTAGAATTGGATGGTTAGAACCTACTGCACCTTTTCAGGGGTGTCAGTAGCCAGAAAATGCACCTGCTGCATCATCTTCTTCTTCTTCTTCTTTCGGCTGTTCCCAGTTTAGGGGTCGCCACAGCAAATCATCTGTTTCCACCTAACTCTGGCCTCAGTATCCTCTACTCTTGCACCAATTACCTTCATGTCCTCCTTCAGCACACCCATATAACTTGTCTTTGGCCTTCCTCTTGCCCTCTTGCCTGGCAGCTCCATCTCCAACATCCTTCTACCAATATAACTACTATCCCTTCTCTGCACATGTCCAAACCATCTCAATCTGGCTTCTCTGACTTTGTCTCCAAAACAACCAACCTGAGCTGTTCCTCTGATGTGCTCGTTCCTAATCTTGTCCATCCTTGTCACTCCTAAACTGAACCTCAACATCCTCATCTCTGCTACTTCCATCTCTGCCTCGTGTCTCTTCCTCACTGCTACAGTCTCTAACCCATACATCATAGCTGGTCTCACTACTGTTCTGTACACCTTTCCTTTGATTCTTGCTGACACTCTTCTGTCACACAACACCCCTGACACTTTTCTCCACCCACTTCAACCTGCCTGCACTCGCCTCTTCACCTCTTTTCCACACTCCCGTCGCACTGGACTGTTGACCCCAAATACCTAAACTCCTCCACCTTCTTGACCTCAGCCCCCTGTAACCTCACTGTTCTACTTCCCTCCCTCTCGTTCAAACACATGTATTCTGTCTTACTACGACTGACTTTCATTCCTCTTCTTTCTAGAGCAGACCTCCAACTTTCCAGGTGTCCCTCCACCTGCTCTCTACTCTCACTACAGATTACAATGTCATCTGCAAACATCATTGTCCATGGAGATTCCTGTCTGACCTCATCTGTCAACCTGTCCATCACCATAGCAAACAAGAAGGGACTCAAAACCGATCCTTGATGTAGCCCCACCTTCACCTTGAACTCCTCCGTCTGACCTGCAGCACATCTCACTGTTGTCATACTCCTCTCATACATATCCTGAACTACTCTGACGTACTTCTCTGCCACTCCTGACATCCTCATACAGGACCATAGCTCCTCTCTCGGCACCCTGTCATACGCTTTCTCTAAGTCCACAAGGACGCAGTGCAGCTCCTTCTGACCATCTCTGTACTTCTCCATTAGCATTCTCAGAGCAAAAATTGCATCAGTAGTGCTCTTCCTGGGCATGAAGCCATACTGCTGCTCGCAAATATCCACTTCCCTTCTTAGCCTAGCTTCCACTACTCTTTCCCAGAGTTTCATTGTGTGGCTCGTCAACTTTATACCTCTGTAGTTGTTACAACTCTGCACATCACATGAATATTAATATAAACGAAGGATGGACTTTTCATTGAATAAAAATGGAATATAAAAAGATTTTATAATGGGAAAGGAGAAGAAAAAAGAAAAAGCACATTGTAAAAAAAACTTGCCTCTGTGATAAGATGCAACGGTAAGAGAGGGTATCACCATAAACATATCCCCAAGCATCTCAGTAAACGCATCTCGGATATTCTCAGGAGTTTCAGCATCTTTGAAGTATTTCTCTGCTATGATTCCATTCGCTCCTGAAGCCTATGATGAAAGAGTGAAATCAGGAATGCAGTAAACCACTAGAATGCGATAAACAGACATAAATGAACTCGATGTGAATGAAAGCATCAGGCTTTAGTTTATAACCCAGTCTTTAAATATAATAAGTGCATTGTTAACATCAAGATTCAACCATTTTTTGCTATGATGAGTGATGCTTTACTCCAGGTTTGTTAATGATGTCCAAAGTTTCTTTCGCCGTTTTTGCATCCATCCCTTTCGTCCAGTTTTGTGGGAGAATAGCCTGCGATTAACACAGAAAATTATTAAACCATATTTATTAAACCATGTTTAAGCAATTTTTTGCGAGTATTCTTGTACTTGCCTGAGCGAGCATCCAGCCAAATTCGTGGTTTGTTGTTCCAACAAGGATTGGAACCTTTTGGAATTCTTTGCTCTTCAGGATGTTCTCTGGCTGGTCTTTCAGAAACTCGCCATCAACTACAGCCCCATAAAAAACATGCTTCTGGAATATTTTCGTAAAAAAAATTAGCAATGCACGATTAACTAATTATTTTTATTGATATTAAAGCAATTGTCCATCCTCACCTTTTTAGTTGCTTTAATAAGCTGTTCCTCCGTCATCTCTTTGATGCACTGGACCAATACTTCAGAAGAAGTGAAGTCACACTCTGTAACATTTGCCAGTGCCTGAAGAAAAAGATCAATGATTAGTATTTTAGATTAGTACAATTTTGATTGAGTGTTTAATACTCCATTAGTACACTGTAAAAAATGAATCACGAGCCTTTTCATTGAAACATTGATGTCATCATTAAGAATAATGTGCATATTTTACTCAAAAAATATGTTTTTGGGGTTTCTTATAAAATATTGAGAGTATTTCGCCAATAAAATAAAGAACAATAAATTACCTACTTCAGTAAATTCGTGTAATTCTTAAGCTTAATTTGAGGAACCAATTACACAAAAATATTTATTGTGTGATTTATTGAGGTTATTGTGTGAACTTATTTTTAGCTACTGTTGTGGAGTTTCATAACTCTTTCTGGTTTTGTACCCTTTCACAGCGTTTACTGTTTTGATTCATGAACTATACAACAAGCATAAACAGTTAAGCATTATAATGCATATTTAAGTAAATTTCCTTAAATCATAAGGGAAAACTTTGTATTAAATGCTAAAACTAAATAATGTGGTTTTACTTATACATTTTTTAAAAACTAAGTGCCTGGCTAATTAATTCAGATTTTTTTACATGATTTATTTAAGTAGATTCCATTAGAAAAAAATAAGCCTTATGAACGGCTTAAAATGACATGTTTCTGGTTAAATAAGTTGGGATTTTTTTACACAATACATTTAAATAGATTCTCCTAAAAAAATCAAGCCTTAATATCTTTGATACTTATTTGTGTACTATTTTTACCATAATTTTTTTATGTAGATATCACATATTAATTTTTACAGTCTACTGTTTTAGATCGAGACTCTACCTGGGCATATCTGGAAGAGTTGTTGATGGTGTGCCCCATCACTGTTGCTACCCCACTCTGAAAGATGGCCCGCTGAAACAGATTCTTGCTCAATGGCGACAAAGTCTGAAAAATCAAACATTTCCAGTACAGTTGCATTTATCTGATATAAAGAAATAAGCATTCAATGAACCTAATTCATTTGGTACAGCTAATGCCCCCACACTCAAACATTAACATTTGGTAAACTTAACAATGTAAACCAACTTGTGTTCTAGTTTTTTTCAGCAAAAAAAAATTGTGGAGGATCAAGGAAGCAGGAAGTGGGAGAACATATTAAGCAGCAAATATCAGAATTACAAGACGAGCCTTAAAAGTCTACAAAGGTGATGTGTCACAGGTGCAAGGGACATAAACTCAAGTTCGAAACGGATAGCGGGATTGGAGCATGCAGTCTTCACAAACACTTTCCTTGCTTAAGTAGTTTTATCTGTTTATGCAATCAAAATCTTAAACCATCTTCAACCTACAAATTATTCGACAATACTTAGGTAATTTAAAGTGAATTCAGTTTTACCTTGTTCACTCCAGTTTGTGTCACCAAGACAATCTTTTCAAGAAGGTGCCAGTAAAGTTATGAACCACCAACTTTTTATTTTAAATTTATTGATTATTCATGATTTGGAGTTATGGGGAGAAAAATGTGCCAAATTCCAAAACAAGCCCATCATTTTTCAAGCAAACAGTACCTGCTTGGTAAAGGAGAACTCGACTCACAAACAAATAAAAGTTGTTTTCAACCAGTGTCTGTAATTTTTTCAAAACGTTAACAAAACCTTCCTGATTTTCTTTAAAAAGCAGAGGGTGCAAATTTTTGTACATTTCGTTTTTTTTTAGGAAAAAGTAAAAAAAAATGCTGCATTTTAACGTTTTATTTAGCTCCCTTGAGTATAATCAACATTTTTCTTGAAAAAATATAACAAGGATATATCAGTCATTCAGGCGTCATGGTGGCGCAGTGGGTAGCACGGTCGTCTCACAGCAAGAAGGTCGCTGGTTCTAGGCTCGGCTGGGTCGGTTGGCATTTCTGTGTGGAGTTTGCATGTTCTCCCCGTGATCGCAGGGGTTTTCTCCGGGTGCTCCGGTTTCCCCACAAGTCCACAGACATGCGGAATAAGTTAATTGAATAAGAACAATTGCCAATAATGTTAAAGTGTGAATGTGTGTGTGAATGTTTCCCAGCTGGGTTGCGGCGTAAAACATATGCCAGTGAGTTGGCGGTTCATTCCGCTGTGCCGACCCCGAAGGGGAATAAAGCCAACATGAAGATGAATGAATGAATATCAGTCATTCACATTATCAGTAATCCTTTTTTCAATTATACATTATAAAAACAAAAGAATTGTTAAAATATTCAGAACAGTTTTATATGTAAGAGAAAATGTACGGTTAAGCGTGCATTATTCCGTTTTAAAAGCAAGACATGGTGGTGATGAAGTGAAGGTGTGGTTGCCTCCATGTATTGCATTTAAAACAGAATAATGCATTTAATGCATGCTCAGCCGTTGTATATTCCGTTTATGCCACTGTCTTTGCCATCACTCGCATCTTTAAGTCATTATTAATATCTAAGCTGCAATAAATGAGTGAAAAAATATAAATGAAGGTTTTGGAATATTTGATGTTGGATTATGCTGTTTGTACCATTATCTTTGGCCACCATTAACATATCAAAGATATTATTAATGTTTGCTCTAAAGTACATAACCGAATGAATCAGTTGGTGGTTTGTTTCACTGATTCTCGCTCCTGACAAAGACTACTATAGTCTAGTATTTTAGATTGCGTTCCACTCATTAATAGACAGTTTGCTCATAAAATCTGTGTTATTTAAAAGAGATCCGACATAATTATCAGGCAATAACTGAACGTTGTTCAGAACGTGCTAATAGGTCTTTATTGGAGACGTTTTATTTCTGGAAGCTTTATCATACAGGACTGTCTAAAGAGGGCTCCAAAAGCACATCAGGGTTGTTTACATTTTTTTTTTATCAATAATTGTACTTTATACATGATCTTTAACACACTGAGCTTTACTTTAAACAGCATTGTCCATTTACTCCAATCTGGCTGTTCCCTTCCCATAGTAGGCTCCACTCACTGGAGGAATGGATTCTCCTATTCAGACGCATGTGGGCATCTTTTATATACAAATGTGCCACCAGAAACAATTGTCTTCAACAACTTACAAATTCACCTTTCCACTATTCTTTATACAACAGATTGGAAAAAGAACACGTTTGTTAGTTAATTGAGTGTAAATGTATATTTCAATAATTCATTAGTTTCTCTTTTACTGACTTATGTAACACAATTCCTTATATCACCATGTCTTCAATCAAACCCTGCTAAATAAATGGTTTGTAGCATAGTGCTGCGGCTGTTTCTAATTCATCATTTTTTTAAATCCAGTCAAACTGCTACACTAAGTTAACTCAACAAAACAAAAGTAGTTGCAAGTGTAGTATTTACTCTCCAAACTTTAATTTTCCACTCTGATTTTGCTTTCAAACAAACAAACAAAAAATCTCGATCATATGCATGTTAAAGACAAAAGTACTAGCCTAGCCCATGACCTACCAAGAGAGATGCACTGATTCCTCCAGCGGACTCCCCAGCTACCGTCACAGCCTGCGGGTCTCCCCCGAAAGCAGCGATGTTCTGCTGCACCCAGGTCAAAGCAGCAAGCTGGTCTAGGAATCCCCAGTTTCCTGGTGCATGCTTATCTCCTGTGCTAAACCCCGAGTGAGAGTAAGTTTAACCCCTAGAATCCATGCTTAAGCCCCCTTAAAAAAAACTTAGTAAATGTGTGATAAATATAACCTGTTGTATAAATTTGTGTTAGATACACTACAGTGGCATGATCTCAACATGTTTTAAGAGCATTCCTGAAAATTCCTTTACTTTTAGGTGCAAATTAAGGTATAAAAAGATTTGGAAATGAAGAAAATGAAGCCCTTCAACATCAAGTTCTTAATTTTGGAGCATTTGTTGAGTAAAACGTTTAGAGAGTTTAAGAGTGTAACGTTAAATGCTTAAAAAAAGTAAAGTAAGTAATCTAATATCTTTAATCCCTTATTGCATAATAACAGTAACATTTGCAGGTCCTTTGTGTCTGTGAATTTTAAGGTTAAATGTTGATATATATATATCAGGAAAAAATTATAAAAAGGTATGAATGTAACAGTTTATTTGAGCAATTGTAAAAGTATAATATAATATAATATAATATAAACAATTGAATATCTCCCATTATTTATTTAATGTTTAGCATTCTTTGGATTTACTAATGATTTTCTCTGATTGGTAACCTTTTACATGATTGATACCCTTAAAATGAAGGCTGCTGAGGTTTCAAAATGGATTTAAATGACAAAATGCCACTGAAAATGCCTCTGTTTCGTCTCTAAACAAGCAGGTAATGATAAGTTGCAGTAGAGTTTATTACTCTGGTGAACAAATCCTCTTTTCAGATCTGCGAGGATGAGCACTGTGTTCCCTCGCTTATTAGGTGACGCAGATGTCATTTTCCAGCCATCTTGAACAGAATGAACTTAGCTGTTTTAGCTCCTCTTGAATGAATGGTTTAGGGTGCTACGCATACGTTTAGGGGTGTTATAGCCTTCCTTAAAATGTCCTAAAGCCACCCTTGTTTAATCCTATTAAAGAGAGTACCTGGAGTATCCCAATATTCCAAGTCGATATTGAATGACGACGACAACCAGCCTCTCATAGGCAGCCAAAGGGGATCCATCAAACGTGCCAGCCCCGCCCATGACCAGACCCCCTCCGTGAATCCAAACCATCACCTGTTGGTTATAACACATTTACTTTTACTACATCTGTTACTATCTTAATTCATGTCAAATTTAAAACAGTTTTTTGTTCTTCTCAACTCACTGGAAGCTTATCAGACTCTGATCTCTGAGAAGGCGTGTAGACATTTAGGTACAAACAGTTTTCTGAGAAACCTGTTAGGGTAACATCCAGCCTTAATGCCTTAACCACCATCGTAACAATTTCAGGGTTTTGAAGGCACCTACAGAACAATGTAGAAAGAGAAGATCTGATTTTTCACATGCACAATATACTGGAAACTGTTCAAATTCAAATTGTGATTTTTCATGGTTTTGTCACAGAAAATTGCCAGGTGAAGGCTTACTCCGCCAACGAATGTGGATCTTTTGTAGACATGCAAGAAAGTAGTGATGTTACATAAATGTATGACTTGAGGGCACTCCTCTCGCTCTCTCTCTCTCTCTCTCTCTCTCTCTCCCTCTCTCTCTCTTCACCTCACATTAAGTGCATGATGAGATAAAATGTCAGCAGTGGTAATGTTTCACTATTTATCTATAATCGATTTGATCACATTTTGTTGTAAGACAATTGATGGTGCTATTGATTCAATATAATTGTCTCATCATAAGTGTTATTTAAATAAAATAAATTCTTTTTCTAATTGTACTAGAACAATGCAACAAGTTTCATGTGAAAATGCAAGAAAATGGTAAATTGACTGGCTTATGTAGAGATTCAGAGCATGTAGGCAAGAAAACTGTATGTAGATCCATTCAGACAGTATGTATATGACAGGTTACATGTATTGAAACGGGTCATACAACCAAACTCTGAAAGAAAAACATCCACCCAGAACAGCTCTCAGAATACACAGTCGCATGAGAGGAAGCAGGGTTATGCAAGCCTTTCACAGAGATTAGCATTCAGCAAGATAATTTTTTTAATAGTTTATCTGTGTCAGAATTAATGTATTTTCTGGAGAGGGAGGAAGTGGAACATAATTTTCACTACAGTTTGATTTTGTGTTGATTGTACTGTTTTTCGGTTGTAATTTCTGTCTGTAGTTTCTCCAAACGCAGTCAAAACCAGATCCAGATAAAGGTGTTTTAACTGCTCCAAAAGTGCTCCAGTTGCATCACGACGAGGATGGGTTTTGATACGATTGAGTCACTAAATTAATCTTTTGGAAATAACAAATTAAATTTATGTGTCAATTACTGTCTTTTGGACTTCTGTAAAGAAATCATTATTATCTATGAATAAAAACCCACACACTCAGGGAAAAACCCTTTGCATGCAAAACCCAAACCAAGTAATGAAGACATGACATATTTTGATCTTTGTGAAATATTTTCTTTGTTTAGTCACTCTGGTATTATTGTCAGGAATTGTCCATGATTTTTACTTAGCTTTAGAAATGCACATATTTAGAGTAAGCTCTTCATATAAATGCTTAATTGCATTCCTCTCATCTTTTAAAGGTACGTTTAGTGCCTGGTTTAGGTTTCAGTGAAACTTAACAATAAATATTTATTTTTTATCTTTTGATGATTGTCAATGTCATGTTACTGTTCATTTGGGATAATTTTACAATACAAAATATAAATATCGCATATAAAAGTGTCACCCTAAAATTAAGCACAAATTGTCGCATTTGCCACAGTGTAGAACTGCAACTGAAGCAAGAAAGCTCAAGTGGATCATCCATTGTTAAAATTTGATTTAGACACGATTTTGCGGCAATACTCACATAGACGGATGCTGGGAGGCATCTCTTATCCCTTCCCATTCCTGTGCAGGCTTTGGAGCAGCAAGACGAAGAGGACCAATGGGTGGCTGTGCAAAAGGAATACCCAGATATTGCTCCACAACCTCTGCTGAGCCTTTAGCTTTCACATACTGCCCGCGGACACTTCCATGCTTCAAAACAACAACTGGCCCAGAGTCTGATGAAAAATAATACAACACACATTCTAAGTGACATGATATATATTAAAACCAAATATATTTAGTTTCAAACACTTGCCTTCCTGTACAGGAGCGCTCCAAGCAGGTGACAGAGTCAAGCACAACGAGAGCAGCACCTCTTTTATCATATCTGTTGTTTTGAGACTCAAACTCCTAATGTATTTTGAATCACATAAAATCAGCTCTTATACAACAATTATTGCATAATATTGCTCTTTACCCCCTTACCTTGAGTCTGCCTTACCCCCTTAAACAAACCAACTGTGTACATAACTGCAGAGAGAGCAAAAAAATAAAAACAAACTGAATCTATACTCTAATGTCTCTCCTGAACTTGTGTTGCAAATTCTAAAATATGATCTGCACATATTTGTTTGTTTTGTCTCTTGAAACTCTAGTTAGTCTGGTGTTGCCTTTGTTTCTCCTGTGTTCCAGCCCATCCTCGCTGTTTTCATAAATAGACTCGAAACATCCAAAAAGAACATTAAACATCTCCAAGACTTAGTTAATCTTCAACAACGTTTCTTTTAGAGATACATTTAATCTTTGTTCAAATTATCATAGTTAACTGAAGTTTGTCTTCTGCTACACATTCTTGACACCTAAAATTCTTTAAATAACTACTTTTTTCATTTAAAGTTTTACACAATTTCCACCTATATCAGGGGTATGAACCTCAATTTCTAGAGGTCTCCAATCTTGTTTCAAGAGAAAAGCAATAGCTCCAAAAAAGCAAAACCTCAGCTTAGGTTGGTGCAATCAATTGTGGAGGTCTGCAGCCCTCCAGGAATTCAATTTATGACCTGTTCTGCCACCACAACATTGAGTTTAAAGTGTGGTCGGAAAGATGTATGTAATGTCTTGTCATTTATAAAAGTTTTACATTTTAGAAAACAACTTTTTAATGTTAGTTTTCATGTCGTAAGTGTGTGTGTGTCATATATCTGGTAGAAATAGTAGTATATTAGTTCAAGTTGGTCAAGCAATTTCCGGCTAAACCCAGCAGCATAATTTGCATTGCAGTGGTCTAAACGACTGGTAATAAAACATGGATAAAATCTCAAAATGATATAGAGACAAGGGGTTTGAGTTTGGCCAGCTTTCTAAATTGAAAAATCTGGAATTAACCACAAACTAATTTGTGCCTTAATTTTAGGAGTTTCACAGCCAGATTAGATTAGTTGCTGCTTCACAAAATTGATTAGGAAATCCCAAGTCAGCATCTATTCTGGAGAATATCAGAATAATTCCTCATACAACAGAACTTCAATCTTATTATCACTGAAACACAAAAGTCAGAGACGATACACTCTAAAAGCTGATCCACAGAATAAGCATTTCCTTGCTTCAACTACAAATAGATTTGAGTATCATCAGCATACTGCCTTGCTTTGTAAAAATTAAACTGAGAGGAAATAGGAGAAGGGAGAAGAGGAGATGCATCAGAATAGAACTCTGTGGTACTCCACAGGTGAGGGACTCAGCAGTTCCAACACAGATGCATGCCATATATGGTCAATTGTGACATTACAGACACTCCTCTATGCTATATACAGTCAATGGTGACGTCACAGACACTCCTCTATGCTATGTACAGTCAATGGTGACGTCACAGATACTCCTCCATGCTTAACACGGTCAATTGTGAAGTCACATACACTCCTCCATGCCATATACAGTCAATGGTGACATCACAGACACTCCTCTATGCTATGTACAGTCAATTGTGAAGTCACAGACACTCCTCTATGCTATATACAGTCAATGGTGACATCACAGACACTCCTCTATGCTATATACAGTAAATGGTGACATCACAGACACTCCTCCATGCTATATACAGTCAACTGTGACGTCACAGACACTCCTCTATGCTATATACAGTCAATTGTGACGTCACAGACACTCCTCCATGCTATATACAGTCAATTGTGACGTCACAGATACTCCTCTATGCTATATACAGTCAATGGTGACGTCACAGATACTCCTCTATGCTATATACAGTAAATGGTGACATCACAGACACTCCTCCATGCTATATACAGTCAATTGTGACGTCACAGACACTCCTCTATGCTATATACAGTCAATGGTGACATCACAGACACTCCTCTATGCTATATACAGTAAATGGTGACATCACAGACACTCCTCCATGCTATATACAGTCAACTGTGACGTCACAGACACTCCTCTATGCTATATACAGTCAATTGTGACGTCACAGACACTCCTCCATGCTATATACAGTCAATTGTGACGTCACAGATACTCCTCTATGCTATATACAGTCAATGGTGACGTCACAGATACTCCTCTATGCTATATACAGTAAATGGTGACATCACAGACACTCCTCCATGCTATATACAGTCAATTGTGACGTCACAGACACTCCTCTATGCTATATACAGTCAATTGTGACGTCACAGACACTCCTCCATGCTATATACAGTCAATTGTGACGTCACAGATACTCCTCTATGCTATATACAGTCAATGGTGACGTCACAGACACTCCTCCATGCTATGTACAGTCAATTGTGAAGTCACAGACACTCCTCTATGCTATATACAGTCAATTGTGACGTCACAGACACTCCTCCATGCTATATACAGTAAATGGTGACATCACAGACACTCCTCCATGCTATATACAGTCAATTGTGACGTCTCAGACACTCCTCTATGCTATATACAGTCAATTGTGACGTCACAGACACTCCTCCATGCTATATACAGTCAATGGTGACGTCACAGATACTCTACGCTATATACAGTCAATTGTGACGTCACAGACACTCCTCCATGCTATATACAGTCAATGGTGACGTCACAGATACTCTACGCTATATACAGTCAATGGTGACGTCACAGACACTCCTCTATGCTTCATACAGTCAATGGTTTAAAAGAGCAGTACTGAGTGTGTGGCCAAAACTGGCACTGTATGTATCCAAAATATACTCCGGGTAATAATATCCATTTACTCCCTACATTCTAGCAATTTACCAAATTGCAAGCAACGACACATGCACAGTATCATTTTGTCTGTTAATATTTTTTTTGCTTCATTTTGGAAGATTTTAAAAGTATAGGAAGGTATAGAAAAAAACATTTAAGTTTTTGTGAATATGTGTTCAGTTATAATGTTACTTCTATCAATATGTCAACAAACTCCTTGGTTATCAACTATGTTTAAAGGATAAAAAAACAGCTTTCAAAGAGAATATGACAAATGAATACAAACTAAATAAATATATTTTTAGCTTGCATAATATTAATCGATAATACTAGTATCTGTAATTCTGCCTAAGCTGATCATAAGATCATAATGTGCCTAATTAGGTGTCACTTTTCATATTTTAGATAATATTATATTATAGATTAGAACCTAGGTTGGATTGAAAGTGGATGACTCCAGTAACACAGAGCATCCCTTATTACTGATATCTTGTCTTGTGTCGTCTTTTGAAAGTAACTGAGTTCACTGAACCTGTTTCATAAAATCAGTAGAGAAGGGGTGCACCCTGGTGGCCATAGGTGGTTCAGCATTCAATCAGTGGGTGAATTTAAATGTATGAATTAAAAAAAAAAAAAAAAAAAAAACAAGAATTCGCACGTTTTATTATTGTTGAGAATATACTATCATTTATTGACTTCATAAAACTGAAATTATGAATGAGCGTTACTCATCTTACAGTTACAGTAACATCCCAGAAAATTCAGTTTAATCTTTCTCATCTATACAGAATGTTTTCTTGGCTTTACTTTATTTGTATTGTGCTTTCTTCAACTTCCCATTTTCTGTTCCTCTGTGTTACTCAAATGACTGGCAGTATTCTAGTTCATAATCAAATAGGGACCTCAGTTGGCAATTCTTTTTTCTTCTAGACATGGAATAACTGTATAAATGCATTTGATACTCTGATCTCCTTGTAAAAATACTAACAATTGTTCAGTATTCCTCTTCATGAAAGAAATGTAAACAAAAACTTAAAGTGGGTTTGACATGTTTTTAGTTATTGATCAGGGAATTCTTGTGGTTAACAATCCCAATCGTGCACTGTACTCATAGAGCTCCTGTGCTCTGCTGTAAAAGAGGAGAAGAGTTTTCCGTCACTAGATGGAAGCAGTGAGTCCCTGAAGAGTTCACAGCCAGCATCTGGACAAGCATCTGGACAAGATGGCATTGTCACTCTCACTGTTCGCACCATGTATCATATGTCTATCCAGTAATTGACCTCTTTTGTACACACAAAAACACAGTAAGTCTTTTTCACAGCCATACAAAAATTTAAAACAAAACCAAAAAACAAGCTAACTTGATTTTGATACTTTAAGTAACTTTACAAAGCAGCACACCACAAAACCACTTATTTATAACTGACTCAACGTACAAAACAAATTATACAATAACAATGTCTAAATAATTTATCATAGCAATAGTTTTTATGTGTTGCTGATAAAATATAGTATTAAAACCCAAACGTACTTAAATGGTTTGCAAAACATAATGTATACTTATCCTTCTGTAAATAATACAAGGTTTTACTATTCTAACCATTATTCTAAAATACTTTATTAAACATTGTGCTCTTCATATTAGAGTCATTTCCTTACACAAAGTAAACTTCTTCACTTTTCTTGACTGAAGAGTTATCCCTTGTCCAACTCTTGAGGTGAGGCTATTTCTCCTCTGCAAAATACATTTTCCCATTAAGTGATTTGGTGATAGCATGTTACAATCTTACATATGTGAAAAGACCCATAAATAATATTACTGAGAGACCTGCTTAATATACTTTATTCTCTCAATTGAGAATTGTATTGAGAATTCATACATTAATGCTACACCATACACAGATTCAAAACAAAGGATGGAACTTAGCGACAGTCTTCATTTGTGAATAAAATATTTTCCATTCAGAATAACAAAGTTTAAAAATCATGTTAAAATTTGCAAGGCCACTTTAAGTTCTAAAGAGAAGAGCAACACTTATCTCAAAAAGCTTTAAGTTTTTTACATTTCATAAAAAAATAGATTTATTTATATAAATCCTGCTTAATATGCAAACGAGGCATGAGCGTGCGGCGTGACGTCAGACGCAAGGGGCGTGGCATCGTAGAGCAGCGCTGCTCGTTCATGTGTCGGGCACTCGGAACCCCGTTGAGAGCAGCGCTCGCTCAGAGGCTCAGCGGAGTTGACGTAAACAAACCTTCAAAGGCAAAAGCTTTGGTTCTCCTGCCGAACCTGCACCGGCGAAGGTTATCTGTGGTCAGCGGAAAAGACAGAGCTTTCATCTGGGAAGACTGAAAAGTATTGGGCTCATTCGGCCACAGGTAGCGCTTCTGCTCTGAATATCAAAGTGCAGGTCATGCGGGTGTCTCTGGACGGGCAGCGAGCTGAGTTCCCGTGTCCAGGTTTCTGCTAGTCTCCCGGTGGACAGAGCACTCTTGTCGCTGTCGACCGAGCGGGAACGACGGAATAAGCATGTCCCGAAGAAAGCAGAGCAAGCCCCGGCAAATCAAACGTAAGTGTTCTAAAGTTTCACCTGCCCTACTCGTGATGGTTCTGTCAGCGTTTGCTAACTTAAAAAGTTTTCTGGCGTTATTCGTTTAACGTAATTTGATTGGCTCTTTTAAGCGCGGTTTTGTTTAATTAGTTGCAGCTGACAGATAACTAGCACGAGGGACACTTTAGATGCCATAACGAACAATCTCAATGTTTTGGGTTGTTTAAGGCTTACATGTACACTGGAATTATTGATTTTAATAGATATAAAAACAACAACACCTACAAGCACTTTAGTGACGCTAAGCTCGTTCTTGTAAAACTCGCGTCGCGACTCGATTAACGTAATTGACGCCGCTCAGCGGTCCTCCCGCAAAAATGTCAAAAACGGCGTCAAACCCCCGCAGTTAACTCAGTTATTATTTGTCTCATTTATAAAAGTGCTTTCATCTGAAGTCTAAGCGTGGTTTCCTGTTAATGCTGTTGTGGAAACGTCACTGTTCTGTGAAAAAGATGATATGAGTTGAGATAAACAACGGTTCGATCCCATTCGAGATAAGGATTAAAATTGGATCTTTTATTTGTTTTCTGTCTGTGGCTTCACCGAGGCTGCTGTTGCGTTTTCCTCCGGCTTTTCAGCTCTCTTTCCAGCGATGAGACGTCAGATAGCGAAGCCAGCTGATCTCTCCACTGATACAGGATTACAATTGGATCTTTTTCCGCGATCTATTCATTTTAACCCTCTATGTGCAGTTCTCTAAGCGGTTAGGTATGTCATTTTATTCAAAACACTTAAGGTAAGATGGTTACTCCGATGGGGTGGGTTTTTAAAAAGTCATTAATCAGCTGGGAGCCATAACCATCATTATCATCGTCATATTAACGAGGGGCTATTGGTGTTTGCTTTGATAGTTCAGACATCAACATTGTGTCCCAAAGACTGCATACTGCACCTTTAACATGAGATTTTTGATTGTGTGTGAGGTGACGCTTGAGTCATATTCACACCTTACACTTTAATGAACGTATAGTGTCTCCTTTCTGTTCAGCAGTGTGCAAAAAATCCCTCATAAAATATTCCGAAAGTGATATTATGGAGTTAAGTGCTTAACGGTGGTTTTAAGGTGATCAGAATGTATTTTATGAATGGAGCAGTTTTAATACAGTTTTTATTTCATGAATGGGATGAAAAATAGGCAGACGCAACTGGTAAGAAAAATGGCGGTTGACTGTGATGGAATCTGACAGTGTAAAACACTCTATAAAATGGCTAAAACTTTATGGACGGTGCGGCTGTGATGTAACATTTAATGTGGCATTCAAACAGCAGAATGTCCTTTTTTATTTTATTTAGACCACATCAACCAATACAATATCTTTGACCTACCCTCTGTGTCTAACCAAATAGTTTTAGGGTTGAGCGATTTGGAAGGTATTAGCGATTTGAGTTGCGGTTGTTTTGAACCAATATTTACAATGGCAATTATTGCTATCAATGAAGTCTTATTAGAACAATATTTCAATTGTATAATGATTAATTTGTTGATCTTCCAGCCTATTACACATATAAAAACTGTTGTAAACATTATGTATAAGAAAAATAAAAGTGTAAACAAATGTAAAAGTCAGTAATAGACTTAACTATAGGTTTAAAAATGCAGCTTTATAATTTTTTAGTTGAATAAAAATGTAAACCTTTGTTGTGCACTGTGTTTAATCACTTGACATAGCAATTTCAGTTGTTGTGATTTAAAATCAGTGTTTATTCAGATTGCGATTAAAGGTTGGGTGTGTGATTTCTGAAGAAGCCTGAAAACCTGTGGCCCAGGCCTACCAGGTAAACGGACAGGAGAGCCAATCCGTGCTAAGGGGTGTGTTTATCCACGAAGCTGCGTGAGAGAGCTCACAATGTTTAGCGAGTCGTGACCTGCGAGTGACTTGAGAGCAATAGGTTAAAAATGACACACAAATAATTTTCTTTTGGGTTTGTTGTTGATTGTTGATAAAAGCATATGATGAGGCAAGGAAAACTCGTAAACTTCGGATCAGCTTTTCAGCACAGGAAAGGCTCAGGTCCTTTTGTTTATTCTCTGAATATTTGTCTGAGAAATGTATGCCAGGCAGGTCTATGAGAATTGCAAAGAGACACAAGGAGCGTTTTCTGATTTCAAACGGCAACAGTTACTCCCCACCTTTAATTGCAATCCTTATTATTTGTTCAACAATAGTTCATTCAAACCGAATGCTATTCAAGACAATTCATAACTATTTATACTGACATGAAGCATTAAAAAAAGAAAATAATAAGAAAAAAGTTGTATTTTTTTGTAAAATTGTTCTACCTTCATGAGATTGATTTGGAGATTGCTATGTGGTTACAATCTTTTAACTTTACTTATTATAATTGCTAGAGTAAAGCTTCTTCCAGTGAAATAAAGATTCATCTGCATAACAAAATCAAGGTGATCTTAGATTTAAACTAATCTTTGTTTAAATAACCCATAACTTTGATGTATTCATAAAGCAAAAACAAATTCATTGACCCCTACCTCTCCCTCTCTTTCTGTGAAAAGAACCAGCAGTGCTGAAAAGTCGTTTTGCTCTGGTGCCAGGCGCTGTTTCAGTTCTTCATCCAGAAGAGATGCTTTCAGGTGATAAGCACAGTAGCAATATCTTGGAGGTTGAGTTTGAAAGGGCTGCTAAGAAAATAAATATTAATGTGATTCAATGGCAGAAAGCGACTCTTGAATAGGAAAGAAAAATGGTCTGATAAGGCAGCATTAGCATATACCACTGAGTGTAAGCGAGCGCTATCAAGGTTTGTTTAAGTGACTGTAGAGTTAAATGAGCACATCGTCCAGTATTGCCACTGACCCGCTAAAACCATAGATGTGCACATAATTGAGATGTTCTATGTGATAGAAAATGGAATCTCTGTTGTAATACTGCAACTGCTTTTACTACTTTCATGGGACTATTCCCACAACCTTTAACAAGCTGATGTTTTAACCAATTCTATTTCAGTGTAAACAATCCTTATCTTTCCTCAAATGCTGAAGATCTCAAATCTGCTGGCTTTTGAAGTGGACCGCCTCACAACTCCCTCATTGACATCCCATTAGACTAACAAAGATGCTGGAAAAGTTTCCAGATTCACCATTAGATTTCCCCAATGGTGAGTTCCCCTCCACAAAACACGCGAACTCAGGAACGTCAACTCACTTGGCTTATCTTAGCTTTTTGCATATGTAAACGTGGAGACAACCGGGTATAATAAGTGTGCGATTGCTTTGTTTTCTTACACTCATGCTGGATTAATCCAATCCCTTGCAATAGAGCTATCCGGTGTCATGGAAGTAAGTGTTGAGAGGAAATATTTTGGTGTCTTTTGTGCGTCACTCTCCCGATGGTGAAGATCAAACTGATAGATGATCCATCCCTCTCTCCCTGATGGAGAGATTAGCATGCAGCTTTGTGGGCCCTCATCCCAAGGCTTCTATTTTTTGGCAGTTGAGATGTGAGACAAGATAGGTGAGGCGGCGATCTCTGTGGAGATAAAAGTAACGTTGAAGGGGGAGGGGGAGATTGGGATTATAATTACATTTGGCTGAAGCACTCTCATCTTTGTTATGTTTGTGCTGTTGTTGTTTGGGACTGGCTGGGTGTATCTCTAGATAAGTTAAAAAGAGAGAGAGAGGGAGAGTAGATAAGGCCGAGTAGGATGACAGGGTTGATAAGGGTTTGGGGGGGAGCGACAGGAATACAGAAATGCAGGGTTTTAAAAGCAGCTGCCTCTGTGAGATCCCACCGGCTGATAAGAAAGCCGTCAAGATGATTGAGAGATAACCGAGTAAAGATTCCAGTAGATAGCAGTGGGGTGACGTCATTCAAACAGCTTAGGGGTCGGGATGAATTATTCATGAGCTCGCAGAACTTGGCGTCAGCGGCAGGAGGATGTTTGAGAAGCCAAAGCCAGACAATGCACTTGTTTGAGTTACCACCTCCTGTACCTTGGGCTTGCACTTTTGAAAGTGTGGACAACTGATGGGATCTCTTCCTGTTTTTGTTGAAACCTTTTCTCAGAGCTCGCATGGCTGTCAGCTTCAGTGTCTCGGGGTCAAGTAACCCGAGGGCTAGTTTAATTTTTGCCGAGATGTTTCAAAAGAACATGATCAGAGAGCTTTTTTTCACAAACATGCTCACACTACATTCCATCTTAGTGGTTTTGCTTGTGTGCTTTCCTTCTTTGTTCTGGTTTTAGCTCGATGTGAACTTTTGATAAAGCCTGGGGCCTGATCTCCGGTAGAGATAGAGATCGCCAAGTGTGATAAGAGTTGTTATCAGCGCAGAGCAGGCAGGAGCTGAGGCTTTGCTGCAATAACAAAGCTACACGTAAGAACAGCAGGGCTCTGGACCCTGGCAATCAGTTCCAGCCATAATGTGATTAATGTTGTTGTATAATTAGATGATAGGTGTGAATGCACCCCTCAAATACCTCCCCGCCCTCTCATCTCCCACCCTTGTGTTTTTCTCCTAACAGCCATTGCATTCGATTAATTTAATTAAAGCTAATTCTGCATATTACTCGCAGTAGATCTTGTCTTTGATAGTGTTAAGATTATTGTTTTGTACATTGATCGTAATCTGTAGGGTGCTTTTTGGTGAAAAACTGAGAAAAAAGCATGACTTGTCAAAGGAAACAAGAATGTGGCGTCAGCAGTATGGCTGAAGTGTTGGTTTAGAGATATTAGATGTTCAGAGATAATGGGTGCAATGAACATTGTGAGAGTTTCTGTAGCACAATGCAAATTAAGGATGGGTTTTATGAGTTTGCTACAGTATGATTATCAATTACTAATTTGATCTACTATAGAGGGCCTTTTAAGGTTTTGCTTTAAAAGTTCTTATTTAACATTGGCCATGTAAGATGTATACAAATACATGTTTTGAAATACTGATAAAGCTCACTAGAAGACCAAATTGTTTACCACATTTTAGTTTTTTTTTTACCTTAATTCCCAATTTTTCCTCACAATTTAAAGGGGTGTGCTGTGAAAAACCAAAAAGTTTCAGATCCTGGACTTTGGACCAGACAGGAAGTTGTAATATGTTTTTATTTGACATTACACTAATTTTGAGTATAAAAATCGCATCATTCATGTAATTACTCATCTCTTGCATAATACCACCTTATGTGGATTAGATTACATTCGTTCTTAGATTTCAGTACGTTTTTCAGAAAACCTGGGACTTTTTAGGTTTAAACCCAACATATTTTTTGTGTTGGATCTCAGAACTGTCAGAGTTTTAACTGCAGATTCTGATGTACGGTTTAGGAAGTGTCTGATTGTTACAACAGTGAGAGAAAAGGTGTTTTGATGAATTATTTATTTTTCTTGAGTTTAAGAAAGGGGAAGTTGAGTGTGTTCTAATAACTGAACCACTGAGTGGTTTGCAGACATAAGCCTTTACGTTTTCTTAGTTGTGTAAAATGTTTGCCAAGAAAGTTCCCAAAGATTACTTTGTAAGCATGAAATGTTTTAAAAATTTATGTTGATTTTTTACTGTCTATGGAAGAATGAAGTTCAGGCTCAGAGATGATCTTTTCTGTATAGAGATGAGACAGATGCAAGTGGTCTGAACCTGATTCATCTGTTGTGGTTTCATACATTTTTATAATTCACATTTTTGTTGTAGGAGATCAGAGTGTGTTTTTGAACATTCTTTCAACAGATGTACACTAGTGCTGGTCAATTTTTATTGTATGCTTATTTTAAAGGTATTGTGTTTTGTTGCCATTATCTGGGATCCCTGGGAATTGTATGCCTGTTTAGTTAAATTTAAAATATTTAATCAATACTCATAGATGCTCAAAATCTTAAGGGATGGTTAGGGTTGCCTTCATAAATGTAAAGCCAGATTTTGATATAAGACTTTTAAATGTAAAAAAAAATAAATAAATGTATACATGATTGTAAAGGTGGTCAAAAATTGCAAAAACACACAATGCTCAAAATCATAAAAGTGATTGTTACGGTTGCCTTCATAAATGTAAAACAGATGTAGGTGGTTGCCAGAGTTTTTTCAACAGTTGTACGCCAAATAACACAGACGGCCGGTCAAAATATTATACCAGTATTATACCAGCTGAAATGTGTTACAGGTTTTGTATTACATACACAATTCTAAATAGTTGTTTTTTGTAATTGTTTATTACATTATTACTAAAACTAGATAAAATACTGATCACACATTGACTATTTATTTAATGCAATGGGCAACAATTGACAAAAATAAATGGGAAAAAGACCAAAAAAGTTAGGTTTGGTTTTCTGTCATTTTAATTCTGTAGTATTCATACCTTGTGATTGTCTTTGTGTAAACGTAAAGGAAACACTGCTGTAGACATAGACACAGTAAGCATTTGATTTTCTAGTGCTGGATAAGAATACAACATAAATGTGTTATTAAAGATCCTCTAGCCTCTGGCCCTGGTGCAATTAAAACAAGATGGGAGCAGGCCAGTAATCTTTTAATGTATTCTTATCACAAAAAATCTCATGCAGAGGACTTTTTTTATATGCAGTTTGGGCTGAAAAGGATGAGGTGAGATTTGCCATCACAAGAAAGAGATTTTCTTTTTCTCCACAAGCCTTATGTAATGTAGTTTTCTTTGCTTTTTGAAGGAAGTTAATGAGTTGCGTCTTATGGAGAATGGAGATATGATAATTTGTCCGATGTGGAGGAGCCATATTTGATGTGGATCACGACTAACAGCGTTGATTAGATTGGCCGATTTCCACGCTGAGGTTTGATGTCATGTTCTTTTATTAGATGTGCTTAATTGGGATGGTTGGGGGTGTGGGCACTGGGCCATCAATTTGATGAGGTGTTAAGGACTTGCAGTGCTACAGCGACACGTTGTACTGTTCCATCTTTTAAAGGATCAGTACAGAGATCTCAAGGGGGGACTTCATGCAAACAGTAGAGCTGGGTGTATTTGTCTGAACCGTAAGGCTGCAGATTATATCTGTAGGTCACATCCCACATGGCATTCAGGTGAGTTTCTGTCCCAGAGAGGAAAATAAAACGCTCTGAGAAACAGACTCTTGCTTTTTATGCTGGGGAGAGACAATTCTTTAGCCAACTGTAGTTAATGGCACTATCTCAGGTTTTAACATTTACCTTAGTATCTTAGTTTTTTACTGTTGATATTTCTGGTATCATATTATCTGGCTGACCTGTGTTCATTTTTTTTCCATCCAGTTACTGTACTTACAATAACAATTACTCTAACCAAGCTCTTCGATATACAGCAAATGCTTATCCTTGTTGGACATCCAGGTAGGGGTGATCTATATTGATAAAAATAAACATCTTAATATTTTCTGCAATTCATTTGATCTTGATTCATATATATATATATATATATATATATATATATATATATATATATATATATATATATATATATATATATATATATATATATATATTAGAAGTGGGCGATATGGCCCTTAAATAATGGAAAAATATTCAATACAAATATTTTATCAATTTCAAGAAATTCCAACCCTACACAATAAATGTCATTATTTTATTCTCATAAAACCCACACATTGCACCTTATAATATAGATCAAAATATAGGAACACAATTAAAATAAAAGTTTCACTTCAAATATTTAGTTAAATATCAAACAATTATTTTCCCAAAGAAATCAGATATTTTTACATCTGTGTGATTGGGTTTTAGTGAAAATAACTAACAATTTTGCAAAAGTGAGATTAAGTGTTAATGTTTGATGTTTGTTTTTATTCCAGTACCCATAATGCTTAAGCCTGATTCATACTTCTGCATCAACACGACGAATTGCCCTCTGCGCGAGCTCCGTGATTAAATGGAGCCGAGCAAGCTCTTCCTCTCTTTTTCTGGGCTTTCGCTCCGTGTTAACCACTGGATAATGAAGTAAAACTTCCTTTGTTATCTGTGCTGAGTTTTAGTTAGCCGGAAGTTAACACGCTCATCCAGGTTGTGATATTGATCAGTTTAGGGACAGGGCCTCTACAGCATCAGTGGCGGACGTATGTAAGGAATTTTATGATAAAATAAATAAATACATAACCTATAACGCACAATAATAAGTGATAATGTTCATCTTCCAACTGAATTAAAGATACCAAAATCTACATTTGTATACTTATATATTTTGTGAACTTGGCCTGATGTATAATTGCACACACATATACATTTTTAAGGTAACGGCTTTAAGGGTAATGTATAAATAAACCATACTGTATGCCATCACTGAACTGTTGCAGTGGGCAGAGAAAGCCCCTTTAGCTCACAGAAAGTAGAGTTGAACCTTGGTTGTTAAACTTGTTATATGCCAAGCAGGAGGCTCTTGTGGGAAGGGAACACCGGGCATGTTTCATAAGGAGAGAGGAAAGAGAGTAGATAAGCACAGAAGGGCAGCAGGGACAAAGGCCCTAGAAAGAGGAGAGGTTAGAGCGCCTCAAGGGAGCCACCCCTGAACAGTGGTGGTCTAGACCGGTGTGGCTCCTCTTTCTGCTCTCACACACTCCACTTGGCCTGGCTCTAGAGAACGACCGCCAGAGATCAGCCTCTAACCTCTTACAGACTGAGAGGTGGAGGACAGAGGTGCGAGTTTCATATTGGGCTCTTGTCAACTTCATGTAATTAGTCATTAGAGAATTTGAGAATCTAAATCCCCAATCTTTGGTTTGACTGTTGTTTGCTTAATAGATGTCCGTTCACATGTGTGCCTTAATTAATTAATTCTTCTGTTTGTTTTAATATTTGGTGTAGTTTAAACCTGCTATTATTACAGGGGTTCAAATGTTTTTTTCTTAAAAGACAAAAATTTGCTATTTAAGGTGTTAAATAATTTTTCTAATGTAAAAGTTGTGGTTAGGGTTGCCAGAGTTTGACAATATGCTAATAACTGAAAAAGTGAACCAACATATGGTTTATTATGTAAAAAAAGTTTTGTATGTGTTCAAACCTTATCAATCCCAGAAACACTTTATTAAGGTTTGTTTTGAAGAACTAATCAGTTTAGTACGATTCTACATAGAAAATAAGTAAACAAATGCTTTAAAAAAATTACCTAAAATCACTTTTTTAGGATTGCTGTTTATAAGACTCTTAAGCATGTTCAGAATTGTTTGGTTGTATCTGTTCTGCACCTATTGCTATGTATCGATGATTCTGAATGTGCTTTATTCGTTTTTCCCTTTTTGTTGCTTTATGCTTTTATTAGTGTTGTGTTTTATTTTTGAACATTTTATCTGTTCTGTGCAAGTGTTTAATCAAGACCCAGAGTGATAAACAATTAAAAACCTAAAAATCTATAAATAAAAAAAATGCTGATGTGATCATTTAAAGATATATGCATAGTTAGCAGTGATGATTGATAACTGTGAGTGTGGGTCATTTAACGCAAATTGCAAGTAAGACACACATAAGTGAGTTCTCTGTAAACAATAGAGGACCTTTGCATTCAAGTTTCGATTCATGTTTTAAGCAGCCATTCAGTAATTCATTGTCTCCTAAGTAATCTAAAATGGGTTAACAGTGGCTATGCACTGCTTAATAGAGGGTCTACCGAAAACCTTCAGTGTTCAGATGGATCCATTAAACGATTGTGATTTTTGTATTTATTTGTGGCCTCCATTGAATAGTATGTACTTATGCTCTAGTTGCATTGAACAGCATCTAGACATTATCTAAAATTAAATCTTTCCTCTCAAAGGTCGTCATTCATAGGGTCTTATCACTTTCGAATCATTATCAGCACACTGTCATTATCATGATGATTTAATGATAAGGCTCTGTTGTAAATTATAGGCAGTAATCATGTGATTGTGGAATTTCAAACATCAGCCGACAACCATGAATGCCAAAAGTATTTCTTGGGTCCAAAATGGAGAACATTTCTATAAAAACAGTTAATTATGGTGAATGAACCATAAGTTCAAGTGCTTTGGCAGTTGAAATATGTTGTACCCTTTTGGTCTCCATAGTACACAAACAGTTCAAGGACTAACATTCTTTCTTTATTGGCTAACCATTCCTTCACTTCATCAGTTGTGATGGAAACCTCCACGACGTCAAGTTATCAGGCCACCTAATTGATAACAGCACTATCGATTATTATCAATTTTATCGATTAGTTGTTGCAGCCCTACATGTTTTAGTATTATTCCCTCATTAAAAAATGGCTCAAGCCATGTTTCCCAGCGATGGGTTGCGGCTGGAAGGGCATCCGCCGCGTAAAACATATGCCAGAGAGTTGGCGGTTCATTCCGCTGTGGCGACCCCGAAAGGGAAGAAAGCCGACATGAAGATGAATGAATGACCTTAGCCACACCCACTGGCCATAGCACCACCTAAAAACAAATCAGATGAACAATTAATGCAGAATGAAGAACGTACTTACAGAAAGTAATCATAGTAGAATCGTGTCGCATATTCAATGAAAAGAAAGTGTCCCGGGGCAAAAGTGTGTTTTGGCTAACCAAAGATTAATGTTAAAATTGGAAATGGGTGAATTTTCTGTGTGCCAACAAGAAATTGACAGCAGGGGTGTGGTGGAAGCATAGGAGTGGGAGGAACATGAGATACACGACTCGTTTGTCGGTGGATTGATGCTGTCCTGGAAGTCTTAAGAAACAGTGTCATAACAGTAGCAAATCTTCTTTATATCAATAAAAGCTGAACGTGGAGTCCTTTAACTGACATCACTTTCTCGAAGTATCATCCTGTCTATCAAACTCTTGATTTTACATGCTTTTCACACAAGCCCATCCTGCGTCTCTCCCCCTCATTTCTTCCCAGCTTTCCATTACCCCAGAACTCTCTCATGTCCCCAATATCTACCACTATCTCACTCGCTTTCTCCCCTGACCCTCTTTCCAACCCCCCTGTAACAACTGTCTCTCTGTAACCCACCTCCCTCCTGCCCCCGTCTCCCCTGTCTCCAGTCAGACCTCTAGCCTCACTGAACCAGGTCTTAGCGGTATGATAATGTGGAAAGTTGAACTGGCCCCATTACAGCTTGGCTGATGGCAGTGCCGATAAGGCCCTTGATAATGGGTGCAGATAGAGCTGACACAGCGGTCCAATAGCCAGCCCTCTCTCTCTCCCATTATCATTCCTGCCCACCGATGGGCTCCCAGCGCACTATCTGCTCTCCATTTCCACTCCTGCAACAGATAAGAATGGAAATACTGACTTCATAGCTGACTGATTAAAGTGTCTGCCTTTCTTGATAATACACAGATAAATTATGTTTTTTCTTTCTCTTTTGGTCCTTTCCTCTGTCTCTATCGCTTTCTCTCCCCCCTGTCCTTCTGTTTCTCTCACTCCTTCCTGCACTATCTAGAAAGGAGAAAAACGGTGGAGAGAAAAACGTCTGCTCTGTTAATTTCTCTCTCTGTGCTGTTTTATGTGAGGAATGAGGAGCGAGATGGTACGGCTAATATGGAAGTTTTTGAGGGTAGTGACTCCATTCAAGTGCCTCTCAGGGACTATTGCATTGAGAATCTTGTCAAATGACACACTCTGCAATGTGCAGTCACATCACCATCAGCATAAACAAGTCCTGTCTAAATACTCACTCTCAGTCCTCAGAGTGCTGACTGGTTCGGCATCACACGCTGAATTCTCATGGAAGAAAGTAGCCAGTGTGTGGGAAGCCCTATCTCTGGTGATGACTTCTTGTATGCAACAATACATTCTTCCATGGTGCATTTTATCCTTGATTGTCCACTGAGATAGCTTCCTGGTCAACCTGATTCTACTCTTTAAGTACTGGAAGCCATATAACTAGATAGATTTATCCTGCTTGATGCTGTTGGATTTTGGACTAGTTGTGATTGGTCAATGCAGAATGATTAACAAGGTTTAGAGTTGAAATAAGTTTGATTGCCTTCTGATAACCTGATAATCTGTGAAATTTAAAAGTCCAAGTATCCAAATGTCCTTCATCAATTTACCAAGGTTTACTACCTTTACATGGGGTTTAGTGGCTCTTAGCCAACTCTTCTGCAGTTTGCACAGAAATCTTCTGCGTGACTTTGAACAGGAACCTACAAACTTGTGCATGTCATCCTTGTTTTATGCACACTTGCATATTTTGCTGTCGGATGTATCTGCAGACAAAAGTCCTGGGCGTTACATAAGATTCCCATAGGATAAACATTAACTCTAATACCATCCTCACAGCACAAACACAACCTCAGTGCATTCCGGTCACCTTGCCTCCCAAAAGCCAGAAGTTGGTTGTGGAATCAATGAAACCTTAAACACCTCAGAACACCATCATTATCCACACTAAGTTAATTTTAGAATTCATTATATAATTCATTTTTGTTTTTAAATCCCTTTAGGGTCTATCTCTACCCTATATTCCAGAGCTAACCCAGCATTATGAACCAGTCAAACTGTGAAAAATATCAAAGCATATGAATGGGATGTCATGAAACAATGAGAAACAGAAAGTTCAGGAGATGCGGCATGATTTTTATCTGCAATATTGCATCACATGACGTGAATATAAAACCTGGATTGGAAAGAAAGAATAGGGACTAGAATTGAATTGGCCTCATTGACTCAAACAGAATGTCTTGCTTACATGCCTAAACATATTTAACACAATACATATATTTATTTAACGAGATCATAGACTTGCTACAGCTGCCGTTAAACAGGTATCTCCTAGCAACCACTCAAAAAAAAAAGCAATCGTAAAGGTGGATTCCTAATATAATCTTAGTGACCTGGGGCTTGCTTGTTTCACATGCTAGCAAGAACTTGGCCTACTATTGGGCAGTATTGTCATGACAACCATCTTATTCATTTTGACCAGGAAATGTAAAGCCTAGTTTGAATCTGTAATTGTTCATCTTTTTTAAGTGTCCGCAGAATCATCCATATTCATTATCACCATTTACTGTATTACGAAGTACCGACACACATATGTACTGAGACATGTGATTATTATATTTCTCTGCACTTGTTTCATTTTTGAAAAGCATGTCAAACTGTCAAGAGAGAAGTTTTAGTGAACTGAAGTTATCGTCTAAACCGGAAGTTTGACCAAATAATGTTGAACTTCTGTTCGTTGTACTGTCTATGCTACTATCTGTCCTTCTATCTTCCTGTCTTTCTGTCAAAGCGTCCTTTCTTTGCTTACATAGAGAGCTCACATAAACTGCTCTCTTAAACAACGCACTATTTGTTCGGGGCACTGTAACTGACCTTGATAGATTAGGGAGCCCTTCTTTGCTTCCAGTGGGTGTATGAGTGTGTACATTTAACATTTTAAGAAACTAAGGTATGTGCACATTTTCTTTGTAAAATTTTACATTTTACATTTTAAGAAACTAAGGTATGTGCACATTTTCTTTGCTTAGTTTTTCTTTGCTTTGTTTTGTATGATTTCTTCATCTCTGTTCATCCCTGTGTGCAGAATCATTTACTTTATCAGGCCTGTGAAAAGCCTGGATAAAATTAATTTGATCCTAAAACCTTGCTTAGATTTTTTAAGGGCAGTAGAGCCTTTTTCAGTTGGCTATAAAGAACAGGGAGTGGAGGCGAAGAGGAGGAAAAAAATAACGAAAGCATGATAAAAAGCTCCGATAAGGCAATGACTGTGTTGTGTAGGAGTTGATATCAATGTTATCTATCTGTCTTTTTCACTCTCTTAGCCCTTCTGTTGTTTTTTATGCCTTATCTCTCTCCACCAAAATGCCAGGAACAAAAAGGGAAAAGAAAAGAAATTACCGTGCGGATTATTCATGGGGCCTGCTGATAAAGTGGCAGATGCAAGAATTAAGAATATACCGGGCTATTAAGATTTTTTGTTCCAATGCAAATGTTTTGAAAGAAGGAAGGGTGAAGAGATCAGTTTGTGTGGCTGGTTTCTCTCTTCATCTGTCATGGATTGAGTGAGTGTGCTTGAGTTAACCCTTTGTAGCTGGTTTTGGACACAACACAACACACACACACACACACACACACACGCATGCACGCGCACCCATGCACGCGCACACACACACCCACACATGCGCACACACACACACCTCAGCATTTTTGAGCTGCTGGCCTGAGATAAGGCTAACCCAAATAAAGAGGGCGAACTTGGTGGACAGGCTGGTTTCACTGGGCGACAGGCACTGGCTGTTGTTGGACAGGTGTTTAATTCTGGAAAAAAGAGGAAGCTTATGGAACTGATCTTCTGAGCGTTTTCTGTACAGCTTGATCTTTTTGATCAGTCGCAATATCTCTGATCTAAAACTAATATTTACTAATGTTCTTTACTTAAATAGACCGTGCAGGCAAAAATAGGACCGCTGTTAATCGGATGCTCATGTGAGATTTAAAAAATGTACACATGATTATTGAGACTTATTGTAATATTTTTAAATAATTAGTAAATAAACATGTTTAATATTATGAGATTCAGGGATGAGATCATAAAAACAGCATACAGAAAGCAAGTCTCCGGGCAGGGGGAGCTTCTCTGACACTAATGAGGGGCCTTATCAGGACCACTCGACTACTTCATATTATCATCCTGCATTGTGATACTAAGGATAATTTTAAGAACATCTTATTTACTTATAATATGAAATTAACATAACGAAGTCTTAGCCATAGATGCTCAATTTTAATAAATACAAAAAAATTGTAAAAACCTTTTAAATAATATATCATTAGATGAAAGAAAATCATTTATCAATTTTAGGTCAAGCATCATAAAGTATGCCCCCCCCAAGAAGTATAGCTAGTTACAAAATTAAAAAGTGTATTTTAAAAATTTGAATTCATCTTTACATGAACTCATAAAAATATTTTTTCCCAGAATGTAAATGTATATTTGCACTTTACTGAAAGTAAATAAAACACTTCACTGAAAAAATAAAATGAGCTCAAGAAGTTTTTTTTTTTAGCTGCCCATCTAACCAACCTCAACACTATATTGTAAAGTAGTAACGTTATGTAGTCCCCAAATGCACCAGATATCATTTTAATTTTATGTTGTTTGCTCTTTTATTAATCAAACTGTAATTATTTGCATTTTTGTATATTTTGTGTGTATTTGGTTGCATGTAAACCTGTTTAAACCATTTTTGTGTATTTGTGCTCAACACAAGCATGCAGATTCATATTCTAATGAAATTGAAAAGATGCATTTTTGAGTTAAATAAATGTCTAAACTCACCCTTCTGGAAATATATAAATGAATCTGATTGCGGTCTGGTCAGGAGGTTTTGGGGCGTACTTGTGATTTAACGATTGAGCGTGGGTTTTTTTTCACAAGGGGTCAGATGGTACTAGCCCGCTCGGACGCCTCTCGACTTTCTGCCTCAAGCTGTTGCGTGTGAGTGTTCTCTCTGTGTGAGAACCAAGCATTAAAGCTTGGATGTGTGGTGAAATACGAGTTTGAAATGAAAATTGATTTTCATCTTCAACAACAATGGAAACATGCTATTTTTAAGACTAGTATTTAATGCCTAATAAATGCGTCTGAAGCTACGATGTTATTTCTTTACACCATTGCTAACTCTTTATTGGACATTTAATGATTGCTGTTTTTGTTTGTCAGTCAGAGTCCCTTTATCTCAATAATTTACTAATTAGACACAAATAAAACAAATGCATAGCTTTTACTGTGAAATATTTACACGGTAAAAGTTAAAGGCACTTAAGAGTGAAATATTTCTTGAATTTAAAACTCAACAGAGACTTAGGTGCATGGAGAATCAGCAAGTCAAGAATACAATATTAGTTTACTAATCATAACAAATGATTTATAATTGAATGAATCTATGAGTGTATTAATGGTGGAGAAGCAAATCTCACAATAGTGGCCGCTTTAACATCTGTCCTGTACTAGTACAACAAACACTTGCTGTTTTCTTGACCACTTCTGAACATGTATAAATCAGCAGATTATTGCTTTAGAATAGGTATTTTGATCTACTCTTGTATTGTAGTTATTTTGAGGCTGTTTAGGATTGTGAAAATAATTATTTCTTGGAGGGTTTGGGGACCTCTGGATTAGGAGACTTTGTTTCTTGTCAACAATGCGTAATTGACTAAATATAAGCTATGCTTTTTTTAATTGTGGGAAATTCACATATATTTTCTTTTAAACTTGTTTACAATTACAAATAAAGACAACCATCAGTAAACTGAACTTAGTAAATTGAGAACAAATCAAGGGTGTGTCATTACTAAATTCCCCAATGTCCCCAATAAATTAGTCTTATTTTTCTTGTAAAAAAATCTTTGATTTTGTTTAGTGTATATTTTCATGTTTGTACCAACCAAAATCATTGATTGTTTTTATAAATATTTTGTTTATCAGTTGGAGAATGAGCTGTGTATTAAGAATTAAAGTGGTAAATTAAAAAAAGTTCCGTAAAATAGATTAATATATTCAAAAGATCCAACACAACACATAATACAATTTAGTTTGAAATACTTTTAAGTGGGACTGGACAGTTTACAAGTTTACAACATTTATTTTTAGCATCCATTATAAAGCTAAAGTCTAATTTATTGTTAAATAATGTGACTGTATATTCCCTGCTATGATGACTCAAATTATGTCCTGTCTGTGTAAATTATAATTTGTTGTATAGTTCAGACAGCAGTTTTTTTTTGCAATGCTAACTAGTTTGGTAACTAGTTATTTCAATTCCGTCTTAACATCCGCTGTTAGTTTTTGTTGGTGTGTTGCAGCTGACACTGCATAATGAAGTTTGAGCTTATAAATATAGAAATACTATAAACAATTTTATAGTTCCACATGTCTTCAATTATTCCTTGACATTGGTCCATTAATGCCACCAAGAGAAATGGTTACAATTTTGAAGAGTTTTGTTTCAAGTCTCGCTTAGGGGTCTGTGTGGGGTTATGTAAATGCAAAGGCCTCTACATTCGATTATAAACTTATACTAACATAGCACTCCAAAAGAGGACTGCCATGAATTTGTCTAAGCAGTGACTAAAGTAATTTTAGGCTAAAAAACAAAAAAGCAAAACTTTAAATCCAACATAGTTGGTGTTTTTTTATCAAAAGAGTCCACTTTAAGTCTCCACTTAGTTTAGTAAATTGCGAAGACTCTGTGCTATCTTTGGGCTATTTTGCCACGATTTTTTCAGTCGAGCGATTACTTTGTGGATCAACCTAAGTTTCTGCCTCATCGTGTGTCATGACTCATGCGGTGCCAACACCTCACAACCAGCTCCCAACCCTCGATTTTATGGTCACAACTTAATAAGAAAATCAAACCTTTTTGACATCTTGCTCGCTCCTCGTGAGGATATCGTACTGTTGAAGCAACGCTTAGAATCGATTTAACACATTTCACTAATTTTCAGTACCTTCTCAGTCCTTTGTTTTCTTTTATTTTTAATAGTTTCTGCACCGAGAATAGCCCAAACTGCAAAGGCAGCTCATCTGCCTTTGGTGAGCATTCTGGTGAGTTTTTCATGTTGCAGATGCTAAAATAAGAGTGAAGTAGAGTGTGAGAACATGAATTGAGGGTTTTGAATTTTTAACTCCTTGCAAATACACGCAGGAGCTGAACCATGAGACTGAAAATTTTTTATGGTATTGCAGTACACTAGTTTTACAATATTTTCACAAACATTTGCAGCATACTGCACAAAATAAATGGATTACATTGATTTTCTGTTTTCTACATCGTCTAAAAGCAATCTGTCAATTTCGCCTAGCTCTAACCAAAAAAAATGTCCTCTACTAGATACTTTCCTCGTTTCTATCTACCTTCATGCTTGTTTAACTCCATTGATCAGTCTGGAGTCTACAGCTTTGCTCTATTATTTATCTGTACGCTATATTATACATACAGCACAAGTCTGCAACACTTCAGCTCCTTTTAATGTTACGATTTCTAAGTCACACAAAGGCAATATGCAGCATTTGAGTTTCTGTGATACCAAGCATTATTAAATCAGATTGTGGAGTGAAAGGAATGTATAATCTCTGGGAAAACTGTCATTTTAAACCCATGCTACTGTTAGAGCCCATTTTGATCACAATCTACTTGTGAATATCCCTTACTCACACACACTCATTCACTTGGCTCCTTTGCCCTTTCCTCTTTGGTCGTTCATCCCTCTTTCTCTCTCTCTCTTTCTCTCTCTCTGTTCTCTCTTTATAGGCAGCAAGTCCTGTCTAAGTATTAGTATTAGAGGCAGCAGTGTCCCCTGAAGTAAAACAATCTGCTGTAATCTATCAGTTTGTTATCAGCCCTATCTGAGAGCCGGAGCGAGCCGGGCTGGGGCCATGGCGCCGTGCTCCGGAGCTGATAAAGTTTCAGAGTTCAGCGATGATGAATGTTAAGAAACTACACCCTCGTTACAGAGGATGTTGACTTGGCAGGGACCATGAAGGGGCCGCACATGAAAGTGGAGAGAGAAGGAAAATGTTGGCACTCCCCACCAGTCACCAGGTTACAGGTCAAGAACCTGGTACTGTACTGTAGTTCAGGCCTCTCTTAAATTTACGAGCTTTTTCAAGGATGGAAGTCTTATTAGCATGATTTGAGGTTTTATAGTTATGAGAATCTAGTATTATACAATACCTATTAACATTTCAATGCTTTCTTTGTTCGTGCAATAGTTATTTTCATTATTAATAAGGTAGTCCCAATGTACCTGTATGTATATGCTGTAAGACAAATAAACATTAAAATAATGGGAAATATTTCAAAGTTTTTTCTGGGTGATTATATTGATCTTTCATCATACTTATGTTATTCATTGTTATTATATAAAATGTAAAAAACATACATATGTTTAAAATTAAAGATTTATTCATGGCTTGTCTAAAAAAAATTATATTGCAAGTTTGACTAGGGAGTCTGACTGTATAAAATAACATCTGTTTGAAAACGACCATTTACAAATTACCTTCTTATAATATAAAATAATGTTTTTGCTTATATTTGCAAATGTTATCAATAGCTTTTGCATGAATTGTGCTTCAGTATTTACTTTAGAATGCATATAGTTTAATAGTAATTGGATTATTGCTAAATGTTGAAATACTTTGACAGGTACCTGTCTTTTTTCTAAAGAGTTGCTGTTAAAGGCAAGGCGATTTTATTTGTAGGACACATTTCTGTTTGCAATTAAAAGTGCAGAATTAAACAGATCATAGAAAAAACAGACAATAAAAACATATCAGAGTTAAAACAAGAAATGGATAAAGCATTAAAAGCATTAAAATTCATGTAATAAAAGCAAAGAAACAGTGCTGTTTGAAGAGCAGTCCTCAGTCACTAAAAGCATATTTAAATAGATACATTTTTAGTCTAGATTTAAATGTGACTAAAGTTTTAGTTCTTCTAATCTTTTCTGGAAGCTTGTTCCATCTGCGGGCAGCATAGTAACTGAAAGCAAATTGTTTGGAACAAACCTCTGGAGAGCTCAGTTTACTTTGTGTACAGTCCCCGTTTATGTGATCTATCCAGTAAAAAAAACTCTTTTAAAGAACTATTTGAACCGACTACCAGAATTTCAAACCAATTTTGAAATCAGTTTCTCCATAGGAGTTTTCTGCCTGGTATTGCTGTTAAAATAGACTTCACTTTGGGAAAACATTGATATAAAGGTATAATTTAACACGAAGTTGTCTGTTTGTGGAAGTTTTTGTTACTTGTTCGAAAAAACACATTTATTCAGCAAAATTCATTTAACACAACAGTTTTACATTGAAACTTACAAAGTAATAAAAAAAATTGATTCAGGGAGGAAAAAAACAAAAGCTTTTACATAAATCTTTAAATAGCTGATTAAATGCTGGTAGTTTTTACTGAGAAGAGGTGGAATTTAATTGAAACAGAACACTGGCGCTATAAGTCTTACGTAAATGTTCCTTCTGCCAGTCCCATGAGGTGTTTGGGAAATAAAGTAAACACATAATCAATGCAAGTTTCTAATGTCACAGGTTATTGTCATCCAATAATGTGATTCGATTTACTCACATCACAACATTATTGACAGCTTCCTGTGTTGTAGTGGAATTTATAAAATGTGAATGCAGTTCAACTATTGTTAATAATAATTGATGGAGTGATTCTTTATTTGGGAACTATAATCGCTATTGAGTAATGGCAAAACAACCAGCTCTGTTGCTCGTGAAGCATTGCAACTCTGAGCAAAAAAAAAATTAAAATATCTTTACCCATCAAAATAAATGTGCTGATGCTGTCGGTTCAACAAATTCAGTCACATGGCAAAGTAGGGAACAAATATGGACAAAAAACTGTTGTTAGATTGTTTTATAGAAACCATGTCAACTGAATGAATGTGATGATGTTGTGACGAAAGTCTACAGTTCAACGGGTTGCTCAGAGAGCTTATGTTTGCTCAGAAACATAAAAAAAATTGAGGGAACATTGATTCAGGGTCTGTGTTGGTGGTGTCAAACGTCAACACTGGCTCCTAGAAATCAAAATCATGTAGACAAAATTGAGTAAAAACAAAAGTTTTTTGTTTGTAATTATTCGGACAGAGTTTTTATGTTCTGACACATCCAACGAAGCCTGAAGTTGCTGAAGCTCGATCACCCATCCCTAATTTTAATTCCTTCTGTATCTCTACATCTAGATGATAAAGTTGCAGTCTTAGCAGAAGATTGAAAGTGCTTATCTCAGCCGCTAATAAACTAGAACAGACGCTTCTTCCCTCATGAGAAAGTTTATAGAGGACGGCTGGATGTCATCTGCAGTGTTGCCCTCTGTCATTAAGCGAACGTATTAATTCGTGCTTACAGAAAACCATCTGAACAGGGCTCTGTCCGGCTCTGTCCCTGAGTTCTAGTGACCTCTCTGCGTAAAGCCAGCACATCAGGCTGTGTGTCATGCCTCAAAGTCCCTGATGACGATGCATTTGATAAGAGACCAGCTCTTGGAAGTGCACAGTGCAAATAGCCGATAAAGCATTATTTTCCTGACAGATATTAAGTGCTTAGAGTTCAAGTTTCAGGCTAATAGCTTTCTGAGGCTTTACCCAAGATTTGTTGTGGTCAGACTGAAATAGCACAGCTCAGTCTTGGGATGAGCAATGTTTCATCAACCTGAAAGGCAGTGTGTGATTCGGCTCTCTGATTCACCAGAATTATTTGTAGGTTTTAAAGCTTTGTAGATTTATTATTTTCAATCAGCATTGGAAATACAAATTTGGTTTCAATATTAATTGTTATTTGAATACCATTAAAACGATATCAATTATATTTGAAGTAAGTTTTGTAGCTTTTTTTGCTAAGGAAGCAATTATAAGAATAAGAACATTTTTACATCCAAAGCTGTAGTTGTAAATGAAGTTGCTTTAAAGCTGTGTCTGGAATCCTGGCAATTGAGTTCAGGTTTCTCATTCAATGATCTGGAAAGTGCTTATTGGCTTATTAGTTATGAATATTCATGTCTTTCTTTCTTTAATTGTGTGGACGAGTACAACAATGCATTTATATTAGTGCTGTTGAACTATTGAAAAAGATGAACTAATAGCACGGCTCACAAAAAAACAAACTCATCACAATTAATCGAAATGTATTTTCAAAGGTTGTACATGGGCTTACATGATTTATTATTAGATGTTCAAAGCAAATTGATGGAGTAAAAACCGAAAACCAAAGTGTGTTACCGGTAGAATTGTTTTATTTTAAATTAGAGGTACTTTTTTTCCCAGAGAATTTTAAGGGAACCAGTTTCAGATTAAAAACAGATTGACCTGGTTGAATGGTTCCTGAATTCCAGATCACAGAATCAGAACAGCTCATTCAGTTTTTTTTGGACAGTTGATGAATCCTTATTCTTTTTCCAGGGAACTCTGAAATTTACATACATATTTATTGCTGAGAAGGGCAGGAATTTTTGTAGCTTTGAAGTGTGTCTCACACAATCCCTTGTTGAATTTCTTAATATAAATAATTCTTAAACCAGTTTGTAGTTAGCGTTTGAAAGGGTCTAGCCTAATGCTTTAGCAAAAATAGTGTTAAACATTTAGATTGTTGAAGGACAACAATCTAACAAACGTTATATTCACGGGCAAATCTTTAACAGTTAAAATATTAAAAAGTAACCTGAATTAATGTAATAAAATGTATAACTACTTCATCTGTCTATACAGGTATAGAATGCGAAGGTTTTGCATCCATTGTTTATATGTTGTTTTGCATTGTTTATCCTTAAAGCCAAGGTTTACCTCCTCTCATGCCAAGTGAATTACATGGCAGCTCTTGTACCGTGCACGGTGGAGCACATGACATAGCTCGGTTCCTACTAAAATGAGAGAAATTAAACTAAAACTTGATCTGTCTTAAAGAACCCAGACTTTTAACTTTGCGGTTTCCGCGTGGTCTTAAAAAGTCTGAAATATATAGGCTCAAATTTTAGGCCTTCAAAAGTCTGAAATATACTGTTCTAGGTCTTAAATACATTTTTGCAGAGATTGAAAAAAACACACAATGCTCAAAATGATAAAAGTAATTGTTCGGGTTGCCAGAAATTGAGAAAATGCTCATAAAGGTTATTTTTATTCAAAAACTTACAATTAGGTTGTTAATGTTTGAGAAAATGCTCATAAACATTCAACTTTGTAAAATACTTGGTTCGAGTTGTCAGAGATTGAGGAAACATTCATTCTTAAATCATTGTTTGAAACCGTAGAAGAGTTTTTATTTTTAAAAGTTTTGTATGTGTTTTTGATGTTTTAATAAAAGTCCCAAATTTGACCTTATGAAACCTGCAGAAAACCTGAATTTAATGATTTCAGATTTAAGTGGTTTAAGGTTGATGTTGATGTTTAAGTAGTCAAAAGTAGGGCTGTAGCTATCAAATATTTTAGTAATCGGGTATTCTACTGAAAATGTAATCGATTAACCGAGTAATCTGATAAATTGCTTGTGACGTCACGTGCCACCTTCGATGCCTT
Source organism: Danionella dracula (assembly GCA_900490495.1). Classification (NCBI taxonomy): domain Eukaryota; kingdom Metazoa; phylum Chordata; class Actinopteri; order Cypriniformes; family Danionidae; genus Danionella; species Danionella dracula. The sequence continues at coordinate 3,460,193 of UELW01000622.1, forward strand.
CCACTCCACTCATCCATAGACATTCAATTGTAGAAGGCGCTGAAACTATTACATAAACTATGAAATTATTACATCATACATCAAAAATGCTGTTCTGGAACACAAATTAGAGGAGAACCCCTGTAAGTGTCTTTACTTTTAACTTTCATTTCTGAACAGCAGTTTCCACTTTATAAACGTTGTCCTGTTTACGCCATTGTTTTTTTTTTGCCAATACTTGCATAACTAAGTTATTATTAATAACTTAAAAGAGTTATAAACTTAAAACAGCTGAAGTTTTTTCTTTAGTCAGTCTACATCTTGCTTTGAGTATGCTAACAAAAGTAGTATTGTATCTAATAGTATCTACTGTTGAGATTTCTTATTGTTCGTTGTGGATTATGCCGTTTATAATATCTTTGACCAAGATTAACATATTAAAGATATTATTAATATTTGCTCTGTATGCGGAGCATTTAACGGTACTTCTGTCTGGTGACACCCTTCCCATAGTAGGCACTTGCTGTAATACAAAAGCTAGCAAAGTCATACGACACAAAGGTATTTTAACATGAATGAAAACAGGCAAATGCCAATTTGAAGCTAAAAATAAAATCCTCTGAATTTCCTGAATGAAGGAGCTACTATAATCTTTCCTCAGATGGAATGCTTCTCATTTTCAGTCCAGCGGAGATCCACAAATGACAAAGGGTGTAAAAAATAGCAGTGCAACTTAAATAATCCGCTCACTCAAAAGATCCAAGTTGAGCCAATCCGTGAACAATTACTGAACTGTGATCTAGCCTTCGCATTGAGTGAACTGTGAAGAACAGCGATGTTGTGCAGTGAACAAACCGACCAGGACTAACACCTGACAGCCAATCAGAATCCAGTATTCAGACAGACCATGGGGCAAAAGTAATTAAAAGAGGCTTTGAGACAAAGGATTTTGCCTCGATTTTGTTAAAATAGACTGAAGCAATATTTTTAATGCTGATAATATTTAGTTTCGATTTGTCACTACATAGTTTGTGTTTTGTTCATGTATGTAATTGGTCTTGAATAGCACATTTTCTTTAATAAGATTAACTTTAACTAAAAGATTGTCACTATTTACCTTAAGAGATAGAAGCTAATATGGAAAGAAAAATTTATTTCAAGAATGACATAAAGAATAGTTGAAATGCACACAATGTTATTTACAAGAAAAGAAATCCACCATTAATTCTTTTCATTAGTGCTGTTTTTACATTGTTTCTTAAAAGAAAAAAGTTTCATGCACCTTTTCAAGAAAAAGGAAAATAGTGTTTTAAAGAAAGTGATTATTTCTGTCATAATATTCAAATAGCTTGTTTAGGCTGGAGTTTTTACGTCATAGCATGTTTTGCCTACAAATATATATTAACAATCAATTGTATGTTAGTGTTCTGAATCGTTGTTAATAAAATATAGTCTTTTAAAAAGTGGGTTAAATCAGCATTCCTAATCATAATTTGAATTCTTTCTCTTCTAAATTTAACCAAGAAGCCTTCTTTTCTTATACCTTTGGTGCCTAAATGTATTCCGATGCAGCCTTAAAAGCTCCTAAAAGATGAGTGTAGTATTGTGAGCACAACAAAGTTCATGAGCGTATAATGGAAGTTAATGTGACACAGGGTGTGCAAAGCTTTGTTCGCAGAAGTGCAGAGCATTTAATAGAATCTGATAGACGTCAGTCCCCGGGCCCAGAGGACAGAGGGAGACCATGCTCTCATCAAGGGAGTCTTTACTCATCAAGGCAATCGGGCGCAGTGTGAAGGAATAATTTGTCAATAATTGGCCGTGTCAGTCGCGTTAGACTTTTGATAAAGTCCCTTTTCTTTAGGATCGGCCCAGCAAATATCTCCAATGGAAAGCAGCACTCAGCAGCAGATCTCGCCTCCTGATATCACCATTAAGAGCTTTAGAAGTATTTTAGCTGAATTCACACAAAGCAAAAAAAGATAGATAAATAAATAATGAAAGAGAAAAGTGGAACATCAACTGTCATGGAAGTGATATGGACTGTATAAATCATCGGGAGGGTGAAAGATAAAAGATGATCCTTTTTTTGTTGCCTCCTCAGCCAGTGCCAAGGCTAATTCGCTTACTCGAGCAAGCAATAGAGCTGGCTTTAAGTCTGAGGGCATTTTCTCTGTATTTTGTTCGCATAACAGAAGGAACTCAGAGTCCTTTGTCTCATCATTTGGAAGCATGGGATCTGTAATCCATTTGGAGAGGCCAAGGATGCCTTTCTGTAGATATGGTGAAACTCCATATGAAATATCTCTGAATTGCAGAGCTTCATCAGATTACCCACAATCCTTGATGACAGCTACATTCCAGAGAGCGGCTTAAACAGGTGGTTGCAAATTTTGCTGGATATGCTTGTGGTTGATGGACTCCGGGTTATCAAGTGAATCTAAGGTGGTGTCGTCATATTAACAGAGTTTTTGTCAGACCTGGAAATTTAATTGTATGGGAAGTTGTCCCCTAGTGGCTATATCTGGACAGAGATCAGCATACTATCATGATGTCAAGGCCTGGTCTTGTTCACCCTCTGACCTTTTTGTCAACTGGGCCTAGTTTGCATACTGGGATACTTTCCTTTTTATGCAAATTGACCCTGAGAGATGCCTTTGCTTTGTGTGGATTCTGAAGAGCATATGGGGGTATTTATACAAAAGGTTATTCTTAGTATTTTTTTATGTTAGATTTGACATTTTTATATTTTAGTGCTTTAATTACAAAAGTGTCATGTTGGATGAAAACTATAAGCTTAAATGGAACCAAATCAATCTATCACAGTATGAACTTATTGCGAATTGAAATGTGATCAATAGCAAGTTCCTGATTGGGGTTTTTTTGTTCTCAATCCAATCCTATCATTTGTGTATGAGTATATACTAATGCCGATATTTCCCCAATCTGATCTTTGTTTTTAGATCAAATACATTTTGCCAATGCAATACAAAAGAGAGACTAAAACTCATTCAAGTTGTCACAAGTTTCTGTTTTATTATCCGTTCATGGATTGACAATTCAGTTGTAAAAAGTAAATATATGGTTAAGTACAAATAGTGCGTCACGGTGACGCAGTGGGTAGGACGGTCGTCTCACAGCAAGAAGGTCGCTGGTTCGAGCCTCGGCTGGGTCAGTTGGTATCTCTGTGTGGAGTTTTCCCATCGCGTGGGTTTACGCCGTGTGCTCCGGTTTCCCCCACAAGACAAAAGACATGCGATATAAGTGAATTGAAACAAACGATTGTCCATTTCAGTATGAGTGTGAGTGTGTGTAATGGGTTGCGGCTGGAAGGGCGTCCGCCGCTTAAAACATATCCCGTAATAGTTGGCGGTTCATTCCGCTGTGGCAACCCCGAAAGGGAAAAAGCCGACAAGATAATGGACAAGATAAATACAAATAAAGCTTTACAAAATATATTGAATAAACAATTTTTTGAATAAAACTAATTTAGTGAAAACTTGAAAATTACAATCGTGTGATACTAACAATTAAAATAAATTATTTTCAAATACTGTATTTGGTGACATTTAAGTCCAATTAGCTGCATTAGCAATTCATGTGATTTGTTAGTGAGTAGACAAATGGGCGTGGCTATGGCCATCAAGGCTTTTTGAGCTGCCAGAAAAATAAAATAAGATTCCACAAACATGCACAAACCAATGCTTGAGGCATCTTTTTAAGAGGAAACAATACTAAAACATACAAGACATATTTGAAAAGTCCAGTTTATATGATCTTTTAAAATAAACTGTGGATGAATAAGTCCACTGAAGTGTTTTGCGGAAATCTATTAATTGACTTTAGTCATAATCAAAAACACAATAAAAATGAATTTATTGGCTAAATTCACAAGTGAGACTGAAAACATATTTTGGGGGAAATGTAAAAGAAAAATCTTTTAATCACAGTGTTGGAAATATTAATATTAATATTGACTTCTTTTTTCCCATTTTTTTTTAGAATTGTTTGTTTTTGGGCAATGTTTTTTTTTTCTCATTCACTGTTTTTTGCCCCATTGACTTACATTATAGCAACTTTTTTTACACCATCAAAATCAATGTCTTCTTGATTGTTAGTCCAACGAAAGGTTAAATATGTAATTTTTAGCTGTTACTCATTATTTGGCATCATAAACCCTCTGCCTCAGGGGTCTCAAGCTCAATTGAACACACCTGATTTCACAAATGACCCCCTTCTTGGCTTGTTTGAAGCTTCTCAGATGTCTCTGGGAAATGTGTAGGAACAGTAACGAGCAAGGACTGTGGCACTCCAGGAATTATTCTTTATTTTGCTAAGTGAAGCAAAATTCAAGTGTTCTAAGGTGGTGTTTTGTATGTTTATTAAAAGATTCTCATTATTAGGCTAAAATTACAGTCTGACATAAAGGATTCCTTATTCATCAGTGTTGAATAATGAGAATGAGTGGATTGTGGGTAAAGGGCTTGGCTGGGTAGGGAGTAAAAAGACAGACACATTAATATTCTCTCCCCTCTTAAAGACTTCAGCAGAAAAAAGCGAAAAGAAAGAAACGAGACATCTATCGCTCTCACCCCATGCTTTTATTTCCTATTGCTTCATCTTAAATTTCCATTATTCACAGAGAAAAAGCCAAGCCAAGCCTGTTCACTCTGCTCGCTGACACGGGCGGCCCCCCTCGCGCACTCGCACTCGCATACATTCAGTTCAACCAAACACTATTATTAATCATCCCTATCACTTTTCCCATCTCCCTGCTATTTGCTGTTTAATCACTAAAATAATATCAAGAGGGGGGTAGAGGGCCTGTTACCAAGGCGACCAAATGGAAAAGGTCAGGGTGAGTTTATCTTATCACTGATAGAGAATGGTTACTAATTACAGATAGGTACTACCACTGCTCAATCCACAGGGCCCTGCCTTAAAACACTATCAGCAATCCACACCAGCCCGATATTAAAATTATCTGCAGTCATCCACAGACACTCACAGACACACCTCGTCCTGGCGCACACTGAATTCTTGGTTCGTTAGAGTTGCTAATGTATAAATTGCACTTAATATTGCTGATAAACAAAAGCATAGCATGCTAAGGAGAGTGGTTAGAAAAGCTTGACTTTGATTTATGACAGGGTAGATGCTATTAATGTCTCACGCTATCGGTTGAAGCAGGTCCTCATCAAATATTTGCTTTATTAGTGTAAATGTCCAGAAACCGTTGGCTAACATCCTGGTAACCGCGTCCTGTTGAGAAGTTTTGATCCCCAGCTTTAAACCTGTGAACTACTGACCCAAACTAAAGTGACCCTTTATTAGTTCATCCTGAAGCGAGTCGCCCTCATTAATGTTGCCTTACCTTCATTTGAGGTTAATGACAAACCAGTTGTAATTAGATTTAGCGAGGCTGTGAAGATAAGGATGCTAATTAAGGGTAGATGTTTGTGTACGTGCTTTCGCGTGCGTGATGTTCTTGTTAGAGTATTGTTTTAATTTCTTTCTTCCGTTTACTGTTGATTTTGTGAATATCGTAGAGCGTATAATTAGCGGTGAGTGAATTAATTGCATGTATGAGTTAAATCACAACAATTAATCTGTTGATGCCGATCATTAAAGTGTTCTACTTGATCGCTGACTCTTCTCTCTACTGAGCTGTTAACCGTTACAGCTTTATGTTCATCTGTCCAGTAGTAAAAATGGCATGCTTGGGCTGAGTTCATAGTAGTTTAAGTAAAATTACAGACTTGATTTAGGGATTGTAGTTCATTGATTTGTTTGTTTGAAGCGGATATGCTAATTAACCAAACTTGCCAAACTAATTAATGATTAACCAAACTTGCATCACATGCCTTACTTAAACTCGCTCCCACCGAAGGGCAAATGTGACTTTTTTTTTGCAATATTCGGCCAAATATGTGGTGCATCCCAGGTTGCAAGTATAGAGATACGGTTTGCATTTTAAATTCGTATATATTTAATGTGAAATTTCCAACAAAATTCTGGTGATCTCTAGAGAAAAACATTTTGAAGGAATCTTTTTCCAGAAATTCCATTTTGATTCTGAACTCGGTCATCTTAAGCTGACAAAGCCTATCAAATAGTAATCATCAGTTATTATAGATTGTTTAAGTTTTAAATTGAAGTTATATTCACATTTTCTTTTCCTTAAGCTAATACAAGAGTGTTTGAAAAAGATGCTCTTCAGTCAATTTTGATCCTTTTATGAATAATAATGCGTAAATATCAATGCTATGGAAGAGTACAATCAACTGCTTCAGTTACATGTTACTGAAAAAATGGGTTATTTTGGTTGTTTTAAATGGTTGCCACTTAATGAACGTATTCAGGTGTGTAAGTGGAATTAATCAGAAAAGCTGACGTATAACTATAAACTATATATATGTAAGTTTGAGCAAAAAGAGCAAACAGACATGTTCTGTTTGTTCACATCTTAGACATGCGTATCAGAGTAAGCTGGTGTTTCCGTGCTCTCTTTCATTTATCATCTTTGACATTTGGCTGTGCTCTCTTTATCTTCCTCTCATCTGAAAAGAACACATTTTTCCCATCAGAAATCCCGTTGTGACTTTTGCGTTTGAGGGGTGGTGATACTTCCTTTCGTGAACGGCATCTTGGTGTGGATCTTTCCTGGGCTGTTTTCCCTCGTCTCCCCAATCTCTTCTTCCCCTCTTCTGTACCTCTCTCTCTCTCTCTCTCACTCTCTCTCTCGACAGGGATGTTATCTAAGGCACTGAGGGCTCCAGTGATGCCCTGCCTCTTGAAAATACCCCCTTTCTTTCCTGCTGCCAGCTGTGAGATGGTTTATATTTAACATACCTACTCCATCTGCCCTCGCTCCACATTCTCCATACTTATCTCTGCCCCCTCACACTTCACTGTAGTTTTATTTACTTTTTTATTTTGTGCCTGCATGACAATAGCTAAAGATAACATTTCAAAAGCAAATCCTGATTCTTTCCTTTGCTGCTATCCTGCAGATATGTGTTGGGATGCTTGGCACTCAGATGTAGCACATGTGCAACTCTGAATAGTGTGTTGAATTTTTTAAGGTTTGTGTAGGACTTCGGTGTCATTTGAAACATGAATGTGAAACATTCTTCTTTTTTCTTTAGCTGCTTTACTTTTGAATAGGTTAAAATGTAGTTGTGACATTTCTGTAACACCATTTGGCCTTTGTTTTTATTAGTAATTACTGGAAAAACACCAGTATTACTTTTTAGTTTGTTACTAAAAAGTTTAAATTGTTATTATTTAAAAATTGCCAGCTCCTGTCCTGGAGGACCTTGTTTTAGTTGCAAATATACTACTCTATTTTCAGACAAGCCAAGATTACCCTAATTAGTGCAACAGGTGTGTTTAATGATGGGTGAACCAAACAATTTGCAGGCCATTAGCCCTCCAGGACTGTAGTTGGTGTCCTCTGATAAACACTTGATTTGAGTAGGAATGTGTCCACATTTTCAGGAAGTCACTCGCAGAAGAGTTTGCTTTATTTTGGATGAGCCTTGATAGTGAATCAATAGATTTTTAGAGAGTAGGCTGTGTTTTTTTTTAGTTTGCTTCCTTCTGTTCTGTTCATTCATATTCACTCATGTTTGCTGTAAAGTGTGGACTTGGGACAATATCTGTCTAAATCTATTTATTTTTCCTTTGCAAATTATGCGTCTGATCATATTTATAGGTAATAGTAAATTAATAGTTATATTTATGAAAATATGTTATGAGGTTATGAAAACTTCAAATCACCCTATTTTTATTTGCTATAGGATAAAAGGTTATAGCCAAAAAATTCCATCTGAAATGGCACACCTCAAGTTAAGAAATTTTGAATAGTGTATTTGTTTTTCAACATAAATTGTGCCGTTTTATTCAACACTTTCATATTTTCTTTTGAATATGTCATGGCTTCTATCTTTCTTGTAGTTACGAGTCTGAATTGTAATCCCAGAATATACATTTTCTCATATTGTTTGTTGAAATCATTGTAATTGGGTTTAATGCAAATCAAAGTTCAACAACTCAGTCATAGTTTAAAAGCTGGGTTTTGGCCATCACATCAGCGATAGGAAAGAATGTGTTTTTAACTCTGTGCTCGTCTTCCTCAACTCCTAGTCAGTAGCTCTCTTTTTTTATGTGCTTTTATGGTGATGAAGTCATAACAGTTATCCAAGAGCCATAAAGGGATTTTCTGCCTCTTGACAAGGAAAAGAAAAGCGTTGGACACACTCGCACTCGATAACATTTGGATTAAAAAAAGGTCAAATAAAAACAAAACATTTTGTGTATCAGTAGTTAATGCAAAAGATAGCGGAGATTGTGTGTGATTTTTAAGAGTTGTTAAGGTATTAAACAATGAGTTGATGAGCACAATTTAGCAGTTTGTTTTTTTCATTGTTATTCACATTACCACTAAATGTGCAAAGGCTTCAAAACGTAATGGATAAATGCTGTTTCTGTTCAGTGGCATTCAGGCCAAGTTTGATTTCCAACCATGCTAATCTTTATTTACCTAATTTTTAAAACTTATTCACTTGAGTAAATTTGTTTCTCTGGCACAAGAAAATATCTGTCTAACAGATCAAGTCACAGTCTCACAAGAGAGTATGGAGACAGAATGATCTCAAAATTATTTGAATGTGTTTATAATAAGTCTAATTCCATAGGCTCATAGCAGAAATCAAATATGCAAAAGTTTAATTTGTAAATTTAAAAGTTAAGTTTGTACATTAAAAGCAAAACATTGAGAGCAAAAATGTTTCCCCAAAACAATCATACATTTTCAATCGAAAGCAAAAAATGTCCCTTCATTTTACATGCTTATACATTTGCCTGATACAAGCATTATTTTTATACATTACAGTTATTATTTTTCACAAGGTAAGTCTTCGTGTTGTACAATTCTTTATTTTAGGGTATGCCAGGCTTTAGCAATAGCGTATCTTAGTCAGTAAATATGTGTGACCTGACCAAAAGTATGTGTGTAAAACATATTGCAATTGTGAATATCAGCCTTATATAGACAAAGACATAAGACTGAGATTGGTGTTCAATCTCCCTATGATAATTAGTTTGAGTTAAACCATTAAAAAAATTATAATGTCCTCAAAATAACTGCTTTATTTAGCATAGTTGCTTTAGAAACGTTGCTGTTTGCTTGAACTTGTGTGTATTATTATTAGTTTGTTTAAGCTTTAAACATGCTACCCATTAAATTTTCAAGTGCAATTTTATCACGTGTGATTTTGATTTTTGAACGTGAGAGTGCCTATAATCATTTTTTAAACGAAACTGAAAAGGGAACAGTATCTTTAAAAAGGAATGCAGCATCAGAAACGTTCTAATAAATGATCTGCCCGGAGTGAACCATTTTTTGTTTTATAAATGATGTTCTAGCCCCATTTTACATGTTATGCCTCACATGCATCTCCACTTGATGCAACAGGTTACTGTTGCTTCAATAAGTTATTGTTTACTGCAGCTGCAATAAAAAGTGCATTGAGTATTTGCCCCATTTTATTTATTACAATTTTTGAAGGGGTTGCAATATTAGATCGAAGATAACTGTGGCATTTTCAGGTCAAGCAATTAAACTTGTGACTTAAATCTGTGTGTTCAGAATGATAAAAAAGGAAGAAATTTCTTCAATTTATCTAAATGGTCAATATGTCTAGGCAGGGATTTAGGGTCTAGCCCTAAATCACAATAAATTCTACAATTAGCTACTTTATAGTTATGTATATCTATTTTAAACATGTTAAAGCAAAATTTCCATGTTTGGATTTTGTGCTGACTACAACCATTCAGAAGTCTATGTTTTTTTTGCTCAAACTGATTAGTTCGCCTCCCTCGCTGCTCTACGTTGAGGTATCTCGTGAGCGGCGTGTTTGTGTGATCTGCCGTGTTTAGTCTTTATTCTTGATTGGAACAGCTGCAGATTTGTCTAGATGGGGGAGCTGGAAGATCCGCACAAACCTTTGTCTTCTAGAATCTCTTATCTCATGGTCAGAGTCTGAATATGCATTGAAGGCCGTGTTCATATCTGTGTGTGAAGATGTGATAGATCTGCGGTGTGCTGTCTGAGGTGAAAGTGATGTGCATGATGGAACAGTGAATTGAGGGAGTGAAACGAGGATGTGAAGTCTTCTCCTCCACATACCGTGTCCATGGCTGCCTCCCCCCTTCTCTCTGAAGATGTTCTGGGTGAAGATGAGTCTTTAGAGGAATTGCTCTTATCCTCCCTCACCTCTTTCAACTCTTCCTCCTTCTTGATTATTAAATGGTGATTTAAATGAGTACCAAGTGAGTTAGTTTGCATCATCTGCCTTGAATTTGCACTTTTGATATTAGTTTAATTTGCGCTTGTTTGTTTCTTTGGCTCGTGTTACTTTAATTGAGAGGAGTTTTCATGGGAAAAGAATGTGTCTGAAAATTACCTCAAGCTTATCCAAGGACAGCTCATATCAATCAAGTTCGGGGCCGATAACAAATGCTACATCGTATTTGAAAGGCCGTTTGCCAGTATTATGAGAATGTATTTTTCTTCTCTGGGTTTTGATGAGGTAAGAGTCATTAAATTGTGAGAAAGTTTTAAACTGTTTAAACTGCAAAAAAAAAAAATTGTTGTAAAATAATAACAAATGAAATATTTAGTTTTGTGCACTAGGTGATTTGGTGTATTTGCTATTGTTATCTTTTTTGATGTTACAAATACATAAACACATTTTAGCTATAATCTTTTCCTTTTGTGTTTGATGGGAAATTAGGGTGTGTGGTTAATCTGGGTTATTTACTGCTTTTTTCCTCTTGATGTTTAATAAAAAAACTTTTTTAAATAGTTTACAAGCCTGTCTGTTAACACTTATTGTGTGTATTACAAGGTTGTGTCCCCTGAGTAACCCCAAGACTTTGTTTTCCAGTTGATGTCCCTCAGCAGTTGTTGCTAAAACCCATTGACATGATTGAGAGATGAAGGCCTCTGTTATGCTTTTTCACCGAATATAAAATTGCTTATTCTTTAGGATTGATCTGAGGCTGAAAGGAGAGAAGAAAGGGGTAGGTAGCTCAAAGTAACTAAACGTTTATGTCAAATTCAAGCCTGTTGTGGACATGCAAGTTCCTTAAGTTGTTGGTTCACAATTAGATTTTTTTTTTCATTGATGTAAGGATACTTATTTGTTTATTTAATCTTTTTTTTAGAATTACACATGTTTACCTTGATTATGTGGGGTTGAATTGTTATGTGATTATTGCATAGTGCAGAGTTGCTAGTCCTCAATAGATTGCAAATTATATGTATTCTCGTGTTTCTTTTAAAAAGTTAGAAAATAACAAAAAATAATAAATTCAAGATCATGTCAAAGCCATGAAAATGTGGAGCTATTCTTTTATTTGCTCTATGCTTTGTTTGGACTTAGACAGTTCCCTTAAATAAATACTTTTGTTTTGGAGCTAGTTTTGGAAAACCCAGGTAATTAAAATGTGAAAACCCTTTCCCTGTAGGATGATAGCCAGGGTCAGACTTCCAGATTTGCACACACTTGTTAACAAAAGAATCAAGTTTCATTCAGAGATCTGCTTCTAAAAAACCTACAGGACAATCTGGAGATTCCCAGGGTCAGGGTGTATATCCTGTATTCAGTATTAGTATTGAATCCTAGGGAAATGATCTGAAATTCATTCTGATGCTTATCATGAGTTGATCTGCAAATAAACTTGGATCTACTATTTATGTTATATTTCACTAGTATCTAGTAACAGTCTGTGTTTGAAAATAATTCTTCCTTGTAAGAAATCATTTAGATGATAACAACAGCATGTACTGTATTTTATTTCTACTTGCATTAGAGCCGTGTGAGTCCCCGCTGTCATTCATATATGCGAGAAAATATCAAATGGAACACAAACAGTTGAAATAATTTTTTTTAAAGAATTACATATCTGAAGAAAGCACATCTAATGCAAGGCAAGGAAATTTATTTGTATAGCACATTTTTTACACATTGACAATACAAAGTGCTTTACAGAAGAATGCAGATCACAGATAAAACAGGCAATAAAAACAGATCATAGATAAAAAAGAGATAAGACATTAATGCAATTAAAATTCGTAGCTTAAAAGAAAAGATTTAAAAAAGAACGTTCATAGGTGCAGTGCTGTTCTGACAGCAGTGCTCAGTAAGTAAGTGTACATTTTAAATGAATGCGTTTTTAGTCTAAATTTAAATGTGACAAAAGTTTTAGCCCCTCTAATCTCTTCTGAAAGCTGGTTCCAGCTGCGAGTAGCATAGTAACTGAAAGCAAACTCTCCCTAATTACAACAAGCTTTTGTGTTTTGTCTGATTAAGAATGAAGTCTGGTCAACCATTTCCAAGTCTATAGAATTTTGGGATTTGTAAAGCAAAATGACAACACTCTTGAATATTTTAAAAGAAGGATGTTTATTTAGATTTATGCAAAAACCAGGGTCAGAACACACCTGTTTGCCATTTTTGTTACATCAGAATATTTAGTGCCAAAGCTCAAATCGAGGCAGGATTTTGTCACTGGTTAATAATGGAAAAGTTTATGATGCTGAAAATAGAACAGTTTTTTTCCCTCAACACCCAAAATTATATATAGTGTGTTGTGATCGATTATTTGATGTGTAATTAGGATGCCAAACTTAGCTTACTGTCCTTTATAGACGCTGTCCTTATGAAAATTCACTTTTATCACTTATAGAGATATTTGAAGATGTACAACTTTTGGCAAGTCAAAAAAATATTTTGTTAATGTAAATATAGGGATCTATGTAATTTTACCTTTATGAAAAGTATAGGGTGAAGAAATACAGATCATGACCCCTTTAAATCGAGTGGTTTTGAACAATTTGATGGTTGTAGTTTTGGATACATAATTGGTTTATCATCCTCGTTGAGCCCAAAATAACAACTTCATTTGTTTAAATGGTTAAAATCATATAGTTGTGTAGCATGTTTATATATATTTTTTAACCTTTTTTTTTTACTTTTCAAAACATTTTCTTAATGTGCGTAACCATTTAATAGTGGGTTTTACAAGGTTTTTAAGTATTGGGTAAAGATAAGAGTGAATAAACTTTTAGATGTTTTCTGGGCTCCTCCCGCGTTTGCTGTAAGGGGGGGCATGGGCTGGATCTGGGGGTAGTGAAGTTGCCAGGCAGCCAGAGTTGAGACCCTGGACTATCCAAGTCAGGCACGCAGACAAGAGCCAGAAGATAAGCTGCTGATAAAAGATAGAAAATAGCAGCAGATTTCAACTTTCCCACCATCCAAGATTCACTGGGAGGAGGGGTGGCTGAATCAACTACTTATTTCATCCGTCCATATCTGTCTTTCCCCACGAACAACTTGCAAGGCTATTGAGAAGCCACACACACATTCAATCTTAGCAATGGCCATTTCACAGAGAATGCACATAACATCTTCACAGAAAATGTTTCTCTTCATCACATGCTGCTCCTCTCTCCATCTGATTCCGTCTCTCACTTTTCGATGTTTCTATTCAGTAATTCTCCTCATACATACTTTCACACACATCCCCCATCATGTATTGTATCATTGTGAGTAAGCACAGCACAGGACACATGGTTAGCTATGAGTTTTCTCATATTGTACGTTTAGTCTAATTCGGCTGTTACAAATGTGAGCTGAAGGTTAGTGTTGACATGAAGCAGTTTGTTTAGCACGGGCCTGTAACAGGTAGCAGTGCGATGTAGATCTATAGCAATGCGAGAAAATGCAAGGTTTATTGTGCAAATAGTTTTCCGAATGCATTAATTACATTTATGATTAATTATGAAAAGCTTAGCTTTTAATAGCTTAAGTATACCCATAAAATCAGGATTGGTTGAACATTTATTGTTGCGTCTTATGTCATTAAGAAGAACAGACTTAAAATTGAAAAGCTAGAGAAGCAACTTATTATTAAGAACAGTTTTCTTTTGTAAGTAGGTTTATGTCTAGTTTAATTTAGTTTCAGCCTTAGATGCCACACCAGTAGAACGCTAGCTTAACGTCTGAATTTTGTATGGAAAGTTGGAAACCCTTCAGGAATCAGGAAATCGTGGTATGTTTGGTTAAACTTATCCAGATTTACACCAGTAGTGAGTGTCAGGTTTATTTGTGTTCTGATAGGAAACAACGTAAAGGCTTACCATCAAGAACTTTGAATATCTAGTCTGAGTCTGCATACGTTCTCCACTCCCACCAAATTCTCTTGTTGCATGTCGGTCAGTTATTGTGGTAACATTTTTAAGCCCCGACACATGACACTATGAGAAAGACATAGGATTTGTCATGTCAGTCAAATGGCCTCATGGATCATTTTGCCAAAAAAAGCTGCCAAAACCTCACTAGACTGAGTGTAATATGTCCCGTTATAATGTATGATTTTGTTGTATGAGTTCTGTGTGTGCTGTTAGATTCTTTCAGCCATTATAGACCTAATAATGCAGAAGGCAGGGATCAAAGATGCTGAAAAAAAAAGATCTGTTATATTTTAAATCTGATACATTTTCTCAGCAGGCCTTTCTTGGAGAGCGCTAAGACAAACATCAGTACAAGTGTTTCAACAAGGAAAACAGTCATAGGTTGTATTTTTATTGGGTTTATTTTGCCCTCTACAGGAAGCCTGTGATAAATGGCTCAGAGTAGGTTTGGTTGATCTGTACTTGCATGGGTAGTTTTTCTCTCCGAGGGGCATGAGAAATACCCTCAGACACTCCATTCATCTCTATGGCGACCCGGCTAGCTTGTAACCTTAGAGATATCGCTGCAGACAATCACACCTGCCCTCCGAGGACACAAAGACCAATTTCCAGAGGAGGACTAAAATCTGATTTCTCCCTGTTCAGTGAATCCATCTTTCTGTTTTTATTCCTCCATTCTTTCTCTCTCATTCTCTCCCCAGCCCTATCGCCTCTCCTTGACCATTATCTGGCAGACAGCTCCTGCTCATTAAGGAGTTAATTTTCTTCTCTCTATCTCTGATTAGGATAGTTCAACCTAAAGCACTGTGAATTCTTTTTTAAAAAGTCCCCTCCGTTATCAAAAAGGGAATAGGGGGATATTTAATCGTTTAAGTAGTCTTCCAGTGGAACTGCTTCTGTTGGCGTTTTTTTCTCTCTCACTCTTCCCATTTCTTCTTCCCATCAATGTAAAGAAATCCAACAGAAGCCGCCCAGCTCAGTAATTCAGTTTTTAAAGCATGGAGGGAAAAAAAACGACTTGATGAAATTCCGCTATCAGCGCCGAACCAATATGCAAAATATCTCGCTGGAAATCAAATAGCTATTATGTTTTCATTTCCACGTCGGCGTATTTGCTTAATGAAGAGGAGACAGATCAGACCGGTGGAGTCTGCAGGAGGCGATAACCGGGAACGGCTCGCAGCTATCCACACAGTCAGAGAGAGTGAGAGAGAGAGAGAGAGATGTGGGGGAAACGAAAGGGCTGGCACAAGCAGAGAAAAGGTACAGACAGTAATGTGATGGAGGGATGTGAAAAGAAGAGAAGGAAGCATGAAGAGTGAGAGAAGATGATAAGGAAATCGAGGGATGTCTTTAAGATGTGCCTCTTCGCAGTGTCCCGACCTCGCGGGTGTTTGATGTTTGACAACCAACTGACAAATCCATGCTGAGGATCAGTCAGACCCGTTTGAAGTGCTCCGATGCCCAGCGCACATGAATATCATCAGCGCACGTTATCACATTACAATAATCAGCCATTATCATAAGTATTCTAATCACTCACTCGTGTGATTTGACTGATGGAAATGAGGACAGTATCTCGCTGTGCTGTTTATTCTCTTTATTTCATTATTAACATGCCTCGTCAAGTAGAACTTTGGTGTTTGTTCTTTCTGCGTTCTTCGGTTTAAGACATGAATCATTTTGCAATTGTTCTTAGATTCACATTCATTTAGCTCTAAAGTAAATACTGTAAACCTGGTAGAGCTTTATTTCGAAGCATTTCTCCTATGTTTTCAGATTTGAGAGAAAATTTTTTATAAATTCTGTCCAAGCTGCTGCATTTTTACGATATAATCATTACTTGTCTTGTTTAGGAAAACGAAAATGTACAAATGGTAAAAAAGACCATTACTGTGAACTTATTTAGAGCCAAAAACCCTTTTAAAAAGGGCTAGCAAAGTAATTAAATATTTTAATATTTTCAGTTTATTGTCTGTTCTGTTCAGTTCTGTACTTCAATACTCAGAATCCCAATGGATTGTATTGCATTTATCGAATTGAAATGCATGTGTGTAAATCTTTGTAAACATTAGTGTGCAATCATGTAATCAATAATGAGATGATTTAGATATTATACATTGGTGATATCTTTAATTCCCAGTAGTGAATGCATAACGTCAACACCCGGCAGCAGGGCACAAAGACAAATGGGGAAAACAGAAGCATCTGAGCAATGGCAAGCTCTTTTTATGAGGAAAGTTCATTTTTACATGTGGATATTCAGTCAATATTTTAAATATGTTCAACGTAAGGAAAATAACCTTAGTTATTTAAGTAACCTTCACCTTAGGTGAAGTGCACCCTTTGCTTAACTTGAAGTACCTGCAGCGACAGCACGGACACATCAAGATCATTGTGAAGCCCCACAAGCACCAAAAACTTTAATTTGATCCTAAAGTACTAACAACATCAAAATCTAAGAAACAATAATCTTGTTGTGGTGTACGTAGTAAAAGAAATGTTACCTCTAAAAATAAAGACCTTAATTAACACTCCTCCTTTGTATTTTGCCCTCAATCTCAGGCAATGATAGAGTAATTAAGCAATTAAAAATTAACAAGTAATATATCTAGTAATATAACTAGTTTTTTCTGTATATAGTAATATAGTAAAGTAAGGCATTACTAATTTAGAGGGTAATATGTAAAATATTACTTTTTTGAGTAACTAGCCCCAACACTGCTTGTAAGTGATGAACTTCTTTTGGCCTTTGAGTGTAAAGTTACTCCACTCCTCTGATTGAACAGAAGGGGGCTATTTTCCAGCACATTCATTGCCTGCTGTGTTGGCAGAATCGGACTGGGCTTGAGTCTTGGCAGAGTTGGTGAAAGTCCACTCCTGTCCAGTCGCGTGTCCACACGCTGAGGCCCGGAGGCTCAGAGCTTTTATCAGCAGCTCCAGCGACGCTGCTGACACCAGACTCGTCCAGCCAGACCTCACTCTCATCAATCTTTTCAGCTCTTCTTCTGCTCACAGATCGATAGCTCTCCTGTGCTTTCCTGTATAGAAAACATTGTGCCTTATGTTAGCTGTTTAGTCTTTAGACCTGAACATTTGTTAACTGCTTAATTGTCTAAAAATCGTCTAAAAATTGTCTGATGAAATCGTCTAAAAATAATCACGCTCATTCTAGGTTAACATTGACATTTGATAGACTCTTCTGAAGGAATTCTGAGATCTGATTTTGACTTCTGTACTTTCAAGTACCCTTGGATCCAGTATGGGATGGAATCATCTCATTTGTATTGCCAAGAGCTTGCAATGCCCTCGCCTCTGATCAACGTGTGACCACTTGTGTCGGAAATTACGAGTCAGACACTTCCTTTAACACACACCTCGAGGTCTTTCTTCTCAAGCACCTATCCTTTTTACCCTTCTGTGTTTGTGCTGTTCAGTAATGTGGTGATTAAGGTGAGGATGAGGAAGTTTATTCGTTTAATCATGCTTTTGGTTTGATGTGTTGTCTTTTAGTTTAATCACTGGCGCTAAGCACGCTGGTTTGATGTGGACGGAGCTGTTAATAAAGCCCTATCTCTACCGCCTTCATCAGCTTTCTCACTTTGTTCTGGCGCTTCGAGAGCCAGAGAACTCAAATCTGGATTTCATTTTGTTCATCTTTCTTTTGCTTTCTGTAATTGTCAAAATATGGCCTTTTGCGATTAAAGCTTTAGTTTTTAAACATTGAAGAAAGAAGAGTATTGTGGGTCATTCTATAATGACATTAAAAGGGTTGTTATTAATCAAGGTATTCATTTTGTCCTTTTTATTAGCAAAAATAACGACATTTTTAGGTAGTTAAGTTAAATTGGAGAAATTGGGTGTATTTATTTGAACTGAACAAAGAATGCATTTGATATCTTTACATTGAATTGATCAGGTTGAGAACCAGTTAGAGCTGAAATTATTCAAGCAAAGTATTTGAATTTTGTTTTTGGTTTGATTTGTAATTTCAGGATGTCGTCTTGTGCTGGTTTGTTTTACATATCTCCTTATGATAAAAACATAAAAATGTTTTGCCACCATGGGCAATTTCTTTTGCTGCCCTATTCTTGTTAATTTACCTTATTTTGGAAAATTTCATTATGACCTGCGGTCTTGTTTTTTTTGTCAACATGTAAATGTACATATTTTTTGTTTCATATTTAGATATAGTTTGTTTATATTCGGTGCCTATAAAATTGCATTTGAGAGTTTATTTTGAACACATTGTTCAAGTACAGTAAGTTTTAGTAGAAAAAGTATCAAACTGAAAAAACATATAATTTTGCCACTCTTCTCCTGCCCTAAATGAAAACAGACCATGTTTTTTTTTTGTAGAAAAGAATTACATGTTTTTATTTTATCTTTCACACTCAGAATGACCAAAACAAAATCTGACTTAAATCTGATTTAAAGCAAGTGCATGTGTTAATATATACTGTGCAGCCAAAAGTGTAAAAAAAATACAATAAGGACAAAAAAAATAGATATATAAAAATATTTTAAATATGTTTTCTCGAACTAAATTGAAGCTGCCTCTAAAAAGCAGACTGTGCAACAAAGACTAGTGAGTTTGCTTGTGAGCTGTTGTCCTATTTTAATTTTCGTTATTTGTCATTTTAAATTAAATAAAAAAAAATGTTTGAGTGGAGTGAGATGTCTAAATTGAAAACAGTCTTAAAGCAATGTATTAAACATATATTCCTGTGTAAGATGCATATTTTATAATTTTACGATTTTAACCATTAAACTTTTCTGGTCTATTTAAGGTCAAAGCTGTAATTTGTTGATTTATTCATTTAAACCAAACAGTAATGGGAAAGAAAGTCATAATTCAGACTTGTATTTAAGCAGCAAATATAATTGGAATTCGCTACAGAGGGGCCCCTTTGTACAATTATGATTAAAGGAAAATTAATTGTCTGAAAATGTCGCCAGAGATATAGAAAATTAGATCTTGCATGGTCTGGACTACATTCTAAAAATATGGTGACTGGGATCGATCTTTTTTGCTTTTCATTCTCTCTCTCACGTCCTTTATTGCAAAGGTCCAAATCTAAGTGTGTTAATTTTATCTGAAATTACAGTGAACCATGCAGGCGTGGAAGTCGAAATTAGCCTAAAGATGTTTCATTTACAAAGACAGAAACACTTTGTCAGGGAGCGATTGTTTCTGAGCATTATCTCCGCCTGGTTTTAATTGCTTTGCAAGTGAAATTAACAGAATTAGAAAAATTGCCTTTGCCTTATTCTACAAGGCCCTTTATTCACGGGCATTGTTGTGTGCTTTGTATAGATTATAGGCGTCTTTGTTCTAGGAAGTGTAAATATATCCGCCTCCAGTCACTGCTTTAGCTCAGAACAATTCCGCACATCACAACTTAATGAAAATTCATTTGTGACAAAATGCGGTAAAATCCGATTTTCCAACCTCTGGTAATTTTGCTTTAGATCCAGATGCATAAAATAGTGTGTAAATGTGTTTTTGGGTGAATGTGCTCCTCTTAAGCCTCATTATAATAATAATAAGGCTGTTGGGGTTAAATTAACATGCTAAACGCTGTGGAGTGCACTGCAGCAGAGCTTGCTAGCCACACATTGAATTTAGTGCTTGTGTTTTGTCTTATATATTCTACCTGTAACATAAGTTCAATATTTATCATCCAATCAAATGGCGGCAGGACATTGTTTGATGCAATGTTAAGAAATTTTATTTAAAAATTTAAAGCTCTTCAGTTGTCCTATTTATTTGATTAATTTGGAATTACTTATCACATTGTTTGTGAAATAGAGAGATAGAATTTTCAAAATTAGGTAAAAAATATAATTTAAAATGGCAAACTAAACATCGTTGAACTTAACACCCAACAAAAAGTCATTGTTTCATACAAATAATATTCAGCTGTGGAGGTTCTTCAGTCGGATAGCTGACAGATTTTTTCAGATCAGGAACATATTATCAGATTTGGAGGGATTAAATGTGCATTTTTCACCCCTAACTCAGCAATTATCTCAGTATGGTTGAAAGTGTATGGTTTTGTTAGACTGCTGCCTGTTGGGAATGAATGGAGTTTTACAAACGAGTTAATCAAGGCCTGTGATAGAGCACAAGCACATGCATATCGTGTTGGGTTGCTTCCTTGTGGTCTGAAGCTCTGGGATTTCCAGCCAATTAAAGCCATAGAAGTCTTTGGTTTGAAATGAACCAGAATTTTTCTTTATCTTGTACTTATTTACAGAACACAGACCTTCTTCAATATTTTAACATGGCATATTCACATTATCTGAAGCGTCTCGGTTGAGGCTTTAGCACGATATCGAGTCTTTTGATAGGCTCATTTGAGTTTATGTTTTTGTGCTAGTAACATTCTTTCTCTGATTCGCTCTACAGGCTCGATTGGGGACCTCAATGGAAGTGAGGAGCCTTCTGATGATGTCAGCATGTCGGGAGAGGACAACGGTGCTTCAGATCAGGAAGATTCGGTGGAGTGTGACAGTCCACCTCTGTACAATGAAGGTGAAACTGTGCTTGTCCATCATATGATGTATGAAAATCACAAAAACACTCACATAGAATGTCCGTTAGTCTCCACTATTGGTGCTCCAGTCTGGATTTTTGGACCGTTTTACTGATCAGTGAACGCTGCGTCAACTAATACAGATCTCTAAACACAGGAAAGCTTATCTGGAGCTTTCTCTGCTGTAGTTTTTATTCAGCCATATACAATAATTAACAACTTAAAACATAATTAAATTTACAAAATATAGAGAATGTAAAGTCTTAATTCAAATCTGAATATTTATTTTTTCTGACCCATTCAGAGCTTGATGAATGCTCATGTAGTTAGGAGATAAAAGCAAGGAAGTCTTTAACTTGTTTATATTCTTTTAACTATAAGTTACAACAAAAAGCTACGGTGACAAGTTAGTCAGGCCAGTTTCTTCCCCATAAAAAAAATAGAAATTTGGAGTAGGTATTCGTGTGATTTAACTTCTTTTTTTATGTTAGCAAAAGGGCCGTGATTGCAGCGAATGATGGATAGATTGCACAACAGTGGACATCTTTAATCTCGCGGGTCCAATCTTTGGTTTACCCATAATTCTGTTAATAGGGGTAAAGACACTCTGGTATGATGGTGAAAGGCACGCATCAGTGTGTTTTTTTGTTATTCTTTTATTTTTAATGTATCCATTGATATTACACACATGTAAGGTGCCTACACACCAAACAGGAATGATCTGGGAAGAACGAGTGATTTCTCATTCTGCATCATTCTTGTAAACGAATTGAACGGTTGTCTGCATGCAAGTGACATGAGGGAACATCGGATTAGAATTGTTTTGCTCGTGTGTTTGCCAGTTAATGTGAATGCCCGGTGACTTTAAAGGAGCTTTCATCATAGTTTGTGAATGTTTTGCAATGCTTGAGGTCTATTATGCTGCTGTTATTTTAAATGGTGGTTTAAAACAAGGTTCTGTTGAATTAAAGTTAATGTTGGTTCACTGCTGGCTAACTCCTCGCATATTTTATCGTGACTAACTTGACGATGAAGATTGTTTTCCTCCATGTCTTTTTCAGACCTTCCCATACTATTTTGCTCATAATTCCTATAATCCATGTGCAGAAAACATGGAATCCCCTCTTTGGACTAATTAACATTTTTTTTTTTTGATTATACAAAAAAAGTTCAAATGCACTTAAAATTAGAAATTCTGAAATTTATTAAAACATTATGGATGAATTGATCCAATTCAATTGAATGAACAGATTGGGCAGAAAATTGAATTTCACTTATACAATATCACCACAAAATTTTTAATAAAAAATAAATAAATAAATAAATTGATCATGTGATTAGACTGTGGTAAGGATTTGACTGTGTGTGTGTGAGTCTATTGGTGCTAAAGAGGTTGCATAACTACAAAACATGACCAGGAACATCTCATTTAAATAGTCAAATCAGTGGAAAGTTTCAAAATAATTTACTAACACTTTACTCAGCTGCTGGAGAAAAAAACCTCATACCTTGTCTTTCAGTCAGCAAACTTGGCGTGAGTGTTTCCAGAAAGCATCTCATAGTTTAATGATGATGCGGATTGTTCTCGGAAATGCTTTACTGCACTTCTTAAAGCATTTGTAGCTATTGGTTTTCAACTATGTGTGGGTTTGTTGTATTCCTTCTTTTTGGAAAATCTTCCAGCCGCTAGATATGTATGTCACATTCTTAGTTAAGTTTCTGTTTTTCTTCTTCTATTTTTAATCTGAAAAATTCCAGTTCTTGTGAAATTGGGGACAGAGGAGATAAGAGCTGCTTCGTTGGCTGCTTTTGATAAACGCTTGGAAATTCAGTCAGGTGCTAATCGTGACTTGTTTAGAGATTGTCCTGTTGTTTGTACGTACATGTGCATTCACACAAATGAGCATGTTGTGTTTGCAAGTTCATATTTTTTGTGACATTTCGGCCAATAAGTGTTGAGGTTAACATGTTTCTTTAGCTTCTTTATCAATCTTTGGCCCCCTCCCCTTGGGGCTCCACTGTTGCCCGGTGCTGCTATTATCAGCCTCTGTAAATCAGCCGTGTTTGACGAACCTGCTCTTTCAACCCGCGATCAATACCAGGTCTTTATCAGGCCAGCAGTGGCTAATAAAGGCAAGCTCCCTTATCCACCATCTGGGAGAGAAAGAGACAGGCGATAACCAACTGATAACTGCTTCAGAAAAACACTCACCCAGTCACAGGACTCAGAGTGCCGATAACCACCTGTAAGACGTGGATATAAATAAAAAGAAAATTTGGCAAAGCAACCTCTTGTTTCCAAATAAAAGGGTCTGTCTTGAGTGATGTGAAGAGGCATGTGATTGTACTGTCCTCATCCATATCAGAAGAGAAGCTGATTGATCTGAAGCTAAGATGGCTTGCTGTTCTAGAACATCTTTTCTTATCTTGTGCTGAACAATGAAATTGAGCTAGTTTATAAAATCCAACAAAATTTGAACTGAAAAAGATCTGACAAATTTTTTTTACTGTCAGCAGGGTTTCTGTGGGGTCTTAAAGTCTTAACATTTAAAAGGCCTCATTTTAGGCCTGAAAAGTCTTTTAAAAAGTGAACTGCAGCTGGAGTCAGTGCTTCAAGATGTTGATTTCAACTATTGCAGTCTCTTGTTTTCATTTTCCAACAGGACTTGCCTCCCACACACAGTGCCACATGCATCAGAAAGTGGTTTTAAGGTTCCATATCATGCCCCTTCTAAATCATTTATAGTTGTCCATAATATTGTCCATAACAAAAACTATCACAGCTCCCTTAATAATAGTAGTAAAAATCAAAAGGTAGTACAGTGGTACGTCAACATACGAATTATATACGAATAATAATTCACTCTATGGAAAATTCAAGATATGAAAGGTCACGTGATGAATATTTACTTTCAAGATACTAAAAAACGTGCACGAGGGATACATATTTGACATTTGAAATTCAGGTGGAAGACAACACTGGGAAGCCTTGACTGCATTAAGGTTAGGGGTAATGTACAAGTAAACAAGCAAACTTTTTCCTTTAATAATACTTGTGAAGAGCCGTTATCAGAAGCATGGCACGACAATGACAACAAAACAGCGTAGTCCAATGGGGAGATAAAATGAAGTGAGGAGGACAAAACAGATTTTTGAATGAAGAGGACATTTAGGGTACTTTCAGACTGGGAATGTCTCGTCTGCTCTATTTCGGAGAATAGTTGCCCACCTAACATCCAAGTGTTTTTGTGAAATGGATTACAGACACCAGTCTGAAAGGGCCCTGTGGTAGAGTGCTCGACTGATTTAAGGCGATAGATGGAAGTGCACAACCTGCCACAATAGTCTGTTTGCCTAAAGAATTTGGCCAGCTTGAAATGATGCATGTTGAACAGGGGAAGCTGCAGTTATCAGATTAACAGAGCTTGTTGGATTGCCCATGGAGTGAATATTTTTGTGTGAGCTTATGAGTGCTTGCTTGTGCATGTAGACTCAGGAGACTGCAGTGAAGCCAGGACGATGGCAGCACCCATCCACCCAACCCTCTTTTCCTGATACCTGCCATCTCTGCTCAGATGATATGGGAGATTATATTGATAATATTAAATGCAATAACTCTGGCTCCAGCTCCTGTCCCTGTGCTGAGCGCTGCAGGATAAAATCAATGTGCCATTCAGTGTGATTTATAGCTGAAAATAATAGGGCTTCCTAGGCAGGGAGGGTGGCACGTCATGCTCACGGACCGAGTGAGGGCCTGGACAGGACCGTGAGGTTTCATGGAGGGCGTGATATTAATGCAGTGGTTGGAGATAAGATCTTCATCAACAAATATAACAGCAGTGCATCACATGGACGATTAGACATTTATGACTGATATTGATTGGTAATATCGCTGTTTATCGCAAGGGTAAACATGCCCTTTGTGCATCGCAGATGATTTGTAATCAAGGTGGGGTGAAGTGGAGATCACCAAAAGTGGAGTTAGGGGAAAGAGGACAAAAGACATGTCTGTGTACGTGCAGAGATGTAAAAGTGAGACTCACCCAAGCAAAAAAAAAAAGGGAGAGACAGAATGACTGCTATCTACTAGGTAATCGCTGTGATCAAAGAGATTCACTAATCATTGGCCTCGTGAGCTGAGAGATCTGTTCTTTGTCTTTCACACTGATGAAAAAGATCAGCATAAAAGGAAGTCGCTGACCGTCTGTTGGCAGGGCTTTCCAGTTCTTGCTTGGTAAATCAAAAGGACTCGGCTCGGGTGTGTATTTAGATGTGCTGTTAAATTACACAGGCCCCTGTTAAGAGGCTTTGATCAGCAGGCCTTTCATTTTGCGGAAAGTTGAAATCGCAGAAAGGAGGCAACAGTTTGTTCATATTGAATTTGGGTCCCAAGGCATTTCTGGGTTAAATGTGTTTGGTTAAGTTATGGTTCGCCACCAGAGGTCACGTTTTCACAGTAATAGGAACCATGGTTTACCAGCGATCACCAAATTATGGTTGACCAGGGTTAAGGCCTGGCATTCACACAAACTTTTTTAACTACTATGCCCGTCATTTTGAGTTTCTGTTGAAGTGAAATATGTGTGGACGCTCCATGTGTAAAGAGACAACGGGGAGTTTAAACAAGACACACTACTGTTTAAAACATGACAAAGACAACGTCAGTATAAAATGAACCAGAAAAACACCAGAAGTTATACAAATTGTGGGATCATGAACAACATGAAAGACAAGCTCACATTTCAATATGTACATCAGATTGTCTGAGCAGAGCGCAGGGAATTCAGGTTAGAAAGCCTGAACTTTCTTTCTCTTTTTTTCTTCTTCTGTGATCAGTAACTTGTTAAGGCTACAACTTTTTTTACTTACAACTTTTTGTTTAATTTTATTTAAGTCATTGATTGTGTTGTACAGGTCAACGGTAATCTGTTTATTTATGTGGATATTTGAAATGTGGGAAAAAGAGACTCTCTTTAAAGAGAAATTACATGTGTAATTATTTTCTACACTGAACATAATTTTTTGTGTTCCCATTGTATTTATTTATTTCTCATAATAAAAAATAAGTGTTCCTAATGAAATAGTGATCAATGTTTTTTTAGAGATAATTTTTGCATATTTTGGTTAAAAATATAATGTGTGTATAAAAACATATCTAAAATATTTGAGTTACTATTCGAATAGCTGGTGAATTCAAATCTTTTTTTTATCTTAATTTTTTTTAACTAGCTTAACTCAGTCAATCAAACATTTATTTCTAAACCACAGTTTGATCTACATAGCTAACACAATATTTGAGAGCAGACAAACTAATGGTGTTAAAGCCTAAATACATTTCTTTAATGAGATGATAATTGTTTGTCATGTCAATAAACATTATAAGCATTTTGGGTTTTAAATGATTATTAAAGGTAAAAGTAGATTTTGTGTACTTTTTCATTTGTTAAAAATTGTTCCCAAAATGTAACTGAGCTGTATTAAACATGTTTTACAATGGAAAAAGCCCCCACGAACACGCCAACACACACACACCATTACAACAAACAACACCCCCACACCTCTGAAAAGCTTATTACACCCCTGTATTTTATGGAAAACAATGGTTTTGCTGCTTTACCGTTCCCTACAAAACAAACAAGACAATTGTAATTGTGTTAAGTTGCAATTATAGTGTAACTGTAACTACATTTAAATGTTTGTTTTCTGTCTGTAATGATAAAATAATATTAATTGCATTTATGTTTTCCACTCTCACAGGTGTTTATCAACAATTATTGGATTTGCAGTTTCTGTATGCATTAGCTAACAAATAAAAAAAAACGGGAGAGCTAGAAATAACACATTTTCATCACACATGCAACTTTAGAGTTTACAAATTCCCTTGTTGATTGTCCCTTGTTTCCTTGATTTCCACAGAGCCAAGAACCCATGAGTCTTTTTCCGTGCCTGACCAGGGGGAGGAAGATGAGAAGAGATTGATAGGCTGTGCAGAAGATGATGAGGAAGAAGCGGGAGATGGAGAAGGAGAAGGGGAACTCCAGTGGAAGGGTCCAGGTCAGTTACCGTTGGCCTCTTCCAAGACCAGTCGTATAATGACGTCAACTATGCCATTGTGAAACAATATAAGCCATGACTTCTCTTGCCTAATCTTGCTTTCTGCTCCATCAAAACAGAACCCATCCAATCAGCCAGTGGTCAGTTTTTCTGATGATTTCATCATTCAGTTTTTCAGTGATATCATGCTTGAGGCATGTCTGTAAATTCAGCTCTGATAAACTGAGAACAATGCTTTAACTCTGCAGTCGATATCAAAATTTTGTCTGTCTGTTAACTCTGTTTTAAGAAAACCTCTCAGTATAGCTCCTGCCTTGAATGTTTGTTTTAACAGTTTTTTTTTAGCTCTGCTGCCCCTTATTTGACCCTGAGCTTTTAATCAAAACACAACTGAAGAGGATGATCTTCTTGATTTCCAATAATTTTGAATTGAAGCTGTCAATCAGTTACTCACACCTTCTTTTTGGAGGTGCCCCTTCTGTTCTACATGTACTTTAATGGAATACAGGAGTTTAATTCTTCTCTATTTAGAAAATGAAGACTATACACATTTAAAGGATTTTAAAGAACTTTGTATTTGAACATAAAGCTCATGAAAAAAAAACGCATGTTCCCATTTTTGTATGTGTTTCACATAAAACTAAAATAAAACTTCGCATTAAGCATTTACACATTCAGAAAGATTTTTGTTAATGAACAATATGAAAAGCTAAATATTTCGTATGCGACTTAAATGCACCATATTATACCACTTTAAACACAACAGGAAAAAATCTATGTTTAGGGAGAAATTCACAAATATCTCTAAGTTTAGACTGTAGTTCTTAATGCTCAAAATTGAGGAAAAAGGACACCAAGGAGATAGTTGTTCAAACATATGTTTGTTTTTGTTTTGGGTTTTTTTTTCAGAAAGAAGTAAAAAAAAAAACATATCAATAGGTATTCAATATTTTTGTGTTGAATTACCTGTTTTTGTATTCAAATCTTTTGTAACTTATTATGCCATTTTTTTTATAAAAAATTGTTAGCCAAAGGGGTTTTCAACTTAGTGCCACTGCCAACACGTCACTGGTTTTAGAAAATTCTAAAAGAATCTTTTGAGTTTATCTTAAGAGGTTTTTTTTCCTAAAAATAAGGATTTTGTAATGCTATTTCATGCATCTATTTTGAGATATTTATACAGATATCAGGACAAAACAATAAAGTTAGTAAAGCATTTTGCAGTACATATACTTAGTTAATTTTAAATAAATAAAAATGTAAAGTTCTTTATATCACTTGACCACTTTAAACTGTGTTAAATTTGTTGTGTAAATGAGCCTTACATTTACTACAATTATGTTCATAATTTTTGTTTTAAATTATTATTATAACTGCTCAAGGAGCAACATGTTTTTGCATTTTCCTAATATTTAATCAATTATTGAAAAAAGCTTGGAAATTAATGCTTTTCTTGTATTGTTTTTAATCTGATTAGTCTGATAAATAATCGTCCATTATTTGATTATTAAAGAATTGTTTGTTGCAGCCATAATTAGAATGTATTGCACATCTTGACACAGACTAGATTTGTGAAAGAAACCAATAATAATAATATCATGTGTTTTAGACAACTTTAAAAAGGCTTTTTGAGCACGTATCTTCATGTACAGATTGTAATAGTCAGAAAACTTAATACACATTTTAGCTTTCAAACTGAAAAGATTGTAAATCCGCATGTATTCTTTGTTCTCTCTGGACAGACCACCTGGGACAACACCACAACAACTTACCACAAGACTCAAGATTTTATAGAGTTTGCCACAATGAATTATACATTGTTAAATATTGAGAATTTTTTTTCTGGAAAGTATCGGGCTGTGTTACTTTCTCATGTCAATGATGTGTTTATCATCGTCCTGTTCCAGCCTGTCCTTTTAACAATAATTGTAGTGATATTAATTGCTGTGTTGTTACCGCTTGATGACAGCACTGGTGATGTCCCCCACACTCATCCCCCCCACCCCCCCCCCACCCACATACGAACTGCCTGGATAATGAGAGAGAGAGAGAGAGAGAAAGAAAGAACGAACGAGAAAAAGAGGGGGAGCAGAAGAGAGATAGGTCTTCTATCAGTAGTGGAGCAGGCGCTGCTTTTATCAGAAGCACGATTGGCAAAAGGGAAACTTTGACCAGTCTGAATTTTTCCCTTATCACCATGACCCCTCCCCCCACATCCCACCACCAGACTCTCCATCAACACAAACACCCCCCTCCTTCACCCTTCCTGCTTACTGGAGACCAACACTTGGTTCTTGCTCTTTTTTTTGGTCCATCAACATCTGTGTCAGGAGCTGCAGTTTCAGGCTTAATTTGCTGTGCATCAACTATTTTTCCCATGATCCTCTAGAAACTAGATTTCAGTGGCTCCTTATTCTTACTGTGATATTTAACAATACTTTATATCATTATTATGGTATGTAACAATAAAATAATAGAATATAGTTTTAATAGAAAGTTGATCTTGATTTGTGATGTCATATCCTGTTATTCTAATCAAGATTGTACACCCTCAAGTTGGCGACACAGAAAATGTTATCACTGGAATGTCACACATTTTTCTTATAATTTTAACATTCCAAAGTTAAAGCTTTAAGTTTTAGAAGTATTAGATACCCTGTGTCCCCCTAATATTTTCGTTTGCTCTCTTAGAAAGCTAGTTTTAACAACTTTTCCTCCTTTGCATTTTGCTCAAGAAAGTTCGGCAGGTTCTCATCCAATGTCATTCTTATCAGTTTATATAAAACTTTATTGATAGGCATACACAAACACAGAGATAAAGAGATAAAACATTCCTCATAAATAAGCTTTTATAATACTTTTTTGTACAAGCATAAAATACATTTTGAAGCTGTAAATGCAAATATTTTGTAAAGATGCTTGAACAGTTTTATAAATGTACTTTTTCAATGCCTCAAACATATCTAATATTATTCTTTTTTTATCATTCAGGTACTCCAGATAAAAAAAAATAGAAATGAGTCAAAAAGATAAAATCAATATCAAATATATAATTTCTAATGTATGTGTTTAGAAAGTTTTTACAACTAATGCAACTAAAATGTAGAGGTCCGGTTACACTATTTTTCTGGAACCAGAGGTCCAGAGTACTAACTATATACTTCAGCATTTTATTACGTAGACTGTTTATATTCAAAATCAAATTAAATTAGTACAATTAAAAAAAAAACTTTAGCCATTGAGCCAAAAGCTTTATTAATAAGCTTAACATATATTTACAATGCTATCTCATTTATGAAATAAAAGAAAGGCTGCTTTTCAAAATAAGCAAGAATACTAATGTTCAAATTAAGGATGGACTGATACCAATTTTTGGGAAAACGAGAACGAGTACTTGCATTTCAGTACAAGACTTAATAAAAACATGATTTAAATATACAGTATATATGCAATATATTACAGAATAAATCATTATTTAAAAAATAAGGGCTCAAATCTTAATTCATATAAATTAAGCCTGGCAGGTGTTCGAGCCGCGGAATTATTTCGAGTGTATTATGGCTCGCTGTGGCGTGAAATGCTGAGAGGTTAGGCTAATTAGTGACACGAACTAACACTTTTTAGTGTTATCCAAATATCTGTGGTGAAACTAAACGCAAAGGAGGTTTGCAGCAGGCTGTGGATAGTTGTTTTTTCACGGAGTCGTATAGTTTAGGCAGCTCCGTATTAGTCATGAAGTGGCGGCTATGGACATCATATCTGGCCTCCAGAACATTTTAGGTGGTTGATTAAATTACTTGTCTTAAATGCGCCACCTTTTGAGCTTCTGGACAATTTCGCTGAGCAAAATTTGCAGTCCATCTTTGGTTTGTCGTCTTCGTTCACTTTGAAATAGTTCCACACAGCTTACATGTCTCGCCTCGTCTTCTACTTGCTCAGAACTGCAGCCAGAGTGTGGGGGCAGGACGGCCACTCGATACCTGTGATTAACCCCTTACACGTCGCTCAAACATTTCTCAGACGGTGGTATCGGTCCCCGGTATCGGAGGTCTTTTAACGAGTACTTTATAAAATGTGGTATCGAGGCCGATACCAGTATCGGTTCATCCCTAGTTCAAATAAAGTGCTTAGCTTAAAAAAATTCAATAAAGGAAGGAAAAGCATAAATATTCTTATGACTGAATAGTTTTAGAGGCTCATATATTTAACTTCCTTATTTTGTTGCTCAGTGAGAGAATTTAGCACTAGCTTATCCTGATGAAATTTTATACCTGGGCTTGAATGGAGTCAGAACCATTCTCATCCATGGAGGTCTTCATTGGTCATCTGGAACAATATGTCTGGCTCTCTCCTCTGTCTCTCCTGCAGTTTTAAATTTTACCACCATTTTTGATTATTAATTCAATTGCAACCTCAAACTTTTGTATTGGTGGTAACAGCACAGTATATGGTTCATGTTTAAGTGTTACCGCCCCTTGAAGAGATTTTGCATGGGCTGTGGGAGATTTATAACCCAAGTATACCTGCTGATGCGAGACTGTACTGCTCTTTCTGTTACCATAACGTTTAATAATATGTTTAAGTTCGTGACATGTGAGAAACTTACTCTTATAAAAACCTGTTGATAGTGTTGATGGCCTGTCAGTACTGATGAGTCACAAAATTTACCGTCTGTGATCAGAGTCATGACGGATTGCTTCATTTGTTTTAATGTGTTCTCGCATTCAACAAATAACTACTGTAATGATCTCAACTGCAGCACAGGTTCAAATTACCACAACGTTATATTTAGAGTAAAAGCTTTCGTGTTGGTGTGTAGGTCTGGATCCATATGAGACAGCTTTTGGGTCTGGATCTGGACCGCAGCCCGACCTATTAGTGACCCCTGGTCTAAAGCATCCATGTGTAGCATTTAATGGAATACTCTGAATTTTCTGAATTGTTCATTTGGTTTCTAATGCCAAATTTCTAATGTCATCATGGTTTCTTTCTTTAGGTTATGTTTTTAAATATTATTTTGCTTCCATACATGTTCCTTTGTAACTCTCTACGACTATAATTTTCTTAAAAGAAAAACCACAACTCTTTAATAGTTCTGTTACTTTCACTGGTTACAAAGAAAGCCTGTTTTATAGTGCAGTTTGATATCTCTATTCTAGCTACAACGTTTTTGGTCTACAGATGTCCTTTTCTTAGCTGTCCTTTTCTTAAATGTTTCCTTTTCTGTTTCTTTTTAGTTTTTTTTAAGTAGGGCCAAAATTAGAAGTATTGGATTTTTTCGGGAGTGCTATTAGTAGAAAAATGCTACTGGTCTAATCCGATTCAATGATCTATGCTAAGCTATGCCAAAAGTGCTAATGCCAGAATTAGAGAATATATGAACACCTCAAACTAAACTGACTTCAAAAAGGTAAAAGACAAGTTGTTATCTTTTGGGGAGGATGAAAATGGACCAGTTTCTTGCGTAGTGTTCCTTTAATTGTGTTCGTGTTCATTTGGGTTGTTTATGAAGGTGGGGTTCTGTTGAATGATTTGACAGGCGGCGGCGAGGCAGAAGTGTCAGGAATTGCTTGATACGGCTCTGCAGCTTTTTAATCTAGAATGTGTCCTGCTGCATGATATGCAAATAAATTATGAAGAAAAAAATTATCTTCAAAATGACCTTGCTGGCTGGAGGGTTTGATATTTTCCTCTCTGCTTAAAATTCTTGATATGCAAATGGACGTCACAGTAATCCCTTTTGGCTGGCGGACCGTTGCTCCTTTTCTCTCCCTTCGTTTTTTTCTCTTCTTCCATCTTGCGTTCTCTTTTGAGTTTGACTGGATGGAATTAGACCTTGACTAAACTAGCTGTGCATTTGACGTTCCTGCTTTGCCAGCATTCCCCTTATCCATGCAAGTTATTCAAATGAGTCCTATAAAGCATTCTAATGGCAGTGATAATGAAGATTATTATTATTTACCCTGCGTGTTGGGATTTTATCATATTTAATTATAAGGGATCGGAGGGAGCAGCGTGTGCATATTATCAGTGGTATTTAAATGCTGATAAATTATTTGTGGGCGCTGAGACTGGCATTGATGAGAGGGCTGCAGGGAAGCTGATAGGTGCCGAGGTGTTGGCCAGGTTTTACGGCGTCAGCAGAGTGGCGGAGAAATCTGCATAGACCTCCTGAAGAGTCCTGAGCGCTGGCAAATTAAAAATATATCAGCACCGCTCAGAGAGAAGGAGAGTGTGTGGAGCTAAATTTAAATAGAATTATGTTTGTGGATTACTGTATGTCAGGGTCGTATCAAGAAGACATTCCTTTATACAGTAAACATATACCCCTTCAATGTAATCGTGCATATATGTATTTTTATTTGTTTGAAGGGAGATTTTTTCAAATATTCCAGTTTATAAACAGCTTTACCTCGTGCTGTTTGTGTTTACTCATGTCAAATAAAATGGACTTAAAGGTAGCTATGAATGTATGTATACATTAAGATAAATAACCATTTGCTCACTTAACTGAACATTTACTCACAAAGAAAAGAAAAGATAAAATCCTAAATTACACAAGTTTGTCAAAAGTGAGAGACTTAATGTACACGATGAGCACCTACTTGCTTTACTTACACTTTAAATGATGATCATTCAATTATGTTTCAGTTAACTCTTTAGGGACTTTCCTCTTCATAACTAAGGGTGGGCCATTTTTATCGTTTTTGATTATACCATTACACTTATATGGTTTTAAATGTATCTTAGTAATGACGTCATGCATTTTACATACATCTACGCCGCTCACAACTCCACAACTCAGATGAAGACACAGAATGTTGCTGGAAAGAAAGCATGACTTGAAATCATTTAGAGGAGGAGTGAAATCCCAAAATTTGTGATTTCAATGGTTAGGGTACAAAGGAACAGAAATAGAAGGGAACCCACCGGAAATATTGCAATGAAATGAGTGTGCATTACTACAGGTAGTGAAGCAAACATAATCAAAACTGCTAAGTTATGACACTTATTGTGTTTGATTGTATGTTCTTGACCCAATTTGAATGCCCTTTTTTGTCTTCCAAAATATAGTTTTGTATTGTTATTGTCTTACTTGAAATATTGTCATATTATTTAAGGGCCATATCGCTCACCCCTATTGGAAACACACTACAGATTTTTTGTAAAAGAAAATAAATATTTTGTTGGTATCAACACCCATGGAGGTGTCACGTATAAGCATATGTGTATATAGAGTACACTTCTGAGTATATTTAAAGTGATTAACAATCTACTTGAATGCTTTGTTACCAATAATTTCTAAAATTAACAAAAACTTCTAAAACAAAGAATTAAACTAGACAAAACTTTTGTGAGAAATGTATGTTTTTTTACACGCAAATTTTTGTAAAAGAACAAAAAGCAAATTGTTTTGCTTATGTAAATAAAAGCAGATTACATATTTTCGAAGTACCCATACTTAATACGTCTTATACTCCTATACACCTCTGCTCCAGGATTACAGTGTAAACATCCTTTTGTTTGACCCTAGTTCACCAAATAAAATCAAAATGGTTCTGTAGAAACTAATCAGTGACTGTGAATGAATGTAATATGCTGTATTTTTTGGCTCGCAAAATGCATTTCTGTTATTTGATTAAATTAAGATCCAAACTTTAAATTAAATTTTAAATAGCCTGCTGTTTATATATTTATACTCTCACTGAGACAAAAGCTCCCAGAGTGTGAGACTTTATCAGACGTGTTTGCAACACAGGACTGAAGGAGTGAAATTCACTGCAGAGTCATTCAATCTCGTCCCTGGACCCATTGTTTTTCCATTGAATAGGGAAACTCAGATCAAAGTGTATGGATATAATTATATCCAATTGTGCTCCAAGCTATTTCAAAAGATTCATTCACCAGTTTATTTGGATCTGCTGTCTCTCTCAATTAAAGGACTTTGATGCTTTTTGGACCTTTGATGGGAAATTCCTTTGTTATTGTTTTAATCTTTCTCAAAAAAAATCTATACATATTTTAGCTGAGAGTTGCTGGTTGATATCTGCCAGAACAAGTTCAGCTCAGTCTGAACGAGCGAATCATCTTGACGAGTGGTCAGACGGATCAGTTATCTGGTCAATGTGGTTATGCTAATTTTGGTTACACGCACACATACACGCACACGCACCGTACAGTAGCAGCACAAAATACATGCCATGCTAAAGAAAAGGGTGCATAATTAAGGCTTATTTTACACAATATTATTTTTTTAAATCCACCTAAGATACCAAGTGGTTAATGTGGAAAGTGCGTATGGAGTGGAGAATGCCACCGTTTAACAGCAGCTGGAATTTTTTTGCGTGCGAGAATGTTTCTTTTGTGTAGATATATCAGAATGACAGCTTGGAAGTTGATGGTTTACAGTTATTCTGATTATCTAGCCTTTTCTTGCAATCATTCTTTATTTCTTCCTGAGATCTGGCTGTGGTTGTGCTGCAGTGTTATCTGAGTCTGAGCAGAGCGGGACCAGAGTCAGACCGTTAACTTCCATTCTCAGCAGCTCGCACTTCCCCTGTTTCCCTCTCATCCCTGCTGAGCCAGATCTCCAGATTACTTATTTGAGGAGGTACACTGTTTAAAAACAAAAAACAAACAACAAAAAGACGATAAAGTACTAGCAGAAAATTAGAAGGCCTTTTACTTTTCCCTGGATTTTAAACAAGCTTTTTAAATGTATAATAAAAATGTGTTTTTTCATGATATAATGGTCCCTGTTCAATTAGAAAGCTATGCCAGAATGCAAAACAAATTATGAAAACAATCCAATTCCATAAACTTAATGTGGCGTTTGTCCTGTATTTTCATAATGTTTTTTAAAACATTATGAAAGGCATTATAAAAGGTGAATGCTTGACTGGGGTTTATTAAGGATGTTGGACTGCTATACTAGATTTTAGTTACAGTTTTTTTTTTTATTATTTATAATCTTGAGTTTTTTTTTAATTTAACTATATTATGAAGGTGACTAGAAATTGTGTGGAGCAATTTCATAGGAGTGGAGTCCATAAGGGTTATTATGAGGGGGGACTTTTTAGTCATCTTCATCTTAATTTAAATAGTATAGTATATTGCATTATATCTTTGTGTTTTTTTTGTCTGATTTTTATTTTCACAAAAGAAAATTCTTTCTGCATGGGCACATGTTGGGTTCATTTAATTATTACGCTTATTTACATATTACTCATTACCTCATACCTATTTTCTATAATAACTTTTTCATATTATTGAATAAATTGGATTTGCAATAACAAATAACCTGGCAATTTTGAGAAGAAAAATTTAACTTGAACTGCAATTGTGCTTTTCTATTTTATTTCCTCTTGGCATTCATCCCACACACCTGCAGAACGCTGAAAGTTATTGCACACAGCAGGCTGCGGCATCATCATCCCACGCTCGTGGTTAAACGGAGCTTAACAGCAAGCTAATAAATGTCAAACTGAACCTTTTAGATGGAATATATACTTAAAGGCATCACATGAAGAAATTCGCTCACACAATGATGATTGACTCGGCAGGAAGGCCATTTATCTGTAATTAAGAACATACTCTTTCCTCTGTCATTCCCTTCCTCTGCTGATGATTGAGAGGTGTGGGTTTAATCTTAAGGAACATTTCTCACTGCCGTCCTGCATTGATATCTGGCCAGCTGCTCCGTGATGTGGTGCCCCATGAACTGACGGCTGTGGCCGGGACAGTGGCATGCCGATTAAATGCCCTATCAGATGCTTGCGCTTTCCTGATGTTTCCTGCAAAAGTCTCTCTCTTCATCCTCCTTTATTGTCCCTCCGCTGGCCTTGACATCGACACGGCCCATTTGTGTTGTTTATTTAAAAATGATCTTGTCACAAAAATAAACTTTCCTGTGCCGTTGCTTTTTTCAAAAATTATTCTGATGAGCGGTAATGTTGCAAATTTGAAACCATTTTCAAATAATATAAACAACAATGCATTATTCAACCTCTTAAATGTGAAAAACCAACATGTAGCACTCTGCTTATTTATAAAATGCAAAGACCACTATTTTTTGCCACCTTATTTGGTTTTGTATGGTATATTTAAGATGTTATGAGCGTTTATACCAAATATTCAGCAACAACAGGGCAGTTGTAGTCTGGTAGATAAAGGGATCAATTGCATAGTCATGTCTTCAAATAAACATGGAAGAGTTGTTACATATTTATAAAAATATAGGCCACATTTTTTAACCTAGACATCTTTTAAATATTGCGATGAAGTTTTTCCACCGAAAATTTTGGCAT
Organism: Danionella dracula; assembly: GCA_900490495.1. Lineage (NCBI taxonomy): Eukaryota > Metazoa > Chordata > Actinopteri > Cypriniformes > Danionidae > Danionella > Danionella dracula. Next base: position 3,497,335 of record UELW01000622.1, read on the forward strand.
CTAACTCAACTGACACATATGAGAAGTTTAACTAGAATAAGTCAAAGTTACCAACATTGGTGCCAACTACTACCTCCCAGCATTCACAACATCTCAGGTGGGAAAAAATATTTTTGAGTGTAAACAATTTGAGTTATTTAGGATTTTTTCTGGTGTTTAGCTGATGCAGAAGATGGGGAGACTTTCTGACCCTGCATGAAGTGAGCCTTTTCTGACAAACAATTCTGTTCATTTTACAGTTATACATTTACAATTATCCATTTACTCATAATTGAAGTTGTATCAATTAACCATAGCAGGAAGAAAATAAAGACAGAAGTAAAAAAAAAAAAAAACTTGTGATTCTGTGTCTCTAGATGAGAGGGCCCAGGGAGGTGGTGTAGATGGAGAAGAGAAAGAGTCCAAGGACTGAACCCTGGGGAACCCCAGTGAGCAATCTATGAGGGTTGGACACCTCACCCCAACACTGAAAGATCTACCAGTGAGATAGGATTCAAGCCAGTCGAGTACAGTGCCAGTGATACCTATCGCAGAGAGAGTGGAGAGAAGGATCTAATGGTTGACTGTGTCAAACACAGCAGAGAGGTCTATTAAAATGAGGACAGATGATCTGTATTTAACCCTGGCATCTTGCAGCGTTTTCGTCATAGAAAACAAAGTCGCCTCTTTTGAGTGTCCATTTTAAAAGCATGACTGGAAGGAAGAGAGTTCATTGAAGACGACCCACTCAATGAGTTTGGCAGTGGAGGGCAGCAGAGAGACAGGCCTGTAATTGTCCACACTATGTGTTGAGTGTATGTTTCTTTGGGTGACTGGCTGCCTTGAAGTTGTTAGGTAAAATGTCGGTAGCGATAGAGGCATTGATGAAGTGAGAGCAGGTGTGATGGTAGGTGAGATGGTTTGTAGAAGGTGAGAGTGTATGGGATCGAGGTGGCAGGTGGTTGGATGCTCTGAGTGAAGGAGTTTGGACACCTGATCTTCTGTGAGTGGAGTGAATGAGGACATGCAAGGTGTCGAAGATTGTGGATGAATTTGGGTGCAAGGTGGTACAAACTGTCAGCTGATGGTGAGGGTTATTTGTGTGAAGTGATCAGCGAAGTCAATCAGCAGTGAGAGAGGTCGCTAGGTGAGGTTGGAGTGGGTAGAGGAGTAAGTTGAATGTCCTGAATAGCTTTCGGCTGTCCTTCACATGTTCAATATTGTCGTGGTAGTATGTTGTCTTAGCGTCTTGTACCTTGCTTGAGAAAGTTGAGAGTGCCGTTTGGTACGCTTCGAGGTCTGCCATGTCCTTTGGTTTCTTCTATTTCCGCTCTGCTGATCTGAGGGTGGACCGCTGTTCCCAGAGAGCGTGCGACAGCCAGGGGTTTGATGGTGTTGTTTTGGCAGGTCAAAAGATGTGAAGGCAGAGAGTCTGAAGGTCTAAGAGATGAGACGTCCAGTACCCCCACCTCCCGGGAAGTGTGGAAGAGGAGAAAGTTATTAGAGAGGGCTGCAGGCATTGTGGTGTCCTCTGGATGGATCCATGTCTCGGTCAGGCCAACGATGTCCATTGAAGACTGGAGAGCAAAAGCAGGGATGAAGTCTGCCTTGTTGACAGCAGACTGACAGTTTCAAAGTCCCACAGAGAGGGAGCATGGTTGTGGTAATGCAAAAAGTGAGCCAAGGTTTGAAGAGTTGGGTTGTGTTCTACAAGGACGGATGGAGTGACATGCAGCTGAGAGGATGACTGGAATGTACTGAAAACATATATAAGCAGATTTGTGAGGAAAGTAGCAGGGAAAACAAAGGAAAATAATTAAAGAGAAATAGATACAAGAATATATCTTACTATCAAAACCTGACTAAATCACTCTGAAACTCGCTCTACTGACCCAGAGATTGACGCTCGACTTCACTCCATGGCTGAAAAAATAAAAACCCTTAACTGTAAATGAGCTACATCGTCTTATGTAATGCATTCAAACACTGTCACAGACTAATAGACAGACTTATAACTGTGCTAAAATAACCACAGAACATAAGGAGAATAGAAAAAGTCTTTCTACCTATCTGACGTGTCGCCTTGCTAATATTCACAATGCACAATCAATCTGAAGTCTCTGCTGGCTGATGTTCACGAAGTACGATCTCTGTAGACATGATGTTAACTTGTTGTAAATCTCTCAGAGATTGACTGCAATTACTGACTATATATACTTTCTCCCTAATCGCTCTCTCTATTGGCTTCTCTGCTGGGTTTTTCTTATTGGCACACACTTATTTTCATTATTAATTTGAAACGGTTCTGCTACGGTTATACTTTCAGGTCTGTCAGTGCTAACGTTCCACATTGAGAGGCATCAGCGGTTTATCTGAGGTTAGTGGGTGGTGCTATGGCCATCGAGCTGTTTTGAGCTCCTAGAAAAAAATAGGATTAATCAAAGATGCATGAACCCATTAGAATATGACTTGAGGCATGTTTCTGATGCGGGGACTATACTAAAATATGTAATAACATCTGAAAGTAGAGTTTAGATGAAATGGCACCTTTTAATGTCACACTGTAACTCAAAACACATTCTCTGTTATTATTAAAAGACTTGATTTTATGCATAAACAAAAACAAATTCTGCTGGATTTGTGAGTTTTATTATCATAAGTAATTTCTTATTATATAAATAACTTATGATATCCATTTTATTGTCCGCTCCAGGAGCGGTCCTATAACCCCAACAGCTGCTTAAATATCCCTATGAATAATATTTAAATACTTTAATTTTAAGATTTTAATTGCTTGTTGGTTCATTAAATGATTGAAAGAAGATGTGGCTGCCATGAACCAAGTCCATGAAGATCAAATATTTTTGTCTTTCGGCGTAGCTTTGGTGGCACACACATTGCTTGTGTGCAGCTTTTTCAATATCTGACTCATGGAATGAAAAAAAAACACTTTCTTTACGCACCTGTACATCACTGTCCTTAACTCCAACTTTTTGTATCTGCATTATTTATATTATAGTTAATGTGGCGTGGCGAACATACATCAACTTATTTAAGTAGATTTTTTTTTTGTCATTTTGCAGACAATACAGACGTTTGTGAACATGGACAAATGTGTTATTGAAGCTTTTGTGAGTTCTTTTACCAGTACACTTTAAAATTAAAATCTGACTTCTCAAAAAAGAGATTCTCTGAAAGTATTTAGTTTATATAACTAATTTATAAAAAATAAAGTAATTTTTTTACAGTTTTTTATAACATTTATTATGCAATTAATTTATTTATTGCTTATTGAAACATACTTAGAAACATCAAGAGATGTATTACTATTGTAGATGTGAAGACTTTTTTCCCCTACATCAGACTGTCGGGGTTTGACTGACTTTAGTAGACTCATACTTATATCCAAGCTTGTTTATTTTCTTTGTATTTCTTTTGGCTTTTGTTATTAAGCCTATTAATATATATTGCTTAATTATTTCAAGTGACATACAAGTGACATTGGTTAAAGATGTTAAAAAATGTTAAAAAATGGAACAATTTCAAAGCATATCCAGTTTTTTTTTTTTTTGGTTCATGTGTTATTTAACCTTCAGTTAAAGATCTATTTTAAATCTTAAACCCCAAACTTGAGTTGTGATTCATTTTTAAAATAGCTTGCTGGGTTTTTATTTCCTTAATGTTGTTTTAAACTCTTATTTTAGCTATAATCAAATTGCCCTTTTTCCAGCCAGAAGGAGTTGCTAAAGTAGACATGAAATAATGATTGAATTAATTATCAAAGTCACATACCGTACAATTAATTGGATGGCTCTCCCGGAGTCTTTTCCCCTGTCTATGCAGCGAGAATGTCAAGAAACATTTTCTAATTAATTTATGTGTGATTATCAGGACGAGTTTCTGGAAGGTCTTCACTTTCAATTTGTGAAAGGGTAACAGTGCTAGAAAACGAGGGAAGGCAGCTGTAAACTAGCCATACAAGATCAGGCCTCTGGTGATACTGAAGATTATGAAGCCAAAAGGCATTTAAATGTATGATTTAATTAGAATTAAGCATTAAAGATGAGAATGGAGCACAACATTTTCTCCCAAAGCAACATATAATCTCTGAATCATCATTTCAGGCAAGGAATCTTCGTTTTGGTCTTGTAGCCATCTGTACATGCTTGTTAGCATTGAGTTAGCTTGCTATATTATGATTTTTTTTCTCTTTACGACCACCAAAAGTTTGTTTTACTACTTTGCTTATTATAAACAGAAGGCAACATCTTTGTAGCAACAAGTTAGGTAAAAAGACAAGCAAACGAACAGCTACCAGTTGAAACCTTTTTTACATTTTAGAGACTTTTTTTGTAGATTTAACCCCTTCAGTATCAGGAAAATATGAAAGTAGACTTTTCTTTTCTTGCATGTACAGTTTACATGCAAACTTACAAACAAATCTCATGATAAGTATTGAAATTGTTTACTTTTGTTTTTTTAGCATTTGCTGCCATAGAATTTTTCAGTTAGAGAACTTCTAAATATAACAATAGGTATGCCTTTCATATTTTGACATTACACTCAATCAAAAGCATCAGATTAATGAAAACCTGAGAAAATCCCCAGAGCCAGTAAAAGTATGAAGGGGTTTAATGAAATTTTGTCATTAAATACTTACTATATAAAATAATTTAGAATAGCTTTTTATTTTGTTAACTTTTATTGGCCTCCAATATTTAGACATTTCTTCACTAATCAGATCCATTCACTGTATATAACATAGACGAAGTGTTCGTGACATCACCCATACGTTTATGGCCCAGATAAATGCAGTTTGAGGTTTGTGATTCCTGCGAACCAATGTTGAAATCATCAAAACAGACCAAAACGGCCCTGTGTCTTTTTTTATATCTCTAGATGATTAGCTACAAACTTGTTTTTAGTTCCTGTGAGACGTGGACTGAACCTTCTGCATGAAATGTAAAAGAACAATTCATCTTTGTCTGAGTTGAGCTAAATCGCAAACTCCCCTTGAGACACCGGTTGGGATCTGTTCTTAAGTTTTGTTAAAGCTATTTACGGTCTATTTTCTCATCCCAGGGAGGTAAAGTTATGTACAAAAGAGTTTCCCTTTAAGTCTGTAAATTTGCCTTTGCGGAAACAAGATCAGTTGAAATAGCACTGATTCTTTGTACTTTTTAAAATTTGTTCACCATTCAATAATGTCCCAAGTGACAAAAAACTGGTTCCAGTTTCCGGTTTTGAACTGTAAACCATTCAAAACCATTCTAGACCATTTCATAAAACAGATGCAGTTGTAGCCCGCTGTAGAGTTGGATGAATGAAAATGCCGTTTAGATCAAGATTAAATATTATATTCCATTTACAATTTGTTTAGGAAAAATATTTTAAAAAGTGAGTATCTTCCGCATTTTAAGAGCATTTTATTTCTTATCTTATGGTTTATAAAGTATATTTGAGTGTCATTCAGACCTAATTTACTTCTAAGCCCTACGTTACAGCGAGTATATCATGATCCTTATCCTTTGGGTCCTTACTTCGACTTCTATTATCTTGTTCAAACATTATTTATATTTAAATGTATTTTCACTGTGCCTATCAGACCTGCATTTCTCTCTTCCGCCCATCAAAATGTTCTCCTTGGTGGTTTATAAAGTTCAGCTCAAAGTCCTTATTTGTTTCTCCAAGCCCGTGTCTTCAAAGGCACATCTCTGCAGCAGTGTGAAGCGCGTTCTGTTTGAGCAGAGTTCATCTTGCTAGCCTTTTGCATATTCGCTGTTTGCCACCAGCTCCCTCCAGGCCTTGCATTGGTCAGATAAATGTTCAGAAGTACAGTTAAGAGAAATTAGTTGTGTAAACAGTAGTAAATGTCAATGATAAAGTTCTGTTGAAGCTCATCTGATGAGAGTGTCAACGCAGGTGTCTTATCTCTAACCAGCAAAAGAAGAGGAAAATGGAAATGATGCAGTGCTAAATGTATGATGCCTATCCTGGAAATTTGTATCTTCTCAACTGACGTCTTTGACCTCTGAATGCTGGCTTGAGACAAATTTTAGTGAGTGTGTTGTTGTCTCCTGATGAACGGAATAAAACACTGCTTTGCGTGACGCACGCGCGCATGCACACACACGCACGCACGCACACGCACACACACACACACACACACACACACACACACACATTCACACATTTTCTATTCTGAATGTGTTTGGATTTGTCATTCAGTAGAGGTTAAACCTCAGCTATTAGTGCAGGGTCGGAGTGTGGCTCGGATAAAGATTTCCTGTTGTACCATGTCAAAAAATCAATGGGTGCAGAGCGATCTACTAATTCGATATCAACAATAGTCTTTTTAAAAATCAATTAGTCCTGATAGAGAAGCCCAAGAAGCTTCAGGAAGCTGAAAAGAGACTGAATTGAGAACATGGCTCTTTTTTTGGCCAATGGAGTCACTGGAGTTTTATTAGGATACTTTTGCATTTTTTGTCCAGGAATATGTTTGTTTAATTTAAAACAATGAGGCTGAGTGAGCAAAAATCCTAATATATCTAAGAACCTGGGGCTATGGAAAAAGGCATACCTTTAAAGCTGTGTGAAGTTAAAACATGATTTCTTTACTATTTTTAGTGTTGATTATGGGTTTTGCAGATGTGGTGTAACTTTTATTTTAAATTTTTGAATAAATGTATAAACGTTATTAACACACACATTTGCCTTAAATGTAAAAGTCTTCCTTTTATACAAAATTTCAGATGACTTTTCATGAGGCTGAGAGCACTACTAAACAAATTTCTGTATTCTGTTAAACTCACAACATCCAGTGATGACATCATGAACTGTCAGGTCGTGCAAGTTCATACGTAAAGAAATGTTTTTAAACACTGATGCCTCTTTTATACTTTTCGTGGGTTCATTGCATGCCTTAAACTGAAAATTAAATACCAATAGTGGTATTTATCTCCAGTCCTGGAGAGCTACTGCCCTGGACTTTTTTTTAATTCAACCATTATGAAACACCTGATTTGTCTAATAAGCTCCTCTTAACTTGTCAGTTAGTGACAAGATAATAGATAAAAACTGATAATATGCTGTGAATAAATATTGAACTTTAAAAAAACCCTTTAACAGGGCAACTATGTTGAAATCAAGTTATATTTCACTGATTAAGCAGCTAAAATTTAGTTGTTATATATGGACCAATAATTTTTTTCAAACATTAATGTGGTTACTCACAGGATGCCTGTGAAGTTTAGCAACCATAAACAGTTTTACTGTTGGATTTGGTAAATAAACTAAGTAAACAGGGGATTTGAGCTGGTTTTATCAGCACTATAAGTATTAACGTGATACATTGTCTATCAGGAATTGAGTATTTGCTTGATTTGGGCAGTATCACCTTTGACATAAAATAATCAGTCTTCATCACTATAGCTGTCATTTCTGCTCTATAGCTGTTTATATATCCAAATTTATGTATGTTTGTCTGCATAATCTGCAACATTTTAGAACCTTTGTTTGTTCATTTACTGACATTTTGGTGTACGTGGCTGCTTCCTTTTTGCTTCCCCACCACCTATGAAAACATTTCGCTGTCTTTTGGAACTTTTGGCACTAAATGGAACTTGATATTCATGGCTGTCATGTCCTGTGGTATTTTTGTCTCCTGTGCTTGAAAGCAGAATGTACTTGTTGTCAGAATGATCTAAATGTTAAATAAAAATTGCATGAGGGACAAATCGAGGTTGTGATATTTTAACAATGACTTGTGAAGCTCCAGACTTCAGACACAGCCGACCGGTACCGGCAGGCCAAGTGCGCAGCAGCCAATGCTGTGTTAGAGGCAAAAACTTGGACCTGGGAGGAGTTCGGGGAGGCCATGGAGGAAGACTATCGGCCGTCCTCAAAGAAATTCTGGCAAACTGTCCGGCGCCTCAGGAGGGGGAAGCAGTGCCCTACCAACACTGTTTACAGTGGAGGTGGAGAGCTGTTGACCTCGACCAGGGATGTGGACGGGCGGTTGAAGGAATACTTTGAGGGTCTCCTCAATCCCACTGTCACGTCCTCAGGGAGAGGCTGGGGTACTTGAAGTGGACTCGTCTATCACCCAAGCCGAAGTTACTGAGGTGGTTGGTAAGCACCTCAGTGGCAAGGCACCGGGGGTGGATGAGATCCGCCCTGAGTACCTCAGGTGCCTAGATGCTGTGGGACTGTCCTGGCTGACACGTCTCTGCAGCATCGCGTGGCGGTCAGGGACATACCTCTGGAATGGCAGACCGGAGTGGTGGTCCCTCTTTTCAAGAAGGGGGACCGGAGGATGTGTTCCAACTACCGGGTGATCACACTCCTCAGCCTCCAGGGGAAAGTCTATGCCAGGGTACTGGAGAGGAGAGTTCAGCCAGTAGTCGAACCTCGGATGCAGGAGGAACAATGCGGGTTTCGACCTGATCGTGGAACACTGGACCAGCTCTATACCCTCTGAAGGGTCCTCGAGGGGTCATGGTAGTTCGCCCAACCAGTCCACATGTGTTTTGTGGATTTGGAGAAGGCGTTCGACCGTGTCCCTCGTGGTGTCCTGTGGGAGGTGCTCTGGGAGTATGGGGTCCGGGGCTCCCTGCTAAGGGCTGTCCGGTACCTGTACAACCAGAGCAGGAGCTTGGTCCGCAGTGCCGGCACAAAGTCAGACCTGTTCCCAGTGCGCGTTGGCCTCCGGCAGGGCTGCCCTTTATCACCGGTTCTGTTCATAGTCTTTATGGATAGAATCTCCAGGCGCAGCCGGGGGCCGGAGGGGGTCCGGTTCGGGGACCTCAGGATTTCATCTCTGCTGTTTGCAGATGATGTTGTCCTGTTGGCTTCTTCGGGCCTGGACCTCCAGCGTGTGTTGGGGCAGTTTGCAGCCGAGTGTGAAGCGGCTGGGATGAGGATCAACACCTCCAAGTCTGAGGCCATGGTGCTCGACCGGAAAAAGGTGGCCTACCCTCTCCAGGTCAGGGGAGTGCTCCTGCCTCAGGTGGAGGAGTTCAAGTATCTCAGGGTCCTGTTCACGAGTGAGGGGAGGATGAAGCGCGAGATTGACAAGTGGATCGGTGCAGCATCTGCAGTGATGCAGTCGCTGTATCGATCTGTTGTGGTGAAAAGGGAGCTGAGCCGAGAGGCGAAGCTCTAGATTTACCGGTCGATCTACGTCCCTACTCTCACCTATGGTCATGAGCTCTGGGTCATGACCAAAAGGACAAGATCCCAGATACAAGCGGCCGAAATGAGCTTCCTCCGCCGGGTGGCTGGGCGCTCCCTTAGAGATAGGGTGAGAAGCTCCGTCACCCGGGGAGAGCTCCGAGTAGAGCCTCTGCTCCTCCACATCGAGAGGAGTCAGCTGAGGTGGCTTGGGCATCTATTTCGGATGCCTCCTGGACGCCTCCCAGAGGAGGTATTCCGGGCACGTCCCACTGGGAGGAGGCCCCGGGGGAAGACCCAGGACGCGCTGGAGGGACTATGTCTCCCAGCTGGCCTGGGAACGCCTTGGGATCCCTCCCGGGGAGTTGGAAGAAGTGTCTGTGGAGAGGGAAGTCTGGGCATCCCTGCCGATACTGCTACCCCCGCGACCCAGCCCCGGATAAGCGAAAGAAGATGAAGATGAAGACTTGTAAGCATAAATAATCTTTAGCTGCTATGCATTGAAATTTATCCATTTTGGAGTGGCCTTCGTATGCTGAATTTTTTATATGTTGAAGCAACTTTTACATGTAAAATGCCTAATACGTTCTAAGCAAAACCGTACAACACAAAAAAAACACAATTTATTTTTAAATAATAGACATCCAAATACAGTAGGATTCTTCAAATCCTTAAAAGTACACATAATAATAAAACAATGACAACAAAATAAAATAAATGATAAATAATAACCCTTACCTTTCTAGTGAGGCAATTTGGTGAAGTGTCAGTGGAGGAAAGCCATGACCATGAAAATACGCTTTGCCAAAAAAGCAACACGAAAATGTTCAAAAATTTAGGACACCAACACGAAACTAAAAACGTGCATGAAGACAGGGAAAGCTCTTCCGGGAAGACATCATGGAGCATCAGGCAACCAATAGGAGAGCAGGATACTAAGCACAAACATGCAGTGTCAGGGCTTAAAACTGACCTGTAGGAAAGCAGAACATTTGGTGGCCGCTTGAATGCAGTCACATGATGCCCAGTATTGTCTTCTGTACAAATTTCAAATGTCGAAAATGTATTTCTCGTGCAAATTTTTTGTATTTTGCAATTTATTCTGTATCATGAAGCTAAATAATTCTCAACGTGGCCTTTCACATCAGGAATTTTCTGTAACGTGAAGCATTTGTATCTCGAGGTATGTATAAAGATATGTATAAAGATTCAGGGGTTGTGTACAGGGCAGAAGTGATCTGTGATTTATTAAGTGCACTTTACTAAAAGGTATGTTTTATACTTTTGCCTTTCTTACATACTTGATGTTTTAGGGAGATTAATGCACAGTTTCAGTGGCCAAGAAATGACTTGGTAACATAACATTTTACATTCTGTACAATCTGTGAGCTTTTATGTTCATTTCCTTGAAGAGCAATCATCCTGATCTCCATCCTCTTCTAGAGTATAAAAAACCTAAACATTTTAATATTTTGATTAAAAGATTGACATGTTTGGTCCCACAGTTAGCAGATTTGAGGTGAATCCTCCTTCAAAGGAAGTGTGCGGCTGTGATAACGGAGTTCCTCGACTTGTATTAACTCCCACCATAAGTGATTTGTGTTGCCTTCAGGCTGTTTACTACTCAGCATCTATCCGAATCACTCACTTTCTCTTTAATGTGTGATAAAATGCAGTTATTGCTTTCTTTATTTCTCTTTTTTCTTGATCTTACCCTGTTGTCTCTGTGTGTTTTTTTTCTCTTGTTCTATTGCAAACTGGCTGCTTCTGTGTATTGATAAGCCTCAGTGTGGACACTGCCAGTGTGTCGAGCGATTGATAAGAGCTGTGTGGACTCATCGCTATCAATACGGCTGCGGTTCATTTTTGGGAGCCGGCCACATGGAACTATCGATAAGTTTATGGGGTTATTTTAGGGAAATGGCTCAAAAGCACACAGGCCAACGTTGCAGGTTTTGTCTTGTAGTAGTATAGTGGTTTTGTTAGTGGTGAATTTGGCAAGCAAATAGTGTACTCAAGCACCTTTAATTCAAGAATTGTTCTTCAATTTTTAATCTTCTGTTGTTCATGTAAAGCTAACTTGATATGTGCTGCTGATTGCAGTTGGCAGAGATTGAGAAAATGCTCCAAAATGCTTAAAAAAAAGTAAAATAATGGTTATTGTTGCCATAAACTGAAAAATATGCGTAAATATCAAAAATATAAAAGTCAAGGTTGGGGCTCCCAGAGTTTGAGAAAATGCTCGTGAACACTCATAAATGCTTAAAATCGATTGTCAGGGTTGCCAAACATTGACATAATATTTATAAATGTAAAACAAATGTATATGTTATTGTCATGCTTAAAAGTGATTGTTGGGGTTGCCAGAGTTTGAGAAAACAACAAAAACATAAAAGTGATGTTCAGGTTTTCAAAATATGTATTTGTATGTGTTTTGGATGTTATGATATAGGTCCTAAATTTTATTTTTAAGGGTGTTAAAAAGTCTTAAATTTGATGTATGTATGCTCTAACTCATTTATGTTGTAACTTAATCTTTAAAAAGTGTAATTATATAATGAAATGCAAGGGTTGTCAGGTCATCACTGTTCCATTCAAAACTACAGAGGATTAATAATGAGCATACACTCAGGCTTTGAAATAGTTTCTATTTGTGATTTTTTTTTTGTGAATGTAAGATCCTCATCATAACCATAGTAATTTTTTACACAGTTGAACTATTTTGCTAAATATTTATAGAATCTGTATAATTTATTTCAGGATCCAAATGAAAAGTTTATTAGGCTTTAATTCTGTTGACGTTTTTCTTGTCTTTGGTAAACCACAGTGTGTGTTTTTGTAGGATTCATTATTTTTAGTGAGTGTTTGAATGTTTTTGAACACCTGTGCCAGCACCCTTTGCTGAGCCACTGCATAAATCTAGTGGTTGTTTAAAAATGCATGTTTTTGAGCAATGTATTGGTTATAATGGTGGCAGTGGTGATAAGAGCGGGTCATGTGAGAGGTCGGACTGGGAACTGATGCTGGGCTGAGATTAGCCATCAGGCACACACCAGATAGGAGTGCGCTTTGTGCTGTGGATGTCAGACACTGGACTTCAGCCTGCTGATAGAGGCCCTGTTTTTCATTAATAACATCTCAACCCACCTGTAACTAATAATCGAATACCTACTTTCTGCATCTCCGTCCAGCATCCCACCTATGTACCAGTTTCTTTTGCTCCATCCACCCTTTCCACTCCCTCCCTCCCACCAGCCCCCCCTCTCCACATCTTGGCTGTGGGAAAGCCATTTTATCAGCGTCTGTCTGTTGTTCTCTGGTGGGGATAGATACAGAGAAGATAGATGAGTGTTTTGACATGGAGAGTGTTAGACAAACACTCTTATCGGCTCGGCACTTTAGCCCGACCCCCAAAATCAGAGGGGTGGGGGGGTAGTTTAAACAGACAAGCTGCGCTGAACGGACTTGAGCTGCACCACGGTGAGGACCTTTTGTGTAGGAAGTTATTCTATAGGTTTATTTGATGGTTGAGTTTAATATCGGTCGGGTTGTGGCCATGTTTGTGGAGCTTGTGTTTGTTCCTGTGTCAGGCCAGTGTTTGTGACTCACCAAAACCTTGACTCCATCTCAATGCACTTATCTCTCACAGGAAGTACAGAAGTTCTCCTTGTGTTGGTCTGGTGTCACTGCTCATGGGTAGAAATCTCCCCCTAGTGTTGCTGGAAAACACTGAGTGGTGGCTCAGTATATATGTTTGTAATGAATTTTGTTCGTGCAGGTATAACATGCTTTTGTTGTTTTTTTTTTTTGTTTGTATTTTTTGCTCCACATTTCGTTTATATTGGCACCATTTCATATTGTACCTAAAGTTAAGCTCACATTTTTTTGTATCATATTAGGCAGTTTAAATTGTATGAAGCAAGAAAATGTTATATTTTAACTTATCCTTGTGTTTGAAGAAGCCCAGTTTAAACGGGTTTTTAACATACATAATTCTGATAATTATTTTAATGTCACCGCCTACTAGGATCTATTTCTTTTGACAAAATATAATGTTTGTTTTTGATGTTTGAAATGTATGAATATGGAGATTTAGGGTTAGGGTTATATGGTTGTATTGCTTATTAACTACAGCATTCTGGAAATTTGGACTATGTGGTCTTATCATTAGAAGTTAAATAATAAAAAAAAAGGGAGGAACAATTTTTTTCTGGTAACCCAGGGCAGTTAGAATTCTATGGTCTGTGTTTTATTTGTTAGTTATAGATAATTTATAGTTTTTATTTAAAGAAAATTTGCACTGCCTGTAAAAAAGTTAAAAAGCAAAAAAAAAATGTCTTCAATTTTCATCCAGGGTCAAGATCATTTATGACTATCATGAAGATCATTTTATGAGTATCATGTGCTATGACTCCTGAAAATAACTTTTTCAAAATATACAATAACAAGCATTGTGTTTATTATGTAACTTTTGCTTTATTTGATGAACAGTCTTTAAAAAAAGTCTGCAGAAATCCTGCTTGTAATGACCATACACACCTCTTTATAATATTTGAACCAGGCTTCAGCAGGGACTTAAGACTGCAGTGAATTTGCTAGTCTCTGGTTGTAAACCCCAATGAGCTTACGTTGGTATGCCTTGAGCATACTGTATGGAGGAAATAAACCACAATATTTCCTTAAATCCGACAGAATATAGTTTCTGTAAAGTAGAAGTTTACGCTATAAATTAATTCAAGTTTTTAGTGTTTCCTTGGTTGTGGTTTTGCCCATGTGATTCTCTGACTGATCAATTTCAAAATTCTCATGTTTTATATTATCTCACAATGCAGTGCCCTTCAAGTCCTGTAATAAACTCTTTCTCTTTATTTTTGTGTGTAAACAGAAAATCTTCTGCTAAGCGCTAGTGATGGTGACGTCAAGGTTGTGGCGCTCAGGGACCTGTCAGGTGACACAGTATGGGGTCCGTTTTCTGGCAGTATCCAATCACGAAAGCCGACAGATGGACCTGTCAATGAGGTAAGAGGTTACGAAGAGGCCAGTGATGTGGATATTTGGTTAAGATTCCCATGCAAGATAAGTCCTATCTAACATTACATTAAGAAAAGGTATTGTATAACTGTTGTGTGCTGGATGAGATGTTGTCTGGTGTGGAGTTAATAATAACTCAGTTTTGTATACAATAATGTATTATTTATATAGTGTGGTAAAACATGTTTAGGTATTCAGAGTAATCTGAGTACCTTAAATTTGACTTAATATTCCATATGGTGATGGTTAAATGGTTCATTAAACAACAGATCTTTCCAGGACATGGCAGTTGCTTCAATGCATTTAGGGGTGTGGTTCTGGTCAAGACAATCTCCTGAACTCCAAACTGAATGTCAGAATGGGAAAGAAAGATGATTTAAGCGTGGCATAGTTGTTGGTGCCAGACGGGCCTGTCTGAGTATTTCACAATCTGCTCAGTTACTGGGATTTTCACCCTCAAGGGTGAAAAGGGAAAGACATCCAGTATGCGGCAGTCTTGTGGGCGAAAATTCCTTGTTTATGTTAGAGGGCAAAGGAGAAAGGTGGTTTAAGCAATTTTGAGCCAGATGTTGGTGCTAAACGGGCCTGTTTGAGTATTTCACAATCTGCTCAGTTACTGGGATTTTCATGCCCAACCATTTCTAGGGTTTACAAAGTATGGTGTGAAAAGGGAAAACATCCAGTATGCGGCAGTCCTGTGGGTGAAAATACTTTGTTGATGCTAGAGGTCAGAGGAGAATGGAACGACTGATTCAAACTGATAGAAGAGCAACTTTTATTGAAATAACCACTTGTTACAACCGAGGTATGCAGCAAAGCATTTGTGAAGCCACAACACACCCAACCTTGAGGCGGATGGGCTACAACAGCAGAAGACCCCACCGTGTACCACTCATCTCCACTACAAATAGGAAAAAGAGGCTACAATTTGCACAAGCTTACCAAAATTGGACAGTTGAGGACTGGAAAAATGTTTCCTGGTCTGATGAGTCTCGATTTCTGTTGAGACATTCAAATGGTAGAGTCAGAATTTTGCGTAAACAGAATGAGAACATGGATCCATCATGCCTTGTTACCACTGTGCAGGCTGGTGGTGGTGGTGTAATGGTGTGGGGGTTTTCTTGGCACACTTTAGGCCCCTTAGTGCCAATTGGGCATCGTTTCAATGCCACGGCCTACCTGAGCATTGTTTCTGACCATGTCCATCCCTTTATGACCACCATGTACCCATCCTCTGATGGATACTTCCAGCAGGATAATGCACCATGTCACAAAGATGAAATCATTTCAAATTGGTTTCTTGAACATGACAATGTACTAAAATGCTCCCCACAGTCACCAGATCTCAACCCAATAGAGCATCTTTGGGATGTGGTGGAACGGGAGCTTCGTGCCCTGGATGTGCATCCCACAAATCTCCATCAACTGCAAGATGCTATCCTATCGATATGGGCCAACATTTCTAAAGAATGCTTTCAGCACTTTGTTGAATCAAAGCCACGTAGAATTAAGGCAGTTCTGAAGGTGAAAGGGGGTCGAACACCGTATTAGTATGGTGTTCCTAATAATCCTTTAGGTGTGTTAGTGCGTATGTTTATACTTACACACATACAATACTTATATAGTTTATAATATATACCTATATAATTATATGATATATACTTATATAAGTATATAATATATACTTATATAATTATAACTTTAGCGTTGAAAAGGCTCATTAACGCTCATAAATACCGTTAAGGAATAAAAATGAGGGAGGTAAATATATTTTTTTGTTTTAATATGGTTTCTATAGGAGGACAAACATTCTTAATGTTTTCCAATGCTGTAAAAGTGTGTAGAATAGATATTTTACTTCAACATTTCTGTCAGAGAAGATCATAGCCTACGACACATGTTTCTACCAGCAGGGGGCGGAATGCCAGGCAGGTGGCTGTTGTAAACAAACAGGTGTTCAATCGGATTTTCCTGCCTCGTAATTTTTTCCTGCCTCGTAATTTTTTCCTGCCGCAGTAAAAAATGATTGACTAGTCTGTTGGCTTTCCCTACCCCATCGAAATTTCCTTCTGCATTCTGCTGCATATATCGATGTATGACGATAAATGATTTTGGTCTTTGTCATTTTGGTTAAACTGGAATGTTTTGATTTAGCAGACGGACAAAAAAGCACGAGTTTACGGTCATGTTTAAAAATGCTATTTGTGTGATTTCAATAAAAAAATAGACAGTGAGACTCATCAGGCAATCAATAAGATGGAAAATGATGCAGTTCATGTTATGCGCATGCGCACAATGACGCGGCAGTTAAAAATTAGGGGTAGAGGAAACTGACGAAACACAGGCGACTGTGGGATGGGCCATGGATCATACAGCATGTGTTACCTTCATTATAAGGCTTATACAAGGTTTTAAATTTTTTGCAGCTTCAGACATACTTGTTTTTTTTGGCCCAATATGGATTTTTTTACATTTTGGGTTGACGACCCCTGGCCTAGGTGGAAGGAAATAGAGACTTATTGACACTCCTTGCTGTGTGGTTGCGCCAGGGAGCAACAAAAAGTCTCTGACCACAGGGTGGCGCTTCACAGCTAAATGTCTTCGACGCGCTTTCGGCTTACCTCACTATCTGGTAAACAAACAATAGATAGCTTTGGTAGAATTCCAGAAAGCAAAGTACTCCTGGTATGTGTTGCAAAGCTTCCAAAAAGAGATCTGTGAGTTATCCCCGCTTATTCACCAAGAGTGACGCATGCTCTGACATTATATAAGGACATGTCGAGGAGGCCACTGAATTAAACCCGACAGTTATCTGCTTTTCACAGAATCAGTGTAGACGAACGTGTAGAAGTTGATTATTATCAACGAAGTTATAGGGTTTAATCAATTGTGGTTTTTCTTTCAGAAAAGAGGGTTGCACTTCACACAAACACAAAATTGTAATTAAAGTCATTTTGACATATAATGTCTGTGAATTCAGCCATCTCTGGTCTTTTATGAGCTGCTCCTCATCGGCGCACCTGCTGAGGAACTTCTTTCGCTTTTCACCATTGATCTGTCCTTTGATTTGAAAATAAAAGCGAAACGTTGAGCAGGGCCACCACATTTTTGCGGCAAACCTTCGCTACTATGTGGCCCGATCTTAAGATCTAAGAACATAGGAGCAATTACTTGTGAAAAAGTGATATGAAGTAAAATCAATGTTTGATTTTTTTAAATATTTCAGAGTTTTCAGAGAATCTATCATGTGCTATGAGTTCATCTGATTGTGACATCAGCTCTGGGAGAGGTTTCCTGACTAACTTGTCAGAGATAACATAGACCTGTGCAAACTTTTACTCTAAGTGCTCTCTCTCTCTCTCTCTCTCTCTCTCTCTCTCTCTCTCTCTCTCTCTCTCTCTCTCTCTCTCTCTCTCTCTCTCTCTCTCTCTCTCTCTCTCTCTCTCTACAAGGCTTCCAATGCAGTATGCTTTCTAATTTGTGTTTATGCTTACATTATACCCGAAATGAGTCATTCAATTGTCTCGGCCAGTCTATTAAAGTGAGGATGAATGGGAGGACGTCTGATTCCATGGGAGTAAGGGTGTATGCAAATGGAAGTGAGCGAGTGTCAACCATTCCTGCACCCCCCCCCCCCACACACACACACACGCACACACACCCTCGAGACGGACGCTTCTCTTTTATCTCAGCATGGCGCCATCCTCTTGGACAACAAACCCCAGTGATTGATTTCTGCTTGATAGGCTCTCATTTCTAAGATTTCATTTATTATGAGAATTTCTAAGGCCATGCACCCAACGCTTGCTCCCCTCCCTGCACCTTTCCTTCACCTCCTAATCTCCCTCCCTTCCCCTCTCTCTCTCTCTCTCGCTTTTAAAATCTCGTTATCGAAGCAAGTCTTTGTTGATGATTTTCAGCTCAGAGCTTTCACATTCAAATTCTATGGTGTTTGCTCTCGCTGCGATATCTTTTGGTTGAAGGAGTGTGTATCTGCTGAAGATAGTGAGTCAAATCTCACATTCCTGCCGCATCTAGCCGTCCCTCTACATCCTCCTCACACTGGAGCGGCTGGGGTCACTGGCCGTAGGGGTCCGGTTCACTCCCTTCATGGGTGTTCTTAGAGTGATGTTTACGTGTGTAACACACATTCTATTCAAACGTTTTCAACTCTACCTTGCATTCTGTCGCTAGTTCAGAGGTAACAGAGCCAGTGATCCATTATGTTTCAAAAAAAGAGCTTAAATGAAAAGTTGGATCAACAAAATATAATGTACATTAAACATTATAATATATACAATATTTGAGATAAGTTTGTCTTCTGCTTGGAATCATCATATTTTTTAGAATAACTCACACTCTGTTCGAATGTTTTCTCCTTCCACAGTTTCATATGGTTATTGTATATTTAAACATTTGAACCAAAAACCATTTAGATTTCACCTCATTTTCATAGGTAGCAAAAATGTCAAGATACCTAAAATACACATTTTAAAATGAACATCGTAGCACCTAATTATCTAAGACATGTAATATTAACAAAAAATATTGTTCAGTATTTGTCCCTTATTTAAGCGTGCAGTATGTAAGTAAGTTTTTGGCCAAATGTGGTACTGCAACAACAAAACAAAAAACGAATACTCTCAATCACTGTATCAGCTTCCCAGATGACAGGTTATATAGCAAGTGATGACACATCCACTGTATGTTTTATGTCTATCATCCTATTTTTATTTGTGACGTTTTGAAACACTTTTCATCATAAACCATTAAAACTAAAAAAATACAGAGACATACATGCCTTAATTTCTTTGATGCACTCTTAAAGCTGATGCGCAGGAAAAGCATTTCATTACAATTGCAAATAGATTTGCGTATCATTAGCAATCGAAAATAAATGCTTTACTTTCTAAACAATTAAGCCGTAAATAAATACAGAGAGAAGGAGTGTTTCTTTACATGTGAGGGAGGACTCAGCAGTTCCCACAAGGGTACAAATACTCTTCTCTGTGAAGTAGGATTTATACCACACAGGATTTATAAAACAGTACCTCTAATTTTTTTTATGTTCCAGAGGAGGTAGAAGTATATTATGGTCCAATGCTTCAAAGGCTGTAGTTGGGTCCAACAGAACCAAAACAACACAGTAACTGTGGTTAAAAAACATTGTTTACAACCTGTCTATCAGTCAAAAAAAGCAGATTATTTTTTTCCTCTTCTGTCAGATCCCTTTCTTTTATCACTTTAAACTTGCTGTTCCATGTAAATCTTCTTATTTGCATATTTTCTAAAACGACCATGACATCGATTATCTATTTAAATAACACAGAGATAACCCAAAGGTCGGAAAAGTTCATGTTAACTGTCACCTCAGTCTTTGGAGGCCTTGTTTTTTTTTTTTAGATTTCACCAGCAACAGATCCATTATCTGAGAGTACGGCTGACGTTGTGATCTGTTCAGCTTTGAAAATGTTTTGTTGTTTTTGACTACAAATTTGTAACCACTCAGAAAGCTATTTCAGATAAAAACAATAATTAAAAGAAGTATATTATTTTTCCAAACCTTCTTGGACATTTATTAATAAAAATAAACTATTTATTAGGTTAGTAAACTTTTTCCTGACTAGTTTCATTCAGTATTTAATTTTATACTTGTATCTTAACATAGAGTCATCACTCGGATTGATTATGATGAGTGAATAAATGTGACAAATAAATGTTTGACAGATTTAGGCTGTGCAGAAATATCTAAAAATAAAATTGTGTAGGACTGACAGCATTTGTCCAGTTTATCAATTATTGTAGTCAATAAGATTTGTCAGCAACAAATTAGGATTATAATCAAATAGTCAGCATGTGCAGATTATATGGGTTAACTATCTGAATTACTTTAAAAGAATCATTTCAGAAGAATGGGTATTAGAAACTGGAAACAAAGTTACTAGAAGTTGTTTGAAAATCGATGACCAATCAGTGATGTGAATAATTGTTAGCTGCAACCCAGAAATTGTTTAAAAGAGATGGGAGTCCCACCATTTGGCCTCTTGTGTTATTTTGTAGAAGAGCGCCTGAAGTCTTGACGGTAGAGGGAGGGGAGTTCAAAGCGTTATCATATAACCAGCGCATTTTCATCATGTTTTAGAAACAAGCGTCCCAACTAATCCCCCAATAATCTCTCCAGGAGAACTGCTCTGATAAGCCTCACCACCCACTGCTCTTCAGCCCACTTTTATTTGGGCGGATCCCCCTCTCCCCTGCGCTGTCTCTGCCACCTTACGAAGGACACGTGAAGGTGAGCGCCCTTCATCTTCCCTTCCTTATTCGTGCACCAGCAGGGTTTATTTACCCTCATCCCAATCGCTGCATTATCTTCATCAGTCAGTGGAGTGATCTGTGAGAGTCACCCCTCGCTACACATGCTTTTCCCTGAAAGGAGTATGCATGAATAGCCTTAATTATTGCTCCTCTCAATTAACTGCAGAAAGATTTATGGGATGGCAGTTTCAAACAAGAGCTTGATTTTGAGCAGTTGTGGTTTCCTGGGTATTTAAGTAGAAATGTATTTACTAAATGAGCAAAGAGTGAAATTGTGAGAATTAATGGGGGATGTACACGCATTTGTTGGAAGTTTTGGCTCAGTAAAATATGTTTTTTGAAAAAGGGTCACAAAATGTTTTGTTGTTTGTTTATTAATATTTATATTATTAATATTTGAGCTTGAAATCTTTGTACATGCTTGAATGTATTAACTTTATTGGGTGTTATCTGGGCCTATAGCTTTTGAACCAGATGTATAGCATGTTTTTAAAAACTAGTCTAAAGAAAGAGGGGGAGAGAGAAAGAGAGACACACAGAGATACTGAAAGAGGAGAAAGTGAGAGAGGCTGACAGAAGAGAAAGGGACTGTGTGTCATTTTAAGAGTATGAAATTAAAATTGTGAAAAACATCGCAAAACATAAAACAAAATATTGATCCAATCCCTGGATGTTTAACTTTTCCAGTTTTAGTCTACAGTGAAATGCCGTCCCTTCCAGTCGCATCAAGGTCCCTTTCCTAAACTCCCTTCCCCAAAGTCCCGGTCGCATCAACGTTGTCATCATTTCAGTATAATGCTCAAGTGTTTCACTGTGTTTTTAGGGGATCAGGGTGCTCCAAGGCTTTTCACTATATTTCTCCCTAAAGGGTCTCCCATAGAAAGTCATCAACTAGTCTTTCTTTTCAAATTTTGTTTCTTATCCAAACAATTTCTGGTTTGGCTGATCTTCGTCTTCTAAACCACAAAATACACAAGTTTGCAGCTATATTCAGTGTTCTTATACCTTCTCTGCAAGTTTAGTCACATTCTATTTTGTTGGGCTTTGGTTCTATTACGATCTAATCTCAATAAATAGCATATGAGCATCCTTCAATTGGATTTTTCCAGTACATAAAAACTGACAGAGAGAAAAAGAGGAGAGAGGAAACCTTCCATAATCTCCGCACCCGATCAGCGGCAGATCAGGAGCCTGCTTTCCAAGAGTGCCTCATTTTTAAATCTCTTATCGCACCTTTTTAAGTATCACAGTTTTCCATTTTTACATGTCATTTGCATGCTGCTCATCTCAGCAGGAGACTTCTTTTTTCTTATAGAGAGATCTGTGTGTATGTTTGTGTGTGTGTGCGTGCGTGCGTGCGTGTGTGTGTGTGTGTGTGTGTGCGTGCGTGCGTGTGCGTGTGTGTGTGTGTGGAGATGAGCATCAGTTTGCTTCTAGTTAACCCGTTGATGTGCACAAGTGCGTTCGATGGGATGTGTGTGAATGAGAGCTGAAAGAGAAATATGGAGAGGGGTAAAAAGGATACGTGTGTGAGAGAGCCGGATGAGAGACGTTTCTGATTGTTATCGCCCTTCCTTTTCTTCTCTGTATTTTTGGAGGATTCACACACTGACCTCTTTGTTTGGGACAGTATGAACCCCTTTTCGACCCTCCTATTGGGAAAGAAACCATTTCCTGTGGAAAGGAGATAGAGAGAGGTAGGCTGAAGGACAGGATTGGGAGAAAGAGAAAGCAAGGGGGATGGAAAAGTGAGAAAGGGATGTGTGGGGAGATACAGGGAGGAATAGATAGCAAGAAGATGGAGACAAAGGAGTGTGGCCGAGCATGAAAAGAGGGATATGGACAGATGAGAAGAGGGATAAAGGTGCAGATAGAAGAGAAACAGGAACAGCAGAAGATAATACTAGAAGAGGCCGAGGAAAAATGAGGAGTGTGAGAGGGAACTGTGAGTTGTTATTTCAGTATTTTAAGGGTGCATTTGTCAAGTTGTTCCAGATCTGAGATTTTTTCTTCTTTTCTAGTAGAGGCAGTGTTATAACTGTATGTATGTAATATAATGTATGTTTTTTGGGCTGAGGGATAAAACAAATAGCTTACTCCATAACAAACTGTTTACGTTTTATACAATACCTGCTAGAATATTTTGACGTGAGCTCCTTAGCAGGTGGAGTGGGGAACAAGCGGAGTGGAGCAATTGAAGATGGAAATCAGCAGTTGGGGTGAGATTATGTCTAAAGCTAAAGACTAATCATTTCAAACTGTTTACATGAGTCTTTTTCTCAAATGTCCACTTCTTGAGCAGTCAATTTGACTGTATTAAGCCAGGATTAATAACACAACGACAGATGAGCTTCAGTTTACTGTTTTGAGAGACATGGCTAAGGGGATAGTAGAATCATTCATGTGTCCTTTCTTTCAGAAAGTAAGGAGTAGATTTCTAATTGGTAAGGACAAAGCAGTGCATTCAAGTTGCAGGTTAAAGGTGAAAACTCTTTTAAACACATTTTAAATCTTAAGTGTTGTTGACTATGTCCTAAAACATTGATAAATGTAAATTTACTTTGTTACAGACTTCTAAGAAATAACCTAAAGAATCCAACAAATGTCTCATCATAGATCACGTTGGAATCATAAATTGTTAGGCACATTCCATCATATCTTGAGCAAACAGCTTTTAAAACACTGTTAAAACTATCATAATAAGCATCTGTTTTAGTGTATTTGCACACAGTTTAACCATGTTTAAACATTTGCATGTCTAACAAATGGAGCGAGGGCGTACCAAATATGAAATGATGATTCATAAAAATATCAAAAAGCTTAGCCTGTCCTTTTGGTGGACAGCAGAAGAGTTCATTCAGTTCGCTGGTTTTTAATTGGCTCTGTTAAACTCGACTTTGAGGTCATACTGTAGCTTTGCAGACATGGCCTGTTCCTCTTAAATGAGATCGGAAGATTCTTTCTATGCTTTATTAAGATGAGCAAAATGAGAAATGAAAATCGTCCAAGAATCATTTGCATTCAACTTTTATCAGAGTGAGAGGAAGGTGGTGTTAAGAACGATAATGCTTTAAGCTTGACTGCAGGAGTGTGTTTAAGGTGTCGATGAATGATGCCAGTTCTCAAGTGTGTTGAAAGGTGCATCCACCTCTTTTCCTGGTGATGATGTGTGTGTGTGTGTGCATGTTAGGAGGATGAGGGGTGTGGGGTTGGTTAATATCAGAACTAATAATTAGATTCACTATCAGGGCGGCGGCAGCAGTGCAGGATCAGGCAGATTAAAGCATGGCTTGTCTCATTAATATTCATGAGGGAGCAGGGCTCGGACTAGGGGGCTTAGACTGTTCCTCAAAGCCCGGTACTCGCTGTGGCTTAAAGCGTTCTGCTCAAAGTTCCCTCGTTTTTTGAGTGTGAGGGAGTGGGGGGTATATTCACCAACACCAGGGTTGCACTCAAAAACATGTAGCGTCTCACAGCAGTCTTCGAATATGCAGATGACCTGAAGTCATATATCATGACAGGAGCCACAAAATGGATTTATCGCCTTTTGATGATAGAATTAATTTGACCTTTTTTTCTAACCTTTACCTTTTTGATACTCCTACCTTTAAGACAAGTCTAAATTAATAAGCGCTCAAACATGTGATATTTAGAATCGATTTAGCGTGACACAGTCATAAATGAACTGAACTTTCAAAGAAAGATAGATATTGTATTTGCGCTCTATATACCAGGGTCATCCAACATCCAGAATTTCACAAAAGCATCATAAAACTACATTAAACTACATTAAAAGAGGCAGGTTTTTTTAATAATTATAAAACTATTATAAATTGTAATTATAGTAATTGCCCAAGCCCAGCTTTGTAATATACATAGGCAAACAATTTAGTAGTTGTAAAGCTAAGCCCTTGTCCAGTCAGAGATCCCATCTTGTCTTGTCACCTAAATGTAAATAACAAGAAGCAAAAGGCTAAACTGTAATTGCTACAATGAACGAACCTTTCATAACCAAATGCAAGAATTTAGTGTATAAGTGAACTGAACGAGGGTGGAAGCTGTGGTTCCTCTGTACATCAACTCCAACCAATTTTCTTGTTAGAAAAGTGTGCATAAAAGTGTAAAAAAATAATTGAAATAGTTTTTTACAATTTTACAAAAGAAAACCCTGCTCTAAAGTGCATACCCAAGCAATTGAAGACTAAGGCTTGGTCCACTCAAAGATTTCATCGCAGGTCAAAATCTCACTCCATAGGTTGTTGATGGTTTGCTTAATGCACTAAGCCAATAAAAAAAGTTTCTCATCTAGGTCCCAGTGGTTATACTCAACTAAAAATTCAACATGCACCTAAAAGAAAGAGGTCATGCTTCCTGATTGTAGCAAAAAGAGAGAAAACAGAAGAGTAACGAAGACAGATCCCTGAGGTGCAACATTATTTTATATCAATTGTCGGTTCATAAGGAACAAAATACCATGGGAGGTCAAATTCTCACTCCAATGATTAATAGTGGTTTTAATCCATTTAAATTCTGCAATGCTTCCTGATTGTTGCAAAGAGAGCAAAAAGAAGAGGGCCAAAAATAGACCCTTGGAGCAACACAGAAACAGTGACTGAGGAGAAAACACAAAACATACAAATTCAGAAAAAAAAAAAAAAAAAAAAAAAAAAACAGTTCTGTCCCCCACATGTTTGAACATGTCTAGATTGGTTAAGCAGGTTCCATCATAAAACAATTAACAACAGTCTTTCTTATTTTTGGTTGTACTTCACTGGAGCTTCTTCTGTTTTGCAATCTATTTAGAAAAGTGACTTTAAATGACATGAGTTACTGTGAATAAAACAATTAAAGATCTGTAAGTGACCAAAGTTTGCGTCATTGAATATTTGCCAGTAAGTTAATAATATTGATTCATCTCATCCTTTATTTTATATCAATTGAGCACTTTTGTTACACTGAACCTGTTCTTGTTCACTATTCACCTCTGGCCATAATCGTTAGATCCTCACTCACTCTCGCTATGCTTTCGCATATGTAGATCTGTCTGTATGTCAATATGTGTGTTTAATTAGAGTCTCCGTTTGCCTGGAAGTGTTTTGTCAAAGGCAAGGGCTGAGCAGGCTGCCCTCTCCTTTTGTGAAGCTTAAAGTCGAGTCGTGTTAAATGAGTCTGAAACAAATTAGCAGAAGCACGCAGCACTTATGCCACAGACGGCTCCAGCATTGGGTTTCAAATTAAAACAAAAGGAGCCGTATCTCCTTATCAGCACTAGTTCCCCATGAAATACAATACGAACCGTATCTTCAGGCAAGAACAGACAGAATTAGAAAGAAACCCTTCAGCTGTCCTCCTCTGCTGCCCATCTTTTCCCCTCTTTCTCTTGACTGGTGTTCGTTTCCTCATTTATACTCGGGTCTTTTCATTTTCTCCTGTCTTTATAGTTGATTTGCCGGGGATATGAGTCTTTGACTCCCCAAGGGCAAGTTTTTAACTTGCTGTAGCTCTGCGCATGAATGAGCAGATTGTCTTTAAATATCTGGCTTTGAACTTGCCTTACTGAAAGGTTGCCACCTAGTGGTATGGATCGAATGCATTCACTTCTGCTGGCTAATTTTACAAGTTCTGGTTTGACTAACTTTTATGGCTCAAAGATTTTATGACAAGATTTGACATGTTGTTTTTCCACTTTCTAAGCTCTTACTGAACAAGGAAACACCTTTCTGGAAAACCCAGGTGTGAGTTTGTATAAATAGAATGAACAATAGCCTCTTTGCATACTCTGATTAACTTTTGGAAATGTTCTGTTAAACTTCTGCCTATTTCTCATCTTTTCAAAAATTTATTACTTTTTATTATCTTTTTTTGGTGTCATAGACATCGGTCGCTTGAATCCATCTTGTGAACATTTACATGTTTTGAAATCAGATTAATTAAAATTATAACGCAATAATTTTTTAATCCATTTTACAGATAATTATCACAATAGCAAATTTTATTCCTGTAATATTTAAAAAGGCATGCTTTTGAAGAAGTCACCAGTTACTGCAGAGGTGAGCATCTAATTTACTTGCAGATTATTGTTCCAACCGTTTTCCTGGTGATACACCAGCAGCTTTCAACAAGGAAAGAGTATAGTAAAGCAGGTGTGTTACATGAACCATGAAGAACTGCTGCTTCCATCGCCTACTTGTTCATGCCTAAAGGAACTATTAGGCATACATTATTATTGACTAGCAACATATTGCATTATACATTTCAGAAGTAAAATTCTGCTCAGTAAAAAAATTTATTTTAAACTGTGTTAGGATTTTGCTTTGTGTAGATTGTAAAATTTGGATGCTGAAATGAGATGTTTACGAATAGCAATGCATTTTGTGTTAATATTTGAAAGAATAAGTAAGCTGCTGTGTTGAGCGGTTGAAACAGATGTGCGTCATCTAAGCCAATTTCAAAGTCTCACAGTCGTTTGTTTTAAACAAAGAAAAAAAACTTCAAAATCAGAACTGAGAAAAAATTCAATTTTATAAGGTTTACATCTTAAATAATTAATATTATAATTATGAAGACAGTGCACAAGTAGAACAACTATTATTACTTTTATCAGAAAATTAGATTTCTGCAATGGGATAGTTAAATGAAAACGTATGTATAGCTTTTACATTAAAGAAATGTTGTGTTAGATTTGCCTTTATTTCAGGATTAAATTTTTTTGAGAACGTATTAAACCCAACCCTTCTGACAGATTAGGTGTATTAACTGTAATAAATGTGTCAAAAGCTCCCTTCTGCATCAGATCTTGAGTTGTCCCACAGGGTCTGCTCTAAATCAGTCTATGTTTTTTTTTTAATTGCAGGACTGATGTTTGTCCCCTGTTTCTCTCTCTCTCTCTCCCTCTCTCTTTGTGTGTTCAGAACCCTGTGATGCATCTGGATTGTGAGGAGCCTGACTGCTGGCTCAGAAGACTTCCTGTGACCTCCAGCTCCTCAGAATCAAACTGTACCATCTACAGTCAGGGTGCGAGATAAAAATACACGCACACACACACACACACACACACACACCCGCGCACACATACTCACTAGACATAAATTCTTAGACAATTTTTGCTAAATTTTGCTACAAAAGTGATTGGAAAACTAAGGTTGCTGCATGGAGTTGTGAAGAAGTACTTGGGGAAGTTGTAGAAAAAAGTTTATTTAAGTTTGTGGCCTAATCTGGGTCTGCAAAGTGATAATAATCTTTGGAGCATGGATTTACTCCCCTCCCTTTCAGACTAAATTATTTTTTGGCTTTCTAAACTATGTAAATGAACTATGTAAACACTGAGAGAGGACTTGTTTAGGAGTAGACTCTTTGCATGACCCACTGTCTACTTACTTACACTAAAATCTTGGTTGTAAAAGCACTTCCGGTTTCAGATTTAAGATACTTGTGTTGATAGTGTGGGTTTGTTTTTTAAGAAGTTATTACCGGTAGGCGTTAATTTAGCCAAATTTGTAGTATATTGTAGTATTTTATTGTAATTTTTTAACTTTGATCTATATCGCAAAAAATGTTTTTATTGAATTCTAAAAGTTGTAAGTATGAAGTTCTGAAGGTGTGATATCTCTATACTGCTGTGTACCAGTCTGTTCTAATTTGTTGTGGTTCAATTCACATGTTAAATTCATACTCAAAATAATCATACAAGTTTAAAATTCCATAGTGATCGCATGCATTGAATCAAATGGACAAAAATACTTTCTGCGCTGAACCGGTAGGTGATGAACCACTGACATGGAATGAGGAAGTAGTCATGCATGTCTAATTGTAGCACAAAAGTCCAAAACACAAAATATAAACTTAAATTTCAGGGTTGTAACTTAGCTTTTTCAAATGTGAGTAACTCTTTGTGGATGACTTTTTTTCAGTGATATCATTACTTGAAATAAACATAACTCTTGTTTCTTTACATATCAAATCCATTTTATCATTACTTGCATTGAATTCCTTTATACTTACCTTTAACAGTGCAGGATGCGACATTTCAAAAGCCATTCAGGGAGTGCATTCAGGCTGTTTCCTCCATAAATGAGTAGTGGTTATAAAAATGGGAATGATGCACTATTAGTTTAGTTCTTTTGTTTTCATAATTTCGAATGTCAACCTTTAAGTGATGCTTGTTATCACAAGCTTAATTTTAATTTTGGGTGTAACAGTCTTCACTCAAACTCTTTATGCACACCTGTCAAGCACTTGGCATGAAAAAAGTTTTTGTATGGACATAAAAGGAAGGCTCTGGTTTCAAAAACATGACACAGCGAGTGAACGCTGCATCAATGTTCAACCTAGTTCAGCATCATGCTTTATCACTCTCGTGTTTTCTCTTCCTTGTCTTTTTGGAGAACACTTCTACTCTCTTCGATGTTCTTGCTGAATGTTTTCTGAAGGTAGTGGGAGAGGGGCTGGCTTTCACAAGCTTTTACAGTGCAAATACATTCGAATAATGCTCTTTAGTAGAGGATTCAATATAATATTGGGTGCATTGCCTTCCATGGACTGAGCTCACTTGCTCTAGAGTGAAAATTGACAAATGTGAAGCTATTGAAGCTATTGTGAGTACTTGTACCATCTAACAAACAGACATCTGAATGCTTAAATAACAATGACAGTTTTGCTATACACATTGGCTGTTATTCTAGTGAAATTGTTGATGTTAATTTACAAGTCTAAAAACTGAAAAACCTAACAAACAGTGATTGTGGATTAAATATTAAGGTGATGTGGATTACCGTGATGTGGATTAAATATGTGGTATTAAATCCATTCAGTAGCATGCTTGAATCATCCACCACCCTCTTTTTTAACAGCAATTCTTTGGATTATATGATGCAGCACCAGGTGGAGGCTCACAAATGTAATGTGTGTTTTCCAGGAGGAGCATTGTTCTGTAAGCTGACACGAGATCTTTCCAGAGGAGATGCACTTCTGGCCAGATTGTCGGCAGGCTCTCAGGCGCACAGTGTCCAGGTGAAGGAGGAGCCTGTGTATCCTGCAGCTATGCACTCTGAGATCCAGCTTCTCCCTCAACAGGCTGGCATGGCTGCCATCTTGGCAACAGCTGTCGTTAATAGTGAGTCAGTCCTAGCCCATTTCTTGCTCGGTTTCCATTTATGTGAATCATGTCTGGTGTGGATTGTTCATCCAAAGTGCATAAAGACAACTTTTAAAAGATTATGTATTTTAAGCCTGGAGTATGTTTGCATTTTTGTTGTGCTGTCAATAAGCAACATGGGATTTTATAGACCCTTTAAAGTATTATTAATTTGTAGTACCTAAGTAATATATATATATACAGGTATGGTAGTCACAGGGACCCATATCTGGAAATCTTTGAAAACAGTTTAAAAAGTGCTTGAATGTTGAATAAAGTGCAAAAAATGCTTAAAATCACAGCTGTTTAGTTTGCTATGAGAATGCAGCTTTTTGCAATGCAGCTTCACATTCAGGGTTGCTACAATATCTTAAAAAGTTTACATTTAAAAACCCAAATTTTAGGCCTTAAAAATCTTAAATGTAATGTTCTAGGTATTAAATATTTTTTCACAAGTCTTAATTTTGTGGTGTGCATGTAAAGCTCAGTTGATATGTATTTTTTGTTGTTGCTTGGGGTTGCCAGAAATTGTAAAAATATGCATACATGCTATAAAACATAAGTCATATTAAGGGGAGCCAGAGTAAGAGAATAATTGTCATTCTGTTTAGTTGTGCTGTCGTTTGAGAAAAGGTTGACAAGGGTCAAAAGGTAAAAAAAAAAAATAATAGTTGTATAAAGTAAAATATTGAAGTCCTGTAAATTGGAATACATGGAAACGTATTGTAATATGGAAACATGAGATCAATTAATTACCTCCAAACTGGCTCTTTAGGTGTTCCTAAAGGGCTCTACTCAGCTCAGTATCTACATTCATTAAACACACCTTATCAAACTAGTTTTAGGCTCACTTGGCAGTGTTGTTGTATGTTTTATTATTGTAATATGATATAAAATATTAGTGATTTACTAGATTTACTACTTTTTTTGTTAATATTTGCCCTTCTCCACTAGGGTGCAGTGTTGTGCTAGTCAACACAGTACCTGAGGTAATTGGCCAGCACAGCCCTCTTCACTATCAGCTAAACTACACGAAGAATGGGAGTGGATACAGCCATGCTATGATTCAGGAATGAATAAGTACTAAAAAAAAGCGGAAGGGGGAAACTTTTCACGTCCTGCTATATCTGTTTGAGTCAAAAGATTATTGGGATGTGATGGTCAGTATCAAGTACAGCCTGTTTAACACGTGTCCTGACATCAGATTGGACCGACTGCATGCACACGCTCTTGTGCACACCACAATCTCACTGTGTCCGTTGCCTTGGTGATGATGGGGCAACTCTGATGCATTTACAATGTATAATTGTGTGTTATTGTTTGTGTGAGAACATACACAATATAGAGAGCACAAGTCATGCTTATCATTATCTAAATGAAGTTTAGCTTGACATTTCAAGGCTGGCTTTGATTTCTTTTTAATTAAATGAATGTGATGTTTAAAACAAATTAAACAAAGTTTCTATGAATAATGTACATGGCATTGATTTGCCTCACGAGTCACTGATTAGACATTTTTAAATATAAATAGTGTGTTCCTAGTTTTCTTACCAGGCATATTTTGTGTGGTTATCCGTAGAAGACATTTTTCCTTGCAAAGACTGTGGGATCTGGTACAGAAGTGAGCGAAATCTCCAGGCGCATCTCATGTACTACTGTGCAAGCCGACAGAAGCAGCAGACCGCAGCTTCTCCTCCACTGGACAAAGCTAAAGATTCGTACCCCAATGAGAGGATGTGCCCCTTCCCGCAGTGCAACAAAAGCTGCCCTAGTGCCAGCTCTCTTGAGATCCACATGAGAACACACAGTGGTGAGACTCTCTCATCTCGAAACCTTTGAGTTTTGTTAAAAATAGAAGTGTTTAACTGAAGTAGTGTTTATGGTTGATTTCTAGGAGAGCGTCCATTTGTGTGTTTAATTTGCCAGTCGGCGTTTACCACCAAGGCGAACTGTGAGCGCCATTTAAAGGTACACACAGACTCGCTGAAGGGTGTGTGTCATGGCTGTGGCTTCATTTCCATTACACGAGACATCCTGTACAGCCATTTGGTCACCAGTCACATGGTTTGCCAGCCTGGCTCTCAGAGTGAGGTGTACTCACCCAAGCTGCCTCTGGCTACAGGTAAGAGTTTTCATTTCTAAACAAACTCCATACATGTTTTTCCTTAAAAAATTATTATATACTTTAATTTAATATAGTAATGTAATTGACTTTTTAAGTTACATTTTTTTTTCTCATGTATTGTATAAAATTAAAACTTATGATAAATGAAATTGTTTTTGAATTATGCTTTTGAAATTCATTCATTTTAACACCTCACTATTTTTGACATTCCTTTTAGCTTATTTTTATTTTATATTTTATGTCTATTTAATGTCATTAATTTACTCAAAGTATTTTAATCAATTAATATATTAATTTATTTTCATTTTTATTGTACTTGTAATCATTAGTTTTATTTTATTTATTTGACATGTATTTATACTTGTATTTTTTTTTTTTTTTACTGAGTAAATCTCAGCTGATTTTTTTCAGCTTTATTGATCTCTATCTGTTAAATGCAATGCCATTACAGACATGTAACACAACACAAATATCCTGATAAAATCAGCATTTGAACAGGTTTGTAACTTAAATTTAGCTGCAAGCAGCTATTTAGAGCCTAGAGCAATCTGGCACAGTGGCCTGCTGGGCAAACTGTTTGAATTACAAAAATTGCAATTTAGCATTAATTATCATCAGTAACATCTTGAGGGGTAACATTTTGAGACTCCAAGTCAGTGGTGTTTCATGAAATGTTAAGGCACTTTAAAATGCTGTGTTTTTGCTTTTCAAATGAGACAGTTTATATTTAGTTCCTACAGGGAGAAAAAAATTGTTATGAGAAAAGCAAAGACTTTTTATACTCGGTATGCAATTTATTCGCTTCATTGTTTTTTGCAGAATGTTTAAAATGTAAGTATTTCAGTGTGTTTAGGAAATTAAAATTGTTGTATGCTGTAACCTAAATGATGTTTTTGTTCAGTCAGCGATAAAAAAGTAAGAACACTTGTAGTTATACTAAATCATAAGTAAAAAAGTAATATCAATATTTCATGACAGTTATAACCTGATTGTGGACAATTTTAAGCGTGAATTAAAAATTCATTAACTGGTTAACTGATTCTTATAATATATCTGATTTATATTTTATGTTTGAAATATATTTTAAATATTAGTTGTACAAATTAAATGGATGTTCAAGTAAGTTGATTAAAATTTGTGTTTGCACAGACAAGTAAAAATATTGGAAAATTAGTTTGTTTCATAGATTAACTTTGACACAACTTGTAGCTAATTGGATAAAAAAAATTAATTGCTTGACAGAATTGTTAGTAATTAGTGTACTTTACTTAATTTAGGATTTTTCTTCTTGTGACAGGCTTGCATCCAGGAGATTCTGGCATTGTTCTGAAGTGTCAAGTGTGCGGCTACTCGGCTGACACACCCGCCCTGCTCCAACAACATGTCCACACACACCTGGAAGTGCGAGTTCCTGCTGAAAGAAGTCCCACGCCATGCCAGAGAAGTCCTTCTTTAGAGCTCCAAGACACTGAGCCTCCAGCATCTGTCCCAAGACCCGACTCATCCAGTCCTGGAGCAAATGGCAGCTCAGCCTCTCTGGGCTGCAGTCCCATTAACCACCTTATCATCAAAGAAGAGCCTGGATCAGACAATGACAATGATGCAAAAGAAGACAAACAGATCACACAGATCATTCCTCACAGCACTCCTGCAGAGACCAGCTCGTCTCAGTCTAGTTCACCTAAGAGCCCTACTTTGATTGCGGTTAAAACCGAGCCAGCCAGTCCCATCCCAGGTTCTAGTCCCACGCATACTGGAACAGGGGGTACGGTTCTCCCTGGAGGCGCAGTGTTCTTACCTCAGTACATGTTCAATTCTGAGGCTGCGATAATGCCACAGGCATCTGAAATTCTTGCTAAGATGTCGGAGATGGTACATAGCAGGCTTAAGCAGGGAAAAGGACCAGCCCCTGGACAGCAGAACTTCTTCCCTGCAGGCTCTCCTGCCAGTGTTCCCAAGGGTGCTACTTGCTTTGAATGTGACATCACCTTCAACAACATCAACAACTTCTATGTACACAAGCGGCTTTACTGCTCTAGCAGGCATCAGCAAGGGGAGCCAGCAAGCCAGACAAAAGAAGGTGCTGTTATTACAGCCGCTCCACCTGCTGCTCGTGCTTCTTCACCTAAAGATAGACCAGCCAGCAGGGCAGCTTCAGCATCTCCCAGCTACTCAGACCCCACACCAGAAGGCAAAGCTTCAGAACCTAAGGTAGTGGAAGTTAAAATTGAAGATTTGGGACTGAAAGATGCTACATGCTCATCGTCTTCAGAAGGTGAAGGTCCTGGAGGAGAGCGAGCTAGTGAAGACAGTCAAAGTCCCAGTGGATCTGCTGAAGATGATGAGGATCCAACTCGTACCTTTTGCCAGGCCTGCAACATCCGCTTCAGTCGCCATGACAACTATATTGTCCATAAAAGATTCTACTGCGCATCAAGACATGATCCCACTAACCACCGAGGACATTCGGGCAAGACTAGTTTTCTTCCGCAACCTATCCGTACCCGCAAGCGCAAGAAAATGTATGAGATCCACATGGCTCAAACAGAGGCTTTGGCTAAGGCAGCTGCTTTGCCTGTCGTGACAAGTTTGGGAATGAAGCAAGAGGGCTCTTCAATTCCTCCATCACCTCAGATGTCTACGCCAACACGCAGCTCAAGTCCTGAAGGTGAAGGACCTATTGACTTAAGTAAAAGACCTCGGCTTAGAGAGAGCCAGAGAAGGAGCAGCATCACTGCTCTACCTCTTACTGACTACCACAAGTGCACTGCCTGCAGCATTAGCTTCAACAGCATCGAGAACTACCTGGCGCACAAAACCTACTACTGCCCAGCCACTACCCTGCAACCCCAAACCATAGAACAGCTCAGCCGTTTGAAGAGACCCGCTTCCACTTCTCCAAACCACCGAAGCATGGATCTACATCCTGACTCTAAAGGCAAAACTGGAGCTGTTGCACATCCATCCACTATACCAGGCTCTGAATCAACCCCTCCACATGTGCAAGGAGCAAAGACTCCCAGTACATCCCCAGTGTTGTGTCCCTACTGCCCTCCCAACAAACCGGTGATGTGTGATCTGATGGAGCATTTCAAAACCACGCATGGCTTGGTGATCGCAATGCATCAGCATCAGCATCCAGAGAGCCAATCCACTGGAGGCAGCCCCACCTCTAGCCTTAGCCCACAGGAAGGAGGTCCTCTTACCACCCCTAAACCAAGTCCTCGAGCCCGTAAGGACAGTGTGAATGGCCGAAGCATCAAACGAGAAGCAATCTCTCCGGCCTCACCGACGGTAAATGGAAGTCCAATTGAACGGCGATCAGGTTCTCCAAAAACTCCTCCCACAGCTGTTTCGCCAACGGGAGTATCCGTTTCACACGTGCCCGATGTGCTAAGAGAAGGAGGGCAGCTTGCGCACACACAGATACCAACAGTCTTTCATGAAAAGGTGGCCATAAATCACTCAGCTCAACCCACACCCAAAACCCCCCTCGCTTCTCCTCTGCAGAATGGCAACACGCGCTATTGCCGGCTTTGCAACATCAAATTCAGCAGCCTCTCCACCTTCATTGCACACAAAAAGTACTACTGTTCCTCTCACAGCGCAGAACATGTCAAGTGAGTCCACTTGTACCATTCCTCTCATGCATAGAAGTGCCACTCGTGGCACTGCCCTAGCTGATCTGGACAGTGCATGATAGCGGGACTGTTACTAGCCAGATACGGAGGTCTCCAGGCTGACCATCTTATCTGGTGTTGTTACTATGGTAACTTATTACACACTATGGGTCAAGTTTGTATTACAATAAGAGTTGCGTCTACCTGCACACAGAATGTGCCCCATTGACCTGTTCCAACACATCCTTCGAATCTTGAGTTTAGAATTCAAATTCTTTTAATTAGCTTTGAAAATGCTGTTTTAATCACTCTTATGTTGGCTCTAATCATTGATGGCTTTGTAAGTGATTGTTTGCCTGAAGAATTTTATTTTGTTTTTCCAAGGAGTGTTTTCTGACCCCTGCTGGTGGTCTACCGAAGCTGGTCTGTAGAGTTTGTCAATACACTGAGAAACAAAGAGAGTGATTGGTTGAAGTAATCGGGTGGAGACTGATGTTGCTGGGTTGAATATAAAAAGGTTTGTTTGGCTGAAAATGTGAAGAAGCTATTTATGTCCTCATGCATTTCATGTGAGTTTAAAAAAAAATGCTTTGTTTTCAAATGTAGTGAATTTTAAACGTGTCATACTTATCAGATTATTAAGACTCCGGATGTAATGCTCATAAAGTGTTGAGATTAGGCACAAACTTTCTTGTTGGTCAATGTGTGGACTAAAGTGTTCCTGTCGACTCATCAGTTTGAATTTTGGACTGTGTTAAGACTGATTTATACTTCTGCAAAAAAAGTTTGTTTAATCAATGATATAACATGGATTCCCTGCTGCAAAGCCATCGCGAGTAAGACAAATTGCTCGCCTGTCTGACCTAATGGTTAACAAGTGCGTGGGTTGTCCAAGCAACCACCAAATAAACTGAAGTACATGCCCAAAACAAGTTGAAAACTAATTTTATTTAAACAGCTTTTTAAGCATGTTCATACATTTATATGTGCCAGGTCTAGTAGACCGAAATCCTTGTATGTAACAGATATGTGTAGCAGGGAGTAGAATTTGAGATCTTTAAAAAATCTGTTCTGATGCACGTTCTTCACCAAAATTAAGGCAATTCTACTGAGTGAAGGCTTGAAATAAGACCTATCTGTCTCATTTTCATTTGATAGAAATGAAAATGTCTCCAACAAGAGTTTGAACACAAGAAAAGAGTTTTAAAAATGATAGATTTTAACCATGCACAGAATGGGCAGCTCTGTGACTTGTATCAGGATGGCAAAACATCTTAATGAACTTACTTCCACCCTTTCACAGAATATCACAGTCTTATAATCCAACCATCTCTGATTCTGCGTTATCTTACAATGCAAGTATTTTATTTAATATCGTCAAAAAGCAAGCATTCTGCAATTCACTGCTGGTGCAGTTCATGTGAAGAATAAGGGGAAAAAAACACTTTTTTTATTTAAACAAGTTTCAATTAACTTCATTTAACTCCATTGAGATCCAGGCGGCCTGTCCTAGAAATATACACTTACTTGTCTATTTGGGTAAAAAAAACTGATTAACATAGCAACTATCATTTTTAAGGAGTTTACACAAAATAAATAGTGGTAAAAACCACAACTTGAGTAAAGTAGATACAGTCAAAACATGCACACTGCAGACTGGTATCATGCAGTCAAATAGTTATTAGGGATTTAAAAACAAAGACGGAAGGCAGTTGAGGTAATTTGTTGTGAAAACTGATGTGGATTTTGAACTGAAACTTAAGACCCATACGATTGATATCACATCATGTTTCTTCAAGAGAAGAAATCCTGAAAATACGATCACTGCTACAACAATGATTAAACACTGAGTGAAATAGCTACGTAGCTGCAAAATGTGGTTAAAATTCTTGAAAGGTGCACATCATGGTACATGTTCTGCAGAAGTATAAATCAGGTTGTAGTTGTTTGTTGTCTCATGTCACCACATTTTAACCCAATGCTTCTTCTGTTCTTAATCAAGTCCTAAAGGTGCAGTATGCAATTCCTCCGTGCCAGTGAAAATCCCCTAGACCAATTGCACCACGTTATTTTCATCTCCTCCTGATTGGTTTCAAGTTGTTTTAGTTCTCTGACAGGACTGACCAGTATTTATGAAAAATTCTATAGCACACCATTAACCTCCACAAAGTGGCATCTGCATACAAGACCGATCGTCTCCTCTGTTTTTGCTTTTTAAACTTGAAATGAAGGTTAGTACAGAAGTCGTTGCTGGTGTCATAACATTGAAGGCCACCGAAAGCAAGAGAATTGAAACTGACTCACTGCTCATCACCTCTTTCTCAAACTCACTCGCCCTTCTGTTGTTTGCTCATTCTTTCCCGGTTTATTTGCATTTCTGATGATGACTCGGTGGTGTTTTTTGTTGCTCCACATGTGGGCATATGTTGAAAAGAACAGCGTCACGCAATCTATCCTTCTTTGCAGGCTACCAATGCAAAGCCTTAACAAAAACTCACATCAATATGTCTGAAACAGCGAGTCTCTCATATACTCAACACTCTCACCATTAGGTGGATTTTGTGTATGTTACCGGTGGTGTTTTCCATTTCTTGTGTTACAAAAATAGCCTCTGTGATAAAAAAAAAAACTGTGCAAAATGAGGAGAGTTGAATTTTTCTCTGCTGTTCTGGGTTTGAAATGGTCGTGAACTCACTCGGAGACGTTTACAGTTTCATTGATTCATCATTTAGCAACTGTCTCTTACTCAAAAGAGCAGTGCTAAAAACCGTTGACCTTTCCAGATACTTTTTCTATTGCACTGTGTTGTACAAAAATGCTGAATGTTTTAGATTTAGAGGCTTTTTTGTATGTATTTATGTTTTTACAGCACTTTTTTTTCTTTGCCGAAAACTATCCAGAAGGACTTACATGTGAATTTAGAGCATTCTAAATAAAAAGCTGAATACTTTGTGAATAATTAAAAACGTTGATGGAAAAATCAGTGAATGTCAACCTATTCTTTGACTTTTTTTTTTTTGATGAAAGGGTTCCACTACACATTGTCCAAACTATGCATGGGAAATAAAGAGTCCAACAGGACATTCAAAGTACAAGAGAACTTGTTGTACGTGTTGTTCTCTCAGATTGTGCATCCTGGGAACATTGAGTAACACTGCATTTAAGGCTAGATTTATCATTTTCACAGTTGTAATATTTATACAAGAATTTTCCCTTTGAGTCTTCAACAATAATAATCAAAGGAGAGTCAACATAAAACGAAAATGATGCCGATTACAAGAATGCATTAAAATAGAGGAATAGCAAGAATGTTTACCCCGTACAATACACATCAAGTGTTACAGACTGTAAAGAACATAGAGTTAACTCACTATTCAAAGTTGAATTTGGAGGTTTTGATCACTACCATTGTATAAGGTCAAGCACCAAAGACATGCAGATTGCATCAAAGGTTAGGCCATAACCAGAAGCTCATGATTGGATGCCACCTGAACAGTAAGAGCAGCTGTGAGTCTGTCTTCGAGGTCTTTGGACTATCTTGAGAAGAGAGCTTAAAATGTCGATTGAGTGCCAAATAGATTTTTTTCAGGTTTAGTGATGTTCCCTCATCAGAGAGATGCCAGAAGTTGTATTTACAGTCAATTGAGTATGTTCATATTTGGGGAGCTCAAAACAGCTCGGAGAAATTGACTTTCATTGATGTCCTCCTCCGCTCATTAAATAATCAGAATAACAGTATTCCAATAATACTGTCTTAGTGATTGATAAAAAAAAAACTGGAAGTGTAATAGCAAAAAAAAACATACAGTAACCTTTGCGAACAGTGTGAGAAGGCAAACTAAGGATTATTTTTTTTATCTACCAACAAACAAAAAAAAGACAATGCAACTAATGCTCATGTTATAATGCTCAGATATTTCAATCCCTATTAAAGTAATTTATATAATCTTTTAATATTAATTTTCACTCAACTCGTCTTTTGGTCTGTTTTTGTTTCCTGACCTTTCAGACATTTCTAGCATGTTTTAGTATTGTTTCCTCATCAAAAACACACCTCGAGTCATATTCAGATTGGCTCATGCTTGTTTGTGTAATTTATTTTTCTGGGACCTTGAAACGGCTGTAGCCACGCCCCCTAACCAATCAGATGAACAATTTGAGATGATTCCAAGGCATTGTTTACGATAAATATTGCCTTTTGAAGACAATTAAGGGTGCTGTAATAATCTAGACTGGTTTGA
The DNA here is from genome assembly GCA_900490495.1 of Danionella dracula. NCBI lineage: Eukaryota > Metazoa > Chordata > Actinopteri > Cypriniformes > Danionidae > Danionella > Danionella dracula. The sequence goes on from UELW01000622.1 coordinate 3,536,953, forward strand.
TATGTGTTATTAGGGCACATTTACACATTTAACTTATTCATAAGAGTGAGAGGCATTTCGTCTGTGCTGTTACACGTGATTTGGAATGTACAAACCAAATATTTCTGTCACACAAAGATTAGTAAATTTAAATGATTATTGGCATATGTACAATCCCAGTTTTGACTGTACCCAATGCTTTGTAAGCAATCCATACAGATGTAAGTACATGAGGTCCCATGAGTGTTAAATTAACACCTTGAGTATATCTTTTTAAAGAGTAGCTATCTAATAGCAGAGCTGCAGAATCGATGTGTATGGACTGTTTGAGTATGAGCATGTCAATACTACACTTGTTCAGACCCTTAAGTTTTTTTTGAAAGCTGAATTATTTCTAATGTTCATCCACTCTTTGATGATTGTTTCATCAAACCTTGCTTTATAAAAGTGCATTGAAGCCATTCAAGGAACATCTAGCTTTAACAGCACACTCGCTAAAGCCTTGGTGTAATTATCGCTACAAAGCACAGCTTTCTAGCCTTAAGCGCTTTTTCTCCTTCCTCTTTATAAAGCCCACTGGATGCCTGAACCTGTGGATTACTCTCCATTGTGACTTCAAAATCTATAGATCCAAAACAAAATAGTATTTTCTGTTCCAACATTTGATGTTGAACAAAGCTTTTGTTTTCGAATCAGTTCAGTCTGATCTGAATTATACACTGAAAGAAAGCTACTTGTGAGGCAGGGGATGCAAGGGAAGGGGGAGTGATTCATCTTCAGGGAATGATTGGCATCTATAGTGAATATCAAGGTAGTCCCTTCATGGGAGAGACGTAAACTAGCATTGCACTGGTTAAAAATCCTCCAAATACAAGACAAATGCAATTTTCTTATTTGCATTAGTCATTTTTGAAGAATGACATGGTTTGTCTGTATTTGTGGGCCATCCCAGTCAACACCTGTCAGCTATTGTTATCTTCTTTTTCAGTTTATCAAGCGTAAAGCAACATGGTTGGATTCAGCTTGAGTTAAAGTAAGGCTGCTTTGATGAAAAAAATTATCACAAAAAGATGTAGTTTAATTGTTGTACTTTGACAAGCAATTTTTAATACCTGTATTTTTACTTAATAACATCTTAACTACATCTTAGCTACTTCTTAGTTATATCTTAGCTTTTTCTTGGCTTCATCTTAGCTACATTTTAACTGCATCTTAATTAGATCTTAGTTATATATTAGCTACATCTTGATTTCATCTTAGTTATATATTAGCTACATCTTAATTAGATCTTAGTTATATATTAGCTACATCTTGATTACATCTTAGTTATATATTAGCTACATCTTGATTACATCTTAGTTATATATTAGCTACATCTTGATTTCATCTTAGTTATATATTAGCTACATCTTGATTTCATCTTAGTTATATATTAGCTACATCTTGATTTCATCTTAGTTATATATTAGCTACAGCTTGATTTCATCTTAGTTATATATTAGCTACATCGTGATTACATCTTAGTTACATATTAGCTACGTCTTAGATACATCTTAGTTACATATTAGCTACGTCTTAGATACATCTTAGTTACATATTAGCTACATCGTGATTACATCTTAGTTACATATTAGCTACATCTTAGATACATCTTAGTTACATATTAGCTACGTCTTAGATACATCCTAGTTACATATTAGCTACGTCTTAGATACATCTTAGTTACATATTAGCTACGTCTTAGATACATCTTAGTTACATATTAGCTACATCGTGATTACATCTTGGCTATATCTTAGTTTCATCTTAGATACATTTTTGTTCAATCTTAGCTGCATTCATCTTTTCCTAATACCATGAAAATACATAAATATTTCTAAAACTTAAGTAAAAAGACAATTTTGATGAGAAATTTGACATTATCATTCAGTTATTGATTTAGAACTATGTAAAAAAAAGTCTTGATTAATGTTTTAAGCATATAAGTTCAAGTGAACAGGACTTGTTACCCTTTTTTGTTTATCTCTCTCTACTAGTTTACTTTCTCTAATTAAATATATTTATATTGCAAACAATAAAAAACCTTTGTTACATTAACAAATGTTATGTAAAATTACAGGAATTTTCAGAACGGTAAAATAAGCTTGGTATAAGTTCTGCTTTGTTTAAAAACCCCTCACACAGTTTAATGTACCCCTCACAAATACAAGCCATTTTTCTGAAGGCAAAAATGCATATTTATGTTTTTCTCCTACATTTCGGGGTCAGACAGTTTAGAGATGTATGGAGACGAGCTGCATTAGCCCTTGATTCGATTGGTCAGTGGGGAGGCACTATAACAATTGAAGGTACTATAACCAACAAGCTGTTTTTGCGGACGTCATGCCCCAGGACATGAAAACCGAGATCCACATATATATTTGAAGGAGTCTGTATAGAACTCAAGTCATGTCTTCGATGAGGAACAACACTAAAACATGCTAGAAATGTCTGAAAAGTGTAGTTTAATTACAACACACCATTTAAAGCAGCATTGTTACAAAATCTGATTGATTTGGTGATCTTATTAAATTCTGTCCCATAGATTAATTCTAACAAATAACTGAACATTTTGTTTAAAGACTATAGTTTTCAGGGTTTTTTTTAGTCCATGTCCTCTGACGATTCTGCGCATAGTCTTTTCAACACAAACATTGTATCTTGCGTTGTGTGATAGATAGGAACAGGTCAGCGGTCCTGTACAAGGCCATGCTCACTCATCATTCTTGTTCTGTTCTGTGGTTCACCAGGGCCGGCTCGAGGGTTCATGGGCCCAAAGCAGAGTTTTAAGTGTGGGTTTCTTGTAATTAATTTTTGAATGTTTTCTCATGATTAGCCAAACACATCAACGATCACATTTATTGTTTGGGGTTGAGTATATTTTTCTGCTGTCGTCACTATTATTGTACAAGCATCACATCCAGGCAAATTCAATGCAGAGGTTTGAATACTAGCCAAATAACCACAATTATTTTGATAATTACAAGGTAAATTGTGCCATACGAAGCAAGTATTTTGATGATGTGAATACAAAAAAAAAAAAAAAAAAAAAAAAAAATAAGATATAGTACTATATATAGTATATATATATGATAGTATATATAATATATATATATATATATATATATATATATATATGTGTGTATATATATATATATATATATATATATGTATATGTATATGTATATATGTATATATATATATATGTATATGTATATATATGTATATATATATATATATATATATATATATATATATATATATATACATATATAAATATACATACATAAATATACATACATACATATATATGTATGTATGTATATATGTATATATATTTTCAATAATAGTGTAACATACAAATAGAAATGTATGTTTTCTAAATTAGATAATTGATCATTTAAAACACATAATTTGATGCACACATAGAATGAATACGACACGTAACTTTCTTTTTAAAACTTACTTTTACATTTATTTCTTTCAAAAAATAGTTGAGAGATTATAAATGTGAGTCTGCTAGATAGGCTTAACATCAGATATTTTTCTTTTCTATATGTCGAATAACTGTCACATTATATTAGCTTAGCATGTGGCCAAGTTTAATTGTTCTAACGATGCTCATGATGCGGCATTATGTTATATGTTTATAATGTGTATGGTTATTTGTAGATAGCTTGAGGATTTATCAACTAATACATTCATAGCCTAATTAACTTGTTAGATAGCTAAAAATAGCTTACATCAGCTTAGTATAACTTGATTTTCTCAACCTTCCTCTGTCTTCCTGTTTTTTCTTCTCGTCTAATATCTTCTTTTACTTTTTTTCTGCTCCTGACTGAAATGTTTGAACGTTTTAAAAATGGATGTTTTCAGTTTTTTTTCTTCTCTAATTTCAACAGGTATTTCTGTAAAATTAAAATCTGTCTTTATAAATGTATTTAAATGACTTTCTATAAAATTCTATATTATACAGCATTGGGGCAGTAACTGAATGTTAGTTTGAAGTGATTTTACTCTGAACAGAGGAGCACCTGGGCTTTCTATCCTACCAACAGTACAAGTAGATAGTGGAGGAAAAAAACATACGTTATTTAGTCAAAACATAACATTTAGCCATATACTTTATTAAATAAGCACAAGTTGAACGTTTCCACAGAACCAACTCAAAAACATAACATAACATAATTTTATTAAGCTTTTCTAGACCCTCAAAGTAGTTCACGTGTTGCGTGGGCCGGTCTCAGAATAGATCAGCTGTCAGCAGCATCACCTGGATGGAGTAATGGTGGGCTTTCTGCACCAAGACAAGGCAAGTTTATTTATATAGCACGTTTAGTACACAGGGTAATTCAAAGTGCTTTACATTGGAAACAAAGAATAAAAAGAAAGTACACCAGAACACTCCCCAGACACTCGTGAATGGTGAACAGGAGACATGGGTAGCCAATCAGAGCATTGTAGCCACTTCAGATAGAGGGGTTGTTAGGAATGGGCAAATGTGGGCTGAAGTGCTAAAGATAGCTGGCAGAGGTTTGGGATGAAATGGAACCTATTTAGTCAGCCGACTATCCCAGAAAGCAAAACCTTTGTAGAAATGAAAGGGCCTTTGTCTTGTATTTTGATGTATATCTTTATATCATCACTTTTTTTATTGTCCATATTTGATATTATTTAGCTTAGTTCATGTAATGCCATGGCGTGCGTAGCAGCTGCTTAAAATCGAACCAGGACTGAATTATTCAAATTATTAAAAAACGTATCACAGGAAACAAACTGAGAAAAAAACTTGAACATGAAAACTCTTCAGTTTTACTTCAAACACGTTGAGAAAAACTGTGTGCTCCCCATCTTTTACATTTCTGGATATTGACCCACACAAATCTATCCTATAGGTTCTAATCAATAAAAAAAATATGAAAACAAAACTCACCTTCTGCAAGAGTGCAATTTGACTCAGCATGTAACAAACAGTCATGATTGTAATGAAGCAGCAAGAGTAATCAAGAGCATGTTCTTAAGGTCAGATTATCATTAGGTGGTAATAATTCACCCTTTGCCCGCTGCCATTGATTGATTGCTTTATTTGTACTTTTCATCAGTCTTCTGAATGCTGTAAAATGCATTATTACGAAGAGAGCTGGCTAGGGCAGATAAAGTCAGGAGAAGCAATTTTAGATAATGTACATTTTCAGTTTTCTGAAGGACTTTCTAGCAATCTTCATCAGTTTTCTTGCCACCTACTGGAGCTGTGTGGATGGGTGCATTTGTCCAGAACAGGAAAACACCTTTCAAACTGCCTTGTTTTTTTGGACAGCATGTTCTAATATTCTGTGTCCATCTTTTTTGAAGTGGGCCAGCCCAAAATGTGGTTTTCGGTTCAATTTCCTCCAAGTGGTACATTTTATAACTTTGAGCCTGTAGTCGAACCAAATTTGAAAAGCATATGCCTCTTCAAAAACCATTATAACTGGATTCTGTCTGTACGCAACTTAAATGTTTACTAACTAGAGCTTTATTTGCTATACATGAATTTACTGATAAAATAAATAGAAATCTTATTTTGCAGGCAGTCCAGGCAACAAAATTTACTAGTGTATACAAATAGAATACATTGTGCAAGCGTTACAAATGAAACTTTTTTTAAACTGTATATTTATATACATTTTATATATATTTGTATATTTATATAACTTTATTATACTGTATAAAATGTTTTTTTATATATATATATTTGTAGTTTCAAATTATCAGTTACCTTTCTCTGGAAGGGAATCATATGAGAAGTGTATTATTAACATAACAATCCTAAATTAACCACTGTTGTTTAAGATTTTTAATTAAATATTAACAGTGCAGCCACATGACTGTATTTAACAGACACAGGGAGTGGGATATCACCCATAGATTTTAGCAAAAAAGAAATGAGGATTTGGGTTCAGGTCTTTGTGATTTTCTTAATGGCAAAGACTTGCTACCGAAGAGTAAAAAATGGCAAATGCACACAATTTAGTTTGCTGGAATGAATGAGAACTAAACCTCCGTGCTGGTAAACAGGTTTCACTCAAGTAGCCCCCGTCCTCAATAATATAAAACGTTCATTATTTTAAACATAAAAGCAATTACGAAAAGTCACTTCAAAATTCATTATCACCAAGATGAATTCAAGCAATATGTAACGATATCTTGCAATAAAAAAGTTTAGCTGTCAATGGGGTTACCATTTTTAAAGTTCCTACATCATCCCCTTAAAATAGTTTTCTTCATCATTTAATTAATCAATCTATTCATCAAAATCAGATTAATCGCTCCACTCAAACATTGTGTTTTTCATCTCAAGGGAGCGTTGTTTGTCATGGGCTGCTTCCACGTTCTGTCTAGCACAGCGCAGCTCCTTCTGGTTTTAGCAAAGGCAATGGCCGCAGCTTTGTGTTGCACTCGCTCTCTGCAGGAATTTCCAAAAATTGGTGTGAACAATGCACATCGTTTGTGCAACAAAAACAAAACAAAGAAGCTAGCGTGACTCCCAGCTCTCTCAAGCTAATAAACCATTTTTGCCTCTAAGGGCTGTTACTTGTACTCGTACATAAAAAAACAACAATCATCCCTTTTAACCATTAAAGCCTAGTAAACGTCATCATCTCTAATTAGCTGGCTTTCTTTTTTTTTAAGCAGACAATGATGGTCCTTTTTAAAACATTCCACTCTGTTTTTTCCATAATGTTAAAGAGGTCGTATAACAGAATATCTCGCCTCTGAGTCTTTAAGATGAATATATGCTACTACAAAAGCACTCTCGTCTTCAGAGGTGTCTTGCTCTTGATGAACTAATGAACTGAGCAGCACACCGGGAGGGAAGAAATGATCTGAACACGCCGTCTGTGTAGTTCTGACCTCTTGTGTGTTCTCTCCACTAGATTCAATCTCCTACGGCTGATGAAAGTCTTAGTCTTTTAATGATGTTGAAGCATGCGGTAGAAAAAGAGAGTAACTGTATAATCTGCAAGAGAGAGGTGAATGGCGTTTCCTCCAGGCATTAGTGCTCCGCTCAGTGACGCACACTTACAAGTCATTGCCTTGATCAGATTTTAATTATTAAAAAGAAACAACCTATTGCGTAAACTCCTCAGATAAACACCATTTGAATGGCTAAACCTTGACCCAGTGCTCTACACAATGCAAAGTTGTAAAAGAATATGTAAACTCGGAGCACTTATAAAAAACAGTTTTGTGATAAAGGTCTGAGGGCTCTCAGGGCTGTTAGTGCTCATGCTTTTAATGCTTTTTAGAGTTCACCATTATCCCAAACTATAGTTAAAGACTTTACAGTCTCACAGATTCTTGATCCTTTGTTAGCTTGTGATCAGCTAAAATTAGAAGATTAAGCTTAAAAAGACTAAACTCAAAGAGCATAAAATGAATATGATTTTTTTTTTGTTTGGTTTCAACACATCTTGAATTTTGATTTAAAATTATTTTTTGTTTAAATAAACAAATAAATACCTAATGTTCGGTTAAAGACATTAAAAGATACAGCTTGGAGGCTCTCTTAAAATTCTTTCATTGGTACATTTTTGTAAAGCAACATTACTGGTAAAAAAAATTTGGGGACAGCTAATAGTAGTGCAAAGGTTATTAAGGATGTCGTAAGACTTTTCTCAAGTATATTTCATCTCTCTAACGTTTCACCTCATAACATAAAATAAGACTGTTTGGAAAGAAACTGTTTTAGATATTTGGCTGATTTGAAACAGAAATCAACATTTTTTTAAAGTCTGCACATTATTTAAATCCACTCGACTAACAAATAAGCATTAATGTCAGATATTACGAGTACATTTACGTTTAGAGTTCCAGGAAGTACAGTTTACAGGAAGTTGCTTCAGTATAAAATATGCTAGCCAATGTATGCAGCTGTAAAAGTACCTTTACTGTTTTTCTGGAGCTAGCTGTTTAGAGAATGAATGTGTTAGTCTGCGTTTCATTGATGAGCCATCATTGGTCTTTAGGTGTTTTTATGGAAATGAGACAATTCCATCTCTGAAAATATTAGCTTGTATTTCTTTCATTTCAGACGTAAAATATTCAATGGCATGTCTTATGTTAATCAGCAGTCAGAAGCCCTACTTCATTATTGTTGACAGGAATATAGTCTTCACAATAATTGGTGCGTTCTATGTATGCATGAAACAGGGTTTCCAAAGCCTTTTTTAAAAAGTGCTAGCGGTGGATGAAGATATAGCTAATGAATCATTTAAAAATCATGAGGTGTGGGGTGTGATGATATAATACAATAGAAAATACAATGCACTACGAGACAGGACAACTCTTTGTGTTTATATTATGGACTGTTTTTTGAAAACAGTTGAGCAACATATTGGGATGTTTAAAAATAACAGTTGGCAAACAAATAAGAAAAAATATAACAAAATCCGAACAAAGAAAGTTGTTGGAGTCACCCTAAACTAATTTAAACTTGTCTTCCAACTGGGACACTAGCTGGCATTATTTTATTGCTTAAATTAGTCTTAAAGTTCCATGGTCTTTGATTTGTTTGGTGCTTAAAGGTGTTGTATCTAGGATACTTTTCAGACATTTTTGCATGTTTTAGGATTGTTACCTCATCAAAAACATGCCTTGAGTCATTTTCAGATTGGAGCATGCATGTTTGTTAAATTATGTTTTCTTTTTCTGGAATTTCAAAACAGCTTGATGGTCATTGGGACGCCAATTGACTGAAACACCGTCCACTAACCAATCAGAAGAACCACTTATCAAGCTCATCTCAATTAAGAATGTATGCGCTGACTGACCCAGGAGTGTATCCATAGCAGAATCCTCCTGGGTCCAAAAACCAAACCAAAAGATTAATATATTCATCAGAAATGGGTAAATTTTCTCTATGCTAACAAGAAGAGTCCAGCAGGGGGCTTGGCGGAAGCTGTGCAGTGGGAGGAACATGGGGTTCTGGAGATGGTTTAAAGATGATAAATACTGCCTTTTAATAGTTAAGGGTGCAGTGATCGTCTAGAAGGATCAAAATGTATTATAAATTATTTAAAAGAGGCATTATTTGGCATATTTAATAAATGCATGAAATATATACTTGCATTTCAAACATTTTCTTGACATTGTGTGCTCGTGTTTGATTGTTCATGAGCTACTCATGGACAGACAGCACACTAGACACAACTCTATCTTCTGCCATTATGTCATTTGAGGAAAAAGGCCTTGTTAGTCAAGAGTTTCATCCAAAGCAGCTTTGAATCTCAAATGATGGGGCAATTAAGGATCTACATTTGTCAGGCCACAGAGCCTGCACTCACCTTTGGAAAAACGAAGGTTGCTAATCACAAACACGGCTAAACTTTGCCCTCAGAGTTCACATTTATACAAACTAATAAGGATAAGCTGAAAATGTAAAGGGGAAAACCTTGTTAAATTAGGTCTGAATGATTTTGTAGCCAATAAGCATGCAAATCTGGTCTGCAGCTTCAACAGTTCTGTCCTTTGCTGCTTAAAATGCATAGCTCTTTCAAACGGAGACTTTCTCATTTCCATTTAGTTGGATGAGGAAAAACATGAGCCACTAACTCAGAAATGACTTTAAGGTCTGCAAAAATCACTACATTATTATGGATTTTCTCTTTAACCTTTAATTCATTAAAAAAAATCAAACATTTACATCGAAAACCTACTAAACTTAAGTGTGTACGAAATTTACTTTTAGTTAAAAAAATTATTTAAAAAACCCACTAAAAGTTTCTTTCACTATCTAATTGAAACAGCTCTCATAATAGACCATTCCACAATCGATTTCATAAACTCAGGAATTCCTAAGTGAAATAAAAGTCGCTTCATTTGGAATGTAGCTGTAAATAGCGTACTTTTTATTTTTTTAAAAGGGTATACGTGCAACCTGCTACCATGTCGCACCAAACAGAGTTTGTCAGTTCCGGCTGATGTCCTTTCACTCTCAAAATGCTGCTGTTTTACTTCAGACATGTTTAGGAGCAGCTAAACCAAAGCACTTACCTATGTGCATTGTATTTTGTTGGTCCAAGAATGAGATCCAAATGTCAGGAGGCGATTAACTTGATATTCTCTTTACATTTTTGAAACCAAACAAATGGCTCAAGGGCAAATCACCATAAAAAACTAAACTGAAAATAAATTCCAGAAGGCGTACACAGATCAGTCAGTTTCCAGGATCCTTCTGCACAGATGGGGCACAAAACAGGTGATTAGTAGTTGTGGCTTGGTGGATAAGGAGATTACCTGGAAATCAGAAGGTCGCCGGTTCGATCCCCAGATCCACCGAGTTGAAGGTGGTGTGAGTGATGAAACACTTGCTATCCATCTTCAACAATCACAGCTGTGGAGCCCTCGAGCGAGGCACCAGTTACCCCACTGCTCCCCGGGCGCTACAGCCATGGCTGCCCACTGCTCCGGGTGTGTTTTCATGCTGTGTTTGTTCACTGGGATGGGTTACATGCAGCGCAGAAATTCTGTGTATAGGTCACTCCAGATCTGGCCAACTGGTGACTAACTTCGCTTCTGAGACGGTCCTCGTTGCGGCGTCTATCATGATGATGATCTTTTATGTATATGATGTGGTAATGCTCATGCTCGAGACGGAGAAGAATCTTGGTTACTTGTTGTTTTTAATAACGTATTAACATGTGGTGGATTTGGATTTGGACAGAAAGGTGGCGGAGTGGTGGAGTTGGTCGTCCTGTAAATCCAGGTTAGCAGAAATACCAAGGTAGGTAATCACCACCAGTGTGTGCATGTGGAGTGAATGAACATTGTGTTTAATTTATATTGCTTATCCATAGCTCAAATGCTTTTCATTATTATTAGTCTCGCTGGCTACAACCTGTGATTGGCATGTTATTTCTAGAAGATTATCTACAAAAAAACAAAAAAAACATTTTTTTCCACATATCACGATATTCATCCTCCAGTACAGTAGGTGACGGTAGGCTTCTTAAAGTTGGTCTTAACCAGACATAAAACCTAAAGAAATTTCCTAATATTTTCCTCACATCTTATGTTTAAGTAGAGAAAAACGATGAACAAGCTTGGCTCTTGGAGGAGATTATTTTTTGTCATTTATTTTACAATTGTTATGGAAATAAAACTCAGGAGACATGATTACCAACACAGCCGCAGCATTTGCTAAAGAAACTTTTAGATTTTCTGCCTTTTTGAGACTATACCACAAGAAGCTGTTCCTTCTCTGAATAGAAATTTGTAGAGGCCATATAGGATTGTAAGAAGATATGAAGGTAGATGAGAGGATCCAGCGATCATTTTGTAGGAAAGCATTATTGTTTTGAAGTGAAAACCAGCTGCCTTGAGGAGATGATGAAGAGTGATGAAGAGTGAAGTGACGTGGGCTTGATTAGGTTCATTGAAAACCAGACAAGCTGTTCAAATGAGTTTTGGATCATTTGCAGAGATCAGACTGCATTTGAAGGAGGTTCTACGAGAGGAACATTGCAGTAATCCAGTCAAGAGCCTGAACTGAAAGTTGAGTTGCGCTCTGTTAAGACTAATCAAGTTCCTCTTGGCTTGATTGAAGCTAGACTCAAACATGTCCTGAAGCTGGGCTGGGACTGACATGGACAGGGCTGCAATACCCTCCAGTAACGTATTTGGGCATCAACCAATCAAGTTTTTATATAACCCGTCTTTAGCAGTTGCTTTCAAAGCAGCTTCACAAAGTCCTTGTGAGGATCAGTTATGAAATGAGTTACATATTATTAGTTACACACACAATTATATTCTCTAAATTACTCAATATTATTTATCATTTATGTTTCTTGACAGCAAAGTTTATGAACTGGTGGCCAATCAAATGCTAGCTACTCAAGCTCAAACATTCTCTGAATCCCAGAATAAACAATTTGAGATATGGTGACACTTTATAAGAGAGTAATAAGTACCATGTTAACAAAGTTATCAAAGTATGGAAAAAGTTGCATAATTTTATTTCAAAAAATTGTTGCATTCATAATCATAAATAAAAAGGTGCCGTATAATGTGACAATTCTAGAAAATCATGCGTCAAGTTGTATTCAGATTTGTTCTTGTGTGTTTGTGTAATCATATTCTCATATGCCATATTTTCCGTTGTAATATTAGTATTAACGTTTCCATAAGTACTGCTTTTTGGAGGTTATTGAGGGTACAGTGATGGTGTAGAGGAGTCATATATGTATTGTAAATGTGTTAAAAGGGTACAGTCTGGCACCTTTTAGTACAGAATTTCCAGCAATTAGTTTTCTTTCGCTCATATACTAGACATTACCTATATTTTTGCCAATTTTAGCTGTTATAGAATGTTATCAGTTTCCAAGCACATGTTTTCATAAAAATGAAAAACACATGTAACACAATCCAAACTATGAAAAAACATTGGAAATAACCCATGTATGATATCCAGGTATGAGGGAAAATGATACAAGCAATTATTATTTGAAAGTGAGATTCACTGGCCTTGACTCATTTTCTGAACACGTTTTTTATGATCCCAGACGGTATACCCCCTACACATGTATATTACACACAAGACATGTAAAAGTGTACAAATTGTAGATTCTGTACCTTTATTCTGTCTTCTCACACAAACATAAATCATATATAAACATTACATTTTATATTTTTGTATAAAATTGCATAACTGTGTGAACTAAAAGCCCCAAAATGCAATGGGTCTAACCCTGTAAACTTAAGAAAAATGAGAACATCACACATGGTTTAAATAAATGTGAAGAAATTAGGTTAAAGAACAATAAATAAAGTAGTTTATATCACTTGTTTCTTGGCTAAAGTCAATAGCCTTTCAGTATTTTAATATAAAATGTCTTGATTAGGCAAATCAAAATCCACAGAAGGCAATGGGTCCACCAGATCTGCAAACACTGCCTGAGTAATAACAATCTGAACACCACACAAGGACTAAAGTGTAAAAATATACAGCATTTTTCCTATTATTCACAGGAATCACAGCTGGTCTGTCCCATTGAAGATCTACAGAGAGCTTTATTGTGGATGTCTTGTTTAAAACTTTTCAGGGCACCATGAACTTGTTTGAACTTTGTTTTTTGTTTCATGCGATTTCTGGTCACGGTGGCGCAGTGGGTAGCACGGTCGTCTCACAGCAAGAAGGTCGCTGGTTCGAGCCTCGGCTGGGTCAGTTGGCATTTCTGTGTGGAGTTTGCATGTTCTCCCCGTGATCGCGTGGGTTTAATCCGGGTGCTCTAGTTTCCAACACAAGTTTACAGACATGCGGTATAAGTCAATTGGGTAAAAACAATTGCCCATAGTGTGAGTGAGTGTGTGAATGTTTCCCAGCGATGGGTTGCAGCTGGAAGGGCATTCCCTGCGTAAAACATATGCCAGAAGAGTTGGGAGTTCATTCCGCTGTGGCGACCCCGAAAGAGAAAAAGCCTACAAGATAATGGATGGATGGATGTATTTCTGGTCATCTGGTAAACTGTGTCAGTGGCTCTTAATGTCAAGTAGGCTTTAGGTGATTAGCACCAGAGAGTCAGAGAGACTCCCAGTGATCTCACAACGGGTTCTTCATTGGGGAGATATTTTCTCTGCATGTGTGGGTTTTTTACTCCAGGTTCTGTTTTTTTACTCACATTATAATAATAAGTGAATTGGTTTATTTATTTTAAAAACAGACTTTAAGACTTTAAAAATAAGTTTGTGGTTACCGGTCAGTCAACACTCTCTTCACTATTAAACATTGAATGACATTTCTGATTTCAGAAACAACTCTATGATCCCTAAGCAGTATTTGGTAAGTCGATTTCCACCCAATACAATCATCTAATAACAATCCATCCATCTTCATGTCGGCTTTCTTCCCTTCCGGGTCGCTACAGCGGAATGAACCCTCTGGCATATGTTTTTACGCGGCGGATGCCCTTCCAGCCTCAACCCATTACTGGGAAACATTCACACAAACACTCATTCACACTCATACTCTATGAACAATCGTTCGTACTCAATTCACTTATACCACATGTCTTTGGACTTGTGGGGAAACCGGAGCACCCGGAGAAAACCCCCGTGATCACGGGGAGAACATGCAAACTCCACACAGAAATGCCAGCTGACCCAGCCGAGGCTCAAACCAGCGACCTTCTTGCTGTGAGACGACTGTGCTACCCACTGCGCCACCGTGACGCTCCTCTAATAACAATTCGACTCTTTAATCAAAATCAGACATTGTTGGGTTCATTTAAGTAATACATCATCATTTCATTTATTAATTACTTTATATCTTTTTTAAATAATGAGTTGAATATTTTAATTTAGTAATACAACTGTGTTAATTAATTCCAGCATGAAATCACAGTGTGTATAGATATTTTGTTATAAGTCTTTCTCTGTTCTGAGATCAAAAAAGGCCCTCCATTTTAAGTGAGTGTGGAACATTATACCTATGATAGAACGGGGAACCATTCATTCATTCATCTTCATGTCGGCTTTCTTCCCTTTCGGGGTCGACACAGCTGAAGGAACCGCCAACTCTCTGGCATATGTTTTACGCAGCGGATGCCCTTCCAGCCGCAACCCATCGCTGGGAAACATTCACACACACATTCACTCTTTAACACTATGGGCAATTGTTCTTACTCAATTCACTTATAACGGGGAACCAGTCAGAGTCTATTCATGGGAGGTCCTTCTTGCTGAGATGTTACTGTAGAGGGAAGTAGAGCCATCTTTGAACCCGACTCAGAGGAGATCGAGAGGAAGAAGGCAGCGGTGGAGAGATCTTAAGAATTCTGTGCAATGTATAATAAACTAAATTTGAAGTAAAGAATAAAGGGATTGGAACCTGTTATCTGTCATTGTTATTTAAAACTCTTCAGCATTTGTGAAGCTTCTTTGAAGCTACTGCAAAAAAATATATATATAAAACATTGTGATTGATTGAACTACATGTGTGCCTTTTAGCCTACATGTTTTGACTCTGTTGGAATGTAATTTATCGTTTGTAAGCCAAGAGTCCTGGAACATTAAATGTGGGATTGTGTGTTATTTTGGATCATTGCATCACCCTTTTTGAACTTGTCTGTCTGCATCTTATATGGAAATGTACAAGCGCGTAATGCTAAGTTCTGGTAAAAGCCATTTAAAAAAAGTTCCAAACCGATTCCAAAAGTTCATTTTCTAACAAACTCTTGATTGGAAGTTTTTATAAGTATTTTAGCCCTGTAACCCGAGTTTTAAATGTGGCTGATGATCTCAATGTGAATTCATCTCTCGTGTGCATTCGCAGGCAGCTCTGACTCATTGTGAAGAAATGCCTCATTACTGTTTGTACCTGCACTCCTACACAGGGCACCGGCAATTACTACCTGGTTTATGTGTTTTATTAGCCATTACCTGTATTAATCTCCTCCATGCTGAAATTGATGAAATTATCAGCACTAATGTCAGCAAGTTGCCCTTTTCTCTTATAGAAAATGTGGAACTAACTATCAAATCTGCAGTTACTCTCTCTCACACAGACCTCTTGTTGCCATGGCATTGAGTCACACCAAAGCTTATATTGCTATTAATCTGAATTGTGCATTCACATGTGTTGTGGCTGTAATCATCTCTAACATAGCTTTGTCCCATTGTTTCTTGTTTTTAATGTTTTACAGTTCAACAAGTGTTCCCATTTTTATGAAAATGTAATTCAAGAGGCTCATATTAGGCAGCTGTCTAATATCAGTCTCTTTTAACACAACAAATGCCCAAAGCATGATGAACTCATCCGTATGACTCAGGTTTGTCGACTTTCGTCTTAGTTCAAATTGTGTGGTTGTTGAGAAACGTTAAGTGTGATGATGTGAGTGCTACATGAATCAGTTCTTTATTGTAAAAAGTGTCCTTAGAGTCTGGAATCTGCTTTGAGAGTAAGTCTGAAAGATGAGTCAGACTTGAACCACAAATCTAAGAATCATCAGCACTTTAGCTGAAGATTTAGCCCAAGGTAAACTGCCTTGGCCTTCAAGGATGATGACGCTTGAAAAGGATGCGCTGTCAATTTTATTGTGAGGGAGCAATTCAGCCGGAATCCAGAGAACGCGGCTTTGAATCAAAAGAAATTCTTGGCTAAAGATGTGACAGACGCAAGCTCTTTTTTGTAGCCTGTTTTCACTTTTTCTCGTCTCCTCTACTCCGTTAGTTTTGAAGGCCAAATTGAGAAGCTCTGGACCCATTTATGAGTCTGAATTGTTCACGATGCAGACCAAAATATAGTGGTGTTCAATGCTGCGTATGTTTAATCTGTAATCAATCACATTCTTTATCATCGTTCATTTTTATGAAATGTTTTAACTTTAATTTTTCAAAGGCTCAAGTCAACATCAAAAATTTGAATTGTTGAAATGTATAATCCTTTAAACTATTTTTTTTCCGGCTTTTAGAAGACATACAATACTCATCCCTGAATACTCCATCCACCTTGTATGGAGGGTAAAAAGGGTCAAATGCCCAGCCATTAAGATGAAAATACATAGTACATTTGGATGTTTTCACACAATCATACACCAGACTTCCGAATCGTCATACAGAGACTGACAGTGATGTTTTAACCCTTGATTTTAACAGCACATGAGCGGCAGAAGAAATGTTAAAAACATACGGAACACACATGCACATGAATTCACTCGATTTAATCATTTAATCATCAAGTCTATTAAAATTAAGTTTCAAAGAGCTTGATTATTATATTTTACCACTTTAGGAACATGCAATTTGAGTTTAAATGTGAAAACAGTCTCTGTATTTATTGTCTCCTTAAACAAAATTGTCAACCCTATAAATGTATTTTTTCCCCTTTCATGGGTTGTCTGGATAAGAAATTTCAGCTAAATATATCATATAGGTGACTATGAAATCAATTGGAGTACATTTAGGCACAGCAAAAGAAGAAACAACACAATATTTAAACGCTTTCTATAGCTTCCAATTAGAATCTGGATTCTGGCAGAAGGTATTTTGGAAAAATTTTCTTTTTATAACATCGTAAATTCAGTCAAGTTTGATGGCTTCTGAGCATAGACAGCCTGCTTTAAGTCACACTACAACATTTCAATAAAGTCCAGTTTCTTGAGATGACCAGAATGCTGTATTTGTTCATCTGCATGAATGCCTTTTGAGCATCTTTAGAGTCCTTGTCTTGTTAAAAGGTAACAGTGCTTAAGGTATTAAAGTCAATAAAATGACAAGAGTACCTACATTTATTCACATGACCAATAATTCATGCACACTTTACATATAAAAAATATAAAAATCATATAAACTGTCTTTCACTTCTCAGATATCACTGAGTTTGTCTCCAACAGAATATGTTGGAGCGACTCTAGCGCTCTTGGAGTGCTCAGGCTCTAAAGAAAACTTTGTTGAACTTGTGTTGAATGTCATTTTCATGGGGATAGAGAAGGAGAACAACAAATTGTATCAATTGTTTCATTGACCTGTTCGCTCAGTGGTAGGATCTCAGCAGGTTTTAGGAGGGCTCTAGAGCACAGCCTCCTGAGAAATCTCTGAATTTTCAGGTTCTACGCTTTAATTCGATGGAAATTAGGACGATAAAAAGTGTCTCTTAAAATTAAGTTCTTTAATTCTAAACTTTTAAATGGTAAAAAGAGAGCCTTGTGAAGATTCTCAACGCCAAGGTTTTGAGATTTCCTTCTATTCGTCCATTTTTAATAGGAACATTTGCTGTTCCTTTTTCGGTAAATCTTCAGTTTAAATGCTTACAAATTTCAAGGTAAAGTGGCAGGCATGGAGCGTCTTGGGAAACATTTTTTATTTTCTGGATAAATGTTGAAAACGAGTGCATTTTTCATGTAAAATTGATGTTTCTGAAGAATGGCTTTTGGAGAAAACATTCGATTAAATGCATAATATATGCATAATAAGTTCATATTTAGCTGAATTTAAGAACAATTGCCTTCTTTACATGTTTTTTATTTAATTGATTGTAAGTCTATATGATTATTAATTTGTTTTATGTTGAGCAGACATACAACAAGAAAGTCTTATTTGAGAATATTTGCTTTGTCTTTTCATTTTCTCTGTTCAATAACATTTTACATCATAGTTACACTTCCAGTAGTTCCAAGTTCATTTTTTTCCAGCTAAATAATTCGTCAGCTTGATCTCCAGATTAAGGATAAGAAATGATTACGATGCAGCAGTTTGTTACTTATGTGAGCAAATCAAGTGTTTAGAGATGTGGAGGTGGGTTTTGTGTTCACTCTATTATTGGACAGCAGCTTCGTTTTAGGGGAAGCTTAGGGGGGATAGCACCCCCAAAAAGAGTCTAAAACCCTCCATGTCTATATGATATGTTTATAATCCAGCGAACCAAGGATTTCTAAAGGAAAATCTGAGTTTATCTAATTGGAAAAGACGTGACAGGAGATCAACACTTGCTTTCATTCTGTCACATTTATCTGGTCGCTTCCAGAGCAGAGACCCGAGTGGTGTCATAACCATTAGGAAAAAAATGCATTCGATTTTTCTTTCCTACTCCCGGTTAAGGAGGCGTGATAGTACCTTCCTCAGGTGAGCGCTGATTTCATTCATTTTTATGGAGCTGTTTAAATCACTTAGAGTTTTGATTTATTAATTGAGCACCACGTACGTGATAGCCCTCATTCAGGAAAGACTGTTGAGGTTCTAACACATTTGAATAAAATAAAACTTGAAAAATAAAATAGAACTTTTTGCAAGATGTTGCTGGGTCCATAAAACTCAGCTTTGTGTAATGTTAAAGCTAATAATATATAATGTATGAGTGTGAAATATATAATAATAAAGATTTTGGTAAGTTTTGATGAGTGGCATGATTTTGGATATCGATAATGCCATAGTTAATTTACTTTTGTTTCATTTTTTAAATAGTTTGAGTGCTGCACATAATGTGGATGCTAGGGTCTTTATTTGCGTTTGTAAACTAGTTCTTACACGTACTAGGTTTTAAAGTATAGAAAATACACAATATTATAAATAAAATAATTTAAAAAATATATATATATATTTTTTTTTTCACCACTGTTAATAGCAACAGTAATGAATGGTGTTGATTACATTGTTGGTGTCAAGCTTGTCAAGAATATCAAAGGTCGTCCAAACAATAATAGACTATATTTAATCACTTTCAAATGGGTGTCACGATGACTGATGTTTATAACACTGAACAAAAAAAAAACAAAGCACATCAGTTGAGGTATTAATCTTTTAGATCAAGAAAAATACCAGGTGCAAACAAATTTTAATGTACTTCATTCCAAATATACGAGTAATAATGTAATTCTATTTCAATCACAGAATTTGAATTTCTTGTTTCAGTCACAAATAATAAAAGGATGTGACTCATAATGACAATAAAATAAGTCAAATTTTCAACTCCCTTTAAAGAAATTAAGACAGGCTATGTTTAAGTTAAATGAGATATTTGTGCTTTTCATCATTGATTTAAATAAGTGTTTAATTGAAAATGTTTGATTTAAATGTTGTTTGGCACTGTTTTATGTTTGTTTGTTTGTTTGTTTTTTACTTTATTGGTGGTTTCAAAAAATACAAAAACAGATGTACAGATAATGTTTGCTTATTTTTTGCATGTAAATCATATTAATCGTCTACCATGAGCGCTTTACGGCACCTGTTAATCCTTCTCTGGTCATAAAAACAGTCTCAATTTGATTTATACATTTTACTTTTACAACAAGTACAGAAATTACTTGATTAATTGAAACCACTTTAACATGAGTGTGTTAATACTGTTCATGCATACGAACACCTCCAAAAGCCAAATACCTTCCAAAACTTGATCTTGTCACAGGAGCCTTTTAATCCCTGCAGAGGTGTATTGTCCCACAAGGCCACAGCAAAGCTATTGTGAATGGTAATGACTCTCCTCAACAAACAGTATTGACGAAATGAAGTCTTTACTGATGTAAGGTCTATTAGAGACCTTTCACTCTACAAACATTCATCCATTATACCAATATACCGATGGCAAAATGTTTAATTTCCTGCAAGTGACCTTGAATGTGCCGTTTCATTTAATTTTCTTTTGACCGTTTACAATTGTAGCCTGACAGCTTTCATCATAGAAATGTACCGATGTTAAACGATATATATACACACACATGCACATACATACGCTCACTGGACCACTAGTGCTGTGTTTGGAGTCACTTTTGAATTCAGAACTGCCTTGAACCTTTGTGATTCAGCAATGTCCTGCTGACATTCCTCTGAGAGTGGGCTCTATATTGATATGATGGCATCACTCAGTGATTTTTCAGCTGCACAACCATGATGTGAATCTCCCATTCCACCACAACCCAAAAGTGTTCTTGTGGATTGAGATCTTGCAGGACATTTGAGTACAGTCTGACTAGTCTGAGATGATTGAGGCTTTATGACAGAGTTATTCTGCTGAAAGTAACATCAGAGGATGGGTACACTGTGATCATAAAGAGATGGACATGGTTCGCAACAATACTCAGGTAGACTGTGGCACGAGGCTAAATTGCGCTTAGAAAATATCCCCAAAGCATTGCACCACCACCACTAGCCTGAACCCTTGATAAAAGGTGTGATGGATCCATGCCTCAATGTGGCCGATTCTGACCCCACCATCTAAATAAGGCAGCAGAAATCTAGACTTCCAATTTTCTAATGCCCTATTTTGGTGAGCCTGTGTGAATTATAGCCTCAGTTTGTAGTCTTAGTTTCCTGTTGTTAGGTGACAGGGGAGGCACCTGCAGTGGTCTTCTGCTGCTGTTGCCCCATCTTCCTCAAAGTTGTGTGCATTCAGAGATACCCTTCTGCATGTCTTGTTTATAAAAAGTGGTTATTTGAGTTACTGCTGCCTTTTTATCAGCTCGAACCAGTCTGGCCATTCTCCTCTGTCATGAACAAGGCATGTCTGTAAACCCTAAAGATGGTTGGGCATGAAAATCCCAGTACATCAGCATTTCCTGAAATACTCAATCAGCCCGTCTGGGACCAACAACCCTGCTACCTTCAAAGTCACTTAAATCTTCACCATTCTGAGACTCGCTTTGAATAGCAGCAGATCATCTTGACTATGTCTATGTGCCTAACTCCATTGAGTTGCTGCCATTTGATTGGCTGATAAGAAATTTCCGCTAACCAGCAGTTGGACAGGTGTACCTAATAATATAGATATTATGGTAAATGTTTTACTAAATTCTTAGACTTTTAATGAAACAGAATCATTTTAAATCTCTCTGACAGCCCAAGAGGCTATTTTCAGATTGCACATTTTATCTGAGCTCAGATTTTCACAGAAAGTCTCGTATCATAATTAATGTTTTTCCTGTCTAATTTTGCAGCCTTACAGTCGCAATATATTGAGTCACTATCATGACCAATATCTCACCAACATGTTACGCATGGCGTTAGGAATGACATCTCTGCAGTCTGTCGGTGGAATATCTAATTAGCAACATAAAGGATAGGAAAAAAAGAGACCATGACGACCAGCTCGTACTGATAAAAACTCATTTTCATTAGCCACAGAGTGACATGCAATCTGGGAACAGCCTCATGTGAAAAGTTCACTGATAGTCGCTTCGTTTCATCCCTGTTTCCATCTCTGGAATTTCTCCATCTGTTTTCAGCCCATTTGCAGCCCATCAATGTTGCCTCACGAGACGTTATTAAAGACGAGTTGAGAATATCACACAGGTTATTATCTGGCGTGTAATTACAGAACAGCGCTTCTCAAAAGCGCAAAAGATTTCAAATGATAATAAATGATTTCTACTAAGTAAAGTCTGTAAATTGTGCATTCTTGGTATTAATAAAGTGAATAGTCCCTTTGTGGATGTGCTTATTCATCAGCTGCCAGTTTCATATTATTGATTAGTGGATTAGTTGTTAATTGGATGTGTTTTTCACATAATCTTTATTTCAATTACTTTAGGTTACTGTACACTGTTTCCCCTCTGAATCAGTGTGAAGTAGCGGTTCAGTGACTCTGTTGACAGCTGTCACTGTCTGGTCATCGTGTTGGTCACACTTGAATGCCTTAACTACTACTGTCTGAACTCTAAAGGTCACAAAACTTTCTTTTTCTACACAAAATCAATTGTTTCTATTCCTGTCTTCCCTGTACAATATGTTCAGAAGAATAAAGAGACAAGGACTTTCAAGATGTACCCAATTTGTCAGTATTATAAATCCTGATTCATTTTCACTGTAAAAAAATATTGATTTCAATTATTTTCAGTTGAAAAACATAATTTGATCTTTCACCTGCTACGCTGTAATAAAAAAATCTGTAAATATACAGGACACTTGCATGTTTAGTTTTCAGAGTTTCTGAAAGTGTCATGTGCTCAATTGTAAGACTTTTAAGAATTTTTAAGACCGTTAAGAATCCAATTTAAGACCTGGCTTTATCATAACATCAAAAACAGTTTTATATAATAAACAGAAAGCTTCAAGTACATTTTTTGAAACTCTAATCATCACTTTATTGGTTTTTAATATTTAAGAAGTATTCCATTCCCTAACTATGTCTTTTACAAAGTTGAGCATTTTCTCAAACTATGGCAACCCTTAACATCATTTTTAAATTTTTTAAATGTATGAGTCTTATGTCAATATCTGGCAACCCAAACAATCACTATTAAGTTTGTGAGCATTTATTAGTGTTCACAGACATTTTCTCAATCTCTGGAAACCCTAACTATCACTTTTTTTTTGAGTGTATACCTTTTCTCCAACTTTGGCACAGCTAACGGTCACTTTTATTTATTTTTTTTTATTTAGTATTTACAAAAGTTTATTCAATCCTGGCAACAATAATCATGACTCATCAACCATAATCACACATATTATTTAGGTTCTTAAAAATCCACAATGAAGTGCTTAACGTTATGTTTATAAGCTGCTTAAAGTGTATGTTTATTAACATAGAAACAATGCTTTATAAATGATATACTATTTGCTAATGTTTAATTCATGATTAGCCATGTCTATATTATAAAGTGCTACCAATGTTTCTTTTTCTTTCTTTTTTACAGAACATTCTTTAGTCCTTTTTTCAGACTTGACAGATACTTTGAAACTAAGACATGTTGGATCTGTACTCTGTGTGAAGAATACCATCAGACTTTTGGGATTGCACTTTTCAAGAAATATATGACAAGTGACCATATTGGATGTCCCGGCATAACTAGTACTTTGATTTATTTAGCCTTTTTCACTATTCTGGGCAACAATTAGCATGTGTGCATATATTTTTCAAAGCCACAGTGACAGTGACTTTCAGATAAAGAATAGAATCCTGCTGTTCTTGCCCTAATCATCAGCACTTTCTGCCTCTGTCTCTCTTTCTATCTTCCTGCCATCCATCGATCAACACGCTGTCACTGTCCCCAATTTCTCTTCATCCTTTTAGTCCTACAGAGTCGATGCCCATGCTTTGTCTCCCCTCTTTTCAGTCGACGATGCTCAATCGCCAAATCAATGTTTTCTCTCTATTCTTTTATAAGCAGAGGATTTGTTTTCCATGCATCTTTCGGAGCCGTGTGTTGCAGGCAGAAAGGGGTGTTGGATATTGAGAGTGATAGAGAAAATGAAAACCCAGTGAAAGTCATCTTCTTTAGAGTGCCAGAAACATAATTGATAGCCAATTCACAAATAGAGCACTCAGAAAGCTGCGGGTTTTATTGCGCTTATTGTAGTGTGTGCTTTTAAGAGAGCGAGAGAGAGAGAGAGAAATTGGTGACACATTTTAAACACTGCATTGTCTTATCTTGAACTACAATAAAATATATCAGTGGACATGAATGTGTTTGAGCATTTATTAGAGGTTAGAAGACATTCAATGTGTATAATTATGATAACATACACTTTTAAAAGACTACCTGTTTGCGCTAAATTTGTGGATGTAACAGTCTGGTAAGCTGTGAATTAAAGAGTTTTAAACTCTTGTGTGTCATGACATGGTTATGTGTGGATAAATGGTATTAGAAGAGCACAGGAGAACAAAAAAAATTACACCAATTAAAAAAACAAAGGCAACAACAGAAAACACAGGGAAGATTGAATTAGAAACAGGTGTGAGTCTAATCAGTGAGGAAAAATGCTAATGGAATCATGTAGACAGGAGAGTAAAACAAAACAATTGTGACATTGTGTTTGGCAACTCTAAACAATAATGTGACGTGAATCATCATTAGTTGATGCATAAATGAAGCATTACTAATGAGTTACCTATGAGTTATATGAATTATATACATCAATTTCTGCCTTAATAGTTATTATCTGATTGTTAATTATTGCACTCATTAAAACTTTGAGATAATCTAAAGCAAAAATATGCTCTTGGTGAAATTAACTTAATTAAAAAGAGTTAATAAAAAAAATGCTGTAGTCCAGCAGCTGAGCAAGAAATTTGGAAAGATCCATTGGATCTGTTCAATTTCAGGCTAGATTCCAAACTGCCATTTTTTTATCAGGAAAAAAAATGGTCTAAATTCAACTGCTGGAGTTTCTTGAGGATATTGTTGTCTAGATGTTTTTCAATCTGGTTTTAAGTTTAGACAGCAATGAAACGACTCTTCTGAGCAAGGCCGTAAGTTGGGACTGAGAATATTGGGGGCGGAGCCCAGACTCTATTAGGTGTGTCCCTATAATAGTCATTACAGTTGATCACATCAACAAAAAAACAACTTAATTCTATGCTTTCTTAAGCATTGTGGGTCTTTAAATCATAGTAGAGCTTCATATGCTAGAAATTAAATCACAACCATATGTAATAGCTCAAAAAACATGAATTTTGAAAGTCATAAGTGATATATTTCTTTTACTTCCAGTTGGTTTACACTAAGAATAGCTTAATTTGTAAATATAGCATTTCCAGTCTTGAAGTACCAGCCAAAATAGAAAAGACTACACATAGATGGTTACCATAAAAAGTGAAATGCTCAATTTTTACATACCACAAATTCCCTTTCAGTTACTTCTTAAATGTTTATAAATTGCCAACAGATAAAAATTGTTCTTCATTCCAAGAGCTGCTCAAATCCTCTTATTCTAAGACGATTTGAGCAGCTTGCAATTGATTGGTCACCATTCTGATTCACATAATTGTCTCTCAATAGCACTAGTTTTGGACACTTTTGTTCTATTCTCTGCAGCAACACTCTCAGATGTGCACAGAAATCACACAAATATGAATTCGGTAAGTTTTTTTCATGTCATGTAAAATAGTTCATTTCGTGCTCAAAATCCTCCATTGTAAACAAAACTCATTTTCAAAATACATTAATAGATTTTTCAAAGCACTAAAGTTCACATCCAAAAGCAACAGAGCTTGGTGTTGGTGGAGCTTGAGTGTAAAATAAGCATTTGAAATTTGTGTATGTATTTTGTATCAAAGCAACAACAAATGTGTTCATCGTATAACCTACCTAGACGGATGTTGTGTTAACCATGTTAAGAGTATAGGAAACTTTAAAAGTATTGCAAAACGTAATGGTTACTTTCGTAACCCCCATTCAACGAATAGGGGACGGAGACTTGGGTCGGGGAAGCTCTGCTAGGGGCGCTCTTTTCTCTCCATACTATTTCAAAAATGCCAATCAGCGAACGCGCTGATGGTAACGTGATCACCCCATCCCACATAAACCAGACGCAAGCATGACACTCTTCCTGTCGTGAAGCTGGAGCCGTACTCACCCCCTAGGCAACCAGACTTACTCATGCCTTACGATTGTTGCTGGGGGACATAAGTCACCGTTCCCTATTGGGTGAACAGGAGTTACAAAAGTAACCATTACGTTCCCCATCAGTCGGTCACTTTGACTTATGTCGGTGGTGACTATGGGAACACCCTGAAAAACCCCACAACCTAGGTCCTTCCACCTCAGCCGACAGCCAGGCAAGCCGGGCACATCAGTAGTCTGGCACCGAGCGGGCCCTCCTCCGCCCTGACCTCAACTATATACTTAATTTTTAATGGGCAATCTGCAATTTTCTCTCATACCTGAGTAAGGAGCATCAATCCCAGAGCTGAAGGGAGATGCGCAGAGGCCGTACTTACCACCTTGAAGGCTGGACTTAGAACTTCCGGCAGTTTAATACATGCAAGGTTTCACTGAGGGATCTACGGAGATATGCCTTGAACCACTGGGGAAAGGTCTTTCAGAGGAAAGATAGTATAGATGTCACTAGCTAAAGCAAGAGTTTTCGAGAGTTAGCCTTTCGGGGAACTGCTCAGCCCTCCCATGCCCAGGGTCATAAAAGATTCAGCTTTAACTCCAGGGGCAAAAATAGCGCACGTATCACAAAGAGTGGCGCAACCCAAGTTGGACAACACTTCGTACATCTCAGACAATGCTACCACCACTTAGCACCGCTGAAGAGACAGATTCAACACTCAGGTTATAGTGCCTGGGGAAGGTGTTGGGTGTTTCGACAGGGACATCAGAAGCCGTGTATGCGGTAGAGATGGCATCCACTAGCCAGTGGGCCAACTTCTGTTTGGAGACAGCCTTACCTATCGTCTGGTGTCCTCCAAAGCATACAAAGAGCTGATCAGAACTTCTAAGGTTCCGGGTCTTTTCTACGTAGATCTTCAGTGCTCGAACTGGGCAATTGGGACCAGGGGCTAATTCTGCCTCCTCTCCGGGCAGAGCTTGGATGTTCACTACCTGAGTTTTGAAGGGGATGATAGGAACCTTGGGCACATATCCAGGCATGGGCTTCAGAATAACATGAGTATCACCAGGTCCGAACTTTAAGCAGGTCTCAATTGACAGAGAGTGCCTGCAGATCCCCCACCCTCTTGATCGAGGCTAACGCGACCAGGAGAGCTGTCTTACATGACAGAAATGTAAGCTCTACTGATTCAAGCGGCTCGAATGGAGGACCTTGAAGCCTTCTAAGGACAATGGAAAGGTCCCAGAGGGGAACTAAGGATGGCCTAGATGGTCTAACCCTTCTGGCCCCTCTGAGGAATCTGATCGGTGACTGGAAGGTGATAGGCAGAAATCGCAGTGTTGTAAACCATCAGGGTGGATGGAGATAGTCCTTAATCCAGATCCTCTTGAAGGAAGGTTAGCATGAGTTCAACGAGGCAGCTACTCGGCAGTGACACCAGTCGACGAACCGACCCCACTTGCCGGCATAACATGTGCTAGTTGAGGAAGATCTGTCAAGATGCAGTGTTTGAACCACAGAGCGTGGCATTACCTGGGGGTTCCCCGTGGTAGGATGTGCCAGACTTGGAGATTCCAGAGGTCTGGGCGCAGGTGCTTGTGCCCACATCCCTAGGTCTGAAGGTCCGACCGCAGGGGAACTGGCCAGGGAGGGACCGTCACAGGAGCAGAGTCCTATGAACCAAGTTCCGTTGGGCCAAAGAGGTGCTCACTAGGGGAAATGCATACACGCATTTTTCCTGGGCCAGTAATGTGCCAGCGCATTCATCCCGAGAGGAGCCTGGGAGTGTATAACAGCCGGCACTGAGCATTCTATGGGGTGGCGAACAAATCTACCTCCGCTATACCAAAGCATTCCCAGATCTGCTGGACTGCCAGGGGATGGGGTCCCAATTCTCCTGACCGGGGTTCCACTGAGACTGAAGTGCTTTACTGCTAGGAACACTGCACACAGCTCTAGGCAGTTTATGCTCCAGGAAGCGTGTTTCTCAGTCAAAAACCCTGAGATTTTGTGCTTCCAGCATATAGCACCCCACCCAGTCTTTGAAGAATAGAATAGAATGCCTTTATTGTCACTATACACATATACAATTTGCATTATAAACATGTACAATGAGATTAAGAGCATCTCACTAGTCAGTGCAACATTTAGTAAGGAAAAATACTATAAAGTGTCAAGTACAATAGAAATATCTTTAGTAATAGTGCAAAGAAGAGAGGGGGGAGGTAGGTGGGGTGGCAGTTCTGTTTAAGAGCTAGACAATGTATAGTGTTAAAATTGCAATTGCACAGCAATCGTAGTTTTTTCACCTATAAGGTTATTGTCCATGTAAAGTGAAATAAAGTGAGTATATTGCACATGTTGATGTCACACAGGGTGATGCTTGGGTCCGGTTAAGTGTAGATTAAGCCATTCCCTGTGTGCGCCTGTTAGAGTTTAGGGTAGTGATGGCTTCTGGGAAAAAACTGTTCTTGAGTCTGTTTGTCCTCATTCTGATGCACCTATAGCGCCTTCCTGAGGGCAACAGTTCAAACAGTCCAGAAGCCGGGTGAGAGCTGTCCCTGATGATGTTCTCGGCTCTGCTGAGGCAACGGGAGGTGTAAATATCCAGTAGGGAGGGGAGAGGGCAGCCGATGATCTTCTGTGCTGCTCTGACCACCCTCTGGAGCCTCCTCCTGTCTGCCAGGGTGCAGCTGCCGTACCATACTGTGATGCAGTATGTCAGCAGGCTCTCGATGGACGCACGGTAGAAGGTCAGCAACAGGCTGGAGTCCAGATTGTGCTTCCTGAGGACTCGCAGGAAGTGTAGTCTGTGCTGGGCCTTCTTGGTGACCACTGTGATGTTCTCCGTCCATGAGATGTCATCCGAGATGACGACGCTGAGAAAACGGAAAGTGTGGACCGTCTCCACACACTCACCGTTGATGTAAAGGGGTGCTAGGTCGGTGCTGCGCCTCCTGAAGTCGACGATGATCTCCTTGGTCTTCTTGGTGTTCAGAACTAGGTTATTCTCTGAACACCAGGTAGTCAGCTTCAGGATTTCCGCTCTGTAGGCTGTTTCATCTCCCTTTGAGATGAGTCCGACCACAGTGGTGTCATCAGCAAACTTCACAATGAGGTTGCTGTTGTGGTGCGGCCTGCAGTCATGGGTGTAGAGACAGTACAGGAGAGGGCTCAGCACACAGCCCTGTGGGGAGCCTGTGCTCAGTGTGCGAGTGGAGGATAGGTGGGTCCAGTTTAATCCAGTTTATTGATAAGTGTGTCTGGAATGATTGTGTTGAATGCGGAGCTGTAGTCCACAAAGAGCATTCGTACATAGCTCTGCTGCTGCTCCAGGTGGTTCAGCACAGCATGTAAAGCTAAGGTGATGGCATCTTCAGTGGATCTGTTCTCGCGATATGCAAACTGGTGGGGGTCAAAGTCTGGTGGGAGGTAGTCCTTGATGTGCCGGAGAACCAGTCTTTCAAAGCATTTCATGATTACCGGAGTGAGGGCCACAGGGCGATAATCATTGAGGCTGGTGATGGAGGAGTTCTTCGGCACTGGGATGATTGTTGCTGATTTGAGGCAGGAGGGGATGACTGCCTGGGCCAGGGAGAGGTTAAAGATGCTTGTGAAGATGAGGGCAAGCTGGGGTGCACATGCCCTTAGCACCTTTCCAGGAATTCCGTCCGGGCCAGCGGCCTTCCTGGTGTTCACTGCTAGGAGCACCTGTCTGACATCTTGCTCCGTTACGGTGAGTGGCATGGTGCGGCAATCGGGTGGGGGTGGCGATGAGGGTTGAAGTGGTGGCAGGGCCGGAGCAGATGAGTGCTGCAGTTGTTCTGTTCCAAAGCGGGCAAAGAAGCTGTTTAGCTCCTCTGCTAGCGTCACACTCAGGTCTCCCATTGTCACATCACAGCCTCTATAGTTTGTGATGTCATGTATGCCCTGCCACATCTGTCGTGTGTTGTTGCTGGACAGATGGGACTCCAATCTCCTCTTGTGGTTCGATTTGGCTGTTTTATTTCCTTTTTTCAGGTCTGCTCGAGCAGCTCTGTACCAAGCTCTATCCCCTGACCTGAAGGCAGCATCACGGGCTTTGAGGAGTTTGCGGACATGGCTGGTCATCCAGGGTTTCTGGTTTGGGAAAACCCGTATGTTTTTTTCCACAGTCACATTTCCGATGCAAAACTTGATGTAATCTAGCACCGTTCCTGTGAATGTCTCCAGCTCTTGGTGTTCAAATATGTCCCAGTCTGTTTGTTCAAAGCAGTCCTGCAAACTGGAGAGTGCGTTGTCAGGCCAGGTCGTTATAGTCTTTGTAGTGGACCTGGAGCTGCGTCTAAGTGGGGTGTAGGCTGAGGAGAGCAGAAGAGAAAGATGGTCTGACTGGCTGAGGTGGGGGAGGGGTATGGCTCTGTACGCATGTTTGATGTTAGTGTAAACATGATCCAGTGTGTTCTCTCCTCTAGTCGTACACTTTACATGTTGATGGAATTTCGGGAGTACAGCTTTCAGATTGGCCTTATTAAAGTCTCCTGCGATGATATGAACGCCGTCAGGATGTGCCTGCTGCAGTTTGTTCACAGCGTCCAGCAGGAAAGAGAGAGCAGTGTTTACATTCGCGTCAGGCGGGATGTACACTGCAGTAGCGATCACAACTGTTAGCTCTCTCGGTAGGAAAAAGGGCCGACATCTTACTGACATGTATTCAAGGTCTGGGGAGCAGTGTTTATCGATGATTGTCCCGTTGTTACACCATTTATCATGTACATAAACACAGAGCCCCCCTCCTCTGCTCTTGCCAGAGTCCTTTGTTCTGTCCCAGCATAGCAGAGTGCGGCCTGCAAGCTGCATGCTAGCGTCGGGAATGTCCGAGTGTAGCCAGGTTTCGGTTATAAACAGTAAGCAGCAGTCTCTAACGTAGCGATTTCCAGCAAGTTGCAGTTCTAAAAAGTCTGTTTTGTTTACCAGTGATCTGGCATTGGCGAGATACAGACTCGGTAGATGTGGCGTGTGTGGTTGTCTGCTTAGCCTGAGCATAAGGCCAGACTCGCTTTTGCTTCCTCTCCCTCCTCCGTCTGCGCCGCCTCCTAGAGCCGATAACAATCCACGGAGCACCCACTGGTCTCGCTATCTCTTCAGGGATGTTGTATGCGCGTTGAGACTCGCTAGATGCCGGTGCCTGGTGTTGTTCTCCGATATCTCTCAGGTTCTGGCATGTGTAGTGTATGTTACTGACAAGCGTCAGTAGTTAATACTATGCGCCTGGCAAGTCCTCTTAGGGGGACACCGGCACGGAGGAACCGAACATCTTTCCAAAGACGCAGGTGGAAGCGGCAACCAGGTGTTATGTTCACCATCAGTCGCCCTGAATGCCATGCTCGCGACGGAACTCGGAACTTGAGCCAAAGCTGGAGTGGTCACATATGGAAACAGCCGAGCGGAATAACCACTGCGGCGGAAGCCATATGCCCCATGAGCCTCTGGAAGTTCCTCAGAGAGACCACTAATCTATAGCAGGCTCAGGACGCGCTCTAGAGAGTAAAGATATGCTCTGGCCAGGGGTTAGACGGCTCTTTTCTGAGTTGATCCGAAGCCCCTGATGGCTGAGGGTGTCTAACCCTGTCTCTTTGGCGAAACAACTGGGACCGCATCTGGGCCAGTATCAGCCAGTCGTCCAAGTAAGCCAGGATTTGAAGCATATCCCGTATTAACTGTACTAAAGCCGCCTTGATCACCTATGTGAAGGCGTGAGGGGACAGAGACAAGCCGAAGGGAGGGCACAGTACTGTTACACTCGACCTGGGAGTATACTCACGTGAAAATACACTTCCTTCAGATCTATTGTAGCGAACCAATCCTCTGGACGGACTGAGTGGACCGTGCGTCTGAGGCACATCATCCTGAGTCTCAGAAGATGAACGTTTAGATGATGCAGGCGGGATGGAGGCATCGGCTGTTCATGCCAGGCGGCAAGGTTACCCAGGCATAAGTGCACAACCAGTGCCTGCTCTACCTGGGAATCGCTTCGTATCCCCTAGCTACCACGCCGTCAAGGGGAGTGAGAGAGGGGAGACTGACCAAACTCGCTTTAAGAGGTGCCTTTGTTTGGGTCAGTTCCCGATGCACTTCCGGTAAGGACGGGATAGGAGGCGGCTGTGGGGTATCCCGGCGCAACCCCACAAACCACGCATTTAGCCTGGAGATAGCGGATGCACCGGGGGAGCGGGAAGCACGCGCGACTCTGCTTGACTCCTCTGGTCACCGGAGACATGCACTTGTCGACCCTTACGTTGGTGACCCTTACCCCTCTGGTGGTACTCCAACCTCGCCTCAAAAGTACTCCAAGTGTGCTGTGCAATCCTCACAGTCTGATCCCTCAACTGCTGCCTCAGCATGTTTATGCCCAAGACAAGCGAAGCAATGATCGTGGCTATCCATCAATGCTATCGATCCACTGCATCCAACAGACTTGCATGGTTGTGACATGTTTGGAACACGCTACAAACAGTCGACTGGCAAAACAAGTGCTCTACTAAGAAAAAAGCAGTCTTACTTGTTGGTGGAAGGCAGTGAAAGAGCTGAAGTCTGGGGCGTGCAGCGGTTCCAGCCTCTGGATCTGGCCGAAAAACCTCGCTGTTGCCATCGACTCACCAGATCTCCAATAATCCACACACAAGGTAATAATCCAACAGTTTTCTGTGGTGTCTTTCACTGAGTCGCTCACCTGTCGAGAGTAGGTTTCCAGCAACAAAACAGGAATAGTGTCACGCTTGCGTCCGGTTTATGCGGGACGGCATGATCACATGACCATCAGTGCGTTCGCTGATTGGCATTTTTGAAATAGTATGGAGAGAGTAGAGTGCCCCTAGCGGAGCTTCCCATAGTCGTCACTGACATAAGTCGTAGTGACCGACTGATGGGGAACTGTCATAGCAACTGTAAAAAAAAAAAAAACAACTGTAACTTTTATCATTCATTATCATGAAGGAAGGGTGAATAGCATTGCAATAAAATTACATTTTAGGGACTAACGTTCTCCAAAATATTTGAGAGGTAGGGAAAGATTAATCATCGAATTGATATATAAATGTCTTTTTCACTATTAATACACAATGAATACTTTTTAACTGCATTTTTACTACCTTAGCGTGCTCCTAAAGTAAAGAATGAGTGTAATACATGTAAATGCTTTGGCATTTCTCCTTTCTAAGGTTTCTTACTATTCAACTCTACAAATGCTCGTAATTTCCTGAAGGTATTGTTGGAACACAAATCCTTCTCTCAGGCATGTTTCACTGTTTTATTCATTGCCCCACTTTAACTCAGCCAGGTTGAATCCATAAAAGCAGGTGTTATAAAGGCAGGGTTTCTGCTCACATGGAGGCATCTATCTTTATATTCATCCATGCTTGAGAGCTCAGAGGAGACGATTGCACACTGCAAAAGAGATGAGGCAAATTGCGCTTGACCCAGATAATCTGGATAGACTCTTTGACGAGACTTAATTTAATTACAGGCCAATTAAAGATCAGTGTGAAGCAGTGCGCACTTTGCCTCACCACAGAGTTGATGATCTTCTACAAGGCCTGCAGGTGTGACAGCCACTCATGAGCACAATGCATTACTCGCTGCTGGGAGACAGTGCACTCAAGAAATAGGTGATGTTTTGAGGTCAAATACACGGCTTTTGTTAAATGCCCTTACGCTTCCTGTTACTGTATTTTCTGAAGGCTCGCATTGTATTTAGGTCATAAGGACCTTGAAAAAATAAAATAAAATGTTAGCTGAAACACAGACATTAGTCTAAATTATCTCTTTGAACCAGTGGCAGGATTTCCTCCAAAGAAGAAATTAACCATGAGATTAGCTGCACCATTATAACTATTAGATGTACTTCTACCACAGTGCAAGTGCAAATCCATTTTTTATCTGGATTTGCTGTACGTTTGCATTGTTACTACTGCCACTACCAAGTCTACAATACTGTATACCTGCTCTTCCCGCAGATCAAACTCAAACAGATCTTAAAGAAGCACTCAAGAGGAACAGTTGAACCAGGAGAACAGTATCAACACACAGCATTTAAAGTGGATAACAGTGTGCATTTCTACAACTAAACTGGGCTCTGGTACTCACCCCTGACCTGGATCTTGAGATACTGCTCATCTCTGTTCCTCCCAGAAGATAATGACTACTCTATGTCCTCAGAAATTCTAGTAGTGATGCTTATTGCACACTCGGACAAAGCAATCATCCCAAATATTTGCAACATTTTACAAGCACACCTCTCCCAAAGTAGTGGCCTTTTGTTCAGTGCTCTCGTATACAGAGAGTAGCTGACATGATAAGTACAAAATAATAATTAAATGCAATTATGTCATATGTAGGTGGTATTCCGAGGGCCAAAGAAGGAGCTAGGAAAGCAGGGTGTATTTTAGTCTCAGCCTCAGACAACATGCAAGCGAAACGCTAGATAAACGTCTGATCAGTTTTATACGGAAAGATGAAACGCTTCAAGAATCCTGAAGTCTTGGTTTGATTGGTTAACCTTATCTGGATTTCCGGCAGTAACGAGGGTCGCGTTTTTTTTTCACTCCGCCGGAAATAACTTGAAGCAGTCCAATTGAGAACATCAGATATCCATTGTGTGTATTATAAATGTGTGGTTTTAAAGAACAACTAAACATGAGATTTGCTAGTATCTCTAATCTTTTGTGACTGTTTTATGTCGGTCGGGTGTTGAGGTAACATTTCCAACCCCCAAAACATGACGCTCTGTTGAACAACATGTAAATCGTTATGTGAGATGTTAGTCAAACGGCCTCCTGGGCTGGTCTTCACCCCCCAAAAAAGCAGCCACAACGGATGTTACACGAGACTAGGTGTGTTTACCAAATACTTCATTGCGCCACCAAGTGTTTCAAACTAATGAAACCAAAAGAAATCTATTAACAAATACAAACAATACAAACAAAATACTTTTTTTAAATCAAAATTAAAATGAATAATTCTCAACAGCAATACTTATCACATTTGTAAAGAAAATAAAACAAATACTAGTTTCAGACAAAAAAATGTCACATATAGAGATTTCTACCTAAGCAAATGTCTCCCAAACACAATTTCTGAAGCCATTTAAGCTGCATTTTCCCTCAATGTCCCACAAAAATGATTGAGTCCAACCAAATAAAGAAAAAGAAACTCTTCTGAAATCCTTCCCTAGAGAGCAAATAACAGGAAAATTCATTGCAATGTGCATGGAAACCATAAGATGCATGAGAAACATAGAATATAGAAACATTTGTCCAAAAGTAAAAAAAACATGGGTAATGGATCGTTACCAATATTCATTTCTATTTTTTCACATTTATTTATTTATTTATTTTACATTTTATGAGAGCAAGGGATCCAAACCTCATCCAATTTTAAGAAATGTCAAACTGCAAAAACTAGGTAAAAACAGAATGGTTTGAGTTGAAAAAAACCTGGGTACTCTGTGTTTCAGAGTTTCATGTAAATAAGTAAAATAGGCTTGAATAGAAAGTGAAGCTCAACAGGACCTGCCGGTATGCTGTCATGCTCGTCCTGCTGTTTCCCAGCTTCTGATGGATGATTTTCTTCTGCCTGGGTCTGCTTAGGGCCTCAGGAGGTCATCTTCAGCTCAAGACATGGTTATCACCACTCCACGGGCACTCAGCTGTCTTTGTGCCAGTATTTTGAGCATGTTTAATTCATGGAGCCAGTCGGACATGTGACTTCCTTTAAATGGTTTCATTTGCTGTGTT
This sequence comes from Danionella dracula, assembly GCA_900490495.1. NCBI lineage: Eukaryota > Metazoa > Chordata > Actinopteri > Cypriniformes > Danionidae > Danionella > Danionella dracula. Next base: position 3,572,487 of record UELW01000622.1, read on the forward strand.
AAACCCTGCAGCATTTCAGCACATAATCTCACTAAACTTTAGGGTTGGGAATCTTTAAATACTTTACAATTCAGTCAGATTCTGAGATCTATGATCCGATTCCAAAACGATTCTTCATATACATATATATAAAAACTACTTTATGTGGCTAATTTAAATTTCAAATAAATGACAAAATGAACATAAGGCTCACACCTCACTCATTTGGGATGAAGTGAGCTGTAATGGAGATGTCTATTCATCATATTGCAACCTTGTCCATTTTGCTTGGTTTAGCGTTGTGAGGGCATGCTATAACTTGGCTCAGGCACCTTGTGTGAAATCCTTGATTATCCGCTACAGCAGGGATATTCAATTAAAAGTCCTACAAGTAAAAAGTCCAGACCATCCAGCTTGTAATACTTTGCCTATTTTATTTCCGCATTTGTATAAATAAAATAATTACCAGGCAAATATATTAACAGTAAGGCATTTATTTTTTATTATTAGTTTTGATAAAAAGTTTTACATCTTGAAAAACAATAAATAAGTAGCTCTTTCTGAGGAAAAAAATGCAAAAAGCTTACTTTTTAAGTAAAACTCAAAATATTAGTAAAACAACATACAATATAGCTGACGGATGACCCCTGGCTGTTCCCTGAACCCCGAGTGTATGGCTGGGGATTGTCTTCCAACTCCAAATGTTCTTGTAATCTCCGGCATGTCTGACTCACAAAAAAACATGTAAAATTCTACTAAGTCATTAGATTAAAACTTAAGATCAATTACAAATGTAATTTTATAATCTTAATAGGAATATTTGAAAGGGAAAAAATCTGTATCATAGCAACAGAGTATTAAACAACATTTGTTTGGATTTATAAAACTCTAAAAGATTTTTTAAGATAGGTTTATATACATAACTTAGCAGAGAAGCCGGTGCGGAATTTATGTATGCGTAGGTGCATGGAGACCTTAATACTGTGCTCTTACACATTTGAACAACTATTGCATAAACAACTGAGCAATTACACTTTATTTTATTTAATAGAGGATTTTAACAAACACTTTATTTTACAATTTTCTGTCCATAACATGACTAACTTTGTGAAAAACCAACAGATGATCGACGGCTGGTGAAACACTGATCTTCTGGCTACCAAAAGCCTGAGGTGACAAAAGGTGCAGCAGGAGAAGGAAAGAGGATACATCACTGTCCAACTTTGAAAAACACAGAAAGTATATTAAGTACATTTAAAACAAGAACTGTGCTATAACAGTACATATTACAGTTGTTGTAACTGCACCTGAAAAATCTGGCGCCTCAGTGATCTCTGTGTTTTTTGAGCAGTGGAGTAAAGCCAGGGCTTCAGCAAGATGGAGGACTTGCCTTAAAGTTAGTTGGCCATTTCTCCAAAAGATGCAACAAGATTTCGGATCCAAAGAGGAGAGTGAAGTCCTACGTTAAACAAAACATGGCAATATATTACACACGTGTGATTATGGGGATAAACTTAACAAGACTTTTGCGTCCAGTATTCTCTGGAAACTGAAAGTATGGTGCTGGGTCTCGCTGGGTCATGAACTAGACGCTGTCTATATAGAAGTGTGGCCCTCATCTTCTGCATGATGACATCACGATCACTAGTGTGATTCATCAGCGGGATGGCCTCTAGATTTTCTTCATTGCAATGAAAAGAATGTAGTGTTTTTTTGGCCATCGTAAAAATGTTCCTTCCAAAATAGGCAATTTTGTAACTAGGAGAATTACAAAATTATTACATTATTATTCTGATCATGTCTAGTGTTGAAACCAAGGAATTTTAAAAGCACACATATACTAAATGTACTGATAACAGACAGTAACTCACATATCCAGTCCTCCCTTGAGGATCTCCGAGAGGGAAATAATGTGATTATTCCCAATTCCATACTTCTCCTTGGTAAGACAAGGAAAGACCCTCCTGAACAATACAGCATCAGAACAATCTGAAGTTAGTTCACTCCTTTTGAAAAAAAGAAACATTTACACAAATAGATTTTAGCGCTCATGTTGGTGTGGCTGTGTTTGTGGGTGGAACCTCCCGGTCTCTGCCCGCACTGCATGCCCGCCTAGCTTTGGGTTGGCCATCCTCCTGCTACGGCGGGCCCACTGGGGCCCCAGGCTTTGCTCTCTGAGGTTGCTGACTTTCCCAGTGGAGGTGGAGTGGGTCCAGCTCCGAGGTCTGGTCCCCAAAACTTGTCGTTCTGTGGGGGGTGGGCTGGATCTCTGGGTAGCTCCTGACCATTTATGGGACCTGGCCTGAGGCAGATCCCACATTTCACTTGGGACATAGAAGGTTAGACATGACACCTGGGGTGTCTTCAATTACTTAATCAATTACTTAATCCATCTGTGTTTCTCCGTCGAGATCAGATCAAATATGACTCGTATGATTATGTCTACTCTCCCAGTGTGATCGATCACCTGTGACATGTACATATATGTCACAGGTGTGTATGTTTATATGCATGTGTATGTATGTATATGTATGTGTGTATGTATATGTATGTATGTGTGTATATATGTATGTATATATAGATAGATAGATAGATAGATAGATAGATAGATAGATAGATAGATAGATAGATAGATAGATAGATAGATAGATAGATAGATAGATAGATAGATAGATAGATAGATAGATAGATAGATAGATGCGAACTGCTTGGATGTACTAAGGTAGGTATCTAATCTTATGTATTTTTTTTTTTCAACTTGACGCCTTCCCCCACAATTACCTCTCACTTTCTCTTTCCCCCTCCAAAACTTCCCTCCCTCTCTTTCCCCCTCAATTTCTTCTCTCCTCTTTCCCCTTTTTTTATTAACACCATCCTGTCCTGATGTATGTTTATATGATTGATTAATGTAATTATTGTGATAAATGTTAAATAAATAAATAATCAATAAAATAAATTAATAGCTTCTATCTAGAGGAATACTCACTATATAATACCTTCATTTCCCTGGAAAGAGCAAAACTGACCAACTCATACGAAGCACCTCCCTTCTTATGGGATTGCTTTGAAGTAGAACTGGACAGGTTAAAAAAATAAATACAAATAAAGTGAGAAAAGAAACAGTTACTACGAAATATTCTTAGAAAAATACAGACATTTGAATCAACTAAAAACTTATGGAAAAAAACATTTTGAGTAAATAATATCCACCCAGTCCCTACTTAAATCGTGCGATGATGTGCTTTGCTGTAAAAAAAGTTTTCTTATCTTGATTTTAATCCATGATTTTCAACAGCTCCGCTAATGGCAAACTCGAGTTATTGCATAGCCTACATCTACGTTGTCTGGCATACATACATAGATATCAAATTAATTCAAACTAATATCGAGAGATTTCAAACTAACTCAATCTTAGCTTATAACATCTATCGCCTGCAAATCTCACACATTGGGCAAAAAGAAATGAATAATGTTTTTAAAGTTTTTTTTTCTTCAAAGCCATAGTGTCAGACCGATAACTTACATTCTACTGAAGGCCCTAAGGGTCTAAAACAAGTCTACAAATCTAAGTCATTTACAACAGATGCAGCTGCTTAAAGTCGGTAAAACAATAACTTATCTGGAATTAAACGACACTAAAAATATGTTATACTGCGCCCAAAAAAGTGAATAAAGTATTAAAAATCAAGTGAATAGTGACATATCTCCACTAAATCAGTAATATCAAAACAAGCAAACGAGGCAGATAAACTATTAAAATAAAACCACAAATATAATACTATTTTATTATACTGTATACTGTTGTAGGACAATAGGAAAATATGAATAAATGTTATATATTTACTGAAAATTATATTAAAAATTATTTACCACAGATGCGTGCCCAGACTTCTTCCTTCCACAATACAATACATTATTCAAAATAAGGGTAAAATGTCTGTAAAATGACAATACAGAAAATGTATTCATTATTTTATGGTATTTCGTCCTGTAATTTTACGGACTTTTGTTTACAGTGTGGATTAGACAAATGGCATTTTCATTCTAGTAGTAGAATGACGGTTGAGAGAGAGTTTTTGCTTTTAATTTAAAACGTTCCTGTTTGAAACATAACTATTCTATGTTGCGTTATATTCTAAAATAGCATTCACACCAAGCGAGAAATAAGCAAACAGAACAAGTGGTTCTACCTTAGGTAGATGCTGTTGAGTTTTCTCTGCAAATTCTTCTCACAACAGGCGTGAAGAGTCCGAACTCAAACTACACAGCTCCAGTCTCTGATGGATTATGTGACATAATAAAAGCATGGTTGTAATTTACCAGATTCTTTGATCACTTCAATCACATTATTCTAATAAACATATATAATACTCCTGTGTCATACAGCTCTTGGTGCCCACCAGCTAAGGATTTAGCTAACTAACTCACACCATGGTTCTTTCTGTGGAAACCACACGCTTGATTTATTTTGTCAAATTTTTATTAGATTATTTGAACTTTTCAATAACTTTTGTCTAATAAGATAAATCGCATAGCACGTGGCCACTGTTATAATGTTGTCCTGTGATTAGTTGTTTCTCCCTCTCGCCACCTGATGCTTTTTACCCTCATTCATCACACGTGCCCCTTTTTGCACTCTGATTATGCACTCTGTTTTGTCTTGATCTGTTTTACAGTGTCTTTTTGCGAATTATTGCTTGATCGCTCACGCTAGTTACAGCTACCGCAGTGTTTTCTCTTCTACCCAGTCTGTTATTGTGTTGGACCGATTTCCTGTCTTGCCGTGTGTTGGAGTTAGGGACTCGTCATTCTTGCTGGTCGCTAGGAGGCTGATGTTTGGCACCCAGAACTGCGTCTCCATCAAGTTATTTCATTTGTTTTTTGTCTCTGGACTTAGTTGTTTTATCTCAATTATCCTCTGTTTTCCTGCTCTGTTGACTATAGCAGTTTTGAATTCCATTATAATCAACTGCCCTATTGATTGACTTCTCTGCATCCGGGTCCTCCATCTCACAACTCATCACATCCACACTGCAGAGTGCAGTTCTCCATCTTCAGATGGACTTTCCATGTAAATCATTCGTTCTCCCCGGATCATCAGCTCTAGGTGTGTATGCATTTTACAACCAATAGCAATTAAGGTTTTGTATTTTACAGGCCAATGTTGTTAAGATGTGACTCAACTATTTTAACCTAGGAGCTTTGCTAAGTAACATGGCCTAAGCAGGCAAGGCTGCTTCCAGGCCTTTTTCCCGGGGTCTATCATCCTAGGGGGGCCATGATCACCAGACTTTGTGAAGCTGCTTCAAAGCAACTGCTAAAATTGTGCTGTATAAAACATTTTGATTGATTTATGCTAAGCTATGCAACAAGTGCTATCCTCAGATCAAGTCTTTCAGCAATACATATTCTAAAATGGCTAATGGTTATTTCAGGAAGAGGTGTAGAATGAGCCTTACTACAAAGAAGTAGAGTGTTCCTTTAATATGAAATGCATTTTTAATAAGAAATAAGTTTTAAATAAATACAATTTGTAAATTAGCTCAGTGGAACTTACATTGCACAGCAAAATGTTCCAATATGAAACTTGCATTAGGAAAAGCTCAATACTAAAGAAACTGAGTTTAAACACGTTTCCATGGTTACATTTTAATTTTCTCTCTCACAAGGTCCCATTGACTTTGCTGGTTCAGCTTTTTAGATCTTTGTTTAGAAATGTTCAGAACCATTTTTATCAGTCAAAAATCACCATAAATTCTTTAAGGCTCAAACAGCCTTGAAGTTGTTTTAATCCTGCTGTCATCCACAAAGAGCCCTGCTGTAAGTCTGACATTCTCTCCATGTAAGAGACTGTCGCATGGGGTTTTTATAACCTGCACTCAGTCCTGACTAAAGTTACCTTGTCTATCGCCATGACGATAAACACCCACAACCTGTCCGCCCTTTGCCATTGTCAACCCAGCTAAATCAGTGTGAAACAGAAGGTAGGCAGCAATCACGTCTAACTTGCTATGACAGAAACAAGCTAATGAATAAATCATGCGGCTTTTCTACACTGTAGCTCCATGTTGTTTGAAAGATAACTGGTTTTGAATCTTTTGACTTTATGTTGAAACGGCTGCAAAATGGATTTTCTTGCTGTGTAAATGATTTTTTTTGCTTCTTGTTTTTTTTTACTTCGATTTTAGTGCCTCTTCCTTGTTGTTTTTATGTATAAAATCAATAGATCAAAATCATTCAAGTCCTTCTAGTAGGCCTTGGCAAAGAAAAGATTAACCCTTAGAGTAAAAAATAATAACAACGTATGTATGTTACACTTATTGATTTGTATGATACTCCCAAAATTTAACAAATACTGAAAACTCCGAAAGAATACATTATCTGAATAAGATCTTTTCCCTGTTTTGAAACCCCTTAATTTGATTTGTTGGCCAATAGGATGTAGACAAACTGAGGTCACCCATCTTCTATATGAATGTAGTATGAACATAATTCTTTGGTATGTACATGACTTTGGATTGTTGTTTATAATTACTGATGTTATAGGTTTATGAATATAAATATGTAGTGCATTGGTCAACTTTCTGTGTTTTTTTTTTTTTATTGTGCTAATTTTTTATTTTGTTTGGTGCTTTTTTTGCAATTTTTGGGTGCAGACCCAAACTGATGGATATTACAATTTGGCACATAGAAATCCAATCAAAAGTCTTTCTAGAAAGAATAGAAGCCCAGCTGCTCTTGGGATCAGAATTCCAATCCCACCCATGACAAAGTTTCAAAATCACCACAAGATTAAAGGTTCTACTGGTAAGGAAACTAGATCAATAGGCAAAATAGTAAATTAATATTTTAACATAAATTATAATATTTTTAAATAATATTTTATATTTAGAAATACAGAGATGGTCAGAAGGAGCTGTACAAAGTACAGAGATGGTCCTGTATGAGGATGTCAGGAGTGGCAGAGAAGTACGTCAGAGTAGTTCAGGATATGTATGAGAGGAGTATGACAACAGTGAGATGTGCTGCAGGTCAGACGGAGGAGTTCAAGGTGGAGGTGGGGCTACATCAAGGATCGGCTTTGAGTCCCTTCTTGTTTGCTATGGTGATGGACAGGTTGACAGATGAGGTCAGACAGGAATCTCCATGGACAATGATGTTTGCAGATGACATTGTAATCTGTAGTGAGAGTAGAGAGCAGGTGGAGGGACACCTGGAAAGTTGGAGGTCTGCTCTAGAAAGAAGAGGAATGAAAGTCAGTCGTAGTAAGACAGAATACATGTGTTTGAACGAGAGGGAGGGAAGTAGAACAGTGAGGTTACAGGGGGCTGAGGTCAAGAAGGTGGAGGAGTTTAGGTATTTGGGGTCAACAGTCCAGTGCGACGGGGAGTGTGGAAAAGAGGTGAAGAGGCGAGTGCAGGCAGGTTGGAGTGGGTGGAGAAAAGTGTCAGGGGTGTTGTGTGACAGAAGAGTGTCAGCAAGAATCAAAGGAAAGGTGTACAGAACAGAGGTGAGACCAGCTATGATGTATGGGTTAGAGACTATAGCAGTGAGGAAGAGACACGAGGCAGAGATGGAAGTAGCAGAGATGAGGATGTTGAGGTTCAGTTTAGGAGTGACAAGGATGGACAAGATTAGGAACGAGCACATCAGAGGAACAGCTCAGGTTGGTTGTTTTGGAGACAAAGTCAGAGAAGCCAGATTGAGATGGTTTGGACATGTGCAGAGAAGGGATAGTAGTTATATTGGTAGAAGGATGTTGGAGATGGAGCTGCCAGGCAAGAGGGCAAGAGGAAGGCCAAAGACAAGTTATATGGGTGTGCTGAAGGAGGACATGAAGGTAATTGGTGCAAGAGTAGAGGTTACTGAGGCCAGAGTTAGGTGGAAACAGATGATTTGCTGTGGCGACCCCTAAACTGGGAACAGCCGAAAGAAGAAGAAGAAGAATATTTTAAACCAGAAAATGAGCAGATAGCTAGGATCAATCAATAAGTGACTTGTTTGATCATTTAATCAGAGACTCAGAAGGCCATTTACACATTTAAAACCTATTGAAGGAATGTTTACAAGACACAGAAAAAAATAAGAACAGCACATAGCAGTTAGTAAATAAAACAATTACAGAAAAAGTTAATCCAAAAAATGTTGTCTTCTGCAACGAGAACCAATAGAACTCTATCACCTCAAAAGGTGGGGTAGTGGTTGTCCAGCCTTTTATCATCCCCACAGTGAAGTTGGTTCACTCTTTCTTGTTTCTTTGAATTTGGCTCAAAATGCCATTCATTTCAGTTTTTTAAATGTACAAAAAAACTTTAGTTTTACCAAAAAAAAATGAGATAAGTTCTGCCAGTTCTTTCTTTTTACTTTTTTTATAATTTATTTTTTCACAGCAGGTTACAAGTCCTTGTGAAAACAGCTAGCTAATTAGGCTTCGGACACCCGCTTCTTGAATGTGCGCAATTATACAACAGTGTAATTGTGTAACAAAGTTGAACTTCTGTTTAATAAAAAATATATTAAATACATCTAAACAACATTAATGAAGCAGATAGAAACTACTCTACATTAATATTATCGCCTCATCACACTACACTGTTCATCACCAAATTGCAAAGATCAGGAGTCATTTGATCTCAGCAGCATCGAATAGTAGGTATTGAGCTTCAGATCAGCCTCTTACAGGTCAAAAGATCCAAGCTCAAGGAAAGATGTGAGGCAATATCCGCTCATAACAATTTTAAACTTACTTCACCGTCTGTGAGAAAGACACATGCTGCTGCAATAAACTGCACGCCAGCACTGGACCATCGCGGTTAAACCAACTTAGAACCTGGCCTTGGATGCCTGCTTCGTTCTCTAGTCTCTCAAGGAGAATCCTGTGATCTATCGCACTCAGATCTAGCAGAACTAGAAGAGAGGTATTCACTTTATTCCATTCAAGTAACAGATTTTTGAAAGATTGTTTGAAACCAGCGCAGTCTCTGTGCTGTGATGCGCTCTGAATCCAGATGGAAGATCTTCATAAAAGCTGCTCTTCTGTAAGGAGCTAGGCTGTGCTATTATAACTTTCTCTAAAATTTTTGACAAGAACACAAGGTTAGAGATTGGCCTATAGTTGGGTAACTCAGTAGGATCCAGATGCATTTTCTTGATTAGTGGTTTAATTACCGCGTTGTTGAGCTGTTTAGGAACGTAACCTAGCGATAGAGATGAGTTTATAATATTCAGAAGCCAGTCTTGAGCTTTTTGTAGCTATTATTTCAGTAATTTTGTTGGTACAGGATCGAGAGAGCATGTCGTTGATTTAGATGCTGTCATTATTTTAAGCAGTTCTTTCAGGTCAATATTTGAAAAATTTTGCAGCGAGTGAGGCAAAGGCATAGAATTTGAGTTAAGCTGCTTAGATTGAATATGAGTTTTAGTGATTTTGCATCTAATAGATCTTTAGTAGATTAGCCATTGTTTCAAATAGAAGACGTGGGTTATTTTGATTTGTTTTTAATAATTTGTGATAGTAGTTAGTTCTTGTAGTTTTTAAAGCTAGTCTACATTTACACATGTTCTCGTTCCAGGCAATTTTGAATACTATCAATCGAGTTTTTTTTTCATTTATGCTCATAGTTTCTGGTTTGTCGTTTTAGCACCTTTGTTTTGTCATCAGACCACTGAGTGGCCTGTCTATCTCTGACTTGTTTTTATTTCAGCGGGACTACAGTGTCTAGAGTGCTAGCGAGTAATATTATTCATACTGGAGGTGATTTTTTCAAGTTATTTTTAATCTGCAGGTACACTAGAAAGGTGAATAATATCTGTTTCTTATGAATGCTTCTTTAGCATTTTGATTTATATTTCTCCCTAGTTGGTAGTGTTGAATGCTATTGCTAATGCTTACAGTATACGTAGCACAAGATACAAGATAGTGGTCTGAGATGTCCTCACTTTGAGGCGATATAACAATGTCACTGGGGTCAATGCCATGAGATAGAACCAAATCTAAAGTCTGATTTAAGCGGTGAGTTGCTACCCAACGCGGTTTTTTTTGTCATCGATATTAATGTTAAAGTCTCCAAAAACCAGTATTTTATCTGCTTCGACCAAAAGATATGCGACAAAGTCAGCAAATTCTTGAAGAAAGCAAGAATTGTGTTTTGGTGCCCTGTCAAAGTTAAGATTAAATCTTTTATGATTACAGCTTTTGGTGTAAGAGATCTGATGTTTATGAGTCCAACTTTTAGAGAGTTTGTTTGCAAGTTTCATAATTTGTAGTCTAATTTTATGTTGGTGAGATTATTAGTGTTAACCAAATTAGTGTTCAAAGTTTTTCTATGTTTTCGTGATGTGTACACTGTTTTGATAGCAAATGTTTTGACAGTTATTAGGCAAGTTCTGAGAAGGTGTTCTTAGGTGTTATAGTTGTAATTATTTAGTCAGATGCTAATAAGGGCCCTAGAGATGTTATCTGACAAAAGTTTAGAGCCTGGTTTGTTAGATTGAAAGCCATCAGGACGGAAAAGTTTAGGGCGCTCCCAGAAGAGATTCCAGTTGTCAACAAACAGTAACTGCTATATGGAGCTCAACTACACTCACAGAGTTCAAAACAAGATTAACAATATCAATTTAATCTAGCGCTCAGCTATGTGGCTCCTGGTATGTGTCCAAATGAATATGGTGCCTGAGCACTCTAAACATACAAATTATTAAAAAAAACTATGGGGTTCAATGTACCTAACTATGTAATTTATCTAACCCATTCCCATAATTTATCACTCATCCTGCAGCTGATGCTGATCCCCTGTTTGTTGTCTGTGTTACATTGTTCTAGCATCTTTGTTTGTTTCTGTTTTGTTTACTTTTTTTTAGGTGCTGTATGATCCGCGAGCTGTTCGTCGATAGATCTTAAGTTGAAATAATTTTTTTGCTAGCATCTTCCTCAGTTAGCGAAGCTCCCAGGGGCCTCACAGAGGGAACTCTAAACATACAAATTAGTCCGACCCGCAATTATTACGACCCGCACCTGTTTCATCAATATCTAGAACACTATATAAACTCACCTTCTCTGTTCACTCATCAGCCGGTATTGAAGGCCGATGGTTGTCTTCTTCCAAGCGCCCTCGTCTGCTCCTCTTCCATGGATGTTTCTTCTGAGTCTTCGTATACAATGCACGGATAAAGGGAAGTGTCTTTATTAATCTGATTTCGCCTCTTCAAGGATCTGTGTTTACTCTCACCGGCTATCAAGGAGGTGTGGATGTTAATCACTTCTATCCCTCTCAACGTGTCAACTAAGCTAAAGCTAGTTAGGAGTTTTCCGCGAGGTCTTCCATGAACTGTGCATGTAAAAGCAATCCTCTCCTTGTGTGTTACTTTATTGGTATCTGAGATTAAACCTTGTGAAAAGCGATTATCTAAGTCTTTCTTGTCTACCAGAGTGACAATTATTTTATTGAGCTACCTCAACCAGGTAAAATTTCTTTTTCACATGTGACCAGCTCAAGAGTTTTACACACATGCCATGTTGAACCTACACAAACAAATTATTAAAAAAACAGCAAATGAGAAGCAAGAATAATGTTGATAAAAGAAACGTGATTTTAGCTGCAATATCTGCATCAAATTTGCACATTGAATGAGAGGTTGTCATGCAGAATAAAACCCAGGTATTTATAACTCGCAACTGTCTCAACAACTGTACCTTGAAAACTGTTAATTACAAGTGATGTGACTTGTTTGTTGTGAGAGAGAAAAACCCATTACTGATCTTAGAAAGAGCCGCTTCTTAGAGATAAGAAGCATTTGACAGTCCAATACACATTGCAACACATTTTTTTTAGATTAATTTGATGAAAAGGGTTATTTGAAACCTTTAGTGTGGCTGTTACAATGTTATGTTTCTTTCTAAAACCTGACTGAAAATCTGACATTTTATTTTTATCCAAGACAGCTACCTTTTTTTAAAGATGTTTTGACAAAACACATTATTTGAAAATCGGTCTGTAATTAAACAAATACACATACATAGAAAAGTTCATTTAGTTTAGAACTTAAAACTAAACATCAAGAGAACAGCCGGTTCACTCTCATTGGAGTACATCCCCATAATTCGTTATTTCAAACGGTTCCTGGCAATTTTCCTTTCAATATCATCAGAAGAGCTGTTTAAATGATTTTAGGCCATCTGTTAGACATTTATATACATTTGTATCTGTTTAGTTTTAAATTGCACGCCACGAAACAAACGTGCTCCATCTGTGGTTGCTGTTTTGCAACAACCCTTCCTTGTTTCTAAATAAAAATGTTAATTCAACTAAATATTTAACAGAAATATATGTTAATTATATAAATGTTAAAAATTAAATTGTATGTTTTTTAATTCATGGAAATGTCTATTTTAAAATAAAGAAATTAAGCTTTCTTTTTGTTTTGTTTTTCCACATTGTAGGATTGCAAGGAGGTTAGACACTCTGATCAAAAGTGATTTTTTTCTATCCAGTTTTTTCCAAACAAAAGAGGCGTAGAGAAATATTTGCATTCTGTTTCGTCCAATCTCACAAAAGCACATTCAATATCACCCAGTTTTAGATTCATGGTGTTTCGAGTCGGGAGAATATGAATCTGGTTCTGAAATAAACATTTACTGGATTTTTTTGTTGATGTCTGATTAACTCACTAACATTGTTAAGCTTGTTTGCATTTAATGATGGTGCTCTCAACCCCCAGCCCCCCCACCCCCCACCCCACATAATCTATTCAAACTAGTAAGTCTTTTTAAACTATGAACCTTACTTGGTTCAAGAAGAAAAAAACTTTTTTTTTTACTCCCATATCTCCCATCTCTAGCTTTAAGACAATTAAAGGGACCTTGGATTTCTGTCAACCTGAAAAAAAAAACAACTGTTATACAGACAAAAAGAGCACTGTAGCTTTAGGGATGTACAGTAAGATCATTTTTTAATCTTTTAAAATAGACACATTTTCTAAACACATCACTTTTATCTGACTTCAATTGGGACATATAACAAGCTTGTTCCTTTTAACATTGCATTTTCACTTTGCAAACACACATGCTGAGTAATTATTTTCCACACAGCTATTACAAAACAGTATAAAACTGCAGCTTGAAAATAACTTTTAGCTCTTCTTTGAAGACATATTCAAATTGTTTTTCCTCATTTGGCTCTAATAGTCTTTCCTTGAAGCTGAAAGGCAGCATGCTTTTAACCTTGAATGCTTTTGCTGTATTACATGTGCTCTTAGAGGCTGTCTCACTGGGACAGATATATCCCACATTGTTATTTAATTGCTTTATACTTAATAATTCTTTTCATTCCCTGAATTTTTTTTTATCGCAAATGTACCTGGAACATGTCTGTATAAGCAGACGGCATGAGATCATACGACTGATGCGAGCTGCTTGTGTGAAGTGCTCTTTTTGTTTGTCTGCGCTGGATTTGTATGTGTTTATGGCTGTATGTACACAGAAGAGGCAGTGCGTGTCTGAAGTGTTTTTTTCGCAAACAATGCACTTTCCCAAGGCTTGTGTGTCCTCCACATTTAAAAACCCTGGCTCTCAGCTCACCCTCCAAGTCCTTTATTCTTCCTACATTTTATTAAGAATAACCATAGACCTCATTGTGTACCATCACTGTGCTTATTGTGATCCCAACACGCTAATCCAATACAGAGGTTTGGAGTGTATGGATCAAACAAGTGGACCTTGAGTTGAAAATGTGGGAGCCCCTTTTGCAGATTAATTGTTTCATTAGCATCACTGGCTTAGAGAGACAAGCGGGTGCACCTACATTGTGGTCATATAAAGATCATTTCCTATCCTCTGTAGAAAAGCCCAAGACAATAATATGCAGTGGGAGATGTTCAATATCAGATTGAAGTGTTTCTGAAAATGGTCATGGGAGCAGCTGTGTGCTATATGAATAAAAATACACAAAATGCATTGTGTAGTCACCTTATTTTGGTTGTCTAAATAGGCTGTGACTTACATACATACGCAGTAAAATGACCAAATACATTATAGAATTTCTGCTCATTTAGCTTGAATGGAAATGATTTGACTGTTATTTTCCTCTTTTGTCTTTTCTTTTACAGGTAATTCACAACATTCCAAATTTGTCAAATGTAAAAATTTTAAGTTTTTTTGTTGAGAATATTTTTTTTTTGCTAATCTAGCCTGTTTCCAAGTTTAAGAGGGCCACATAACCCAACTAGCAAGCTTGAACCGTCCTCTTAGGTTACATGCATCACCTCATGTTTCTTTCTTAGTTTCTGTATAACTAACAGGGAACAACCTCATAATTAGCAGTTAACTAATCATTAACTATGCAGTCACAACTGTTAGTTACTAAGGAGTTGCCCTTACATAATTAGTGACTATTGCTATAGTGACAACTGTAGAAGTTACCATTAACCATCATAACTATATGGTAATTACCATCTACCACACAGTCTAACTCTATAATAGCCATATGGTGTTTGCAATTAACTAACTGCTCCTCGAGCAACGACCATGGTAATTACTAATTACTATCGACATCTACAGTAACTATATGGTTTTTAGTAACTATCTACTGCTAGAGTAAATACCATGGTTATTACCATTAACAACATATCGTTAGACTAACTACCATGGTAATTACCATTACCTATCAGTAACTTTATGGTAATTACCATGAATTATCTACTGATAGATAAACTTCCATGGTAACTTCCATTACCTAGTTCTCCCTGTCAAATAATTTCATTGATGAAAGAGGATCACAAATTGATAGGATAACAAAAATAATGGAGTATGCTTATCCAAATTTCAATGCTAAACCAATGAAACCGCCCCCCTTCAGTAGAAGTTGGTTTTGGGTTCAGCAGATCTGTTTCTGTTGGCTTGGTGTGTAAACATAGACCTTACTCTTATAAAAAGCCGATACACACAGAGAAAGAGTAACTCATAAATTGGGGAGGGGGGGGGGGGTTGAAACGATACGTCGTTAACCTGTATTTAAAGAGTCTATGTAGAGTCTGGGTACAGACATGCAATCAATTTAAGCTGAAATAAGACAGCTATATTTTTTGAATGCTTGCTGAGTATGATACAATACTCCCTTTACTTTCATTGGTCTAAATTCTGTGTACATTGTCTTTAGTGTCATTTGAGTACTGTGCTCACAAAATTACAGACACGAAAGCACAAATAATTCATACCTTAACAAATAAAAAATGTCAGACACATCTGCATTCAACACCGCTGCATTAAAAAATGTATGAAGGAGGTTTGAAGGAGATTAGACATATATCACCAACAAATATCACCAAAAAATGCCATTTAGTCTGAAACAAAGCTTAGTTAATTGAGGACTGCTTTTACGTTTGGTCACAACTTTGCAATAATGGTGGTTTGACAACTTCAAGGATAGTGTTTGAAAAAGATGATTATAAACCCATACAAAAAAAATATTATAAAATAACTTTCAAATTATACAAAACAAATCAAAGTTAATGTAATTATAATTTAAATGTTTTTAATCACAGTTAATACATTATTAAAAAAACTGCCACTTTCATAAAAAAAAAGTATTTTACTTTTTTTCTTGAAACCACAATAGTCCCCAAAGCCCCCCAGGAGACAAGAAATTTCCTCCTGATTTTAAAACAAATTGTAAGGTAATGTGAATATGTTTTATTATACAGGGTGATTCAAACAGTATACAACAGCTTCAAAAACTAATCTAAATGATTAGTGATTTTCTGTCATCAATTTAAGTAAGCTCTGAAGTTTCATTTGGTTGATGACATCAATTCATTTTTCAAAGTTGTTGTATTATTTTTGATTCGACCTGTATTCAATTTTTCATAACATCCATTCTCAACAAAAATATAAGTTGAAAAATATTTAACATGAAACTAAAGATACTTTGGTTACTTTTAGAACATTTTAAACACAACGTACATTTGATATGCATTTAATATATGATTTAGCTTAAAAAAATCACACCTGGGAATAAACAAGACCATATAATAAAGTACTTTTACCAGTGTAAACTTCAGACATTTCTATGTAAAAGCAATGTATTTCCCATAACACACTTGAGAACCCCTCAGCAATAACACTTGTTGGTACGAAGAAGCTTTCTTTATGGCGGGTGTTCTTCTCATTAGCCTCCTGCCCTCTGTTAGCACTCTAGTTTCATGCATGTCAGTGTTAAAAGATTCTACATGTTGCAGCTTAATTTGGCCTTTCCAGCCTCAGCAGGGAGCCGAGTGCCAAGACTGCTGGCCAGGATACTACACATATACACACTATAATAACCGATCCTCTGTGTTTGCTGTGTGTGTAAGAGGAGGTGTGTAGCTGTTGTGTTTAACCATATGTTCCTTTTTCCGGAAGTAAACACCTACGACCTTTCAGATATTGATAGTTTTGCGTGGAAGTAATGTGTCGCTTGAGAGAGTGTGGCTATCCTGTTGTTTGCTTGAGGCTAGATGGAACTAATTTAATAAAATTAATTCCAGCTAATCCGCTTGGTTAATCAGCAAAATTAATCAGTTCCTATAATTGAAAACATCACCTTTTCAACAAGTCTATGAAATTTCGTCTTTCCAACACCCTGCCACAAGCTTAAGTGCTTGTAATACTGGCTTCTCCATCACTTTAATGTTTCATAAATTTTAAGCTATTGATTTTTATATTTATTAGGACAATGTAAATTTTTAAAGAGTATTCAATTTGTAATTCCTTTATACTTAACCCTTGTGTGGCCTTCGAGTCAAATTGACCCGTTTCTAATTTTTACAAGAATAAAAATGTTACAAGTATATATTCTTTTCTAGTAGGGACTGGTAACAATAATTCAAGATATGTTCTCTATGTTGTTTGAATTTGACATAAGTCATAAATGTTAATGTGTTATGGAGTAAAATTTTTATTTTTAATTGCTTTTAAAATGGGAATACCCCACAAAGGTTAAATAATTAATATGCTTTGAACCTATCTTAACCCCTTTATTTAGATGTTTTTGTCATTTATTTCACACTTACAGATCAAAAGAGTTGATTTAAAGGAAACCTCAAATGCCAATTTAACAGTTAATATTAAGCATTACGTTAATATGGTTATTTAGCATATGCAAGGTCTGTAGCATCCATCCATCCATTTTCATGTCGGCTTTCTTCCCTTTCGGGGTCGCCACAGCAGAATGAACCGCCAACTCTTCTGGCATATGTTTTACACAGCAGATGCCCTTCCAGCTGCAACCCATCGCTGAGAAACATTCACACACACTCATTCACTGTGGACAATTGTTTTTCTCTCAATTCACTTATATCGCATGTCTTTGGACTTGTAGGGAAAACTGGAGCACCCGGAGTAAACCCACGCAATCACGAGGAGAACATGCAAACTCCACATAGAAATGCCAACCGACCCTAGAACCAGCGACCTTCTTGCTGTGAGACCACCGTGCTACCCACTGCGCCACCGTGACGCTCTAGGTCTGTAGCAATCTGTTTGTCTAATCACACGTTCAGTGGACTCATGCAAGAGCGATATAATAATGTTCAAAGTATTTTGTAATATATATTTTTCTTCATGAGAAATGCACAGCAGCAGGACCCTCAAATGATCTCATGTAAGAGTTTTGAATAGTATTGGCCAACACTATTGGGATTGGTACAGTGAGGTCATTTAGAAAGATATTTATAGTAATTTAAAAGCATACACTTACTTGTTCTGGAGTTGGATCATGTAGAGTTAGTACAGATCCAAGTTTCAGTCTCAACTTCATTGCAGTAAACTCAACCTCCTCAAGCAGGCAAAAGTCAGACATGAATCCAGTTCAGAGACACTTTTGCTGTTGTTAACAGTGTGCATGGGAGAGACGCAGCAGAAAGAGAAGAAGTCTTCTGTGTCTTTAGTCCAGTCCTGGTTTTGGTTTATGCTTTTCTATTATTGTTTTGCTTTCCCTCCCATGTGCTCCCTCATTGTATCATTGCATTCCACTTGTTTCTTCTCTACCTGTTCGTAATCCCATTATTAACCAACCTTGTCTTTAGTCTTGTATTGAGCCTCTTGTTCTTTATAGAACTCTTCGTCAGTCAACTTTGATTTTACAACGTTTTTGTCTGGTATATGCTCATTTGTTGTTACTT
Organism: Danionella dracula; assembly: GCA_900490495.1. Lineage (NCBI taxonomy): Eukaryota > Metazoa > Chordata > Actinopteri > Cypriniformes > Danionidae > Danionella > Danionella dracula. The sequence continues at coordinate 3,590,619 of UELW01000622.1, forward strand.
TGCTCCTTAGCTGATTTTGTATTAGACTGTGTGTTATTTAAGTTAAATAAATGTGTTTCACTGGCACAATCCCTGACATATTCACTGACCCATCCAAGTCATCAGAATCAGGTGTTTCAAACAATGTCTTATTTTGATGTACAAATTCAGAAAATAAACATGTTTGGGAACGCCAGCAACTTTTTTGTAAGCCAGGGCTTACTTTGAAATAGATTAAATTAATATTAAGTCTCTATTGTGACTCTGAATTATGATGACATCTTGTGGAGAAAATGTTCATATTCTGCTTTTAAAGAACATGATTGAATACTTACATTGAACGCATCTTTCTTCTGAAATTTTATCAAAGGTGGCATATTATGTCCATTTTCAATCATTTATAATACATATTTGACCTCTCATGACTATCACTTCCCCCTTTATAACCTTCAAAAGGTCATATTTATCATAAATTATGTCTTTGAATAACCTCAAAAGGGTGTGCTCTGCAAATCAATCAGTGTACTCTCTGATTCCCCCACTGCCATTCCACCGCCATGCCCCCTGGTGGGGAGTGCTTGTTGACACATAAAAATTGCAGCCATTTTTTGACCAAAACATTCATATTTTGCTAAACCAAAAAATATTGTTGGGGGACACCCAACACCCAACAACAGACTTTTGTCTCATTGTTTATCAACGCAGTTCGACCACTCTTATACTTCTGGCTCAGTCAATTAGTATGTTCTGCACTGAGATGAGATATAGTAGTGGTTAACCTGATTGGTTATTAGGCGGTGTTTTGCATGGCTACAAGCTTCGAGCTGTTTTGAGCTCCCAGAATAAGAAAATAGGATTACATAAACATGCATGAACCAATCTGAATATGACTGGAATGTCTTTGATGAGGGAACAATACTAAAACTTGCAATAAATGTCTGAAAAGTTGAGTTTACATGATAAAAATGCAAACTTCTTTAAAACATAACTTGTGAGATTGATGTTAAACATTCAGACATCGAGACAGGTGGAAATCCAAATAAAGCTAAGAAACAAAGGACAGTTCACCCTTAAAGTTAAAGTTTAATTGAACCTTTTAAGGCTGAATTGTAAGATTGAACTCTTTTATCACCTGATGTATCACTGTGACACTTAGCTCAGAGCCACCATATCTCTTTCACTCCTTTATTCTTTCACCAAGACATGATCATTTTATCTGTGTCATGGCTAGCAGCTTATCCACACAGACTGATTTTCTATCATCCCTCTGCTTTTTTACTCACTTACTGAAATGAGAAACATGACAGGTAAGAGTCTTTAGTGACGGCAAGAATGTGTGATACTCCAGTTTGCTGATACGGCTTCTTTGAAAGAGCATCATCAAATCAAGTCCTTGACTCTCTGTTCTTGGTGTCTTTCCTTATTTTCTGACTGCTGGTGTCAAAAAAATATAGGCCATCAGCCTTGCTGTGCTGTAAAACTGAGAATGTTTCATGTTTTCTCATCTTCTTGAGAAGAATTCACTGTTTCAGCATTCACTGCGCTTGGCTGGCAGGCTAGCTACCAAAGACGCATTAAAAGGGTTGTGGGGGATCTGGACTTTTGCATATTAGCAGTCTTTTGGATGTGTACTTTTGGATGTTTCTTTTTGTGGGCAGTTAAACTTTTCCTCTTATTTTAAATGTGCACTGAAGGGATTTTATAAAGCTTGCTGTTTAGCCCCCTAGACAACTCCATGCTGTGATTTGGTGTTATGAAAATAACGGTTTATTGATTAATAAATGAACGTAAGTATACGCCCTTTTAGCAGTCATTTCTATGAATTTACAAACTCCAAAAAAACATAGATAAACATATGATATTTTATTAAAATAGTTTTTTCTACCAAATCCATAATGTTGTTAAAAAGAGAAAAATAAATGTCAGTTAATGTTTGGTGCTGTTCTCTGTGTGCTTCCAATGTGCATCCGTTTGATTCTAAACAAACTCAATTTCTGTCAAACTCAATTTCTGAAGGGCTGCAGCTCTTGAAAATGTTTAAAAAAAGATAAGAACTATATATGTTTTCAAATTTAATAAGACAGACTACGACTTTCAGTCTGACTTTGAACAGCAGCAATGGTGATTACAGAACCCGACTCTTGAAACTGTAACACAGTCTGTTGTCAGAAACCTCGTGGTATTTATACATGAAATAATGATGACACATACAGATTTATGCAGAGTCAGATCACACTATGTTCAAAGAGCACGTTGTAGGTTCTACATAGGTGGTATTTATCACTAGTTACGCATCCTTATCAAAAAAGTCTAACTCCATTAAGGTCAGACTGTCTTTTCATGAAATCAAGACCAAATTGTGAATTAAACAAATGTTAAATTAAATCACTCAATTGCCAAAATACCTATCAGTATTAACGAGTTGAAGAGTGATTTAAATAAACTGTTCTTTTCTAAATTAGGTCTTTGGGAAGCATTCGTGGGATTGAACGAGATGGAGCGAACGAATCGAAGAGTCGTTCCTATTGATTCACTATAAAGATTCGTTGAACGAATCATTCACGAACAAAACAGTAGGACACATTTTATTCCACGAATTAACCTTCTCTTGGCTTGTTTGAACTACTGTTGTGTCCCTTGAAACCAGATTAAAAAAAAACAGGAGGGACTGCAGCAATTGAGTTCTGCTCTAGGTCCAAGTATGTAAAAGTATGTTGAAGTAATCGCCTACAAGTCATTGTGAATTTGAATAGTGTGAATTGTGTTCAAACATCAACCAGACCTGCATCATTAGTCCCACCTTTTTATATTGATAGTTTATTGGAATGGATTGTGTGGATACACTGTCAGAACCTAACAGAGAGGAAAAAATCATCCTGTATCTTCTGACATTCTGATTTTTGCATACTTTTGAATTTGACTCAATTGACGTATTTCACAGATCCTTAAGGTTTCACTAGCCTGAAAATCCCCCAGCACCACAGTTCCTTTAGTCATCTCATTGTCAGGAAATCTTGCACCTCAGCAGTTAAACCTCAGGAAATCACTTACCTGGATCGCTATGTACTCCTCTCTATCGTCTCCTGTGGCTCCTGCTGCAGTGGTCGTCTCAATTATGCTACACTGTTATTATCCCCTGCAAAGAAGACTGATGAAAATGATGTTATTAAAATTTCAAAACAACTCAACCACCTCTATATGTGCTTCTCAATGACAGAAGTATAATGTATACTGACATTTTTACTGCCATTGATTATTACTGACATAAAAAAATATAAAAAAGAAAGCTAAAAATAAATTCCATCCATGTTCTTGTTGGCTTTGTCCTTTTCGGGGTCGCCACAGTGTAATGAACTAGCGTGAATGAACTGCCTTAAGTTTTACACAGCTGATGCCCTTCCAGTTGCAACCCACCACCGGGAAACATCAACACACACTCATTCACACTCATACTCTATGGACAATTGTGTTTACTCAATTCACTAGTTCCACATGTCTTTGGACTTGTGGGGAAACAAGCACCCGGAGAAAACCCACGCGATCACGGGGAGAACATGCAAACTCCACACAGAAATGCCAACTGACCCAGCCGAGGCTCGAACCAGTGACCTTCTTGCTGTGAGATGACTGTGCTACCCACTGCGCCACCGTGAAGCCCTAAAAACAAATTGTATTGCGAAAATTATCTGAAGCCCTATTTGGATGGGACTAGCTTTTTTTTTAGAGCGATACAAGTGTCTGATTTTGACTTGTGGGCATTGGATAACATCGCGTGATAAGAATTCATGAGCTGACAGCTGTTCAGTCAGATGACAAAACAACGAAGCAATGACATATTTAAAAAGTGGCACGATACATTTTTGTTTACTATTAACTATTTTAATATTGATATAATTCATAATGATGTTATAACATTGACTGCTGAAATGAAATTGATTTTTCTTGAAACTGATATTAGTGTAGTGTAACATTATTTTTCTTCGATTTGGCTCTTTTTGTTGATTTTTTAATCTTTTAAATCTTCTAAGGGTTTCATTTACATCTATTGTAAAGATAAAGGTAAACTTGAATTTTGATTCTTCAGCAACTGTAGGGTGATTTTATGGTTACCAAAACACACACAAAACACGTTTTCCAGGAAAATTTCCCAGCAATCACAGAAATTCACATTCGGACTGAATTTGATTTCTCAGGCAAGTGCAGAGTTTGCAAAAAACAGAACGCCTTTAGCTCTGGAATTTTTAGTGAACAGATATAGCAGATTCAGACAGTATTAAAAACACAAAGTACGCATGAGAATAAGACATTTCTCTTGCAACCCCCTAGTGAAACTAGTCTCGTCCGAATAGGGCTTACTTTGAGTAATTAACCAAACATAACCTTAACTTGAGGTTGGAAATTTTTTAAATGGGTTTAAAAACATTGTTTAAATTAAAGTGGAGGACATAACATGATGACTATATCGGACATCAAGATCACAGAATCTCTCACTCAGAAGAGAAGAGTACCAACCAGATCTGTGAACTGAAACTGTCACAAAGAGAAAAGAACAGAAGCGAAACGAGAGGGAGATGATGATAAGCAAATCTGATGAAGTGTTTCTGCTTCGCCTTCTGCGGAACTCATCTAATTCTATCTGTCCATCTCCTCCGTCAAGGCACAACACTTTGCTTGGCCTGCTCTCTCTCTCTCTCTCTCTCTCTCTCTCTCTCTCTTTCTCTTTCTCTCAGGGATAAATCTGTTTCCAGCTCTCTATGGAAATGACTTTTGACTGTTACTCATAAGTGGATGATTCACTCTGAATGAACAAAGAATAGCAGCTAGAAAAATTCAATTTTGATCTTACTCTGCATGAATTTGTGATATTACCGTTTTAATATTTTCTGTTTGGATTGCCCAGGTAGAGATGGGAAAAGCAAGGACTGTCTTTGAACATGGCTCTGTTGGCAACCTCATCTTGTTGAATGACACCCCAGTTTTGAAAAGATGGCTTATCAACACCAGGATTGGCACCACTGCTTCTGCCCGGAAATCCATTCTCACAGGCGTCTTATCTTCTCTGACTACAATCCTCCAATCTAATCAGGCAAAAGTGAAGTGAAAAAGAATGTAACCCTAGCAACCAGCTGCCAAGTTACCTGTGATGCTTTTTTTACTTTATGTTAAGTCAAACAGAAGGTCCAGTTCTGTTCCTTGTTCCCCTGAGTGTCCTGAATATGCATTTGTTTATAGCTGTTATTTATGTTCTGTTCTCCAACTTTGAATTTTTATCTTCATGTTTCTGTGTTTACACCTGTATGGTTTCTATGTTTTCTACCTATATTTTCTTCAGTTATGTTTTTCAGTTCTCATCTATTATCTTTTTGTGTTATTATCATTCAGTACAATGTCAAACACTAAATGTTGGGTTTTGTTTTCATTATAGCGAAAATCAGATTGATATTTTCAGAAAATTTCATTTCTAAGTTTTGTAAAAATAATCCAACACAATTTAAAAGGATGTATACATTTATATTTCATCAATTTGCAAAATTATAAATAGATGAAAAAAATGTATTAAACTATGTTTTAGTTTATGTATAGAAAAATCCAGCCATAGATAGAATTTTCTTCTTCTTCTTTCATTTAACTGCATACAAAGTTTCAGATTTCAAGACAAATTAATTTACCGTATGTTCCGCACTATAAGGCGCACCTAAAAGCCTTCAATTTTCTCAAAAGCCAACAGTGCACCTTATACATGGATCAATATAGAGCAGCAACAGGTCTCACAACTACTGAAGCAGCCATCAAGAGAACACGTGGCTTTTTTCACACAGGTCCGTCCCATTATCTGCGACTCCACGTGCTCCCATACCACCGATGTTGTCAAAAAAACAAGTGAAGCTTTGGTATGAAGCCGTATTAGTGACAATGATCGATAATCAATTCTGACAATGAAGAAGAGGAAGTCGAGGGATTTGTAGATGAGGAATGAACTGATTTACATGTTTCTTTTGTATGTTTACAGCTGAACAAGGTTGGTCATACTGTGAATATGGACATTAATGGTAGTTTTAACAGTAGTAGCGCAGTGATAACCCAAGATACGAAATTAATCCATTGTGGGGTGGCCTTCGAGTGCTGAATTTTTTGTATGTCGAAGTAAGATTTACATGTAAAATGCCTAACATGTTCCAAGCCACACAGAAACAACACAAAAAACTGAAAAAATAAACTAGCATTTTTCAATCCTTAAAAGTACACATTAAATATCTAATAAACAACAACAAACCAATGAAAACAGAATAAAATAAATGAAAAATAATAAACCTTACCTTTCTAGTAAGGCGATCTGACGATGTTGGAGGACGTAACGTTAGTAGTGGAGGAGAACGGATGGTAGCCGAGGAGAGCTATGGTCATAAAAATAGACTTTATAAACACGAAAATATTCAGAGCCTCACAAACTCCGCCAAGTAGACTACTTACGCCATTTTCCAAAACAAAGGAGCCTTTTTAAAGCCCCTGCCCCTGGAAGCTCGTGCCTGGCTCTGCGCCGTTCTGAGGGAGGGAGCGGACGTCTTTATGCGAGTGAACACCGGGTTTACAACGGTCAGATAGGCACAGAAGACGCGTTCTGTCCTTGTGTTTTGGACTGAATGCAGTCATGAGATGCGGAGTGTTGTTTTCTGGCAGAATTTCAACTGTAGAGCTTGTTTTTCTTGTGCACGTTATTCGTGTAAATTTTTTCCGTATCATGAAGCAAAATATTCTTTGCAGGGCTTTCGTATCTATAATTTTTCGTAACGTGAAACATTCGTATCTTGGGGTATCACTGTAATTGTTATTTCTTTGCACTATTTCTAGTGTTACTATATTGGGATAACACTAACCATTCAAAGTTTCACACTTTCTTTTGCATGTTTATTGAATCAAAATGTTGCACTACCTGTTATACTTTGCAGGTGTTAGAAGATAAACTGTGTCCCTATTCGATGCCCCTTATAATGCGGTGCGCCTTACATATGAAAACAGTTTTAAACTAGGCCATTCATTGAAGGTCCGTCTTATAGTGCAGAAAAAAACGGTACTTTAAGAGAAAATTTCCAAAAGTAACAAACTGTTGAAATGTGTCCCTTGGAATAGTCGCAGGGCCTGAAGGGGTTAAGTTGTGTTCAGCTTAGTCATCAATCAGTTACCTTTTGTTCATATGTCTACACAATTTGGTTATCATACGTTCTCTTCAACAGTATTTAAACACTTTCAATATTTACACTCTTCATATCCTGCTCTTTCTGCACTAATTTATAGAGCTCCTATAATTTCCAGGTATTCCAGTTTCAAAATTACACAACTTTCAAAAACTCCCCCCAAATTAATGGTAAATATTTTTTACTGAGCAACATATTTACTTAAGCAATTGGTCCTAGTGTTTGTCTTCATAACCATTTATATCGTTTACTGTTGGTCCAGTGATCTTACCATGAAGTCACTCTTCCTGCAAACATCCACCGCACCTTTCATCTTTTTTGCAGAACTGGATTTGACACAGTTGAAGTGCATACAATTATAATTTTCTTCTCAATTTGTCACTGCTTTGGTGGGGCCAGTGAACATCCTTTGACTTGTCCACCCATTAATGAGGTTAATCATTCAGTTAAACCAAGCTATCCAACCTTCCACCTCTTGCCACATCGAGAGAGAAAGAGAGAGAGAGAGAGAGAGAGGAGGGGGGAAGGTGTTCTATGGGCCAAGGTCACATTCTGCTCCTTGAGCTCACCTTCTACACTTCTTCATTGCTCACCACCCACGCTTGTGATTCTAGGCAGTTATAAGAAAAAACTCGTGAAATAATAATAATGCCTTCCAGACACTCAAAGACGTTTTATAATTTATAGAGCATCATTCATTTACTCCACATTCACACTCTGGTGGTGATAAGCTACCTTGTAGCCCTCAGCTGACCTGGGGCAGTCTGATAGGACAGGGTTGTTTTGCTCCTATGCCCTCCTGACCACCACCAAACAAAAGAAATAAAAGAAATTATTGTGGCTCTTAACCCAAATATAAATAAGCACTGCTTACTAAAATTTGCACAGCTGTGATCAAGGAGCTTGACATATACCTAAAGAAGGGTCTGCATGCAAATGTCTGGGCTCCAAATGTATTGGAGTATACCCTGCACACCCCTGTGTCTGATGTGATGTATCATAACACCAGATATCATATGATATTTGATATTTATGTATTTAGCAGTTTCCCAGCGATGGGTTGCGGCAGGGAAGGGCATCCGCAGCATAAAACATATGCCAGAGTTGGCGGTTCATTCCGCTGTGGCAACCCCGGAAGGGAAGAAAGCCGACATGAAGATGAATGAATGAATGAATGTATTTAGCAGACACCAATATCCAATTGATTTGCAAAATAAGAACAGAGAATAAGTATCAGATAGAGGTTGTAAAAATCGTAGCTGTGTCTGAGATAGTGTCAGGATGAGTAAGTTGGACCCAGAAGCAAAGGTGATCTTGAAGTACTTGAGTCTTTATTGAAAAGCAACCAAGGTATCAAACAGAAAAAAACCGGCACGAGGGCCAAAACAAATCAAACAAAAGAAGCTAGACTAACGAGAACAGAAAGGGCTCCCACCGGGATCCAGCACTCTTGTAGGAGAATCCAGAACTTAAAAATAATCTGAAAAAAAGAGCAGACAAGCTCAAGACTAGGCAGGGCACACTAATATATCTTCCACAGACAGAGTAGACTGGTACAACAGCGTGACAAATAAAATAACTCGCACAGAGAAGAAGCTGACAGTGCTTTAAATAGCAGCAGGAGTAGATGAGGAACAGGTGAGTCCAATCAGACAGGACCAGAGCACAAGAGCATAATTGGGAACACCTGATCTAAATGAGCTGAGCTGAGAGAGCGAGAGATTACAGGGAGAGAAAGAAAAAGAACAGAAAACATAACATGGAAAAATGACAATCCTGACATTGCCCCCCCCTTAATGAGCGCCCCCAGGCGCTACACGGTGAGAACCATGACCTGAGCGGTAGAAGTCCTCAATCAAGGAGCGGTCCAGCACATCACGAGAGGGTATCCAGCATCTCTCCTCAGGACCGTAACCCTCCCAATCAACTAGATATTGATGCCCCCTACCTCTTTTACGCACATCAAGAAGACGCCTGACCCTATAAATAGGTGAGCCCTCTACAATGGGAGGAGGAGGGCTAGAGGGAGCTAGAACAGAATAGGTGGCGGGCTTGATGCGAGAAACGTGGAATACTGGGTGGATGCGTGCAAGGTGACTAGGCAGCCTTAACCGGACTGCCACCGGGCTAATGATCTTACTGATAGGGTAAGGACCAATAAAACGAGGGGCCAGCTTGCGAGCGGGAAACTTGAGCGGCAGGTTATCGGTTGACAACCATACTTTTTGACCACAGATATACTTTGGGGCTGGCCTACGACGCCGATTGGCAGTCCTGCGCATATTTTCTCTGGTTCTCAACAGCGTAGTTTTGACCTGTCTCCAAGTTCGTTTGGCACGACGGATGAAAGAACTAACGGAAGGGACCATGACCTCCATCTCTTGACTTGGAAATAATGGGGGCTGATACCCTAAGCAGCCTTCGAAAGGAGAAAAGCCAGTAGATGAGGATGTCAACGAGTTATGAGCATATTCGGCCCAGGGCAGACGTTCACACCATGTAGATGGGTTCTGGTGGGCAAGACAGCGGAGTAGGCGCCCAAGGTCCTGATTCGCTCTCTCTGCCTGGCCATTGGTTTCGGGATGATAACCAGATGACAAACTGGCTGTGGAACCTATTAATTTACAAAACTCTCGCCAAAATTGTGAAGTGAACTGGGAACCTCGATCAGTCACAATATCACTAGGCAAGCCATGCAATTTAAAAACATGTTCGACCACAGTCTGAGCAGTTTCGGATGCAGACGGTAGTTTCTTGAGCGGAATAAAATGTGCGGCTTTGGAGAAGCGGTCAACCACAGTTAAAATAACCGTATTACCTTTGGACTCAGGGAGACCAATAATAAAATCCATAGCAATATGTGACCATGGACGTGCCGGGATGGCCAGTGGTTTAAGAAGGCCGGCTGGTGACTCATTACTGGCTTTGCAACTGGCACAGACTGCACAGGATCTAACATATCGCTTAACGTCTGCTGCCATTTCAGGCCACCAAAACCGTTGACGCAGTACTGCCAGGGTGCGACGGACCCCAGGGTGAGCATAGAACTTAGCTTCATGCCCCCAGCGAACTACAGACTCACGAACAGATGGAACGACAAATAATCGATTACTGGGACACAGAGCGGGAGGAGTGGTGTTACCAAGGGCCTGCATTACTGTATGCTCGACACCCCAATTCAAGGCCCCCACCACTTTCTCTTTGGGCAAAATAGGAATGGGAAGGGTGTCTTCACCCTCAGGGGCAAATATTCGAGACAATGTGTCCGGTTTCATGTTGCGTGAACCGGGTCGGTAAGAGATGGTGAAATTAAAACGTTCGAAAAACAGCAGCCACCGGGCCTGGCGCGAGTTGAGCCGCTTGGCAGAACGAATATACTCTAGATTGCGGTGGTCTGTCCAAACTAGGAATGTATGGCTCGCCCCTTCTAGCCAATGACGCCACTCCTCCAGAGCCAGACGGATTGCCAAGAGTTCCCGATTACCAACATCATAATTACGTTCCGCCGGTGACAACCGATGAGAAAAAAAAGCACACGGATGGATCTTGTCATCCAGAGGGGAACGTTGGGACAGGACAGCACCCACTCCCGTCTCAGATGCATCAACTTCAACAATAAATTGTCTGCTGGGATCGGGAGTGACCAAAATGGGAGCTGTAGTGAAACGTTCCTTCAAGGAATCGAAAGCCTCTTGTGCAGAGTCAGTCCAGATAAAGTTCTGCTTGTTCGATGTAAGAGCATTCAGGGGACCAGCAACTTGACCGAAACCCCGAATGAACCGGCGATAAAAATTAGCGAACCCCAAAAACCGCAGCAAGGCTGTGCGTGACTCTGGTATGGGCCAGTTCAGGACAGCCTGGACCTTCGACTGATCCATGGAGACTCCTTCTGAAGAAACAATGTACCCAAGAAAACTAACAGATGGGACATGGAACTGACACTTCTCAGCCTTAACAAACAACTTATTTTCGAGGAGGCGCTGGAGAACCCTACGAACATGGCGAATATGGGACTCTTCATCTGGTGAAAAAATAAGAATATCATCCAAGTAAACAAAAACAAACTCATTTAACATGTCTCGCAGGACGTCATTAATTAAAGCTTGAAAAATTGCAGGGGCATTGGCAAGGCCGAATGGTAAAACCCTATATTCAAAGTGCCCCAGGGGAGTGTTAAAGGCAGTTAACCACTCGTGTCCCTCCCGGATGCGCACAAGATGATATGCGTTGCGTAAGTCAAGTTTAGTGAATACCTTGGCACCCTGAAGAATTTCAAAAGCGGAGGACATAAGGGGTAGAGGGTAACGGTTCTTTACAGTCACTGTGTTAAGTCCACGATAATCTATGCAAGGACGGAGCGAGCCATCCTTCTTTTCAACAAAAAAAAACCCTGCACCTGCCGGAGAGGTGGATGGAACAATGGTGCCGGCAGCCAGGGACTCCGACAGGTAAGTCTTAAGTGCTTCTCTTTCAGGTGCAGTCAGAGAGTAGAGGCGGCCCCGCGGAGGGGAGGTCCCAGGTAGGAGTTCAATGGAGCAATCATATGGCCGATGAGGGGGTAGAGATATGGCTCGTGATTTGCTGAACACCGCCCCCCAGATCATGGTACTCCACCGGGACGCCCACCAAGTCAACAGAATCATCCTGAAACACAGAAGCAGACGAACCGCCAGAACCCGCAGAAACTAGACAAGATTTGTAACAATCAATCTTCCAAGAAGTAATCATGTTGCTAGCCCAATCTATTTGTGGCTGGTGTTTTGTCAGCCAGGGATGACCCAAAACAACAGGTACAGAAAGTGACTTGAACACAAGGAAAGATAAAGTTTCAGTGTGATTCCCAGAAGTAGTGAGGCTCACCGGTAATGTCTGCTTGCTGATTCGAGCCAGAGGTCGGCCATCCAGAGCAAACAACCGTCGGAGCCTCCACACAGGAAGAGAGGGGAATGTGGTTGGCCACTACAAAGCTCTCATCAATGAAACAAGCTTCAGCTCCAGAGTCGATGAGGGCCTCACAAACGACAGATCTGGTACCCAGTTGGAGACTAGCAGAAATGGTGGTGCGAGATGGAGAGCCAGGGGACAAGGAAATAGAGCTCGACAGGAGTCCCCTTATTGCCGCCGAGCTGTTCCTTTTAAAGGACAGGACTGGGCGAAATGACCCTCACCGGCACAATACAAACAAAGGCGGGATGAAATGCGTCTTGTCCGCTCCTCAGCCGAGATGCGGAATGCTCCCATCTGCATGGGCTCAGATCCTGGAGCTTCACAGCCTGCCACCACTGAGGAGTGTGAGTCTTTCGAGCGAGGTGGCTGGGTCCCTCTCACCTGGCGACGCAGAGCATGTCTCTTCTCGATGCGAATGGACAGATCTATCAATTCATCGAGTCCAACCGGAAGATCAGAGGAGAGAAGCTCCTCCCTTATATTGAGGGAGAGGCCATCGAGGAAGCGGGAGAAAAGTGCCTCCCCATTCCAGCCACTGGTAGCGGCAAGCGTGCGGAACTCTATGGAGTAATCAACCACAGAGCTAGAACCTTGACGTAGAGCTGCCAGTTGCCTAGAAGCCTCCCGGCCAAAAACAGAACGGTCAAAAGTCTTGCACATCTCTTCTCGGAAAGAAGAGTATGAGCGGCAGCATGGGGCATCCGCCTCCCAAACCGCAGTTCCCCAGCTCCGTGCTTTCCCGGCTAGCAGTGAAATTACGAAGGCGACCCGGGATCTTTCAGTGGCATATGTTTGAGGCTGGAGAGAGAAAACTATCTCACATTGGGTGAGGAAGGCTCGGCATTGAGTGGGCTCCCCTGCATAGCTGGGAGGGTTATTTACCCTTGGTTCCACAGGATGGAAAGAAGTACCTCCTCTCGAGCGTTCAGCACTGAGATTATGCAGCTGCCTGGACAGATCCGAGACCTGAGCGGAGAGGGACTCAACTTGAAGCCGTGAAGCCAGGAGCTCCTCTGAGTGACGTCCGAGCAGCGCCCCCTGGTGCTCAACTGCTGAGTGGATGTGGGATTCCTTCGCTGGGTCCATATTTCTTTCGGCGAGTTATTCTGTCAGGATGAGTAAGTTGGACCCAGAAGCAAAGGTGATCTTGAAGTACTTGAGTCTTTATTGAAAAGCAACCAAGGTATCAAACAGAAAAAAACCGGCACGAGGGCCAAAACAAATCAAAAAAAAGAAGCTAGAATAACGAGAACAGAAAGGGCTCCCACCGGGATCCAGCACTCTTGTAGGAGAATCCAGAACTTAAAAATAATCTGAAAAAAAGAGCAGACAAGCTCAAGACTAGGCAGGGCACACTAATATATCTTCCACAGACAGAGTAGACTGGTACAACAGCGTGACAAATAAAATAACTCGCACAGAGAAGAAGCTGACAGTGCTTTAAATAGCAGCAGGAGTAGATGAGGAACAGGTGAGTCCAATCAGACAGGACCAGAGCACAAGAGCATAATTGGGAACACCTGATCTAAATGAGCTGAGCTGAGAGAGCGAGAGATTACAGGGAGAGAAAGAAAAAGAACAGAAAACATAACATGGAAAAATGACAATCCTGACAGATAGAAAATAAAGAACTCTGACCATTGCAAAAATGGTGCCCCAATAATTGACTATGAAATGCATATTCCTTCATTTTTTATTCATCTGATCCAGTCATTTGTGAGTCCCATTGTGACACTTTTTATTTCATAAATAATTTTCCCTATGAAAACTGGTCATATACAGGCATTTATGTACTTCAAACAGACAAGAGAATGGTCGTGGCATTCTACTGGACGTGGGGCTATGTGTGCTGACCTTTAAGAAGAAACTGCACAGTTGCTAGCTCATGTCCCGCTAGGATAAACATCACACTCAATGTCCAACAATTGTGTTGCAACCCCTTGACTGAAAATATAACCAAACACATTGTGCAAGAGGAAAAACACGTGAAGCAGACATTTGAGGGTTTAAAATAATCACTGAAGTCATAAAAACGAATTTATGTAAAGGATCTTACAACCAATACACATAAATATTGATTCGTTCTTCCCATTTATGTGCAGGAAAAAAGCATCGCTTCCCATTTTGTAGTTGATTATCAAATACATAAACTAATCAATTAGGTGAAATTGGACAGATGCGTCTAAAACATTTAGATATTGTGAAATTTGGATATTGAAATGTTGTGTTTATTTCAAAACACTTACATGTTCAATCTCAGACATAAATGTGGACATCTTCATTAACACAATATTCTATATGCCTGTTTTGTCTCTGAAATTATCACAACTTAAAATAAACAAACTTCTTCATCACTCCTACAGCATAGTCAATCATGCTGGTAAATAAAATACTCAGAAAGCTGTTCATAAAGATGGCGCCATTATACTCAATGATTATACTGCTTCAGTAATACTGATTCAACGGAGTAAAAATTTTAGCTAAAGAATTTGAAAAAAAAAAAATTCTCGATTAACAGCTAATTATTTAGCAAACGAGGCACATTCCGAGGCTGTATACCGACTCCGAGTTAACAGGAGCGGGTCATGTACACACCAATAAGCAGAAATGTATAGTAAATGGTATAGTAAATGTTAGTCTCCACAAAGGTGGATGAAATATTCTGCTCTAAAATCTCTTCAGAAAGTACACCAAAAGACGTGGGCGCATGGAGGAGTGGCTTCAGTATCTGTTCTCCTCTCCTTCAAAATATTCCCCCTTAGTATGTTCCACTTGTTTCATGACCCCTCCTCAACAAATAGACCAACTCATCATCTGTACAATGGTAGCTTAGTAGCTCATGGATTTTATTTACATTTCCAATGTGAGTAGAAAACTTGTAAGTGTTAGAGATCCATCAAAATCATTACATTAGATCACTAATTGACACCAACCCGAGATAATCATCAAAGATCTGCATCATCTTTATTGTAACGAGCTCATTAGACAATCAACTTATTGCACCCTGTTAGTTTCACTGTTAAAGGACTACATCTCCCAGCAATTTTTGTCCACCAACTGAGTTACCCGGGAAGTTTTCTTGTTCCCAGCTGGACTCTTTATTCTGTACTTCTCTCGTGTTTCCTCCTCTCTACCTCTCCAGTGTGACCTGTTACTGAATCGGCTGTTTGTGTTTCCTCGGCTGCTGCGTGCCAGTGGGCATGGCTAAATGTGTATTCGCCATTCGTCTACCTTTTATGTTTTCTGTGCTGCAATCTCCTCACTGCAACATTAAAATTAAAAGGAAAGTGATTTATTGAATGTGAGAATAAAATCTATGTACTGAAAAAAAAATCGGATGGACTGGAAATCCCTGATAGTAACTCATCTGTTTTTTTTTTTTGTTGTTGTTTTTTTTTACTCCTTGGTTTGTAAAATCTTAATAAAAATTCTGACTTTTATTTTGGTTCATAATGAGTTATTCTGATCTCCTGCTTTTCCTTTACTGTCATAATGAGGTACCAATATGATCATATGTCTCCTCTTAATCCATCTTTCCTTTCTATAAACCCTTTCTCATTTCCTTCTTTTTTACTTATTTGTTTTTAAAACGACAGTACTTTCTGATTACCACAATGGAAAAAACTTTAAATGTAAATTGTATTAATCATTTTTGGACTTTTATTGTCCTACGAGAAAAACTGTATTTGTATTTCATGCACTAATTTGGTTGCAAAAAAAAAAATAAGTTCCAAAAATGTTTTCAAATATTTGGACTCTCTTATATCTTATTTACATTATGTGATGCATAACAGTTCTATCTGCATTTTCTAAACTTTGAAGCTCAATATCTGAAGACCTGTACGAATGCAGATAGAATCTTATATTTCCTACGAGAAGAAAAGCCTGTGTGCTGTCCATACACCGCGGCTTTAAGTTGCTCCACTTTTTATCTTTATCTTTTTTATCTGTTGCTACATATTTGCATCTTCTTGCTGACTTAACATGTAAAACACATTTAAGCTTTTCTGCTTCTTTGGAGCGTCAACAGCTTAAGAACCATATAGCTATAATGTGTTTACTACTGTTTTTATATTAGTATGTAAATCACAAAATTAACGGTAAGCATAATTTTTATAGCAACATTAATATAATGGAAACACAAGTCCATGATAAGTACAGGAAATATAAAGTACAATGCATGATGTTGTGCAAAATAACTACCTTGAGGTGAAAACAAGTGAATAATAGTACTAATCTCAGGACTTGTTAATTTCTTCATTTATTCTAAAAGATGCTCTAGGCATCTCATCATTTAGTGTGGAACATACATATATTTTGAGTTGATTTTCTGCAACCAGCGCTTTTTTCCCTCCAGGACATGCAACAGCATCCCCAGAAATAAATCAACCAGTCATTAAAATTCCCATTTGTATCACCCAGCTTTAATATTTGCACATGATTCCAAATGAAATTATAGAAGCGAAAGACTTTTTTTTCCCCCTTTTTAACAATGGCGGAAAACTGAACATGCTCACAGATCACTTGGATGTTACTCACAATCTGAGCAGAGGCAGAACAAGAAAGCAAATAGAGATTTCATACGACAGTACCAACACAATAACAACCATTGCTTTCACAATGAGTGTACTATTACACTTTTTGGTTTCACTTATTTAAATGTTGAAAGAGAAAACACACTGGCCGATTAAAATCTTAACCAATTCAAACCATAAAATATCAAATTATACACAGAGAGAAAGCAAATGCTAAAGCAACACATTTGCAGCCAGCACAGTACATGTTTATAATACAAAAAGAGACATGAAATAGATGTAAAATTTCAGTGAAAACAAACCACTTTACATTTAAGAGTATTCAAGAACAACACTCATAATCCAAATACTGATACTCGTCAGAAAATCATGATTTATACAAAAATTATGAAATATTAAACATCTCTACATAAATACCAGGGCTAAATACACATCAAATAGCTCTTGCTAAACAACAAAGTGCTTTGAGACCACTTTCCTGCAGCTCCTTCGCTCTCCTTCAGGAAGGATATGTTCTGTTTATAGATGATTTATAGTTACATCTGTCTCTTTTCTTCAACAGAAAACCATCCACTCTCTGCTCGCGAAAGGTGTTTGTTGAGCTCCACATAAAAAGATGAATAACTACACCTGACAAATGGATGCCTGACTCTGCTCATCCTCTGCAAGGCAGTAAATGTGGTCTTAAAAGCTCAGACCTACCGCCCGGCACACAGAACCGGCTCTATTTTTTTTTTTTTTTACTGGAACAAATGAAGAGATTACTTGACTATAGTGATGCTATATGTCTTGTGCCGCCTGAGGTGTGGAGTGTTGCTTTGGGGTTTGATCAAAGTGTTTTAAATGGATCTTATATTCTGTGAGTTGTTAATGGAAAAACATAATGTATGGTGCTTTAAAAGCAAGATGAGGTTTTGCGCCTGCATTAACAGATTTAGAGAAAACAGTTGTCAACACAGTTAATTCATTCTCAGATGGTTTTTCAGGCACAATTATGTTTTCTATCCATTTTGTGCTTATAATGAGAAATCATGCAGATAAAACAATTTTGACAGATAAAACAATCATGACGAGACATTTTTTTAAACAACATTAAGAGAAAACCTGGTTGCTGTGGAAAGTGTTGCTCTGAGGGCAGCAGGAGGTTGTCACCATGAGGTGTGTGTGGGAGCAAGTGCCCCAGTACAGTGTACTGTAAATGAGCATCGTCCTTCTAATGAGATAGTTAACCGTGATTGAGTGGACATTCAAAATCCCTAGACGTCACATTGAAAAGAGTATTGATAAACTTGCTCCCTCCAGGCATGGTCCAGGTAATCTAGTTGGCTACATTAAGGTAATTGCACGCTGAGCATTAGTATATAATAATCAAAAACAGACCAACAAACACAAAAGGGAAATTAAGTCTTTGAGCAGCGATGATGATTTTCAGTGTATTTAAGCTCAGATGCGAAACCCCTTAAGATGGCTGGTAGCTTATTCAGCATTAGCGTAGCTTTACATGTTTAAACAAAGGTTTTCTGCAATTTGCTGCCACAATCGATCTTTTAGTTTGATAATCAAGTGGGATTAGGTCACCGCCATGACAGACAGACAGAGACTACGTGTGCGCAGAAGTCAAAAGGGTGGTGACATATTTCTCCTCTGTCGTGACATGATGACGGCAGACAGCCAAAGCAGTGATTGGTTCAGTGTAGCTGTCAACCACATTACCATGCCTTGATTTTTTTAGGCGAAATAAGTCATACAAAATAAACTTTCAAGTAAAAAATATCACAATCATTATTATAAACAACTTGTTTTCTGAGAAATAAAAATTAAAAGTCCCCTCTCATTCACTTTACATCAAGGGACGGAGTTAAAAAATCATACTGCAGCCATATTCAGGGGCTATTAAATCATAGTATATCAATATATATCAATATATATATATATATATATATATACAGGTTTGGGTCCAAGAGAAAACCCCTTCCATCCACCTGAGCGTAGTGAATTGTGGGTCACATCACCAAGTTGAGCGTTCATCATTCTGCATACATTCAGTGCACATTCTGGCACCGCTTGGTTACTTTTTTACATATACGGTTTGGGACACCCTAATTCTCATTTCGCACCCATAAAAGTGAAGAAAGTGCGCCGATTGGAATGCAACATAGGTTTATCAGATCTGATGCCACCTTTTGAGATGACGCTTTCTCAAATACAGTGGCTCTGAAGGTCCATTTGCAAATGTGGAAAATGTAAAAAATAAAATCCAATCCGTCCTGATTGTTTTGGTAACAGCAATATCTCTGAGGCAGTTTGCGTGTGTATTAGACTCAAGGTGAGCTCAGATTTCAGTTGTGTAAACATTTCGGACAAAAATCTTATCAATTGGCACATTCAAGTAAACTTGGTTTATAAATGTTATTCTAGAGATTTAAATAATGATGAAAGTGAAAGTGACCAGTCGCCCAGATATGGAGTGACCCATACCTGGAATTTGTGCTCTGCATTAAACCCATCCAGTATACACACACAGCAGTGAACAAACATACCGTGAACACACACCTGGAGCAGTGGGGAACTGGAGAGCAGTCGGGGAACTGGTGCCTTGCTCAAGGGCACCACAGCTGTGGTTGTTGATGATGGGAGAGCAAGTGTTTCATCACTCACACCAACTTCAACTCGATGGCTCTGTGGATCAAAGCCGGGACCTTCAGATCACAAGTCGATCTCCTGATTCACCGGACCACAACTGCAACAACGAGTTAGAGCTGTTGTACCTCCCTAAAGTAGTAACTACCTAATAATAATTAATACTCATAAACTAATCAATAATTAATAACAACTTAAAGAGACGTACCCCTTTCATTTAAATCATGAATTGAAAAAATAAAGTAACAACTTACAAAGTTCACATTTCATTCATAATGAATAATAATTTATGTCATCTAATTGCAAAGGATAACCGTTTTTCAGTATTATAACAAATAAATTCCACTTGAAGTATCAGACACTAGAGCAGAGCAGCCTTTCTCACATAGCAAATGCATTGATTAAACCAACCAATCAGTTCCCAAAGAGAAAATCTATAATAGATCATGCCTGTGCATCTATACGACAGCTATACAAGATCAAAGTAACAGTTAAATGTTTTGTCAGAATAATCGCCCCCGTGTCCCATGTGAGGTGGCAAGTGATGCTGGTGCTGACAGCCAAATGGCTCCACTTGCAAATTATGAGGAGAAAGTGTTTCACCACCTTCGTTGATGAGAAATCATCATGGCTGTTAGAACAAGAGTTCCAAATGACTTGAAGCATTCAGATAACTCACATAATATAATGCCATTTTGGCATGGTTGCGAGGTTGAAATTAAAGTTCAAACTCAAAACTTTCCTTCCCAGGAGATTTTAGGGTGTGAAGCAAGGTGGTGGAGTGCTGAAAAGCCTTAATTCAAGGGGAGATGGAGGAGAGTTTATATATTAGCTACCTCCAAGCATATATGTTGGTCACCTGGACATCTTTCTCATGAACTTAGTTAAAACTATGGTATAGTATGAACTATAGTATAAACTCATAGAGAACACAATTACATAGAGATAGTAGTAATCTATACAATGCTGTGATTTAGCGCTGTGTCATTCTGTTCAGCTTCTCCCAGAGTGGATTTGAGCTCACCGGAGGCTAGCTGTGTCACCTCTGTGTTGCTCATGTCAGTAATAATATCCTGAGTGCTATTATCGCTTCCCTCCATTATTTTCCCATTATCATTAATCTTACTCATGTCCATGTTCTCCACTGGAGACATCTCCTTGCTGACTGAGGTGTTCAGTTCATCCATGTTGCACTTTTCCCATGCATTTTTCTTTACTGCATTTTTAACACCACTATCAAGGTGGTCTGTATTTTCAACCTTGCCTTTCAATTCTCGGTTTTGCTTCTGCTCAGGAGTTTCTGAACCAAATTTCTTTGGAGCATCTCTGGTGCCATTGGTGTTGCTAGAGACTCGTGGGTCCCTGCCTAAGCTGTAACCACTCTGGAGCATGGAAAGTGTTCGGTGCTGAATGTCTTCTCGGTGGCAGCGGTAAAGTCCACGGAAGGCCGATCGAAACTTCTGAGACATC
This sequence comes from Danionella dracula, assembly GCA_900490495.1. Lineage (NCBI taxonomy): Eukaryota > Metazoa > Chordata > Actinopteri > Cypriniformes > Danionidae > Danionella > Danionella dracula. The sequence goes on from UELW01000622.1 coordinate 3,611,383, forward strand.
AGGTTGTAAACAACTGGGTTGATGGCGCTGTTAGCGTAAATGCAGGTCCTACAGAAGAGCAGGAACCATGCATCCAGGTATGGCGTGCTGACGAAGGAGTTTATGAGAACCAGGGTACGGTACGGCATCCACAACAGGGCAAAGAGCACAACCACAACTGCTAGCATCTTGGTAACCTGAAAAGATGAGACATGATAAAGATTTTTTTTTGTATTTAAGATATGCACCAAAAGGCATGTGGGAGACATTCAGATGAGCTCTAAGATAGCATGGCAATCTGTTCAGTGGGTACAGTGCCTTCTACGAAGTGTGATTTGAAGCAAAGTGGGCAAAGAAAATGGATGGATGGATGCTTTTAGATGAAGATTTGTTGAACTGTCTTCTCACATCTCAAAAAATATATTGCCAGTAAGCAGTATAACAGTGATCTCCAAACCCTGGTCCATGGCTTGTCACTGGACCGGACTAAAAGAATACATTTTCATTTTATTCATTTTTCAAATCTGAACAATCTGTTCTTTTGGGAAATGTCTTGCTTCTGTCTCACCCAATCCCCAAATGTGTCTTTAGCACACCTTTCACACCTAGCTTTTATTATTGCACATTATTGGTAATCTAAACATAATGTTCAGGTTGATTTAAAATGCATTTAAAATGTTGATGTAATAATTATTAAAGTTTTGAATGTCAATGGGTTCCATGTGACATCACGCCGAGTGAAATCCCTACTAAACAAGCGGATATATTTATATATATTTATAGGAGGATATTTATATATATTTACATATATTCAGAACCATGAGCAGCCATCTTGAAGATTTCATGAACTTGATTTGTTTTACATTTTATGGATGTTCAATTGAGCACATGAAGTAATTTTAGCATTAAAACATTAACATTTTTATTAAAATCACATTGTTTAGTTACCTCTTATGCTATTTTCAAAATTTTCATTGGGCTGAAATTAGCAAAAGCCATAGTTAAAGACTAGCAGAAATTAAAACTAGCAGGCATAGATTATCAGAAATAAGCAGAAGTCGTAGTCATAGACTAGCAGAAATTAAAACTAGCAGGCATAGATTATCAGAAATTAGCAGAGTCGTAGTCATAGACTAGCAGAAATTAATACTAGCAGGCATAGATTATCAGAAATTAGCAGAGTCGTAGTCATAGACTAGCAGAAATTAATACTAGCAGGCATAGATTATCAGAAATTAGCAGAAGTCGTAGTCATAGACTAGCAGAAATTAGCAGAAGTTGCAGCTAGATACACTATTCAAGATATTATGAGAAATTACATTTCTGCTCTAAAGAAATGGGACCAGAAATGTCAAGCATATTTTTTTTAAGAAATTGTTTAGTGAAAAATAGTGATACAATGAAAACTATTTAAAAATGTTAAATACATTTTTAAGTTAATCTTTGTTTAGATCGCATAGATGTCAAATGTGGATTAAATGCAATAAAAGGCAGAAGGAGAGTTGGTATAAAAACTGAGAAAACAAGTGTGAGAAAGCTTTATGACATCAATCAAACAAAGCTGTCCTCCCAAGTGTCTACTTACTTTCTTCAATGAACAAATAAATGCTTCAAACCCTCCCATTAACATTCACAGGGTCTCCTCTGAGGTTGGAGCATGTACTTGGTGTCCCGCATGAGATAGACGAGCAGTGACAAAAACCTTCAGTAATAATGACAGAACTGTCTGCACAACAAAGCATCTAATTGAAGTCGTGTGAAGCTGGGAGGAGCTCTGTTAATTAACAAAGCAGGAGATAATGACTGCATGACTGCCAGTGATGATTTGAATATGCATGTGGAATATCTGTTTATTGTGATTGCTTATCAATTGAAAACAAGAGTCTAAACACAGAACAAACAAAGCCAGCTGCTACTCACGATTAGGTTAAATAAAGCAGAGTTTCTACTGTAGTGATGACTTTATCAGATTCTTACGGCAGATAGCTTCACTCAAGCACTCCGGTACTACAGGCTTCTTGAATTGTATTGAACTTTATGAAATTCGCAGATGAAGATATTAAAGGCTTGAAGGTGCAGTGTAACCGAGGTGGAAATGCAAAAGAAAGAACTGCTTTCATAACCTCAAACAGCATAATCTCTCAGAGTATTAAGCATACTTGAGTGAACATCACAAATCATATTATGCAAATTTTCGGCTCAAGTGGGTCTCTCTTGAATCTTCAAGATTTTGATCTGAGTCAAGGTCTACTCGCTTTAAATGCAAGGACAAGTGCATGCACCGAAGGTCATTGAATGAGAGGAATGTATTAAATGGATATACATCTAAATATCGTTTTTCTTAACTACTGCCAAACTTTTTTGAGTGATTCAAACATTGTCATCGTTGATGGAGTAACTCATTACAAAATTAATTGATTATCAGCAATGTACTAGATAGTACCTAGTTACATTTATTTGAGTACATTTTAGGGTACCTACTACTTTTTGAGTACTTTTAAAAAGTGTATGTTTACTTTTACTTGGTTACATTTGAATGAAATACCTGTTCTGTTACTTCAATACATCTGAGTTGCATTTTAGTTATGTTTTACCTGTGTTCCTTTGTGACTAATATCATAAAAATAAATATTATTATTGGGAAATCAAGCTGTTTTTGATGAAGATTAGTTGAAGAGGTGGATGCACAAGAGTTTTTCAGCTACTCGGGTCAAAATTGGCAGATCACCTTAGTCTAAGGTTTAAAGCTTATTTACTCCCTATTTACTTTGTGACAGATATTAAGGCATTCATAAACTTTAGTTTCAGCCCAAAACATGTAGCGCTAAGTGACAACGTTAGTGTATTTCAATCATATCAGTGTTAATGTTACTATGGTTACAGTCAATACTTTATGCATCAGTCCGTTGCATGTCCATGCGATGCAGACCGTGTCCACCAGGCAGCACATTAAAAAAAAAAAAAACAAGCTCTAAATATAAATCATCCAAATATCAACACTGAAGTCCTGAAACACAATTCTTGCTTTAAAACGAGAATTTAGCATGACTCAGTACTCATGATCTGAACTCCCAATCCAGTTCTTTGTAGTCACGTTACGTGATGCAGTATCACAGGTCAAAGTTGAATTCAGCATAACTTTTGTCGAATTTTGTCTCACCACTTCCACAATTTAAACTGTCCAATAAAACTACTGCTTAATTTATACTTATTTTATATAACTTAACAATCAGCACTTACATGACTTGAGCAGATAAAGATAAAGAATTAATTGAAAGAGTCACTTTGCTGGATTTTTAAAATAAGAAATATAAGATGCTCCTCCAGTAGTTTCCTGATTTAGATCAGGAATAATGTCAGGATTCTCATAAGAGAAGGGTGGTACCAGAGCCCAAACGCACAACAGCCATAGGTTCAGTCAGTATCTTTATTATTGAAACAGAAAATAACAACATAAAATAACCCACGAGGGGGAAATCCTCCAATAACTAAAGTAAGCAGAAAAGTATATGATTAAAGACTATAATGGAACAAAGACTACAACAGGACTAGCCAAATTCAACAGGACGAAAGGTGTGACATTAGCAATGCCGCAACACTGAAAAGAAGACTAAGGGGTAGTATTATTAAAGGAAGACAATTAACCTAGCCGAGAACTAAGACAGGTGACTTAACTCAACTGAACCGGGAACAACTAGACACAGGTGGAACTCAATCAAGACAGTTAACAATACAGGAGTGCATCTACAAACTGCAAAGAAATAAACAGCAGGTAAGCTCTAAAATGATAGACTACTAGAGTAAATGTTTCTTCCAATACTTTTGTAATCTTACTCAAGTAAATAAATTAGCAGTAACTTTTACTCTTGTTTAAGTATTTTAACAAGTACTTTTACTTGGGTAAAGTTTTTTGTTTATTATCTACCAGTAATTTATTAAATCCTCCAGAGAGGGACGAGTGTTCTTATATATAGCTCCAAAGCTTTGGAACAAACACCCAGATTATGTTTGCTTAGTGGCTATGCTTATAGAGTTCAACACTAGATTAAAAACAAGAGTTATGCCTGCACAACAGCTCCATTTTTAGTGGATTTGTCATAGCACAGCTGATGCATTTTCCAAAATGTTTATTATTGAACCACTATTTAACTCAACAAATTTCACTGAATGTCATTTGTGCTGCCTTAAAGATTCCCTGGTGAAGGCATCTGTAGTTAGTTGAATTGAGAGCACCATTCTGATCTAATTTGATAATTTTCCAAGAGACTTGTATCATAAACTGCATTTTTGCCTGCATTCCCCACAGCTAATTCCATAAACCAACCATAAACAAAAACTGCCTATATGTCTTGCAGCCCTTTTCTGTATAAAAAAAAATGTTTATTTTACTTTTTGGATTTTACAACAAAAGACTTATTGAAACATGAAACTGATTTATCAGACTTCACTATCGAAGTGTAAGGGATTACTTTTATATTTCAGTAACAAATTATAAGTTACACACACATTTTTTCAACTTGTACACCACTGCTGGTTGAGGAACAAGCAGATATAAACCAGTGTTTCCCCTACCATTCAACAAGATGCTCCCTCACCCCCTCACCCTTATCCTACTCAATGAGCTTAATACTCCCGGCCATTCCATACATTATGACCATGATCTCTTGTGATGCTTAAATCAGTATACTTTGATGACTGTGTGTATGTATATTCAATCTCTGTGTGTTCCCTGTGTGAATATTGAATCTCATATAATGTCTATAGTTCATCCTGGAGACCATCATGGTATGATCTACGGCAGTGATGGTAAAATACAGTCAGACAGTAATGTGCCAGCCCCTAATGCATCACCTCTGATGAGAGAGACACTAATGATCTGTGGTGGGATGATGTTCTATCATTGGCTAGCCTTTGGGATTATTAGCATAAAAAGAGCTGGGTAAAGATATTATAGTGCAGCCAACAGATCTCCAGACAAAATATTGGTACATTTGGGAGGCATCAGTTTGAATTTCTCTCATTCTGATTCCATTAGAAGAGAGTGTAGGCATTTGTCATACCATCTGGCAGTTTTATTCCATTAAAATCTACATTAGAATTAATATACGATGCTAAGGAGCTTTACTTGTTTTAATTTAAGCTCAACCCTCCAAATACTGTAGTTTTTTTTTTACTGTAGGTAAATACTGTAGGTTTTGAACTTCACAATTATGCACTACTGAACACTTTAACGTTCATCCTTACATTTTAGACAGACAATAGCACTACCAATAGTTGGTAGCACGGTCGTCTCACAGCAAGAAGGTCGCTGGTTCTAGGCTCGGCTGGGGCAGGTTGGCATTTCTGTGTGGAGTTTGCACGTTCTCCCCGTGATCGCGTGGGTTTTCTCCGGGTGCTCCGGTTTCCCCACAAGTCCAAAGACATGCGGTATAAGTGAATTGAGTAAGAACGATTGTCCATAGTGTTAAAGAGTGAATGTGTGTGTGAATGTTTCCCAGCGATGGGTTGTGGCTGGAAGGGCATCCGCTGTGTAAAACGTATGCCAGAGAGTTCATTCCGCTGTGGCGACCCCGAAAGGGAAGAAAGCTGACATGAAGATGAATGAATATTAAATAGACAACAGTATGAAAAATTTCAGGTTGTGGATGAACTGCTCCACTATTCTGTCTTTTTCTTTATTCAATTATTCCTAGTTTGGGCCACGGGGCTCTGCCAGCTCTCCAGCTCACAAGACAAAATGCTGTGGTTTTGACTATAAACAAGACCACGTTTATAGTCTTGAGTGCTTAATTTGTCCATTAGTAGGTCCTGGAACACCAGGGGGCGCTGTTCCAGCAAAGACAGGGTGAGAAAAGGTTCTAAGTAAGGACAAGTTTCACTGTAGCGTAAGCCAGGGTCTGTTAAAAGAGTTCTTAATTTAAAACACTAGATATGATTTTGTTAAAGCGTTAGGACTTTACTGTGGAACTGGTTGTCATATATATATATATATATATATATATATATATATATATATATATATATATATATTGTTTTAACTATTAACAAAATTAAATGAACTGGTACTATATGAACTCATCATGTAGCTTTCATCTGTGTTTCAATGTCTACAAAGACCGAGTGACATGAAGGAGAAATAAAAAGTTTAATGCATGAGATATGAAAGACAGGATGGACACGTGCAAGGTGAGAGGAGAGACTAAGATGCACAGCAGAGGGGTTGAAAATTTTGGAGATAAAACAAAGCAAAAAGCAAGGTTCGAGTTTATGAGATTGGCCTCTCTGCGGCAGCGTGCGTGGGGAGCGACGGCAGCGATGGTCAGTGGCGGCTCACATGCATTCCTGAGAAGAGCAGAGTGAACGATTGACCAGGTGCCAAGTGCGCAATGCACGTCAAATAAATTAACGAACGGAAGGCAAAGCCACCTGGCTCTCCTGGGCAGCAAAGAGAGGAGGCTGATACCTAAGGCATGCTTTCAAAGGAGAGACCCCCGTCAAGGCAGAGGGAAGTAAATTCAGCCCAGGAGAGATGATCAACCAACGAGGTAGAGCAGCTCCTAGTAAGGCAGTGAAGCATGCAGCCTAAATCTTGGTTGGCCCTTTCCACCTGACCCTTACTCTGAGGAGGGAACCCGGAGGAAAGGTTGGCGGTGGCACCAATCAAACGACAAAACTCCCTCCAGACCTGAGAGGTAATCTGGCTGATTCGGTCAAAAATGATGTCAAGAGGGAGTCCGTGTGCACGAAAAATGCACTAAAATACAGTCAAGCAGTTTCCAATGCTGAAGGGAGGGCTGGTAGAGGAAAGAAGTGCACAGATTTGGAAAAGCGGTCCACTTCTGTAAGAATGGTGGAAAAACCTTTAGAGATAGGGAGACCAGTGACGAAATCGAGAGCCACGTGAGAGCAGAGATGGCTGGGCATGAAGAAGGGACGGGGAAGACCAGCGGGGGGTGCGGAGCTGGACTTGCACAGTGAGCAGACAGCACACGAGCGCACGAAATGTGCCACATCAAGAGTCGGGCCACCAAAAACGTTGCCAGAGAACCTCTAAAGTTCTCATGTCACCCTGTCAGTTTGGAAGAATGTGCCCAGCGGAGTATGGGGCAGCGGAGAGACTTGCAGACAGAAAGGCGATTCGGAGGGCAACGGGAAGTAAGCTTGCTGGAAACTCCTTTAACTGATTCCTTGACTCTGCACTCTTTTCCCCAGGAGAAGGATCTAATGATCATCTCCTCGGGAATGATGGGAGAAGTGCCTTTGGGCTTGGAGACAGATTAAAATTGGTGTGAGAGCGCATCGGGTTAAGTTTTGTGTGACTCTGGATGGTATGTGATCGTAAAATCAAACCTGTAAAGAAAAGAGACCACCGAGACTGTTGGTCATTCATGATCATAATCTTAAAAGAGCGAAAAAACTCAAGGTTACGGTGACCTGCCGACACAATGAATGATACAGATGCCCCCTCGAGCCAGTGGCACCACTCTATGCTGGTCAGTAAGCCGCTGTCTCTCAGCAGGGGACAGCTGGAACCCTCCCAGCTGCATCGGCTCAGGAGGAGTGACGTCACGACTCGTGACATGGAGTCGAATCCCTCGGAGACAGCCAAAGATGCTTGAGTTTGCTTGGGGAATCCTTTATGGAGACGGCGCATCTGCAGTAGTTTACCAATGTAAAGCACAAGCTCAGTAACACCATCAAAAGTGCTTGGAAGTTCCTGCACCAGAAGCGCGTCTCTAATGTCAGAGTTGAGTCCTTCCAGGAAGTGGGCAATGAGGGCAGCTTAGATCCATCCTCTACAAGCAGCCAAGGTTCAGAACTCTACGGCAAAGTCGGTCATGGAGCCCGAACCCTGGAGTAGCGACGCTAGGGCTCAGATGCCTCGAAGCCGGAGAGAGACACCTGAACCATCTGTTCCCGGAAGGATTTGAAGGTCTGGCAACTACTTGCTAGATTGGGGGAAAACAAAACCCTAAAGGGTCTGAAAAGTCAATGACAAAATGTTAACAACAGCGCATTAGCTAAGCATCCCACAAATTCACTAATTTTTTTTACTCACGATGTAGTTTCGTCACATAATCACGTATATTTGTTGATCACTTTTTTTGTTAATTTAGTCTCTGATAAAAGCGCATCAAAAACAGTCAAACAATCACCTGTTTAATTAGAGATAAAACAAGGAGAAAGCCCAGATAAAATTAAATATTACACAGATTTTAGTGATAGATTTTGAATGACAGGAAAGTCCTGGAACCAATCAAACAGGTGCCGGTCCCAACCTAAAAGGTAAAGGAGCACGCAGCACCTTTATGCATGACTACTTTCGTGTTCCATGTCAGATGTTTGTCAACTACCGGTTCAGGGCTGGAAGAAGTTTTTTTTATTTACTTCAATGGATGCAGTCATCATGGAATTACACTTGTATCCGCATCTTGAGGAGAAGAACGAAAATAACCTCGACGAATTATAACACAATGCGACACTGCATTATAGCAACATCACACTTTCAGAACAGAGACTTTTAAAATTCATTTCAAAAATGTTTTTAATATTTTGACTGTTATTAGAGCAAAAAATAGCATTTCTTGAACTTTAAAACATTTAATTTAGTTTGCAGTACTCGCCAAAGCAAATGTGTGTGGTATTTTTTTTGATGATGATGATGATGATTATTATTATTGAGGTTTGCTGAAATTTTTGCTGAATGGGCGAACATCTAGTGTAGGAATACAAAGTTAATCTTTTTATTTTTTTTTTTTGTTTTTATTTTTGCTGTAAACAAACCCAAAACAGGCGATAATCAATTCCATGGCATGACAGCAAAACCGTTTTGTACTGTGAAATGTCTGTGTGCCTATTTGTAATATAAATCTTGGAACTGTTTTATGATTTTTAATGCACAGTTTTTTAAATTTCCCACTCCGATGAAGCAATGAAACTATAACTCATCAAAAAATATGTTTGTGTCTTTTTTAAAAAATCACTATCTACCAGTTAATCTCTTTAAACATTATTTTATGCTTCATGTCGGAGCAGGATATCAACACTCTCCTCTCCCTACCAACTGACATTTAATAGAGTGAAACATTTTTCTCATAAAAAAGAGTTGACCTTTCAAAAAACAAATATGCGATAATGATCATAAGGCACGGTACCGGAGGAGAGAAATGCCCTGCAATTGCCCTCGATTGCAATCTCAGTGGATATCAAAATGCAGATTTAATTGTCTACTCTAAATGTGATCTTGTGTTCACACACACATACACACACCTGTTTCCGGGAAGAAAGTGCACTCTTTGTGCGTCCCTGACGGCCAGGTTTCCCAGCATCCACAGCTTCTTTGCAGCTCCTCCTTAGAGTTGGGGCAGCAATGGTGCCTGAGACAGGTGGATGAGGAAGAGGGTTCAAGTAGAGAATTCTAGCAATAAGGCCATAAAGAGCGATGGCCAGCAGGAGAGGGATGACGTAGAAGATGGCAAAGTCTATAAGGTAGATAGGCAGGTAGAGGTCCCTAGAGACACGGTAGCCACACTGCACACGACCCTCCGAGTCCACTTGGATGTCGACCAGGAAGAGCCAGAGCATACAGTACACGCAGGTTACAACCCACACACCTGCAATAATGCGCTTGGCCCGTGACACAGTGCAGACGGTCTGGGCTCTCATCGGGTGACATATGGCGATATATCTGTGGAACAAACAGTATATATTAATGTTAGTAATTGTTTGGGACTAAATATGGCTAACACTTTAGATTACAGCTTAAAGATTAAGGGCAATAGCGGTGTAATTGTTAGTAATAACATGATACTTCTTAATAAATTGGAATGACATGGCAATAACCTTCAAATTAATAATTAATAGTAACAGCATACTTTTCAATAATTATATGCAATTTTATGGTAACAACAAGAAAATTACTGGTCATAATGGAGTAACAATACAGTGATAATGAAATAAATTATTAAATATATATTATTTAGTATTTGTAATTGCATGAAAAAATGAATACACATACACATTTCTGGTATTAATGTGGTAACAATATGGTAGTAATAAAAATAATTACTTAAAAATTATTAACAAAGTAATTCCACTCTAATTACGAATAATTGTTTGGAATCTAATTTTGTCTGGTTTGCCAATAGTTACACCATACTTAGCCTGTAACTACAATGAATGAGGGCTGTAATCTAAAGTGGAGCTTGTTCTCTACAGTTACACAGTAATTACCCTGTAACTACACTGGATGAGGGCTGTAATCTAAAGTGGAGCTTGTTCTCTGTAGTTACACATTAATTACCCTGTAACTACACTGGATGAGGGCTGTAATCTAAAGTGGAGCTTGTTCTCTATAGTTACACAGTAATTACCCTGTAACTGCACTGGATGAGAGATGTAATCTAAAGTGTAGCTTGTTCTCTGTAGTAACACAATGATTACCCTGTAACTACACTGGATGAGAGCTGTAATCTAAAGTGTAGCTTGTTCTCTGTAGTAACACAATAATTGTCCTGTAACTACACTGGATGAGGGCTGTAATCTAAAGTGGAGCTTGTTCTCTATAGTTACACAGTAAGTACACAGTAGACACAGTTGCTACCTTGTAAATTAAAGGCGAAGTTACACAGTAATTACCCTGTAACTACACTGGATGAGGGCTGTAATCTAAAGTGGAGCTTGTTCTCTATAGTTACACAGTAATTACCCTGTAACTACACTGGATGAGAACTGTAATCTAAAGTGGAGCGTGTTCTACACAGTTACACAGTAATTACCCTGTAACTACACTGGATGAGAGCTGTAATCTAAAGTGGAGCTTGTTCTCTATAGTTACACAGTAATTACCCTGTAACTACACTGGATGAGGGCTGTAATCTAAAGTGTAGCTTGTTCTCTGTAGTTACACATTAATTACCCTGTAACTACACTGGATGAGGGCTGTAATCTAAAGTGGAGCTTGTTCTCTATAGTTACACAGTAATTACCCTGTAACTACACTGGATGAGAGATGTAATCTAAAGTGTAGCTTGTTCTCTGTAGTAACACAATGATTACCCTGTAACTACACTGGATGAGGGCTGTAATCTAAAGTGGAGCTTGTTCTCTATAGTTACACAGAAATTACCCTGTAACTACACTGGATGAGAGCTGTAATCTAAAGTGTAGCTTGTTCTCTGTAGTAACACAATAATTGTCCTGTAACTACACTGGATGAGAGCTGTAATGTAAAGTGAAGCTTGTTCTCTATAGTTACACAGTAATTACCCTGTAACTACACTGGATGAGGGCTGTAATCTAAAGTGGAGCTTGTTCTCTATAGTTACACAGTAATTACCCTGTAACTACACTGGATGAGAGCTGTAATCTAAAGTGTAGCTTGTTCTCTGTAGTAACACAATAATTGTCCTGTAACTACACTGGATGAGGGCTGTAATCTAAAGTGGAGCTTGTTCTCTATAGTTACACAGTAATTACCCTGTAACTACACTGGATGATAGCTGTAACCTAAAGTGGAGCTTGTTCTCTATAGCTACACAGTAATTACCCTGTAACTACACTGGATGAGGGCTGTAATCTAAAGTGAAGCTTGTTCTCTACAGTTACACAGTAATTACCCTGTAACTACACTGGATAAGAGCTGTAATCTAAAGTGAAACTTGTTCTCTATAGTTACACATTAATTATCCTGTACCTAGACTGGATGAGAGCTGTAATCTAAAGTGGAGCTTGTTCTCTATAGTTACACAGTAATTACCCTGTAACTACACTGGATGAGAGCTGTAATCTAAAGTGTAGCTTGTTCTCTGTAGTAACACAATAATTGTCCTGTAACTACACTGGATGAGAGCTGTAATCTAAAGTGTAGCTTGTTCTCTGTAGTAACACAATAATTGTCCTGTAACTACACTGGATGAGAGCTGTAATCTAAAGTGTAGCTTGTTCTCTGTAGTAACACAATAATTGTCCTGTAACTACACTGGATGATAGCTGTAACCTAAAGTGGAGCTTGTTCTCTATAGCTACACAGTAATTACCCTGTAACTACACTGGATGAGGGCTGTAATCTAAAGTGAAGCTTGTTCTCTACAGTTACACAGTAATTACCCTGTAACTACACTGGATAAGAGCTGTAATCTAAAGTGAAACTTGTTCTCTATAGTTACACATTAATTATCCTGTACCTAGACTGGATGAGAGCTGTAATCTAAAGTGGAGCTTGTTCTCTATAGTTACACAGAAATTACCCTGTAACTACACTGGATGAGGGCTGTAATCTAAAGTGAAACTTGTTCTCTATAGTTACACAGTAATTATCCTGTAACCACACTGGATGAGGGCTGTAATCTAAAGTGGAGCTTGTTCTCTATAGTTACACAGAAATTACCCTGTAACTACACTGGATAAGAGCTGTAATCTAAAGTGAAACTTGTTCTCTATAGTTACACATTAATTATCCTGTACCTAGACTGGATGAGAGCTGTAATCTAAAGTGGAGCTTGTTCTCTATAGTTACACAGAAATTACCCTGTAACTACACTGGATGAGGGCTGTAATCTAAAGTGAAACTTGTTCTCTATAGTTACACAGTAATTATCCTGTAACCACACTGGATGAGAGCTGTAATCTAAAGTGGAGCTTGTTCTCTATAGTTATACAGTAATTACCCTGTAACTTCACTGTTCTAGCTTTGTACAAGTATAAACATGGACCAGTAGTTAAAAATAAAACAAGAGTCACATTTTCCACACTCATTTATTTCATTATTATTGCATCCTTACCTCATCTTTACTTATAATTTAGCTGTTATTACCATATAAGTACAAACAATTATTGAGAAGTAACCTGTTACTATTGATATTTATGTAATTACAATTATTTAAGGGGAAGCACCCTGTTATTATGAATAATTAAATTTTAAACACTTTGGAGAAGTGTTGGAGAAATTCTGAATGGAAAAAAAACATGAAACTGATTCACTGATTGGTCACATGACACAAACAATCTGACTGACACAGGCTAGCGAACTCGAAGGTAGCTCTGGATATTATACTGTATAGTATGTATAGTAGGAGCTTTTCACATTGTTGTAGAATGCAAAAGTACAATTAAAATTGATGAGGTCAACACATTGAAAATTTTCTCCTTGACAGAGCTTCACTACAAAAATTATTTATACATTATTTGGTGAATATAAATAAAACATTAGGGCTTGGTGAGTGGCTCTAACTCTAACTCAAGCCTCTTTATTATGCAAAGAATGCATTAACAGTTTTTTTTTATCCGTTGTCAGATTTGTCACAAAAGTTAAAACTTCTTCAAGAGATTGTTAATTTAAAAAAAGGAAACTAAATAGTTTAATTAATGGTCTACAAATTGTTTATCCAAGTCTGCTGGAAATCATTCTTTTTTTATATTATTACTTGCTGGAATAAAAGCCTGGGGCCCAGAACAAGAGCAAGCTATCAAGATCATTACCACAGCAAGCAGGGCCAGAAGTAACGCTTCACTAATAATTCAGGACCCCAATCTCCATTTCCAAGGTGTTTTTGAGGTAATTCCTTCTGAGAGAATCCCAGCAACAACTAGATACATATTTAAGAATCAATTTATAACTTCAGCCACTGAGTTATTGAATGAGAAATGCTTTGTGAGTGTCCATACATGCGGTTTAAAATTATTTGGATATTTTTGTGACTATTCATAATTCATAGCATAATATCATATTATTTTATTTAATAGTATTTAAAGTGTACATTTTTATATGGAATGAGAGGTCGATTGATTATTTAATGGGTTGTGATTCATGTTTCATTAATGATAGTACTCTCTTGTCAGGCCAAAGATGATTTTCCAAATCCATTGACAATATTGATTTCAAATATTTCCACTGATTACATGTTGGATGTGAATCAGTCAAGCTTTTAAAGGCTCTCCTGAACATGCAAAGCTGCATTTTTGTTTAAAAAACGATCCAGATTCATTATAGTTATGAGTTAAACACTTCCATTTTGGGGGTGTCAATGATTCACGCTGTTTGAGGGGAGCGCTGCTGGAGATGTAATTTTGCTGTGATGTTACTTCTCCAGCTTCAGAAGATGTCCCTGTTAACAGGAAGCTGGCAAATGGTAAGCTAATGTATGACTGTAAATCAATAATCAGGGGTGGAAAATTTGCAATCAAAATTTCAATAATGGGATCAGTTGAAAATAGCTTGTGAATTGCACCACATTTGGCTTTTTAGTTTATACTTTGCAGAAAAGACTCAATGAATTGATATTCATCTAAATCCCTCATTTATGTCTCAACACCTTCCAAAAGATTTTTTTAATAATACAGTAGGTGCTCTTTAAAGAAGGTTTTATTGTAAGTTGTGGTAACTTTTTCGCAACATTGTTGTCATTGTCATTTTTCATTTTCATGCATTATATGCATTATATATAGATTCATTAGATATAATAATACCTAAAACTTCAAAAAATCACTTCTTCTCACAACACTACTCTTACATCTTTCACATGCTTCCCTTTTTAAAATAAATAAAAACAGGTTTTTTGTTTTGTTTTAATTTATTTACTTTTAATTTAATTGATGTACATGGACACAAAAGTGACGTTTTTTTGCAACATAGAAATGCAGTCACAACAGTTTAAAGTTGGTTAATAGTTTTGATTTCTCAAGTAATCAGACAGAGACACACTTAGTCAAATTCAAATTGACCGCTAGCTTTTTTCTATTGAAGCAACTTGTGCAACTAGCAACTAGTTGCTTCTATTGAAGCAACTAGCACATACTAGTAAAACTAGCCGTACTTGTGAATAAAATTTTTACTCTGTTTAAAACCCCTCTTTTTATTCCTTTATCCTAGAAAATCTAAGAGGCTCTTAGCCCTAAACACATCATTGACCCTGTCATTTGTAAAACTGTGATCAGAAATGAAATCACAAAAAAGTTTCTCTTGAAACTTCTGGTGCAGCAAATGTTCCTCTTGCTGAAGAGTGAAGATAATAAATATTACATAATAAAATTGCTTAGATTTTAAACATTTAAATAGGAAATTCTCTAAATATCAGCGTCAGCATTCTTCCAGACTCACACGTTTTACCCATAAAATGCTCTTTTTGTCATTAGCACATTCATTTTATTGTGTTTGTGTGTGTGCGCGTGTGTGCGTGTGCGCATGTGCGTGCGTGCGTGTGTGTGTGTGTGTTGGGTGGGGGTGGGGTGTTTCTAAAACATGTTTCTAATCTTCACCGTTCCTTTATCTTACCTCTCCACTGTGAAGGCCGTGATTGAACAAGAGGACACATTGATGCCAAGGTATTGGAAGTAGGTGATGCCCAGGCATCCAGCATGACCATACACCCAAGTCGCCAACAAGCTCTCAGAGATGTTTGGTAGACCCGCAGCAACAAGCACCATCAAATCTGCCACCGCCAGGCTCACCAGATAACAGTTGGTGGGTGTTCTCATGTGGCGTGTGGTAAGAACCACCAGCACCACCATGACGTTTCCAACGATGCCCACACCACACACCAGCACCACTAGGAAAACAGAGACCGTCTTGTACTCCACGGACTCAGACACAGCATCCCCTGAACCCACCAGTGAGACGTTAGTGGGAATATCCATCCTGGAGCTCACATTCTCTGGCATGATTGGTCCTCTTAGCGCAAGTCTTTAACAGATTAGATAAAAGCACTCTAGTAGACCAGACGTCAAGCAGAATATGAATAGGTATTTTTAATCTTTCTTTTATTGATGCACTTTTCTCTTATTAAATACGGTGTTTAATTTGCTGAGCTTCAAATGCGTCGGAGTGTTTCTCTTCTGAATCCAAGTCATTATTTCTCCCGTGTTAATCTGTGACAGTATCCTTGCATTAAAAGCTTCAGACTGAAATGCAGAAACTCAGTTTTTTTTGTCACGTTAATGCAATCGTCCGTCCAATCGATCATCCTGGAATAAAAGATTGCATAAGTCAGTGGGGAAAAGCAAATCTCAATCAGCGTTAAAAGGATTTCATCGCCGTCAGTTAATTAGTGAGTAACAGTCCATTACTCATGGCATAAAAAGATAAGGTGGAACACAGAGAGAGATGGGCGCATCACTTATTAAAATAACATGATGCGGTCTAACGTTCCTTCATTTTTGTTTTGCTCTGGTAAGGATTTCTAGAAGACTTCCTGTGAACGTTATTGTGAGGATGAGAAGCTTTTAATTATTTAAATGAGACATTTTAAGTGGTGCACGGCAGCAATAAGTGGAGAAAATCACAGAAACATCTTCTTTAATGTTGTCATCTAAGAAACGTAATAGCTACCCTACAAACTTTACGTTACAAGAGTCTACTTTTTAACATGTTCTGCATCAAAGAAAGAAGTGAAAAATGTAATCGTACAATTTTAATATGCATTTTTATTAAATAATTTTAATGAAAAAGAAACTTGAATAAAATGGGTAAGCTTAACTGCCACACCCAGAAAAAATGTCCTTTTATCTCTACATAATATTTTTTACACATCTAATTTTTTTAAACATCCACATAGCGTATCAAATATTAAATAGAAATGTTTTAAACATCAAATAGCAAATGGTTGATATAGCTGTTATGGTAAAAGTACTTTATCATATATGAAAATCCCCCCCAAAATGAACTATAATTATTATTTTAAAAGAACTTGCATTGAATCATCTTTACGAATTGAGGTATCACAATATTTCAGCTTGTCATTTGACAAAAACAAAAATTATTTTCAAAAGCAAAAAGTTTACAAAAAATGAAACAAAAAATACAGGGATTCAAGATGTTCAACCGTTTGCTGTTTTGGACAGTTAACGGGTTAAAGAGACTATTGGTCATTCCAGCCTTATCTCTGCCATGTACGTACGATTCCACTGCAGCTCAGGGTTTCCCTAATGAACTGAGGCGGGTGTGATTTGAGAACTAATTTAACTCCAAAATCATAGCCCTTCAAATCCTGTTCATCTTACTTCATATTCCATTATTACTCCCCTAAGATGCTCGGGGACAATACACTCCGCAGTCCAATCATGTCCTCTGAAGGGGGATACAAGTGTAGCTTCAATCACTCCATTTATATAGAATTTTAAAATACAAACATGAACTGTTAAATGTTTGGACTTCTACAAAAAAAACGTTAAGTTAGTATAAAATGTAGACATAGGTAAAAACGGAACAAGCTAGAAATTAGTTTAACTTAACCAACTTTACTTCTATTGCAGCGATAACTAACTTTTTATGGTCAGTCTACATTTTATCAGTTGTTTTTAGAGCAGAAATGTAACATTTACTCTAGTCATTTAGTCTAAAAAGGAGTTTACGTTTAGTCGTAGAACATGATTCCAACTTGCAAATCAAAAATACAATTAGATTCTTCCTAATTGTTTTTGGGTTTAAACATATAATTTGTATAGTTTAAAAAAATGCAGTAAGCAATTCGCTTCTGTGAGAAAGATGCTTATGTGAACTCAAAAACTCAATGAGCTTTGCTTTGGAACTTAACATTTAAAAACAACTTCCAAAACCATATATTCCAAATGTTTTTACCGCTGCTTTCATTGATATGTACAACC
This sequence comes from Danionella dracula, assembly GCA_900490495.1. Lineage (NCBI taxonomy): Eukaryota > Metazoa > Chordata > Actinopteri > Cypriniformes > Danionidae > Danionella > Danionella dracula. The sequence continues at coordinate 3,628,960 of UELW01000622.1, forward strand.
AACTTAAAAAGTAGTGAGAGTGAGAGTGAGACTACCAGGAACAAAAAAAAGAGTAATAGCAGCCTGCATGGCTAATGATGTGTCAGTCTCAAAGAAAAACACTCCTCCTCTCTCTCTATATAAAGAAGAAGAAGTAGAAGAAAAGAAGAAAAGAAAAAAGAAGAGAAAGAGAAAGAGAGAGAGAGGAAAGAAAAGAAAAAAAGAGGGAGAAAAAAATAAAAGAGACGCAAAAAGGAGAGAAAAGAAAAAAGAGAGAGAGGGAGAAAAAAAGAAAGAGAAAAAAAGAGAGAAAAAAGAGAGAGAGAGAGGAAAAGAGAGAGAGAAAGAGGAGAGAGGGAAAAAAGAAGAGAGAGAGAGAAAAATCGGAGAGTAGAGATAAAAAGAGATAGAGACTGAATATATATATATATTTAAAAAATTATATATATAAAATATCTATATATTTAAAAAATATATATATATAATAAATATATATATAGATAATACAACATATATAATACTATATATTATGAATTTTATTTAATTTGAGTTTACTTCATTGACTAATATACTAACTAAAAAACATATATCTATTTAATTGCTATTAGCATTTATTTATGTATATATATCTGTATTTTCAATACTCTAAGATAAAATTATATTTAAATTAATTATATCTCTATACGCTGTATTTATCCATATATCTTCACTTTATTATATAATGTATATATATAAATTTTTATAGTAAAAAACAACATTGGATATCTTAATGATAGATAAAATTAATCTATATCTATATATCTATCTCTATCTCTCTCTAATATCCTTATTACCTAGATATATAACTATATATTATATAAATTTTTAGTACCTTTGAGTTTATATGATGCCAATCTCTTGACCTCACTCTATCTATATTACCATTGCTATTTGAGGTTATTCTCTCTATCTTGATTCAATATATCTATAAATTTATTTAAATTAATAATCTCTCAAGTGTATTATCTACCCCTATCTCTCATTTAATATATATATCAGTCTATCATATAACAAAAAATATGATATTTTCATTGCTCTATCTCCATTATATCTTCTCTCTCTCTCCTCTCTCTTTCTTGATTTCACTATCTCTATCTTTTCTATTATCTCTCTCAATTTATTTCGATATATCTTATCTCAAATCATCACTTTTTACTTCCATTTGCGTTATCTACTTCCAATCAATCCTATACCACTTAAATTTCTATATTACCTTGAGTCTTGCTTTCTTCTCTCTCTCTTTCTCCCATCTCTCTCTAAAAATTATTTCCCTAAATATCTATATGTGTCTTATATTAATATCTCTTATTGGATTTCTCTCTATATATATATATCTCACATTATCTCTCAACCACAAAAGATGTATCTAGTCACATTGCTTTCTAGAATTATTTTTATTAGCTATATTTTCTTATCTGTTTATAGGCACTCTCTCTTACTGTTACTCTCTATTAGTATATCTGATATATATCCAAACAATCTCTGTCTCTCCCACCCCCTGTCTCTCTTCCATTCTCTTTCTTCTCTCTCTTTCTTCTCTCTCTCTCTCTCTCTCTTCTCTCCCTCTCTCTTCCTTTGCTCTCTCTGTCTCTTTCGCCGCTCTCTCTCTCCCACCATCTCTGTCTCTCTTCCATTCTCTCCCTTCTCTCTCTCTTTTCTCTCTCTTCCCTCTCTCTCTCTCTTTCTCTTCAAATCAAGACTTTTTAAAGTGCTGCCTCTTTCATATAAAAGAACACTTTGTAAAGAGTATGAGACAACATTGTCTAATTATATTCTAGGTGATTCTAAATCTAAAATTCTATTGTGAATCTAATAAATGGTTTGAAGCATAAGGTCAGAAGAAAAACATTTTGAAAAATAAAATGACATTCTTATTCAGAGTGTAGTTTGTTGTTTTTTTATATATATTTTTGTTTTGTTCTAATAAACATAAAAACATTCAGACTGATTCTGTGTTTGCGTTCAGACCGTGTGAGGGGCCTTAAACAAAATTACAGCCTTAATGCTCCCACAAATAAATGAATATGTTTACTGTCAAGCTACAACAAATAAATAAATGAAAAAAATGGTGTAAACTTAACCTACTCAAACAAATATTTAATTTATAGCAAATCCATTTTGTTAAGTTCTTGTCCTGAAACCTATAAAGGTCATGGCTTATAGCATTGAAGCTTACAAATGGAAAGATGCTTTGATTTAAATTTAGTTAATATACCGCTTCAAATTCCACCTGTTTGTTAAGAAAACCCAAGCATTTCCCTACCTTGAAAAATTTCATCAGCATCTTTAAATATGAACATTTTTCAATCAAACTCTCTTAATATTTTTTTTTTCAACTTTTTTCAGTGTTTATATGTCAGAAAATCACAACATAGCAAGAAGAAAAAATTGAATGTGAGAGCTCATTCATGAGATTGATTCTGGAATGTTGAAGTTATGCTCAGAATAATCAGTCGTGCTGCTGAGAAATGACCTGTCCTTCACATTTGTTTAGCTTCTAATGGACTGCATCACTACTGGAATCAGAAATCAGAGGATGGAGGAATCAGAAAACAAGCCTTTGTTTCTAAACCTGTAGGGCTCCCTAAAAAGACATCACTGTAGAGAGCCGTTCAAAAGGGTTGCAAGACTGGAATAGGTTGTCCAAGTCAAGCGCTGACTGTAATTTGAGACACAGAGTCTCTTTCAAAGGATACCTGAGGAGGAATCCAGATGTTTCATTACCCCTCATCATCTAGGAACATTGCTGAAAACGACAGAGGGTGTAAAAGCACACTTCGGAGATTTGCATAATAAGAATATTAATCTACGGGGAGATTGTAAAGTCAGATTTCAAATCAATGCTCTTCTTGCTTATTTGTGTTATATGTTATACTATATAATACTATATGAAAACTGATTATATGTAACTGATTACACTTTCTTCAACAAAACTAATTTTTCAATGTACTTTTGGACCATTTGCTGTATTTGAAATAATATCCTACTTACTACCTTAAAAAAACAAGAAATTCAAGGAACTGTTCGTTTAAAGACATATGCAAAATGACTAATTTGAGAAAGTCGTATTATTAAAACTGGCATCAGTAACTTCACAAATCGAGAAGATTAAGCATCTCTTACCTTGAACTAGACTTGTAGAATCAAAAGAGCTCTCGACAGGTGCCTGCTGGAAACTCCCGATGAAAAAACTAAAAGCACTGATATGAAGTATTTGACATGACGAGCAAATAATCTGATCTTGAACAGAAGCGCGAGTGAACGCACTGTACCTCCTCTCAACTGTAAATCCCTTCTCTACAACAGCGCCCCCTTGTGAAAGAGATCGCGCTGCATACCCGTGCAGTGACGACAGGAATTCATTGACTGCGTAATATGTTTACAAAATGTATTAAAAAATATCTTAAATAAATGATTTCTAAAAAGTGCATTTTACGTCTAACGGCTAAATATTTCAGCTGATTATCCTGTTTATGTAAAGCTCAATATACAATTATGAATTCATTTACCACAACATTTTGTATTTTTTTCATGATACAGAACCTTTACCAGAATGGGGACATTTTACAGCAATATTGACAAAAGGAACACTTGAAGCTCAATTTGTCTTCTATCTTTAAATGTAAAAGTTTTATTTACTAAATGGAATGTTTAAACTATTTAATTAGTATAAACTGAAGTATGTTGTGATTTTGTCAAAACATTTCTGGTGATTACAAAACAATTATGGTTATACCAGATAAAAACGTACACTATGTGAACTCAACAACTGAATATAAGGACAACTATCGTCGCACTTTATTACAACTACAAACTGGTATCATTAATTAAACACTAGCAAAACGTTAATTAATAACTGATAAAGCACTGTTATTCAGTGTGATTCGAAATGCTTTATTAACACGTACTTATTCATGATTAATTCAGCTATAGTTATAAATCAGTTACTTGCTGGCAGTTAACTATATTTTCATGAGCTCATCAAAACTGAGGAGTATTTATGACAAGTGAAGCATTACCACACGAGGTTTAGAGGCTAAGTTTTATTATAAACCGATGGAGCAGAGAAAAACCTGAGCAGAAGGAATCAGACCATTCACAGATTTACTTATAAATAGTTCTCATGTTAGAAGAGCTCACAAAAACAGTTGGTTAGCAGTAAATGCTTTGTAATACTTGAAATCATCCCAAATTACAGTAGGATTGTGTGTCAATAAAGCATTAATTAATATTTTCAAAGAATGAAATTTGTGAGCTGAGAAAAAAATCTCATTTGCTATTCCAGACTGCTACAGAAGTTATTTAAAGGTCTATTGCTTACTGCTTTATTGACAATTGAATATGTGGGTATGCAAGCAAAATTAGCAAATTGTTTTAAAGCAGTCTGCCATATTGGAATAATTAATTTTTTTATACAAGTAAGCCAAGCAATCATAACAATAAGGAAAGTTCATCGGCATATTTTAAAGACAACGAATAGGAAAAATGTTTTGCAGCTTGTTTCGGCAATTTCAGGTTTTCAAGTTTCACAAAAGATTTGCACATAGATACCTTTTTAAATGAAAACCTCATAAACAAAACCCTGATGTTTACAATAATTTATGGTACAACATCTTCAAAACTTTTTTCACTTTGGTATGAAAAATCTGGTCGCACGATGATGACGTCAGGACGTGTAATGGCCGCTCTCACTGTGCCGTGCAGGGTTTATGAATTTCTCCGGTAGAGAAAATAATCGGAACTTCAGCATTTCGCACATTGTTTGATCACAGTCACCGCGAGGAGAGAGAGCCGGTGACACCATACACTAAGACCCCGTCTTCCGAGACTGGTCTTGAAAGGTGACCGAATGTGTTTTAATTCGCGGTGCCCGTATGTTGTGCAGGAGCAAGCGCTTTATTGTTGCATGCGATGTAGCCAGTGCGAGCGAATAACCGTCATTAAGTGTCTTAACTCGCGAGTTTAGATTCTGAACCTGCAGTTTGTATTATCTAATCACGAGTGCCACGTGTTAGTCGAATGTTCGGTCGGACGCTGTCGGAATTGGAGTGAATTTTGTGTGAGCAGAACTGAGGCCTGCTAGGCGCAGCGGCATCCTCGAGCTCTCCTGTTAAAGCTAGTCAGACATGTGTTGGTCTCTCCCATTGCCTTAATCCTGAAGGTAAACAAGTTCCAGGTGATTCATTGATTAGGCTTTGTGTGGTATGGAAACGTTTTTAATACGACTAAGTTATTTTTACGTTACCATCGTAACTAAATCGCCTTTTTGCAAGTTAGTTAGACGTTGAATATTGACTGGGTGTAAAATTAAAATTTAAGATATAGTATACATTTTATTAGCGTTTTGACCTAAACTACACGTATAGTCATTTGATTTAAAAATTATTGTTGTCGTTGTTTTAAGTTTCATTAGTCTTCACCATTAATCTTAAAACATTGACATATCTGTTTTTAAAGGTAACAATCATCCCTTTCAATCATGGTCTTAGACAGTTTTAAAGCTGGTACAACTTTACACATGTAAAATGACCTAAACTATTTGGATTATTCTTAAAAGTTACGTTTTGGCTTCACTTCTGCACACTGTAGGCCTTTTCTAGGACTTCCAGGACAAAATTTCTGATTTAAATCTTGTTAAAACTATGTTCGATTCCACCCTATAAGACTTTTTTTTTTATTCCAGGAAGTACACATTAATTAGTTACAATTCATAGCATTTAATATAATGTATTATTTTTGTAGCATACTCACTTGTCGCTAAACCAAACAAATTAAACCATAATGTTTAACAATCAGCATTTTTTTTTTCATTTCAGAGGAATCAGCATAAGACAATGATGTGATAAATGCATTATACATGAGAGTACTTTATGGTGTATAGTTGTCTATACATCTAATAAGTAAATGTTTTGATATGCTTTTTTTTTCTTCAAACTTATGAGAATCTTAATGTGGAGCAATTTGGAAGTTATTACAATTGTAATCTGTTTGAGATATTATTGTGGGGTTTTAACATTCAAGGTGCAGTATGTGATTTAAAAAATCTGCTTTGTATGGATCTTGTTAGACCAAAAAAAAACTTGTCAATCAGCAGAGCTATCCAAAGTAAGTCAATGAGCTATTGATCTAGAGGTTATTTGATTGAAATTGCTTAGTGCACCTTTAATGCAACTATGTTTAAGTATTTCATAAATAAACTAGATTTTTTTTCATTATTATTAAACGGTAGAGCTTAATGTTAGATAATCTTTTCTTTTGTTGCATTTCCAGTTGTACATCCTGCGGTTTATATTTGAACTATGACTCCATTTCCTGATTACATCTATCTCAATAATAATAGTAAAAGTATTAACAAAAATTAACATTTAGAGATGTATCTCAAAAGTAAAATTTCAGGAGTTTAATTTGAAAATCATGCACTAGCAAATTAAATATGTTAATTGTTGAGTGAGTCATTGTTGTAAATGCTTTTCAAAGTAGTTTTTGTATTTTATGTCGTAGTAATAATCATGATGAATGAAGCTGAACCTCGACGCCACTGTTTGAATGATTTGTTTTACTGCAAGAGTTTGGCTGTAACTGACATTTCTTTCCAGAGTTCCTGATGATGGACACACCTGAGAGCCCAAGCCAGTCCCCGCAGTCTCCTGAGGAGGATGAGAAAGGTCTCTCTGACGGGGAGCAGCTAGATGAGTCGCCCGAGTCCCCGGCAGAAGTGGACAGAGGAGTGTCTGACAGTGAGCTCTTAAACGAGGACGATGAAAATGAAGATCTGGGGAGTGCAGGAGACTTTGAGGAGAGAGCTGGTGGGACTACTGGCAGAGCAGATCCAGAGGACATTTCAGATGTGGAAGATGATAAAATAGACCAGGAGGAAAGAGAAGATGCTCAAGGGTTGACAGCTCCAAGAAACATGCAAAATGATCTCAAGAAGCAGGTCCTGGAGACGCCGAGATCTCCGGATCCTGAACTTGATCGATCTTTAACTCCAGCAGGTGAGGAGGATGACGACACTGGCAAACCTAGTATGAGGCAGCCAGATGCTGAGGAGGATGATGAGGAGGAGGAAGAAGAGAGAAGACGGCGGCGAAGAGCAGCGATGGTAGTAAGCGACCTTAAGGAAGAGACTTCTGGGTCTAGAGATCTAGATGAACATGAGCTGGATTATGATGAAGAGGTCCCCGAAGAGCAAAGTGCAGCTGTTCTTGAGGAGGATGAGACCGAAAAAGGAGAGGATGGAGAAGAGGAAGAGGAGGAAGATGAAGAGGAGGAGAAGAGACGGAAGAGAAAGGAAAGAAAGCCTATTCTCCCTCCAGACGATACACCTCGCAGGAGATCCGAGGATTCGAGAGAAAGCAGGAGAGATTCTTTTCGTGATCGCAGGAAAGAGGAAGATGATGGAGAGATAGACGAGGGAGAGATTGATGTAAGTTGAAAATCACTGATTATCGTGACTTTTTAAATCCCAGTTGACTGCTGCTGAGAAGCTTACTATATAAAATTTTTTTTTTTAACATTTTTGAATAAAAGAGCCATCAGATTTTACAAGTTAATAACTTGTTTTAGGGTATATACATACATACACAAACACACATACATATATATATATATATATATATATATATATATATATATATATATATATATATATATATATATATGTATTACCTTAACAAAAAAAATTGTGTTTACATAACGCTCTGCGGAAAAGAGCAATATAATAATAATACAATGTACAAATTTGGGGCTTTATATGTGTTTTTGAGCATAGTAAAAAAAAATAAAGATTCAAATATTTATGACTCCAGGTTATTAGCCAAAAAGTAACCTAAATTACAATTTTATTTCACAGTAACGATATCTTTCACACTATAGTTTTTAAATAGATAGTAATTCCAGAAAATTTACAAAGGGGCTGTAAATAAATAAGGTTGGATTTTTAGGAAAAAACAGGAGTAGATCTTATTTGATTATTTGTATTTTATTTTTAACCTTATTAATATAGCAAACGCTTCCTTTGGACCTTGCCCTGTCATCCTCCTAGTGTGAAAAATATATCTGTTGTAAATCTCTGTACGTTTGCTAAACTGCTCAACTTTGCTTAAGTGCTCAAATTTGCTAAAGTGTTTGCGGCTCAGCATTACATAGTGCAGATCAAGGATTTTAATTATGTCTCTGAAACCCTGGTTTTCCACAGTGTAAACTGGTGCCATGTATTTGCAAATATGCATCGTAATTTCATGGGTTATTTCTTCATATCGTTGTTTGCTTTTTTCATGTGGCACGACTTTGGTAAAAGACTCAGCCGAAGTGGTTTGAAGCTGTTGTGATTTGTTTCGTTCTAGCTGACGAGCCGCTGCTTGCCTCTTTTGGCTTTTACCATATTCTTGTGGTTATTACATTTTAAGGTGGTGAAACATTGCTTGTACTACCACTGCTAGTGAGAACATTAGCACGACACAGTTTTCAAAGCACACTTCTGTGCTCGTTGTCAGATTGTGCAAAACTGATGTCCACACAATAGATGTTGAAACTCTTTTAATGACAAGTACCGCCTCCTTTTCTTTTGAGCCTTCAGTGTTTGTTCGTTTCTTCTTTTCCATGTTTTCTTCCAGTGTATCCTTTCAGTCTTGCATTTAAGGCTTTGACCAGGCTCAGCGTCATGCGTGCTGCATGTGAGTTCAACATGCCCACTTATTAAACATTTCAAGAAATAAACAATTCCGCGGTAACGATATATACCTTCTTACCATCCAGCACTAAGTCCATGTGATCTGTCCGTCACATCATATTTTTATATTTTATTCACCAGTCAAGGTTACCATCATTGATGGCAGGTAGCATCTGTTAGCGCTTCGATCTCTTTTTAAGAAAAAGCGTTCATGAGAGTGCACTAATAAACACCTCCTCCTTCATCATTTAATTTCCATTAATTGCTTCCATCATCCTGAATCTAATGTTGACTCTCCTTTGAAATCCATTCCTTGTTTCTTCCTTTCTCTTCAAAATAGTTTTGACATAACAGCAACCCCTTTGGGTCCAGAATAAAAAAAATATTGTAATAATAACCCTACATTCAGTTATACCTATAGAGTCGGTTTATAATCCCACTCAAAATTTATTGTAGCTAGAACTTTTTTTTTTCTGCATTGGTCAGATCTCATCAGCAGAGGGAGCTGTTGAATGCAAGACTAAGAAAGAGCACACAGCTGATGAATTGGACATGAATGAATGATGTAAACTTTATACTCCGGTATATTTGTGTAATATTTCATTTCTCAATGATAAAGTAGCCATTTATCACATAGAAAGGAATTTATCAATTATAGCAGACAATGGATATTATCAAATAGTTGGTGTGCAAGATTTATATGGGTTAAATCCCAAACTTGTAAAAAAAAAAATAACATCGAAAAGGTAAATATATGAAGAATATATTCTAGAACAGTTGAGTGTGTTTATCAATAAACGTCCTTGAAGCAAGTTCATTTGGAAGCGCCGTTCATATTTAGCTTCTCAGGTGCATAAGAGCTTCCACGATTGTAATTCAAGTCAAAGCAGGGATCCATTTTCTTTAACAGGTAGTGAGATTCAGAGTCTATTCTCTAAAAAATCCTTTGATTCTGATCAGGTCCATCACAGAGGCTGAAATACAGGATCTGGCTCACTTTTGTGCGTTTTTTTCTCATAAAATATATGTAGTAAATATGGTAACAAGCCCTGAAATTCCTTTTTGTAATCAAATGTTCTTAGAGACAGTGCTTATTTACTGGCTGCAATTGCTTTTTTTATTTTCACCTAAAAATCTATATTTTAAATTAGTTCTACTAGTTACAAAGTTTTAATATTTAATGTATTCATTAACTTGTATCAAAATATGTAATGTCCCAATACAAAGTGAAAAACTAGAGTAATATTAAAGTAGTTATTTCATATCCAAGCACCAATTCTTTCAAGGAATTCAACACGTTACACTTTTATCTGATGATCGCTGACTAATCAACAATGGGGATTATAGTTAGTTGCAGGCCTACGGTTGAGTTAACTTGCTTAAATTTTTGGTGGGTTATGAATAAAGATGTAGATTATTCCAATTATCTGGTGAAAGTTTATCACTTGTTTTAAAAGTCTTCTCTTTTTAGGATGATGACCTTGAAGAAGGAGAGGTGAAGGATCCCTCAGACAGGAAGCTCAGGCCCCGTCCAATCTGCAGATTTTTCATGAAAGGTACTTGAGTTCTTTTTTTACTTTGAGTATAATCTTTATTGTGATTTTAATGTGAGCTTTTGTTGATTGATAGATAAGATTTAGACTGCCCTTGTCCAAAGATTTTCCTAGTCGACTATTAGTCGATCATTAAAGCCAGTAGTCGACATGTGATTATTACCGCATTTTCCCGCTCTAGAATGCGCATTTAAAATCCTTGAATTTTCTCAAAAGGCGTTAGTGCATCTTATAATCCTGTGCACCTTATGTGTGACTGCTGCTCTCTCTAAATGCAAAATCAGAATGTTAAGCTAAATCAGCTTAAAGGATCACTGTGAAATCACTGAATTGTAGCAAAAAAACTTTTTTGTTTATTGCTTTGTATTTTAAATGTTTGAATCAAAATGTCGATATTTTATGTCCATGAGTTATTTTTTTTAATAAAGTTTCAATATCGGTTTGTCTGTTTTGTTTCAATTAATGCATTATCTTTAGCATTAACTTTTTCAAATGCTCCCACTCTTGAGTTTTTACTCTTGAGTGTATTTGCCTCGTCTGCTGGGTTGACACACTTGTTGCGACTGTGTAACTTCCTGTGGTTTTTTTTTTTTTCAACTAACCGGCTTATGAAAATATCAATTGAGTATTTAATTTCTGTCTAAATAGCTGACTGAAAAGTTTGCCGTCTCAATGTTTGGTGCATCCAAGGGGTAGGTGCTATACCAGTATGAAAGCGAATACCGGTGTTGTGTTGTGCTATTATATGGATTTTATATGGAATACCGTGGATACCGTCACATTCATAAATTTCATGATTTCAGCTTGATGTTTCGTTTGCACACGCTCAATTCATTTGGCGTTTAGATGAGAAGATATATTGTCTGCTGCCCTCTGCTGGAGCTGATGTGACTCCCGTGCTTGTGTCAAGAGCAGAGGGTGAAGCTAGTCAGGTAGCTTACATAGTCAGTGCAGCTCTGAAAAGCTGGTCAGCCAGAACAAACAAAGTTGCTAAAAGTTGACAGTAAATGTCAAATGTCGCTAGATTTGGTACTATTTGCTGGGTTATATAAAAAAAAAGTTGCTAGATGGTCTGAAGAGTCGCTTGAAGAGTCACTGAGTTGGCAACACTTGGCGGGCTGTGAGGATGGCTGCCCTGGGTGTCCCCTCAGCGTGGGCGCACTTTCTTTCTCTCTCTCTCTCTCTCTCACTCACACACACACACACACATATCAGGACTCACGTTATTGGTAAAAATGTGTAAATAAAGACGTACAGTCTGTATTACAAGTGTTCGGGTCCAGTTCCAGCAAACCAAAAGAGTGAGAAATTAAGTTTCTGGACGGAAAGTAAAAACTGCTGGATGAAAGCAAAAATTTGTATTGTTTTTAACATGACAGAGTCATAACATTCCACCGTTATTAATTTTGTTATTAATGTTATCCGCAAGTACTGAAAGTACTCGTACTCTTTTCCAAAAAAAGTGGTATCGGTGCATCCCTACATTATGCAAATAAGCAGCAACCAATACATGAGAAGAACCTTGACTTTATTCTATCTTGTTCTGCAACACCCTCAGCATTTTGAAAGTGGGGACAGCTGCTAGTTGTGGATTAACCACCCACTGGTAACAAACTACATAAATCACTTTTAATGTGAATATGATAAATAGGCTTATATAAAGTCATACATGTGGGGGGCCACTTTCATTGTCTATAAGGGTAAAAATCTAATAAACGCCAGTATTAATTATGAATTTATTTGATTAACATTGTTGATTTTCTGACAGGGAACTGCACATGGGGCATGATCTGCAGGTTTATCCACCCAGGAGTTAATGATAAAGGCAACTACTCCCTGATAACCAAACCAGACCCCTTCTCTCCTAACGGAGCACCACCTGGAGCAGCTGGAGGAACAGGGCCTCACCCGCTTTTACCTGCTAGTCCTTGGGTATCCATCTTGCTTTTCTGAATCTGTGACTGTGATATTGATGGAAGTAGGATAGAGCCTTGGGGTTTAAACAATGTTTTTTCTCAGGGAGCCCCGGCGGTTGAGGAGCTGCCTCCCCCACCCCCTCCCCTAGATCCCCCAGTGGAGAGCGCCTGGGAAAGAGGTCTTAGACATGCCAAAGAGGTACATTTAAGAACGTAAAAATACTTTATGGTTTTATTTTCAGGGTGGCCATCAACGTCTTAATTAAAATCATAATGCATTTACTGCTTGTAAAACTTCATTTAACATCCAAACTCCTTTAAACGGAATTGTTTAAAATTAAAAATTTTGGGGTTTGTCTGAACTGTTTTAATTTAATCTACATTTTTTTTCTGTGCAGATATGTGTATGATATTTCATCATCTTTCTATAAAGTGTAGCTGAAGAATCTTTTATGAGGTTTTAAAATAGCAATGTAATAATTATTTGTTATTCATATGATTGGGAAGTTGTTTTTACAAATATAAACCAAAGATTTTTTTGTGTATTGAGAATAGGTTTACAACCTCATATTGTCTTCATTCATTGTTTAATTAATGAATATTTAAATTAGGATGTAGAAAATATTTTGTTAAGTTTAAGTCAGCAGAAATGTCTTCATGTAAAACACACCCTTGAACAGTTTTTGTGTGGGTGTGTGCAATTGCATTTTAATTGTTGAAGAGATACAGAAAATCTGGATATTAATCATTTCATAACCCATAAAGGCTGCATTCCTTTTCATTCCTCATCAGAACACTATATGAGCATTTATGAATAAAATCCAGAAAGGAATAGAGGTCTAGATAAACAAGGTGCTCCCCTTGTCAACTGGTTATCAGTTATCTAATCATCTCGCAGCGTTATATTACAGTATTGGCCAAAAATACATTTCGATGATGGGGTTTCCAGGACATAGAAATATAGTGGAAACTAATGGGCATTTTATATTGCACCTCCATCTGTTGGTAAGGGTTCAATTTGAAGGTTATGAAGTCACAAGAGCACTGTTAAAAAAAGAAATGGAATTTTAGATTTGCAGTACTGTTTTATTTTCTCTTAGTTACAGAAAGGTATTGCATTTTTGAATACTTAAGTGCATCAAATTATGTCACATGTATGCACCACATTATCGCAATTTTTTTCATATGAGTGATGTAATCATGCATGTAACGTCATAAAAATCTATGTTATCATTTTGGTTGGGCTTGAGTGCTGTGTTTTCTTTTTGTATACTGAAAAGCCTTTAAGACTTTTTTTTCTTTAGGTACTAAAAAAAGCCACTATCCGCAAAGAACAGGAGCCAGATTTTGAAGAAAAACGGTTCACCGTAACCATAGGTGAAGATGATCGGGAATTCGACAAAGAAAATGAGTTCTTCAGGGAACGTGGCTATCGGCTTACCAGAGAGATCAGAGATGCTGGGTAAGCCTTACATTTTTCTTTAAATTATTTTAATTCTTTACAGTATCATCTCTTCCACATACTATTTTATTTGAATGATCAGTGCTTATCTTATGTTGTATGTTCCAAAGTGGGTTGTTTACTTAAAACACTTATTAACATTCTTGGGAATTCTTGTTTTATTTACACATTGTTTTATGCTTTTTTACATTGGATGTAAACTTTGCAGAGTTTGTTGTGTGAGCAGCTGCAGTATAGTGGAATATGTTAGAAACCCCTCTGACCTCTCCGTATTCTAAGCTGAGTAATATGACAAAAATTGTAAATCCCGATGGAACTCGTCTCCTTTCCCGATAACGATATGTATTCTGATATAGTGCATTTTCTGAAAATTTAATCAATGGTTCATTTCATTTTATACAGATGTAAAGGACTATACCCCCAAAATACACTTATAGTTGAATATTTTTCTCATTTTATTTTGAGCAGTTGTTTTTTAAAGAACATAGAAATATCAAATAAATATTAATTACAGGCTCAACATAAAATATTGCAGAATAAAATGATAAATGAAAACCCTTTGCTTTCAGGATGTAGCAACTCACAAGAAAAAAAAAACATACATTTAGGTGTAAATGATTAAATAATGACAAAATGTAAAGTATTGCTGTAGAAGGGCAAAGGGTACAGAATTGCAAATCTTATATATACCTTGAGTCAGGTGCTTTCATCAAATCACAAAACCCCTGTTTCTTGACCGTGTAAAAACAAAATCATGTCTTCGGAAATGCAAGTTGCATTCGTTTTCATCTCGGTAAGTCTGTATTATATGGAGTACCACTCACAAAAGTTTGCTCATTTATTTATTTTCATGGTTATTTTGCTCAACTGATGGCTTTGTGCGTCTTAATCTTAAACTTTTGCCATATTCTTTCACACACTTCTTGCGTAGATGGTGAAAAAGGTTTGTTTGGTCCAGATGATGTATATCTAATAGGCTTTCATAGATGGCTTTAAATGACAAACCTTCTGCAGAGATTTTTTAAAAATGTATTTTTGAACCATACGCAAACATACTTAAACATTTCATCAGATCTCAGAAACAGGAGTCAGCGCATGAATTAAGAAGGGACCTTGTGTTTGATCCCTCTTTCTTTCTTTTTTATTGGCTTGTGCTCTTTTTATGTACAGTATACTTTTATTTTTCAATCTCAAACTTCAACAATAAAAATCGGTTTTGTTTTCTTTTCATGTCTGTTTCTAAAAACAAAATTAATATATTGAAAAGTGCAAGAAATAATAGACCTGCATGACTTGTGAAAAATTTCTAAAGGAAAAAAAACCATTTGTAATTTGTTTAGCTTTTTTTGTTTGTTTTCAGAACAGGTTTTAATTCTATTTAACACAGGTTTTCCATTCTTCTTTTTGATTTTTTAAAATGTAATCTTTGCTTTTTTTTACATGGAAAATTAACAACCTTGGTAGCACTTTATAATAACTACACACTACTGATCATTTATAAATCATTAACAATTAGTTATTACCTAATTTATGAAGCATTTTTCTATGTTATTACACATTTGTAAGCCATTTCAATTATTAGATTGAAGGCCTT
The DNA here is from genome assembly GCA_900490495.1 of Danionella dracula. Taxonomy (NCBI): domain Eukaryota; kingdom Metazoa; phylum Chordata; class Actinopteri; order Cypriniformes; family Danionidae; genus Danionella; species Danionella dracula. The sequence continues at coordinate 3,644,174 of UELW01000622.1, forward strand.
ATTCCTGGTTTATAAATGTCGATGTAAAATAATTAATGACACTAAATTCATGCTTTATTTAGGGTCAGTTAATTATTTATTTATAAATTAATTTTTAGAATTTAAAAACCATTTAGTTATTATTTGCAATTGATTAATGAGATCATTTAGAATATGTTAGTAAATGATTATTAAAAGCACATTTATTCATCTTAGTAACTGTTATTATATATTTGAATAATAAGTGTGATATTAGATGCTTTATTAACACTTAATGCTACTGTAATTCAGGTAGTTATAAAACATTTATTAGCTGTCTTTTAACTGTTTGTGTGAGCTCATCTAAAGTGAGGAATATTTATGCTTTATAAAGCTTTAACAAATGAGACTAAATATTTCACTGGTCTGGTTCTTTCTGCACTGTGCACTTTTCGTTGGTTTAGAGTAAAACTGAACTTTAAATCTCATTTGGTAATTCTTTATAGCTCATAGACCATCCTCACTTTAGATGAGCTCACACAAATCGTTAACTAGCAGCTAGTAAATGCTTTATAACTACCTGATATAATCATGAGTTACAGTAGGATTATGTGTTAGTACTTCTTAAAAATGTGTAACAACATAGAAACAATGGTTTATAAACTACATGTTAACTATTTATTAAGGCTTAATAAATGATTACTAGTGTTATAAAGTGCTACCAAAAAGTTTTGGAATTTCCTTTAACACTGAGTTATTTTCTCTGATTTACAGTGAAATCGACTTCAGAGATCCAGTTTATGGGTGAGTGTCCTGCCTTTATTGTACTCCCTCACAATTGAGCTGAAAACATTCTCATAACCTGCTATTTCTGTCACAGTGATCCGTATGCCGACCCTTACTACGATTATGAGATGGAAGCTTTTTGGCGAGGAGGCCAGTATGAGAATTTCCGAGTGCAGTACACTGAGACCCCACTGCCGTACTACCCTGTGAGTGACAAGTCTTTCAACAATATCTACACGTTAATTGTTAATAGAACCTGAGATCTATTTTTATGGTTTAGCAAGTATGATTCTTTATTATTCATTCATTCATCTTCATGTCGGCTTTCTTCCCTTTCGGGGTCGCCACAGCGGAATGAACCGCCAACTCTTTCGAACGATAAATTCACATTTGTTGTAATTTTAGATATTTTTTTTCTTCACAATTGTATTTGTAAGATTTGAAGAATGGACCTCATCATATTGGTCATGATAATATCAGTACAGATATTAATAAGGTGTAACATTTACACATTGTGGTATTACGTGATGATGGTGATGTGTGTTTCTTGAACCTTGACTCAGCACTCCACTTACAATACAGACAGGGATGTAAAACGTTGGTGGAAAAAAAGTATGGCTTTAGGAAGTTCAAAGGAAATGTAAAACCCTGAAAATGGCATGACTTTAATAGTGTGGAAGTGGTTTGGGTACAAAAGAACAACCACAGAAGATAACTCAGGGTAAAATGTTTATATTCATCTATTCGTTTGTGATCACATGCTTGTATATTTATGATGTACTAAATCTAGAACTGATACCAGTCATCAACATCTTGAACTGTGTGATGCGCATGCTGTAAAAATGCTTAGCACTCTTGGTACTGTAGTACTAATACTGTAATGACATCAGAGAACATGCCTGCTGAACTACACAAAAAAGTTAAATAATGATTAATGAAATGTTGATATAGAAACTATATTTCACTATAGCAATATTGTTCGCTCCTTTTCTCTAAAATCCTAATTACACAGATAAAAAAATATAATATCTTTGTGAAGATAATGATATTTAGCTGAATTTCAAGTAAACTTGAATGTTTGTATTTTTTTACTGCAGTGAGCAATGCTTAACGTGCAATTTGTGTCATTTCTACAAATAGTTATATCACTCATTGTGTTTAACTGCTCTTGATGTGGAAAAAATGTTTGTATGAAGTTTATCATCTAAAATATCATATTATTATTAATCCCCAAACTTCCCTCAAATATTGTAATATTCTTTAATTGCTCTGTAACCCTACCCACATTATAGAATATTGTAGAGAGTTAAATTTTCTGAAATGTATAAAGCTACTAAGTTAATACAGCGATGATTAATTTACATTTATTTTACATTGATACAGTTATCCGTATAATTGTTGCTGAACAAATGGGTATTTTTGGTTTTGCAGGATCGAGAACATGAGCGAGATCCACGTGAGCGCCATCGTGAAAGGGAAAGGGAGCGAGAGCGGGACCACCGTGAACGAGAGCGCAGGCAGAGAGAGCGGGAACGAGAGCGAGAGAGGGAGCGAGACAAGGAGGGCAAACGGCGGAAGGAAGATTGGGAGAAGGGTGGTCTGACTCGCGACGATAAGGAGGGACGGCCAAGAGAGCGACCTCTAAGACCACCTCGGGTGAAGAAGGATGAAAAGGAGAAGGCACTCAAACAACGATCACCTATGAACATGCCACCTAGGTGAGTGGCTGCTTTTCTCTGCTTGAAGAGCGATTGAAAATATTTCTAATGGTGCAGTGGCCAAAAAATTTGGATTGTCTTTCTTGTAGTTGTGACGCCAAGATTTTTGATGGCTTGAGATACATATTGTAAAACATTTCACAGCTTGCAGAAATATATTGATGAGATTTCATTTATTTCATTTTCATTCATTCATCTTCCTGTCGGCTTTCTTCCCTTTCGGGGTTGCCACAGCAGAATGAACCGCCAACTCTCTGGAATATGTTTTATGCGGCGGATGCCCTTCCAGCCGCAACCCATCGCTGGGAAACATTCACACACACATTCACTCTTTAACACTATGGGCAATTGTTCTTACTCAATTCACTTATACCGCATGTCTTTGGACTTGTGGGGAAACCAGAGCACCCGGAGAAAACCCACGCGATCACGGGGAGAACATGCAAACTCCACACAGAAATGCCACCTGCCCCAGCCGAGCCTAGAACCAGCAACCTTCTTGCTGTGAGACCGTGCTACCCACTGCGCCACCGTGACGCCTTATTTAATATATATATATATATTTTTTTACAATTTTGTTGTTTCTGTGTGCCATTTGCTATTTCAACTAAATTAACCCTCTTAAAACAGAGCTGTCACGGGCAGCAGAACAGTGACATGCGTACTTCAAACTGCTCTGGTTATTTTTGAAAAAATCTCAACAGATTATGAAAGCCGAGAAATATTACATTCACTAATGTAATGACAACATTGCTTGTGTTCCAGGGATGGGACGTTTGTGGAGCGTAGGGGAGCGTTGTCGGAGTGATTGATTACGTGTGAATGACTTTAGCAATACTTCAGAGGCCATTTGATTTTAAATATTATACTTTTATTGTATATAATAGTATAGGCATTGTTTTCGTTGTAGTTATGAGTTTTTTTGCTTTAGATTATACTGTTTTTATTCTGTGTTTGCGCCAAAGTGCGTCTTTTCTTCATATTTTCCTCTCCTTCCGCAGTTTTTTTGGCATACTTGGTGTTAGATTTCAGTGCCAAAACATTTGTAAATAGTGGAGAAAGATGTCAAGATGATCTTGACATCAAAGTTGCTTTTTTTTCGTGAGTTTTTGTTCAAAGGTTGTGAGGATGGATTCTGGGAGATTTGTGGAAGAGTATAAACAGTAGCAACAGTCACAATCTCAACCAAAGTAAGTGATATACACAGGGTTTATTCACAGCTTTATAACTATAATGTAGTAAATAGTTTGAGATTCATTTTTGTAATCTCAAACTTTTTTGCTCTACATTTATAGTTATTTAAAATTTAATTAAGTTTTTTTTTCTTGTTATTACACACTGTTCTGACCCTTTATAACATAATAATAACCGATATTGGCCAGATTTTGACAGTTTTATTTAATCTGAAAACAAAAACTGGAAAAATAATCATAAAATCAACATTTTCTGACACGATTAAAAACAAGACAAGAATACTAGGCAAACTGTTATAATTACAGTATCATTATAGGAGTATAAGGGTTAGACATTTAATGTGTGCCACATTTAAAGCTCAAGACAACATATTCATTGTAATACTCACAAGTTCAAGCAAACTGCAACATGTTTGTCTGAACTCTGCAAAATAATTAAATATTCAACAACATTACACAACATTTTAAAAAGCTGTAACTCAGTCAATTTAGCTCAGCAAAGCAGCGCATACCAGTCCCGGTGTTATTCCTTCATGTAAGGTTTATATAAGACATAAAACCTCTAATTTTTTGCTGAGCATTTTTTTTGCAAGCTGATAAATTAAGAGGTAAGATAAAACTTACATGAGCATGTAATTATTCTTGCAAAATGCAACTCCTCTTTAAGAACATATTTTAATCAACCAGTTTTAATAACTAAGATCAAATATATATTTTTTATGTTTTTAAAGAATGTTGGTTTCCAACCTCTTCTCATTTTTGAATAACAAAAACACAACTTTAGATTAAAGTGATAAAAGAAGCTTCAGTTGATTAATTGAATAATTGAGATTTAAGAAATACTTTATTTTCTTGTAAAATGTATTTATGGAATTTCATTTAAACACTTCATTGTTTATACTATCAAACATTGACATCACGATATGAAATTATGTTTTGTCGATTCTAGCTACTTGTTCTTGGGGTAGTCCTGAGGAGGATAAATTTGCATATTAAAAATCTCTTGGTATTATGGTCTTTCCTGGCATTATAAAGCAACAGCTCTCATGTTCGGTTTATTTCCCCTCACTGAACATTTCTCCATCATTGTTTTCATTCGCAAAACCACAGACTCAGATTGCAAATTTGTTTATGGTCACTTTATGTGAAAATTCCAAATGTTTCTCTTGTGGCCAGACCTAAGCAACTCGTTTCATGTCAGCTCCCTTTTTTCCTGGACAACAAGAGATTCACGTTTCATAAATTTAACCTTACAATGACATATTTTTCTCTTGTGGTGTTTGTTAAATGGCTTTTCATGAGAGTCACTTATCTGTCCCACGAGGCTAGAAGTTATGGAGGGAGTAACCTTCTGTTGAATATTGTATGTCATTTCATGTGTACGCAACATCAAGGTAAAAAGTGACAAGAACAGGAATAAAACTTTTTTTGTAAATGGTCTACATTTAAGATAAATTCATCATGGATTCTATACTATATTTATTGTGAGATTTACTATGACCTAACTACTTGATACTGGGTTTAACACAAAAACCATGTGGCCTCAAGTATGAGGAAAATGTATTTTTAATAATGTAGACTGTGGACTTTCTAAAAGCAGATTATCTTTAAAATTAGTTTAATAAAAAAAAAAAAACATGGAAATCAGTACTGAATGAGGTGAACATTCAGGAACTTGAAATACTGTTATACACTAGCAATATTGAATATATATATATATATATATATATATATATATATATATATATATATATATATATATATATATATATATATATATATATATATATATATATATATAATGCTTCCATGAGTATGATGCCCAAAGAAGCTTAACCCAAAATACAGATTGGATCACATGAAACCACCCGAGCTAAGCACCACAAAACTCGTGTTAAGCTTGTTGCTGAAATGGCATCAAAACCAACACGGTCCTGCGCAAGTGAGAGAAGAGCCGGAGGGATCCGGTTCTAATGCTTCGCTTAAGAATATTCCTGTCATGTCCAACATCCCTCGTAAATACTTGTGCTTAAGTGATAGTGCCCCATCTGAACGTATGTTCAACACAGCGGGTAATGCTGCCACTCCACTTCACACGCAGAAAGTGCAAAAATGTGAGTATTCCTGTCCAGAAACCATTTAACATGTTTTTTGTTCCTAGCTTGAAGTTTAGTTTGAAGTTCTCTGTAATGTATGCTTATTGTTAACAACTACATTATCTTGTAATTAATTCTTCATAATAATAAGTTAAGTAAAGATATGGAAGTTGATGGCGTGCGTTTTATTTGGCGAAAGTGTTTGTCCTGAGTGGGTGTGGGCAGCGGGGATGTGGGCATCAATCGATCCAACTCAAGGGGGAAAGATGATGCAGTGGTGGAGTTGGTCGTCCTATATTCAGTCCCTGCCAGGTCTATTCTGCTGTTGTGGCCACTGGACAAGCCACTTCACCCACCCAGTATGGATGTGTGTGACTGGTGGGGTGTGTTTGGTGAAAACAAACATACATAAATGTGCATAAATCCACAAAAGCTGAAAAGGGATTGTTGGAGATGCCAGATATTGAGAAAATGTTCCTCAATTCCAAAATGACTTTTAGGTTTGCTAAAGTAGAGTGATGTTTGTAGTGTTAGTAAATGACAACTCTGGTCCTGAAGAGCGGCTGGCCTGCACATTTTTACTTTTACCATCATAAAACACCTGTCTCACTAATTTATGGTCCCATATTATTTCCTTTTTGTAGCGTTTAGAATTAATATTTGAGCTCTGCACTGTTAATAAATTTCAAAATGCAATATTTTCGACATTTTTGAATTACCTCAATTAGTATTTTTGGTCCTGCAAAATGCACTGTTTATGCCAATCACTCCCGCAGACATGCTTTTGGCACGACCCTACTGACCAACAGTGTCCTGTTAGTCTAAATTGAGCAAAAACATAAACACAATGAGCGGCGCTTTAAAAACTTTAACTTTAAAATACAAGACCTTCCAGACTTCCTTGCCAGGAAAAATGCTCTTAAAAGCAAGTTTTGCATGTGTTCCATAGAGCTACTTAAAGGGTTGTTTTAAAGTGCAAAAGTTTTTAAAATGTTGGTCAGATGAGAAGGCTTATAATTTCACTTTGCCTTTACTAGTGACAGTATCCTTTGTTGTTAATGAAGTTAGCGGTAAAATGCAGGAAGCCGCAGGCTGTACAGTTGGAGTGACCGCCACCTCCTTTCAGACTGCCCCAGGGCAGCTGGAGGTGAATGTGGAGTGAAATAATAATGACGTAAGCATTGTAAAGTGTCTTTGAGCTCTGGACAAGCCTTGTATAAATTGAACGCATTTTTATTACTCTTTTCATTGACTTTAAAGTTGTTTATGTGGCCTTTTAAAAATGAATCTCTTCCGTTGGAATGTGCATTGATCTTATGTCTGTAGTTCAAATAGTTCCCCCTGTCTGGTACATAATAAATATGCGTGACTTTTCCTTTTAACAGGGTATTTTCCGTGCAAGTCTTGCATTTCATGAACACGGTGTTCAGAAGTCAAAAGGTTGTTTCCACCCAGAGGGTTGCCCTCACCTTTTAAAACATTTTGGCAATCTTCCGAGATTCTACAATGACATACACAAATGCAGGAATGATTTGTTTTTGTTGAGTAGTGTTAAACATAGCATGCAGCTCACCATCTTATAAGGAGCGTTTAATGAGAAATGATTCCACACTTTGGAATATTTTGGGCCCATGCTTTTTCCTGAAGACGATCTATATTTGATCTGTGCGTCTTGGTGTCACACACCTTCGTGACGTCAAGTGATCAGGCCAACTAATCGATAACGACATTTGTTGACAAATGTCAACAATTTGATTTCATTATCGATTATTATCGATTTGTTGTTGAAGCCCTAGTGTTAACCTTTTTTAGGCAGTTATTGGATATGTTTGTGTTGTGAATAAACCCTTACTGTTTCTGCATATTTTTACACAAGGAATTTTTGCTTAGAAGCTGTTGAATGATTTTTGAACTGAGATGACTATTTTATGGGCATCTAACATGCAGACAAGTTTTGACATCAGCATGAGTTTCAGTAAGCTGGTTTAGCAGTCTAAATTGATTTATGCCAGCATTGGATAATGATTGCTGTATATAGACGTAGCATGCTTGGCATCATAGATTCGTATGAAGGGTTTATGTCATTACATTTTTGACTTCTGTTTAAACCCTTCTTTTGCAATGTTAGAAAAATGGTACATGTCAGTAGTGAGTTATTTACATCTGAGAGGATTTAATGATGTCATGTTATTCACAAATCAAACAGGCATTGTGCTGTATGAAATTACATAGCGTTGTTTCATTTGAACGTCCTCATGAAATGTTTCTCTGCAGGTGGAAGTGAAACTTCTGTAACAAGGGAATGTTGCATTATTCTGGAGTTCTGTTTTACCTTCAACAAAGGAGAAAGTTGCACTAATTGTTATGTATTGTCATAAAATGACCTGTCATAACGCTTGTCAATACTCATTGTAGTTACAAACGTGATCATGAAATTATGGACTTTTTTGGGTGGGCAGTAAAACGTAGCATGAAAGGAAAATATAAGGTTCATGATGTGAGCTGGGCGTGGTGAAGCCTGAATTTACAGCTCTGGGACGGTTTGTGTGCTAGAACTCCTTATGACGTAGAGAGGTTTGCTTGATGATCAGCATTCCAGGTTTTACCTGAATGTGTCATGCCAAATGTGTATGTCTCTCTTGTTGGGTCATTGCTACTCTGTGTTAAAGCGAAACAGAATTTTTTAACATTGATGTTGAAACAGAAATAATGTTAAACATCTAATGGATTTCATCATTTTTGCATTGGTGGAAACAAGCACTGAACATTTCCTTTGACTAATGAATACTTGGATGGTAGCTAAAATGCACAACATCTGCTTTAACTGATGTGCTAAATGTAAATAGGGGCTTTACGCTGTAAATGTGAATTTTATGACTAGTGATGCTATAATGCAAGCGTATAAAGGAAATGTGGATCTTAAAGAAGCCCTCAGATGCAAATATAAAACATGTTTATTTAATTGTTTTTGGTATTTAGGTAAGGTCTGTTACAATCTAAGTTTTTTTTTAATGATATTGTAAAATCCTCAACAAATCCGCTTCTTCATAAAACGAGCTGCTTTGAGCAGTGTGGCAAATAAATTGACATGTTTAGCTGTCTGTGTTTTATAATGACAGTTGGTGGAAGCATACAAGAGTGATATATTAATAATTAGGCAGATCCCAAAATTGGCTACTGATCAGGACTCAATTTTCTTTCTTTCTTTTTGATTATCTTGTATACACATATATATGTATATATTTTGTACATTCTTTACAAATCTATACAAAAGTAGCAACATGTGCGGCATGTCACTTTGTTGCAGAGACACTATTGGTTAAAGCAAAGCCCATATTGCAGGAGAGCAGCGTGAAGAGGAAAGGAAAAAAATGTTCAGTGATGGTGTGAACACGCTGGATGATACTGCCAAGTTGGCGCAAATCATAGCAATGAGTGACCTGCCATTCATACTTGTCCCGTATTAAATAATTGCAGGGAGTCTCACGCATTCTGCAATTTTGACACACTAGCACACCACACGCAAGAAACACTGTATTGTGACAAAGTTCACCTAGGAATAGCGCTATAGTTTAACAATACACACTAATGATATACTCTGAAAGAGTTCAGCACCAGGAGAGTTCTGTGCATGCATATTTTGCAGTGTAACGGCAGTGCTAGGCATAAAAATGTGCGTTTGACATCACAGTAGCCAATCAAACAAGCTTGTCATGCACAAACATCCACGGATGTCAGCAGGGAGATCTGCTGCGATAATCCATATCCACAAAAGAAATAAACACGTTTAAGCAGATAATACTCACATGATTGTTTATCTTCGTTGTTTTAGTTCACATGTTTTCTTCCTTGTTCTATAGATGGATTCGCTTCTACTCTACTTCTGTTCTGGAAATTCTCCACAAGAACAATTAATGGAGTAAAATTATAGCTAAATATAACAATAAAGTATGTTCCTTAAGAGTTGTTGAATATTTAAAAAAAGGTTGTTTAAATAAATCACTTCTGTTTCTTCAGTGTTCTTTATTCTGCAATATTTTTTGTAAAAACGTCTTTGAATCACTTTTCGCATTTTTGGCCTGGCAAAAACACGCTGTTTACATGGTCCCTCCCACAGTTGTGCTTTCGGCATACTACCTATTGACCAGCACTCTCTGCGTTAGTCTGCTTTAAGCAAAAACAAACACAAGTAGCGACTCTTTAAACACGTGTTATGACATTATAATCGACAGACAACGGCTATGCGGGATGTAACAGCACCTTATATGTGTGAACCTGAGTCTGACACAGAGTTTGAGTCCACAGAATGAAACAGAAACAGGAGAAAAAAATGCTCCTCAGCGGCGTGTTTACAGGTAAATCATACAGGCTTACTCTACACTTTGGCCCTGAAATCTATCACCAAGTGTGCCAAAAAAACAGCGGAAGGAGAGGGAAACATAAAGAAAAGACGCACACTGTTGCTAATGCTGCAGAATCACGGACAAAATCACAGTATAAAAACAGTACAATCTAATGCGAATAAACCCATAACTACAACGAAAATAATGCCTATACTATTGTATACTCTATAAATGTAATATTTAAAATGAAATCGCCTCTAAAACACAGCATTCACATGTAATCAATCACTCATCTGTCATCGCTCTCCTACGCTCCAAAAGCTTCCCATCCCTGGAACACAAGCAATGTTGTCATTACCGTAATGAATGTAATATCAGTTTCTTGCCTTTCAGAATCTGTTGAGATTTTCAATAGTGCAAAAATAATCAGAGCAACGGTAGTTTGAAGTGTGCAAGTCACTATTCTGTCGTTTCAGTCGAATTCACCAATGAAGCTTGAGGCTCAAAAATGTGGTCAGCTTTCAGGGTCCCAAGTGAAAATATGGTTCCAGGTCATTGTTTTGTTACTCCACATTGTCTGTGTCATGTGATCAAAATGATCGTTTGTGTGGCAAAATTTTTTTTATGTGCATCACATTCAGGACTACATATAAAAGTGACACTTGCTTATGGGAGGAAAAAAATTATTTGCCAAGCTTTGGAAAGGTAAATTTTAGCACATTTTTCTCATGAAATGTACTTTTAAAAATGTATTTTTAAAAGACTTAAATAGACTTTTTTTGTCACTGCCTTCTTTAGTATTTGTCACATTCATTGCCAGATGGTCATTTGGGCCAGAATTGTGGAAATAAACATATTTAGTGTATTTGATCAGCGTGCTAGCAGCTTCACACAAGCAAGGTACGCTGTAGCAAATTTTGCAAGTATGGCAGATTTTGGTTACAATTAAACATGTTCAGTCTTTAGTCGTTCAATAGCTGGCTTCAAGAAAAGCAAAACTATTAGTAAGTAAAACTATTGACAGCAGAAGATTGGATGAGTTTTATTTTTTTCCCCAGTTCAAGAGATCAAGCACTTTTTTTTTCTATGCCATCCCCTCTTACAATTTTGCTATGCTGGCTCGAATTGTGTTTTATTCCATGATGTAATTGTGGGAACATCTTGCTAGTTTTTCTTTGTTAGACTTTTTTGAGTTATTGAGCCTTCTTCACCAAAATAAATAACCCCCATTTTATCTTTCCATGTTCTTTTCTCATACTACTACAAATGATTTGCTAGACTCAACCTGCATCACCTTCACCGTTATCTTATTTTGTGTTCTGTATTTAGCACAGAATATCTTTATAACCTGCTCAATGAGGTGTGTCTGGAGGCTGCATCATCGTTGGATGGCTTCCAGAAGTAACACAAAAACACAGATTTGAACAATGGGATATTCTTTGTTCTTATCTTAACTGATGAAAGAGTTATTTTGTGTATCATGCAATACTATGGTGAAACCAAATATAATGATTTGCAGGGAAAACATTTTTTTGGTTGCACAAAAGAATGAACGAGTTTTTCTGGATTAAATTAGACAATTAATTGGGATTAAAAATCATATCTAAAATATCAAATGGGGGAAGATATTTGATGTGTTGGTGCTGCTAATCTGCACCACTTTCCAGCACTTTTGGTAAGGGGCTAAAACCTGAATTTTTTTGGAACTTTAAAATTTGAACCACTTCTAAACCCCTGAATTAGTCTTTACTCTCTGAACAACCTCTCCGCAAGTAAGAATGTAGAATTCACATCTGAATTCAAGGCGCTCATTTTGGTAGCTTAAACTTTCTGCGGCGGAGCTTAATCAATTGCTAAGCGCTGACAGTGTGTCTGTGATGTACATCATCACTCAAGTGACATCACACTTTCTGATGCAAATGGATATATTTATTGATATTGAATTGTTATCCAGCCATAAATCAAATTAATTAATCACGATTTCATATGTTTTATATGTTCATATGTGTATTATTTCATAATACAATAATTGATTCATAGGGCTCAACCTGTTTCTCCTTCGCGACTATTATGTTTTGTGGTCTGGATTTAGCACAGAATATCTTTATAACCTGCTCAAAGGGGTGTGATCGGAGGATGAATCGTCTTTGGATGGTTTCCAGGAGTGACACAGATTACTTTTTAAACATCAGGATTTTCATTGCTCAAATGATATGTAATAAAATTCCTAAAGACTATAATAAAGCATTATGTCAAACTGATTATTAAAAGAACTAAAACCAGTATTTTTTTACCAGATTAAATTATTGTATTTGTTAATCATATGTTTGTTTCTTAAATCTAAAAATACATTCATTTTAAATCTAAGAAAAAATTGTAAGAGCAATTAAATAGGTTTCCTGAACATGGAAGATTAGGTTTCAATTCAAGATGCTTTTAACAGTATTTTTTCTTGTCTTTGTTTTGAATGATGAATGATCTTCAGGGCTGTGTCTGCTTCACAGTTACCCTATATTATGGTCTGGATTTAGCACAGAATAACTTTATAACCTGCTCAAAGGGGTGTGTCTGGAGGCTGCATCATCGTTTGATCAACACAGGAGTAACACAAAACCACAGATATGAACAATGGGAAATTCTATGATCTGGTCTTATCTGAAGAAAGATTTAGTTGGTGTAGTATCATTCAATACTAAAAAGAAACCTCATAAAGAACTGCAGAAAAATCATATTTGGCTGAATAAAGGGAAAATTATCATGAATAAAATAAGCAAAATAACTTGACAAAGTCCACCCTTTGTAGCTTTAACAGTTTTAACTCCTCTAGGAAGAATGTTCACAGGTTTAGGTTGTGTCCTCCTGAAGTGCTTTCTATTATTCTATTAGTAGCATTCTATTAGTATTGTATTGTGCATTTTATTAGTAGTGTATTGTTTAGGTCAGTCAAGTTCATCCACAGCAAACTCCATCACCCATGTCATTATGGACATTGCTCTGTACAATGGTGTAGTCATGTCAGAAGAGAAAGTGGCAAGCTCTGAACTGTTTGGGGGCACAAAATTGTTTTAAGTTTCCTGATGGGCTGAAGTTCCTTTCACTGGAACTAAACTCCTGAAAAGCAGGTCCGGCGGGGAGAGCTGTTTGAGCTGTATTCAGTATATAATGTCGAGTTTGTATCCCATTTTAAAATTACTTGTAAAAAAACGACTTGTAGAATTTAAACCTCTCTTGTTGAGTGTGTTCACATTGTTCATGTGCATTTTTTTAATGCCAAAGATTGAGTTATCATAGCAATATTTTTATATACAACATGGATTTGTAATTAAAATGTAAAAGGTGTAGTTCCTTGTGGATTCTTTGGATTGTTTACTTCAGTCTTGTTTTTATATGCAAATGCATATATATGTGAACTTAAAAAGTTAATATTTCTTGTAAATGGAATGCCTCTGTAATCAGAATCTATGGCATGCCGAATTTTCTGCTGTAAGGCAACCACAGGTAGATTTCCCAAAAAAATTATGTTCAATCAGAGAGCATGTCATTTATGATTAGATGAATACAGAAAGTTTTTGAAATGTACCTTCATAAAATATTACCAATACATGTGCCTATGTTTGTAAACATCACAGAAAGGTACAGTAGAGCTGCTGTTATGTTCCTCGATATGTTCCGAAAGTTTCTTGGATGATGTTAGGCTTGCTACTGTATTATTATCTGTGCGCTGAGGTTGTGAGTTGATCTTGTGACACACGCATGATTTTCAAAGATATTTTATCTAAATTTAAATAATTGTAGCCATTATGTTCCCTGGTTGGCTTTGTGCCACATTACTGTGGTATTATTACTTGAGAAAATGATTTGCTTCCTTTTTTCTACTGTAACAGGAAATTAAATATGTGCTAACAAGCAGTATCTAAAAATAGCTCACATTTACTGTTCTATTTTAGGCACAGCGCTATACTTACACTCTGGTTTTGTTTACTTTGACATCACTGGGTAGGACATTCCAGGGATAGCAGAGTCAGTGATTTCAAGGCATGCTTAAGAGTGGAATGTCTTTAGGTAACTAATCATACAATATAGCACAGTTTAACTGACCCAAGAAATAATGGTCAACTAAAAGTAAAAACAACAGAAAGAAAAAACAAAACAAACTCCTAACTGCTTTAAAGCTAATGAACCAAAAAGTGCCAGATATTCACATAAACATGCTGAAGCAACAATAAAGCAACGTGCACATATGTTTTGTTTTCTGAATAATTTTAATTTCATTAGTCTGCAACCAAGAGTTACAAACTCTGGGACAAGGGTTTATTGTGGCTTTTTAAGATAAGACCATAACACGGCTAGCTATTATCTTAACACAATCACTTGCTAACCACACAAATTCCAGTTCTTGCCTGAATACTCCTTTATTGTCCTGAAAGGGAGTGCGCAGTTAAGGCCAATCTATACTTCTGTGTCCTACCTAATTTACTACGTATGCCCTTTGCTAAGACTGCACATTCAAATTACCCTGCGGGGACCCCATTGTGAAGCCTGCCGCGTGCCTCTGAAATTTTCAAAATCAGAAAGCTCTTTGTTGCCAAGTGTGCATGTGCGCGCACACACACACACACACACACAATGAGAAGTGAAGGGCTGTCCTGGTGTTTAGGGCGCTGAAGCACCAGCCACAAGGTAAGGGCTGCAAAAGGTGGTTTCCCTGGGGAGCAGTTCAGTTGTTGATATTTTCCCTGGTACATCAGAGTCGTCAGAGCGGGTGGAGGTTGTCAGACTGTGGGTTTCAAATCTGCTGTAGAACTCATTGAGCTCGTACACCAAAGTTTGATTGCCCAAAGAGGAGTGGGGACGGTTTCTTGAAGTTGGTGATGGTCTTTAGGCCTCTCCACACTGAGGTAGGGTCGTTAGCCGAGAAATGGTTCTGCAACTTCCTGGAGTAACTCCTTTTAGCCACGTCTGATCTCCTTGTTCAGTGTGTTCCTTGCCTGATTGTACAGAACACAATCTCAACTCCTGAAGGCATCTCCTTTGGCCTGGTGAAGCTGTCTGAGTTTTCTAGAGAACCATGGTTTATTATTATTGAACGCTAAATGGGAAGAGTGGGAAAGCACATGTCCTCACAGAAACTGACGTGATGAGACCGAGTCAGTGAGCTCGTCCAGGTTTAAGGCAGCAGATTATAAAACACTCAAGTTTGTGCAGTCGAAGCAGGATTGTAATTCCCGTTCTTCTTCCATAGTTTTAACAGTTCTCACTACAGGTTTATCTGCTTTGATCTGTTGCTTATATGATGAAATAAGGTTGACCAGGCAGTGGTCAGAGAGTCCTAAAGCACGGGGGACAGTGTGGTTAGCCCCCTTGATAGCCGTGTAAAAGGGCGTTCAGACCAAGCGCTAAACACGCGGACAGAACGCGTCTCTCTCGCCTATCTGACTGCTTTCAAACCCTGGGTGCACTCGCGTGACACCCGTGAGGAGTTCTGCGCCCTTCGCTTAAGCGAACAGCGCGAGCATTCCGGAGGAGGGGCTTCAAGAAGGGGAGATGAACGGGTCAAGGAAAGACCGGACCGCAGCGTACTTCCACTTTCTTCCCTGGCTCTGCTGCTGACCAACTCCTTTTCTCCAACTCCTTTCTCTTAGTGTCCCTCAACCCTCTTCATTTCTTCCTGCACACTTCCTCTGATAAATAAATCCACTAGTCAACTTAGCATTATCTAAGTTAGCATTATAAATACACGCTCAATATGATTAATAAAAAAAAAATGTAATAATAGGACGTCGAATCATTTGAAGTTCGAAGTTTGGGGTGCCCACACACTGAGAAAATAATTTTCTCTTCCATTGTTGTTGTGAATGTTCCCGCTCGATGTCTCTACAATAGCAAGCCCCTGATTGGTTGTTGCGCAAATGAACTTTTGGATGAGTAGAAAGTATTCCTACTCCCGCGATCAGTCCGTTGTGCCACGCCGTGTCTCTCGCGCCACGTCTCTCATGGCATTCGCATCCCCCACACCGCGTGGTTCGGACCCTTCGCGCCGCGGGGTGCCTTATCGCGTCTTTACATAGACTTTACATTGAAATAAACCACTCTTACCGAATCACTCACGCTTGGTGTGTAGGCAGGATAAGAGCGATCTAGAATATTCTCTTCTCTGGTTTTCGGCAATTTAATCAAAAGTTTAGGCAATTCATGGTTCAAATGTGCTTTATGGAAGTCCCCGAGAATATTAAAAACTGAATCCGGGTGTTGCTGCTATGTGTTTGTAATCTTTTCAGCCAGCTGATGCAGCACGTTACAGATGTGCATGTGCGGTGGAATGTAAACAATGGCCATCATGACTGAGGAGAACTCACACAATGAGTAGAGGGGCTTACCAAATCAAGGCTTTGAAGTGAGCAAGCTCTGTGATAGGTTGAGTTTGGAGCAGAGCAAGCTCTTTCGCGTACTTTCTTGTCTTGCTCCCCATATTAAACACTGGATCATGTAGTCAAAATTAATGCAATAAATAACATTCCTTTCTTATCTGTGTTGTGTTTTGGCGTGCTAGCAGTTAGCATTGTTATCACGCCAAGTTCTTATATTGATCAGACCAAAGGTAGTGCTTCTACAGCAGCAGCGGATGTGTGTATGTTATTGTTTTTATATGAAGTATGATGAGGATAAAAACTTTTTCTTTGTTAGCATCTCTGTTGTGTTTTGGTTAGCAAGTAGCAAGCGTTTTTATTACACCAATATTCATCATTGCATAGACAGTGCACTGAATCATAGAGGCATTTGTTGACCAAGAAGTGAGCTAAAAAAAGCTCATGCAGTCTAAGAATTAGCGCAATGTTTCTAATTCGATCCACAGCTGTCTTCACCTAAACAAGTTTGACATGATCTTGCCTCAGCTTTTGTAGCAATCTCTGCTGTTAGTGGCAGCTCTAGCATCCATGTTTCAGTCGAAAGAAACCTCAGGTTTCACACTGAAAAGCTTATACTCTCTTGAACTGTTTGAACCAGAACTAGCATGAGCAAGGATGTCTGTTTTAGAGCCTCTCTTGTCATTTATTCATTTAGAACGTAAAAATGACATAATTTCCATAATTGTACCTCTAAAACCATTTAAAGCAATTTGCCCGCCTTTAAGATTGATAATTTACTTGATAACTTAAGAGCCTCCATATAAAGACAAATTCAATGGGTTTACTTACATTATTACAAGTGTCATATCCTTCAGGACTACTGACAGACTTTTTTAGTGTTTCCCCTAGATTTACTGGTTTAAGAGGGGCCAAGGTGGTAATAGGGTATATAAGGTAAATTAAATTGGTTGTTATTGTTGAAAACAGTTTTGTAAAAATGCTTTGGTGTCAGAAGAGTGTTTAGGTAGGTCTTATTTGTTTATTGTGAATGAAGTACTAAACTGGAAAAGGCAGAACTTGTAAAGCTGTTTAGGATCCATTTGATGTTAATCTTTCAAAAGTCTGACCTAATTGGTGTTCAGACAATTCATCCTACCCATCAGATTTTCTTACCATATGTTACGGCCCTGGCCGTTTTGCAGCATTTCATTTTTATTTTCTGTCACCTGTTTGTGTGCGCGCCCGTGCGCGCTTTTGCTTATTCCTGCAGGTGACTCCAGCTGTCCCCTGATTCGCCAGTTGGGACGCCGATCACCAGCGAGGGCTCTGCGGAGTCCTTAGCTCACGCGGCGTGGAGAGAGTGGCTCCACTCGGTTGCCGCCAGTTTTGTTTGTTTGTGCTCCCTTTTTGTTTCCTTCCATATGTTGCCATTGATGGGAAAGCGAGGGCTCTGCGGAGTCCTTAGCTCACGCGGCGTGGAGAGAGTGGCTCCACTCGGTTGCCGCCCGTTTTGTTTGTCCTTGCTCCCTGTGTTTGCTTTCGTTTATGTTGCCGTTTGAGTTCACTTCTGTTTCCTACCCGGTGTGTCACGTTCGTTGTCTTCTGACTTCCAGGGTCTCAGAGACAGCTTAGAATGTCACGTGACATACATTCTGCACGTAGGATTATTTCTGTTATACACACTAGTTTAGCGGTGTGCGCCAGGTTTGTTTATTGTATAACTTCCTAGTTAGGGTAGATTAGTTCTAGCTTTGTGTGTTCTTTAGTTAGCTTAGAATTGTCTGCACTTTCTAGTTATTTTATGTTTTGTTTTACCTGGCGTCCCTTAGTCTCTGCCCCTGGAGTGTGTGTATTTGTATTTGATTTATTTTACCATTGGCAACACCAGTTCTGTTCATTAAAGCACATTTGATTTGTCAAGTTATTGTTTGTGTCCTGTTGTTCCCGTTTTCATTTCTGCTCCTCCACCTTTTTGTTACACCCCGACCCTAGACACCACCACCATTTTGGGGTCGTAACACCATAGAACTGAACTTAACAACTTTACAACATAACACACAATTTTACAACAAAGAGTAGCAGTGTTTGGATGAAGATTATCCTGAAACCATCCTTACTTTAAAAACATTTGACTGCAAGAGCAGCATGGATTTACGACTGCATTCTAGACTTACAGTTATCACTCTTAAAAGCCTGTTGATCAGCCTATGAGCAACAACTGCTTTGTGACCAGACAGAATAGTTGTCAGAGTCTGATCAAATGTATTACATGTATTACACAACACTGTTTCGCCTTTCAACACTTTCTTTGGCAAACTATTAATTGAAATGTTGATAAAACACAGTGATTTTCTGACTTTTGCACATCCATAGTAGTAATCACAGGACAAATCAGAATCAGCTTTATTGCCATGTGTGTGTACACGCACAAGAAGTTTCCTTTGATACAATGGACCCATCAGTGCAAACAACATAAGTACAATACTAACCACATAAGTACAGTAAAGTGCAACACGACAAGCAATTAACATAAGGCTAATTATGTAGCCTTATTATTATTAATGAGGTAGAAAGAAGGATTGATGAAATGCAAGCAGTTGAACAAAGTCTGTAAAGTGTGGTGTGCTTAAGTGCAAAATATAAGGAGATGAAATGTGCGAGAGTCCAGATGCAGGTAACAGATTGTGGTGAGATGTGGGTTAAGAGTTCAGCAGAAGGATACCTTGGGGAAAGAAGCTTTGTTTGTGTCGTACAGTCCTGGTGTTAGTGGCTCTGATGCGGCGGTCAGAGGGCAAGAGCTCAAAAAAGTGGTGGCCGGGGTGAGTGGGGTCTAGAATGATTTTGTTAGCCCTCTTTCTCACTCTGATGGTGAACAGGTCCTGGAGGGAAGCACAGATGATCTGCTCAGCCGTATGAATAGTCCTCTGAAGTCTATGGACGTTGGCTTTAGAGGCGGAGCAAAACTAGACAATGATGGAGGAGCAGAGAACAGACTGGATGACCGCAGAGTTAAACTGGGTTAGCAGTGTCTGTGGAAGATTGAACTACTTCAGCTGGTGCAGGAAATACAGGCTCAACTGGACTTCTTCACAATGGAGTCGATGTGTGTGTGCTCCACTTCAGGTCCAGAGAGATGATGATCCCTAGGAACCTGAATGACTCCACTGGTGTCACCGTGCTGTTCATTGATGGTAAAGGGAGGATGTGCAGGGGGGCTTCTCCTGAAGTCCACTACCATCTCCACCGTTTTGAGGGTGTTGAGCTCAAGGTTGTTTAGCTTGCACCAGAGAGATAGCTGCTCCAATTCCTGTCTGGAAGAGACCAATGATGGTGATGTTGTCTGCAAGCTTGAGGAGCTTTACAGAGGAGTTGTGCGATGTCCAGTTGTTGATGTATAGGGAGAAGAGAAGTGGAGAGAGAACGCATCTCTGGGGGGCACTAGTGCTGGTGGTTCGGGTGCATGATGTGAATTCCCTCATCCTCACAAGCTGCTGTTCGTCTGTCTTTCTTTCTGTCTGTGTCAGGAAGTGTGTGGTCCACTCACAGGTGGAGTCTGGGACAGAGAGCTGGAACAGTTTGTTTCGAAGCAGTGTGGAGTTCAGCTCAGCATTTAATACAATCATCCCATCAAACAGGATCCTCACAAAGGTCCCTGGCTTATCCAGATGTTGAAGGATGTAGTGCAGCCCCATGTTAACTGCATCCTCCACAGACCTGTTAGATTGGTAGGCAAACTGCAGGGGGTCCGGTAGGGTTCCAGTGATGTTCTTCAGGTGACCCAGCAGCAGTCTCTCAAAGGACTTCATGACCACAGATGTCAGGGCTACTGGTCTGTAGTAATTGAGACCTGAGATTTTAGGCTTTTTGGGGATGGGGATGATGATGGAGCGTTTGAAGCATGCAGGGACTTCACACAGCTCCAGTGATTTGAAGATCAGAGCGAAGATGGGAGCATGTTGGTCATCACAGGTTCTGAGGCAGATTGGAGAGACACCATCAGGACCTGGTAATTTCCTCCTCTCTGGCTTCCTGAAGATCTGACAAACATCACCCTGGCTGATCTGTAGAGAAGGAGTGGGAGAATGCTTTGTGTTGAAAGTGTTTGTGACTGTGTGAGCTGGAGGTGTTAATGGCCGCACAGGGAGACAGAGGTTGTCTCAAATATGCAGTAAAACTCGTTCAGATCATTAGCCAAGTTTTGATTGCCCATTGATGAAGATACTGGAGCTTTGTAGTTTGTGATTGTCTTTAGGCCTGACCACACTGAAGCAGGGTCGTTGGCGGGATGTAAACACGGACAAGAATATATGAAGAAAACTCGCTGGGTGAATAGAAGGGCTTGTAGATAAAAACGAGCCCTTCCAGATCAGGACAGCAGATCTGTACACCACCTCACATTGGTGTAGAAGCATGTGCCTCTTCACTTTTAGGATAAATTGATGGAACAATTGTATGCGCGTAATTGTCACCTCTGTATCTGAAGTGAGTTAACGCAAGAGACATAGAGCTATGGAGTGAAGGGAATCCATCTGAGCATGTACAATATGAAGCACATACTTTATTTGTCTATATATAATAGTAGAAATTTTTATATTGAGCATTTGTTATACCAAAATGTTATAAGAAACATCACTGTTTATATATAATGAGGAGTTGGGCTTCCTCTAACTAACTTGGCAAAAGTAATGGGTGCTTTCACAAAATGCTCTTTTACATTTCAAACAAACATCAGTGAAGATCAAGACACCTATGTTAGATGTATACAGATTAACTGGCATATTTCTTTGTATTAATCAACCTGTGGGAACTGTGGATCAACGAACAATAGAGCAGCTACGGATATGAATTGCTCTTTAGATTGCTGTCTGTTATCAAACATGAAAATAACATGTAAGAGAGTATTGGTTCATGTAGTATAATGAATTACTGTGAAAATATTTATATTCAATGAATTGCAAATGTTTGTAAGGTCAAAGGAAGTGAGTGAAGCACATCAAATAACATCACACTAGAAATTCTCTGCATTAATTTTTTTTCTACTGTTTTCTTCAGAGGGCCAATGGATCCATCTCCCAAGAAGGATATGATGTCAATGACCAAGAGGCCTGATGAATGGAAGGACCCATGGCGCAGGTCCAAGTCACCTCGGAGAAGACCTGGTTTGATGGGTTCTCCTCCTCGGGGCCGTAGACGACACAGGCCCTCTGGGTCATCAGTTTCTGTTTCCAATTCCTCTAGGTATGCCATCTAGGTAACACTTAAGGCTGAACAATTTGTTGAACAATTGAATTACGATTATTTTTAACCAATATTGCAATAGCGGTTTGAAGTGCAATTATTTTTACCAAAGCTTTTTCTGTTCTATTTTTTTTTTCAACTTAGTCTTGCAATGAATCATTGGAACCTTAATAGAAAAATGTTAAAATAAAATAGAGATAAATGCAGTTGATTTCATTGAAATGTGATGCAACAATTGATAAAAATACAATTACCATTCATTTACCATTAATAGAGAAAACATTTTAATATTAAAGAAATATTTTGATATATTAATAATGCATGCTGACCCCTCTGCAAAGCTCCAAGGCTTCACAGAGCTTTAGCCCTGTGATTGGGTGAAGTGGAGCATAGCAAAGTCTTCAACTCTTTGGCCTTATGCTCCATGTTAAACACCTAATAATGAAGTAAAACTATGCTTTCTTTGTCATCTGTGCTGAGTTTTAGCTAGCTAGAAGTTAACAGTCATCACGCCATGTTGTGATGTTGATCAGTTTAGGACAGAGCTCCTGCAGCTGCAGAGGGATTTATGTAAGAAGTTATATTTATATGATTTGTGATAAGGTAATTAAAACCTGTGCTGTCTTTTGGCATTCTTATCACAGCAATATTGATCAGAGCATAGACACCAGAGGATGGAGCGCACATCTATGAGTGCTTTGTTGACAAATGGATGTGCTGGAGCCTTCTGCACCAAGCAATTCGTAGGCTTGACACACAACTATAACTCCAGCTTAAAGCCTCCTGGTTATCACCAAACACACCCACCAGTCAAACACATCCATACATGCCCAATTATATACAGTTTTTATGTAAGGATTTGAAATAACTGTCTGCCATTAGTTACCGTGTGTTCTTGTGCACACTGCAACTCAAAGTCTTAAGTGCTATATACAAATCATGGGTAATAAAAAAAAAGGAATTTACAAACCATGTTTGTCATGTATTTTCATTGGTGCACCATGTTCCTGCCCATTTAAAAAGTGGTCTTCTTGCCTGTTTGTGTGTGTGTGTTACTATATGTATTGAGAGCAAATAATATAGTTTGTTATAATTAAAGTAGAAATTAATTTGTTGACCTACTCAGAATTACAAAGCCATTAGTGTAAGTAAGGTATTGCATTTGAATCATTAGTTGAACTGTTCCTTTACACAGAGATGAGAGTTAATAATTTCCTTGAATTCCAGGTCTTCTTCTCGGTCGTCATCATTCACAGGCTCTGGCTCTTCACGCTCTCGTTCTCGCTCTTCTTCTATGAGTTCCTACTCAAGTCACTCTTCTCAGCACAGCTCCTTCAGCGGGAGCCGCTCCAGGCAAGAGTTCATGCTTGTTTTTGATCATTTTTTGAATATTTACACAGAGTTGGCTACTAATTTGAGAGATTATTGACGCCTGAAAATTATGTTGTCCAGATCGGGATCATTTTCTTCATCGCCATCACCAAGGCCTGCACCACAGAGAAACACTAACAAGAACAAACCAGAACTGCCTCCTGTCCCAGTGAAAGGGTAAATCATTAAATGTTCATAACCTGGTTTTTGTTACTTTTTTAACACTTCAAAATGCATGTTTTTTTTTTGCAGCCCACAAGTAAAGCCTGGTGCTCAACCACCTCCTCAAAGAGACAAAGTTCCTCTCAAAATTACTCCGCCCACCCCATCATTATCTGAACAGCCAAACAAACCACTCAAGCCAGTGACGGAACCTGTTAAACCCCCGAACCCCCGTCCCACTGGCAGAGCTCCTGTTCCTAGAGAACCCAGAGAGCCTCCGATACCAAGAGAAGGCTTAAAGAAAGAACGACAGCAGAACAAACCTCCTCGCAGGTACATCCTTTATCTTCAATAATTTAGTAAACATGTGGAATTCCAAATAACTCAAATAATAAGTAATTATGTGAATACCTATAATAAACAAAGATCTAATCTAATTAATTATATAATCTAATTAAATCAATAAGTGCACTCCCAGCAGCATAGTACACCCAACATAACCTAAAGCCATTCGGTTAGTGGTTTGTCAGTTTAGTGGGTATTATAAATGTTATTGTTTTAGTGTACAAAGGTTCATCATAATAAACTGGAATAATGTAGAAACGTTAATTTAATCCAGTAACTTGAATTGAGAAACTTCTACATTGAGTAAACTCAATGCAGTTATTGGATTCTGTGCTAAAAATGTAAGTGTCTCCTGTAATGAATCCTTTTTGACATGATGTTATTTTAATCTTATTGTTTTACTGAATGGGGCAAGTGAGTTTTCTGGTAAAAAAAAAAAACATTTAAGATCTTTTATGATTACTTGTTAAAAACTGCTCTTTTTGGGGGTGTGGTTTTATGCAACATCACAAGAGACAATGCCACTATGGCGAGCCATTTTTACATTTAAACTCGTGACTTGATTGTGCATAAAAACATTGGAGTGATGAGTTAGAGATCTGCAAATGCACTAGCAGGAAAGTAATTTAGACATCTCTAAAATAATTTATAAGTATACTTGGCTTGGCATACTCACAGTAATGTTACTCGACATGAAGATCTAGACCAGTTCAAAGGACAGTGTAAAACTTTTTGATGTGAATCAACATTATGCAAATTAGCCAAGCGGACAGGTTAGTTAAACTCGCCTGTCAATCTGCATTTGGTCGGTTAGGGCTTTTAGGTCATAAACTGAAATCAGCTTATAATTTTGAGGACATTTTACTGCTATTGCAAGATCAACTTGATGAATTATAACAGCTCTGTAATAGGAGTGTTTTCATGCACAGATTTATGGCCAAACATCTTCCAAAAATTGACTTTTCATAATAGGTGCCCTTTAACAAACAATTTTATAGATCATATCATGTTCAGTCACTTCTGTTTGAGCCTACCGAGGAACAGCAGAAGTTTGGCACTTGACAGAGCCACAGACTGTTCATTTCAGTGTTTTGAAGCGTGTGAACTTTATATCAAGATGTGAGCCAAAAACACCACAAGAATAAAAAAAAAACAGTGCTTTTGTTTTTAATTGAATTAATACATGAGTTTTATTGGTTGAGTTGAACTTCTTAAATAAATATTTTTTATTAGGTATTTATTCTTTGTTTTGAATTCATTTCATAAACAGAACACCTTGTGGTTTTACTTGTGTTTTGTTTTGTTTTAGGCTTGATGCTGTACGTTGTGGTTGAGTTTGACATTTATGCTTAGAATGTATTTGCTTATGAAGTAATTCCCTCTGAGCTTTGTTTATGCTGAGCTCTGTCTTGTATTATCAATAAGAGCACAGGTTCACAGCCCAAGTTTCACTCTGAACTTGGAATACCCTGTGTGGGTGTTCAGGAAACTCTGCTAGCCTGCTTGTTGTAATGCTTATTTGACACAAAGAAGTGCTTGTGTCATCTCGTGTTCTTCTAAACAGTCATTATGTCATTGGCTTTTGGCCAGATGCTGTTGGCATTTCAACCAGTATCAGATCTGTCTGCGATTTTGCTGGTGCTTGCCCATGCAAAACGTTTCTTGCTTTGCAATTTTGGTTCTCTTGTATCTTTTCCGTTGTCGTAGCTTGTAGAACTTTGTCTTCATTATTCTAATAATGGGTTAAAATTTTATTTTTGATGAAAATAGCTTGTTTTATTGTTCAAGAAACCTTCCAAAGCTTACAGGTATTTATTTAAAAGTAATCTGTTTAAAAAATTTTTATGAATGTTTTGCTTGCTTTTATAAAGTTACAAGGAGGATGGCATAAGCGCATTTGAAAAAAGGAAGCACTTACAGTGGGGGAAATAAGTATTTGACACATAAGCAATTTTTTTCAGTAAAGGGATTTCTAAGTGGGTTATTGACACAAAATTTACACCAGCAAAATTTACAAAATTGTAGCCATCAAGCCAAATATTGAATTCATACAAAGATATCAGATCATTTAAGTTTACAGGTTGAGTCATGAGAAGTAAAGTGAAATAAACAGTGGAATAAATATTGAACACATGTACATAACAAGGTGCTAAATGGCATGGAAAGCCAGATGATCACCTTAAATCTGTCAGTGTTGAGAGAGAAACACTGCCCCATATTAGTAGTAATTGATATTAGCTGCTTTAGTCCTAATTGATGGCCTATAAAGGCCAGACTGCACACAGGAAAGACTTGGGTAAAAGCAAAGAAATCTCTCAAGATCTTCGTGATCTTATTGTTGAAAAACATTTTAATGGGAATGGTTAAGGGCGCATTTCCAGAATGCTGAATGTTCCTGTGAGCGCTGTGGGGGCCATTATCCAGAAATGGAAAAAGCATCAATTCACCATAAACGGGATACGATCAGGTGCTCCATGTAAGATGACTTTCTGAAGAGTCCAAAGAATAATCAGGAGAGTTTTCAGAGAGCCAAAAAAACACTCGGGCAGAACTTCAGGAAGACCTTACATCAGCAGGTACTGTTGTTTCTAAGAAAACCATAAGCAATGCACTGAACCACTGTGGCATCCATGCACGCTCACCATGCAAGACTCCATTGCTGTACAAAAAGCATGTTGAAGTTCGGTTAAAGTTTGCAAAACAACATTTGGACAAGCCTGTGGATGATTGGGAGACTATAGTATGGTCAGATGAAAGCAAAATTTAACTTTTGGGCAGTTATACTACACACCATGTTTGGAGAAGAAATAGCACTGCCCACCACCCCAAGAACACCATAGCAAAAGTTAAGTTTGGGGGTGGAAGCTTCATGGTTTGGGGCTGCTTTTCAGCAAGGGGTACTGGCAGACTTCATATTGTTGAAGGCAGGATGAATGGAGAAATGTACCGGAATATTCTGGATAAAAATCTGAATATCTATATACCAGAAAGCTGAAAATTAAGAGGGTGGACATTTCAGCAAGACAATGATCCCAAACGCAAGGCCAAGGAAACAATGAAGTGGTTTTAAAGAAAGAAAATCAAGTTGTTTGAATGGGGAAGTCAATCACCTGACCTACCTCTCATCAAAATCTATAGAGAACTTTAGATCAAAGTTCATAAAAAAAAGGTCCAAGGAACCGTCAAGCTTTAAAGACCGTTTTTGGAGAAAAATGGACCAAAATCACTCCTGAGCAATGCAGACGACTGGTCTCTCCATACAAGAGGCATCTAGATGCTGTAATCACCCAAAAAGGCTATTCTACAAAGTATTAAATAAAGTGTGTTCGATACCATTTCACTTTATTTGTCATGACTCAACCTGTATACTTAATGTTCTGATTTATTTATATGAATTCAAATTTGGCTTGATGGCTTCATCTGGTGTAAATTGTGTCAATAGCCCACTTAGAAATCCTCTTACTGATAAAAATGTTGATTTGTCAAATACTTATTTCACCTGCTGTAAATGACTAATTCTTTAAGGTCAGGAATTTGACTCTGTGCTTTGCCCCAAGGGTGTTTTTTCTTAAATTTATGGAGCGGTCAAACGATTAAATAAGTTGCATTCCAATAGGATAACATCCAACCAGTGTGGTTTTCGTCAATGATGATTAGCAAAATTATTTTGCTGATGAGCTAAATGTCTCTGTTATGATGAAAACTTGACTAGATGCACACAAGTTTCCGTTGACGAGACGAGAGTGGATGAAAATGTTAATGGGTGTTCCGGATATGATACATACTTGGTGCACCTCACGCATGCGCGCTGCCCGTACAACCTCCAAAAGAGGAACAGACAGAAGTGCTCAAAATATGAGCGGAAACCAGAAGAAAGCACTTCCTCTCAGTCCGCTAGGTTTAACCTCAACCTAATAAGTCGAACCTATTATGTCAGTTCAGTGGGAGTGACGGCTCTCTCCCCGTTTCGATCTTTCAACATAATTAACACATATGAATATTAAAATTAAGATTAATATTTCTGTAATAGTAATTACCTTAATGATTAAATTGTATCCATCACATGGGGGGGACGGTTACAAGTTCAAAATGCTGACATTTCAGCTTTTCATGATTCGTGACCGTAATCTCTCATTCAAAATATAAATAGTCCTCCTCCACATGTTATCCTTGTCAGGTCACTCCCGTTACCTGACATGCTGCGCACATGTTCTGCACGAGGCACGAAACAATACTTCTCCTTTGTAGAAATGTATTGGCATCTATGCACAAGCAACTTAGAGGAGACGGGCAAGGGAATATCTGGAAAGAGTCAACTCGCAAAGCACTTTTGCATAAAACTATTAAAATATTTTCTCTAAAACACTCATTTGACATCAAAATAAGCTCAATCACCACTGGCTTCTTTCTGGTTCTCTTATAACACTTATTGTTGTTGAAGTAATTCATTGTAATGAAGTTGTTGAATTTATTAAACTTCCAGGGGACTTAAAGTTGGAGTTTTTTTTAATCATTAATTGATAAAAGAAATAGGTTGTCCTTTTTTAGTTTTCGTTTTAAAAATGAAAATTAAGTGAATGAATGATGCACAGATTCTCAAAGATGAATTTTCCTTTTCCTCCTTTGCTTGCATGAGCTTGTCCCTCATACTCTGATTTTTCCATTCAAAAATGGGCTTTGAATAATTCGAAGATGATCAGTAGTAAAGCACTTTGAATTGTCACTGTGTAATGAACAGTTTTATACAATTGCCTCACCTTGCCTAAATTGCCATCATCATTTCACTCTTGTGCAATATAAGTAATTCCATGCTTTCTTTCATAGTTTCAGAGGAAATCTATTATAGGCATGACTTGAAATGACTAGGTGTGTCATGTTAACCAGTGGTGTCATTTTACTTCTTTCTAAAATATCCTCCGTGCCATGCAACCGGGCAATGAAATCTGCTGCGGGTATTCCTTCCAAGTCAGTGAATTTGTTAGATAAACAATATCACTGTTGTATTTAAATATTTGAAAACTGACATTCAACTCAACTCCTGGTTCAGGCTCTGGTCCTCTCACGTCTGTAATGCTCTCCTAGTAGGACTTCCAGCAAACGTGCTCAAACCTCTGCAGATGATCCAGAACTCTGCAGCTAGTCTTATCTTCAAGAAACCAAAGCAAGCTCATATTACTCCCCTCTTCTTCACACTTTTCTGGCTTGCCATTGCAGTTTGTGTGAAATTCAAATCACTGATTCTGGTGTTCAAAACAATTTCCAAATCAGTCCCTGTTTACATCCACAAGCGCATACATGCCTACATGCCCTCCAGAAGCCTGCGCTCAGAGAAGGAACAGCAACTCATGGTTCCATCCCACAAAAGCAGAAGATCTCTCAGCAGAACCTTCTCTCTTACTGTCCCTGGCTGCTGGAACAAACTCCTGATCCGGTCAGGAAAGCAGCAACACTAAAAGTTTTCAAAAAGCAACTGAAACCTCTTCTCTTCAGGGAACACCTACTATATCCATCTATCTATCTATCTATCCATCCATCTATCTCTATCTATCTATCTAGAGAGAGATAGAGATATAAAACCTTTTTTCCTCTGTCTTTATTTTCATCCTGCTATGGTTTATTGATCAGTTGATACAACTTCTATTATGAGAAGCTGAGATAGACTTTGACTGTTTAACAAATTGCATATTGTCTCTCCTCTACTGTAAGTCCCTTTGGATAAATGCGTAAATGTAAAATTTAATCGGATACACTCACTGCAGTTTCTGTGAAAGAGGAACATGCATTCCTGTGACCGTGAAGAATAATCCCTGTCAATGAGATGCTTCCTTTTACTTTGGGGAGTAGTCCATTTTGAATGACGCTGTGTGGTTGGACTAAACAAAAGAAACATTCAAAGATGTTTGCATCCTTTTGACCTTTCAATATTGGCTTTATCATAACATATTTCATTGTTTGTTCTCTTGTCAGCATGCTCTTTTGATGCACACGAGATATTACAGAGCTTATGAAGTCCACAGGTACCATTAAAGTTTTAGTACCTTGCTCTTCTTGTCTCTTCCTATAGGAGATCTGTGAGCGGTAGTATAAGTGGTAGCAGTTATTCTGGCTCCAGCTCACGCTCTGGTTCTCGTTCCTCCTCGGCCTCAGCCTCACGGTCTGGCTCTCGCAAATCTAGGTAAATGCTACACACAGGTTGGAGGAGCTCCAACAAACAGCTGTCTATGTAGGTTTAACTGAAAGTCTGTGCTGTTCTCTAGGTCTCTGTCTGTCAGCAGCGTGTCGTCCGTCTCCTCCGCCTCCTCCAGCAGTAGCTCAGTCAGGAGCGCTGACTCTGATAATATGTACGCTGACCTGGCCAGTCCGGTGTCCTCTGCCAGCTCACGTTCACCCACTCCAGGCCATGCCCGTAAAGACAGAGGCCCTCCACGTGAGAGGGGTCCCAACAGAGGCAGAGGTACCTCTGATAAACCAGATAAAAGCTGTAAATAGTTATTCAGATGGAAAGATTTTGCTGATCTTAAAAAAGACCTTAAAATTTGGGTTTGGTTTTTAAACACAATACCAAGTAAAATTATTACTGTTAATTCATCTTGTTCTGTTAGAAAAATTGTCTATAAAACTTTAAAAACTTTATAAAAATAAGCTAAAAGAATGAGTTGAATCTAATATGATTTACATAAAATGGGCAAATTCAATATATTGTTTATTACTAAGGTTTTCTTGAATCAAGCTATTTTGTTTGAGATTGTCTCTTACAATCACAGCCTTTTTTAGTTTACCTGGTTTTTACCTACTCTTATTACAAAAGGGTTTTCTGCTCTGAAAATTGGTTTAGGAACACATATTTGGTCTCTTTCTATAGAAGATCCTTAGATGTTTTGTAAAATGCAATTAAAAGTTCCTTTGTTAGAAGTTAACACACATTTTTTTTATTCAGTTTTTAAAACGAATTTATGAAAACAATAATTTTCTCCATTACGCATCAATGATGTAAGTTATTGATTTCATTGTAGAAAATAAAAAATTAGATTGTTAAAATTATTTCGATTTAATCAGCATAAACATTATTCCACGTCTCCGCAAAACATTTTAGTGTTTGTATTTTATTTTTAGTAAGGGTTCTAAAATTAAAAATTGTACAATAGCAACACAATTTCAGATACAACCACTCCTTTAAGACATATACGTAAGGCATGTCTGAACATAAAGTTGCCACATAATAATGTATTGATTTTCATGTAGTGTGATTAATAAATGTAAAATATTAAGTTACAAAGTTGTCAAACAAATGCTGCTGGATATTTTTTGTTAAAGTACTACATTGATTCTAACATAATCATGATCACATGAAGGAAAACCTGCAAAGAAAGAGGAGCCCTTCAAAGACGAAAGGAAGCGAGTAGACCCATCTGGTCTCCCACCCAAAGGCATCTCTGAGCTCCCAAGACCTGGCAGTAGAAGTCAACCCATGCATCCCCAACCAATGGGTCCTCCACCTGCATATGGCTCCCACAAGGACATCAAACTCACTCTTCTCAATAAGGTAAATGAGGAAACAGCCAAAAATCATCAGCTCTGTGTGATGGTTAATTGATACCACTTATTCTTCCTTGACCGACAGCAAACTGACAGAAGTAATAGGAAGAGGTTTTTCCCTGGTGATAAAGAGAGACCCCCTTCACCTGTCAGCAAGAGGATGGCACTGTCACCTGATAGAGGTAAAACACAACTTTCCCCTCCCTTAGAAACCCCCTCCAGAAAGCAGAAATAAGACAGAAGAAATCCACCTCCCTGTAGTTCCTCAAGCATTGCTATCAAATATTTCCACAGGGCGAGATCGGAGAATGCCTGGTCGACCCCCGCTTTCTCCTAGAATGGAACGGCCCAAACCACAGGGTCCTCGTCCCATGCTACCACAAGGAGAAAGGTACCCACTTCTATTTTTTTCCTCAAACTGTGCAGCTCTTAAGCTGTATAGCTGTGTTTTCATTGTGAAATCAAAAATATGAAATTCCATGTCAATCAGTGTTTTATACGAGTACCATAAGAATAAGTCAATGCCTCCCAGTCCTCCAGCAGCAAGTGACCAATGTTGTTGCTGCAAATTAAATTCAACCAATGTAGCTCTTGTTGTATTTTGGCAAATGAAACACTGACATGGGATAACCAAAAAGTGCATTTATTTCCTTATTTGCGTTTTTAAAAGAAAAATAATCCGTCCATAGAATAATGTTCAAATGAAGCCCCCAGATGGATGCTGTACGATTATGACAAACCTTCATATTTGATGGACCACATGCTGGTGAGGTGATTAGCACCAGACCTGCTCATTTGTGAGGTTGCATGAAGCCCTGGATCTGCGGGATCCAGGGCTTCATGCGACCTCACAAATGAGCATGAATGGTCTCCACATCTGTATGGGTTTTTTTACTCTGTGCACTCAGTTTTTTCCTTCTACAACATGCACACATAAAATAAGTGAATTGCGCACATGAAATATCAGTTCACCAAACAGCACCCCAAAACACAATAAAACAAGTGATTTAGGTCAGTACACGGACAAATGAAAACAACTGAGACTAAATAAATCCATTAAAGCTGCACGATATGGCAATTTTTTTTTTTTTTTTTTACAAATTTCGCATTTTTTGGTCAGATTTTTGAATAGTGATTACTATAAAACTAATAAGCCAACTCAAAAGGATATTAAGAAAAAATACACAAACATGTTTGTCATGGTGCTCAAATGGGTGCGAAGGTGTGTAAAACTACAACTTTATGATAAACCCAAACTAACATGTTTATATACTCTGGAATTGCTCTGTGTTGTTGAATTAAACAGAATTAAACTAATACTTTCACATCCTCTTTCGAAACCTCTCATAGAAAAAAACATTATTTTCTAAACTCATAGCCATTATAATCCTGATGATAAAAAAATATGTTGGCATGGTTTATGATTACTTTAGTATCAGGGTATTTGATGCAAGATATTTGGTAGCACAAACTGAACAGATTCAACACAAAAACATACTTTAGTCACAAAGGTTTAAGAAGATAGAAAGAGATGAGATGAGAGGATAGGAGATGAGAGGGGAGAAGAGCGATGAGATGAGAGAGGATAGAAAGAGATGAAAAGATAGAAAGAGATGAGATGAGAGAGGATAGAAAGAGATGAAAAGATAGAAAGAGATGAGATGGTAGAAGATAGAGAGAGATGAGATGAGAGAGGATAGAAAGAGATGAAAAGATAGCGAGAGATGAGATGAGAGAGGATAGAAAGAGATGAGATGAGAGAGGATAGAGAGAGATGAGAGGATAGAAAGAGATGAAGAGAGAGGATAGAAAGAGATGAAAATAGAGAGAGATGAGATGAGAGAGGTTAGAAAGAGATGAATAGATAGAAAGAGACGAGAGGGGAGAAGATATAGAGAGATGAGAGAGGATGGAAAGAGACGAGATGGAAGAAGATAGATAGAAAGAAATGAAAAGATAGAGAGAGATGAGATGGGAGAAGATAGAGAGATGAGATGAGAGAAGATGGATA
Organism: Danionella dracula; assembly: GCA_900490495.1. NCBI lineage: Eukaryota > Metazoa > Chordata > Actinopteri > Cypriniformes > Danionidae > Danionella > Danionella dracula. The sequence continues at coordinate 3,677,278 of UELW01000622.1, forward strand.
GAAAGAAATGAAAAGATAGAAAGAGATGAGAGGGGAGAAGATAGATGAGATGAAAAAGGATAGAAAGAGATGAAAAGTTAGAAAGAGATGAGAAGAGAGGATAGAAAGAGATGAAAAGATAGAAAGAGATGAGATGAGAGAGGATAGAAAGAGATGAGATGAGAGGGGATAGAAAGAGATGAAAAGATAGAGAGAGATGAGATGAGAGAGTATAGAAAGAGATGAGATGGGAGAAGATAGAGAGAGATGAGATGAGAGAGGATAGAAAGAGGTGAAAAGATAGAGAGAGATGAGAGGGGAGAAGATAGAGATGAGATGAGAGAGGATAGAAAGAGATGAAAAGATAGCGAGAGATGAGATGAGAGAGTATAGAAAGAGATGAGATGGGAGAAGATAGAGAGAGATGAATAGATAGAAAGAGACGAGAGGGGAGAAGATATAGAGAGAAGAGATGAGAGAGGATGGAAAGAGATGAGATGAGAGAGGATAGAAAGAGATGAATAGATAGAAAGAGACGAGAGGGAAGAAGATAGAGATGAGATGAGAGAGGATGGAAAGAGATGAGATGGAAGAAGATAGAGAGATGAGATGAGAGAAGATGGATAGAAAGAAATAAAAAGATAGAAAGAGATGAGGGGAGAAGAAAGATGAGTTGAAAGAGGATAGAATGAGATGAGAGGATAGAAAGAGATGAGATGAGAGAGGATAGAAAGAGATGAAAAGATAGAGAGAGATGAGATGAGAGAGGATAGAAAGACATGAAAAGATAGAGAGAGATGAGATGGGAGAAGATAGAAAGAGATGAATAGATAGAAAGAGATGAGAGGGGAGAAGATAGAGATGAGATGAGAGAGGATGAAAAGAGATGAGATTAAAGACGATAGATAGATAGAAAGAAATAAAAAGATAGAGAGAGATGAGATGGGAGAAGATAGAGAGATGAGATGAGAGAAGATGGATAGAAAGAAATGAAAAGATAGAAAGAGATGAGATGGGAGAAGATAGAAAGAGATAAGATGGGAGAGGATAGAAAGAGATTAAAAGATAGAGAGAGATGAGATGAGAGAGGATAGAAAGAGATGAAAAGATAGAGAGAGATGAGATGAGAGAGGATAGAAAGAGATGAGATGGGAGAAGATAGAGAGATGAGATGAGAGAGGATAGAAAGAGATTAGATGAGACAGGATAGAAAGAGATGAATAGATAGAAAGAGACGAGAGGGAAGAAGATAGAGATGAGATGAGAGAGAGATGGAAAGAGATGAGATTAAAGACGATAGATAGAAAGAAATGAAAAGATAGAGAGAGATGAGATGGGAGAAGATAGAGAGATGAGATGAGAGAAGATGGATAGAAAGAAATGAAAAGATAGAAAGAGATGAGAGGGGAGAAGATAGAGAGAGATTGCAAAGAGATGAGAGAAGAGAAGCAAAAATAAAAGATTGTTGTGTCCTTGAATACTTTAAACATCTTGGAGCAAATATCTCTTGTATTTGAAATGGATGAAGAAACCTTTTTTTCTGTCCATCAGAAAGCGTCCTTTATCTCCGCCTGTCAAGTCATCTGGCAAGGGTCCTTCTACCATGTCTGCAAGTAAACCTGCTCCCGCGCCAACGCCTGGCCCAGCCTCGACTTCTGCTTCAGCTAAACCAAGCAGCACGCTTTCGCGTCGTGAGGAGCTTCTGAAACAGTTAAAGGCTGTCGAGGATGCCATTGCTCGCAAACGGGCTAAAATCCCTGGAAAATAATGAACAAACTTCTGGGACATCCATTTTCTCAACTTCTTGTGCTGGCCTGAAGTGAAGCAAGGGGAACCTTTGTGAACGCTAAAGGCATCCCATAATTGTCTTGGGGGAACAGAGGCCACCAAACTGAGATTGCACTCAGAGAGAGGTTGCCAGGATTTTAAAATAAAATCGAAAAGGGCCATTGTTTGCTAGTTTTTCAAGTTGTGAGTCTCTCATGTAGTGCATCTTAAACATAACTTTGTTTTCTCTTCATCCAGCAGTAATCACTTCCTTCATATTCTGGATGCTTTTCTCCAGCTCCTCTCATGTTATTATGTCAGCTTCAGAGCTTCAAGGAGAATTCCAAACTGCCTTTTACAGAAGTCCAAGAATCCATTTCTGTGTCAAACACTTGCTGTTCTCACCATGTAAAACACAATCCAGAATACCTGTTGCTTAATGTGTATGATTCTAGAGAACCAATGACCGTGATGTGAAGTGATTGCTTTTTTTAAGATTCTGCATTGTTGTTCCTCTCCTATTAGTTCTAGGCAGACCCTGCATTTTATTTGTCCCTTGGTTTTAGTTAAGTGTGAGAGGCTTCTATGGGGACGCCTGGAGATGAGAATAATTCAGTCTTGCTTTTTGTGACGGAAAAAAAGCTTCTAAATAAACTATTTTGATAGAGAGAGATTAAAGTCGCTATGATTCCCTTGATATTAAACTGGTATGCAGACCAAGAAGACTGAAACAAACTTGTAGAAAATGTTTTGAGGATTTCAAATGTCAATATTTTTACACTGTAAGGCCACTACACACTTTAGGAAAGAGGCAAGAGACTGTGCAAATTAAGTTTTGGACCTCATGTTACAACACGCTGAAACCAATATTCATAATCAGACTGCAATTTGTATGCCCATATGTGACCTGTATCGGACATCTGAAAATGGTCTGAAAAGGTCTGAAAAGCTCAATTCCAAAAAAAAGTTATCCATATGTTCCAATACCCATCAGAGTTTTTGCAATGCAGCCTCAGTCTGAACATTATTGTTGAATTTTGCTCTGCGTTGGGTCATCAAGCGCCATTCAAACATGGTTTCTCACAGATAAGAGTCGCTGGAGAAAAGGAGCTCCTTGTGCAGATGCTGAGAGAGAAGATGGAGAAATGAGATGAAAAAAGATTTGCGCGAAAGAGAAGATGAAGAAAGAGAGCGAGATTGGAGGAAAGATATTTGAGAGAGATGAAAGAAAAGATATGAGTGGGAAAAGCCTTAGGTAATTCTTTATGATACCCTACTTCTTCAGATCTGAAAACCTACAAAAGCATGACATCATTTTCTGACTCGGCTGATTTTTTACATTCTTGGCATGAGGATCATGTTAAATAGTAACACACGGTCATGTGCTAAATAATCATTAATAATCTCCTGTGATCAACCCATCGTCATGACATGAAATGTTTGAAATTGTTAAGCCATTTGGTTTAGTTTCTGCTTGGTGTTTAGGGTTCTTAAAACATTATAAAGTAGAAGTATTCACAGTCTTTTGAAAGAGTTTTTCCCATTTAGAGAATGTGATGTTTGAGTGCTGAAATTTTTCAATCAGTTTCATTCACACTGATTGCAAAAGCCTACCTTTCACATTCTCAGCACTGAGTAGAGCCTGGAAGAAGCTTAGGGAACTCTTGGTGTTTATTGATAGAGGATGTTTGGAAATTCACTGGGTCTTGTCCAGACATGGCAACCCCATAGATAACAAAGACATTTTTAGTTAATGAATGCCCTGTTATTTAGAGTTTGTACAATAGACTACAGGCTTACCTCTACATTCAACATTTCTGGAATTTCTGAAGGTCACAAAAAGGGAGTTCTTTGTGTTTGTAATAGTTCTGGATCTTTGATTTTGTTGGTGGCATTAAGGTCTATTGATTCAAAACACTTTTTATTATATTCGTGGCACTTTATTGTTGGCGTCTGCTATACAAGATAGATTGTTTGCTGACTGGGGAAAAAATATTATAGGATGACATGTCAGTTTACAGCCTGATTTATCAAAAAAAAAAAAGAAGAAAATGATCACAATAAGAATAAGAAGAAAGTTCACAATAAATCTGGAGGCAGGTACAGCTTTGTTCCTGGGTGAGGCATGGTGCAAAATTGCTGTATCTTTTTTAGAAGAAACATTTTTAATAGGGCACAAGCACTGCACGACAATTAATGTCAGTTTGTTTTGTGACTTTGGGTGTTAAAATAAATAATTACGAATGCACAAGAAAGCAGGCACCCACATGCCATAGGTTTTTTGGAAGTCCATTTTTGCCATGTTCAAAAATATAAAATGGCTGTTAAGTCGTAATTTAGAAAAAAATATCTACAAATTTAGAGATAAAAATTAAAGTAAAGAATGTAAAGGCTAAAAACTTTTGAGATATGTTCGACATTTGGACTCAAGAAGTCGAAACAATGAGATAAAATGTTGAAATTTTGACTTGGGAAGTGGAAATTGTGAGACTAAAAAAATATAGTTTGACTTTTGGAAGCCAACATTTTTTAGGTAAAATTTAATTTAAATAATAAGAAATCTATATTTTGAGAATGTGTGTTCATGTAGTTAAAAGTAGATTGGACTTCAACGAGTCAAAATTTGTCTTGAGGTATAAAATTTAACTTTTAATTTAAAATTTCATCTTCCTAAGTCAAAATTTTGACCTTTTAAAGCCACATTTATTTTCTTTTTTAATCCAGAGAAAATATGCTTCCATAAAGTTTGGAGCCGATGAAAAGATTAGTTTTTTTTTCTTGCTGAAACACTCAAGCTCAGCACTCTAAATAATCAAATTACACCTTGATTTAATCTGCAGATGTTTTCATCTCAACTGGCACATGGGCAAAGGCTTTTTTTCCCCCTTGACCTCTTTTTCTCTAACAAATTAAAATACTTAATAAAAACATATCTTTTTTGCAATAAAAATACATTTGTTCAATATTTGTCTGCAATACTTGAAATCATAACAACTAAAAGATGCACAAAATCTGTGTCCTGTAATCAGTAGCACTATAGACTAGAGGAGCTCCAGAAGGTCACTAATATATGACCATCCAATAATGTTAGAGTGAAAAAATGTATCTAGTTTACTGTTATCCAACATTGTAAGCAAATTTAATTAATGCTTTTTTGCTTTTAGATTTTGAGAAGTATTTTACCCGCCTACTATCATCCAACTAGAATCGGTTTGGCCTTTCTCTCTAAAAGAAGGTATTCAGTCAAGTTACTGAAAAGTCCTGTAACAATTTTAAGAGAAACTTAACAGAAAGATGGTGCAGTAGTGGAGTTGTTTGTGTATCTGGACGTTTGGTGGTTTGATCCCAGCTAGGGTAATTCTAGCGTTGTAGCCCTGGGCGAGCCACTTCACCCACATTGCCCTGTAGGGACGTGTGTGCCTGGTGGTGGGCAGGAGGTCTTAGGCTTGGTTGGTGGCCACGTCCTGTCAGACAGCTCCACATTCACACTAGAGTGTGAATGTGGAGCGAATGAATAATGCACTAAACATTCTAAAGCGGCTTTGAGCTCTGGAAAAGCGATATATAAATTGAACATATTATTATTGTTATTACTATTATTACAATAGAATGCAAGTCTGTCACTATTTACTGGCACTGATGAGACTGATGTGGTTACTTAATTACAATACAAAGCCATATCTGCTTGTTTCTAAATCATTATAGACAGTTTTCACTTTAAACGCAGTATTTTACATGCATATTTGATCATTTACATGGAAATGCACTCATCAGCCACTTTATTAGATACGCCTGTCCAACTTTTCAATAACAGAAGTTTCTATTCAGCCAATCACAAGGCAGCAACTCACTGTATTTAGGTTTAGATATGGTTAAGATGATCTGTTGTGGTTCAAAGCGAGCATCAGAATGGTGAAGAAAATGGATTTAAGTGACTTTGAATGTGGCATGTTTGTTGGTGACAGAGGCCTGGTCTGAGTATTTCAGGAACGGCTGATCTACTGTGATTTTCATGCACAACCATCTCTAAGATTTGCAAAGGACAATCCGAAAAAGATAAAATATCCAGTGAGGAGCAGTTCTGTGGCTGCAAAGGCCTGGTTGAGGCCAAGGTCAGAGGGGAATGGCCAGACTGGTTCGAGCTGATGAAGAGACAACAGTAACTCAAACCACTTATAAGTAACCATTTGTTACAGCCAAGGTAGTCAAAAGAGCATCTCTGAACACATCCAACCTGAGACAGATGGGCTACAACAGCAGACCACCAGACCGGGGCACTCCAGTCAGTTAAGAATTGGAAACTAAGGCTACAAGTCATTCAGGACAATGCAATAAAAAATGTAACAAAAGGCGATTGCAAAAACGTTGCCTGGTCTGATGAATCTCAATTTCTTTTACAGCATTGGGAATTTGTAATCTCCCACATGAAAGCATGGGTCCATCCTGGCTTGTATCAAGGATTCAGGCTGCTGCTGGTGTAATGTTGTGGGGGATATTTTCTTGGCACAGTTTGGGCCCATTAGTGTCAATCTAGCATCGTGCCTTTAAAGCGTGAATCTGGCTTCACTCTGGTTTCTTGTGTTCACTCTACTCAAATGGCCTCCACAGTCACCAGATCTCTATCCAGTAGAGCAGCTTCAGGAAGTGGTGGAACGAGAGATTCGCATCATGGATGTGCAGCCGTCAAATCTGCAACAACTGCATGATCTCGTCATGTCAATCAATATGGAGCGCTCTCTTTAACCGATAGATTGAATTAAATGAAATTGTGGCAGATGATCATGGAAGACACACACAGGTGTATGACAAATTATATACATTTGTGCTAGTCCAAATATTTGGAGATCATTGAAAACGGCTCTGATAAACACCCTACAACTGTTTACAATATAAACAATATATTAAAAATTACATTTTTGTAATGTTTCTCTTCGAGGAAAATACAGGTATTTAGCTTTTCTTTTGTTAAAAAAAATGAATTCCTGTTGCTTCATGACATTGAATTAACGTTTTTTGGATGAGCAAAAAAGATGTTGAATAAACGTCAACTGAAACATTGCTTCAAATTAGTTTTCTTTCTAAAATATGTGCATATGTGCTGTTTGGGTGCATTATGGGGTAAAATGCAAATTTTTGTCCATTATTTAACTATTTCTGCATAATATTAAAAATCTAAAGGTGAGAGCAAAATGAGTGTCTAAACAGGTGGTTTTGTTATTGTATGTTGATTGTTTAAAAAGCTATCAAAACAAGTTTTCAGACAAATTTAGATTAAATTTAAAAAGCAATTTAACTTGTTCTGTATGCAACAGAGAATTAAATGTACTGGATTTCAACACTTCAAATATAGCTTTAAAAAATCTGTTTTCAAAAATAAAAATGGTATTTTATCCTATTTTTGAGAAAATGTGTGGGCTTGATTTTCTGCTACAATTTAATTTGGATATTGGCAAGATTCTAGTTTGATTAAACAACTTTAACTTTCTGTGTGGCTAATATATAAACAAAATATCCCCCAAATGAAGTGTATGATTTAAAATACCAGACATATCTTATTTTAACACAAATCTCTTTTCCCAAATTTGGGTTGATGACAGTACTCTATTTGTCCGACAATTGCACAGTGTAAATGGTCATCTCTTCAGCTGCCAAATTTCTTTAAAGGTATAATATTCATTTTACACCGAAAGAATACTGCTTTGTGCAATTGAGCAGTGCTATAACTTTAGGTTTGTCTAAAAGTACTGATATAAAATAATTATGGTTTAAGTCTGACGTTATGGTCAATGGAATAAGTTTTACTGACAAAAGAGGGAACAATTGCTTCATCAGGGACTTAATACAAAATAAATATAATACATTTAAATGTTCATGTATAATACAATAACATGTAACAGTTATATCCCAATGACAACTAAAGAAATACCAATTACTGTAAACTACTGTTCCAGAATTGGATCTGCAGATTGGAATTGTGCTTGGTTGCTACCTTAAAATTTCTGTATTACTAATAAAGTGAGAGAGATTCTCTTCAAAACCTTTAGATTACAAAATCACATTGTTATTTAAGTCATTATTACAAAAGCCTTTCCCCGAAATACCTCACTGAGATTCTTTCTCCACAAAGTCCTGCCCTGAGCCTCGGATCAGCTCACCAGCTCCTCCTCGAGGTATCAGGTTCAAAGTGGAAGCTTAGTGGGGATCCAGCTTTTCCTGTAGGGGCACCACACATGTGGAACAGGCCCCCACACTGCCCATTTTTTAAATATGCTTAAAACCTCACTTTATATATGTTTGGTGCATTATGAGACTCTGCTGTGCTAGATTTTAGATTCGATTGATGTGCGAACCATGTTGCAATTGCTCGGATTTGTATTTATTTATTTACTGTTATTATTCTTTTCCGTCTATAGGCAGGTTCCTGAACATGCACAAAAAGTCACAGATATTGCACATGCAAATTAACACCTGCTATAGGTTCAAAATGTGAGTTAAAAAAAAATCTCTATAGCACCAGCTAACACATTTTGGTTGATGGCGTGCAACCCGTTTGTTGTATGTGAATGAAATTTGGTACACTTGTAAAGATAGACCCTTTACAAATATAAACCCTATTTCCAAATAACTCAACAGTTAATTTTCCAAAAACCTCTAAGTATGTGTGTTTTTGCTTGTGCTATACTTTGTAGATTTTTCAGATCATCTCCAAACTACTTCAGTATCACCATAAAGATTTTTTTTCTTTACTTATCCCATTGTTATCATTTCCAAAGGCTGAACATGTTCTCACGACAATACACAATATCAGTCATAGCGTCACCGTGTTTAATTTGGATTGGAAACAGGAACTTCTTGTAGCTCAACCAAGCAACATCCAAGAACAAATTCATATTGCAAAGCACATCAGTCATAGCGCCATCTAGTTCAGTTCAAACGGCTATACGATCAAAGTATTTCTGAAACAGTGAGTGGTCATTGTCTGTAAGGCTGAGAATTGGCCCCATGACCGCTGCTTGCAGCTTAAGTTTTGTTCTTTTTTTTCTTGTTAGTTTCTTTTAAATAGCTTGTAACAATTTTATTGTGCTTTACTTTTTTAGCATTTTAATTACACTTGTTATAGCACTTTACTTAGTCCTAACTATGTCAAAATATTTTACAAATAAAGATGATGATGATGATGATGAAGAACATTTCCATAATACTGTATTGTTCATTTTAAATCTCTTTTTGCTGTCTTGGTTCTTGTTCAATGTTCACTTTATTGTGTTTGTAAGCACTAAATACTGTTAGTTGTTGATTCGATTAAAAAAAGAGCCATTACAAATAAAACCAATTATAACAGTTTATTATAAAGCTTACTCTTTTTTTTAAGAAACTCCATTAACAATGTGTCTTGATGGGGTTTGGGGTGAGCAGGTAAGAATTGATTTTTTTTTTCAGAAAGCCCAATTGTTGACCGATTATGTAATATTTACTGATAAGAGAGCAGAAGCAAATTGCCATAACGATATAAGATCAGTATGTCTGTGTTTACATTTTCCTCCGTGGCGACTTCTTACCATACCTGCTGTGTAATAAAAAAGAGGAAGTCCGGAAAAATAAAGTATTAGTTTCCTCCTGAGGCACGGATTTCCCCAATGGAGGACAGCTCCAGGTCGGCTCGGTATAAATGCAGCGTTCATCACTGGAGGAGTCAGACCGGAGAGCTGTAGCTGACCTGGGGCCAGAGAAACACGCTGTTTGACTCAAGCATCGCCGGGTTCATAACAGCCACCGGATCATGAGGGTATCTTGAAATAGAGTTTAGTGGAATTTATTTATCCTTACAACAGTTCACATCTTAACTGTAGTTGTCTTATGTTTGCAGTCTCTCCTGGTTTGGGGGATGTACCTGCTCGTGTTAGCAGAGAGCAAGATGGAAGCCAGGAGTTTTGGTTCAATCATAGATTGTGAGCACGGCTTCACTAAAGTGAACAAGAAGCTGCTGAAGGGTTTGCTCGGGGGGAGATTCTCTCACCGGCGGCCCGTGCACTCTCACCCAAAGGCGGACTCCTGCGATGCGTTCGTCGGCTCCTCGGAGGATATAAGGCACCGCTCTCTGTCCCCCTGGCGGACTAAGTATGTAGCACACTATAGGATGTATTTTATAATGGTTACAGAAACAGGGAGAAAAGCTTCTCACCCAAGTTTTTTGAGTCAATGAAAGCTGTTTATCAATAATATTCTCAGGGAGTTTATTTGGAGTTGAACGCGCTCGCGTGAATTAAATTGCTTCTCGCTCATTTTTGTTATTTTGATGCTCTTAAAGAAAGAGTGTCTATTTACTAGCTGCAGTTGGTTCAGCCAAACTACTACAGGCTACTTGGTTATGTTAAGAATGCCAGATACAGGCACGAATCTTCACTGATTAAAATATTCGAAGTAAAAATTTAAATCAATAATCTTATATGTTCTTTAAGTTGTATTTTACTTTTAGGGATGGTGACGTCATTTATCATTAACGCATTTAAGATGGGTTTGTTGTAAAAAAAAAAAAGGTGCCTTAGTTATTTACAAATACGTTTTGTATTTGATTGTGAAAGACCTGAATCTTTTGTTTGAGTAGAATATTTTTTTAAACCACCACTGGAAGATATTTTCTTTATTTCTTTATTTTCTTTATTTATGTTTACAACACCTAATAACCAATCTTTTGATTTGACATCTGGTTAGGTGTTTTGTGTTGTGTATGGGCAAAGTTTGACAGTAACACCTATTTCTACAATATCTGATCTTATTTTATGTCATTTGATTTTCACCTCTCTTAAATGTGAAATAAGTGGTTTCTTGTAGCATCTACTCTCGTCCATATTTTAAGTGGCTACACGTTTTGTTTTGGGAAAGAATTTGTGCCAGATATCCTCCGTAGTTGTAAAATGTAAAGAAAAAAAATATATAATATACTTCTTGAAGAACTAATGAAATACCCTTGAATGGATTTCCCTTTATAACAAATGTTGGGTTATCTATAAAATAATCTGACTTCAAATTTGAGTTTTCATATATTCACAACTTAAACATTGATGTTTTACTCTGTTTGTGCCAAGTACATCAATAGCTTTGTTATAAACACCTTAACTAAACAATTTGTTTGCTGCTGGACATCTTTGGTTAGACTTATAATTTTAGTCAAAATGTTTATTGCATTTCATTAAAAGCATTGATCTCCTCCAGGACTAAATAATTTGTGTGTTTCTGATTTCCAGAGAAGTGGAGAAGCAAGACATGTACCCTTCTAAATATGTGGAAGCAGAGTGTCTGTGCGATGGGTGCATCATCAACGGGGTTGAGGATCGAACCTACAACTCTGTTCCTGTGCTCAGAAAACAGCTCTTCCTGAAGAAGGGCTTGTGCCCAAATCAGCAGAAAAAATACTATTTGATTTATGAACTTGTTGAAGTTCCAGTGTCCTGCACTTGTGTAGTCCCAACCAGCAGGCTAGATGAATAGTTAAAACAGAAGACAGTACCTCAAGCAAGTGATGTTTGTTTTAAAATGCATTTCCTGAGGTTTTTACATTGTCTGATATGCTTACATTAGTAAGCTTAAAGGTTGCATGTGTCACATGATTTATTATTAACACTGTTCCTTAATGGAAATATTTCTAGGTTAACACTACTTCATTAAAACGTTGATTATGCACTAATAATAAGTTATTTACTATTTATTGAACATTTTTCGTTTTGTAACGTTTTGTCTTTCAATGAAACTTCGGATGTTATAATTATTCTCCAACTGTAACTGGACACTGTTATTGTTTTCCCTGAATGGTGTTCAAATGCTATTTTGTTGAGTAAAACGATTAAATTATTTGCATCTATCTCTTCGATTGCTATTCCTTCATTTTATTTGAATGTATGTGTAAATTAAATGAAATCGAACCGACGTATAATTGCGCTCACGTGACTTTTATTTTGAAGATATTGTTTTAGTTACGTAGAAACCTTGCGACAAGTTCGCGAAAACATACACATTGCGGTGTGGAACAGAATGACTACTGACATAATAAACTGTCTCAGCGTATTAACTACACCCGTCAAAGGTAAGAGAAATATAGTAAATGCGTGGTTAATAAATGACGCTGCACTAGAGGTTGTCAGTATAACATTAAGCAATATTGAAAACCGTTCTGACATCTATCAACGTCAGTTTCTTTCAGTATTTTGATACTTTAAACGTTACATTTTAACTTTTGAACGTTAATTTCTTTGTTTTAATATCCTGTTCACTAAAGTTACATTTCAAGAATTTTGAGGGATTTGTTTATATCAATTTAAAGTGCTATTATATGTTAACGTTAGTTAATACTGGTTTAAAACGCAATGCGACACCACAATGCCGGGAGTATAAAAAAATATTAACGCCACATGCGACAAAGCACAAACTTAACAATTATTTCAACACTGTCTAATTTTCTTTAAACAACGTTCCTAGAGGGGAACAGCTCTGTACTGTTTAGATGGAACCACAATGAAGCTCAGGTGCCATTATGTCCTACATGCTTTGTGAAGTTAATAGGTTACTTGGAAACCCCTGTTTTAAATTATCATTGTGCTTGTTGAATTTCTTATTAAGTAATAAAAATGAAATCCTGAGCATCAGATGCACTCTGTTTTCCAGAGGTGCACTTGAGTGATGCCCAAAATGGACAAGAAGCACTGGGTTTGGCTCTTCAGAAGAAAATCAAACAGCATCATGAGCGTATGTCTAGCACGGACAAGCTAGCAGAAGTCTGCAAACTTCGGGAAGAGGTCAAAAGAGACATCACCTGGTTCCTCAGTGAAACAGAAGATGTTACTTGGAGCTTTGTGCAGGAGTGTCTTCTCTTGCTGCTCTGCCTGGCACGACATCTTAACTGTCTCATGGAAGACTTTCACAAGAATACCTCTGCTCCGAACCGTGAAACACCTGAAGCAGCACCACCACTTTCTCCAGATGTTCTCAGTGTAGCCCATCAGAAGACTTTGGGTGCTGTGTTGCAGTTTGTGGTCTCTCTGGGTCTATGCCCATATTTGACTCCTGGTGTTGGGGTGTCATTGGGGCTGAGATCTGCCTTCGGGGCAAGTGTAGAAGGGGCAGTACGGCATGATGTTCCCCCAGAAGGGAACCGGCGATTGCTTATTTCTACTAATGTGCTATTGGAGGTGGCTGAACTTTCACCACTAGCTACTCCTGTGTATACTTGTCATCTGGGTGACATTTTGTCTGCACTGTGTCAGTTGGCATATCAACCGATTCGTCCTGATGGAGATGGAACAAAGAGCAGTAAGGTATGTGTTGGGTTAAATGCAGTTTTAAGATATGATGGCAGAATCAATGCACATTGATTTGTTTGTTTGATTTTTCAGTTTTTTTGGTTATTTTATTTTTTTCCTTGTCATCCATAGACTGAAAATACATTCTGTTAGCACGAGACTCAAAAACATATTTGTGAATACTGTCTTGGTCATGTGACCTGTGATGTATTTATCCATCATCTATGTCAGGGGTTCTCAAAATTTTTCATCAACTACCACCTCAGACAAAATGTGCAGCTCCGAGTACCAGCAACAATAAAATTCACACAGTATGGGCCCTACTGTTCAGCTATAGTTAAGTGCAGTTCAATATTAAATTTTATTATGAATAACTCCTAATACTGTGTTACATGAATGCTATGATTTTAGTCAGGCTCTATCTGCATGAGTGCTGTTGCTAACGAGCACCTGGACCGGCTGGAACTAGAATCTGTATCATTGGTCTCTTACATCTTCACTTTTTCTCATCATCGGATGTCATTTGTATCCCTCTCTCCTTCATACCAAAGAATCACAGACTTTTTTATTTGAAGCATGTTCCGTTAGTGACTAATTGAACCGAAACTTTTAATTAACTCAGAGATATGATCGCTCTGCGGGCTGCTTACGGGAGCTTCTTAGCTAGTTCCACATGCGACGCACAACACTTGTTTATTCTAATATATTTCTCCACACACGCACCCACCCACACACACACACACACACACACACCACGCACGCACGCACGCACGCACACACACACACACACACACGTACACTGGTATTTTTGTCTTAGTGGGTATATACGATGTATACTAAGAAAGTTAGTATTAAGGAAACATGGTGGTGGAATGAGGAAGTACAGGACATCATCCAGAGGAAGAGGCTAGCTAAAAAGAAGTGGGACATTGAAAGGACTGAAGAAAGTAGACAGGACTACAAGGAATCACAGCGCAGGGTGAAGAGGGAGGTGGCAAAGGCTAAACAGAAGGCATATGATGAGTTGTATGCCGGGTTAGACACGAGGGAAGGTGAGAAGGAATTGTACAGATTAGCGAGACAGAGAGACAGAGATGGGAAGGATGTGCAACAGATAAGGGTGATTAAAGATAGAGATGGAAGGGTTCTAACAAGTGAGGAGAGTGTGCAGAGAAGATGGAAGGAGTATTTTGAGGAGTTGATGAATGAGGAGAATGAGAGGGAAAGAAGGGGGGAAGAGGTGAACATTGTAGAGGAGGAAGTTGAAAAGATTAGAAAGGATGAGGTGAGGAAGGCTCTGAGGAGAATGAAGAGTGGAAAGGCTGTTGGTCCAGATGACATCCCTGTGGAGGTGTGGAAGTGTCTAGGAGAGACAGCAGTGGAGTTCCTATCTAGGTTTTTCAACAGGATTCTAGAGAGGGAGAAGATGCCTGAGGAATGGAGGAGAAGTGTCCTAGTGCCAATCTTTAAGAACAAGGGTGATGTGCAGAGTTGTAACAACTACAGAGGTATAAAGTTGATGAGCCACACAATGAAACTTTGGGAAAGAGTAGTGGAAGCTAGGCTAAAAAGGGAAGTGGATATTTGCGAGCAGCAGTATGGCTTCATGCCCAGGAAGAGCACTACTGATGCAATTTTTGCTCTGAGAATGCTAATGGAGAAGTACAGAGATGGTCAGAAGGAGCTGCACTGCGTCTTTGTGGACTTAGAGAAAGCGTATGACAGGGTGCCGAGAGAGGAGCTATGGTCCTGTATGAGGATGTCAGGAGTGGCAGAGAAGTAAGTCAGAGTAGTTCAGGATATGTATGAGAGGAGTATGACAACAGTGAGATGTGCTGCAGGTCAGACGGAGGAGTTCAAGGTGGAGGTGGGGCTACATCAAGGATCGGTTGTGAGTCCCTTCTTGTTTGCTATGGTGATGGACAGGTTGACAGATGAGGTCAGACAGGAATCTCCATGGACAATGATGTTTGCAGATGACATTGTAATCTGTAGTGAGAGTAGAGAGCAGGTGGAGGGACACCTGGAAAGTTGGAGGTCTGCTCTAGAAAGAAGAGGAATGAAAGTCAGTCGTAGTAAGACAGAATACATGTGTTTGAACGAGAGGGAGGGAAGAAGAACAGTGAGGTTACAGGGTGCTGAGGTCAAGAAGGTGTAGGAGTTTAGGTATTTGGGGTCAACAGTCCAGTGCGACGGGGAGTGTGGAAAAGAGGTGAAGAGGCGAGTGCAGGCAGGTTGGAGTGGGTGGAGAAAAGTGTCAGGGGTGTTGTGTGACAGAAGAGTGTCAGCAAGAATCAAAGGAAAGGTGTACAGAACAGTAGTGAGACCAGCTATGATGTATGGGTTAGAGACTGTAGCAGTGAGGAAGAGACACGAGGCAGAGATGGAAGTAGCAGAGATGAGGATGTTGAGGTTCAGTTTAGGAGTGACAAGGATGGACAAGATTAGGAACGAGCATATCAGAGGAACAGCTCAGCTTGGTTGTTTTGGAGACAAAGTCAGAGAAGCCAGATTGAGATGGTTTGGACATGTGCAGAGAAGGGATAGTAGTTATATTGGTAGAAGGATGTTGGAGATGGAGCTGCCAGGCAAGAGGGCGAGAGGAAGGCCAAAGACAAGTTATATGGGTGTGCTGAAGGAGGCCATGAAGGTAATTGGTGCAAGAGTAGAGGATACTGAGGCCAGAGTTAGGAGGAAACAGATGATTTGCTGTGGCGACTCCTAAACTGGGAACAGCCGAAAGAAGAAGAAGAAGAAGAAGACTAAGAAAGTTAGTATAGACAGAAATACACACAAACAGAATTGACCTTCACGTACCTCTAATGGACATCGGCGTACCACTAGGGGGTGTTTAAGTACCACCAGTGGTATGTGTACCACGGTTTGAGAACCACTGATCTATAGCATAAGCATTCAAACATTCTTTGCCGCACTCTGCTGGTCACATAAAAATGGCTTCACATTCTGGCTGCCCTGTTTAGTGGAGATTCTGTTTCTCAAATGTTTGCTTTCTTTAAATGAGTTTGAATCACAATTTGTTCTTAATTACTTCTCTATTATTTTGTTCAACTGAAACTTCAATCACATTTAGCACACAATGCTATAATGTGTTTTTAAAGCCATGATCTCAAGTGGCAGGTAAGGAAGAAATCCTTCAATCAGCTTGATTGGATTGCATATTCTTTCTCGCTCATGTTGGTCTAACTGTTTTCTCTAACCTATAATAAAACCATGCCTCGTTTATTTATCATGTGTAGTGGGTATATTGTGCTTTACTAATCTTGAACTCAATTGGAAGTTTAGATGTGCATCCATCAGCCTCTTAGTGAGCAATGCTAATATTTTCTTTATATAAACACATGTTTTTATCCTATTCTGTAATGAAAATATACCTAAATGTATAATATGTCCACTAATACATACCATTAATAGTTTTGGCAGGATATTGTTCTTTAAGTAAGGGGTCACGTGAGCTTGTGAGCTACAGTCAACAAAAAGTATATCTGCTAACCCACTTCTTCCTGCCTGCCACCTGTGTGGGTGTGTGCATATTTATTCCCTGAACCTATTTCACCAATGCCAATCAACGTATACTACTTTATTACAGCACGAGGAAGAATAGCCATTAAAATACATTATATTTACACAAGTATTGTTTCTTGGTTCTACTTCACCTCAGGGTCTGACTGTGGAGGAGCGCAAGTCTTCCAAAGAAGCCCTACACAGCCTACTTGGGAAAGTCTATCAGCCAATCGTTATCAAAGAGCTGTTGGTTTTGCAAGGAGGACCTAAAAAGGTGTGTTTAGTATCTAAAGTTTAGTTTTTTTTTATGATTTTTAATCACTTTTTTATTATTTTTATTTTTTACAATTTTAATGACTGTCGTGCTGCTCCAGGTGTCTTCAGGTTCAAGAGCAGGGAGTAAATCTCTAGCTCAGGCTCCTCCATGGCTGCGCAGGCTTTGTGGACGGCTGCTGTCGGACCGTTTAATGCAACCGCAAGGTGTCCAGGCGGTAGTGAGGGCCATTCTAGAGGGAACAGCAGGTGAGAGGTGATCTATCCTGCTGTAATTCAGAAGAGTTTCAGCCTATAGCTTCTATTAAAAAATATAGTTTGAACTTGAGGTAAAAAGAAAGAAATATTAATCTTTCTATATTTTAAAGTGGTCATGACCTGAGAAATCAAAAAGGTTATTTTTTTAACAAACATGAACATGTAAAATTCAGCATGTCTTTTTAGTGTATTTTATTAAAACTAGCAACAATGTGACTGGAGTGCCATCACAAGATATTCTTTTATTCATCATTCTGAGCATTGTACAGGTTTTATACACACATCCTACTTTTGCACTATTAAAATATGATGTTTGCAAGAGTCTTTTTTTTTTTTGTTAATTAGACTGCAGTAACACCCAGCTGCAGAAAGTTCCTCTCTTTAATAAAGTGAGGCACAGTGGAGCTATGTTTAATGTGACTCCAGAATCATTGAAGGAGACATCCTGTGATTCCTCGTGTTAAGTAAATGGTGTAACAAATGTAGACTGATGTTGAGATAGCGGCACTATGTTGGAAACATGTGGTTGCATGTTTACTATATATAGCACACAGTATGTTTATATTTTGCTCGAAACCAAATCACACATTTGAATAGTAATGGAATAATTTGTAGGTTAAACATAACTTTCGCAATCATTTTTTTCTTTCAAATTCATGCGGTTTAAATTCAATAATGATTCCATGGGAAAAATTTCTCTATTTGTTTGAGATTTTTATAAAAAGTTTGGTTTCTGTCTGTGTCCACCAGGTGGTGACTCTGACTGGAGGAAATGTGATGCTGTGGCTAAGATCCTCACTGCTTGTCCCCAGCAGTCCCTTTCTGCTGAAAGCTATTATAGCCAAGTGTGCCCACAGGTAAAGCAATGTTCAGCCATGAAAGTTCCAAATAAAAAGATACACAAATATTGTACGCTTGTTTGGTATGAAAAGGAGCGTTGCAGTCAGCAGATAAAATGAAGTCTGGTAAACCAGCCTCAGCTTAAAAACAACCTGAGATCTTGTTGAAAAAAACACTATGTCTTTGTTTGTAGGTTTAAATAGAATTTAATACATCACAATGGCAATATTAAGGTGCAAAAATGAATTCTCTGCTTCTGGATCTGATTAATTCAGCTTTTAACTGTTGAAATTAATTCAAACACATTTCCACAAAGTTAGTAAAGCTGCTAAAATGTTTAATTTGTTGCAAGTTTTCACAATGTTTTGTCTTTATTTTAAAACTATGCAAGCACAAACGTAATTTCGAATGTCAAGGTTTCAACACAATAGATCCTGACACATTTCATAAAAATTGAAGTGGGGATTGGTGAGCTCCAGAAAAACACTCATGTTTTGAGATGAGAGCTGTCCTAATTCGTTGGAGTTTTTGCCCACGGGTGCTGTCATGCTTTATTTGCATTATAGCGTTATATCAATCTTAATTAATTTGCTCAAACTTGCCGCCATACCTCTCGACTGTTAAAACGTAATTAAAGTATCCTCAAACCTTCTTAGAATTCTTTCATTGTTTTTCTCATTAGCTGTCCTTACAAGCTGCTGTAATTTTTAATTTGATAAGTTTCATAGTGTCACTTCATGACACGGCTTTGACATTTTTAAGAACAGACGTTCCATTAATTGTCAAAATTGTATTCTGCCAGGGGCCAGGGCACTCAGGGATCCTGGAAATGTGCTCATGTTGCAGCAAAGAAAGCCATAAAAATTAGCAATTTAAGACATCAGGCCAGTAATTGGCAAGTATATTTTTACAAAATGGCAGGCAGAATGGATGTGTGTATTAATAACAAGCTACTTGAGTTTAAGCCTATGTTAACTGTAGAACTGTTTTAAATTGTATCCAGACACACATGTTTTTTACTAGATGCAGAATTTGCTCAACCAAGACTTGCATAGTTAGTTTTGTGGACAACTGCAATCCATCAAAGTTTACAATTAGCAAATCTTATCTGAATAAATGTTATCGTTTATTTTAATTGTGTATTTTAAGTTTTAAAACGTACATTTTTTACAACTGTCTAGCCAAGATATAGCCTGAGAGGCAAGCATGGCTTACATAACAAACAACTACGGTAACTGTAAGCACATCACGGCCACAGGTTTCCTATAAATTAGTTATAAAGTGTCAACCTTCTACAACAAAAAAATCATTTTTTTACCAATGATGATGCCACTATTAGTTTAATGAAAAGTTAGCAATCTGGGGGATCAGTTAAGGTTTAGTATATATTCAAATTGTAAAGTATTTTTCAGGGACTAAATGTTTACGCTCCATTAAACCCACCCATTATGTGGTTGGCAATACTGCTTAAAACAAGCAACTTATGAAAGACTGGATATGAAATTGCAGAAAGCAGACAAGGTATAAAAATGTTCAGATCATGAGTGATTTAAAACTTTCACTAGTAAATTTACTCTAGTAAATTTTACTCTAACTGATTAAAAGATCAATTAGAGTAAACTGCCTGCCAATAATAATACGTTTATATTGTAAAGCAGCTTTATATATTATAGCACTATAGTACTATAGCAGAACAAAAACAAAAATATTTTAACAGCATACAATACAACAGCGATTAATAAATTTACTAGTGAAAGTTAGCAGTTAGTAAGATATGGAGTGACCCATACAAGATTGGCAAGATTGTTGTGTGATTAAATAAGTTAAGTATGCTGTGTTCTTGTGTAGCCCTGTACAATTTAGAAGATATGCTTTAACACAGTGAAGCTGTATGGAGCCCTGAGAGAAGAAGCTGCAGCATCGTTGACCAATATAACTCCTCCAAATTCCAGCTGTAACCCAGAATATACCCGGTTACACTGTCCACATGAAAAAAAAAAAAAAAAAAAACACGCGCCAACGTTTTCAAATGAACTTTGTTGAAATGCTGCTCTAGATATGTGTGGACACACAGCATAAACATGTTTAAATGTGAGAAATAACCAGATAGTGTGGACTGGGCCAGAGACTAGTGTAGGAAGACCTGAGTGTGTGACCTGGACTGCAGGGGGGTAATGAGATCCGATAGATATGGAGGGGTGAAATATTGATGGTGAGAAGAATTTTATACCCAATTCAGTATTGTAAAGGTAGCCAGTGAAGGATAGGAGTGATGTAAGCAATTTTTTTGGATTAAAGTGAGAAACCTGGCTGCATAGTTTTGGATTTACTGAAGCTTGTTTAAGGTGGAGTTTGGAAGACGTCAGAAATTCTTAAATAATATAAGTTAAGAACTGCTTGAGACCATTAGGTAATACAAATGGATTTCAGCTGTTGGGTTAAAAAGTCGTACTTACTGTACCTACCTTTCACAACAGATTTGTGAGAGGTTAAAGGTTTAAAGTTAGAGGTTTAAAGTATTATCTGTTATCTTCATTTCTTTAGATTCTGGACCTTTTACATTTCAAAGACAAGTTGACTGCACAGCAGTTCCAGAGAGTGGCCACCAGAGCAGCACTCCTAATGGTACAAAATCAGCCTGAGTTTGCACAAAGATTCTTGCTCAATGCTGTTTTATCACCTCTTCGTCGCTGTGCAGACCCCAGAGGTTAGTATAAGCATCAAGAGCTACAGTTTTTACAATGAAGGTTGTTCAATGAATGATTCACAGATTAAAGTAATGTTTCCATTAATATTATTTGCAAATAAAAGGACATTTATTTGCAGGAGATGTAGAGGAGTGGGAACTTACTCGTTGTATTGAAGACGTATATAAAGTAAGAATGCCGTCCTATATTCTTTTTATCATAAAAAAGAATATTATAAACATATAAATAAAGAAACGGAAACAAAGAATATTTGATTGACATTTTCTTTTGCTCAGATTTGTGTGGTGGGAAACAGTCCATCAGAAGTGCTTCTGAAAGCTCTGGCAGATGTTCTCCCAACACTCTTCAGTCTCTTTTGCTTTACAAAACAAAATGTTTCCCATTTGCGGTCAGCTTGCATTTTAAGAAGAAATAATTTTTATATAGATTACTTAAAGAATACTAAAATAGTTTTCTCCTTGTAGCGTGTCCTGTCAGGAGATATTGTTATGGTGTCTGTCTCACTCTGAGCGCTCCTCGGCTCTTTCACTGATGAAGCGCCTGTGTGGACTTCTGGGGGAAGGAAGTGATGTCAGAGAGGGCTTTCAGTTCTCACCTGGAAGTGAAGGAGGAGCACGACTTGCAGTCAAAGAGCTCATCAGGTAATACAATGTGAGAGGAACTAAATCAGAAGAAATCTTTAAAGTTACACTAAATCAACGATGTGCAGGTCATCATGGAAATATAAAACAAAAATAAATTAAATGGTTATATTTATTCTGTGTTATCTCTATTTTTTATTTAATTTCACAATTTTTGGAATTGTTTTTCAAAATCGAATAATTTTTACATTTACCATTCAAATAGTTCTGGCTATTGTAGTCTGGTGGATAAGGAGATCAACTTGTGATCAGAAGGTCGGTGGTTCGATCCCCAGATCCACTGAAGGTGATGTGAGTGATGAAACACTTGCTCTCCCATCATCAACAACCACAGCTGTGGAGCCCTCGAGCAAGGCACCAGTTTCCATGGCTGCCCACTGCTCCGTGTGTGTGTGTGTTCACGGTGTGTTTTTTCACTGCTGTGTGTGCACACTGAGATGGAATAATTGCAGAGCACAAATTCTGGGTATGGGTTACTCCATATCTGGCCAACTGCTCACTTTCAATTTCAAAATACTAAGAAGAGGCGTTCAGTTCTGCTCTGCAGTGAGACCGTACCTCTGTCCATCTGCATGTCGCTATTAAATCACACAAACACTTCTACTATATGAGAAGTGTATATATCTACTATATATTATCTATATAAGGCGTCACGGTGGCGCAGTGGGTAGCACGGTCGTCTCACAGCAAGAAGGTCGCTGGTTCTAGGCTCGGCTGGGGCAGGTGGCATTTCTGTGTGGAGTTTGCATGTTCTCCCCGTGATCGCGTGGGTTTTCTTGGGGTGCTCCGGTTACCCCACAAGTCCAAAGACATGCGGAATAAGTGAATTGAATAAGAACGATTGCCCATAGTGTTAAACACACACATGTGTGAATGTGTGTGTGAATGTTTCCCAGCAATGGGTTGCGCATCCCAGCAATGCAGGGAAGGGCATCCGCTGCGTAAAACATATGCCAGAGAGTTGGCGGTTCATTCCGCTGTGGCGACCCCGAAAGGGAATAAAGCCGACATGAAGATGAATGAATGAATATTATCTATTATCTAGTCCAAGACAAGCTCAAGTCCGGAACAGTTGAGAACGAGTGAAGACCGAGTCCAATGCTGTTCGTGTCCAAGTCAACTTTCTCTCCTGAAGGAGGATATGACTAAACCAGACTGCTGTTATAATTGGTCTCCATGACACGAGTAATTCTATCAATGAAATTGAGAAAGTTACAGTATACTGGATTATGTTTTTTTATCTTAATAGCATTAAGTGTTTATAATGTTCATATGAAAAAATACTTTAGTACCTCAAAGTATAATGTCATGATTAGTGACCTTTGAGGTAGTCCCATAGCTAATACAGCATCTAATCTAGACAACTTAAACACTATCAGCTCATTTTTAATTCACAATATGCCTTAGTTTTCTATTACTATAATTTGTTAATGCTGTAACAGTGGATCTTTTGTCAGATAGCTGATCACTTTCTTAAAACATATCAAATACTAAAGTACTGACAAATTGTTTAGTTGTTTGAATAATTTAAAACTTAACATCAAAAGCTTTAACTGTTTGATTGTGAAATTCTTTCATATAAATGCTTTTTGAAAAATGTATTAATCTTCAGCTTGCGGAAGCTAAATTTTTTTCAGTTGTAACATAATTACTTCATAATGCTTAATTGTCATGGTTTGAAATTAGTTAATGTAAACATTATTCCAGTCTAAACACCCACTACATTTGTTTAATGTTAATTCTGTGTTGAAGACAATCTTGTCTTTTGATTTTATCTTGAATTTATAGTATATTCAAAAAGGTGTTTGAACTAAACCAATAATACCTAACGTTTGCTTTTAACTCATTATTGAAGAAATTCAGTGAAACAGAATCTGAAGGGGCATGCAAGACTTTTGCCGCCACTTTTTGCACTAACTTATAATACCCTTAAACACAGTATTGTTCTAAAACAAATTGATGAAAGCTTGTATGTTCACGACAGCATTAGCTTCCAGGTTTATCTTAACCATTAACTGTATGATCCTAACAAACCTCTCTTTGTGGTGCCTCACGACGGTGTTTCAGATTGTTTCACGTTTCAGCTCCCTTGCAGCACTGTACAAATTCTTGATGATTTCTAAATCCAATCATAGCTGTGGCACTGTTTCCTGACATCGGGGCTGTGAACGAGTTTGACTTGTGGAGGGAAAAAATGACATACGATGCAGTTCCAACACCGGTTCTAATCTGGAAAGTTTTCTTTTTGTGAAACTAAATTTCTAAATGTGTGTGTATATATATATATATATATATATATATATATATATATATATATATATATATATATATATATATATATATATATATATATATATATTTGACTCTTACAGAAATATACACACAGCTCCATACATACACACGCTTTAGCTGTTGAAGCTCTGTCTTTACCCTGGTCAGTGCTAATAATGCTGCCTTCTAATTTGCCAAAACACAGCTCTGATAACAAAAGAAGATTATTCACATCATCCCCACAATTTTACTGCATTTTCTAGGGTTTAATATTGAGCGCAAGCGTAGAAGGAGAGCACTCGCTCTGCTTCACTTCAATCATGAAGCTTGGCTTAGTGAAGCCTTGACGCGACAGGCTCCTCACTGGGTTTATGTGAATGTGCAGCCTTCGCAGAGGGCGATTCGTGGACTTTTGTCTTAATTTTTTTTATCTTGGCAGTGTAGCATTGGACTCGGTCAAGACCAATGTTCAAGTCCAAACGCGAATGAGAGAGTCAATTCTGAGATCAAACACAGTCGAGTCAGAGATGAGACCAAATCCATCGAAAAATGGTTTGGACCCAAGTACTACAGACCTAGTATAAACATTTAGCAAGTCAAGCGCTGCTATGCAGTATTTCTTACCCCATTGCGTAGCCTTTTTTCAAAATGGTGGATGATGAATCGAAACTAAAATAATTCTCTAAAACGCATTTTCACATAAAGCATGTTATAATAATTAAAGGACATCCAACACCAGAACTAAAAGGAATATATAAAGGTAAGCCAATAATAAATAAGTTAAGTTATTTTTTTATATGCTACCGTCGTTTATATATATATATATATATATATATATATATATATATATATATATATATATATATATATATATATATATATATATATATATATATATATATAAAACGCTGATATTACATTTTAAACATAACATGTAAAATGTTGCCAATCAAATATTGAACAGCCTATTTTGATGTGAATCTGACTGCACGTCCCTGCTCTAAACACTGTTTAACATATTGACACATTTTCAAAGCAAACAGGCTTGCGTTAAATGCATGTTATATGCAAACAAGAACATTTGTTAACACAGCTAACCTAACCAGCATTGTGTCCAAGCTTTTGGATTTCCTTAATTCATTCACTTTTCGGTTAATTGTTTGCCATTTTGAAAAAGTTGTAGTCTGCATTTTTCAACTACAAGCGAAAGTAAATCCAAACTTTTTTTGCACAGCACGTTATGCTGCTTATGCACGTATAAACTGTTGTGTTTTCCATTGATATACAGCACAAAACACATTAAAATTCAGATGGTTTTGACAGATCTCTAGCACCATAGCATCGCCTTTTTTATTGAGTACTGCATATTATAAACCTGAATGCATGGTTGAACATTGATGTTTTGTCGAAGAAAGTCTTCAGGGGGAATGGTGGAAGCATGACAGTGGGCAGAACATGGTATACACAGTTCATTTTATGGAGCACAAGCACTTGATGTGATTCAAAGACATTGTTGATTATAAATGTTGCCTATTAAGGTATTAAAGGTGCAGTAATGGTTTAGAGGAGTCAAATATTTATTATATATTATTTAAAAGGGGTGTTATATGGCACCAAATATATAATATCTATATTTAAAACTTGACAGGCATGAAACAAGTCTTTATGTAATAAATGATCATAAAACCATGATTCCACCCTTTTTTGTGTATTCGGCAGCGATGAAGATGAGGCTCTGTATGAGAAGGTATCGGCGGAGCAGTGGAAAGTGCAGTGTCTGGTGCAGTTACTGGGGGAGATGAAGGACACTGACCTGCCTGGAGAGTTTTTCCTCCTCCTGCTGCAGGTTCAAATATCATCTTTCTTCCACTCAGTGTAACCAAGAATTAGAGGCTGAGAGTTTTATTCATATTGTTATCCAGGATTTAACGACGGTGGCTGCTGAGCAGGAGGAGGTTGAGCAGGAAGTCAACACTTCGTCCATGACCCTGCTGGAATTAGAGCAGCACCTGCTGGGACGTGACAGCGGACACGGGAAGAAGCTAGGGGTGTTGCAGACATTAGCCATCATGTGTGAGGGTCTTCCATACACGCAGCTGCTCAACAAACCCTCTCAGGTGTGGTGTGAAATCAGTTGTTTCCACTTTACTGGGTTAGAGTAAAGAATTGTGTAATTGGATTCTGAATGGATCCTGCAAACCTAACCAATTATTACATTTATTTACTTTTTCGTTTTTAGTTTATTTCAGTCCATGTATGGTCAATGAGCAGAATATTGTTTTATGTTCCTCTTCAAAATCTCTACTTGGCATTTTATATGAAAAATAATATTTAAGTAAGTGAAATTTTTTTTTAAGTGCCCTTTTGGAGTTTTGAAAGTTGCATTATTTGTTAAAAAAACAAATCAAATCAATCATACTAAGCCCTGTCTTTGCGTGACATAATTAAAATCAGATTTCTCACAGAGCAGCTGTTGTGAGTTCTATCTCTGCCGATCCGAAATGAGATTCAACGATCTTATGTTTGCTGAGCGTACAATGTTTAAGAACACAACACAACACAAGATAAGTAGACCGGTTTGAAAGAAAAATCATATGACAACATTGAGTTTATTGTGAGGGAAATAACAACCAATACATCACAACATTCATCACAATGTCAAATGGAGTAACATCAACACAATTTTAGACAATAAAATCCAAATCAAACAATGGGGTCGCAAGGAGCAAAACTCGATCACAGTCATATGGCTTTCAGTCATAGTTATTCTTTCATTTTGACTTAAATCTCTGTTACTAGTTATAATACATTTATACAATAATACATTTATTCCTATTTTTCAACATATTTATAGAGTCAAATGCTTGATGTCCTACATGCTCTGTGCTAGGGTAACAGATACCTAGCTTACCTCACATTGAACTCAAAATCCCTGTATATAACATACCAGCACCATACCACATGGGGAAAAAGCCTGTATTTATACAGTTGCAAACTAGATTAACACACAGCTTGTGGGTAAACTAACAAACAAACAGCTTGATTAACTTTACATGCATTTGTTAAATTCCCGAACAAAATATTGTTTAATCTTTTTTACTTAGTAAGAATCTTAACTCTGCTTCGCAATCTGAGCTTGTTTGGTGGAGGAAGAAGCTAAGTTTAGATAAACTGGGAACTGTTTATCCTTTAATAAAACCCATTTAGCGATTCCAGCATTGCATGTATGTAAATTTCCATAATGTAGTATTAGAAGAGTATACAAAACCATACTAATGCATGGTTATGATCCTGGTGGGTTATGGAGGAAAAAAAGGAGCTCAAGCACTGATTTCTCACCATTTCAGTGTAAATAAAGCTTCAAAACTCTTTGAAAAAGTTATTCCTTGCACCATGATGCAACTCTAATCCACAGTCGAGAGCCATCGCTTTGATGTTTGAAGAGGAGTTCAGTTTCTGTGCATGAATGATTGACGTGGAGGTTGTACGGCGTAGGGTGAGCTCACGGGCTAAAAAAATTGCTTTCAGGTAGATCTCTTTCTCATTAGACAGTATTTTGATACACAACATGCTTTCAGTTGAAAAGCAGCAGCGTGTTTCTCAAACCTGAAGCTATGTTTCACACCACATGATAGCTCATTTAAAAAAAAAACATAATAGATGCTCTTTAAAGAATAATTTTTGACTACCAAGCTACCTCAAAGCATGTATTCTATATTATAGACTAGAATAGTAACTAAGTAATAGTTTTAAGCATTAATGACGTTAATTATGCCATTCTTCTCCTGTCCCTGTTGAAAACAGACCACTTTTTCATTGAACAAAATCAGGCATGAAAACAAATTTAAAAACAAAAATAACGTAAGAAAAATAAAATTAAAACAACTAATTTTTTGCCTACCAAACACAGTAAATTACATGCACTTACCTGTCTAACCAACTTGGAGAAAATTAATAATAATAAAAAAGATCTAGCCAGGTTTGAAAACAAATTTTTTTTTTGCTGATTTTGGTTGGTAAAAAAGGACATTCACCTATATGACAATACTTTGACTTTAAACCGAATGAAAGAGGACAGCCACGAGAAGCATCTGAGTTAATGTGTGGAGCTCAGAGCAAGGTAGAAAAATCACAGCTGACCTGAAGCGCATCATCTTAGATCAAATCAAAGGCAAATATAGCAATAACGCCTCGGTGAGTATGATGTGCAAAGCAGCTTTGTTTGACCCAAGATACAGAGGAAATCACATAAAACCACCCGAGCTAAGCGCCACAAAAACTAATGTTAAATTCATTGCTGAAATGGTAGCAGTCCCTGCAACATGCACAAATCCATTATCCAGGCCTGTTTGAATGAGAGAAGAGGCAGAGGTCTCAAGTTATGCTACGACTCCTAAGAAGATTCCTGTTATGTCCAACATCGCTAGTAAATATGCAATGTGCGTATTCGTGCATATGTCCAGTGCTCCATCTGGACGTGAGTTCAGCACAGCGGGTAATGATGCTACTCTACTTCACACTTATTAAACCCAGAAAAGGTTAACATCTTAATTATCTGTACAGAAACCTAAATTTTTAAATATGTTTCAAGCTTGTTCGTTATGTTAAAACCAAAAAGGCATATTTAGTCTAGTTTATTTAATCTAATTGAATTCAATTATTTAGATTTTTTTTTCAGCTGTTTTAGAATGCCTCATTTTTTTAAAGATAAACTAAGTTTGTTTAATTTGTTTGGAGTTCACTGCAATATTTAAGGTGATTGTTAACAACTTCGCTATATTTTAATTAACTCCTCATTATAATAAAATTAGTAAAGATGCAGAAATTGAAAGCATGCATTTTATTTGGCTATAGTGTGATTGTGTGTTTTTCATGGGTAGACGTGGGCAGGGCGGGGCGAAGCATCAGGATGGCTAAAAACCAAGTGGCAACCCCCGCTCTCCCTGTTCCAGCGCAATAGGAAGTGACTGAACTGTAATATTTTGACTGGCCACAAGGGACGTAAGGCCAGACGTTACCAAGTTCTCGTTCACTCCAATGTTAAAATTGCCCTACTTTGAGCTGAAAAAAACATATTGATTGTTTTGAGCTTCATGAACACTCTGAGGAGGGTAAATAATTTTTACATTTGTTTGTTTAATATAAAAAATCAACATTCAGCCAATCACACATCTGTGCTACTCCTATGTCCCTACTCTCTGGACCCATATTTGGTTACCGGGAAGTGATGCACTTCCATGAAAGCTATTGTTGGCTTCACCCATTTTTAGCTTGTTTCACTGATCATACTAAACGTCATGCATGCTACGCCCATGATATATATAGTCTATGGCTTAAACAAATGTATATATTTTAATACTAACATCATACAACATGTCTGTCGAAACTTTGCAAAATAATAACATTTAAGGACAACAGTACAGAATATTTTAACCACCTTAACGCAAACAAATTAGGTTAGCAAAGTAGCCCACAGTAGCACACAGAAGTCATGTGCAATGTTCCAATCGCAAACTATTCACACTTTTATGAGTGGGAAATAAGAATTAGGGTGTACTGTACCAAACCGTAGTGTACATAAATAAAAGTGTCTGAGCGGTGCCAAGATGTGTACTTTTCCGGTTAGACTCTGAAGTGCATTCTCAAGATCCATGAACGCTCAACCGGCGGATGTTACCCACAATCTATTGTGCTTAAGCGGAAAGAGTTTTCTCTGCACCCTAAACAAATGAGCACTCTGTAATACGCCTAATTTTTTTAAGAAGACGCACATGAAAACCACTTTTGTCATCTGATGTTTTAGTGTGTCCCAGATCGTGCCCACACTCATCTCACACACTAAAAAGTATGTACATTTTCTTCGGAAAATGAGTATCTACTTTAAGAGTGCAGTGCATAGTGTTCGGATTGGGACACAACACCAGTATTAATCCTTTAGACAATTCAGCCTGCAGCCATTTCAAAATACTTATGTTCACATCATGTGCGTAGTTTCCAGTTAATATTTGGAAGTTGCTAATTGTAAAGAGAATGATAAAATAAAGTATTAACCAGTTAAGGGTCATTTCAAAATTGTATTTCTGTTTTGAACTTAACATTAGTTTAGTTGTTCTTTTGTACCCTGAACAAGTTCAGAGCCCTGGTTCTGGCAAAGCAAAAGATGGCTTTTGTTCAGTGAAGAGTTTTTGCAAGTTTTAATAGAAATGACAGTCGTTGCCTCACACTTTAAAATTTCTTAATGACAACACAATCTATTAACTAACACAATTAAACTACTATTAAATCACAGTCTATTAATTCAAGAAAGTAACTAGGATGCAAAGAAAGGACTTTGGTAATTAAATTAACCCAACATCAGACAAAAAGAAAGTTTCTGCTTTCATTGTGTAACAGAAATATCATTCAATATCACAGCAAAC
The DNA here is from genome assembly GCA_900490495.1 of Danionella dracula. Lineage (NCBI taxonomy): Eukaryota > Metazoa > Chordata > Actinopteri > Cypriniformes > Danionidae > Danionella > Danionella dracula. The sequence goes on from UELW01000622.1 coordinate 3,707,250, forward strand.
TTAACCCACCAGAGTCACCACCATCTATAAAAGGCTGAGGCAAGAGAGGAGCAGCCTGTTTTTGTTCTTATGTAAAGCACTTTAAATTGCCAATGTGTAAATGTGTAAAAGTATTGTCTACTAAATTACCATGTGTTCTTTCCTTTCCTCACAGGTGGTTGGTTTCATAGTGTCCATGCTCCAGAGGGCATCCTTTTGTCTGGAGAGAGGCATCGACAGCCCAGTGGAGAGTCAGACGCTCAGTATGGGGATGGGGCTTGTGGCCATTCTTCTTTCTGGAGCTGCTGAGGTAGTGTATCTTACAGAGCAGAGCTATTCTAATTCTTCTGTAATGGTATTCCCATTATCAAGCACAGCCAAGTGTGTAAGAGAAAAAAAAAAGTTTTTGGACTCTCGATAAAGTATTCAAACATGTTTTGGAAAACTTTTCATTTAGGTTTTTAAATTTGGCTTTTTGTATTGTGTCGAACTTTGCGTGCACAAAATGGAGATTGAACTTAAAATTTAGATTACTCAAAAAGAATGTTACAATGTGAAAATCAAGACATAACGTTACAGCATTTTAGCAATAAACACCATTTTATTTTTCCATTCAGATTCAGAGTCTGATTCTAGATCGTAAATGTATGGCTTAGTATAACTTTCAGTTATATTTCAATGAAGTTATTTTTATTTATATCAGTTATGTTTCATTGCAAATCAGCAGCAGTTCATGTTGTTCTGTATGCTTGCAGGTATGCTCCCATTAGTTTGGATACCTCCAAGAACCTTTGTAGACCTTTATTTTAAAAATATCCTAAATGAAGGACTTTTTTTTTTAATAAACCAAATATTCTAAACTAGTCAGTAAAATATCACAGAGGGCCAAAAAAAATCAATGTTCAATGTTTATTTAAAATAATAAAACTGTTGCACATATCCTTTTAAAACATAACCTAATATTATTATGTGTGTTATATAATGATTAGATGAATAAAGCAATATTTTTAATTAGCGCTTTTTCCTCCATGAACATGTATTCTGTATGCCACCTGACTAGAAACCTCCATCTTATGTTTAGCCATATTTGGGGACTGTTGAGTAATGAAGCCGAAGCCTGCTTTCTGCGCTACAGTGAATTTTCATGCCACTGTTGCATTGTGGAGAATGTAGTCTTGGTGTGTATAAAACACCAGCGAGCGGTTGTGACCTGCGAGCCAGTTTCAACAGCACATTGGACAGATTTGGTACAGCGGGTCTTGGCTTTGACATATGTGCTGTAAAGGCGCATATGTCTTGATTTGAGATGTGTCAGATATGAGATTAGCCAAAGCATGTTTTTATGGACTCTGTAGTACCGTTTAATGATATCTTTAGACATAAATTTTTATAACTCAGATTATTTTAGAAAGGAAATGGAACAACAAAAAGTTAAGAAGAATTCTTTGATTTGCTTTCACATTTCAGGCCACTCATGTACTTCTCACTTAGACACAACCAGGAAACAATATAAAATAACTACATCTGGTAAAAGCCGCTTGAAGCTGCAGCGTGTGGGATTTGGCCAACAGACAGACAGACAGACAGAGACTGCACTTGCACTGAAGGGATTTACAGGAGAAAAGGGCAGTGCTTTTTTTCCCCCAGCTCTGTCTGGAATCTCACAGTCATTATTCCCATTTATAACAGAAAAAAACTCAGTGTTCCTGGACCTTATCGGATCCCTGATGTCGGTCAGTACAGTTGAAAGCAGAACGGCTCTTTTCAAAGCATAAACTGGTTTTCAAGGAAGATTTAATATAAGAGTATGATCGTTGACAGTGTAAATTCTCCCCTCTCACAATGTGATGACAGCAGACAGCCAGCGCAGTACTGTGATTGGTTCAGTGTAGCTTTCAATCACATAACCACGCCTCAATTTTTTAGGAGCCATGCAAAAACAAACTTTAAAGTAAATAAAAAACTATTAAACTTTGTCTACTGTTTACTTATCTATCCTAAATAATCAAATCCCTTACTTTAAAAAAAACTTTATTTGTGAAAAAAAACTCTTATTTTGATTAAGCATTAATGACATACAGGTCTGTCTCACATGAGTTTCTGCTTGATTCCATAAAGTTACATTTGCTCAATTTCACTTAAATGATCTGAATAATCAAAATGTTAAATTCAGATAAAAGTAGTTTTTATGGAAATAATACATAGTTTATTCCTTCCATGCTGAATGGGTTGATTTTCTTTTAGCTCACTCCAGAAGATTACACGTCCATGGAAGAACTGCTGCCTCACCTGGAGCAGCTTTCTCAACAGCACCCTGACGCAGTCATCCAGGAGCATGCTTCTGACCTGAGAGCGAGTATAGCCACACACGGTGCTTATCACCCACAAACAGCCAACCAGCATAGAACCCACCACCATCCCTCTCAGCCTGCTGGGCAACGCACTCTCCCTGCCCCATCGAGGTCACCATCCACAAATCAGGTCCCCTTAAAATCTAAAGACTCACACACAGAACATGGCACAAAACCCAAATTCAAAGATGCTAAAGTGGCTGAAGAGAGATCAGATTCTGAGATTTCTGAGAAGTCAGGTGGAAGAGCTTTCTCTGAGTGTCTGCTGGAAGCCTGTGATCCAGATGTGCCCACTCGAGCAGTGGCTCTGCGTTCGCTGACCTGCTTTGTACGAAATGGAGACAAGGAGGCATTGCAGAACAAGGACAAACTCCTGAGGGTGAGTAGGGAATGGAGTTCATCATCTGGAATGTAGCTTACTATTTTCAATAGCACATTGGGAACTGATTGTAACCGTTTGAAAGCTGGTGTGTTTCCTTTGTAAAAATCATCAGTGTTCCATGTGTACATTTGATTGTCAATGTAAAAACAAAATCAAAACAATGAATAACATTTTTTTTAATCAAGTACTTTTTGATTGTGTCATCAAAACTGAAAGTGCAAAAGCAAATTACAAGCTGCGTCACTTTTTCTTTTGAACTGTTCCTTTGGCGAATGCGTAGCATGTAGAAAGTGTAGTTGAGCCTGGATGTTCAAACAGCTGTGTTTGGTCTGGATTATTTTTTGGCACTTATTCTATATTTTTCCCCATATATTTTTTAAATACATTTATGTGCAATAAAAATTTAAAATATATGTAAATCTGCTCTGCGGCGTGTTAAGCTCTCTGTGGTTTTGAAATGCAAGTTCGGTGGAAGCAAACGAGAGCAATATAATAGTAATGTGAAGTAAAAATACGTGATAAAGGAAAATATGTGAAGAGGAATGTACAGCAGCATGACCTAATGTAAGAGCTTTGAATTGTATTGGCGGAAAAAAGTTTTGCAACATTATTGGTATTGCTATTATAAAAGAATTTAGGTAGATATTTATGGCAACATAAAATAATACAATTACTGGAGTTGGATCATATATGATTAGAACAGATCAAAGTTTCAGGATCATCTTCATTGCAAATCATGCTTTTTATACTGGCCCGTGTTCTAAAACACTCAAAAGCAAAATGACTTGAGCAAACATACAATGTGTTTTGGTAGATTTGTCGGTGCATTTCCTCCATAAATAAAATTTATCTACTCAATCCTTAAAGGTTCCTTTGATTGAAGTAAATGAGCAAAGTTGTTATATCTTCTTATATCCCTAAACATCGCAGACCTATGAAACCAGGCCTACTCACCAGCAAATCCAGAAGCTGAGGTTATTGTAGTTAATGGGAGAGTCCTACAGTATTTGCCATTATTTACTGTGAGTTTCACACCAGCTTATTCTCAGAGGGTATAAAGCCTTTGTTGAGTTACAATAAAACCCGTGGATGGGTTTTTATCGTTTTAGGGGGGTATTTGCACACACATTAATGAGTGACACACACTAAATTCTGTCCAAATAGCTGGAAAGGTTTGATTTTCAGCTGAGGTCTCCATAACACACTCTGCAATAAATGATTATAAACTCTAAAGCTTGAACATGACGGAATGTTTACAAAATCATTGTTAAAACAAGGTGTTTAACTTCAACCTGACTCGCATGTCCAAAAATCCTGATGTTATGTGCTCTCCAAACTCTTTCTGATAGCTCTTGAATAGAAGAGCAGAAATCTTTCTGAAGTTCATTTTGAAGAATGGAGAGACTGGGGATAAAAGGCAAATGGATTTTGTTCTTGGTCTGAAAGAGTTATAATGTTATGAATGTAAATGTAAAATGTTAAATGTAGCCACTCTATAACACCTGGTAACCAGAGACCATTCAGTCAACTAGTTAAATCAGCTTTCATGATCTTAGGTGGGTAATCAGCTCATGTAGCTTCACAAGCTCTGCTGACCAAAATGCAAACTCAAGTGTTCCATCATCATTGTCTTCAAATAGTATTTGGGTCTTTTAATTTTGTCAAAGATGGTACAATTGGGAGATTGTTTTTGACTATTTTGAAATTAACATTTTATGTTAATGTTGTGTTAACAGTTAGATTGTTCTGGTGACCGGTCAATCCATCATTGAGGAGTTTAGGGCTCTAGAGTAACACTTTGATGCAAGACACCATTAAAGAATATGAATTTTTCCCTCTGATTATGAAGCTCTGTCACAATCACATCCCTCCTGAGACTTGTGCAGTAGCTTTTTTCTGTTAATATGTTAAGGTTGCTTGTGTTTAAAGGGGTGTGTGATGTCTAGACCATGTTTTATGAATGAGGATGGATTGGTGTTGGAGACCTTGTGCTTTAGGGCACCTGAAGACTCCTGGGAGCTAGTTAGGATGAATATTCTACTTCATGTTTCATCTAATATTCTGTTATGAGCGTGATTCTGTGTGATATTCTTTATTTTCGCTGCCCATTACCAGAATACTACATGCCTTCCAATCACTTTGCAGTTCCTCTGCTGGATAGCACTAGATGTTTTCTTTTACATTAACAATTATACATTTAGCAGATGCTTTTATTCAAAGCTGCTTAAAAAAGGGGAAATATGCAGTTTGTTACAGCTTTAGTAGTCTCAGGTGATCTTTTTGATGTATATTGTTTTAAATGCTGGATGTACTTTAAAAATTTAAACCATTTACTATCTCAAAGGAACATAGTTTTACCTTACAAGTGATCTTCCACGACACTTCAGACTGTCAAAATAAAGAATAGTTTATTCCGTTAACATTTCTATCTTCCTATCTTTTGTAGCTTTTCCTGGAAAACTTGGACCATGAAGACTCATTTGTGTACCTGTCTGCCATTCAAGGTAATTCCTATGGTTTATTGCTATAAATACTTGCAGTAAACTTTCACTGCACTTTCTGCAGTTATACAAAGAAAATTGACACATTTGACAATGATTTTCAACAACTGAATCATAACCTAATATTACGACCGAACACCTTTGTTTTGATCAGCGGTGGATTTTGTCATTTGGGAGGCCAAGGTAAAGTTATGCAGAGAGAGGCCTATCCTTATTTATTAAATTATCTGATAGTGTTTTTGTGTCAGTATTTTTCAAGTAGGGCATACAGAGAAAATGAATTATTTTTCAGTTTAAATGTTTTACAATGCACCAGAAACATTGTGCATAATGGAGCTTCTAGAGACACTTTTGGGAGATTTTAGGTTAATTTTGGGTAAAATTTTAAATTTGCTCACTTTTAGAAGTAAATATGTGTATTACAGAGTGTGATCTCTTGGTAGTTGAAATGTCAGAAGTATGTTTTAACAGTAAATTGCAAGGGTTTATTTTGACTACATTTCAACCACATCCAGAGTTCACTCTCTGGAATACACATTTTTACTCTGAACATGTAGCAAATGCTAGCTTTTAGTGTCGCATTTCAACTATGATCAGATTAAAAATGTGTATTAAGAGTGTGATCTCTTGATTTAGTTGAAATGACAGTTTAAAAGCTTAAATTTGCTGTTTTATGGGTAAGAATGTACATTCTGGGGAGTGGTTTCTTTATAAATCTGACATTTCTGAATAAAAGCTAGAAAGTTTGACAAATTAAAAAAGTAAAAAGTCATTCTAGTTTTTGCTATGTTTTGTCCATGTTGCAGAATTATTTAATTTGCGTGACTGAATAAAAAATTGTGGAAAATACCAAGGAATTTAATTTAAAAAAAAATCTATATTCCAAGGGGTGAGTGGCGAACCCTTTGGGGCCCATAAACAGTCTAGATGGAACTAATTTCAATGAGTTTTAAATGTAGATTTATTTAAAAATATATACTATTTAATCGCTTGGTCCTCTATTAATTAATCATTTTTGTTTATGTTGAATGCTAATGGAGAAAAAACTGCCACAAAATGAACAAAAATATCACTCATCGAAATTATTTATTGTAAAACAGAGTTTTTCTTTCACAGGATTCTTCTAAATAATTATCAGTTTCAGAATAAAATAAGATAGAAAATTATTCTGATAGATTTGTCATAAATGAAATAATGAAAGTGTAAGCTGAATTATCTGAAACCAGTATAAAAAAACGAGAAAACTTCACCTATCATACACTGCACGTGGTGTGATGGAGTTTCCAAGGAAGCGCACGATTTTGCTTTAATGTTAGTCTGCAAAGGAATCCAAAATGAATCACCTGAGCCAGGTTTTGTTGTCATTCTGGCTCTCTGTCGATCACATGGCTGGGAGCTCTTTTACTACCCACTGCAGAGTGCATGATCCAGCCCAGTCCAAGCTAAAATTTCTTAAAAAGCTTGAACCCGACCTGATTCGCCATGTCTCAAAGTGCAAACAATAAGCTTACGTTCATTTTTGTTAAAAAAAAGATGAACGCGGTATGTCCAGGAACTAATCTCCACATTAATTTTGACCAAACTAATTCTAAATTAAAGAGATTATTTATTTCTTTAATGTTGATGTCGGTAGGAAGTAGTAGTAGTTTTTATACTTTTAAATGTTTTATTCATGCGTCACCTAACTATTGTTTTTTTCTGAATTATAGGTCAAAGAACATTTTGTTAACACAAGATTATTAAAACCATAAATTTGCTTCTTTTTATTTATTTTATTTGCTTGGCTGGACTTGTTATAAATTATAGCAATTTATAAAAAGGTTCAGAATAAATCTGGAACAGACGAGAGGATTTCAAAGATGCTGTTTTATTAGCAGAAACACAATTTATTACGCCTCTGTTAGAAACATTTTGTTGTTGTGTTGTGTTGGTAATCCAGGTTTAAGAACATAAAATAAGGTCCCCCAACAATAGTCCACCAGACAGGGCTGATGATTTTTCTCTTTCAGGGTTGGCAGTGCTGACAGACTCCTTCCCTGAGCAGATTCTGCAAAGACTGCTGGAAAAGTTTCAAACTGGGACGACCAACGACCAAAGAAATTGTTCCTTTGAGACACGACTTAAAGTTGGTGAGGTTTTAATGAGAGCCAGTCGGGCCATGGGTGAGTGCAGACAAAAAGAATGTCTTTCTTGTTTTCTATCTTTAGTTTTTTTTAAATAATCTCAGTTTCACAAGATGTTTTTGGTTCACAAGTGTGTGGTTTCTCAATGTCTTGAGATCATTCAGTCTATTTGTAAGGCATGCTGTCTTGGCCTGACTCCTCCACACTAACAAACCAAGCTGTGAAAAATGCCCAACAGCTGCTACAGTCTTCTGAAACCACACAAAGAGTCAAGAACTTCTCTCTTACATTTATAATGCATTTGCACCCACAGCAGGGGGCATCACACACTTGAGTAAAATGTGCATTATCTCCAAATTACTTCTTTGAAACCATGACGTCCTGTTTCTTAGAGGCTAATTCATTGTTCTGGAAATGCTTTAACTTGGATTGTAGTTTCCTCCGAATTAATCTCGGGCTAGGACAGATGGTGTCCGTTAACAAGAAGTGTGGATCGATAAATATGCCATGGTATTTAATCCAGTTTTCAACTACCATAAAATCTGTGGTATGGGTGTTTCAAAAAGGCTAATAAATCTGAGTTCTCTCAACACAAAAAACAAGCTTGTAGTCTGAAATTTTGGTTTTTATTTAGAACTGCTTTAAAATAAGAGCTACAAGCTCTAGCCTCTCGTAGTATAGTGTTATGTTATTAAAAGTGGAAAAAGTTCTGGAGGTAACACAGTTTTACCAGAAAAAATTTGTGGAGAAACCGAGAGAAAACAAAACACAAAAAGGAAATATAGTCAAACGGATTTGTTTACAATACAACATAGTTGAACAATTCAAAAGTAAATCAATCGACACCACACAAGCAACAAGTGAAAATTAAAACCCAAACCCACCTGAAGAGAGAGACCCTCCCAAGGTGGTTTTGATTCCTTGTGATGGATGATATACTTTAAAAATTGTAAAACTGGTCAACCTTCCCCCACAGCCCGAGTATCTGGGCCTTTCTTCCTGTTTAGTCTGGCCCCCGAGGCCGACCATACCAGTCAGTCAAGTCCATTGCTCTTCATAGTGATAAAAGGTCATATCGTCCATATATAAAGAGCATGTCGCCCTTAGTCCCCCAGTCCCCAGGATGTCTAGTCCCCTCATCCATTTGTTCTTTGTCAAGATCTGTGCCAGTGGCTCTATACCAGCTACATACAGGAGCGGAGATATCGAACATCACTGACGGACGCTGCTGCAAATGTTGACCGCTTTGGATAGGTGCCCATTTACTACAATTCTGCTTATCAAACCCACCCAATTACCAGAGACATGATTTATGAACACAGCAGCAACAGCAATTTTGTTACTCATTCCAAACATGATAAAATCATACCTCACTATTAATGGTTTATGTGATCTCAATGCAAGCGCCTTGAAGAGAGAGAGAGAAAAGGAGAGCGAGAACTCAATATTATAGGAAATGTTACCTTCTACATTACTGAAATTAATTATAATGATTACATTTTCCATTACACTGGAAACCACATTTTTGCCACGACCTTAAATAGACACTGGTGCAAGACTCCATTGAATGCTTTTTCAATATCTACAAGCCTGATGTTTCTGTCTGTCACGTAACAGAGGGAGTCTCTGATAAGCAATAGGCAATTCTTGTGGTCAGTCGTTTCCCTTTTTTATGTGTAAAAGTTTCACTATCCCTGTTCTAAAACCGTCAGGAAGTCTGTCTGACGAGTCGAATTCGTTAAAGCAGTCAGTGGTTTATTTGCTAAAATGTCCCAAAAGGTTTGATAAAACTCCAGTGGTAGACCATCCGAACCCCATTTTAAACCTTTAAGAGCATTCTACAAATTTAACATGTTATAATCTTTATGTAAAATTGCACATTGACTGTCGACTCTTTTGTCTATAAAGCCTAAAAAGGTTAAAACATACTCGTCTATTTCTTTTTTTTGGTACCATCCATAGATTTCTTTAAAAATATCTTTGTTGTCTCAAAGACACAAGGAATTTTCTGTTTTACAATGGAGCAGTTAGTGCAAGCAGCAAAAGTACAATACAAGCTACATAAGTACAGTAGTGCAACATGACAAAACAATTAACATAAGGCTATGAGGAAGAATGTTGTGAAGGACGGACTATATGTAAACAGTTGAACAAAAGTCTATAGAGCGTAGTGTGCTTAAGTGCAAACTGCAAGATGATGAAACGTGCAAGAGACCAGGTGCAGGTAACAGATGACGTAAGCTAAGAGTTCAGCAGCCTGATAGCTTGGGGAAAGAAGCTCTGTTTGTGACAACTACCTGTCCTGACAACTACCACTTTCGTGGAGTTATCAGACAGTTTTCCACTGGGAATATGAAAAAGTTGGCCTGTAAATTTTCATACCGAGACCATAATACGTTTAGCAAGGCAGAAGTCTTAAAACCTAAATCAAATCCACTTATTATGGGCAGAGTCAACAGACGATTAATTTCATTCATAGGTCTTTCTGGACAAGCTTTCTGGAGAAGTCCAGTCTGGAAATCCCCAATCAAGCTGCTGTCATCCTTCTTGTTGAAAATAAAATACATGCTATGGTGCCTTCCAGTGTCAACATGAGCAGCCGACATGGTGGAGGCACTGCAAGCTCTAAAAGTTAACCAATAAATACAATAAAAACAGCCATTACATACTTTAACAAGTAATAAATTGTACCTTCCTGCCTGTGTACGCTCATGAAGATGCTAAGAAGACATGTTAAATAATCAAATGAAGTCTCGATGGTACAAGGCGATTGGTTGTCTAACGATGACATCAAAATGATCAGATAATGACTAATGGCAGGGTCAAAGAATGAGAATACTAGTAGGCAGCATAAATGATGGTTGGATGGGTGGAACTTACAGATAGCGTAGAAACTTTAAACCGGAAGACTTAAAGAAAACAGGAGCAGCAAAAAGAAAGAAAAAACACACAGCAAACAAACTTTCAACCAACAAAAGATGTTGCCTAACATAGAGACACACTACCTACTCAGCTTCACCTCCTCACCTTGAGCAAATACTGACCAAAGAAACACTAGCACAAGAACCAACAAAATGGCAGATACCAGTCACAGATGTAAATCCGATCCTAGTAAAATCTAACATTCATTCATTCATGCATCCATCTTCATGTCGGCTTTATTCCCTTTCGGGGTCACCACAGCGGAATGAACCGCCAACTGACTGGCATATGTTTTACGCAGCGGATGCCCTTCCCTGCCGCAACCCATCGCTGGGAAACATTCACACACACATTCACACTTTAACACTATGGGCAATTGTTCTTATTCAATTCACTTTTTCCGCATGTCTTTGGACTTGTGGGGTAACCGGAGCACCCGGAGAAAACCCACACGATCATGGGGAGAACATGCAAACTCCACACAGAAATGCCACCTGCCTCAGCCGAGCCTTCTTGCTGTGAGACGACCGTGCTACCCACTACGCCACCGTGATGCTCAAAATCTAACATTTGTGAAAAAAATGAATATCTCTCAGCAATCGGTGGGATCAAGTAGTTTACCCGTGAAGCAGCATCAGACCCTCTCCACGCAAGGCCATCCCAAATGTAGAGAATTGTCGGTCAGATCTTTCATGCTCAAATATTCTTTGAGGCAGAACCGTGTGCACCAATGTGAGCATTGTTGGGTTCATTTTTGTAATGCATCATTTAAAGTATTAATTATAATTATAAAAATATTTTCTTTAATACGTTTAATATTTTGTATTAGTAATGCAACTGTGTGAATTAAGGATTGTAATTAGAGAATTGTTTCTCCAGCATTAAACCACAGTCTGTGTATAGTAGGGTTGGGTCGATAGACGAGGCCATTGTCCATCGCCGATGGCAGATAGACACCATGATGCTGAGCTTGTGGATTCATGAGTCCTCTGTATCTTGGGTCAAGCAAGACTGCTTGGCGCGTTACTCATGGTGGCATTATTGCTATATTTGCCTTGGATCTGCTCTAGAATGACTTCAGGTCATTGACTGTGTGTTTCACTTCAGACTTGTCTTGCGAATGTCCTCTTTCTTTCGGTTTAAAGCAAAAGTATTGCCAGATAGGTGATTGTACACCTTTTTTAACACCCAAAATGCCATTATAACGAAACTAATCACTCTGTCAGTTCATCTGCTCATGGGAGGTCCTTCTTGTTGAGATGTTACTGGAGAAGTAGCGCCATCTTTGAACCAGACTCGGGTTTTTTTGAGATGGAGATGGCAGCGGCGGAGAGATCTTACGCATTTATTTACTACACATTATACAGAATTCTTAAGTAAAGAATAATGGGATTGGAAGCCATTGCCTGTTGTTTCTTTTAAATTGGTATTTAAAACTCTTCAGCATACATATGTAGTTGACCGTTGAGTTTGAATGAAAAACTAATTTTGCTTTTTGCTGCGGTCGCTTGGTTTTTCGCAAGGCAAAATCTGGAGGTCAACCAATGAAAGTTGTCTCTTTTGATCACATGTTCAGACTTCTGTTGGGATGTTAAAGAGCAGCTGGGTGATACTCGATACACACACTCGAGTCAACTTTACGTCAGAAAATGGTGCCAAAGAAGAAATCATAAAAGAGGAGAGTAAGAACATTCAGAGTCTCTTCGTGTTGGTGCCCGACCATCAAGAGTGGTTTGACAAAGCCCACGAAGTTTATACGATTGCTGGGCGGGTCACTGTTATCCCCTGAGCAGTTATAGGATCAGGACAAAATCTAACTAAACTAAAATGCATGCACATACGCTGCAACACCATCACTATATTCAAACAGTAAAATTGGTTAGTGATGAGATTTTGGGCTAAACAGAGGTGGGTAGAGTATAAAAAAAAATCTACTCAAGTAAAAGTATTTATGAAGAGTATTTATGAAGATATTTACTCAAGTGAACGTGAAAGTAACTCTCAAATGATTTACTTGAGTAAGAGTAAAAAAAGAATATGAACTAAATTTACTCTATTACTTAGTTACTTCTAATCTAAACGATATAAAACAAAAATGCTAGCTATTAGATAGTATTTCTTATAGATTACTTTTGGGGGGTTATCTTAAGGAGAAAATACTGTATAGTCGATTGCAACTATAATCAAACCTATATTACAAAGGGAATACACCTAACAAAAAGAAATTTTGCATCTCTACAATCTCATTTCACATTTTATAGAATACGTTCATTGTGAAATCCACATTGGTATGCACAGCGCCCTCTGTCTGCATGCATGATGTCTGTGCATGCATGACATCTGCGCACTACAGTCTGCAGCGAGGACGGCCCATCGCTGACTTGAGTAGCTGCAAACTCTTTTGCATCAGCCTCTTCAACATCTCACAAGATTAACTAATGTAAAAAATAGCTTGGGTTTAGATTTATTTCCATGATATTAGTAATGGAGAATGTAGCTAAACTATAACGAAGATGTAACTCTGATTTAACTAAGTAAAAGTACAGATATTTCACAAAATATTTACTTGAGTAAAAGTACATATTTTAAAAAGTATTTTTAAAAGAAATGGTTTCCCTGAAATCTACTCAAGTAACTGTAACTAAGTAAATGTAACAAGTTACTACCCACCTCTGGGCCTGAAAGCAAACTAAAACATACTGTGAATGTGCATCTAAGATGTATTTGTTTGCAATTATTGATCTGCCCCTGCCCCTAGATTAACACATATTTTGCATCTTTCAGGAGAGCTTGCACCACACTACGGTCGTCCTCTGATTGGTGTGTTCCTGAACGGAACTCGAGATGAGGACAGTAGCGTTCGGGCCAGCAGCCTTTCAAATTTGGGGGAACTCTGCCAACGCCTCAACTTCTCACTCGGACCACTGGCACAAGAGGTATTCAGCACCCCTGTATGACTCTAGTTGCTCATGACAAGAGCTGTCTGTGTGCAGCTTTCTCTGTTATGAGTCCTTTTCAAGTAGACCCCCAGGGCTGCTTCCCCTATGATGTCATCGGTCTCTTTTTTCTCTGTATGTACACAAGCAGATCTCTCCACACAGGAATAATCCATCTGCCAGTGCTGAGTTCAGTATTTCTCTGGGTGAAGATGGATGGACATGCATGGAATCTATCAAAATGTCAATGTATTGATTGGAAATGTCTATGTAGCAATTAGTAGGTGTGATTATCAGTAACCATTCCTTTTAATTCAAAGAAAGCATGTTTTACTGTTTGGTTTAAGTGATATTTTCTTCTGCTCTATATAGTACCTATTTTGAGGGGGCTCATTGGATTGTGAGCATGGAAAATAGATTTAATAGAATAGATTTATTTATTTATCTTTTTCTTGCAATCAGAACCAACTAAACTCAATATAAGACCTGTAGTATAACTTTAAAAGCTATTGTTACATATGTTTATTTATCCAAATATACAAAAAAATTAAAGCTGTTGAAGCTTAACTGAGTCTTTAGTATTGTATTTCTGCTGCTGTGCAAGCTGCGACATGTCCTTAGTGAAATGCAAATTCTGTGTTTTTTGATCCTCTAGCAAAATTTGGCGAAAGGGTTTTTCGTTTGCGTGCTTATGCACATGGTCATTGAGAAAATGGACTGCAGTAGTGCTCCGGAGATCTTCATGAATAAGCATCTCTGTCAGTGTGACTAACTGTGGTGCTTATTCATGAAGAGCAGCTCTGCTACAGGCTTCTGTCCACCATCGGCCTGCTGGTCCAACATCAATGCAGCAGAGCCATCGAAGTGTAGCCATGGAGATCTCTGCAATCATTCTTTATTTTGATCCTGTTCTCCTGATTCTTTCTGCAGCTGAGCACCTGTCTCACCTCCCTGATAAAGACGGAGAGGGAAGCAGAGGTTCGAAGGGCTGCGGTTCACGTTATAACTTTGGTTCTCAGGGGCCTCAGTGATAAAGCCACACAGGTGAGCATGGTTTGTGCGTTATCCAGGCTAGCAGACTACCAAAAAAAGCATTTTTCAATTTAATAAAATTAAAAACACAAAAAGTGCCCCTATTATGATTAGGTTCCTTGTTTTGAGACGCTCCAACTGCATAAATGCAGCTACACGCATGCTTTCTTCTATTATGCATTTGGTTTTACTAGATTTGCTTGAGATTTTTTTTTCTTACTTCTTTCCACCTTTCCTTGCATCTTTCATTTCTTTTTTTCTTTGTCTTTTGCTTGTGTCCTTGCTTCTTTCCCTCTTTTTTCCTTGTTTCATTCATTCCTGACTTTCTTTCAGTTTCTTGCTTCTTTGTTTCTTTCCTTGCCTTTTCCTCCTTTCCTTGCATTTTTCCTTGTTTCTTTGCTTCTTTCCTTGACTCTTGCTTCTATTCTTCTTTCTTACTTTCCTCATTGTTTCCCTCTACTTTCTTTGCTTCTTTCCTTGTTTCTTTGCTTCTTTCATTGCCTCTTGCTTCTTTTCTTCTTCCTTGCTTCTTTTCTTCTTCCTTGCTTCTTCTCTTCTTCCTTGCCTTTTTCTTCATCCCTTGCTTCTTTCCTTGCCTCTTTGCTTCTTTCCTTGCCTCTTTGCTTCTTTCCTTGCCTCTTTGCTTCTTTCATTGCCTCTTTGCTTCTTTCATTGCCTTTTGCTTCTTTTCTTCTTTCTTGCTTCTTCTCTTCTTCCTTACTTCCTTCCTTGCCTTTTCTTTCATTCCTTGCTTCTTTTCCCCTTCTTTCCTTAGTTCTTTTCATGGATTTAGCTTTTTCCCTGGCTTCTTTCATTTTTTCCTTTATTTCTTTCTTTATTTCTTTTGTTCTTTCCTTGCATCTTTGCTTCCTTGCTTCTTTAATTTTTTCCTTTACTTCTTTCTTTATTTCTTTTGCTCTTTCCTTGCTTCTTTGCTTCCTTGCTTCTTTCCATCTCAAACTATGCAGTTTTTTGCCAACACCGTTTTAAGTTGCTTTGCTTGAAATATAAGAAAAAACACTTGATTGTGTATATTATGCGAGAAATAACATCCAGTAAACCAAAACGTTCATCACAGTCAAACAAAGGGCAAAGCTTGAGAATGCGTCTGTATGTATCTTTATTATTAATAGTTTAGGATCCGTTATTTAAAAAAAATGGTATACTATGTAATCATGCACAAACTGAATTGGGTTTGACTTTAAGCACATTATTGGGAGCATCTCCGAGGAAAGCTAGGGGAGCTTTTGATGCAGCAAGAGCCAAGACATTGATGACATGCTTTTTTTTATTTATTTGGTAAAGTTTGGAGAACGTGTTTCCTTGCTTTATTTATACCATGTCAAACTATACCGTTTTTTGGAAACACTTTTTTTGTTACTTTATTGAGGTTTGTTAGGTGTTTTGTTCCAAATATTTAAAAAAAGTAATTTTGTGTAATTGTCTTTTAAGGAATGTTTTTCCTCCGTTTCAGAAAGAAGTTCCTTTAATAAATCCTGTTTTATCATTCATGACCATTCGTTTAAACGTGGATGAAATAATTTCCTTCATAATTCATTGAATGAGTCGGTTTTATTAAAGATGTTGACATCTTTTGAAAAGGAACAAAAGTGCATTATGCCTGTCCATTATTAGTCGATCCTTTAGATTTATATCAGATGGCCGCAGATGTTTATGAAAGGAATTCTTCCAGCATCTGGGCTGATGCAGCAGCTGGCACTGCTACTCTCTTATTTAGAGGTGACCTGCTGCAGTGAACGTGCAGGACTCTAATAATCACCGTCAGCAGTCTTGCTTTCCCACGGCCCTCGTCACTTTCCAAACAATGCCTTTCATTTCAGTCCGGTCACAGAGTTCAACATTTATAAACCATTTTTTTTTCATGTGAATTTGTGTGTTAGAGTAGTAGCTTGTTGGGGTGTGTTTTTTTTTTTTTTTTTTTTTTCAAACTACTTTTTGTTTTCATTTCATTTCACCAGGATTACTTTTGGTCATTTAAATCCTTAACGATTCATTATATTTGTATATTTGAATGGTTATTGGATCATAGATTAAAGGATTGTCTGTATTAAGTAGTGAACTTTAATGAACTGCTGTAATTTATTGTCAGTAGAGTTCAAAAGTCCTCACTTCATAAGAGCTCACAAAAACTGTTAACTAACAGCGAGTAAATGTGTTATAATGATCCTCAAAGGATTAAATGAATGTCAATAACAATGTTATAACAAAACAATACTTTATACATTTTTAATGATTCATATTCTGTAGCTATTGTAAAGTGAGTGCAACTCAACACAGTTTCTCAAAGAAACGAGTCGATGGAGAAGATTTTAATGAAATAGTTATAAGATGCTCAGGGAGGTTTTTAAAGCTTTAATGAAGTTGAGGTTGTTATCCCAGCACTTCTAACTGTATTTTCACCAGTATACCATAATATTTGTTCTTTTCCATCTCATTCTCTTTATTAATATTTTTTTAGTGGTAATAAACTCATAGATTTTTTTAATGTGAGATGTATAACCATTAAACATAAATCACATTGCTCCCTTCACTTTCCGAAATACAAGAAACACAATTTTTTTAAGCCGTGAGAACTTTTGATTGAGCTGTGCATGTGAGAAATCTGGGAAAGAAACTGTAACTAATTTAACATTTAGTTATTTGTTGAATGGTGTTTATTATTTGGGCTTATTGTGTGCATTTGTTATATATTGTAATTTAGTTGTTCATTTAGTTGTTAATTCTCCCATCACGTGAAATGACTCTTATTAAAAAAAAAAAACTCTAACACATTCATTCAATGTGTTTAAATTGCACTGTTTGCAATGAAATGGTCAGTTTTGAAAAGAAAACGATTGGATTGAGTACATGGGTTTGATGAAGAAATTTTGGAAATTGTATTTGATTGTGTTTCTAAAGTTTTTCATTGTATGTTTTCTGTGTTCGTCGCAAAGCTCTTGCGGTGATTTGTTACGGGATGTCACGGAATGCTTACAATGTTTAAAACGCAAGGATTAAAGTATAACAAATCAGTCAAATAGTCACCTTTATTCAAATCCATGATGCTACAACTTCTTCTTCTTCTTCTTCTTTCGGCTGTTCCCAGTTTAGGGGTCGCCACAGCAAATCATCTGTTTCCACCTAACTCTGGCCTCAGTATCCTCTACTCTTGCACCAATTACCTTCATGTCCTCCTTCAGCACACCCATATAACATGTCTTTGGCCTTCCTCTTGCCCTCTTGCCTGGCAGCTCCATCTCCAACATCCTTCTACCAATATAACTACTATCCCTTCTCTGCACATGTCCAAACCATCTCAATCTGGCTTCTCTGACTTTTTCTCCAAAACAACCAACCTGAGCTGTTCCTCTGATGTGCTCGTTCCTAATCTTGTCCATCCTTGTCACTCCTAAACTGAACCTCAACATCCTCATCTCTGCTACTTCCATCTCTGCCTCGTGTCTCTTCCTCACTGCTACAGTCTCTAACCCATACATCATAGCTGGTCTCACTACTGTTCTGTACACCTTTCCTTTGATTCTTGCTGACACTCTTCTGTCACACAACACCCCTGACACTTTTCTCCACCCACTCCAACCTGCCTGCACTCGCCTCTTCACCTCTTTTCCACACTCCCCGTCGCACTGGACTGTTGACCCCAAATACCTAAACTCCTCCACCTTCTTGACCTCAGCCCCCTGTAACCTCACTGTTCTACTTCCCTCCCTCTCGTTCAAACACATGTATTCTGTCTTACTACGACTGACTTTCATTCCTCTTCTTTCTAGAGCAGACCTCCAACTTTCCAAGTGTCCCTCCACCTGCTCTCTACTCTCACTACAGATTACAATGTCATCTGCAAACATCATTGTCCATGGAGATTCCTGTCTGACCTCATCTGTCAACCTGTCCATCACCATAGCAAACAAGAAGGGACTCAAAGCCGATCCTTGATGTAGCCCCACCTCCACCTTGAACTCCTCCGTCTGACCTACAGCACATCTCACTGTTGTCATACTCCTCTCATACATATCCTGAACTACTCTGACGTACTTCTCTGCCACTCCTGACATCCTCATACAGGACCATAGCTCCTCTCTCGGCACCCTGTCATACGCGTTCTCTAAGTCCACAAAGACGCAGTGCAGCTCCTTCTGACCATCTCTGTACTTCTCCATTAGCATTCTCAGAGCAAAAATTGCATCAGTAGTGCTCTTCCTGGGCATGAAGCCATACTGCTGCTCGCAAATATCCACTTCCCTTCTTAGCCTAGCTTCCACTACTCTTTCCCAAAGTTTCATTGTGTGGCTCATCAACTTTATACCTCTGTAGTTGTTACAACTCTGCACATCACCCTTGTTCTTAAAGACTGGCACTAGGACACTTCTCCTCCATTCCTCAGGCATCTTCTCACTCTCTAGAATCCTGTTGAATAACCTAGATAGGAACTCCACTGCTGTCTCTCCTAGACACTTCCACACCTCCACAGGGATGTCATCTGGACCAACAGCCTTTCCACTCTTCATTCTCCTCAGAGCCTTCCTCACCTCATCCTTTCTAATCTTTTCAACTTCCTCCTCTACAATGTTCACCTCTTCCCCCCTTCTTTCTCTCTCATTCTCCTCATTCATCAACTCCTCAAAATACTCCTTCCAACTTCTCTGCACACTCTCCTCACTTGTTAGAACCCTTCCATCTCTATCTTTAATCACCCTTATATGTTGCACATTCTTCCCATCTCTGTCTCTCTGTCTCGCTAGTCTGTACAATTCCTTCTCACCTTCCCTCGTGTCTAACCTGGCATGCAACTCATCATATGCCTTCTGTTTGGCCTTTGCCACCTCCTTCTTCGCGCTTCGCTGTGATTCCTTGTAGTCCTGTCTACTTTCTTCAGTCCTTTCAATGTCCCACTTCTTTTTAGCTAGCCTCTTCCTCTGGATGATGTCCTGTACTTCCTCATTCCAGCACCATGTTTCCTTATCTTCTTTCCTTCTTCTTGCTGACACACCTAGCACCTTCCTACCTGTCTCCCTGATCACTTCTGCTATAGTTTCCCAGTCCTCTGGAAGCTCTTCCTGGCCACCCAAAGCCTGTCTCAGCTTCTGTCTGAATTCCTCACAAACGTCTTCCTTTTTCAACTTCCACCACTTGGTCTTCTTTTCCATCTTTCCTCTCCTCGTCTTCCTGACCACCAGAAACATCCTACACATCACCATCCGATGCTGTCTGGCTACACTCTCTCCTACCACTACTTTGCAGTCAGTGATCTCTCTCAGATTGGCTCGTCTACTTAGGATGTAGTCCACCTGCGTACTCCTACCACCACTCTTGTAGGTTCCTCCCTCTTCTGGAAATAAGTGTTAACTACAGCCATTTCCATCCTCTTGGCAAAGTCCACCACCATCTGTCCTTCTGGGTTCCTTTCCTTAACACCAAACCTGCCCATCACTTCCTCATCACCTCTGTTGCCCTCGCCCACATGACCGTTGAAGTCTGCTCCCACCACTACTCTCTCCACTCTGGGAATACTCTCCATCACCTCATCTAACTCACTCCAGAATCTCTCCTTTTCTTCCAGCTTACAGCCTACTTGTGGAGCATAACCACTCACTACATTCAACATCACCCCTTCAATCTCTAACTTCAAACTGATCACACCCTGTCAGACACTCTTTTCACCTCTAAAACATTCCTCACAAACTCTTCCTTCAGGATCACTCCTACCCCATTTCTCTTCCTATCCTCACCATAGTAAAACAGTTTGTATCCCCCTCCAATACTACGCGCTTTGCTACCCTTCCACCTGGTCTCCTGCACACACAGAATATCTACCTTCCTTCTCTCCATCATGTCCGCCAGCTCTCTACCTTTCCCGGTCATTGTACCAACGTTGAGACTCCCTATTCTCAGACCTATACTCTTGCCTTTCCTCTTCTCTCTCTGCCTACGAATCCTTCTCCCTCCTCTCCTTCTTTGACCAACAGTAGTCCAATTTCCACCGGTACCATGTAGGTCAACAGCACTGTGGCGGTCGTTGTTAACCCGGGCCTCGACCGATCCGGTATGGAAATCGAATTGATGACTTGCATATTTGGTTTTGGCATGTTTTACGCCGGATGCCCTTCCTGACGCAACCCTCTCTATTTATCCGGGCTTGGGACCGGCACAGAAGTCACAGAAATCCATGATGCTACAGCAACATTTCATATAAAAACATGTTATAGAAACCTGTTAAAAACCTGCATTACCTGTATACAAGCACAAAAACATAGTTTTAAATAGTTTTTCGAGACTCACTTAAGATCATGTAAATGGACTTGTTGCTTGGGATAGCTCATTCTGTAAACATGTGCTTTCTTCCAAACAGCATTGAGAAGAACAGCATCCACTTCCTCTTTTTACCGCTGACTTTCTAGATTTACAACACCGCTGTCTGCCTTTGTCAGTTCGGTGCTCCCTGGAATATTTGCACATTCAGCTTATAGAGCAGAATGTAAGAGGCAGACTCAAACGTTCGTTTCTTAAATCTTGGTGCAGACTGGAATACAAAGAGTTTATCCTGGAGCTCAGTAGAGTTTCCCAGGAAGCAGCTTTCTGATTTGAGGATGGCCTGTTACTCGCTCTTCCAGCTGTTGCCTCGAGTAATGAGATGGCTCGTCCAGGTGAGCCTCAGAGCCCGCTGTGATGGTAAAACAGCTGAGATCTCACTAAAGCGCTGTCCTTCTGTGGGGAGAAGGTCAAGAGACCATCTGTCTCAAGATACACATAGTGTGCTAATTATTTTCTGCTTCTCGTTTATACTTTCTGGAGGGATTCTGCAGTGTCTTAAAAAGTCAAAAATGTTAAAGCCCAAAATTTAGACATTAAACAGTCTTAAATTCACTGTTTTAGGAGTTAAATATTTTTTCACAACTCTTATTTTCTGATGTTCATGTAAAGCTCACTCAAAATGTGTTTTTGTTATGGCTTGAGTTGTTAGAGAATGAGAAAATGCTTTGAAATGATTAAAAAATGTAAAGAGGAAGGTTAGGGTTGCCATAGTCTGAGAAAATGTGAAGAAATGCAACAAAAAAAAGTCATAGTTAGAGAAAAAGTTCATATACACTCAAAATATTAATAGTGATGGTTAGGGTTGCCAGGGTTTAAGAAAACAGTCATGAACACTTATAAATGCTCAAAATCTTAAAAGTGGTTGTTAGGGTTGGCAGATATAGACATAACACTCGTAAATGTTAAAATATGTATATGTAATTGACTGGGTTGCCAGATGTTGAAAAAATGCTCTTAGACTGCTCAATTTTGACAACCCTAACCGTGCCTTTTTACAGAGTTTGACAAAACTTTCATAAATGCTCAAAAACATAAAAGTGATGGTTAGGGTTTCAAGGAATGTATTTGAAACATACTGTTTATTATGCAAAAAAAAAATGTATGTGTTTTTGATGTTATAATAGGTCTTAAACTTGATTCTTAACGGCCTTAAATTGGACCTTAAGAAACATGCAGAAACCTGGTTTCTCACATCGAGCAGTTAAACAGTACAACTGCTAACTAAGTGTACTCTGCTCTCTTAGGTCCTAGCGGATGTCTTGTTGGTGCTTTATCGGGCGCTCAAGTGGGTGGTGCGGTCAGACCCAGACGATGTTGCTGTACTCCATGCTCAGCTTGCTCTGGAGGAGCTAGACGAGGTCATGAGGAGTTTCATCTTCCCTCAGCAAAAGCTTGAGAAGAAGATTGTGGTACTTCCTTGAAAGACTCACGGACTTCCTGTCAGTACTGTTCTTTTAAAAATTTGTTAAATCTGTAGAGATTTGATTTTGGAGAATCAGCTCGCTATGAACTCTCCCAAAGAAGCTATTACATGTGATTAAAATTAAGAATGATCTTGTGCTTACTTGAAATAAATAGTATATGGTTTAACAAGTCACAATAAGACATCTAATAGAGATTAACAGAAATGCAGCTATTGAATTCAAAAACTTGGAAAGGAGCTTGAGCGTCCAGAGAGGGATTTACTGACAGTGTGTGAATTATTGCATGCATGCAAAGCACCTCATTAGCATAGTGACTAATGGCATGAATAAATCAATGCTAATGCGATCCCGTACAGGCAGATTCAGTATAATCAGGTAAGGCTCATTTAAATTCAGCACCGGTGCAACATGGTTTAAGACACAAATTTACTTTGTGCATTAGAAAAGTGTTAAAATTATAGACCATGAACATTACATTTATTCAAATATTCCCTCATTTAATAAGGCTGTCACAAAAAAATGAATTCACTACAGATTTTTCAACACTCCAAAAGATTGGGTGATTTTAACACAATAAATGGTTGTGAAAGAGACAGGGCAAATTTTGAATCCATTTAACTCAACGTTTTAAACATTTGGGTAAATTTTAGGGGCTTTGTGAATGCATTTTGCTGTGGCACAAACACTTTTGAATAATTAATCAATTTGTTTTTCTATAATTTGTCACGGGACAAAGAACATAAGATCATTTACTTTTTTATTGCATAACACAGAGTTTTGATGGTATTTCAATACAATAAAACTATTTTTGCCATGTGCTTTTCTTCTCCCTGTTGTGAATGTTGATGTTTTATTATTTCACTTTAAACAGGGTTTCCTCTGGGCTTAAAATGTCTTAAAAAGCCTAAAATAATTAATACATATTTTTCACAGGTTTTTACTTATTTTTCTGATGCCCATGCAAAGCTTGTTTGATATGTGTTTTTGGGGGTTGAGATTGAGAAAATGGGCGTGAACATGTGCAGTGAGGGGGCTTAGGGGGAGCTTGACCTTTTAAGGTTCTGGCCCACCAACCTGACGCTAAACAACTAGCGCAGATAACAGCTGACCATGTTGTCGCCTCTCGACTGCTGTGTATGTGGGAATCTGAGTGAAAAAAAATTGAGCTTGAACTCACTGAACCATTGACGCTAGATTGCAAACTAAAAGGTGTCTTCCGCACGTACTTGAGAAGATAGCTTTTTTACCTGCAGATGGCCAATCATTTATTTAATTTTTTAACACAGAGAAATTCTATTGAACCAAGCATTAACCTCCATATTACAAATAGTGTTCAAGCCAATGAATGAGAACTAAAAAAAACTGAAGACAGCAGCAACCAAAGGGACAGTTTTGACTCCATACTCTACTGCTCTTGTGTCTGATGAGTCTCCAGTTACATGAAGAAACTGACTCCGGTCAGAGAGGTAAGAGTTAAACCTTCTCAGAGCCTGGCCCTGGATGCCTGCATCGTTCTCTAATCTCTCGAGGAGAATCCTGTGATCTATCGTATCGAAGGCTGCGCTGAGATCTAGCAGAACTAGATGAGAGAATTTCCTGTGTTCCCAATCAAGTAATAGATCGTTTGAGATTTTAACCAGCGCAGTCTCTGTGCTGTGATGCGCTCTGAATCCAGATTGAAGATCTTCATAACAGTTGCTTTTCTGTAAGAAGGAGCTGAGCTGTACTATTACAACTTTCTCTAATATTTTTTACAAAAATGGAAGGTTAGAGATTGGCCAATGGTTGGATAATTCAGTAGGATCCATATGCATTTTCCTGGTTATTTTTTTTAAGCTGTTTAGGAACATAACCTGGTGATAAAGAGTATTTTATTCAGAAATGGTTCTTGAGCCTTTGGCAGCAGCTCTTTCAGTAATTTTGTTGGTACAGGATCGAGAGAGCATGTTGTTGATTTAAATGCTGTGATTTTTAAGCAGTTGTTTTGTGTCGATATTTGAAAAGTTTTGCAGCATGTTAAATTGAATATGAGTTGTTACTATTTTGCTTAAAATAGATTTAATTTCATTTGACAAATAATTCATAAAATCGTTACTGCTGAATTTTGTTACTGCATTTGAATCTGCCGATGTTTGACCAGCGGTGATTCAAATAGAAGGTGTGGGAATTATATTAAGTTTGGTATCAAAAATGGAATCCAAATATGAAGTTCTCTTATAAATGATATTAGGCGTTCTTTCCAAATAGTGGTATTGCATCCATTCTTTCTTTTTTTCATTTAGTTGGTAAAATTGCATTTACATTTTAGAGTGGCCTTTTTCACATTTGAACCTCTGGCCTTGAGAAAGTGCACAACCCTGAGCTACAGATTTTAGAGCAGGATTTCAAATGGCACTTAGAAGTTTTGCACGTATGTTTTTGTATTAGTATAATGAATGCCTTGTTTAATTAGATTACCAGCAAAAAATTGTGATTTTCTTGTCCAAGTCTCCTAAATCGAAACAAAAACTCCCAATTCTTGTCATTGATAAACTAGCGTTATCCCTTTTGTGTTGTCTGCTACATTGAGGTTAGAGGGCATCGTGAGCTATGCATCTGTGTAAAGAGCACTGCGCTAGCTGGTTTCCACTCTATTCTGCGCTGGTGATAAAACGCCTGCTGTTTGCTTTTTATCAAATGTTTGTGCTACGTATAAGGAAGGTTAGGTCATGACATCATTGTAAAACAGGACAGGGCAATTACTCACACTCCTAAAATACACAATGCTGGATCTTTTCATTCAACTTGGATATGTCTTTGGCCTCCTGACCATTATTTGAACTGGACGAATGGTAGAGAAATACAATTTTTTTACCATAAACACTAGCTCATAAACGTGTTAAAACGTTCAAATAATGTGAGTGGACTGTTGAGCTGATATTATGTGCTCTGGGTAACGGTTTCTCTTTTTTCTTTGTTAGGTTGATTTTAAAGGTTGTGTAAACACATGTCTGGCTGAACGTCTGAGTTAGGTTATAAGTTCCACATGTGCTCATCTTCTACTGTCAATGTGCTGAAAGATAGAGCTATTGTTCTGATCATACACGGCGATAGAAGTTTATTTTTATATAAAACATCACAAACACTTCTGTAATTGTATTGCTCAAAAACTAAAAGCTAGACATAGAATCAAAAATAAAACTCATAATTCAGACCGGCATCCAACACAAAAAGGACATTTTAGATAATGTTTTTTGGATGTTGACTGACTTTTAATTGGGTTTTATTTGATTTTTTTTATAACCCTATTAATTGAAGCTGATAAATAAGTTGAAACTACTGCATAATGCCAGTCATTGGCTGATGAAAGCCACAGCAGTTTCCTGCTAGACACTAGGCAATAGTTCCCCTATGGTCAATTTCACATTCGCTGCCCTTTGTGACATAAGAATGCTCCAAACTTGTACATGATTCCATTAAGCCACAGTTATGATGCAACATATCTTCCCAAAAAAAGAATGCACTGTGCTTAGAGGTGTTGAATAGGAAAGCTCTCGTGTGAATCAAGGTACCTCTATTTCTCTCTGATCGATCAAGACTCAGGAAATTTGTCAAATATCTATCATTTAAAGAGAATGTGGGAGGGGGTTTTAGCACACAGGTTGGGAGATGTATGAAACCAGTGGTGGACAAAGTACGCAAACCAAGTACTGTACTTGAGTAAAAGTTGAAATACACAAGATTTGAATCCAGTCCCAGTCCTTTGTCGATCCTCTTCCCCAGATCTCTATCCCAAAATTCTCCCTGTCTCCTCTATACTATCCTATCTAATAAAAGTATAAAAAATCCCCTATATATATATATATATATATATATATATATATATATATATATATATATATATATATATATATATATATATACTACATTAAAAGTGTTCCTTTCAGAATTTCACTTGATTAAAAGTACAAAAGTAAGTATTCAAAGTACAGTACTACGATTTATAATATTCCATTAACATTTTTGTCAAGAATATAAAAGTTGGAATGATTAAAATATACATGTATAACACACAATGAAAACATTTTCTGAATTTACTGTAAGATTACTTCATTAAAAATGGCCACTGGAATGAAAATCGCATACCTCTCTGTTTCCTTAGATTGGAAGGAAAATTTTTGTAAAAAGAAATGTTACGGGGCAGAAAGGCCATTGAAAATGAAGTCTTGCATAGTTAAGGCCATGTGTTTTGTGGAAATTGATAGACAGGAGTTTCTTTCATTATTTATTAAGGCACGGACGCTCTCAAAAAATGCTGCTGTTGAACTGACACTGAACTGCATTAACTCTAAGTAGATAACCACCAAGAGGCTCAACTCAAAACAGAGCGCATGCTGGACTCTGATTGGTGGCTCGCATATGGTCGACCAATTCCACCACCGTATGAAACTCAAAACAAGGTGAACTCAGGAGTAAAAATTGCGAGTGGCATGGGTATGAGCAAAAAACTACAAAAAAAATGGAGAAATTTAGCACCACGCAAATTTGGCAATAAAAAGATTTTAACATGGAAATTATAAATGTTCAAAATTTAAAAACATAACCGACAGGGAACATTCCATGGATATTATTTTATGGCTGCAAAGTAATATCCAGCAGGAAATATTTCAGAACAGTTATTTTCTTGTTATAAAAAAAAACATAACCAACAGGAAATGTACCAGGAACATTAAACACATGGTTAAACAACAACTATATAACATTCTGGTTATATCTACATTTAGCCCCAAATAATTGGGAACTGTTGTTTTAAAAATGTTTTAAGCTGAGAATAAAAGTGAACTACAATGTTATAGGGACTTAACCCACACACCAACATTACAATCTAAGATACATACAGATCTGACGGTAACTGCAAAAAACATTTTAAAATTTTTTACTTCGTACAGTAATTATTCAAAAAGCCTGTTAGGATCTAAAAGAGTCTAATCTGACACACTGGTCTATGCTAAGGGAGTTATTGCCATAGCCAACGAAAGGGTGATTCTAAACCAACAAACACTGCTAATTAACTCAAGGGAAGTCGGAGAGTAAGCATAACACAGAAAAAAGTGGTCATAAATGTTGAACAGAGTTAGCAAGCTAATCCACAATTACCACAAAAATTGGTTTGTTCTTAGATTAAGATCATTTTTGCAGATTACCCTCTTATAAATTAGCTTAGTCGGTGTCACAGCTCGCAGTTGGCGAGATAGGGCCACAGCCTGGATGGATCATTCCCTCTGTAGACCACACTCACTCACCATTCCCACTCTTCTGTGCAGTTTGAAGTCACTAATCAATCTTTTTCCTAGAGCAGGGGTGTCTAGAGTTGAACCTGGGAAAGCCACAGATCCACACATTTTAATTGAAACACATTTTTATTCATCTAGCCTCAGACAAGCAAATAGGGCCTTAATTAGTGTGATCAGGAGTGTTAAAGGTTGGTCAAAGCTAATCTGTGCAGGACTTTGGTTGCTCTCCACTGTTGACATCTGAAATATCTGAAATATCTTGATATTTTACTATTAGGTGCTTTTTTTATAACTGACATAGTGAAAATTCATGAACAGGTCACAAACTAATAAATCCTTTTGGTTTGGCCCCAAAAACTGATATTCGGTTCTGTTTTTTTTTTTACAGAAATCTTTATCAAACCTGGTGGTGGTTTAAAGTAAGTCTATGCAGATTTTCGCTGATAAAGAGAAACATTGGTTGGGAGCTACCATGGGGTTATGGGTAAGTTTGCTGCTGGCAATCTAGTCAGAAGCAAACAATGTTCTCTGGTTCGAGTCTAAGGATGTTCCCACAGTGAGGTTTAAAGTGCTGAAGCGAAACTGAAGAAGTTCCACTTTCACCTTTCTTCTCTTGGAGTAACCTTGCCACAGCAGCGGCTCTGCCGTGAGAGAGCCATTACACTAATTACAACCGAAGAGAGCCAGTGAGGATATTTTACCAGTCCAAAACAGAGCATGCAGGAATGTTTGTAAATGCTGTGGATATTGATTATGTCTTAGTGTGCTGCAGTCTTTCTTTCTCTAGATCTCTTCATCAGCCAGCAGGAGGGGTGCAGGGAGGGCTGATGGATGAATAAATAACCCAATAAAGGATGCATTGAGAAGAGGGGGTGTGTAGTTAAGAGAAGAGGGTGCTGTTCAAACAGTCCCAGTCAGGGCTGGCTGTGCTGCAGGACTTGGTGACGGGTGCGCGAGGGATTTGGGCTGCACTGCAGAACCATGCCACTGCAGCACAGCCCTGACACTGAGGCGTCAAGTTCACCCCGCTCCAGGTGAGAACTTATCATCGCTGATACCAGAGGCCGTCATGTCCCGGGAGGAGAGACGCTAGAAGAATGGGAGGGAACTGGATGAGGGTCCACCTCATTTGAGCGTGGCTGTAATAAAGATGTAGTGTGAGCAGGAGGCTGAACAAGGACGGTCCTGTGTTCCACTGCTGTGACACACGGAGGAGAGAGAGAGAGAGAGTGGGGAGAAAGTGAAGGAGGCATCATTGCTGCTGGGCTGAAAAGGTAAGAGATGTTTAATTCAACTCAAGTGTGTTTTTGTGAAGGTGAATGTGTAGGAAAACATGCTAATTAAGAGTTTGGGTGAAGTTCAGGGTAAAGGATGCTAAAGTGAGCGAGTGAAAGCATGGGGCTTTAGGTGGGTGTGCTCTCACACAAATAGTCTACTGTAAGCATTTGTTTGTACAAGGTGGCAAAAAACTCCTGCTTCCAACATTAGGAACAGCTGTAGCACTGAAAAAAAAATGAAAGAAGGGAAAATTCTTCTCTGAGTTTTTGGGGACAATTGATGTTTTTAGGCAATGACAATTTGATAAAATAACTAAGGTTGCTTCCATAAACAGAATAAATGTTTCAAACAAGAAATTAATGTAATTTTTTCTCCTTAAAGTGTCATAAAACCCTAGAACAATTGCTCTGTAAATGGAACCATGTAATTTATTTTCAACCAGAGTACGGTTCTTTTTTAAACTTTTCAGGTCATTTTGAATACTTCACTTTTTTGGAGTTAGGCTCTTCAACTCTTACTGAAATATGAAGTAACCTTTTTTTTAACCATTTTGAAATTGGTTCAGCCATTTTCCCTGATTTAAAGCAAAGCATACATAAACGAATTGGATTAGAGTAACATTTTCATACAAGTGACAAAACCAGAATTATCAAAAAATAGAAAAAAGTAAACTTGATGGAATTAAGTCTATATATATTTCAAATATATATGAATTTGCTTTGTCCTTCTACAGCTTAGTCACTGTGGCAAAAAAAACTCCTTGGTTTGGATTGAGAGCAAAGTTCCTCACAAAACTCCAAAATGTGTGTGCTCTCTCAGTATACAGTTTAAAAATACGAGTCCAATTTTAATTTGGAAAAAAAAACAAGACTTTGATGATTTTGCATATGGAATGAAAATGCTGCTGGTCTTATCCAATTTACTGATCTATGCTAAGCTGCGCTAAATAAGCTGCCAGAACTGCCAAAACAAAAAAAAATGCTAAAAATGCAGAGAATGCTTAAACACTTCTAGTTATCTTAGGAAAATGTTTTTAAATGCCTGAAAAAGTGGAGTGTTCCTTTAACGCCCCTTATGTTGAAAAGCTTGATTGGCCTTTTGTTTTACCATCTAAATTCCAGCTTTAAATCTGGATGAAAATATTGTTCAAGCATATCAAATATTATAAACTTTTAATATATTATAAAATGTTTTTAGTCTTTCATTTGTGTTTTAGTATTGACTATTTTAGTACAAGATCAATGAACCAATGTTTTTTGGCACATTGTCTAGTTCCCTGATCGGTGGGATAGAAACTGGAACGCTTCAGAATAAGGTTTGCTGCCTGATGAAGGAAAATATTAGCTGTTTGGGTTTCCATGTCATCAGACAATGACTGAACAAAGTCTGACTTACATTTGTATAACTTTCATCATGTTTAAGCCAAGAGCGTTAACTGGGAGCAGATTTTGTATTTTTAAAAGTTAAGGATTTCGTCAGCAACTTCTTGCGATCTGTTATTTGGGTGTTGGAAAGTCATGAAAATAGTTTCAATCGCCACAGAATGTGAACTCCCTGACATTCCCTATCATAGAATGCTTAAAGTAGTTTCAAACTAACCACATATTAAGACATAAATATAGAGAGAAACGGTTCAATATTGGTGTAAAAAGTTCATTTCCTGAATCATTTCAAAGGGTGCTATTTTATCTTTTTTTTTTGTTTGTTTATTTTATTTAGTTTTTTTTTCACAAATATATCCTCAAGAAAGTTCATATCTGAGCCTTGCTTGGTAATCATGAAAAAGACATCACAGGATTTCTCTCTTAGAAATCCTTAACACACATTTTGAGATAAAAACATGTATACATTGGTCCGTTAACTGAAAACTAACTTTAATTTCATTCTAACAAGGATTAAATTTTTTTGTAATTCTTCGGGTTGTTATTGCACCTTTTTTTTTAAGAAAATGTCAAACAAATGTCACTCTGTTAATATGCAAGGCTAAATTCTGTGAGATATGCAATCAGTGAGTGGTTTCATGCACCTTTTTAAACTGCATAAATATGCAAGTTTGGAGTCTAACTGTATTAGAGCCCAAGTGATGAAGCCAGGAGTTGCTAAAAGTTGCCAAAAAGCCAGAATAAGTTGCTAGATTTGAATTAGAAGTCACTAATTCTCGCAACAAACTCACAAAGTCACAAACACTTTTTCCTGTAGCCTGTTTATATTTTAATCTAAATGATAATACAAATATTTTTTTAATCATGTGAAATAATTGAAAAGTTTCAAAAAACAGGATTAGTCAGCAAATACGTTTTATAAAAAAGGATGGTGTAGTTGCGTCTGGGCCTTGTCACAGCCCGCTGGTTGAAAATAACTTGTTTAGATTATTTCATTTCGTCTTCAATGTTTTTTTGTTTTTTTTTAAGAAAATGTCTATGTATTCTCGAAATATGTTGACATCACTCTGTTGATATACAAGACTAAAAACTGTGAGCTATGCTTTCAATGAGTAGTTTCATGCACCTTTTTAAACTGCATAAATAAGTTGAAAGTCTAACTGCAGATGCATTCAGACAGTGATCTTATATTTTTCTTACTACACATAACTCAAAATTGTGAATTTTGTAAATGCAATGATACAAAAATATAGTTTGGATTGAGATGTGAGCTTCTCATGGCTGTGGTCCCACACTGTTGGTTTACTCACTCTCTCTTCAGCAGGGAATCACTTGTAAGCACATGAAGAGTCTTTATGCACTGCAACTGCTCCTTTTATGTGAGGCCCGTTCCCTGCCATCTTCTTAACTCGAGACTGACCACGCCCCTTTTCCCATGGGATTTTTAGGACTGAGGCATGTAGGTGGATGAAATGCTATGACGCTTTGATTTGGTCAGTTTAATACTATTTGACGATGGTGTAGAGAAAAATGTATACCTTATTTCATGTAATCCATTTCATTGGATTTTAGCTATCAAGAGTTTACCCCAGGCATGAAGAGGGGTTAGTGAAAAACATGTTTGTGATGTCATGTGGAAACAGTATTTAAAAGACATTGACTGTACATAACATGAATGTACTTTGTGATGGATTTTGTCATTTTGGGGTTCAGGGAAAATGCACAGGGGTCCTTTTTTATTAAATTATTTGATAAACATAAATTTGAGTGACAAATTACTTTTCAGGTTTATTGATGTCATCAAATGATTTACACTTTAAGGGAATCATTTTGTGTCTTATTGAGACATTTTGGGGGAATTTTCAGATTAAAACCTTAAATGTTCATAAATTTGGGAGTAGACATTTTCCAGGAAGTCATCCCATCAAAATTGCTTACTTAATGTTTTTGAATGAGAATGGACAATTGGTTTATTTAAAGAGTAAAAAAATAAGGCTTTGAAGTATCCTGACAATTTAGTTTCAGGTTAAATATTAAACTATGCTTAAAAAAATAAAAAAACATTAATTTTTAAAGGGATGGGTGACACTCAGTAGTAGGGGAGTCCCAAAAAAGCCATGACCTAATATGTCTGCCCCTGAACATTATAAGCATGAAATTTTAGCAAAAAGCAAACAAGACTCTGTTTTAGTTTAAGTAAATCTGCCATGTCCTCCTTGAAAATGCATCACTACTGGAGAGTCAAAAAGATGCAATTTTGTGGATCTGAGATTATGAGAATTGTGTCTCTTAATTATGCACACACAAAAAAAGAATCTTAGTTTAATTTAAACAAATGAGTAATTAAAAAAAAATCATCATCATTTGGTGATCATGAAGGTCAATGCAAACAAAACTAA
The DNA here is from genome assembly GCA_900490495.1 of Danionella dracula. Lineage (NCBI taxonomy): Eukaryota > Metazoa > Chordata > Actinopteri > Cypriniformes > Danionidae > Danionella > Danionella dracula. The sequence continues at coordinate 3,739,562 of UELW01000622.1, forward strand.
TTGAGCCAGGAGTGTAAATGTTTTTTTTTTTATCTGTGAAGTCGAGCATAATTAAAAATATTCTCAATGAAAACCTGCTCACTTATAGAAGTTGGCCTCAAAAGTTCAAAACATGAAGTGCAATTCAGACATTTTCTATACACCAAAAATGTACTTCTTTATCATTGGCATTTTATCCCCAGAAATAATGGTGCAGTCACCAAAAGAGAACGGTTTTCATTGTACAAATATGTAGCTTATGCATTGCACATTTAAACCTGAATAAAGCTTAAGTAAACCAGTAAATCCAATAATGATACTTTAATTCATCCAACCATCTCGTCTCTCTTCCTTACAGCCCTTCATCTCACTTCCTGTCATCTGCTGCCCTCCCTCCTGCGTCTCATCCCCCACCCCTCCTCCATTTGTCAATGTCCCGTCCTGCACCCATAGTCCTCATTCGTACTGCTCTTCACCTGAGAATACAGGTCCTCCCACGACCCTAAGCTTGGCAGGTCATCTTTAATCAACCCGCAGTGCACCTGTGACTTCATACAGTTTTCCGAGATGCTGTTGAGAACCTCTGCTTCAAAGAATGCATGATCACTCATCGTCATCACCTCTCACAAAAGAATCAGACCAGAGAAGAGCCTTATTTATCTCTGAAAGGATAATGGAGTAATAGTACAGAACAAATGCAGTCATAACTGTAGGTTGAACGTTTACTGAGGCCTCATGGACTGATCTCCACCTGGAACTGGGAAACCTCAACATGACCTCAGTGAGTACTTGTTGAAATCTGTCATTTAGGAAAACTGAAATGATTTTAAACACTGGGTTTTGATTGACAGAGAGAGATACATCATTTAGATTTCAGTCTCTGATTGTCAGGGGGTAATCGCTTGCTTTTCTTCTCTTTTTTTTTTGAACAATTACATATTTTCTCATTGCATTCACATTTGACTCATTGGGCAAAAGATAGCTTTTTACAGATTTTAAACATGCCCTTCTGCAAGAAATTCCTATTCTAATATATGGGAAATTGCAACTATTGTGCCTCTGGAAGTGAGCAAAAGCTCAGAACAATTTATACTTTCAACCATAAAAAAGAAAGAGAAAGAACGAAATGAAAAGGAATAAAGGAAGAATGAAAAGAAGAGAAGAGAAAAGTAGAGGAAGAAAAAAAGAGAAGAAAAGAAAAGAGAAAAGAGAGGAAGAAAGAGAAGTAGAAGAGAAAGAGAAGAAGATGTAAAGAAAAAGACAAATAGAAGATGTAGAGGAAGAATAAAAATTATGTTAAAAAGAAGAGTAAGAAAATAATGGAGGGAAAGAAGAATGGGGGAACAGCATGGAGATAAAAATTGGCAAGGAAAGAAAGAGATGATAAGAAAAAGACAAATAGAAGATGTAGAGGAAGAATATTAATATTGCTATGAAGAGGACACAAAAAGAATGGAATGAAGAAAGAAAGAAAGAAGAGAAGAAGAAAGAAAGAAGAGGAGAGAAAATCATATGAAAGAGAAGAAGACTAGGAGCATCATGGAGAAGAAAAGAGGAAAAAAGAAAGACGAGAAGCAAAAAAATAGGTATAGATGAAGAATATGAATATTGTTAAAAAGAATGGATGAAGGAAGAAAAAAGAGAGAAAAATAATTTCAGCTACAGTGTTGTGTTACATTTTAATATGGTTGACACTTACAACAATACAACACTAAGAAAATAGCTTAATTTTTTTTTTTTACCAAAGATCTATTTAGAGATAGAGTAACCATTTATTAAATGACTATTTTAGAAAAAAAATCCTTTTAATTATTTATTTATAATAAATATACATTGAGAAAATTCTACATATTTGTTAAGAATATATTCTGAAAACCTTCGGACCTTTGATCTCATGCACACAAACACACGGTCATGTTTGGTAAAGGGGTGATGGTTGGTGTCTTGTTGAGTTTGACATGGGGCCATTCTTCACGCCTGTTCCCTAACAACCCTCTGGCGAAAGATTCCCTCTAATTAGGGTCAACCAGACCCCTCAGTACCTGCCTGCTGTGTCTATTTCCCTCAGGGGTTGAAGCCAGTCTCTTTAAATCATGAGAGCTGAAAGATTTCACCTATATATATATATATATATATATATATATATATATATATATATATATATATATATATATAGAAATAAATACATTAAAAAGTTTAGTTTTCACTTGTAAGGAAACATGAACAGGACAGTTATGTGTTTCTTGGAAGCGTATGACGTCAGAGATCTAGGAACTGGTCTGGCACAGCTGTAAATAACCGTTTAAACAGTCTGCTACTGTAACAGAAAAATCAACAGCTTTTTCTGGGGAAGTCAGCGCTATTTCTCCCACTCTTCTTCTTAGGAGACTCTTACGATATAAGCGCGCTGAGTAAAGTGGTTCTTTCTTACATGTGAGGATAACTGAAAGGGGGAATTGTTTCTAAGTATGGGTGCCACAGATTGCCTACCAGTCAGACCAGCCTTTAATTAAAGGAAAGGAAAAAGTGAGAGACATGGAAGAGCGATTTGAGAAGGTTTCAGCTGTGGTTTCTTGTTGTTTAAAACATAACATTCTCAGCTGCTAGTAAAGACTTAATTCAAAATTATTAATAGAGAGCTGCTAATATGAGTTTTTACAAATGAGCTCTCATGTGTTGTGAAACATAGCTTTAGGTTTGAGGAACACTCTGCTGGACTTTTGAAACTGAAAGCACTTTGTTTATTAAAATGTTGGCTTTAATAATAAAGAGTCGACTCAGATTTGCTGAATTGAGTCTTAGTTGGAAGTGAATCTTTTGGCCTGTGAGCTCACGTCATGCCGTACAAGCTCCCAGGTTGAAAAAACTGCCCCAAGGTGAACACACAACTCTTGGTAACACATCAAGGTAACAGCTGTTGGATTACACAGTCGCATGAGGGGAAGCAGGGTTATGCAAGCCTTTCACAGAGATTAGCATGCAGAAAGGGAAATTTTATCCACATCCGTGGTAATTCTAGTATTAAATTCTTAAGGTGGCCAATACAAAGAGACTTAGGCATTAGGTAAAATTGCTACAATGAATATATTCAGTAGTTACTTTGGACGCTTACAATTCAGTTAATGTATATCCTGTATATTTAATTTTTTTATTGAAATACCAAAGACTGACTGAAAAATGTTTGATATCATCGCTTTAATCAAACAATGATTGTTCGTATATATTTAAATAAGGTTAAATCAAGTAGAGAAATTGCAACATTCATTTGATGCTCTTTTCATTTAGTCATTTATGAAGCACTTGGGTACAGAGCAAATAGTAATTGGTTTGTAATAGTAAAATATTCATTAGTTTAATACATAATACGTCTCATTTGTGATAGAACAAAGGCAATACATATGACAAAGAAGTAGATAACAACATATTTAATAATGTATAAATGAAACTGTATCATGACTAAACACGACAGTCAGGAATTATCAGGACAGGACAGGGCAGGACAGGACAGGACAGGACAGTCCCGAACTATCCCCATATTTCATGTTTTATTGTCAAAATCCTCTTTTCATTTTCCAATGTTACCTAACTACACCATGCAATGGCACACCATGTGATTCTCGTTAACTCTCAATGATGAACTATAGCTGCAGAGCTTAACATAACACAGAATTGCACAATTGAAACCTAAACATCGAGAATGCATTATGAGATGCATAATGCTAACAACTGTTTCATAGGAAGTTAATTACTTTTGCTACATTGATCAAAGTAATGGTAGTCAGCAACTGTTTATGAACATATGATTTGATTACAAGCTTATCTTCTATTGACAGAAGAGAGTCTTCCAGGGTCGCTAAAGTGCTTGGTTGAAAGACAATTGGACATTTTTTCTTAAAATAAAAAGTGAAGCATGCTACAACAGACAATGACTTGTCTTCTATACATTAGTTCAATAATGAGCTCAGCTGATAACTGAACCCACTATGTACACTTATACAACATATTTCGTTTTTCATTTTTATAAATTAGCCAATTAGGTTGGGAATTCTGAGGTAGCAAATAAAATGTTACCTCTGAATACGCCACTGACCTGTGTCTGATTGCTGGAGAATTAATTTTTTTTCTCTGTGGAGTAAGGAACTGGAATCATATTTTCAACCGGGACCCTGAATGATGAGCGCTTTCAAGATGAGCCTCAAGTTTCTCTTTTGAGCTTGACTCAAATCTCGGCTCTATTCAATTATGAGCAGTTATTGTGTCATGTTGATTGTACTCTGTTTATTAGTTGTCATTTCTGTCAACACAATTTCTATAAATGCAAATAGGCCAGATAGAATTCATTCAGCAGCTTCATAAACTGCTCCGGTTGAGTTACGTTGAGAAAGGATTTATTACAAAGCATCATTAACGAATCTTTTCGTAATCACGACCAAATGTGGTTAAATGAAATGCATGTTATAAGAAAACAAAAGCATTTTTCGACCTTGCATATGTATCCACTTTTCTCACATTCCTTGCTCTTCATCCTCTTGTCTGGAATTATCATTTATAAACACGTTTGTTCTTTGATTTATTTCAATTCTTCTGTTGGCTATAAAAATACATATGCACACAAATGAATAAATATTGTTTGAGTTGTGCCTTTCTGTGTTTAAATACATTAAGTGTATTTTTAAATAATTTGTCCTTTTAAAAGCATTACAGTAAGAAAGCGACTAAATGTATACATTTACTGTTCAAAAATAGGATGTAAATGTAAAAATCTGAAACATAATGTTTAAACTTACACAACTAAAAATCTATATATATTAGTGGGATCAAGCTGCAGCATGTTCAAACTATTATTTTATCAAGAAGGACTGTATATAACATGGACGTAGCATGCAAATGGGAGAAGCCAACCATAACCGGAAGCCTTCACTTCCCATCCATCCATTTTCATGTCGGCTTTCTTCCCTTTCGGGGTCGCCACAGCGGAATGAACCACCAACTCCTTTGGCATATGTTTTATGCGGCGGATGCCCTTCCAGCCGCAACCCATCACTGGGAAACATTCACACACACATTCACTCTTTATAGGCCAGAACAATCGTTCTTACTCAATTCACTTATACCGCATGTCTTTGGACTTGTGGGGAAACCGGAACACCCGGAGAAAACCCACGCGATCACGGGGAGAACATGCAAACTCCACACAGAAATGTCAACTGTGAGCCACCTTGACGATGCGTTCACTTCCCGATAACCAAATATGGTTCCTGAGGGGCAGATTATAGGCGTAGCACAATGCCTGATTGGCTGAATGTTTACATTTTTTATATTTCAAACAAACCAATAAAAACAAAATGACACTATCGATCTAAATAAAATAACATTACAGCGCCAGGGGTATAAACATGATTTTTTTCAGCTCCAAAGTTGGGCATTTTTAACATTGGAGTGAATGAGAACTTGCTTACTTTCTGACCCAACCCCCTTGCGGCCAGTCGTAATATTACAGGTCAGTCACTTCCTATTGTGCTTGAGCAGGGAGAACCTTTGGTCGTAAATTGATTCATTGAAAACGACCGGAAACACCTGATTTTTGAGCATGTGCAAACAAATTCTGTCTGTTTTACTTTTTGTGGAGACACAGCAACCTCCTGATCTCATTGTCCATGTTATACCAAGTCAATGGTCACAATATAATTAGTATTATTCCATTTCTTTGGAGCAAAGAATACACAATCCATCTAAAATCAAACTAAAGTGAAGCCAAGTAAAGACAAAAAAGTTGCTTATATTTAAAATACCTGGTGCAAGTACAAAGTTGCAAAAAAAAACTTAAGTACAGTAACAAAAAAGGCAATTTTCTCAACTACTTCACGAGTTAACTAAAATGTGAGAACTCTTCTCACAATAATAAGATATGTTTTCAAAGTTATTCTATATTCTAAAGTGAACCTTTTTCCCCTCTCATCAGATGCCCTCACGCTTTGGCACTGCTGTGCGGATCTTCATCACCACCCTTTTTGCAGCAGTGGTGCTTTTTGCCATCCTTCTCGCCTACGTGACAGGTTACCAGTTCATCCACACAGAGCAGCACCACCTGTCTTTCGGCTTGTATGGAGCCTTTCTCTCCCTCCACCTTCTCTTGCAGAGCCTCTTTGCCTTTCTGGAGCACCGCCAAATGCGAGGCCCCTCCAGACCCCAGCACCTGTGCCGCACTGTGGCCCTCTGCATTGCAGCCTATCAGGAAGACCCGGACTACCTACGAAAGTGCCTTCGGAGCGTTTGCCGCATTTCTTTTCCTGGACTGAAAGTAGTGCTGGTGGTGGATGGGAACAGGCAAGAGGATACCTACATGATGGACATCTTTCAGGAAGTGATGGGGGGAGCAGAGCGAACAGGCTGTGTGGTGTGGAAAGGAAATTACCACAGCAATGGGAATGGAGGAGGTGAAGGGGGAAAAGGCTTGCTGCATGCAGAGGAGGCTGCACGGGTGGCAAAAATTGTGCGGAGTCGGCGTTTCACTTGTGTCATGCAGGAGTGGGGTGGTAAAAGGGAGGTGATGTATACAGCCTTCAAAGCACTTGGAGACACTGTGGATTACATACAGGTAAGGCACTATTAGCTCTTGAGAGGGGTCATAAACCAAGAAACCCAAAATGTGTTTTTTGTTAGATGCAAAGAAAATGCAACGTGGTTAAACCCAACCCTTCTCACTACTACGCCTATGTTCCGCCTCTGTGGACCATTCTGAGCCTCCTTATCCGTCATAAGAAACCCATGGGTGACATCATGCATGGTACATCCATGTTATAGACAGTCATAGTGAAGGAAATTGACATCTTCACTCAAGACACTACCGCTGTTCTTGGATTGGCCTGGTACAAAGCGGAGAAAATTAAACTCAATGGAGCAGCTCTAGATGCTCCATATGAAATAATTGGTGCTACCACAGTGGCATCACAAATAGACATTCGTCCAACTCCTTTGGTGACCAACACCTGTCCTTTAAAGCTCTCTAGCAAGTGTGCACAGAAGGCGAGCTAAGAGGGCTGAGTCAAGATGTGAACGAAATGTACACCTATTGTCAAATCTAAACCCATTTCACCATCTGATGTAGGTGCCAGAGAGCAGAAACGTTGGGATGCCAGTTTAGCCAACCAGGCATAGAAGAAGAGCACAGCACTTAAGCATGCAGAGCTCTATGTTACATAATCAACAAAACCATAGAGTCTATGTTAAGTGTGAAGCTTTGAGAAACAGGCGCAGACTTCCATTAATTTTTGCCTCTTTATTTTGAAATTGACAAGTAGTCAACAGTTCACACATGGAATCCAAAATCCCCCGACTCATCATGCCAGACACACATTCCCCAGAGATCTAACTCCGAAACTCTCACTCGTAAAGGCAGGAAGTAACATTACCGTACACAAAAGTGTGGTAATAAAGTCACAACATCACAATCTTAAAACAGCAGATAAACAGCTCTTTAAGAAATCGTCCTGATAAAACCTGATCATGTATTCTGCTGGTTTTTAACACAATGTTGCATACAAAGTCCACTAAAGGTCACTGACCACCTCAAGATTATACAACAGCAGAGATTCAGGGAGAGGGACATGTTCAACTGGTTTGGTCACAGAGGACTACACAGCACTGTTAGCGACTCGGCTCCTGTAGCTTCTTATAGTAGCTGCCTGTGTCCTTGCTTGTCTATGCTGCTGACAGTTCTCCTCTTGCAGCAATCCACTTAGCAAATCAGTGTGATCACATACTTGCCCAAGCTAATGTAGCTTTCAAATAGTCCAGATGTAAATGTGTAGATTATTCTTAATGCAGCAGGTTTATGATAAATCCAATAGCTGGACTGTCAAACTGTCTTCAATAACAGTGAATATTCATGGCTGGACAGCATTACTTCTCTTGCACCTGCCAATCCACAAACATTGTTCTTCAGCCAAAGAAGATGTCTCAAACACACTTCACAGTTTGCAAGTGGAAAATCTTTTTGAGAAAAGAAACTAAATTTAACTGTAGCTTTCTAGCTATCTGTGGGACAGTTTGAGGAGCTGTCTCCGGTCCGAAAAGACAGAGGAGCTTCAGAGTCCTGATTGCCCCAGAAAAGATCTGGTTATTGTTGTAAAACACCAAAACTGTTTTACAACAATGTTCTTCAAGTTTATTTTATCCCCCTTGTGTTTTATCATGTAAATACTAGCCTACGGTACATTATGCAGAAAATGCTCACATGCCAAGTAGTTAAATAACATAAATGACTATAATGCTACCTGCAGCCACAAGGCTGCTATAACAGTCCACATTGTTGAATGGTTTGCAGAGTGACATGCTAACAAGCTGTATTGTGATCACAGATATGTTATTGTTTCAAAAAATATACAATTGTTTTGCTAATGAATAGCACGACAGATTCATACCTGATAGTTTAAGGCCTTCAACACATGGTACTTTCCAAACAGAGCAACCCTTTATATTTCTGAATCCATTTATGTAATATTAATCCTAGCAAGACTCAGGTCAAAGGCCAGGGTACCTTTGCCTGTAGTCTCCAGCACACCTGTGCACCGTCATCACTTGTTAATAGCTTCCGTAGCAGCAGATACGAACTTGAAACAGCTGTGAGACTTTTTTTTTTTTTTGGTGGACTAGTTTCTCAAAGCCTTTCTCAAATAGTTAAAACTACAATTATGAAAACTATGCAAAAGCTGCATTTGTGATTAACTAATTCTGCTGGTTTTGTTGCTAGGTGTGTGATTCAGACACTGTATTGGATCCAGCATGCACCATTGAGATGCTGAAAGTTCTAGAGGAGGATCCATTAGTGGGTGGAGTAGGAGGTGATGTTCAGGTATGAAATTTGTCTTACTTTATCGATGAACATGGCAACGAAAACAAATTTGTTATAATGAAAAATTCTATTTACATTTTGTTTGTATACACACTAAATGCAATATAAAAACCTAAATTCACTTTGTAGTTTAAAAATGTATATATTATTTGTTTTAATATGAAATCATTATAAAATGTATAAACACCCATAAACAGTGCTTTAGCATACAGTTATATTTATATTATAAAACACTTATCTGTATAACAGTATCTGTAGGAGCCATTCACAATTATTTGATCTTGGCCACTAGGGGTAGTTTGGCAGCCTATAAAGGCTTCTAAATCACGAACGCACACAAGTATGAAGGTTGCAAAAGTTTTGACAGTGTGTTAGAACACCCATGACCGTAAATCTTAATTTTAGAGAGCTCAATAAATCTTTTATTTTCCGAGAACTTGGTTGCATGGACTTTTTAAGCATACGTAAACTATATAAACATACCAACTTGGGTAACTTGATGGTTGAATTCTACAGTAACTACTTGGCAAATTTGATGTCATACTTATTGTCAACTCAGAAGATGGGTTGCCAGATTGACGTGACTTATCAGTCATGGCATAGAGAAATAGATGGTTTCAGTATAATAAATTGTTTATTTAGTTACATTTATGTAATATCCTAATGGCTTTGAGACTGCAAAGAAAAATCATAGTTTGCTTAAAGGTTAGGGGTTCATTGCCTCTCAGACATAATTGTAAACTGTCTACGGTGTGTGCACTTCAACACAATCTGGCAAGCAGTTTCATGACTCTGAGATTGGACAACTCGAGGGAGGAAATGAGTCACGTCAACACAAAAACAGTAAACATAAACACATGAAATGCCACACCCTGAATTTCTAAATGCAAATTTTATTATAATACCAATACTTTCAGTTATATTAGAACTGGAACTAAACATTGAGCTTAATGTCTCTCAACACCTTTGGTTCCAATTCTAACATACTGCACCTTTAATAAACATTGCACAGTCGATGCATATGTCTTCTTTATGAAGCAGCCATTAACAGTTCTTTATACTTCCTTCAGATTCTGAACAAGTACGACTCCTGGATTTCCTTCCTGAGCAGTGTCCGCTACTGGATGGCCTTCAACGTAGAGCGTGCCTGCCAATCTTATTTTGGATGTGTCCAGTGCATCAGTGGTCCTCTAGGAATGTATCGCAACTCTCTCCTTCAGCAGTTTCTGGAGCCCTGGTATCACCAGACCTTCTTAGGGAGCAAGTGCAGCTTTGGTGATGATCGTCACCTCACCAACCGTGTCCTTAGCTTTGGCTACAAAACCAAATACACGGCCCGCTCCCAATGCCAAACTGAGACCCCCACACAATACCTGCGCTGGCTCAATCAACAAACCCGCTGGAGCAAATCTTACTTTCGAGAATGGCTTTATAATGCGCTTTGGTTTCACAAGCACAGCCTCTGGATGACCTATGAATCTGTGGTCACTGGGTTTTTCCCCTTCTTTCTGGTAGCTACCGTCATTCACCTGTTCTACAGAGGACGCTTGTGGAACATCTTACTCTTCCTGCTGACAGTGCAGCTTGTGGGCATGGTGAAAGCCACCTATGCCTGCTTCCTGCGGGGCAGCCTTGTCATGATTTTCATGTCTCTCTACTCCCTTCTCTACATGTCCAGCCTGTTGCCGGCTAAGATTTTTGCCCTGTTGACTATTAACAAAGCAGGTTGGGGCACATCAGGGAGAAAGAAGATAGTAGTAAACCTTATTGGAGCCGTGCCTGTTACTGTGTGGGCGGCCATATTGCTCGGTGGTGTAGTGTTCACAATTTACTGTGAGGTGCAAGAACCATTCACTGAGACCGAGAAGGCTCTTCTCATTGCTGGCACTATCCTCTATGCATCTTACTGGCTTATACTTCTAGTGCTGTACCTGGCCATTGTGGCGAAGCGTTGTAACAAAAGAGAGGAACAGTACCACCTATCATATGCAGAAGCCTAGCATGGGCTACTAGCTTCCTCAATGCTCTCAGGGCTTTTCAAAAGTGGTCCTATCTTTATCTGGTGCTGTAGGTTATAATTGTAATGCAGATCATGTGCAGGTTCACGACTGCTGTTTATTTTTACTGTTAGCGGTTCATATCGAAGAGATTTTGAACCATTTTAAATCCATGGAGAAATCTCTGAAACCAGCAATGGTGTATCTTTCTAAGAAAGAGCACACACAGAGTAAGCACCAGCTATAGTGGCCAAACAAGCTTAGCCAAAGTTTAGTGTGAGATTGATTTGGAACAGTCTGTATGTTTGTTATTCACAGTGGGAAGATTTGCAGATTAGAAGTGTGCAAAAAGTAGATGATCTGTAATCGAACCCAGTCCGTTTTTTTATGAGACAATCCAGCATATTTCATTATTAGATTTTTTTGCCGCTGCTGATGACATCCTGCCATTATACTTTGATTAGCTTTCTCAGAATCTGGTTAGGCAACCCAAGATATACATTATGCTCAATTTCAATAAATCAGTTTGAGCATTTTCCTTTCTTCTAAGAAGGCTCAGTATGTGCTTCATTTCAAGTTTATTTCGTTCGTACAGTCATCATCCTACAACATGGCAAGGGCTTGTGGAGTTGCCTGTGTGTTTTGACCAGTGTTGGGATAATTAAAATTTCCCAAATAAACCTTAGATTACTTAACTGCTTCTTTTAAAGGGTATCTATTATGTTCTTTTTAGCTGATGTAATTTTAGTCTTATCCATCTCCTGAACATGCCAAATTAAGTTTTTGTAAAAGTTGCACAAAAGTACAAAACAGGTCTTTTATTGTGTTTCAATTTTTACGGAGTGTCACATCGTTTTAATGAGACATGCTCATCATGTGAATGGCAGCAGTGTGTCGTATTGAATGCTTGCATTATGAGGAGAGTAAATGTTCACAGCAATGGCATATGAGTTACAAGTTAAGTTGATGAGAAAACGTGAGTATGCAAGAAAATCAGACTATCGAATATTTTAGTAATCAGGTATTCTACTTATTAACCGATTAACCGAGCAATCGGATAAAACATGTGACGTCGCGTGCTGCTTCCAGGCTTGAATTCCACTCGCCCACAACTCTTTAAATCAGTTTTAAGTCAAGCGGAACACTATGTGTAGGTTACTTATAACGTGCCATCATAAAGGTTGAAAATAAAATAAGTTTATAAAGTGAAATGTGCTGTTCTGGAGCACAAGTTAGAGGAGAAACCCTCGTGTGAAACAACAGTGTGTTTAACTTTCGTTTCCAAATAGCAGTTTCCACTTTGTAAACATGTTTTTTTGTTGTTGTCCCAATTAAGCTATGAATTTCTGCCAACATTCGCATATTTTAAGTTGTTATTAATATCTGATTTGCAATAAATGAATGGAATAATACAGCTAAAGGTTTTTTCCAGTCAGTCTGGAAGCGTTGTGGTGTCAACATTTGATGTGGATTATGCTGTTTATACCATTATCTTTGGCCAACATTAACATAAAGATATTATTAATATGTACGCTGCCGATGGAGAATTTATTGTACTTGAGAAAGAGTAAGAGAACACAGTATTCAAAAAGACCACAGGATAAAAGGAGTTAATAGAGACTTTGAGGCAAAGGATTTCCCTCGATCACTTTTTGTAATCGAGTTATTCGAGTAACTCGAGGAACCATTTCAGCACTTTAGTCCTGATTTCCTGCTGAGAGAAAAATTTAGAAGCAGTGTTGTTTTTGCCAGCCACCCAAGTTTTAGCGTTAGTCTTTTTGACGAAAACTATCATTAGTTTTATCTAATATCTAATAGTTTGTCATGTTGTAGTAGACGAAAATCTAAAAATTTTAGTCTCCCAAAAATATAAGGTTTTAGTCTAATTTTAATAAATTTAAATGTAATATTGTGAGATAATTGATAGGCTTTAAGTCAATAAATAAACTTACGTGTTACACTGTCTCTGGAGACTCTGGAGATCAGAAAACAATGCATCACAAACAGTGACAACAACAAGTTGGAAACAGAACTTCTAAATACACTCACACAACAAAGCAAAACTCAAGGGATCGCAAATAAAAGTAGCGAATAGAGCTTCTCTCTCCACACGAGCCCAGCTATGAGCAGAGTACTCCACAGTGTCCTCGCTCCCGAAAGACTATAATATTTAACAGGTTTTCTCTGAACCTTCAGCTGTCACCACTGATTTGTGATAAACTGATTGCGGGCCGCCTCCATGAAGTTGATTGGTGCCTGGACTGGCAAATCAGAGAACAGTTGGAGTCACCTGTTAAAGCGGTAGCACCAATAGGACGCTAGAATTAAGCAGGTGACAAACACAGGAAGACAGAGGTTGAACATTGATTCAGAACCGGTGTTCTATCTGATTTTCCTGCCTCGTAATATTTTCCTGCCGCAGCTAAAAATTATGGACTCGTCTGTTGGTTTTCCCTATCCCATTGAAAATTCCTTCCGCATTCTGCTGCATATATCGATGTATGATGATAAATGATTTTTATGTAAATGCAGACGGCTCGGGAGTGTTGTAAATGCAGACGGTTACATATTGTCTCGTCAACGAAAACTTCCACGCGTCTCGTTGCGTTTTCGTCATAACCAAGACATTTTTGCTCATGAGCGTGACTGTCATCAGGATGAAAATATTATTTTGTTATCTACATCGTCTATGTACATCAGGAAATAGAGCAGACACTTAAAGTGGCAGTGTATGAGCACTGAGCTAAGCTAGCATTGTACCACTGAGCCTTGAATTTGTAGTTGAAGTGTGCTGAAAGAAGTGGAAGATACTGAGGGAGAAGAGAATGGAGACTGAAGTTCCTCCGCCATGTCCTGCCTGTTTTGGTGCACAGTCTTGGCAGATTTTTGGTAGCAGATGAAATCTGGAGTTTTTGCAGTCATTGATTCTAAATGGGTTTTTGAAAATGCTTGTGCGTGAGCTCAACCAATAGCAGTCAATCATGACATTAAAGTGTTTTGCTGCTAAGTTGTAATCTATGCAGAAACCCGCACAACAAAAATTATGCACATATTTGTTCTAGTGGCGGATTCTGCACCTTTAAATTGGAAGCTTGGTGGAATGTAAATGTGGCCCAAATTTGAGTTTCTTTATCTGGTTTTAGTAGTCTCCATCAACTGGTTGATGTGATTCCAAGGTCAAAAACACCTTTGTGGTCATTAAATATGCTTTTAAACTCCAACTACACTTAAACAATGAACACCCATGAATGACACTGTTAGCCTGTAACTTTCTTTACTCGTAATTTGAAGTCATTTGTTTACCTTCCTCTTCTTTTTAAGGAGGAAGCGGCTATTTAATATCTGTCATAAAGCAGTCAAATTTTGTCCCACTTTATTGTAGGGACTATTTCGCAAAAGAAGCTGAATAGTGCCAGTGCAATCAATGCAGACACTATAAAATGATAACGAGTGTGTAACTGAAGACATAACAAATATCACCAAATTAAGTTTGAAAACTTAAAAATTCCAATGTTGCTTAAAGAACTATTATTTTGTATTTTTGAAAATTAGCTGTTGTGGTGTGAAACAGATTTCAGTTTGAGGAACGCTCTGCTGGAGTTTTAAAACTAAAAGTGCTTTGTGCATCAAGTTATTGTTTTTATAAAGAGTTGATTCTGAGTCACTGAAACGAGTTCTTTCTGAATGCAAATCTTTAAGCAAGTTCACTCTGACATATGTTTGTACTACACTCCTCCCACATGTCATTCATTCATGACTGGAAACCAAACTCCTTCCTCAAAAATCGAGGGTCTCCATTCAGGATTACAGTTGCATCAGAGCAGCAGGGTTATGCAAGCCTTTCACAGAGATTAGCATGCAGGAAGGGAAAATTTTTTCTTTGTCTGCTGGGACTGAATTTATTGTTTGTGGAGTAAAGATATAAGAAGGTGGAATTGTATTTTCACCCCGGGGTCTTAAATGGGGAGTGAACACACAAGATTTGAGCTATATTTGTTGCTTTTTGTTTTAATCGTACTCTGTTTATTGGTTGTCATTTCTCTCATAATAAAATGTGATCAAAACTGGGCCAGATACAGCTCATTAAGCAGCTTCATAAGCTCCTCCAGTTGCTTCAAGGAGGGGTTGATTACAAATGTATCACAACAAATAATTTGGAAATTGTGACCAAATTCAGTTAAATGAAATGCAGATTATAAGAAAACAAAAATTCAACCTTGCATGCGGGTCAAACTGTTGGAGACCTCCAAAATCAAATAAGAAACCTTTCAAAATCGCAAAAAGGTGCTTTTTTTTAAACAGTATGCAAATTACAGTACACTACATATTATGTTACTTTTCCGTTACTCTACAACAACACCAGTTAAATAAAACATGTGATCCCCTGTACACATATCAGAAACATTGTCCACCATTTCTTGTTTGGAACGAAGCATTGTAAATAAAAAAAAACACATATGACAAAAAAGTGATTTCCAATTTAAATTTATCAACATTAATCAATGCTGTTTGAGTTTTGAATCCATCATTCTATTGCGTTTGTTTGAACCAACTTTCATATTGTTGCTGGTCACATTTGACAAAGTTCCTTGTAAAACAATAATGAATAACATCTTATACAGTTCTTGTGGGGGAACGTTATATTGTCAATAAGTGGACATTTCTATGGGAGCTACCATTGAAGCCAAGCAGGGCCAAAAGAGGTGAATGGGCAAATGCAAGTACCGTAGAGTGCGCAGTTTTTAATTAAAATAATTTCAATTCTATTTTATATTTTCAAATGCTACAAGTGATCAAGTTCTGGAACTTTAAGACGAGCGGAAAGTTTTAACAACTTGATTTGTTGCTTTTTTTTGTGCTTTTGTTTAGCAGACCGAAAAACATCAACACCAAAAAAAAATAATGTTCAATAATATGTTAATAAATTATTAATACTACCTCATTAATAAAACGTACGTAAAGAAATGGCTGTGGTTATTCATGCACCCTTCCCTAACCCTTCTCTGGTTAGTAGATTGAAATGAATGCTGTCACTCAACTCCAACAACAAAAACTGACACAATGTCAAGATTTCTAAACATTGCACATGAAAATGTTTACAGGAATTGGAATGTATGCCTTCCTTGTGTTTTAACAGAGATCTACTGTGGACTAACCAGAAGGTCACCGCAACATTAAATGATGATTGTGCAAAAACAAAACTTTTCTTATTCATATTTTTATATATGCAAAAAGTCATACAAATTGAGTATCGGTTGGGTGTCAAAGCCTGCAAACATAGGACCTGAAAATGGTAAGATGAAAGCAGTCATAAAAAAATAAAAAGTTTAAGCATTACACTGTAACAGTGTGCAGATGCCACACATTAGCAGTAAAAACTACATTACTTAGTAAATAGTGTATTGTATTTATTTACTAAAGATTACACCCAATTTCTGGTGTCGATCCAGATATTTCAAGAACGATTATTTTGTAAGAATCATACCAAATCTTCAAAACGTTGTATAGAAATATAGGATATATCTTTTAACTCCATCGAGAAGAAAGTCTTGAAATAATTTTTAAATTGCACATTACAGTTGAATATGTTAATTCTGGAATAAGTACAAAGATAGATTTGATGATCTTGTGATGATGTTCTCTTTGCAACTAATGTGTTTATAGAATTAACTTTTATCAACAGATTTTTATTTTTTACCTTTTCCATCAGGTTTAAATAAACTCTTATTTAAACACTTGAACTGAAGCTCAGCCAGTCTCTGGATTTCAGTCATAGGTTATACTTTCTTAGGCACATTAGTGATGATGGGTTTGGGTCGGGTTTTGAATATGATCTTCTTTTTAATCAGAGCAGTAACAGTGTAAGATGTTGGCTTCTCTTGGTTTGTTTCCATGGCTTCCTCCACATCTTGAGGGACTCCTGAATGCTTCAGCAGAACCGCAAACGGCTTCTCCAGTTTGACCTGTTTGCCAAAAAGGATGTGATGTCCAACTATAAGGACTGGTACACCCTTCAAAACAGAACAATTGGGAAATGTAACATACATGAGATGATAGATGACATTTTAAACATTGAAAATATACATTTCAGCTAAAAAATAATATACACGTCATAAAATGTAAGCTAAAGCATGCGCAATTCTGAAAAAGACAAACCTCTTTAGTGTAGTGCAAATCCCCCATTAGATTTCCAGCCAGTCCAGTGTTTTGCCTGGATATCATTTCTCCTTGCAGCTCCACCAGAAGCCATTCAGGTGGCCCTTCCCCAGCATTGCTGAAAAAACACGTTTTTTATTGCTCCAAAACACGTTACGTTAAAACACACCCTTAACACCAACCTCGAGATTACTATTTGAACCATTCTTGCGAAGGATAACTTCCTTCACGGCGGAAATGTTTTCAATTTGAGGAAAAAGTTAGGTCCGTTCCGTAAATTTTACATGCATGATCTTCTGTTGACACAGATTTCCCGCCACTGGGTTGGGATTCCTTCAAAATAAAAGTCCATATACGCAGCACCAACCACTAGGTGGCAGTGCATAACCACTCTCGTTAATAAAATTTACTTTTGCCGTGAGGTTCGCCCGGTTTTATAAATTAATATTATGTATATTTTTATGAATAACTATAGAGTTTGCTGTTCATCCGTTATCATTATGTTGCATTTGAGTTTGATTGTGATCCTGAAACTGGTGATTTAAATCGACACGAATTTCACGGCTTAAAATGTACTTTTAACATATAATAATATATAACATAATACCATGCAAGTTCAATTGTATTTTAGTATATAATTACCTATTTAAATATTAATAATATTTATGTCACCACATAATAATAGTAATCATCATCATCATCATCATCATCATCATATCCAGTAACAATAATAATACATTATTAATTATATGTATTATCATTATTGTTATTATCATCATTTGTTAAGTAGTACTGTATAAGTAGTAGTTGTATAATAGTTAGTATTATTGTACTTTTTATTATTTTTATTATAGCTAGATTATTTTGAAAGAAGTTGGTGCGCATGCGTGACGCTGGCCATGCGGAAAGTGACTCGTCAGTGTTGTGTTGTGGGTCGGTGACAGGCACGTGAGCGGTGCTACGTCGTCTAGTTAGCAGTCGACATGGCGGCCACAACTCCTCCCAAGGTACTGAACATGTTGCTTTTTATACCAACACACGGTAATAACGTCAACAGTTTAGCTTATTCAACTATTTTTGTTTGTTTAGAAGTGCCTTGTGTGACTAGGATTTAAGCGAGCTTGAGAAACAAGTGGTTTGAGAATCAGCTATGTTTAGCAACAGCTAGCCTGGATGCTAGCTGCCAAACATACTGACACACAGCTGAACAAACTGCGAAAACACGGACGTTAAATGCAGCGTTTGCGGGGCGTTAACTGTGTATCCTCCTAGCGAAAATAACAACTGTTCACGAGCCCCGTAAAATCAAATAAATATCGTTAACGTGTCTGTTTATATGTTAAGTCATGCTATGACACATGAAGATCACAATCTAGGTCATAAACATCTTTTAACTGGAACATAACTTTGAGATTGTTTTAATCGGGTGTGCTACTAAACATTAACGTTAATGACTTTACTAAGAACGTGTGACGTGCCAAACAAGGAAAAGGTGGAATACGGAATTTTGTTTGTGGTTCATGGTTGAAATGTGTTACCCAAGACCTGATATCTGTAAGAGGCTCTATTTTGTTTCTATAGGAGAAAGTGAAGTTCTCTGTCAGCTATAAGGAAGTGATTATAACGTTTCATAATCATGTGTAAGTTACATAAACGTACAATAATGTAAAGCAAATATAGCTTGTGCACATCCTTTGTTCTCTTTGGAATGAAACAAAATCTTAATTTAATAACCATTAAAGCAATTTAAATTCGCTCAGTACATGGCTGTAGTTGAACACATTTTCAAACCAGGACTCAAGGCTTCGGAATAGGGATGCATTATTGATTTTGGTTGTCCGATTGTAGTCTGAGAAATAATAAGCGTTATCAAAATTATTTTTAATTCTTTAGTTTCAAATCACTATTTGTGAACAGTATCAAATGATGTTTTTTATGTTTAAAGTTGCATTTATTGATGTTCAGTAAAGAAATAATTAAGCACAAAATTTTTTTCCTTGCTAGCTCTTAACTAGATTTTCGAATATAACTTTGAAAAGAAACACTATAGCACACTGATAATAAAGCTAAACCACATCTCTGGTATTGAATATTAGCCTACATTACTGGACCAAAACCAACAGTTCTAAAAGAGGCAGTTTTTCCACAATCTGAAATGGCATCATACCTTTACAAAATAGGCCAATTATTTATTCAGCTGCAGATCGGCGTATCTAGATCACCCGTTGCTCAGTTATAGCTTGTCGAACATGTATAATAATGTGTACAATACAGAGATGACTGATCCATACCATACTGTTCTCTCTAGTCCAGAGTGCTTTATAACTTATGCTTACCACCTCCACTATTGACAATGTTACTAAACCTGTAGCCAACAGTAGCTCTGTGTTCATTTTTGTTCATGTTAACCAAGAAGCCTTCATACTTGTTTTGGTTTTATGTTCGAAGGTGGTGTTTGAACACGAGGGGGTCTTCATTCACTCATCTGCAGAGGATTCTGAGGACCAGGATTTAATATCAGGGTTCCTCAGGATCGTCGAGAAGGTTGGCTGTTTCAGTTGTTTTTCCTGCATCGCTTTCTTTGTATAAGCGCAAAGTGCTTATTATGTTTTACCTCCCTGACTTGGGTTCTTGTAATGTCAGTATATATAATACGTTGCTAAATTCTTGGACTTTGGTCTGTGATTTTGGATTTTATTCAAAGACTGATGTGTGTTTTTTTGCAATTATAAAGTAAATGTAATTAGTTAAATATAGCAAGCAGTTCTTAAGTCTTATCTTAAAGCCGCCTGCGTCCATTGTTGTGTCTCAAGGCACGGTCGCTTGGGAAAACTTTGGACCAAATATTCATCTAGATGTGTGGTGTCTAGATGAATGTTTGGCTTGTTTTAAAAATAAAAATAAAATAAAAAACACCCCTGCATTAGGGCCTTACGTTAGGATTGGTGATTCCTGACAATAAATGTGTCTTAAAAACAAATACAATGCATTGAGTTGATGATTGTTTTTCTTCATGACACAATTTTCTTGAACTCAGATGGGAGCTGTTAACAACAGCATGTATGTCAAAGAGCACATATGCAACTCCAGATAACTAATGCAGTGGAACTGGTTATCAATCCCAATAAAACATGTGACTCATAGCAGAGAGAATGCCAGTGATTACTTGTGCAAGCTCTCCCAACAAACACACGCTGGAAGTAAAGATGTGTAATCATATCACAAATACTAGTTCTAGTTTGAGAAGATTCTCATCAATACATTCGTATAGTGGAAGCTGAGCTGTGTGCATGGTTAAAATGGTCCCTCCTGCATCGAGACACATCCTGCATTTCCTAGTTTAGATAAACAAGAAAGAACTAGATTTTTATACGAGTTAGTGTCAGTTCAGTCTATGTGTCTATCTTACACTTTAGATTTAAATAAAATATTTTTAAAAGCAGCCCACATTGTATAGATCTATCCAAAGCCAAATTTCACGAGCCCAACATAACCAAAAGTATCCCAAATGGGTGTAAAACTGCCCAATCTGGAACACTTCAGAGAATTCAGAAGTTGAAAAGTTCGGCAGAAATCTGCTTCTTTTAACCAATCAGCTTGCTCTAGACTTATGATGTGTTCTCTGGAGGGAAGTTTCAACATAAAGTGGAGAAAGTTTGTCAAATTGTATGTACACCTGCTGCTATTTCTCAGCACACAATCTTTTACAAACACAGGAATCAAAAAAATCTTGCTCTGAGGAGAGTCAGTGACGAGGAGGAGAATCTCAAGTTTTCTATTCACATTGAGAATTTAATGACACTTCTTTAGGCGATAGACTAGCATTGTACTGTTGAGGAAAGTACTGAGAGAGACTTATTTGATGGAGAGGTCCGTGTTTCGCCTGTTTTGGCGTACAATATGAGCAGCAGTTTGATGGCTTCAGATTTTTGATAACGTGATAGCAGGTCAAAAGGGATCCAAGCCACTCTCTTAGTCTTTCAGCACTATCAACTGTCATGAGAGATTGTTGATGTTCAAATGTGTATAACAATTCTAGCCATCTAACATATTTTTTCCCCTGAAATAATAGAATGGTGAAACCCTTGTGGAGTATAAACCATTAGAGGATGCAGATCCCTCAAACATGCTGTGTGCCTGCAAGGTGTGTTTATTGATTGTAAAATTCATTTTGTGAGAGAGTCATCAATACTTGTTTTTTTTTGCATTGGTGATTTATTTGGATTGGGATCACCTGAGTTTTATTTATGTTGCTCTGCGAAGGATTCCAGCTCAGTAGTGGAATGGTCTCACAGTTCAGAAGACAGTCCTCACCGTCCTCTTGACCATCAGTTGAGCTACGAAACTGAGTGGGACATGGTAACAGCAGTGTCATTCCGGAGAAAAGTAAATGCAAACGGAGACGGTAAACATTCACACTTAGGTATCATGTTCATAAAATAAAAAAAATTAGGGCTGGATAGGTTAATGTGTTAAGTCTATTTATGATATATTTTGTGTAAATTTGGCCTTAACATTTGATGGTGGTTATTTATTTTGTTTTTTTCCTCAGTTTTGAGTATTTATTGTAAACATCCATCGATCACTGTTTATTATTACATGATTGAGCCCAGAATATAGCTCTGGTGCACCTCTAACAGGAAATGCTAAAAGCTAGAAAGAACCAGAGGAAAGTGGAATAGACAAACCTAGAGAAGAGTACAGAACTTTTACAAGCCGATTTTAACTTTAAAGTTTCCAGAGTTTACAAGTCTGAATCGTCACTTGTTTGCAATATACTCCGTTGATGCTGGAAAAAAATTTATTGAGATAAGTATAGTGAGACTTGCAACGTGTGGTTGAAAAATAGATACAGTAATAACATACAGATGCTGTAGTGAAGGGGATAGCTACAGTGGATTAGTGTTTTGGAAGGCAGTCTGAAAATTGTTCTTAAATTCGCAAAAAATGACTGACTATGAACTTGCTTCAAGAGGAATCATAAAAAAAAATACACAAACTAAATGGGGAAGGAGAGGAGGGCAAAGCAGCAACTTTAAAAAGTACATTCTTAGTTCCTCTGGCAGGGGACCCCTGGACATCACTGGGTGATCACAATTACCTTGGGCTTACAGTGCATTATGGTGATGAACAGTGAGAGCTGCATTCACATGCTTAAAAATGGTTTCTGTGGGGTCTTAAAAGTTTTGAAGTTGGAAATAAGGCCTTAAAAAGTCATTTCTGGTCTAATGTTTTTAATCACGATTCTTGTAATCAAATTTTGTAAGTAAAGCACAATATGCACCTTTGATTAAAAAAAAACCCCAGAAGTAAGTAGGCCACCTAAACCATACTACACAAAACAAAGATCAAGGAGGTGAGAAGTTATTTCTTACCATGGGGAAATTAAATTAAGGAAGGCATGAATGGAAAACGATGTTATTGGAGTTGGTTGAAACCGATGCGGCAAACATTTTTGAAGAGTATTTCAAAGTGTTTAAAATGAGATTGCAGCTTGGAAGTATGGGTTTGAAAGCTTTAGACTTCTACACTAAATCCACAAAACAATTGATAAATGTCAGAGGAAAAGAAAAAACTCCATCCTTTGTCTCAGTGCTCCCGCCAGCTTGCCAGTCAACTCCTAGCCAGCTCGCTGCTTGTGCTCCTGCACCGCCTGTAGCCCCTCCTGCCAAGACAGCAGCTAAAGTTACTGCGCACAACTTTGGGGTCCACACCAACGCTGAAGGCCGAGGTGTTGTCAACTCTTTACATTTTAAATAGTAATAGTTTATTTATATTTATTATTCAAGGTGCAATTGTTTTTGTGGTTTTGTTTTACTATATTAGTTTTTACTATTACATATTTGTCATTTATTGTTTGTTTATTTGTTTGTATTTAATACTAAGAAGAAGTTAGGAAAAATGTATGTCAATAATTATCATCATTCAGAAGCCACACTGCATTAGAAGGCGGACATTCACATGAAGGCTCGTGGTCATCGAAGTGTCAGCTCCAGA
The DNA here is from genome assembly GCA_900490495.1 of Danionella dracula. Classification (NCBI taxonomy): domain Eukaryota; kingdom Metazoa; phylum Chordata; class Actinopteri; order Cypriniformes; family Danionidae; genus Danionella; species Danionella dracula. The sequence continues at coordinate 3,762,545 of UELW01000622.1, forward strand.
GGGCGCTGTTGGAAATATGATCAAAGACTAACACCACTAGAAAGACTGGAGCTGTTTTTTTTATTAATTTTTTTTGTTATTATTACAGATTTATTTATTAAAAACTTTGATTTTGTGTAAGTTTATCACAACAGCATATTCTATTCTATTCTTCAGTTTTTTTCACATCATCAAAAAAACAGGAAAGAGAGTAAAGTTCAGCTGGAAGTAGAAAAAGTATGACTAATAAATTAAAAGATTGTTCAACATGTTTCAATGTATATGTTTTATGAACATCACAATATCACTATAAAGTAAAAAAATTGTTGGAATATAAAAATAATTATTGATATCGACTGATATGAAAAGAAATATTGTCATTTGTTTTCTTTGGCCATATCTCCCAGCCCTACTCAGAAGTGTTGTGTTTTTGTTTGTGCCTGATGTTGCAAGACCTGAAACAACCAAACATGTACCCTATCAATACAATATATATTGTAAGAAATCATGTTTACAGCAAAAATTAATGTCACTGTATTTAAGCACTATATGTTAAATAATGATTAGGTTTTGTATATAACTTGCGATCAATCACAGCAACTATTTTTCTTTTACATTTCTCAGTAGTTTACGACTCACAAATCAGCTTACTTGTTTTACCACTGATGGTACCACTTTTGTCCTACTTTTTCTTTCTTTCTCTCAAAACAGATCAAATGCTGACGAAATCTCTTCATCTCCACAGGTGGATCAAATAACGTGATCGAGCGGAGCAGATGGGCCTTCTCTTTTAATGTGTGTGACCTCAGGTCTATCGCGGTCAAATGTGAGGGCTGGTCATACCTCACTTTCCGATTCAAGGATGGCACATCACTACCAGCCATTCATTTTCATCAGGGAGGGAGCTCAGAATTCCTGGATAGCCTGAGGAAATCGATTCAAATCAGCGAGTAAGTCATCCTGAAGATCTACATTTGAATTTTTCTCTTCAATCGCTAAAATCTTCTGTGTTTTGATGCCAGATTTCGCCTGTAGGGTGTCGTCATGTTCCAGATATAACGTCATAGTCATTGTTTGATAAAAAAAAATGAACCTTTTTAGTTTTTCTTGAACTCTCACTAGCAGCAAGGAAAAAAGCAAGGCGAGTACATGACAACTTGGAAAAGCGGCATCACAAAGATCAAACGGCTCCACGCTACTAAAAACAAAAGAAATCAATAACCCTGGATATTTGAGATGGAGTCTTAGCCAGGTGCCTGGGCTATTTAAACAATGTCTTAACCAGTTACAACCAGCATCGAAACGTTCTATAATAGCTGGTTGAATATGTGTGACACTTTTCACTTGGACTTTTACCTCTTGCATCTCAAATAAAGCTGCACTATTTGTCATCATAGAATTGGGGGGGGGGGGGGGGGGGGGGGCAATATCTGGCTGAGCAATATGACCAAAAATATATATCACAAGGATTTTTTTTGAGTTGATATCTATAATTATCCAAATTTGTTATATTGTCAAAATTTTATTTCTGGTACATATAAAAGTTTTTTTAATATATATATTTATTATCACAACAAGGCAAACATTTTTTAGTATAATAAAAATAATTTCCATTATTAAAAAAATCATGATTTGGAGACAGTTGTTTTTTATAAATTACATTATTTATTAAAGGAGTTAATGATATTTATAAAACTCTTTCATGGTTTTATGCCCTGTCCACGCGTACCAGGTTTTATTTATTTATTTATTTCATTTACAAAAAAAAAATCGCGTTTGGCTGGCATTTTTAAACTTGGTTACAGTGAAAATGCTGCTCCGGTTAAGTGTGGCATTAAAAAAGCACTTTACGTGTGAACAGGACTTTATTCTCAGAGCAGGAATAGCTGGGAAGTTTTTTATCTGACGTGACTCTGGAGCCCATAACACTGAGAAAACAAACCCGTGCACTGAACATGAAAGTTCACCTAAAAACACACCGTTCCAGCAGATATTAAACTCTCTATCGACCTTTTTATATCTTATTAAGAAAATGTATATTGATGATAATTATCTATACTGAATTATTTCACAGCCCTGCATTCATCAACTGATATAATGATTCATCTACTTTGAAACATCTTCATGTACAACTAAAAATGCTTTTCTGCTAATAGTATTTTACCTCAAGAAAATCTAAAATGTTAATCAAAAAGTTTAAATGACATACTAGGAATATAGTCATTACACTCTTGTTCTCTCCCCGGACTTCATGACTAGTTTGTTTTAAATGCATACACTACTTAAAAGTTTATTTTAAAACAAATGTGGTTCCTTTAATAAATCCCCAATGACGTCTTAAAGGTGTCTCTCTTAGTCATAGAATAGGATGCCCCTTTTTATTGTAAAATATTGGTCAGATAATTCTAATAATAAAAGCCACTGAATTTCTCCATCAGATTCCTTCATCCAAACACTTCCATCTTCAAAAGAGAACACTTCAAAATATGACCTAATCTGCATGCAAATTGGCCAAGTATCGCTCCAGCTTTGAGGAAGTCTGGCATGTGTTCTGAGGCGAGAGGCCGTAGACATCATTCATGTGAGGTCGATCAGCAGCAGTTCCTTTTGAGTTGAAGCTTTATGAAAAGGACAGGAAGAGACTCCTCTCCCCTACGTAAAATATCAGAGCAGATTAAATCCAAACGTACGCTTGCTGAACCCAGTGCTGTTGAAGGGAGAGATAGCTCTTATTAAAGTTCTTATCACAATTTTTTTTAATGAAACATAGGCCTGTCTTTGTTGCCTCTGCTTCTCCTATCATTCAAACACCAGAGCGGGATCAGCAGTGACGTCATCACAAACCAAACTGTTTTCTCTAAAATCGATTGACGTTGCCAGACTAACCAGTGTAACCGGGTGTTCTCTGTTTTTCAAAGGAGCCCCGATGATGAAAGCCTCTTGATTGTCAGCGCATACAGCAAAGCTTTCTCGCAGTCCTTTGAGAATCTTCTGGATGATGCAAATTTCAACTTTGTACAGGTGTGCTTCCTTGTAATTTAGAAGTCCTTTATTAAACAAATGACATTTAAGTTCTCTGATGAACTAAATATCATTCTTTTTATCTCTCTAAGCAGAAATTCAAGAAAGATCCTTACACAACAACTCTGGGTGGCTTCTCCAAAGTTACTAACTACCTCTTTGATGCTTTCCGAGCCCCTGATTTAGAGTATGATCAGCAGCCTGCTGAGGAGGGGGGAGATCTAGTGGGAGAACTTATCCCTGGCCTAGAAATAAACCAGCAGGAAGAGCCAGGATTTGAGGTCATCACAAGAGTGAGTTCTGATTTCATCCAAGGCAACACAATAAGGAAAATACATATATATTATATACACATGTGTGTGTGTGTGTGTTATATCCTAATCTTTCGTTTTCCAGCTTGATCTTGGACCTAGACCAGAAGTTCACAGGATGGCACCAGTAACGTTGGAAGAGTGGGTAAAATATCAGGATTCGGAAGGAAGGATGACGAATTTACCTCCACTAAAGCACGCCGTATTTAAAGGGGTATGGCAGTGATCACCAAATGACGGCCCATGACATGGGCTCCCTCTCCTCTATAGCTCCTCCTTTTGGGGAAACAAAGAGCATTTTTTTTGTGCTTAAAAATGGGTTTGTGTGTATGTATATTTATATACTGTATCAAAGATTCAAAGCCTGGTCTGTTTTTGGTGATTCTTTTGTATAATTCCTTTTCACTTGACATAACAAAATTTGGATTTAAACCTCTTGTTGATTGTTTAATAACAGGGTCTTTGTCACGCCTTGAGGAAAGAAGCTTGGAAGTTTTTGCTTGGCTATTTCCCCTGGGACAAAACTCACGAAGAAAGAAAGCTATTGCAAAAGAATAAAACGTATGCAAACTTTGTCAGAGAGCACAAAGGGTTAAACGTAGTTGTTGAACGACTTGTTTTAAAAGCTATGCTGTTCTCTGCAGGGATGAGTACTTCAAAATGAAGCTTCAGTGGAAGTCAGTAAGTGAAGAACAAGAAAGGAGGAACTCCAGATTGCGAGATTACAGAAGCCTGATTGGTATAGAATAGCATTTCAAGTTTTAATCCCATTCTGTTTTCCCCAAAAATATTTGTCTGTTTTTGATGTGCCCGACACTGTTGTTGTTGAATCTGTTTAGAAAAAGATGTGAACCGAACAGACCGCAATAACAAGTTTTACGAAGGCCTGGACAACCCCGGATTGATTCTGTTACATGACATCCTGATGACGTACTGCATGTACGACTTCGATTTGGGCAAGTGTTTCAAACCATGTTCATCGAAGCTTCTCATTTATTATGCCACCTTTATTTCATGTCATTCCATTTATTTTAGATATCGAGTGGTCGAATGGAGTCTTATTTATGGAACACCCTATTATTTATTTATTTTTTTTCTTAATTTTTTGAAAAAATTAAAAACAAATATTCTTTTAAATGCAAACACAGCGTTTTTCTAGGTAGTGTGAGTTGCTTGCCTCAAGGTTGATGCTCTTATGTCCCTGCAGGTTATGTGCAGGGCATGAGTGACCTGCTCTCCCCTATCCTCTTTGTGATGGAGAATGAAGTGGATGCCTTCTGGTGCTTCGTGTCTTTAATGGATGAAATGGTAAGTTTTGAACAGTTCATGTTAGTTTGGGTGAACATCAAGAGGCAATTTTGGAACCTAGAGTATTTCAGATAAATATCAAAGGAAAAGACTCAAAATCCAAAATGGTGATAAATATACAGAGAGGTAGATATGTGTGCGGGTGTGCATATATATATACACTGCTTCGCTTGTAGCACGCTCGCTCTCCATGTTGAAAATCGTGGCTAATAGATATGTGATTTCCTTTTACGCTCAAACGACTTCCGTTTACAATTAAATTACTTCCATTTACACTGAAAAATTCACGCACTTTAACATGTGAAATTACTGACATTTTTATATATATATATATATATATATATATATATATATATATATATATATATATATATATATATATATATATATATATTAGGGGTACAACTAACAATTACTTGATTAATCAGATAAAACAAAATTATTTTTTGTTGTTGATGTTTTACTATGTAAAACCATGAGTCAGGGTATAATTTATGTATAGAAGTAAACTTTAAAAAAGGCAAAAAGCACAAATAGAATTGAATGATATTTCATTCAGAAATATTAAAACGAAAAACAAAGTTCTTGAACTGTAAAACTTGTAATAAATTAATAAATATAGATATAAAAAATAATTTGCATTGGTGTACAAATGAACTGTTACTTGCGTTCACTGAAAACCACAATTACTAAATGTAAAATTCTACTGTTATTCGCACCGTTTGAGTTAAGCTAATTTAAAGTAGCACCATTTAACTAATCGCTGTTTCTAATCGAGGCAAATACACAAAGAAATGCTACCAAGTTGCAAGTGAAGGAGGCACTGTGTAGGATTTAAATCAATCTTCGCCTTTCAACACATACATAAAACTCGGGCATATACACCTATAAATTACTCACATATACATTTATACTGTCGTGCTCAAAAGCACATGTATGAAATACACGCGTAAAAATTCGCTGCATAAGGACACACCTACTTGCATATGCATATCTATATATATATATATATATATATATATATATATATATATATATATATGTAATTTCACATGTGGATGTGTGTGAATTTTTTCAGTGTAAACAGAAGAAAGAATGTACTAGATCGACATGAATTACAAAGTCACCTTAATAGCTGTGGCGTTTGTTTGTGCTTTATTTGCTTGTGCAAGTTGCAATGAAGACGATATTGTCAATTTCTTAAAAAGCGAAAGGTGATGTGAAGTAGGAGCAGGTTTGAGGTGCTATGGCGGTTTGATAAAAAGCTAGATATTTGAATTTATATTTCATTTGTTTATTTACAAGGAGGTGGAGGCACAAGTGAATAAGTTTAAAAATGTGTTTCAGCATGAAAACTTTGAAGAGCAAATGCAGGGAATGAAGACTCAACTAATTCAACTCAGCACTCTGCTTCGACTGCTAGATCTGTCATTCTGGAACTATCTGGGTAAGTTTGTCAGACAAAAAAATCCAGAAATAGTAAAGTAAGGTTACTTCTATTAGGATTACTTTAATATTATTCTAATAGTTTTCTAAAATTGAAAACAGCTTCAAATATTTTCAAACAAGTAGCATGTTGAGTAGATCGATTGGAAGTTTGTTTTTTGTGTGCGGTTTTCAGTTGGGGGGCGAAAAGCTGTCAGTTATCAATTTAATCTCTATTTGAGAACAAATACTACATCCACCATAATTATAGCCGACTATTCATGAAGTTAAAAAATTATAATGCAATGAATGTCAAAATTTGAGGAACACTTTTAAGGTTTTAAGGATTTTTAAGGATATTTTTAAGAAAAATAACTCTGTTTAAAAAACTATTGATGGAATTATTTCATTAATACAACAGGGTTTCTGCACTGTTCTGTTACTATTGTATAAAGTTTAAAATAGTTTTTGTCTGTAACAGATGAGTGTATAACCTGATATAATAGAAATAATAATGTATAGAGGTGTGACAATTATTGGCCTCTTTCTCATATTGTCCTAAATTATCAGGCTGTAATGTTTCAGGTCATTAAACAAATTCTGTGAAAGGCTTCCAGTAAAAGAAGTAGCAAAACACCCCCAGGCCATCACACCTCCACCAAAATATTTCTCATTTGGTATGCTCGTTTTGTAAATGCGGTGTTACTTTTACACTAGCTGTGATGAGACACATGCCTTACAAAATGTTTAAAACGTTTGGTTTATTTTCCAAAAGGTCCTGGGGATCGTACAGGTGTCAAACCATTCAAAACAGTTTAGAATTAGGAAGGGCGCTAACATTTTTATTTTATCACCACTGCATTGTGAGTTTAAATATTTGTGTTAAGTGATACTGACCTCACAATGTTCCCTAACAGTGTTTTTTTTTTTTTTTAACAGAGGCACAGGATTCTGGCTACTTGTATTTCTGTTTTCGCTGGTTATTGATTCGATTCAAGAGAGAGCTGCACTTTCAGGACGTCCTCCGCCTGTGGGAGGTACGATAATTCTCTATTTAGAATTTATCACTTTTAGATAATTTTGCAATCTGAGCCCTTTCTTTGTACTCTTAGCAATATGCACAAATTTTATGTAGTGTATGCAGCTTTTCAAAAAAAAAATTCCAAGTGATTTTTCTGGTTTCAGGTCATGTGGACCAGACTGCCGTGCCAACACTTTCACCTTCTGGTGTGCTGTGCCATTCTAGATTCAGAGAAACAAAAGATCATGGACAGAAAATATGGATTTAATGAAATCCTGAAGGTTAGTCAAAACTAAGTGATTGTAAAAAATGCTTAAAGGTGCCATATTATGTCCCTTTTAAATAATTTATGATAAATATTTGACCTATCTAGACAATTACTGCACCCTTAATAACCTTCAAAAGGCAGGATTTGTCATAAACAATGTCTTTAAATCACATGTCTTTGAAACGAGTAATGTACATCCTTTTCCTCCCACTGCTGTGCTCCCACCATGCCCCTGTTGGGTTTTTCTTGTTAGCATAAATCCACCCATTTACGATTGAACACATTCATCCTTTGGTAAGCCAATAAACACTTTTAGCTCAGGACATCCAAAAACAATGTTTATCAATCTGGTTCTGCTACTCTTACACTTTTGGATCAGTCAGCATGTACGTTTTTCAGTAAGATGAGCTGCATCCGATTGGTTAGAGGACGGTACTAAGGTCAATAGGTATGGTTATGGCTCTCAGAAAAAGAAAACAGTATTACACAAACATGACCAAACCAATCTGAATATGACTTGAGGCATGTTTTTGATGAGGGAACATGCAAAAATGTCTCAAAAGTAGAGTTTACATGATATGGCACCTTTAACCATATCTTTGCTGTAATGATATGAAATTGATGTTTAATCCAATATTTTCTTGCAGCACATAAACGAACTCTCAATGAAACTGGACATTGAAGAGATCCTCAGCAAATCGGAATCTATCTGTACACAGATAAAAAACTGTAAGGTATGTGCCAGTGATGCCAGTGCCGGAACGGGAAGGGATGCATCTGTTTTTTTTTTTTTTGTTTGTTTTTTTTTTTTTTGTTTTTAACTCAACATTTTAACACTTTGAATTTCATCTGATTCCTCTGAAGGACTTGCCCCATTCTGTGAGTGAGATTCTGGGTCTCAAAACAGCTCGAGAACCTTCTACAACATTAGAAACCAGCGAATACGGAATCCTCGAATCACCTCAAGCCTCTCCAAGATCCTCACAACGACAAGATCACATCGTCTCCAACGGCCATAGCCACTTGAAAGAAACACAAAACGGCTTCAGCGCATCCTTCATTTCCTAGTGAAGAGCTCTGCATTGACATACAGTACAGGTTTTTAACCTCTGTATTCCAGCATTGGGTGTTATGTAGATTTTGCTACCAAATGCCACATTGTAAAATATCCCAGAGAAAATATATGAATGTAAAACGAGGATCCAAAAAGGTCCTAAAGCATTATTTTTTTAATATCTTGTACCATATTGTCTTTCATTGAAATAATCATTCCTTCTCAATGTACAGAGAGATTTCATAATTCAGAGGTGAGGTATTGATTGTTGAAATATTCTATTTTTTGTTTTTATCGATTTGCCTTTTCTTAAATAATTCAGATTCAAATAAAATCTGTCTTCCTTATAAATCGCAACAAACTTAACATTGGATCTTTTTTTAAAGAATTGGTAAAATTCATCATGTGTCTGTCAGAGCGGTTATTTTACTGGTATTGGATCAGTGAATTTCCCAGCAATGGGTTGCGGCAGGGAAGGGCATCCGCTGCGTAAAACATATGCCAGAGAGTTGGCGGTTCATTCCGCTGTGGCGACCCCGAAAGGGAATAAAGCCGACATGAAGATGAATGAATGAATGAATGGATCAGTGAAGTAATTTTTCAAATGTTCTATATGATTACATTAGCGTTGCTTAACTCGAGATCGAATTAGGAAAGAGGTCGTTACAACAAGCTAATCATCTAAGATGAAATTTACCCAGTCTCTCAAAAGAAAATGATGTATTTGTTTTTGTGACTGTAAATGAGAAAATTTGCTTTAGCGTAAGAAATCAGCTCCAGCTGGCCTGCGATTATTCAGTCTGTGTTACTGCGCGGTTCAATCAGCCCATGACATTTGGAGGTTGTGGGAAGAGAAGTCGAATGTACAGAGTGAGGGTGAAATTTCTTTCATCCACTTGTAAGCAGGGCCCACAACAAAGACGCACAGAATCAACATCCATCTCTTTCATTTCCTGTTCCACAGGAAATTGCTTCAGCAAGAGCTGATAGCTCACTGTTATCTCCTCACCAGCTCGCCTTCTTTAGACGTAGCATTATTTTGGTCGCTCATGCACACCTAAACACTAATACACAGGGTTTCTGCTGGGTCTTAAAATCTCTAAAATATAAATGTCCAAATTTTAGGCCTTAAAAAGTCTTACATTTACTGTTCCAGGTCTTACATGATTTTGTCACAGGTCATGTTTTTCTGATGTCCATGTAAACCTCATCTGATAAGTGTTTTTGTTTTTGCTTGCGATTGCCAGAGAATAAGAAAATGTTCTTAAATTCGGAAAAAAAATTGTAAGTGATACGGTAGCCATAGTCTGAGAAAATGTGTATAAATGCTCATTATCTAAAGTGATTTGAAGGGGTTGCCAGTTTATGACATAACACTCATAAATGCTTCCACCATAAAAGTGATCTTTGAGGTTGCCAGAGCACAAAATATATAAATGTGATGGTTAGGGTTATTTGGAGCATATTGTCCATCCATCCATCCATTCAGCTTTTTCCCTTTCGGAATGAACCACCAACTCCTCTGGCACATGTTTTATGTGACGGATGCCCTTCCAGCCGCAACTCATCTGGGAAACATTCACACACACTCATTCACACTTTAACACTATGGACAATAGTTCTTACTCAATTCACTTATATCGCATGTCTTTGGACTTGTGGGGAAACCGGAGCACCTGGAGTAAACCCACACGATCACGGGGAGAACATGCAAACTCCACACAGAAATGCCACCTGCCCCAGCCGAGGCTCAAACTAGCGACCTTCTTGCTGTGAGACGACCGTGCTACCCACTGCGCCACCGTGACGCTTGGAGCATATTGTTTATTATTCAAAGACATTTTGTATGTGTCTTTCAGATGCTTAGATAAAGCAATTGAACATGAGCTTATCAGACCTGCAGAAACTCTCTATACAGTGCTCAAGCTTCCAAAAACGAGTTTCATAATCTCACCAAACACCATCCCACTCACTATGTTCCTCTTCATCGATCTGTTTGGAATCCGAATGGGTGGAAGAGACTCTTGTTCTGCTGCATCTGAGCTCTGGAACAAGCTCTCAGTGTGAAACAGTTCTCTGTCAGCATTCAAGTCCAGCCTTAAAACCTTCTCTTCAAGCAGGTATGAAATTGGTGTATCAGAAACTGACTTCCAGTTGGATTTCTTTGTTTACCATTGTTTTTAGAACCAATATCTGTTTTAGATCCTCTGCACAGTATCATAATCTGGGTTTTGGTGTATTTTTTCTTGTATTTTTGACTGTTTTGTTTTATGACTGTACAATGATCTTAAAGCAATATTAAGTGACCTTAAATAAAATCTATTATTGTTGTTAATATAAAACCTATAATCTCACTTGCTCTCAACACCCATTCCTCGACAGCATACACTACAAAAGCTCTTAAATCTCACAACAAAACATAATGAAGCTTCATTTAGGTTGAAAATCTTCAAAACATGTTCCTTTAGTGTCTCTGAAAGGGAGAGATGAGCTTATCCACTTCAATCAGGGATTGGACATGTCGACATTTCCGAGTCGTCTCCTCGAAAGCTAATATGAGTGATGGTCTATCCTGAGAGAGATCAGCCCTTCCCTACGTCACCGCTCTCAGTATTTAATCCCAGCGCTGATGCTGACAGGGAGGAGTGTGTGGTACTTGGCAGATGCACCAACTCCAAGAGCCATCTTAAGAAGAGTAAACATCTTTGGTGATAGCAACTATGTCTTCTGAACTGCAAACTACTCCTAAGGGCCCACAAATAGCCCCAAAATCACCTATTGGGCTGCTTAGGAGGAGAGGTCAAGAAGCAATTCCGAAGATGCAACCTGCTATGATGATGTTCTCCAGCAAGTACTGGGCTCGACGAGGGCTGTCTTTGGATTCGGCTATGTATGACCAGCAGCACCTTGCATCTTCGATGGTGAGTGCAGAAAGCTTCTTGTAGCATTCATGACAAAACTGAGTGGTTAAGGAGTAAACTTCCAATTAGTTGATGGAAGACTGCTCAAAAGTATTTGTTCTCTGAAGGAAATAAAAGGTCTAGTAAATTGTCATTTCTGTAAAAATTCAACAATTTTAAAATGTGTAGCTTTTTAAAAGGAGTAATCTTTCTTTAATCCAGCTCTGTATCTTAAGAGTCCTATTCATTGAAATCTTACTTCTACGCAGCTCCGCAGGACATCCTTTAATCGGATAGATGAAAGACCTGACAAAGAAGAACAGAAATCCACCTATGACCTTGGAAAACTGGCAGTGATTTTCTCTCTCAAGAATGAAATTGGGTGCCTGGTGAAGGCGCTGCGGCTCTTTCAGGTGAGTGATCCTATTTTAGGAGGATATTTGCTTTAGTTAGGGGTTTTCAATCAGGTGCACTTTTATGTTTAGCTATATTAAAAAAAAAAATACATATATGTTTGACAAATTCCACTTTGTTAAAAACTAATTTGAACTTTTTTACTACCTTTATATTTTTATTTTTTTCATGCTTTCCGACTTCCATTTATGTGTTAAAAGAACCTTCTTTAAAATATGAAATCTTTAATAACTTGTAGTACACCTAAATTAAGAATTAGTCAAATATTAAAAATACATTATAGTATTTAATTGGAGATATATAGTAATATTTCTTGTTCTATTTAAGTACTGATATTCACAACACCACCATTATTATTTTTTGTAATGTTCTGTAAATGATTGAGTATGTGATTTCTATGGAATTGTTCTGTGACATGAAATGTTTATGGAAGTGATTCAAGGATGTGGGTAAAAATATTTTTTCTCCTGTTATGTTGCGATCATGACTTTACTTATCTCGAAATCATAACAAAACATCTGTCATGCTGTGATCATGTCTTATTTATCTTGTGATCACGACAAAACAGTTATTTTAAGTTGTGATCATGATTGAATTATCTCTATCATAATAGACAACTGTTATGTTGTGATCATGACTTGGTTATCGTGTGATTACAACAAAATGATTACGTTGTGATCATTACTTAATTACCTTGTGATCATGACTTAATTATCGTGTGAACATAAAAAACTTTTATATTGTGATCATGATTTTATTATTTAGTGATAACAATAAACAAATGTTGATTAGTTGTGATCATGACTTAATTATTTAGTGATCACAATAAACAACTGTTATTATGTTGATATCATGACTTATTTATCTTTTGATCATGACAAAACAATTTGTATGTTGTGATCATGACTTAATTATTAAGTGACCACAATAAACAACTGATGTTATGTTACCATCAGGACATGATTATCTTGTGATAATGACTTATTTATCTTGTAATTATGACGATTATTCTTATGTTGTGATCATGACTTAAATGTTTAGTTATCATAAAAAAAAACTGTTGTTTAGTAGTGATCATGAGTTAAGTATTTCATGATCACAATAATCAATGGTTGTTATGTTGTGATCATGACTTAATTATTTCATGATCACAATAAACAACTGTTGTTATGTCGTGATCATGAAATGTATTTTGGGATTATGACAAAAGAATTATTGGTATGTTACGATCATAAATTATTTATCTTGTGATCATGATAACTATCAAACAGATAGACACATGATAAACAACTATAAACTGAATGTCATCATAACGTAATTATCTTGCAATCACGAAAAAACAACTGTGATTATGTTGTGATAAATTACCTTGAGATCATGATAAATAACTGTTGTTATGAAATGAGAATATACATAAGCATATATAAAACGGGGTATAAGGAAACAAAAAAAAATCTTTTCTCACTTTCACCTCTTCTCGACTCGATCTACCTGATTCAAACAGCACATACAATGTGTCTGCACATGCCCAGAAGCTAAGCTCAGCTCAATTTGTGTTTTGTCACTTAATATTTTAATTAGGTTAAGTTAGACTTGTGAAAATGACAGATTAATGCAATACAATGCATTGCATTTGAGACATGGTTTTATTGTGTTATTATTATGGTCTTTTCCTTGATAAAAGTATTAACCTAATCTCTCTTCACTATTTTTTTTTTAAGTCAATAATATCTTAAGTGAAAAGAACAAAAACTAGATTCTGTGCATGCGCAGTTCGAATGGGGTTGCTTTTACAGATCAATTAGTGATTGATTGGAAGTGAGAAAAGAAAGTCAGACATTAGCTTTCTTTTTTCTTTCCTTAAAACAGCTTTGTTGTAATCTCAAGGTCACAAGATAAAAAAAACCTGTTGTTTTGTGTCATGAACATGACTTCATTTTCTCATGATGATAACATAACAAGGAAATATTTTCCCACATCCTCTTGACTTTCGTACATGTTTGTACATGAAGGAAAAGAAAATTTTTGTTTGCAACACTTTAAGAAAAATATTTGCTTGCTTCAAAACATGCTGTACATTCAAAAGTTATTTTTAAATAAAGTAAAATTTAAAGTTAATGCATTTAAATACATAAAATGTGTACAATTATTTCAAAGCTAATCAATATAGTTATCATCCTTTTTTTCACAAAAAAAAACCTCAAAAACTGTCATACCCACCACAGTCATTTCCACCACATCTACAGCTATACTTTGAGATGTAGCGATATACTTATGAGACTGTGTTATGTTACTTTCGAGCACATTTTTTTATTCAAGTTTACAAGTCCAACAGTGCACCTGATTGAAGGAATGTCCTTTACTATAAAGCAATTGCTTTCTGTGTGTAAGGAGAAGCATGTGAACTTGGCCCACATCGAATCTCGGAGGTCCAAGAAGCTCTCTAACGAAGTTGAGATATACGCCGAGTGCAACTGCACAAAGCAAGAGTTTAATGAGCTGGTGCAGCACTTGAAAGACCACGTCAACATCGTCTCCTACAACACACCTCAACATGTCTGGTCTGCAGAGACAGGTAAGTCGAAACTCTAATCGCTCTCTGGGATTTTTAACCTTGATAAAATCTGATTACAGGTCAATTGTTTAACCTGCGTTTTTATTCCAGACTGTCTGGACTGCGTTTGTGTTTTGGGTGGGTTGCCAGATGGAGAAGGAATTCCATGGTTTCCTCATAACATCTCCGAGCTGGATCAGTGTTCTCATAGAGTGCTAATGTATGGCTCAGAACTCGATGCTGACCATCCTGTAAGTCCATCTGGGTTTATTTAGTTCGCTAGATAGTTGAACTATCTAAAACCTTTCTTAAACCCGGAGAGGCTGCATGTCTCAGGCTCCTGTCTCTAAACGTGCAGTGAAGTCTCATTTGAAGGCATTCAGAATATGTATCCAAAATAATGACTTGCTATTTTAAACGGTTAAGCAAGAGTGTATAAGCAATTTAAAGTTTTAGGTGTATCTAAAAAATCCTCACAATTGAAACAAGTACTTTTAGTTCATTTAAAGACAAAGATGTGAATTGTACATATATGATGTTGGTGCAGAAAGTTTTGCCACACACAGGACCCCAAACAGCTGCAAATGGCTCTCTTCATCCTCAAAATTTAAATTCCATTTTGATCCCAAAACACTTTTTAATATGATTTGTTAGCTGAGGACAGAGCTTGGGATAGAGTCGTTGAGGCCATTGGTGCTGAAGGAAGCTATTTGTGTTTTTATCTGTTAATGAGAGCTCGAAGAAACTCCAAGTTAGAACAGATGTTGCTTTTTAAATATGTGAATATTGATGAATTTACCATTAATTTAAGTGTTTTTAATTATAGCCATCCTCTGTTGAGAGCATTTCAGATCAAATGTAAAAGGATCTACATTTTTTTATGCTTATTTGTTTTAACAATGTATTTACATTTTTTATGGGCAAAAATATTCTGTTTCTCATCAGAGTTTTACAACACTGCCCATGATATGCTATAATAAGTAAGGAATAGAAATTAAGAGAAAATAATCATAAAAACTATTAAGTATGTTAAAGCATTAAACAAAGCCATACGTGTTTAATCAAGAAATGTGTTTAGAATTGCACTTTACACATTGTTGGTCACTCTGTCGAGGCATGGCTGAAAACGTGTTCTGTGTGAAAACTAAAGATTCTGGAGATTCTCTCCTGTAATGCAGAGCTGATCTCACGGACACGGCGCGGTGTAAATCTCCAGCACAGCTGAGTTCATGTTAGTGCGTCACGTTTGATACACAGGTACGGAGACTCTGCAAACATCTGCCCCAAACATCAAGCTGCAAAGTATAGACCCAGCTCCCAACACAAATTTGACAATAAATTAAAGATGATCATTTTTTTGTCAACTGATAATAGTCTCGTGTTAACACCGATAACTAAAAACAAAAAAAGCATTGTATAAGAAAACAATAGATGGCCTGTTTTAAAAAGCACTCTTGAAATATGTCTGAACTTTACAAATTGTAAAGTCGTGAGATTATCATTTATCACACCAAGTGGATTTTTCCGAGTTTTCAATTTGATTTCTCTAGTGAGAGAAAATTTGAAATTCTTATTAATCACAATCTGTTGTCTTTTCATGTTTTAATCGCATTATATGGTTAAGAAACCCCTCCAAAAAGTGTCAAATTTACCAATACAGACTTAATGAAAAATAAACAAAATATACAAATATTGCGTGAAATACTTTAAAAGTTGTTGTTTTCCATTGATAAAATTTCAGTTAGGAGTCTAAAGAAGTTCCAGGTGACTGGTGCATCATTAAAAATATTTTCCAGTAAATATATATAGTAATATTGTTCCAGTAAAAAGGCATTAATATTGAGAGATGCCATGTAACACTTACCCAACCTAATTATACCTTGTACATTTTCTTAAAGTATGAAGTGATGGTGTTTTCTTTTGCAGGGATTCAAAGACAAAGTGTATCGGCAGAGGAGAAAGTTCTTTGTGGAGGTTGCCATGAACTACAAGTTGTTAGTATACTCTACAATGTATCTTCTATTGTACATGTTGTGGCTCATTAGGGGAAAAGATTGAAGATGGGGCTAGCAATGGTTAAGGTTTTTCACTTTGCTCCTTCTAACAGTGGGCAGCCCATCCCACACATCGAGTACACACCCGAAGAAGTTAAGACATGGGGAGTCATATTCAGAGAGCTTACCAAACTCTATCCAACTCATGCCTGCCGCGAGTACTTGAAAAATCTTCCTCTGCTGACAAAGCACTGTGGGTATCGAGAGGACAACATCCCACAGCTGGAAGATGTCTCGAATTTCTTGAGAGGTAAAACTAATAGTCATATTTGAGGTTTCGGTTTTGTTTCAACTCAGATCAATGTAGACAACGGACAAGCCAAGATGGTGGTTTGCATTATTGTGGTTGCCATCATTTTTGTTTATTGGTGTTGAATTATCATTTACACCTTCAACCTTTTTATTTATTATTCTCCGGTTTGATTAAGTAAGTCAAATCTATCCTAAATTCTAAGCATTTGGTACTTAAAGCTTGGTTAGAAGACTGCTTTGTGGTCTGTTCTCTTAAAGCTTTAGTATCTCAAAGTCTTAAAACATTTTTAATAAAAAACTTCATGGTCAGTAATTGCAATTAATTAAATTCGTTTTAATTATTTTCTTTTTATTTATGTTACAAAACCATATTCATCATACAGTAAAACAAAACTCACCCAATGTAAAATGAAGTTTGTTGTTGGCCTTTAAGCATAAGTCTCTTCTCCGCTTAAAGTTCTGGGGCCTGATGTATAAACGTTGTGTACGCACAAAATGGGCATAGAAATATGCGTACGCATTTTTCCACACACATATCGGGATTTATAAAAAAAAAACTTGCCGTAAATAAGTGCGCACCGTACGGATGCTCTTGACCGTGCGTACGCACTCTTTTAGAAGAGTATGTGTTTTGGCGACACCAACTGTCCCAAATAGCAATAGCTATTTAAAATGAAAAACTTATAAATTATCCTATTACATCACCCAATAAATCAAATTGTATCAACCTGAATTATCATTATTAGCATTCTTAACCAGGTGCAAATACTTAGAATTTACTCATTTGTTTTAATGAATGGGCTATAAAAAGGTATGTGAGTATAACGTATCATCATAATGGATGCTCTAGCGCTGTTAGAAGACCTTGCTAATGACGCTCTATACGGAGGGAGCGTGATTTCAGAAACCGTGAAGATTTCCTTGCTCATGATGATGATTGGCTCATGAGCCGATTTCCATTTCCAAGAGCCATCCTCTTGGAATTGTGTTCTGAATTACGGCCAGTATTGGAAAGACCCTCGCGGAGAAACCATGCGGTGTGTGTTCCTGTGCAAGTATTGACCACATTAGGCCACTGGTACTTTCCAGCGAGAGTTGGCAGAGCGATCGGGTATGTCGCAGTCATCCCTGAGCCGTGTCATGCCATATGTATGGGATGCCATAGTGGGGATGGCACCCCGATACATCCGTTTTCCTTACGGGCAAGCTGAACAGGCCAACATCAAAATGCGATTTGCAGCAATCGCCGGTTTTCCCAATGTAATCGGTGCTGTTGACTGCACGCATGTTGCAATAAAGACACCATCTGAGAATGAATTAGCTTTTGTTAACCGAATTATTGGTGGTATTAATATGCAGGGAGATCATACATATTCAAAATGGGCGGTCTTAACCTCCAAATATGGTTATTTCGGGAGGAGATTGGGGTAAGCAATACGCACGTGCACCTGCGCACAATATTCAGATCATTTTGATTTATAAAGCGAACCTTGCGCGTGTTCTGGCGTACGTACGGTTTTATGAATCCGAAAACTTTTGTGCATACGCAAATTCTGCCTTATGTGCGTACGCACACTTTAAGGATTACATCTACGCAAAGTTTTATACATGAGGCCCCTGGTCTGGTTGTCCATTTGAGTGTGTCAATTCCTGGGTTGCTCACTAGAGTCTCAGAGATGTCCCCTGACCTTTCCCTACATCTCCTTTGAATACAATTTAGATACATTTTTAGGTCACTTTGATTTAGTTCAACAATAGCTGTAATAACCTTAAAATTGGCATACAAATAAAGTAATAAAATGGAGGAGATTTGCACATTGTCGAAGTTAAACAACGACAAAGACCCACATTTCATTCCTACCCAATACAGATAGCAGCTGCATATTATTTGTAATGTGAATGGATAAAATACATCTAATTTCAGACACTAATACATCAGATTTCGCTTAAAAATCAAATTTCACCCAGACAAGATATCACAAAAACTATTTCCAGTATTGCATTTTGTTCTTCTCATTTATTTAAATGCTGTCATCTTCAGCTCATTTTCTATTTTTCTTGCACACGTGCTTTTTACAAGATTGTCCGTCTCCCTTCATATTCCTCAACACACATGATGCAGCAACCCTTGTCTTCAAAAGTTCCAAACTTACTCACCCCAATCCATGATCTACAAATCTCCACCACCAAAAAGCTTCAATACATCCAAAACTCTCACTTTTACTGAAAAATATCTGCTCACCTTCTTCTCGTTGTCCTCTTGGCCTTCAAAGCAATCCACAATCTTTATCTCTGTAAATTTTTGTGTCTAATCTTCTCTACACTAAACATCACAAATGAGCTTCTAGTGCGAGAACATTTGACTTCTGTTCCAACACTCTGGAATTCTCTCCCTTCAACTCCATCAACTCAGCTTTTCAAAAACAGGACTCTTCACACCTTCACACATGACCTGCATGTCCTATTTGAGACAACCTCCATGAACTTGAGTCCATTCATTACTTTTCTTCTGTTACTGTATAGTGAAAAAGTGTATGGCTTGTTTATGTGACATTATTATATCTGGTTTGCTCTAATTAATGTTCTGAGATGTGCAA
The DNA here is from genome assembly GCA_900490495.1 of Danionella dracula. Classification (NCBI taxonomy): domain Eukaryota; kingdom Metazoa; phylum Chordata; class Actinopteri; order Cypriniformes; family Danionidae; genus Danionella; species Danionella dracula. The sequence goes on from UELW01000622.1 coordinate 3,781,703, forward strand.
GTCCTTCAGAATCCATCATATCTTGTTTTGGCTACATGAACACTATAATTCAGGACTTTTATTTGTATTCTCCCTCGGTCTCTCTCTATGGCTATACCTCTGTCTCCCTTTCCTTTCTCTCTCGTGCTATCACTCCTTTAACACTCTACGTCTCTCGTTTTGTTCTCTTTCATTTGCTCTCTCTTGCAAACACTCTTGAACGCTCACTCTTTCTCTATTGTTTTCTTTCTCACTCTCTTTCTTTTTCACTTGCTCTCTATCTTTCTCTTTTTCTCTCATGCTCTCTCGCTCACATTCTTTCTCATTCTCCCTCTTGCTTACTTTCTCTCTCTCTCTCATTCTTATTGTCTTTCTCTCATTTATCCTTTCTCTTGCTCTCTTTCTTCTCTCTCGCTCACTCTCTGCATTGGCTTTCTCTCTTTTTTTCTCTCTCTTTCTCTCACTCGCTCTTTCTCTCTCTCTCGCTCTCTTTCTTTTTCACTCACTCTTTCTTGCTGGCTCTCTTCCACTCTCTCACTCTTAGTCTTTCTCTATTTCTCTTACTATTAATGTCTTATTTCTCTTGCTCTCTTTTTTTCTCTCACTCCCTGCATTGTCTTTCTCTCTCTTTTGTTCTCTTTCTTTCACTCACTTTCTCTCACTTCGTCTCACTTTTTCTCTGTCTTATTGTCTTTTGTCACTTTCTCTCTCTTAATGTCTTTCTCTCTTTCTTTTACTCACTCTCATTTACTCACTTTCTTCGTGTTGTCCTTTCTTTATCAGCAGCTTCCAACATTAACAAAGCTCTCACAATTGCCCTCATTTCAGCCAGAACTTTCGTTTTTCCAGTCATTTACAGTAATTTCTTTAACTCTGGGGACTGTTTGTGACCCTTGCAGAGAGATCTGGGTTTACAGTTCGACCTGTTGCTGGATATCTATCACCGCGGGACTTCCTGGCCGGACTGGCTTATCGAGTTTTTAACTGCACTCAGTATATTCGTCACAGTACAGACCCTCTCTATACACCCGAACCGTGAGTACAAGCCCAGATTTCCTAAAGATTCAAAAACTGCTCTTTTCCAACATGTGAACTGTGTCCTCCTCAGAGACACTTGTCACGAACTCCTGGGTCACGTCCCCCTCCTGGCTGATCCTAAGTTTGCTCAGTTTTCTCAGGAGATTGGTCTTGCATCTTTAGGCGCCTCAGATGAGGATGTGCAGAAGCTGGCAACAGTAAGTGCGACAGCAGCTTATTGAATTCCTAAATGCCGCCTGCTACTTATCTGGCAGCTTCCTGGAATAAAAAGGTCACAGAAGTTTGTTTTTGTCATGAAGTTTGATCTATGCTGTTGAGTCACACGCACATGCATAGAAATGAGATTAGTGGTTCTGTGTGGTTGATTCTAGCGAGACGTAATCAGATTTGGGGAAAGAAGTCTTTGGTGGCTTTAGTATTGGCGGGGTAAATTTCATAAACACTTGAAAGAATTTATGATTATTTTGTGAATTGTGTAAAACACCCCTGCTGTTTTTCCCTCCAGTGCTATTTCTTCACTATTGAGTTTGGGCTCTGCAAGCAGGATGGTCAGCTGAGAGCCTATGGAGCAGGTCTACTGTCTTCCATCGGAGAGTTAAGGGTATAAGCTTAACTGACTTCTTAAAAAGTTTCAAATTTAAAAGCAAAATTGTAGGCTTTAAAAAGTTTTAAATTCACTGTTCTAGGTTTTAAATAGTTTTTCACACATCTATTTTTTCTGTTGTCAATGTGAAGCTTTTCGATATGTGTTTTTTGTTGTTTGAGTGCTGCACTTATTGTGGAATATGTTAGATTTTTTTTTGTTTGTTTGTTAATAAGTATTTACATATAATAAATTTTTAAATGTATTAAATACTCAATATTGTAAGTAGAATAATTTAAATATATATTTTCACTGCTGTTATTAGCAAAATAAATCTGGAAGATCTATTACATTGGTGAGTAAATAAATACATAACACACAAAACTTCAAATAAATATAAAAGATGATTAGTATTTCTAAAGATAGTGCTGGAGTAGAACACGAAGGATGATGAGGATGGTTTATTCAGCCAAAAATTCACCTACAACCTCTTAATATTTCCTTCCCAAATCTAAGGATTTAACAGTTTTATTTTATTCATCAACACTCTAAATGCAAACTACTAGATTTAAAAGTTAAAGAGTAGAAATAACAAGCTAGTCTCTGGAATTGTTTTAATATTTACCATGACCGCTGCAGACCTGTCCCATTGAAAAGCAATGAAGCGAACCCCACGCTGTATATCTACAAGCACTTTCTTGATCAGGGCTTACCAGAAAAAAAGTTCACATGTTTACAAACATATTTTTAAGAGCACATACAAACATTCTTTGTTTTAACTGTATTTTTATTTATAAAAGCTCATCTTGCAGAACATCTGCAAAATAGTATGTGAGCTCAAGGATGTATTTTCTATCATGGCCTAAAACAGGACTGTCCGAGTCAATTCCTGCAGATCTGCAGCACCTTCTGGTTTTTGTTTCAACTCTGTTTGAAGAGACACACTAGTAGCTTTAAACAAGCCGAGAGGAGCTTAATTAGTGGAATCAGGTGCGTTCAGTTAAGTTTGGCCCAAAACTACACAGGGCTGAGGCCCTCCAGGAATTGAGTTTAACACTACTGGCCTACACTAAAGAAAAAAAAAACTTATTGGATTAATTTAATTAAATTGAAGGCAGAATTCCCATCCAAAAATATATATTTAGCTTCACCTAAAATATAACAGGCGCATGTACATTAATCTAATTGAGTTAGACAAACTTAATTTTATCAAATCCAGCTGCCATAAAACAAATATTTTTCTTTATAATTAATTCGTTTGTCAAACACACTTAAATACATTTTTGGGAAGAGCAATTATTTGGTATTGTTACATTTTCTCTTTGTTTCTTTGAGTAGTACTTTTAATCTTTTTAAAAGGTAAATACTTTTAAAAATTGAGTCCAATTAACTTGTTTTAGAAGTCTTAACATCGTGGGATCTTAATGGCTGACTATCAGACAATATTTAAGCTGTCACAATCATTACAATCCAAATTGTAACTACTTGATTTCTTATGTACAGCATTCAAACAAACATCTCCATCAATAATGGTAGTCAGCGTGATTCAAAAAGAATAGCACAACTCTAAAAATTAGTAACGAACGAGTCTGATTGGCTGAAGGCTTAAATTGTATACGTCTTAAACAAACTAATTTCAAAATAAATCACCCCCTCAGAGTGATCATGAAGATCAAAACAATCGATCTGAATCAACAATCCTAATGGAGCCAGGGGTGGAAACATGTTTTTCAGCTTCAAAGTTGTTTAGTTTTAAAATTGGAGTGAATGAGAACCTGCTTCCTTTTGGAGTCAGCCTCAAGCGGCCGCTCGGGGTACTGCAGTTCAGTTACTTCCTGTCACGCTTTAAGAGGGAAGGCAGGAGGTTTTCTCTTTGTGGGGAATGGGGAAGCTAATGTTAACTTTAAGCTAGTTAGCAAAGTTCCCGGCGTAATAAAAAATAGGGAAGACAACCTCAGGCATGCTCAGTACATTTCCTAAAAGAACTCATTCTCTTTGAGATGTCTATTCATTTGTTTTAAGTTACAGCTTTTTTTTTTTTAATAATATTATAAATAATATTAATGATAAAAAGCAAACTGTGTTTAATTTTGCCAATTTTGAGAAGAGCTTGAATAATTTGTTACCACATCCAGGGTTTACAGGATTAAAGAGTCTAAAGTCATTTAACCAGAAGGTGTTAAAAAGTCAGTTGGTGCTTCCTGAAATGAATTCTTCTCTTACCTACAAATTCTCTAGTTTGATAAATCATCTGAAACTTATAACCAAAAAATATTGCATCACAGATTTTTTGTTGTTGTTGAATTTAAAAAGGAGGTTAGTATGGTGGTTACCTCAAAATTCTAAGCAGATCATAAGAAGTTAAAGGTATTTTAAGTGAATAACATTTTCTTTTCTAATGCAGCATGCACTCTCCGATAAAGCCACCGTGAAGACGTTCGATCCGAAAACCACATGTCACCAGGAATGCCTTATTACCACATTTCAGGATGTCTATTTTGTCTCTGAGAGTTTTGAAGAAGCAAAAGAGAAGATGAGGTAAATAACACCTGTAAGGCTGCGTTCCATTGGCCCTAACCATTACCAAACAGCGTCTCCTCTTTCCTTTTACAAAGAGCGCTAAGGGGAACAGCTGACAATATGAATTGAAACACCACCGCAAAGCATTTTTAAGTTGTTTTTTTATTATATATTTATTTTAATCACAAGAAATTAATTACATTTGGGAAATGCCGTTCAAGGACTTGGTCTACTCCCAGGTGTGAGTTTGTCGACATATATATATATATATATATATATATATATATATATATATATATATATATATATATATTATATATTGTATATATATATATATATATCTATCTATATATATATATTATATCTCTCTGTCTCTATCTTCTCTGTCTCTCTCTGCATCTCCTCTCTCTGTCTCTCTCTCTCTGTCTCTCTCTGTCTCTCTCTCTGTCTCTCTTCCTCTCTCTCTCTATCTCTCTCTCTCGCTCTCTGTCTCTCTCTCTCTGTCTCTCTTCTCTCTCTCTCTCCTCATGTCTCTTCTTCGCTGTCTCTCTCTCAGCTGTCTCTCTCCCTCTTATATATTATAGTGGTATACACCCCTTCCACTAATGTGAATGTTCAAAATGGAGTTAGGGGTAGAAATGGAACGTAGCCTAGAAAAACACCTGTTTTTTAACGTCCATTTAACATTATTCTGTCCAACAGAGAGTTTGCTAAATCCATAAAGAGACCGTTTTCCGTCTACTACAACCCTTTCACCCAGAGCATCGATTTACTGAAGGACACCCGGAGCATTGAGAACGTGGTTCAAGATCTACGCAGCGACCTAACCACCGTCTGTGACGCCCTGGGAAAAATGAACACGTATCTCGGTATCTAAACACAGAGGTTGAGATTGATTGTAAATGATTTTTTTTTTCGTAAATACGTTGTCGTGATGTTGAGTATCTGAGCTTTAAGCTAGTCGTGTTCCATCATCAGGGGATTGTTGAAGTCATCACAACCGGTTCAAACACGAGTGGAAAAGTAATGTCAGGAGTTATTTTCTCTGCCTCTGTGTGCCTAACCTTGTGCTTGAAACTGAATTATAAACAAGTGTATGCTTCAATTCAGAATCATGCTTCCAAATCCACAAAGTGATGGCAGTTCAGCTTATATTTATGATCATCACTGCAAGTCTAATGGCGTGTTGTGTTTAAGTCGCTTGCCTTGTTGAGTTCGCAAACAATAAATCGCTATTTTAGGAGTACATTTGGTGCAGAATATTATAATGACAACAGAATTGATGGTGATTTCATCTGACAAACGTTTATTTCGCAGTCCATGTATTCACGTTTGAAATACACAAACTGTATTTGTAGACAATCTTCACAAAAACAACACAAAACATTTTCTTGTTTTCATCCACTTCCTGTAGTTCTGGTCAATGGACATCATCATCGTGATCAAAGGCTTTCTCCTGCAGAGGATCAAAGTGTGTACTTTTATTATTTAAATTATCTCCTTCCATCAAATCACTGGAATAATTTCAAGTAAAACTAAGCCACGTTAACGTAAAACATTAGGATGTCCACACTTTCACACATTGACTGATTTTTGTAAGGTGACTTTACACCAGAAAAATTTCATTTTTAAACCCAGGAGTTGGTTAGATTTCTACAATTAAAACTAACAAATGCAAAAAGTGTCCCTAAATGATGTTCATTGCACATAAATCTCTCATAATTGAGCCATGTTTACCTCTGAGGTTTCATGACGTTAAAAATGAGTTCAGCATAAAATAATTGTATAATACAAAGATTGTCTAAAAATGAATGATTTGTTTGACTTGTTACGGTATTTCATTAAAAACAAAAAATAAATGTGCAAAAAACATTCAAACCTTACATATTATGTATTTACAAAGAGGATACATTTACATTTGTAAAGACATTTGTAAAAGAAAACTATTTTGTATTTCATAAATACATATATCTGGATGGCCTACATCGTTGAGATAAATAATACAATTGTATAAAAAAAAAACATTTTTGGTATAGAATATTGCCTGTATTTAGTTTCTCTTTTTTCAAATCTGTTGGAGTTGTGTGTGTAGCACATCCCAGTTTCAATCCGCCTTCTTTTAGACAGAGAAGGTTCAAAAGGTTCCAAAGCTCCAGTGGATCACGTTATATTCATTTACAATTGTTTCAAGGAACTTTGTGTTAAACTTAGTGTGTTACAACCAATTGAAAAGACAACGCCTAATTGACAACATCTTTTTTTTACTCTTACACATCTGAATTTGAAGGCTTGTTTGCTTGAGGTAAGAATATATATATATATATATATATATATATATATATATATATATATATATAATGTTTGTTTGAAATAGAATTAGCTAATAAAGCACAGTTGGTTTTACTTCAGGTCTTTACCAATTCTTTATAAATTTTATAAGCCCAATCATATCAGATGTTTTCATGTTGCGCCTCTCCAAATGCTTACTAATTACTATATAAAAATTGAAAAACATGAAAAAATTGAGAGGTTCCCAATGATTTGGAAACTTTGATGGATAATATTGCAATGGCTGAAATATAAAAATATATATTTTACTGATTTTACAAAAAACATTTGAGACATGCTTGTTTAGGGTTATTTGTACAAAAAAAGACTGAATTAAGCGTCTCCGTCTTGAAACAAATGAATTGTGCGATTCCCAGTAATTAATGTAAATGTTAAACTTAGCGCTTTGTGTCCTGCTCTCCCATGACGTCTTCCCAGAAGAGCTCTCCCTCTCTTCATGCCTGCTTTCCATTTCCTGTTGCTGTCCTAAATTTGTAAATATTTAAGTGTTGCTTTTTTTGGCAAAGCGTATATTTAAAGCCATGGCTCTCCTCCGCTACCATCCGTTCTCCTCTCCTAACACCTCCTCCTTATTTTATTCTGTTTTCATTGTTTTATTGTAATTTATTTGATTTATTTCTTTTAAGGATTGAAGTTTAATTTTCTCTTGTTTTCCATGTTTGTTGCAATTGTATGTGTTGTTTCTGTGTGGCTTGGAACAGATTTGGCATTTTACATGTAAAACTTGCTTAAACATGTGAAAAAAAATCAGCATGCTAAGGCCACCCCGGAACAGATTCATTTCCTATCTTGAGGTATCACTGTGTACATACAATTTTACTTGTTATAATAGGTCTTCCTAGATGTCACATGCGTTAAATAACTCATTTTAATCACCATGTAAAAAAACTTATTTGTATGCCTTATATACAGGTCTCTGACAACCTAAAGGCACTCAAATTTTATTTTAATTATAACTTGCTTATAAAATGCCAAACTATTGTCACATTTTAAAGCAATAACACAAGGTTAAAACTATTAGGAAAACGCTTTTGTGATTTAGGAACCAGTGTTTAAAAAATTTAATCAATGTCAGCAAAATTTAGTCTATGATACAGTCAGTTGGTATCAGGGAAGTGGTTTTGTCTGTAAAAATCCACTTCTGCATATGGTAACCATTTGTGGAATACACAAGATAGATTGTAAAGATTTAGATACGGGACTTTTATGCAACAAAAAATTACGTATTAGATATTCAAAACAACATTAACTTATGAAAACCAATTTTTGTGTGGAGAGGACCCTTCAGGTGTGGAATACAACTGATCAAAAACACAAATTCGAACGAAGAAAAAAAAACCTTTTAGCCAATCAGTGTGAGCGGGCGCGGTGCTATTCAGGGTTTCATAAGGTCAAATGAAAGACTTTTAAGACTGTTAAGAATCAAGTTTAAAACCTATATCAAACATCAAAAACTTCATTTTCTTAAATAATAAACAGTATGCTTCAAATACATTCCTTGAAACCCTATAAATCATCATGTTTACGTTATTTAGCATTTAGAAGCATTTTCTCAATCTCTGGCAACCCTAAGTCAAATAAGTTTTACATGTACTGTACAAAAAAATACGACCTGTGAAAATCTTTTTACGGCAAGTTTAGGACTTTTTGAGGCTGAAAATTTGGCCTTTTAAATTTAAGACTACGCAGAATCCGTGGCTATTGGACTAAGGGCTCTATCTTTTTTATTTTTGGTGATTTCAGATGCCAACACTGACTTTGAGACATTACACACTACACATTTAAGCAGTTACATCAGAGAAGGATATTACTACAAGGTGATCAATGCCTTTCTTACCCATCCTCCTTGCTGTTTAACCCAGGGGGCGAAGTGTTCTTGCAGGAACTTGGCTCCATATCCCATGACTCTATTCATGGGCTGAAGGTCCAGGGCTCCGAGTCTACTGGTCACCTCAAAGGTCAGGGCGATCTGCTCACTTTCACTTCCTCTCTTGGGAAACTCTGGTGCTACTCTTCTGATAAAAGCGCTGGTTAACTTGTCAAACCAGCTGTAAGAGAAAGAACCCTGCAGGAATTTTACCAGCTCCTTATCTTCCAGGATCTGAAAGCCAAAGATGAGTCAGGTAACGCAAACATAAAGAAAATAATGGCATCTTTAGGTGGAAATGTTTTAGTACCCGCTTATTTAACTCATCGCCTGATTTCTTCAATAATTCGATCAGCTCATTGATAACTGGATCATCACCTGAGAGAAGAGCATAATTTGGATCTGAATAATCAGTGATGTCACACTAAATATTAAATCATATGTCTGAAGTCTCTTACTTATTTTGCATTCTGCTGATTGTTGAGAAGGTGGTCCATCATGCTCTATTCCTTCATCGTAAGTGAGAAGTCCACTGTCTACTATCTGGGTCAGTTTTTCAGCCACATCATCAAACGTTTCATCATCTATTCAAGCAAATATGTGAACATTAGAAATATTAAGACAGAGAAGCATCAAGTGTCTGATCTGTTATTATGTGTGCCACTTAAACTTACAAAAACATGTGTTTTTCCTCCTCTGGAAATATGTTTTCAGAAGTCGATATTCATCGCTGTATATTAGACGTGAATCCCCGTCCATCGTTGACACCCGTTCAGATGAAAAAACACCTTCTTTTGGCCATCAAATGTAAGATGAACAGTTCGTATACGCATCTATTAGAAATAAAAAATACCGCTTGAACGTCACAGAGGCGAGCTGAACGATGAGCTATCGATAATCTACTTCCCCAAACATTGCCATTGATTTGGTTGTCTCATCCTAAATTTAAAGATATCTACTGCACTATTAGGAAACCGGGTCTTGTTTAAATCTAAATGGAAAATATGAAACAAGCTTACCCGGAAATAAAGCGCTTCCAACCTTGAAAGGCGTACGCGTACGTAGTTATGACGTAATACGCACAGGGCGGTTCCGTCAGATTTGATTACCGTTTGCACATTACCGTTTAACGTCCCGTTTTCCTTTTTTTTGTTTTTGCGATGTTTGTCTTTGTGTGAAGCTTTGACTTTCGTTAAAAAACGTTTACTTTCCAACCCAATTACTTTATGAAACCCTTTACAAGTGATATTAAACTGAAAAAAGAACATGAGAAGAAAACATACGCCAGTGTTATAAAACCTTTATTTTATTATTATTTTGTAAACACACAATTTGAAGCATTATAACTTTTGTAAAATGTGAGACATTTGTTATTCTTTGAGAGGTACCATCATGTAGGGGAAAATGTTTGCAAGACAACGCAAAAAAATATCAAATATTTATTATCCCACATTTATTTTTCTTATATCCCACCTTTGTTTTTTTCACCCTGAGTTTTCCCCCTACAATATAATGGCCCTTTAGGGACAAATGTGTGAGCCCTATATAGAGGGGGTTACAGTAGGCCAACTAGCTGGGCATGGCATGGACCACCATTTCCAAATAACACAGTGATACAAAAGGGGTTCATCATCACTAGCTGCCTTTTACAGAAAATAACTTGTTCAAATCATCATAAAACCCAGTTATGAGACAGCTTTGTTATTGTGTCTGGCCTGGGAACCAAGATCAAAGGGGTGCCACTGATGGAAATTGGCCTAAACATTATAACTTCTGTTTTCTATCTTTTTCTTTTTTTTCAGTTGCCCTTAACTGTCTGAAAATACAAAGTTTGATGTATTTTCAAATAAATCCACATTTTCTATTTTCAGTAAGGTTGCTTATGAGCAGTTGTGGTCTGGTGGATAAGGAAATCGACTTGTGATCTGAAGATCCCAGGTTCGATCCCCAGATTCACTGAGTTGAAGTTGGTGTGAGTGATGAAATACTTGCTCTCCATTTTCAACAACCACATCACTCCATAACTGTCCGATTGGTCACTTTCACTATTATAAAAAGACTTATGGTGCCCAAATCATGCCCTTTTTAAATCATTTATTATAAATATTTGACCATTCTATATCGCAGCAACCCTTAATAACCTCCAAAAAGCAGTATTTGGCGTAAACAATGTCTTTGAATCACTATAGACGTTGTTCTGCTACAGTTAAACATCGGGGAGCAGTCAACACGCATTAGCTATTATTTGTTAGTCGTGTGCATGGCCATTGAGTCCCAGAAAAAAAGAAAACAATATTACACAAACATCCATGAATCAATCTGAATATAACTTGAAGCATGTTTTTGATGAGGGAACGATACTAAAAAGTGCAAAAAATGTCAATCAAATCTTATTTTTAACTAATTTTCTGCTTTGTCAAATAACAACAATACAAGCTTTACTTGTGATGCTGTTGCTCTTGATTCATTTCTTCTTTTCCAGCTCTCTTTAACCAGCAAGCCAACTGTTTCATACGAGAATAGTAAAATACAGGCCCAATAATAGCCCCGAAACTAGTAAACGTGTGTACCAGATTTAAGATCAAGCAGCTGGTGTAAGTAACCTCTGCATCCTCACTTTGGAGAGTGAGCACAAACGGTAACAATCCCAGGAGAGGGCCGTAGATTATCGCAGTGGGGATCAGAATCAATAAGGTGTTCTTCAGAGCTCGTTTTTTAACAGAACCTTCCCTTCTTGGGCCTTCACCTGGACCTTTTTTGCAGAGCACACAGATGATTCCTATAAGGCATGCCAGCATTAACATTAAGCATAAATCAAGAGTGATTGACAAGTACATAACTAACTTCGGCAGCCTTTCTTTGTAGACAATCAGTGAGATGCTTGAAGTGATTATCCAGATTAGAGTCGCACAATAAATACGATATTTCCATTTGTTTACAACTTTAATGTAGAGGACTGGATGAACTGTGGCGATGTAGCGCTCCAAGCACATGCCGGTCAAGAGAAGAGGACAGCCGATTATGTTTAGGACAGAGAGAGCTTCTGTGACACTCAGGAGCACTCCTTTGCGATAAGTCAGGGAAATGTAGACATCCAAAGGAAGAAGGAGGCAGCAGATGATGTTTAGCACAGAAAGATTGAGCCCTAAAACATGGGATGAAGACAGAGTCTTGTTGCCCTTCAGCAGAAGCCATAGTAGAGCCAAGTTAGATGGCAAGCACAACACAATAGTGATGATTTCCTGAGGTACACGAATGTAGCTATAATTAGCTTCGTTGCATTTATTGATGATGGCAAGAAACAAGACATTAACATCATTCTTGTCTATGATGGTGTGATTTGATGTGTGGTTCATCATGGTGATTGAATTCTGTAGAGGAAACACAAAAGACTTCATCTAAACTTGACAAAACCTTTCACACAGAGAGGGGTGTCAAACTCGATTCCAGATGGGCCGCAGTTTTGCGCCAACTGAACACACCTGATTCCACTAATTAGCTCATCTTGTCTTGTTTGAAGTTACTGGTTTACCCCTTGAGTCAGGGTTGAAATGAAAACCAGCAAGGGTTGCAGCCCTCCAGGAACTGGAGTTTGAGACCCCTGATTTACAGTCTATAGCCTGAGAAAACATTTAGGTTAACTCACAAAACAAATGTTTCAGAACCCACACTATTCTATCTCCTATTTATAGATTTTATTCGAGTCAGCTCTGGAAATTCATGAAAGCAGTAAGAGGGTGGTGAAGTAGATTTTCTCTGCTAACACAATAGATGAAGTTTGTTTAACAACAAAACAAGCACAAAGAAATCTGCTTCTATAGATGCATAATCAGGAGCTGATCAAAGTTGAAGAATTTTGAACCAACTGTGCTGGCCGTAATTTCAGCAGAAACAGTCAGCAGTGTTGGCTCCTGCACCTTCAAAGTGGAAGCTTGTGGATATTAAAAAAAAATATATATATATATATATATATAAATATTGGGATTTTAATTGTTTGTTTTTGGGAGTCTCCAAAATTAGGTTGTATGGGATCTACCTTGGATGGCTAATCATTGTTATGCGAGGGATTTAAATCAACACAGCCATTTAAAAAGACCATTTTGATGATAACGGCTCTTAAAAAAACATCTTAAAATTTTCATCTTAAAAAAATCATCTTAAAAAAACTTTGTTTTTTATTTGAACTATTCTGTAATAGTAACAAATAAAAAGGAAACTGTATTATTAAATAATGAACACCTTAAAAATTTACACAATAAAGATGTGCTGCTAGTTTAAGAAAAACACAACTGCAAACAGTTTAATTGTTGATTAATAATTTTTTTATGCTATAATGTTGTGGAAATTGAGTAAGAAAATTAAACTTCAAACAAGTTACACGAATACGTATTATAAACACGTTTGTTAATAATAGAACATCTAAAACAGGAATAGCAGGCAAAAAGTAAAGTATTAAATGTTTTAGGGTTATAGTCTTTACAGTTAAGTAATTGTGTAGCTACAACAACATGATTTTGAAACTGATGTTCAGTGGTTCAAATATACATACATATGTTTGATAGAACTATTATCTTCAAATTTGTATTACAACCTTAACATTAAAAGAATTTATGTTTAATGTTCTTTAAACATTAAAGAATTGATTGAAATAAAACTACATTCTTAGAGATTCTGAATGTAGATATATCAAGAGCTAGGTTGTAACAGAATTCATACTGTTTTTAGAGAGAAAAAAAATCATGCGATAGACCGTGCAAGACCATACTAAAGTACATAAAATAAAGTCGTACACTGACCTTTTTGGTGATACCATCAGTTTTTATTTATTCACAGTCCTTTTCCCTCTCCGCTCTCTTCATGAAAATGCATCAGTTCTTCTTCTTTTGTGTCAGTGTGAAAGATTTTACAATTATTTGAATTTCTGTGTTGGTCCATTAACTGCGCCATCGCCGATGAAAATCAGAGGTCGTTTTGGCCACTTTTAAAGAAAAAAAAACAGCAAATTGTACTCAAATCAACAGGAGCTGCATTACGTAAAAGATAATGAAACATCCATTTATTACAAATTATCAGTGCATTTAAAGTGCATATTTTACAGTTTAAGCATTTTCAGCTATCTCATGGCTCAGTTTAAGTATATGGGTCAATGACAGAGGTTTCAACAAAAAAATACATTTGTATTACAATTTTACATTTTCTCTAAATAAACTCAATTTAACTCAATTCAGTGTTTATCAGGCATGGTTACATTATTTGACATTTAATCTAAATCCCAAATAATTTAATTTGAAATCATTCAAATGCATTTTTAATTAAATGCAGATCTCATAAAGAGGAACCTCATGTTAGACCGATACACTGCATCTTAACAAAACATCGATAACACAACAGGTTAAAAATGGGTGATGGTCTTCACCTCGAGTTAATCTCTAACATGTGCAAAACGATAGGATTTTGGTTATAGTTTGGCTTTATTTACCTACAACATGATCAAAATCATTATGTACAGTTTGGTAGATCTGGTCTTTATCACTGATCTACAACAAGAACACTAAGATTCAACTCGAAATGGAATATATTCCCAAAATAGCAATTAATAAAAGACATCTTCAACATGAAAAGTATCAAAGTGCTTCTGGTTAGCCTCTGGCCACAGCGGTGCAGTGTAGTCTGCATTAGTTTGGGCACATTCAGAACTGGATTCAATAACGTATACAAAGGTTACTGGCTCGTGATGGGACGGGGTGGATTGGGGGTCTTATTTTTGGGAGGTGTTGAAATCTGAACATAAACTGGGTTGGTTGAGGATGTAGAGGGGTTAGGCTCAGTTTGGACCCTCTGGAAAACCAGTGCTGGGTACATTTGTCTGTTGGTGTGGTATGAAGGGTATGAGCCGTTGGTGCTTCTCAGCAGGCTCTCCTGACTTCTGAAGAGAAAAGAAAGATATTCCATCACACAAAACAGCAGTGAATGAGGATTGCATTTACTGAGTTCACACATTATTTCAAATGGTGGTAGAAACTATGGCAAGCTTGGCCCATATGATATCATCTTAGAACTCACAAGGTATTTCACATCGATTCCAATGAAGAACCCTCTATAAAAAAAATAATTATCTACAAAAAGATTAAAATCTAGATCCCTGTAGATAGGATAACTTTATAGATGTTGCATCATGCGAGTGTCAACCGGAGGCAATATGAGAGATACTTCCACTGCACCATTGCTTTTGACCATTTAAAGGTGCGGTATCATGTGAAGACAGGAAAGGGCTACATAGCCATATCAAAATGTTTATATCGAAAGTTCCAGTGGCTACAGTGAAAAGTATTTTAAAAAATGAATGTGAATGTGGAATGATGTGGAAGATCTCAGTCGGATGACATAGTCAGAAGCCAAAAGTGACAACACCATGAAAAATTAGCAATACAAAGGATTCTCAATGACAACATCAGGCAGTTTGCAGATAAACTTTTCTTTGGGCACCAGTTGCCATTTCAGCATGACAATGACCCAAAACACACTGGAAAACTGGTAAAGAAGCTGAACAAAAATCTGAGAATTGTTTCTTTTTTACAATAATGCTGCTTATGTCATATTATCTTTTGGGCACCAATGACGCCAATGTGTGAGCCTATGCTATTCAGGTAAGAATCTGAACCTAACTCAGTCCATTGGTGACCCAGCGGTTACCTCCTAGCCCAGGGGTCGGCAACCCGAGGCTCTGGAGCTGCATGCAGCTCTTTAGCGCCGCCCTAGTGGCTCCCAGGATCTTTTTCAAAAATGTTTGAAAATGTAAAAAGATGAGGGAGGTAAATAATTTTTTTATTTAATATGGTTCCTATAGGAGCATTTGTTGGCTTGATTATATAGCTTATATAAGGCTTTGAATTTTTTTTGCGGCTACAGACATATGTTTTTTTTCGGGTATGTCGCAGTCATCCCTGCGCCGTGTCATGCCATATGTATGGGATGCCATAGTGGGGATGGCACGGGCCCCGATACATCCGTTTTCCTTACACGCAAGCTGAACAGGCCAACATCAAAATGCAATTTGCAGCAATCGCCGGTTGGTGCTAGTGACTGCACTCACGTTGCAATAAAGGCACCATCTGAGAATGAATTTGCTTTTGTTAACCGAATTATTGGTGGTATTAATATGCAGGGAGATCATACATATTCAAAATGGGCGGTTTTAACTTCCAAATAAGCAATAAGCAAGTAAGCAATAAGCATGTGCACCTGCGCACAATATTCAGATAATTTTGATTTATAAAGCGACCTTTATGCAGGTTCTGGCGTACGTACGGTTTTATGAATCTGAAAACTTTTGTGCGTACACAAATTCTGCCTTATGTGCATACGCACACTTTAAGGATTACATCTACGTAAAGTTTTATACATGAGGCCCCAGTTCTTTTTTATTAAAGCTAACAGAAGTTTAGTCTTCTCTCACTTGATCCTTGCAAGCTATAAGAGCTGCTTTTGATTCTTGTAAACCTGCCTTAGGGTAGGCCTCTCAGTGTAAAATCCTCTATCAGCTGTGTATTCATGTGTTTAAGAACAAACATCTGTTTCCCTCACCGCTCATAGCCTCTGTTCTCGTAGGATCTGATGATGTCTGTGTAAACAGGACTGCCCGGGGGCAGCGGGCGATCAAGCCGCTGAGAAAGGCTGAAGAGTTTCGGAGGAGGAAACGCTTCCCAGTCTATATGCTCTCGCTCCAGCCATGAAGGGCTTCTCCGAGACCGAGAGCTCCGCGTTTCTCTCCTCCTGAAAGTCAAGAAAGATGGTAGCGGCACTTAGTGCTATAGACAGTCAGATTTTTAAAAATGCATATTCAATAAAAAGTCTGCTTTTAATTTCTGGGGGAAAAATTATTATTCGTAAAGCCAATTAGTTGAACTTTAGGAAATTAGGATTGAACAAAGAAAATCTGTTCATGAACTCTTTGAAATGACTCACCTGCTTCTGCCAATCCGATGCTTTTCCTTCTTTCTGCTCAAGCACTCTTGGCAACAGCAGACAATGAAGCAGACGGTCATGACAAGAATAACTCCTCCACTCACACCAGACACCAGGAAAGCCACACGTAGGCCCTGGTTATTCGGCCGAGGGATACCTGACAAGTACAGTGTTTGGCTGATCACAGGTGAACCTCAGTTTTTGAATAGGACTAAGTAACAGAAAAATCAACACAACATTTGTATATTATTTTGTATTCTTTGTTCAACAGAAAAAAAAAACACTCTTTACAACAGTTTTGGATCATTATTTAAGTATTTTTATATGAAAATTCTCCATGGCTGTCTTACTCTCACAGACAGGCAGGTAGTTGCTCCATCGAGGAACGCCTGCATGCAGGATGCATGTGATCTTCTCATGGCCAACCAGCTGGTAGCCCTCCTTACACCAAAACACCAGCATGGATCCCACAGACACACCTGTGCCATGCTCCACATAGTATGATCCGCGTCGAGGAGGAAGTATGGAAATACACACAAGCCCTGTGAGAACACAAATTTGTTGCTCATGATTGCATTATATTGACCAATTTTTATGTACACAATTGTAGATTTGTTAAATCGCCCCCAATTTGGATAGGATCAAGAAAGGAAAGGAGTCTTTTGATTACATGCTGAAACTGTAGTAAAACTCCCCCAAGCACAAAAACCCAGTTACATAATTAATCAGTATAGTTTATGTTCAGATAGAGTTAACATATGTAACCCTTGGTATTTACCTTTTATTTAGATTTTTTATCTGTTTTTACTGTTTCAGCTTAAATATTATGACTGTATTCCTTGTTTGTTTTTGTATATACTTGCATGTATGTTGTGCCAACGAAGAGTTGTTGTTTCGTTATATTTAAAAAATACAAATATTATTTTAAAAAGCACTATGAGTGGCTATGATATGGCTTTAAGTAAAGTGTGAAATGTTCAACTGTTATTATTTTCAAATATGTGTTTTTAAGTTCGTCTTTTTTAATCATTATAGAATATTAAATATATAATAGATTATTTATAGAATTTATAACAGTAAAATAAATAAGTAGCAAAATGTCTTTGAGCGGCAAACCGGGCATTTATAAATCAAAATATTTACAAACTGAGGACTAATCAATGGAAGAGTTTCTCTAAACACGCATTCCTTCAGATGTCATTGCAGACTTTTGGAATTGTTAGCCTCAGGAAACTTTGCTTTCAAAATTGTAATTAAGTGTATTAAACCAGATGAAAGCCTTGAAATTTTGCCGTTAGTTGCCACATCACCAACAGGAAAACCAACAGGAACCATTATCTAAATAACCTGCAGAAAAAGCTTAGCATGTGACTAGCTGTGATATTGTTATTAATTAAAAATGTTATTTTCATTGAAATATAGTTTGCCTCCCAACTTTTTTCATCTGATACAATTTTAACCAACTACAAGAAAAAAAGTTAAAGTAAAAAGTCTTAAGCCTTTAACACAAGATTATTTAAAAGGTGGACTAGACGGCATCCAATCTATACAAATAACTGGTAACACTACAATAAAAGTCACATGAATCCTGATTCATTAATGCATAAATGAATCATTAATTTAAGAGTTGATGCTTTAATGAGGAGTTTACACATGTAATAACCATGGACTCATTAAACCAGCACATCAACACAAATTAATGACTGCCTTAATTAATGGTTAGTTAAGTAAATAAAAAAATAGACATTTTAAATTAATTATTAAACAAATGTGTATATATATATATATATATATATATATATATATATATATATATATATATATATATATATATATATATATATATATATATATATATATATATATATATATATATATATATATATATATATATATCTGTGACGAATTGAAAGTATCATTATTGTCACATTTTCAACAACATAGGCATTAATAGATAGAATATTGCTCTTCTGCTTCATGACACATTAACATAATTATGCAGTAATTCTATGGAAACGGACAAAATGGTCTGTCTGAAATGACTACCACAGATTTTGCATAAACAATGTGTTTTGTCATTACTGCAAACGTCTTTGTATCCGCTGGTGCACCACAAATGAATTTTCTTGATTGTCTAAATGCCTGTGTTTATTTGCATTTTTCTCTCTCTGGACATAAGATTTTCTTTGAATCTCTGGCCGTATATCAGTGACTGTCCTCCTCCCTATCCAGCATCGTGTCCATCCCAGCTCACTATCCCTACCTCCCCAGTTCCTCTCGCTTTTGGAATAGCAACTGATTAAATAAAGATAAAGCCCTTTATCAAATATTGATCGATTCCGTGCTGTGTTTCTATCATCAAGAACCTGTGAAAGTGCACTTAGCCTATCAGCTATCATGTTAGATTCTCTGAAGAACAGGTAAGGAGACCCATCCCCCCGTCTGTCCGTTTTTATCTATCCATCTATGACCTGTGATGTCTTCTTTGGATGTGTCTACTGCACCTGTATTGTTTTTGGGTGGTTCTGTAGTGTCCTGCTTTGGAGTGATTGCTTCAGTGCTTGGATCATGAGTGGTCTTGAGGAAGATGGAGCTCACTGAAGCTGTATGAGACAGGAGAATAGATATTATTATTTATTGATATTATTATCGTAGATATTGTTTTTTGTTGTAAATGTACATTTTTTGGGTGTCTCATGGTATTTTATTTTAAAGAGATTGTGAACTATACAACTAAATGCAACAATCAAGCAACCAGAGAGTTTCAGAACTCACAGAAATAAAACTATAAAACAATGTCTCGTTCATTGTACTTTTGTGCAAAAAACAAAAACAAAAAAACAAGCAAACATGGTGTTACAATGGACTAGATTTAAGCAAGAAGCTGGGCCACGCAAAGAGTGAAGTTGCAGGGCAAAAAGGCTGGGTCTTTAAAAATGCTATCGTTCATAGACTCACTCCTTCGACCTTTGAACAGTGCTGCTTTTACACTGTATTTTAGCAACAATATGATACGGCCTGGCGGAACTTGACTCAACTCGCAGTTGTGCTTCCAGCATCACTTTGGAGGAAGCTTGTTTTTAACACGCCACTCAAGATTCGTCACACCACTACATCAACCTAGTTTCGCCTGTTTGGGGAATAACGAGTCTGATCACATATCTCGGATCACTGGAGAGAGTGGAAGCATAGGTGGTCTTTATGCTGTGTATGTGATGACTTTTAGAGTTCAAATGAAAAGCTTTCTTTAAAAGACAGGTGGTAGGAAGACGATGAACATTCGTGTGCGAGTTAGGTTAATTTCTGGCCAATCAGTGAGCTTGGTGATTGACCCAATAAGTGATCAACAGGATGTCACCTCACACCTTTCTATCCAATCAGAAAAAAGTACCACTCGACTTAGCCAGCTCAGTGTTACCTCATCTCAACAGTGCCTGCACTGGGCACTAGGGTATCACAATTTTCAGGGATAAACTATACACTGGTTACGATTTGATTAATGAACCAAATAATTTTGGTATAGACCAATTTGAATAAAACAGATTTGATTTTTTCCGATATTTTACAAAATTAGCCCATTCTGTGACAGTTTCCATTTAATAGTTTAATCACAATTTGGGGAAAAACAATTCTGATCATTAAAAAGTGCTTTATAGGAAAAAAGATTTATGTATAAAAGAAACTAAATTGCTGCTTTGTAAACTGATCTAGGTTTGTAGTGCTGCCAGATTACCTCAACAATGTTCCAAGAATGAAAATCTCCCTTCAACATGCTGAGTCAAGTCGAGCTGTTACAAAACAGCTCAGTGGAAATGCACCATGAGAAAAATAGGTTTATTTTTACTAATTACTGTGTGGTTTGTTTATTTGTTGGCTCTGAGGGTTTGAAAGCCATTGCATAAATTCCAAACAGATATAAAACCGAAACTTTATAAACCAGAACCCGTGTGGCAAAAACATTTCAAAGCATTGCCCACATGCAAAACTTAGCTGAGTTAAAAAAAAATAGGTTTTGTTTTTTTTAATTATTCAAAGCTAAGATTTTTATGACTTTGGAATTGGTAGATCTGTACTGGTTGACGACCAGTATAAAGAACAAAAAATAGTTCATGACTCCTTTAATTTAGCACAATTAATAAAAAATCTACATTTGTTCTCACCTGTGTCTTTGCCATTGAAAAGATTTGTAGGATCAGGCTCAGGACTAGCTGATTGCTGGTCTCTGGGTAGTCCTGAGGTTGGTGTGAGCAGATTAGGACTCACTGAGGCTGTGTGAACATGAATTATTCAAACAATCAGTCCACACACTAAATTCATCCACTCTAACCGAACATGCACCTTTCCAGCCTTTGTCCCACTGAGGCATGATTTAAACTATTTCTAAACGAAAAGACAGTTATTTGGACCTCTAATAGATGTTTATTGGACTCTTCTAACCTGTGGTTTCTCTGGGTGGATCTTCAGGTTCTTTCTGATTTGTTGGATAGATTGCTGGAGTAACTGTTGTCATGAGCAGATTGGGGATGGTGGAGACTGTGGAAAGATGCACAATCTGAGCTCACACAAGACCCATCCATTCACATAAATCTATTTTACTGCTCACCTGTACTGGGTGAATCTGCAGGTTCTGTCTGATGTTCTGG
This sequence comes from Danionella dracula, assembly GCA_900490495.1. Lineage (NCBI taxonomy): Eukaryota > Metazoa > Chordata > Actinopteri > Cypriniformes > Danionidae > Danionella > Danionella dracula. Next base: position 3,802,647 of record UELW01000622.1, read on the forward strand.
ATTGAATGTTTTCCCAGTCATTGTTGGATCAGATGTGGTTGTGAAGAAATTGGTGTTTAGTGAGTCTGTGTGAACATTGGGAAAACACACACAGTTCACTCTCAACCCTCAATTCATCTAACTATTTTTCAAACTATATCTATTGAGTCACCTGCAGTGGGTGGATCCCCAGACTGAGTCTGATGTTCCGGAATGAATGAGTGGTTGTTTAGAATTAAATCAGATGCCGTCTGGATTAAATTTGGGGTCACTGTGTGAACATGAAGAAATCACAATCTCAGTTCACACAAGCTATTCCTGTAACACTGCATTCATCCATCCAATATTCACCTGTTCTAGGTAGATCCCATGATTCAGTCTGATGTTCTGGATAAACTGTTTGCTCACTGTTGATTGGATCAGAAGCGGTTACGATACGGTTGGGGTTCGATGTGGCTGTGTGAAAGTGAGGAAATCAACCGTCTGTATGTTAGCATCTGCAACAACCCATGCTGTTTCCTAGCAGTTGTCCACAGTCAAAGTAGAGGTTGGAGGACAACAAATGTATACTTTGTTGAAATGTATTTTTCTGAATTGAAATAAAGTGATAAACTGATTTTCACGTACATTAATAAAATGTGTATGTAGGCCAAAAATGTACGCCCATGCTATCTACAGAAATATAAATCAGATTCTAACACCACCTTGATCAAGACCAAGGAGCTGTTGAAGAATGTCTACATAGTTTAGACCAAAGGTGTCAAAGTTCAGTCCTGGACAATCGCACATTTTGATTATAACCCTGGTCAAATATGCATGCTAATCTGGCTTCAGACAAGCAAAGAGGGCCTTAATTGGGGTTCTCAGTTGGGTATTTTGTTGGATGAAGTTAATCTATGGAAGACTGTGGCTATGCAGAACAAACTTTAACTGCTACAAATATAGACAAAATGGAAGAAACACAAAATCACTGTAAATGTCCTTTGAGCTACATGTAAGATGGGGTTTAAATGGTCATGAGAACAGTATGGTAAATGGGAGGATCTTGTGAAAGATAAGAAGGCAGCTAGAACTATAATCACAATGAAAACATTTGCTAACAAACTGAAATTCTTCTGTGGCGCATCTTATGTTTGCCAATGTAAGGTTGAACATTTTAGGGCTTCTCCTGGGTCCAGGGTGTCTATTTTTGCATTCACATAATAGAACAATGGGAAGCCTTTTCTTTGCCCTTTGTCTACAACATCAGGGGCTAGTGTGACCCTCTGCTGCTGTGATGAGCGGGATAGCAATCAAGACTGAACCCCCATCACTTGCTGTTTAAATCACTTCAAATATTCCCAAAGTGTTGATCATATGCATTATTGGTATCATTTTAATCTTTTGCCTCTGAATCGTCCCGTGATAGGAAGAGTTCTAGAGCTCTCTCATCACCTGGAACACTGGACTTATGCTTTACTGCTATTCTTTAGAGCAATGCATTTCAACTTAGATTTAGACTATTACAATTTTCCTTTGGTTCATATTGTATAAATTGTATGTTGATTGGATTTGATGTACTGGTTGTTTAATACACAACAATGATTAAATGTTTAAACCATCTTCAATTATTCGCACTTTTAAGAGTTGATAAGAATACAAGCATCAAATTACAGGTCAATGAGTGAGTTTAAACATAACATTACCATTAATAATTAACATTCTATTTTCTTTGGTGAGATCAAGAATAATGGCAAAACCTTTAATAAATAAATTATTGAGTAAGATATAAAAATTTATTTGATTCATTAAAATCCTTTTAAACATTGTTTCAAGACAATTCAGACCATTTTGGGGCCAAGTAGTGGGACCCTACATGAATGAACATTTTAATGATTCAGAGGAGAACTGGGTGAAAGTGTTTTGGTCGAATGAAGTCAAAACATTTTTGGAAGAGAAGGAATGATTCTTACGAACCGAAAACCAATGAGATGGAAGTGTTATGCTTAAGGCATTTTTGGCGCATCCGAGGAATGATTTTACAATTGTTTTAAGAACCTACTTTCATTCATCAGAGCATTGGAAATGGACCATACATGGTAATTCCAGTATGACAGTGACCAGACACAGCAGAAGCAGCTCAAGAAGAAGTACATACTGTATTTATCCCAACCTTTAGAGGATTTCAGGTAATCTCCCATGAGTTGTTTGCATACATGTTGGCAAACAACTCTAAAACTCTGACCTCTGTGATTTCAAGAGGGTGCGAGAATGACATATAACAGTGTTTCTCAAACTGTAGTATGCATAATGTCTGCAGCTGAAACAAAAAAAGAAAGCCTCACACTATCCGCTCTCGTGCTAATATTAAAATTTTAGAAGGATATCATGCTCATTGAGAGCACCTGAAAATACGGCTAAATATAAATATAATATAACAAAAATATAAAGCATATATTATAACATTTACATGTCTCTAATTTACACAAAAATGTATCATCACTATGAATTAATATGTGTGATTGAATTGTTAGAAAAGTACATTGTATGATCTATGTTTTGCATCGCTATTTTTGTGGTGTGTCTTACGGTAATAAAATAAATAACCTTATAGTTAATAATAGTTAATAACCTTGTCTTTTATTTTGATATCAGATCAGTTGTAAAGTCATAGTTTGATAACAACTAATGAACCTCAACCTTAAAGATGTAAAAACAAAATTACATGTTAAATATTTATACATTTAACAAAATTGCATGTAAAACATAAATATATTCTTTACGCTGTGGCTATACTGTAGTGGTGTATGTTAAAATTGCTCATTCTGGTGGTACAAGGAAAAAATGACATGTACAATAAGTGAAAAAAGTGGGTAGTACAGTAAGTAAAGTCTAATTATAATGCTTGAATGGTTGGGTCACTTGAAGTATTTTTAGTGTACGACAAGCATTTTCATTTTGTTGTACATGTAACAAGTCCACTAACAACAACGCATTTAAATTCATGCTAAAAGGGCTTAAAAATTCCACAAATATCTTTTCCTTCATCTTAGTGCATATCATTAATTGTTTGATTATTCCTTTGCCTATGGATCAATATTGAAAACCAAATAGCTTTTCCCTTAAAAAAGAACCCTCCACTTTTTTCATTGTTAGGCTTTTTGATCATTTTGGAATCAGTTTAGCCATTCCGATTTGGCGATAACAATTTTAGCGTAGCTTAGCATAATTCATTGAATCTGATTACATGAGGGCATTTTCATTTTCATACCAGCAGAAGGCAGAAGGACTACATTTTTTTGGTTGCTTTGCCATTTTAACCTAACTACTAGTTGAATCATATACTAAGACATGAGTTTTTTTGAGTGCTATTACATATAGCAATTTTCGTTTGGGCAAACTCTAGCCCATGCTTTAAGGTTTTTCTTAATCCAAGTCCTACAACATGTACATGTGTGAACCTAGTCTTGATACCAAATAAAAACCACACATGGGCCTTGTCTGGCCCAAGTTTCAGCCAAGCTAATCACCCATACTTGGGTCAGATATAGATGCCAAATTGCAACCTTGCATAAACCATTTTAATGCTGGATATTAACCAGACAGTCCCAAATTGAGCCATACCAGAGCCTGCAAGCCAAAATATGGGCTATGTCATGTCAACTATAATAGTTTTGTACTATCAATTTAAAAAAAAGGAAAGGTATATATTTTTCCTAATTGAAATGATTACATTTGACCATTTCCTTTACATGGTAGTTAACAAAAATAGTACAATATATATTTTTAAACATATTATTTAGATTAAACATGGCTCATATTCGGCATTATTAGTGTGGCCAACATATCAATAATTGGTGTCTGCGCCAGGCCATGACTAATGATAGTCCATACTCTGCCGGACTTGGGCCAAGCTTGGCCCGCATACCATGTGCCATTTCTAAACAAATGTCAGATGAGATGTGCCAAACAAATGGCAAGCTTGGGCCATAATTGCTTGTTGACGGTGAAGTTGTCAAGCTTCAGTAAAAAAAAAAGGCTTACTTAGTTAAGAGAAAAACAGTACCAATACAACACTTTTATAATTCTGCTACTGTCTCTGGTATAAAAATGCTACTTTTCTAATCCAATTTAATGATCTATGCTAAGCTATGCTAATAGTGCTATCATAGCAACAGTTCAACAGATTCTATCATAGCTGAAAACGATGTAATATTGCTGGTCAAGTGGAGTATTATTTATATGTATGTATAGATTAAGTATCTTTCACCTCTATCAGGAAGATCTTCCATCTGATGTTCAGGGTTGTCTGATCGCTCATTGCTGACTGGATCAGATGAGGCTGTGAACAGATTGAAGCTCAGTGAGCCTGTGTGAACATGGAGGATTTATAACATCATCGAACCATTCATGCCTCCATCCATCCATCCACCCAACCATCATTCACCTGCGCTGAATTGAAACCGTGAATCCGTCTGATGTTCTGGAATGAATGGTTGCTCATCAAGGATTGAATCAGATGTAGTAATGAGCAGTTTGAAGTTCAGTAACTCTGTGTGAACATAATATTAATTTGAATATTGCTAGAAATTAATCTACTACCCATCCATTCCATTCACCAACGATTCACCTGTACTGAGTAGATCTCCCGATTCTGTTGGATGCTCAGAACCTATCAATTGCTCGTCAATGCGTGGATCAGATGAGGTTGTTAGAAGATCGTGGTCGAAAGAGGCTGTGTAGATTAGAAGAAAGCACTCTTACACATCACTCGTCTAACATAACAAAGCATTGGTGACCCTCTTACCAGTGTAGATGCTGAGTTCACCTGCAGATTCAGTATTATGTTCTGGAAGAGCTAGTGGATCAGAGGTGGCCAAAAGGAAACTGGGACTAATTGAGGCTGTGTATACATGAGAATACTACCATAAACACTTTGTTCTTATCCCACACACTGATTTTTAGAATTCATTTTCTCACCAGTATAGTTGCTGGGTGAATCTGCAGATGCGGTTGGATGATCTGAAGTGGTAGTACCTGAGGCAATATTTGAGGAACACATACAAACAATTCATTCACAAACCACAAAATGTGAGCCAGCCACAAACCATGCGTGGTCAAAATATTTCCACGTTCCTCACCTGAACCCATGGATGCTGTGTAATGCTCTGAGGTGCCTGAAACCTCATTCAACACAGGATCAGGCTTGAGGAGACTGTTTCTCAAAGAGGCTCCTTGTGTGTGAGATGCCAGCCCACACGCAAGCCACAACAAGGACCACACTGAAGGCATGATCAAAGGCCCCCGGGGACCACCGAACAAGGATCAAAACAGCAGAATGTCCCAAGGCGGTTACAGCAATCTGCGTAGCAAGCTTACCATTACTGATTATAATCCACTCATCATACCGCAGGAAGAAATGCCCAAATAATATTTCCCAAAAGATCTCTGTAAAGTTCCATGTTCATCCAAGCTCGGTGCATCCAGGATTATTCCCATGCCTCCAGAAAATGGCAGCTTCTTCTTTGTGGTTCCTGCCGTATTAAGTGTAGGCTTCTCTGCGTATGTATACAGCATCTGCTCTGGCTGCCTGCTCTCTGCTACTGTTATCCTCCAGCAAACAGTGAGGCAGTCAAGGCTCTTACGTAACACGGGCACGTGTGGATATGATTTTTGCACTCTCAAATCCCTGATCTCATCCATCCAGCAGCTCGTGATCTCCCCCCCCCCTCTCTGTATCTCTCTTCCTCTTCTCTCTGCCCTTTCTCTCTCTCTCTCTCTCTCTCTATCTATCTATTCCCCCTTTTCTCTTTCTCTCCCCTTTCTCTATCCTTTTCTCTATCTCCTCTTCTCGCTCTTTCTCCATCTCCATTTCTCCCTTCTTTCTCACTGCCTCTCTCTCCTCTCCCTTCTTTCTCTCAATCTGTCTCTACCCCTTTATCTCTCTCCCACTCTCTTTCTCTATATCTCCTCTCCTTTTCATTCTCACTGTCTCTCTCCCCTTTCTCTCCTCTCTACCCCCTTTCTCTCTCTCTCATTCCCTTTTTCTCTGTCTCTCTCTTCCCTTCTCTATTCTTCTCTCTCTCCCTCTCTCTCTTTCCCTATCCTCTCATGCCATCTCTCTCTCTCTCTCTCACATGCTCTCTCAGTACTCTTGAGGGTGAATCAGGGCATGTGCCTATGTGCATGTGAGAGCTTCTATCCCAGATATGCAGAGATGAGTGAAAAAACACCCACCATCTGCAAAGACATGACGTATTAAATATTTATATACTCAACACATGTTGATTTAATGCATCACAATATATTTTGTACCCCAATAAATAAAGTCATGTGTGTATTAACAGAGCATACCACCACAGATGGTGATTGTTGATGGCACGTGGATCACACAACACTGGTGTGGTTGAATGAATTCTGCTCTCTCTGAAAAGCTGAGCATGATTCAGTCTCAGTGCTGAGTGCTTGTTTGGCCGCGTAGGAAGAGTATGAAGGATGTTATCTGGAGGTTTCTCACTGCATAACACTGCAGCCATTGCTACAGTGTTGATTTCTACTTATATTTATGTATTTACATTCACTAGCCACTTTATAGATGCAGTGTTTTGACCGCTGAACTACAGATATGTATGAGGATATGATGTCAATGCATTGAGGATGGTTAAAAACATCTGTTTAAAATTCAAAACATTCATGCACAGTTATCTTGTTTTATGGGAATGTACAAAATTAATGATAGTATATAGAGTGGCAGTTAGGGTGAAACTGCCTCACCACGATTTGTTTCCAACAAAAACAATGAAATTGCAAATACTCTAGAAGATGTATTTAGAGACTTTTCCAATTTGAGGACATGAGCACTAATTCTTAATGCGGATGCAGCGTGCAGTGTTTCTCACGTGTCCTGATGGCACACTAGTCAATATATGACTGGCCATGGATGTCAAATAATTACTAAGCATCTGCCCTCTGTAATCCCCTCAAGCTTAAACATGCTTTTATGCACTGCAATGTTACACACACACACACACGCACACACATACATATATATATATATATATATCCATCCATTTTCATGTTGGCTTTTTCCCTTTCGGGGTTTTATGCGGCGGATGCTCTTCCAGCCGCAACCCATCGCTGGGAAACATTCACACACACACATTCACACTTTAACACTATGGACAATCGCTCTTACTGAGTTCACTTATACCGCATGTCTTAGGACTTGTGGGGAAACCAGAGCACCCGGAGATATATATATACACACACACACACACATGAATTAACCAACCTAACATGTTTTTTTTTTTTCAGCTTTAAAGTTGGTTTGTTTTAAAATGGGAGTGAAAGAGAACCTCACTTCTGGAGTCAGCCTCAAGTGCCCGCTCAAGGAGTTGCAGTTAACTCAGTTAACTTCAGTTTACACATTGAGAGGAAGAACAGAAGGTTGCCCATTAGGTACAGATTTTGGCTTTGGTGGCGACCCTACCAGTGAAAATATTCAAAATACTTTATTTTGAGTTGTAAAGGAATGCTTAGAAGCCCATGGAAGCCCTTTTCAGACAAATAAAAAGTGACTAAATAATATTAATTAAAAATACAGTAAATACAAATTTTTGACCTGGTGACCTGCAGACACCCATTCTAACTCTAACAACAGGAACACACTCAAAATTCCTACTTTTTATACCAAAAGTTAGACTTTAGTTAAAACAGATTTGTTTTAACGTTGTGTGATGATTTTTATTATCAACGCCAGGTTAAAAAAATAAACAGTATTTTGAAAGACACGCTATACTTATAGATTATATTAAAGATATAATTTATTCAGCTTTCTTCAAACCTGATAAAAAGCGCCGAAGCTTCAGTCACGTGACTCAAGTGTTTAGAAACGTCGAAAGCTTCTTTAGGTCAAAATCACGTGACTCGACAGTTTCGAAAGAAGCGCCGCATCGATGTTCCCTCAACTTCCGTGTCGAAACGTCAGAGTCACGCGGTAGCCTTCCCGAGGTGGCAACACTGGAGGGAGGAAACTTTCACTTTCACAGCTTTACAAACAACCAGCTATCTAGACGGTCCACCAAAGATTCCGTTAAATAACGTTTAAACCCACAATGGTTTAGGCGCCGTTTGTCTGAGAATTGCGTGTACTTCAATGAGCAACTTAGTGAAACGCTGTACTCAATTTGTTTATGCTCATCAGTTGTTTGTGTAGAATACTGGCCAGTCAAGATGAAACCGTTTAAAAATATATTGTTGTAACTGCATCTTGGAATACCTTGTGTGAACGAGTTTGTACATGAAATTCTGGAAGGCTTCATCGATGGACTGCGAGTGGCTGGAGTCTTCCCTCAGGCGCTCATCGAGACTGGGCCAGGAGGTTCTGCAGAAGGCACTGAGAAGATCTGCTCGTTTTCCCAGGAGTAGACAAACAGCCGGGATCAACCACAGCGAAGAATATTCTGATGTGAGTTTCTAGTTGTTAGTTCCTTAAACAACCCATTTAAACGACATTAATGTTTCGTTGTGTTTTACAGAAGGAGTTTTCCCGTTCAAGCTTGGACCATGCCTTTTCAATCATAGTGAAGCACATGTCAGAAACTACCAGGCAGTGCCAGGTGAAAAAGTTTAGTGTTTGAGATTATTTAACATACAACTCAGACTTTGATCCTATTAATCAACCATAAAACCTCCATGATAAAATAACATTGTGGTAATTTAAATAGTGAAAAATAAGCATTTCTATCATTTTCATAGAAGTTTTACAAGTCTGCGCATCTGAGTCCCATTGAGCTGGAGCACATCAACAGCTTTCATTCCCACCAGATGTTGAAAACTGAGAGCCACAGACAAAACATCACATCAGCCACTAAAGGGGACACTGTAAGTACTCACCATGGAGGGAAAAACAAGGAAGATAGTGTGAGACATTTGATAGGCCCCAATGGCAACAATGAAATATATATTTGTGGATGTGTGTGTGTGTGTGTGTGTGTTTATATGTTATCAATTAGTAATAGTTATACAATATGTGTCATAACTTTATTGGCATAAGACACCCACACATTACACCTTAAAATATTGCACATTGATTGTTGCTCACTTTAGTAACAGAATAGAAAAATACAAAAGAAATATGTAATGTTTTCCTCCAAATATTAGACTATTATCTTCACAAGAAAATTATGAAGTTGTCCATGTGTTTGAAATAATAACGAACAGAATTGCTATAGTGATATTAAGTGTTAATATAAGTAATAGATGAAAATAAAATCCCCAATACCCCAATGAAGCTGCTGAAGCATGATGGTCATGTTAAGTCATTTGGTTGAAAAGCTCTCATAACATTCTCCTGCTATCTGTAGTCATGTGCAGATTTACTCTATGGTTTGTTACTCTGGAATTGGTTGAAATTATATGAAAAGGGTTGACGATTGTCCAAACCTGCCTTCATACCATTGAACTGTAAAAGAGTATTTGACCTTCATGCAAGACTTCATCTGTTTAATTCAGTCCAGTAGTGGTTTAAAAGAGTCAATATCTATTTTTTAACAATCAGAGGAATCTGCCTGTCAACAACAGTAAAGTGAAATATTGTCCCATGTTACTGTTAAATACATCTCTGAATATATCTTAGAGTGAAAAGAGAAGTGGCCCAAGAAAAGGACCTTGAGGGGCTCCCCAAATGAGAGACACAACAGCTACTACAACATTCACAGAAAATGATTTTTGTTGTTAACCACTCCAAGTCACAACCCTGAGGGCCACGCTTTTCTTCAAGTTGGATAGTAGAGTCTGATTATGCATACTGTTTAAATCAGATTGGTTTAGCCGTAATAAAGCAAAGAAAATGCCTGTGTTAGCAATAAGGACTTTGGCTAGGTTCCGACTGCAGGTATTAATGCTGAATTCGGCTTCTTTTGAATAAAATCAGATTTTTTTGTGCTTGTTCACATGAAACACAGCATGTGACTTGAATCCGTCCTGTGTTTGAACTCAGTCCTGATTAGATTGGATGGTATTGTGTGGCTTTATTTAGGTTCATTTAAGATTGGAGCCCCATCATTGCTACCAAATCTTATCAAGAAGAAGAAGAAAAAGAAAAAATATGTATTAGTTCTGTTACTTCACTTCCCTTCCACTGACTGCTTTCAGCTCCGTCCTCAGCCATGAATGATGTAAAACTTCCAGTACACGCCCAGAAATGCAACATCTATCCCCATACAATAACATAACATTTGGGTAAATTTGACCTGGCTGTTCAGACTGACCCTAGCCTTTGTTAAGTTGTTACTGTGACGAGTCTTAAAACCAAACTTGAGTACCCCAAATATGCTGCTCCTTTTAACAATTATATTTTAATTTTTTTTAATTATATTTGCATCTGAATTGTTTGCAATAAAAGGGTAAGTGACATGCTGTCATGCCTAATTTTTACTTTTTTTTATCCAAGTCGAACTTTCAGAGTGTTCCAGAACCAGAGGATTTTTTCATCGAGGTGTCTCCAGGAACATACTCGATCACTGCAGCGATGGAGGACACAAAGCCTCAGACAAAAACCATTTCCGTCAGTGCAGGAGAAAGTGTGAGCCTTGCATTTAACCTCTGACCTTTAACTGAGCGACCCATTCTGTGCATTAATCCAGGACTCGCACAAAAATTAAATGTACTTACTATGAGTTGGCAGTATTTTTTTTAACTTGTGATAAATTTTTATTCATTGGATAAAGTAATGGAATGACCAGTCACACAGATTGACAAAGCTAATAGTATTTTTTTCCACAGATGTTATATTTTAATAAACATTTGATATATTTTATTCACAGGACTTCTTTTTGGTCATTATATTTAATTTATGAACAAGTGTATGAATGAAATCTCATAGTCAATGTTCAAAAAGCTTGACCTACGTTATCGTGTCATGTGACATGGCTACAATCACTGGATTGGAGAGGTGAGAGCATTAGCTATCTAAAGATTGTATTTGTTTGACCTTCAGTGTTTATGTGAAGGATGTTTGCATGAACCCTGTTGCTGTTTGGATGATTCATATTTATAGCTTGTTATTTAAGAAAACTTGGTGCAATGCGGGAAGACTGTCGAATCTCTTCCACATCTACATCTACATCCAGCTAATTTAGAGAGCCTTTCCAGGAAGTTGTTGAGGGACTGACTGGAATTGTCAGAGTAAACTCCAGGATCTCTGCATAACACAAAATAAAGGGAATTTAGGGAATCATGACCATTGACCTTTTGCTGATTGCTACAATTAGCGGTGATGTTGATGACTTTGGTTCAGCTGATTTTAACAAGTCCCTCATATTGATTCCTCGTTTTGTGGAATTAGGAACTATCTTAAATAAAGAGCTGTGATTGGTCATCATTGAGGCATCCACTGATCTCCCAGTCTCCCCTGTGTCTCCAGCCCAGGATTTGGTGACATTTGGAGAGTTGACCGCTCTTCCTGTGGAAAAATGTCTGTTTATTATAGATTTAGGTCTCTTTTGTCACAAAAAAAAAACAACTACCTAATGATGAGCAATTAAGGGTGATTTTAATTTTATATGATGCGGATTTGGACAATTTTTTTTCCTAAAGCTATTTATTCCAGAAATGGTACATTTTCAGCAGCAATGTCTAAATTAATTTTTAAAAATGCCTGTTTTGACATATTCTCTGTAAGTGTCCATCATAAACATATGTTATGAACAAAACAGCCTTGTTTTTCCAAAATCTAAATTATTGCTTTGACTAAGTTCTAAAATAGAAATCCAATGAGATTAAAGGTATAAAACAAAATCAATCCATATATTTTACTAAATTTTTTACAAAAATTCTGAAAAGATTCTTCATGTCTTTATTTATTTCTAAGTGATGCACCTCTGCCCCAACCTCATTACAATGTGTTCATTGACATTGTCCTGCAAAACAACAAATCCTTCTCCTCCCACAGTTTATTTATCAGAGAGTTGCCAAAGCAGTCTGCAGCATTTCTGCTGCCACATGAACAGATGGGAAGGATTTCTTGCTTTTTAAGAGCAAATTATTTTAAAATAGTTTATCTTTATAAATAGTTATATTTATATTATTTAATATTTTATGTTTATTTTTTTAAGTCATAATGCAATTGTTTTGTTTTTTTTAGCTCATATGATACATTTTCAATTACTATTTGACATTACCTTCTGAAAAGGATTTGCTTAAGAAACTAGAGATTTCGTTATCAATTATGCTTTATTATTAGGGATTTATTTCATGAAACTAAAGAATTGTGTCCACTTATTCTGAGAGCTTAGTCAAATGTAGTGTTTTCTCTATGTTAGTAATCCTTACCCGGCTGCTTGTGCTGAGGTTCTGCAGAACCTCTTTTCCAGTATCTCCAGGCTGGTCTTCTCTCAGGTTGACCATTTGCCTTTCTCAGACAAGAAATGTCTGTATTTATAGAGCGATTTATTAGATTTGAGGATAATTGTTTGGCATCTGTGATGTCTTCATCTGAGTCAGAAGTTGACGATGAAGAAGTTGAGGGACCCTGTGTCTGTAAGTCTTTCAGTTGAAGATCCACTATATTCTCCAGTTCATCTTTGGATTGCTGGTTCAGTAGTGGAGGTGGCATGAATAATGAGGGCGATCTATAGAGTGGACAGTTACACAGAGGAAGGGAGGGCTGCTGGTGGTAGATACATGAGCGGTGTAGGAATTCAAAGTCTGTTATGGTTTTACAGTGGGGCGCTCTCATGGACCCACAGGTTCTATTGATGGAATGCTGGAGCTCTCTAAATAGTTGCTCATAATGTGAGTATGGGATCCATATGGAAAGATCTTTAGGGACATGAACTCTCATTCCATTCCAGAAAAGAACCTCCAGTCCTTTATTACCTTCATCGCCTTTGTTAAGAAAAGAAATAAAGCTTAAATTCTTAGATTGATGGGTTGTTCTCATGAGACAATTCCACTGTACCTTTTAGTGGGTTTCTCAGCTCCATTCCAGAGAGAACTTTTCCTGGCTCGTATCTTCTCATTTCCCTCTCCCATGGTGCTAAAACTGCATCTCCTGGAGCTATAGGGTGACTATGTGCAATGGTTAGATTTATCATGTCTGGCTGCCAGGTAGGTTGAAATGCATTTAACGTTTCCAGAAATGAGGCTCCTGTAGGTCCACACTTATCAAACTCCACCATATACAGGTTTCTGCTGCTCTAGTGTTCAAAAGAAACAAGAGGTTACATGACTAAATCTTAAAATAAAAAGCAAAAGTATATTGGCATGCTTTATTGCTTGTAGATTATGCAGCACTGATTTTATTATGTAGCTTATGCTAAGTAACAATGACATTAATAAAAAGCATCAATAAAGGGCATTCGATGTTTTAATAGATGGAGGGCTTGGGGTGATCCACTACACTTTTTTTATTGGCATAAGAATAATAGCAGAAATATTTGTGTTTTATATTAAGGTAGATTTGGTTCCTTGTAAAGGTGGGCAGACTCCTGTTAATATAAAGGTAAAAGTAGAGGAGTTTCTGAAAGCTCTAAATAAATCAGATTTATTCGTTTACTTGTTATACACAGTGCACAAAGTAGAACGTTTCTTTAGTATTAAAGATTTAGCCGCTATTATAGATTTTTGAAAATTAGCTCTCATGTGGTGTGAAACAGATTTAAGTTAGTTTTGAATCTGAAAGTGCTTTACGTAATAAGTTTTTGCCTTTAATAAGAAAGAGTTATGATGGCCTATCTTTTAGCCTATATGCTCTAGCATACATTTGTTCTACACCCCTCCTCCCACATGCGTCATTCATTAATGCCAAGAAACAAACATCGAAGTAATGGCTCTCCATTGTGGATTAGAGTTGTATCCAATGACTAAAAAAAACATGGACGATGCCTCCTCCTGCCATTAGGTCGCTTGAAACAGCTGTGAGCGAGATGTAGCCACCACCATGACAGCCATAGAGTTAAACATTATAAAGACACCAAACTATTGCTTATTGTTTGACTGTTTTTTTTTTTGTTTTTTTACCTTATTGATAATGGTACCCAGGTAGTAAAAGACTTCTGCTTCTCTCTTGGCTAAGACACGGCTCCCTAGAAAAAGCTCAGCACCCTGCATCATTCTTGCAGATACACATGAGACGGAGCTGAAAGGATTCATGGGGGAACACCTGCAATTATAGTAAAAAGTACATTACACTATATTCAATAAACAATGGTTAACTTAGCAGCTATGCTCAACAATGAGTTACAAATTCTGATCTAATTAGCATTAAAATACTTATGTTAATGTCATGTATTATATTTAAATTAGATATTGTCTGAGATCATTTTCTGTTCTAAAGTATTGTATGTGCAGGTTTAAAATTAATACACATAAATTTCAGCATTAAAAACAAATGTGAACATTTTTGTGTAAAAATGAAAATAAATAAAAAAATTTATTGTAAAAAGTATTTTAGAAAAAGCTTATGGTTTGTATATTTGTGTGTTCGATTCAGTTTTCTGCTCACGCAAATCTTTTTGTGCCTATGAATATCATATTTACATGCTCGATTTTTGCAACGATTTTCGCTCAATAAATTTAACGTGTATTATTTCTAAACCATGCATACAATAAATTAGAAGGGAAAATAAACCCTTAATTGTCTAGATATAGATTGTTTAATTTTACATTATTCTCGAGCACTAGCAAACTTCTGAGAGGTAAGTAAAATGTACAAAATAATGTGAAATAAAATTTTATTATGTAATTGTGTTATAATTTTTACTATGTTAATACATTTTTCAGTTTTGTTTAGCTTAGAGTGTTTATTTAGATAAACTTTTACCAATGTATATTTTTTTTCTTAAACTTTCCCTAAAATTAGTGCTGTCAAAATGAACGTGTTAATGAATGAGAACATGTACATTTTAACACCATTAATGCAAATGTATTGTTTTCACTTCCTACGGCACGTAAAAGGCCAGACATGGATGAAAATAGAGGCTGAACATAACCTCACAACTTCTCAAGCCACAACTGTGACATCATCTGAAAAAATCTAGTTTCACTCATTGTTTGACCCATGTACAGCCATGTTGCCCTTTAAGCGTCTACTCATACTTTCATGTTAACAGTTTCAGAGCAACAGTGATCTTCAAATGGAGCAACATACCAGTATGGGACCGAACACACACAGCTGGTGCAGTTATACGTTGGAACCTGATTGAGAAAAACAGGGTGCCATGGTTCTTTGGTGTGTGTTGATTTTTTAAGCAAATTTCCTGATGTGTGCAACAAGGTAAGCTGTAAAACAGAATTCCTTAAATGTAATTAATATACAATGACAGGGCACTGTAATTCAAACGTTGTGCTAAAAACTCACATTCTTCACAAGGCCAGCTGAGTTGATGTGGATGGCATAGCAGCTTCCGCAGGTAGTGGATGTGAGGCAAAGAAGGAAGTCTGACACATCCTGGTTCAGTGGAGGGTTTTGAGATATGTAAAATGTGTGCACTGGTCGTGTGACCATTGTTGATAATGAAGCTAAGCATTGTGTAGGGTTGTCTGGGAGGCCGCAGGTCACTAGATGAATAGACTGGCATGCAGGGTCAGAGAAAGCTAACGCTACCGCTGCAAGGAGATCTTTGCCAGGATGCGTCTGTAGCGTGTGGATCCACCCCAGTGCTTCATATACAACATCAGGAGTGCATGGCAGCATGTGAGACGACCATGGAGTTGCCTGGAGAAATAGTGATTTTGATATATAACGGTCCAGTCTCTAATCAATTGTAAAAACACAAAATCAAAGGCTCGTTTGACCAATGTTTGAATTTTGAGAAGTTGTTGAAATGCAGAGCACACAATCTACACAGTAAATACAAATATAGGTCAAATTGTACTCTGTTTGAGATAAAAATAAAAATTGAAGCTCTTCTAACAAAAAAGTACACAGAGGGAACAAAAAAATCTCATTCTAAA
This sequence comes from Danionella dracula, assembly GCA_900490495.1. Classification (NCBI taxonomy): domain Eukaryota; kingdom Metazoa; phylum Chordata; class Actinopteri; order Cypriniformes; family Danionidae; genus Danionella; species Danionella dracula. The sequence continues at coordinate 3,818,562 of UELW01000622.1, forward strand.
TTCAGTGTTACTACTACATTATTTTTTACAAACCTCAAACAAATACCCAAAACTAATATTTAGTTTTATCACAAGAATTTGCAATTATCCTTTCTTTTTATACCTATTTTAAGAATATTACAGATATTGTAGTAATAATTCAAAGTGTTTCAATATTATCTTGCAAAACATTTGTTTCAACCGCATTCAAAGGAGATGTAGGTGTAAGGTCAGATAGACATCTGCGTACTTGATGGACAGAGGGGGCTCTAGTGAGTAATCCATGATCTAGGCATAGTCTGAACATGCACCTGCAACATGGACAGCAGTTGGAGCAGAAGCCAAGGAACTCTTGAGTTCAGTCTGCATAAGAGGTATAAAAGTTTAAGACACAGAGTTCACATTCAGATGAGAGAAGATGCAGCAGCTCGTCTCCGGTGCCAGAGAAACAGCTGATGATGGACGACCAGAACTTCGGGTGAAGAAAAGACTTATGAGAACCAACTACAAACTTTATTCTATATTGGTTGAGTACTGTTTTCAGCATGAAGAATTTTAGATTTTGACATATCTTTAAATTATTGTAATTAAAAGAGTTCAATTAATGAGTGTTGACTTTTTTTAAATTGCTTAAGACTTTGAGATACAAAAATTTAAACCACAAAGGAGTCTTCTGTCCAAGCAATAAAATTTGACTCATCCGGAGTATATAATAAGAAAGTTGAAGAAGAATTATTTCAACACTATAAAACAATTTGAACACTAGAATCGTTCAATTACAGTCAATACTTTGTAATAATTAAAAAAATGTATGTTGCATACAATAAGTAAACTCTATAATTGGAAAATCTCTCCATTAGTACAAGGATGTCAACACTCAAAAAGTTTACATTCTTTAAAGTTGACCAGTATAGACAATTTGAAAATATTATTAAAAGAAACACTCCAGTTTTTTAAATTATTGGCTCATATTCCAGCTATTTCTGAGATATTAGCATAGCTTAGCATAGATATTAGAATTGGATTAGTAGCATTTTGATAGCGCCAGTAGAATAAGTGTTTCTACTTCGACTTTTTTTGTTTCCTGTTTTAGTACAGGTACTATTAGTGCTGTTACTAATTTTTATTTGTTATAATATTTTATTTGTTATTAATTTGAAAGCATTGCAAATTTTTTTTTTTTTTTTTTTTTTTACTTTAGTCATTTAGCTCCTGGTTTGAAAATGCTACTGGTCTAATCTGATTCAAAGATCTGTGCTAAGCTACACTAAAAGTGATATCACCCCATAGGAAAGCTGCTGAATAAGTTCCAAAACTTTAAACCCCTGTAAATTCTCGATGCGATTTAGACTAAGTGTCTAACGCAGAAGGAGTGTTTTTATTATTTCATCTTTCTGTTGCTTACTTATAGGAACTCCATTAGCTTCCATGGTTATTGTAAATCTTCCGAGGAGCCTCAAAGTATACTGACATAATAAAAAAAACTTTATACATAAGAACGGCAGCACCCATGTCCTCTTGTTTGTCTCTAAATGCCTTGATATTAGCGACTAGGAGCAAAATAAAGAACCTTGGTGTGCCATTCAATACATGCCTGACCTTTGAGCAATTTGTCAACTAAGACCACTTTACCACAACTAAGACTTCTTCCATCTTACAAGTCTTCATCTGATAAATGTAGTCATCATCTCCTCTCTTTATTACTGTAACGTTTTCCTGTCAGAGTGCAAGAACACATCACACCTATTCTAAAATTACTACATTGCCCTCCAGTTTGTTTTTTGTAACCAATTTTAGCCATCTCTTACAAAGTTCTTCATTATTTTTCTCCTAGGTTTTTATTATTACCCAAACCGTTCACTACAGTCTAAAACCAAGAGGTCACAATGAGGAACAAGGCTTTTTCTGTCTGTTCACTGCATGTGTATTACAAAGTTGCAGTTGAGGTATATTTGTTATTCTTTTCTTGCTTCTATAGTAACAACTTCATTTTAGTTGAAGTATTCAATAAATGCTGAAAAAATATTTACAATACTTACTTTTTTCTCTGGGAATAATTAAATAGTCAACCTTTGGACCATATAGTACTGGAAATTTTGACTGGATTACTAACCAGTGTCTAAAGACAACATTTTCACCATGAATAGTAGTAAAGCTTCTTTATGTGGTTTTTGTATGTGATATAAGGGTTACATTTATTTTCACAACAGAGCTATGCATGTCATCTTGAAATGTTTTGCCTACAAAATAATAGCCTCAGTAACCTAAAGCCCATGATGGTTTTAGAAATAACCTTTGAGCCCTGCAAACCGTGTCGGGTGAGTATGTGTAAGGTTACCTTGTATGAAAAGCTGATGATGTTAAAGAGAGAGTCTCTGAGGGAGGCTTTAGAAATGATGGTTTGGACGATCAAATTCTTCACCTCACCTAAAAACCCATTCATGCTTTCTGAGCAGTCCAGTACAAAACTGATATTTGAACCTCTTCCCATAAGCAAGGGTAGGACGCTATGAGATTCCTGAACACTCGATGACATCCTCAGAATGTTCTGCAAAAATGATAAAACATCCTTTTTATTCTTAATCTTGAATCATATAAATTTGTGTTCATCAAAAGATTTTATTTATCATCCACAAATGAAGAAATCCATACCTTCACATCTAAAACACACTAGAACACTGTTGCAGTTTATGTTCCATCTCCATAACAATCCACTGAAGAGGAATGTGAGGCTCCATTGTGTACTGATGTTTCCATAGTGAGCATCGAGCAGCCTGAACTCATCCGACAGCCACGGTATCCATCTAGCGGTGACAAATACAACCTGCAGTTCATTCATTCTTAAACTTTAGTCCAAGCTTTCCTTTTAAGAGCTGTTTGAACAGCTAAAGAACTAAAGAAAATGGTCACAATCTGAAAATTATGTGGAATAGAATAGAAAAGGCATGGCGAGATTTTTCAAATATCATCTAACATAAAATAATGGTTAATTTGTTGTGATGCAATGAATCATGACTTCTTTTGAGATTAAAAATCTATCATAACAAAAAAAAAATTCTGTCATTTTTTTGTCATGGATTTAAAAACAATTGAACTTCATGGTAAAATATGTCTACTCTTGATATTTATAATGACTTTGGCCCACAGATGATAAAAGTTTGAAGCAAATTCTCAATTGACTGTTGCTGACAGTACTCTCAAGACTCCAGCCAGGGACGATTTTAACTATGGGCGAAGTGGGCCACTGCCCAGTAAAGCATCGTTAGGAGGGCGTTGGCATTGTTTTGTTTTTTTGTACTCACGCCCATGCTTCATGTTCTTCTGTAGTCCATCCTTGAAAATGGCCAAGTCAACTGGTCAAGTTGGCTGCAAGAGAAAAGATGCCAAAGCATATGAGGACACAGCAAAATGTGCCAAAAGTACAGTTTGTGACCAAAGATTTAATCACAGCAACAGGTACATACCATCAATATACTCAAGAGTGAGCAGGGCACCAGAGTACTGTTCCCCAGTAAAATCTCACTTTAAACAGGTGAAATTGTGGGATTGCAGGAAAATAAAAACTTTCTGCAAGTCTTGTGTATTAAACGTGAAGCTTCTCACCCTGCGGCCTGTTTTGGTGCCTGTAGCTTATCCTCAGAACTATTTACAACTTCATTCATCGCTAACATTTGCTGTTGGAAAAAAGAAAGACATTAATTTTATGTTCGCTAGCAGTTTTTTTTCAGGTCATTAGTATAAGGTTTTAACCAAGAAATTTACATTTAAATAGGATTGGTGCATTTTAAAAAACAAGTTTATGCTACTGTTTGCTAATATAGTCCTACATTTTAAAGAGATTACTCACACCACAAATTAGGCCAGGCCCTAACACCAGCTATTCTTGTCGGCTTTTTCCCTTTTAGTGTTGCCTCTCCGGAATGAACCGCCAACTCTTCTGGCATATGTTTTCAGCGGTGGATGCCACTGGGAAACATGCACACACACTCATTCACTATGGCATGTCCACACTACCGTATGTCTTTGGACTTGTGGGGGAAACCGGAGCACCCAGAGTAATCCCACACGTTCACGGTGAGAACATGAAAACTCCACACATAAATGCCAACTGACTCAGCCGAGGCTCGAACCAGCAACCTTCTTCCTGTGAGACAACCGTGCTACCCACTGCGCCACCGTGTTTCTGCGCCACTCCATTTCTGTTTTTACCTTTTCCTACAATACTTTTCCACTCCATTTAAATGATTTGTCTGACCTGAAACTAATTTGAGATACAGAAAAGGGGCGGTGCCAGGAAAGGATTTTATGTTTGGGATTCAAACCAATGGTTTGATCCGGATTAGATTCACACTTTATACACTGTACATCCTGCATCATATTCAGCATCATGGGTGCCTGGTAGCATGTAAGACTTGATTTGTAAATAGACAAAATGAAAGGCCCATTTGACATTTTTGAACCAATGTATATAGCACAATTAAAAAGGTTTAATCTTGGTCTAATTTGATTCATTACTGAGTGAACATTTTTATATTTAAACCCAACTTGCACATGAGGGAACACAGACTGTTTATTGAACCCAACTTGCAGGTGTTCAAACATCTCCTGCTCAGTGCTAGCGTAACCCTTTACCAGCGATCAGCACTCTTTTAATTCAATTTATGTAGTAAAAAAACTTGCATATGGCTCTCTGTTAACAACCAGCTTTCTGTGTGGCATACTCTTCTTGTGGAGGGTGTCAATCACCAGCTTCTTGAAATTCTTCATTGTCTTTAAGCATTTGTTTAGCCTAGAAGTAAAACTATGGTCTTCCAGTAACATTTGGATCATGTTTGTATTTGGAAAAAAAATTGTAGAGACTAAAGAGGGTTGTGTATGTTTTTGTATGTTGCTGACAGTGGGAGAGTGTCCAAATAAAATAAGATGTGGTGCTTATTAAATGATGTGAAATACTTTGTTTTTAACCACTTATCATTATTTCAGAATAAAGGAGTAAATGAAAAATAATACAAAAGTTCAATATTTTAAACTTTTCATTATAAATATACTCATACATAATTTTAAGAAGTTTCCCAGCGATGGGTTGTGGCTGGAAGGGCATCCGCCGTGTAAAACATATGCCAGAGAGTTGGCGGTTCATTCCGCTGTGGCGAACCCGAAAGGGAAGAAAGCCGACATGAAGATGAATGAATTTTAAGAAGCATTTTTAAAAAGACTATATTTTTTATTATTTCTCAACAAATCTTTTTGTTATTTCTCTGTTTTTAATAAGTTTAAACATACATACACACTTTTTACATTATTTGCCAGGACAGCCTTGATTTAAAAACAAAACTATTTCACCTAATGCTAAAAAGTAGTTATAAAGCAAATTAATTAAATATTTTGGCCTGATCTTCTATTATTAACTGATGGTTGATTTTCTGTCTTTAAACACATTCTTTAATAATAATCCCTTAATTATTTTTCATGTGCTTTTTTCACCTTGGTGTCCCTTTCAGAGCTTGGCAGTGCAATAGAAGACAAGACAAACTCATCTATTTTTACACTTTCGGAAGCCTGCTCAGATTGTGAAAACCTTCTTCACTAAGATAATCATATAAAAATAAATGTGAGCCTAGAGAAAAATATTTGTAAATACATTTAAAAGCTTCCCAATTCCACAATATTAGTTAAGGTTTTTCAAAGATTTTTTATTCATCAAAGCAGCTTCACAGTATAATGTCTGACATTGGTTGCATATACATCCATGCACTTTAAGGCATATTATATTAAGTGGCTTTACACTCTTTAATATAATCTTGCAATGATACAATAATATTATCGATTAATTCTAGGGGAAGTAAATTGACATTTGACTCCACAAAACAGAATTGTGAGGTGAGATGTTATGGGTGAAAAACATTATGCCAAAAAGTAAAACTTGTTCATGGAAATTAGACAACTTAATTGTAATCTTGGAAATGTCATAAACATTTCATAGGATGTGAAACAGAAATGATCGGAGGATGAGATTTACACTTTTTGATCGATTTAGCTTCAAGAGCTTACATAAAAGATTAAAACCCTATGGTTTTTATACCTCTATTCTGAACGTCTTTATTAAATATAAAACTGCAGTAAATGAAGGCGGAGTGGTTCTACAGCACTGCATTGCCCAGGCATCCTTTCTCCTGCCATGACATAACACAATTCAAAATGGCTACCCCGCCTCAACTGACACGCTACAATAATCCGCATTTTCAACAAAAATAACGCATCTGTCTGTATTTCGGGATTCAAATAGTTGTAAACGAACCCCCGCTATCTATCCGCTAAACGAATGAGCCAGCCATAAATGCTTTTGAGGAGCATTCGCTTATTCGTGCTTCAACAATACGCTACAACAGCCACTAATGGCATCCAGAAACAACCCCAGAACCTGAATGATAATCAACGCGGACTCAACGAAGTACTGTTAAGCCAATGGGTGCATGTTGGGCGTGCTGCTCAACCAATCACAAACACCTAATACGAACTTGTAAAAGACCTGTTTGGTATTCAGATTTCGGGGTGTTGTTTTCAGCATAGCGTTTCCTGCCCTGGTGCATGGCGGTCGAACGAAGGGATTGTTGGAAAATTTTCGGAGGTTAGTATATAAATGTGTTTTTACCCAGTGTCCCTTGTTTCCACAGACGTCTCATGACTGGAGTATGCGGCGACGAGAGTGTTGTGGCTAGCTATGTGGAATGTAACTAACTAAATAAAGCAGATAAATGCGTCGGACGTGGCGGTTTCTTTATTAAGGTAGTTGAATGTAGGGTTGGAACATTGTAACGTTCCGATTGCGGTTGATAAGTTTCCGTAGCGGTGAACCCAGCGCGTGCTAATGTTTGCTCATTTACAGCTGAAACTTTTAGTAATAACTATCACGTGTCTTGTTGGGTATAATAGTAAGATTAAATAGTGAAGTCGAGGGAATTTAACCTTGTACGTAATACACAAATATAATATCGTGGGGATTAACCATGTTGTAGCATTGTTGCTAACAGTAAATTGTTAGCTTGACAGTTGTTGCTAAACGAATATTATACATATTCAACTAATAAACCGCAATCTCTTTCGGCGTCTTTTCCCCTAATAAACATTTAAATATATTTATATTTTGGACGCTATAAAGACGAGCGTACCAAATTGAATTAGAGTTTAAAGCAGTATGTTAGCGTTAGCACACTAATTTAACTGTGATATCAAATTGTAGCACTTCATGCCCAGAATTAATTTGTTGGAGAAACAATGCGGCATTCTGTGTTTGGCCACATTTTCTTGAAGGCAAAAAACCCATTGCATCGTTCAAGCTCTAGCGCACACATTAGATTAATTAAAGTACTTGCAAGCCGTTCCATGGCTTTAATATAAAAAAAGAGTTAACAATTTTAAGACTGTCAATAGTACATTATATGATTACGGCCTAGTGTTGAAGGTTATTTTTTGTCACGTCGTAAAAGTAAAAGTAGTATTTAATTGTTAGAATCAACGATTTAGTTATTATGCTAAAACGGCATATTCACACTGGCAAATTCTTAATTTGGGATATAAAGAATGTGAGTGCTTAGTATCTTAAAATTGAACAATTATTGTCAAAGTATTGAGTCAATATTTAAGCATTATTTCGAGTTATATAGGAATAATGAGTTAGTCCTTACTTTGATTAAACTTGTCAAGACAATTTTTTTGTGAAGTTCCTAGTAGTGCTACTCAAAATTGCCAAAGTAATGTTGTTATTTTTACCCACTAACCCAAATTAACGAGAACCTAGGATGTTATTTTGACTTCATCCAGCAACGTTGGGCAAGTTAATTTTGAAACATAATTACATTATTGGTTATTAATTACTTTTTTGGTTAAGTTTATTGTTTGGTTACTGAATTTTGTAATTCATTAAATTACTATATATTATTAACCTCGCTCCAACCTTCAAAAGAAAAATTAACAATAAAAAAAACTATAGCTTTTTGAATAACTTCGTAATGAACTTTGTGGTGCGTAAAACACACAATAGTGTCAGTCTCCTCTGACTTGAAATAAAGCTAATTTATTTAACTGGGTTTTCTAAATTATCAATTTTATTATTAATTAATAAAACTTGCATTATAAAATAAATTCGGGCATATTATTTTATTTAACTATTTATCTTCTTAAACTTTATAGATTAGTTACAAAAGTTACTTAATGAAGGTTCTTTTGTGACTTCACCAGAACTAAAGTAGCAACGAGTATAAAAAACAAGACGCCATGAAGATCGGTTTTAGTGCCTAGATAAAATGGATTGAAGTAATTGAAATTGCTTACAAACTTTTGAGTTTTGTTCGTAAAACAGTTGTTGCTTGATGGGAGAAATTCAGCTTCTGTTGTTTAGAAGGAGAGGGACATGTTAGCTGCTTTGCCAAATTTGATGTTTTCTACATTTTTGCTGTGTATTAATTCCCCCCACATAACTGACAATACACGATCATGTTCCACTCTGTTAGTAGCCGCCTAGTCAGAGAAAGTAGCTCTCTGATAAATGCGTACTGTCATGTGACTAAAACCCAAGCATTTACCCAATAGAAAAATTATTTTTCCTTAATTTACATTACAGATGCTTTCTTTTATAACACTGTAACGCAGTGGTACCATTTAGTTATGTGGACTTTAAACAAGTAGTTGAATGATCAAATTAAATCCAATTAAAATAAAAAAAATATTAAGTTTCTAACAGACAAATCTAATTACAGTAGCGAAAAACTAAGTAATGTGTGTGGGACCTCTTATCTATGCCTCCCCTGTCATATATGTACATGATGACACCAGTTTGCTTGAATTAAACAATGTCTGTAGAATTTTTTTTAAAATTATTATTCATTTAAATTAATGAATAAATAAATAAATCAATACAACCACAATGCAGTGTCTGGACCCCGATTTAAAAAAGTGAGCATATGGCCCTCAAGGAAAAAGGGTCCTCTTGATTCTTTAACTTCAATTAATCAGGAGACAAACTGAATAGGTAAAAACCAAGGGACAACCCCCGCTCTCCCAGGTACGGCTCAATAGGAAGTGACTGAACTGTAATACCTCGACTGGCCGCAAGGAAGTGGAGTCAGAAATGAGCAAGTTCTCATTCACGTCAATGTTAAAAATGCCCAACTTTGGATCTGAAAAAACCCGCATTTACACCCCTGATACCATAATTTATTTTTTTAGGTTTGACTTTCATGAACGCTCTGATGGGGTGAATAATTTTTACATTTAGTTATGAAAGAGGAAGTACAGCAAAGGCTGTACTTCCTGCGCCACCTGAAGAAGTTCCACCTCTCACAGACGCAGCTGACAGAGTTCTACTCAGCGGGTCATTGGAGCTCCTCTACCCTCCCTTCAAGAACTGTACACCTCCAGAATGAGAAAGAGGCCCCTAAAAGTCACTCTGGATGCTGCCCACCAAGGCAACCACCTCTTCCAGCTTTTACTCTCATCCCGGTGCTTCAGAGCCCCAAACATAAATACAGCCAGTCACAAACACAGCTTCTTCCCTCAGGTCATTCAGCTCCTGAACTCAACACACTCATATATTTCATCAAAATATTGCACTAAGCAACAGGACTCTAATGTGGACTCTTTGCGCATTTCAAGTCACTCCATGTTCTGTTGCTGCACTTTATTTTTACTTTACGCTTGATCTGCGCATTATCTCCAAAGCACATCTCTTAAGCACCTTGTTATAGTTCTATTACTTTATATTTTACTACTTCTACTATGACACATTCTATTTACTTTTAACTTGAGCAATTTATTAATATAATCTGTGCAACTGTGTTACTGCGTTATGGTACCTGTGCAACACACATTGCTTGTGTGTGTGCACATGCACACTTGGCAATAGAGATAAAGATCTTTCTGATTCTGATCATACTAAAGTTGCGCATGTTACATATAGTTCATGGTTTAAAAAAAAAAGTTAAGTAAAAAAATAAATGATTTATTATTTTTAGTGTTTTCCTCTTGTGGTGACAATGGGCTTAAAAATAAAGTAAATGTGATATTATTTTGAACTAATAATTAATTGTTTCTATTTTGGAACACCTTTACACAATACAGCATTTTTATGTTGTGGTGTTGTACCACACTTGAGAACAAACAATTGTAAATAGTATTTATTTGTATAAAGTTGCGCTATGAACAGATATTGGCAATAACATATGTGAAGTTGAATACTTTCCATAACCCTGACAATGCTGTCAACTGTAAAATGAAAATGAACAACTGTAAAATGAAATGCCCTTTCACGTAAACTCAGGATAAAACTTTTTTAAATGCTTACATTTGTGCATAAATGGTTGTATTCAAACGAGGCACAGATGGTTTTTATAAAAAACTTTGTGGAGGAAAGTCATGAAGTTTATCAATGTGGTTGAGATCTTTTAAAATGGTTAAGGCTGCTTAACCACAAAATCATAATTTGTAAAGAAATATTTTTAAATGAACTAAGGAACTTCTTTTTGTGGGAAATCTAAAGCTTTATCTTGTATCTTCACAGGTCTGTACTGCCTGTATGTAAAAACACAATCTTCAATTTTGTTTTGTTCAGGCAGATCATGCTCTTAGCCCAGGTGAATCAAGACGTCCAGGGCATGGAGTTTCAGAGTGTGGATGGGGACCCACAGGTCACGCTTTGCCTAGCGGAGGCTGTTACAGTTGCAGGCAAGAAAGCCTTGCTTCTGATTTGTCCACTTCCTAAATAAACCTAAATAAACCAACAGCTGGTGCTACCAAAATATTTTCAATTTCAAATGTCAAAATTGGCTTGCATATCGCATCTTTACTTTGTGTCCATGGAGGCTAATAGCAAATCATTTCAATGCAGACGACAATATGGATGGAATGGATACAGTAAGCTTGCAAGCAGTGACCCTGGTGGATGGATCTACAGCGTACATCCAACACAGCCCAAAAGGTACCGAAAGTGTCCTTGGCATTCGTTACCATTTAACTTGTTGTGTGTATGTCATATATTTAAACTGTCACGGTTTGCTATATACATACCAATATTGTTTCTCTGGCAGAAAACAAAATAATGGAAGGTCAGGTGATTCAGCTTGAGGATGGATCTGCTGCTTATGTTCAGCACCTGCCAATGTCCAAAGCAGGTATTTTTTATTATCTTTTAAAATTAAGTGCGAAGTCAGTGATGATCTAAGAGACTTTTAGGACAAGGAATGTCTTGTCTGTTCTGTTTCTGAGAATGGTTGCTTTCCGTCTTAAATCACCTAGTGTCTACTTTATATAGGAACTTCTGATCCAATTCAGAGATACATAGTTACATCACCAATCACATGATGGATGTCTTTCACGTCTTTGCGACATGGAATGGACGCTGTTTTGTAGATGTTCTTACCACAGCCTTATTATTTGCATATTAACTTTGCAGTTCTAAAGATTAAATAAATCCCTGCCATGTTGCTGTGTATATTTAAAGATTGAGTCTGACAACTTCATCTTTTGAGCCACATGGCATGCCCATCTCTTCATCTATAGCTTGTACAAACTTGATTGCTTGTATTAGTTTGTGCTTATATACAGGTACCTGGTTATTAACAAACGAAAATGGAAACACCTCTTTACAGGCCAATTATAATGCCTCCGACACACTAACTTTTGAGAGTTATGATGGCCACCGGGTGGCAGCAAAGACCCTGTCCACCTGGCAATATACCAAGCTCTAAATATAAATCATCCAATTAAACAAGATTTCAGGAAGCTCATGTTATCTTTTCTCCAATCTAGTTTGTAATCATGTCACATGATGTGGTATTGCAGGGCAAAGTTAAATTCAGATCAATTTTCATTAGAGCGAAATTACACTTACATACCGATACAGTAACATGATTTACTCTCTGGCATGCCACACAGCATGTTTCATGCACACACAGAATGTTATTTAATAGAATTAAAAGCAGGTCAGACACCTTTGAAGCAAATATTCACCTTGCTTCACTGTGATGGAAGACTGCATGTAATCCAGCTGCGGAAGGGCAACTTGATGTAACTTCTGAGATATATACAATAGTAGAATGAGAACATATTCATCATGGTATACCTTCACCTACAAAAATGTGATGATTTTAATGATTAACTTGCTCTATAAGGAAACTTGAATGTTTCCATGTTCACTTCCTGTAGTTCTCTGATTCAAAAACTGGACTGTGGTTTGGCCTGGTGTTTTTTTGTAAAGATTCTATGCACTTCTTTATAAATGCACATATTCCTAGTCCATATAAGTAATTCTGTTAAGTTTTAAACTTTATTTCCTAGGAGAAAGTTTGAGACTAGAAGACGGGCAAGCTGTGCAATTGGAGGATGGAACAACTGCTTACATTCATGCGCCCAAAGGTCTGTCTCTGGACAAAGGTCAACTAAACTTCTTTTGTGTTGAAGAAATTCCTCCTAGTCCAAAGACATGTTCAGCGTGCTGCCTTTTAGAAAACATGTCATTTGTCCTCTGAAGTGTTTGAGCAAGATTAAGGGAATCTTAAGCAGCCCAAAATTGACTCCGTAAATTTGAACCCCCACATTTAATCCACACTAATAATTTAAAAATCTTTGTTTCAGCTTTACTGACATAATGGATACTGTTGGTGTTAATTCCTGTGGTGTTCTCTCTCAATTTATTCCTCAATGCAACTTGTCATAGAAAATTCCTTGTATATTTAGTTAAAATATAATTTACCTGTGTGTGTGTATATGTGTGTATATATATATATATATATATATATATATATATATATATATATATATATATATATAAACCACTTGCATTTAGTTCAACCTGATATTCTGTTCTTTCAGAAAGCTATGATCAGCCTAGTTTACAGGCTGTTGAGCTGGAGGATGGCACCACTGCATATATCCAACATATGCCTCAATCCAACACCATTTTAGCAATTCAGGCGGATGGTACTGTGGCAGACTTGCAAACAGAGGGCTCAATCGATGCTGAGACCATCAGTGTCCTGGAGCAATATTCCACTAAGGTGAAGAGCATTCACTTGTTACAGTTTCTACTATAATCTTATTTCTTAATTTTTATTTTTGCAGCCACCATTGAAAGAAATTTTTGAGTTTGTTTGAGCAATGGGAGGGGTTTTTAACTTTTGCGCATTCATGTCTTTATTTGTTGTGTATGTATACTAAAACGAATGAGCTCATGAAAATCTTCATGAAAAGCTTCACAAAACAATTTTATTGTCATACACTGATCAACATTTAAAAACTAGAGGTGGGCATAGATTAATTTTAATTTTGAAATTATTAATGATGAAAATGCCTCATTTAAATTCTGCCAAAGGCATTCAGAATATTTATACAAAATAATGACTTGCTATTTTAAACGGTTAAGCAAAAGTGTATAAGTAATTTATAAGTTGATAAAAACAAGTTAAAGACAAAGATGCGTGCGTGCGTGGGTGCGTGTATACAGGATGGTGCTCCGGTAATGACTTCACTCATGGGATCCCAAAAAGATGTTACTAACAGCTGCGAATAGAAGGGACTCTCCTCATCCTCAAAATTCAAAAACAAAAAGTCCCAAAACATTTAAGTTTTGTTTGCCGATCCAGAATGGTAAGGGTCGTACCCTGCGATCAGAATCAGATTTGTGTCTCATGAGAACATGCTTCAAACATGGAGAATCGCTAAATGTTCCATTCATGTCCTTTATGAAATTTTGAAAAACATAAAATCCCTTAATGACGCTGAACTCCTCAGTCTTCTGCGTCGCACACTTTTTTTCACTTGCTGTTAATGAGGGGCTTATGGCACAAAAGTGTGCTGAACTCTGTGGAAGCTGCTAATGCAGAAATATTGTATTTCATAAACAAAAAAGCCAGCTCTAACCATGTTGAATATACTTATTGACATGTTTCACAAGCGCTGTGTTTTCTTGAAGTATGTAATTTGGCTAGGTTATTTCTTTAAATGAGAAAAAATTATTCTGTTTTGAGTAAAAAAAAAAAAAAAAAAAAAAAGAGTGCTGACAATAGAATGTTATCATAGAAACAAAAGTGTAATAAAAGCAAAAACCTACAGGTATTAGTAAGTAATATTTTGGTACTTGATGTTGGCAAGTAATTGGATCAATGTACTCATACTTGTACTTGCAGAGTTAAACAACTTATTTTGCAGACCCCAGCAATTTGAGGTGATTCAAAAACATTTTTAGAATAATGACTGCTTTTTGAAAGATAATAAAGACGCAGTTATGGGCCATATATTTATTTGAAATACTTTAAAAATTACAGAATATTAGAGCACTAGATGTATTTGATGTGGCAAGAAGTTATGTTGCTAATTGTAGGAGGATATGCACTTCACCTTTGCATTACCTTGCTTATACTCAATTCTGAAAAAAACTATAACCCCTAAACTACATCTAGAATAGTCTTCATCTATGGCAGTCTGTTTATTTGTTTATTTTAAGCAACAAATTAATAGCAAATTCTGATCTTTTTTTAGATCAACACCAGCGAATGTGGAGCTGGGTTAATTGGTGGAGGGACCTCTGACAGCAGTGTGCATATGCAGGTATCATCTTCACTGTTTCTGCATGTAGTGAACTTCCCTTATAAAAAGTGACTTGTGAGTAAAGTTGCTACTCCCGAATGTGTGTTCAGATTGTACTGCAGAGTCAAGACAGCCGGTCTCCTAGAATCCAGCACCTTGGAGAAAAAGCTTTTCGATGTGACCATGAAGGATGTGGGAAACTGTACACTACTGCTCACCATCTGAAGGTTAATTAATATACTAAAATATACATTTAGACTATATTCCATAAAGACTATATAACTGTATAAATGTGTGGTGTCTTTCATATATATGTTTGTAGGTACATGAACGATCACATACTGGAGATAAGCCATACATTTGCGGGCAGTTGGGTTGTGGAAAAAAGTTTGCAACAGGTAAAGCTTTTTCAGGAAGATGATTGTTGAGAAGTTGCTTTTCAGCACACTTCTATGATGTGTTAGAAGATCCAATATGTTTAAAAAAATTAAAGATGGCAATGGCACTCTGGTGAAAAGGGCCATGTATTTTAAGTGAGGATGGACACTAAATAAATAGGGATGGCTGCTGTGATGTTTTAGCGTAAATATTGATCTGAATCACTTGATTTAAAACAGCCAAGTCATGTGACTTTGGCCTAATGAATCTTCAAAAATGTCAAAACACTTGCGACACATGACTACTGCTGCTTCATTGCGATTGACCAAGCTTTTGAAAATTTGCACAGCTGTCCCAACCCCAAAGACTGTAAAAGTGAAGTTTAAGGGAAGTTTAGTGAGGAGAAACATTTTTCCCGAGAGTTATTTTGTGATTTTAATTGTTTTATTTAGATAAGTTACATAATGTTGGCACACTGATTTATAATGTCATAAAATATACTCTGATCTTCATCAAACTCACAACTATAGAAAAAGTCCAGTTAAGATGATTATATAAAAAATTTTGGCACTGATGGTGATCCTAAAGGCTTCACATACATTTTCTTGCAACTGTATATAGGAACATAAAAGTTTAACGTAATTTCTTATTAAATAATCAAAGTTTATTTGAGAGACATGAAAAAACCCTGGTGATAACATAACATAACATAAATAAAAATGACACACAGCAGTAAATCTCAAAATAAAAAATATAAAAAGTTCACATAGACACAAAATTATGGATGAAGATTTTTCACCTAAAATAGTGGAGAAATGATCTGAAGTGGCCAGTGTTTCATGAAAATTTGGAAACTTTAAAACATTATGGCGCATTTGATTCATCTTCTTCAATGCTTCATAAACTTTGGTTTTCTCACTACTAAAAACAAACACTGTAGACAAATAAATAATAATAATGCACAATGCCCAAACGTATTCAACAAAAGTAAGAAATGAGTAATTGCAGACATCCACAAAAAGCTGTTTGTAAATGCATTTGTGGCTCTTCAAATGCACACCGTTGTCTATCCTACCAAAAGACAATTCAACTCTGAGCTAATGCTCCTTTTATACTCCTCTTGTGACGAGCTACATTCCAGGTTTGCACAGGAACAGGAAATGGACAGCTTCAAAATAAAAATTTTCAATGTTCCGTTCGGCACCCAAACCCATATGCACTTTCCCAGTTCTACATAGAGAACAGGCAACACAATTATTCATTTATTTGTTATTCAATTAATTTTCAATTTAAAACCAGCTTGTATGGGTACAGAGGGGATGAGTAGTGGGTTAATTTGAAAGTAAACCATGATATGTCGCGTGCACTCAACACTTGAAGTAAACAAATTTGGGACTTTTGTGCCATAAGTGTTCTCCTTTTATTTGTTGTTATTAGGTATTAAACATGTGTAAATATATGTCTCTTGTGTACATTTGAATTCCATTTATGCATTTAGCAAGTTCAAAAAAGGGTTTTGTGTCCACAGGGTATGGTCTCAAGAGTCACATCCGAACGCACACCGGAGAGAAACCTTATCGCTGTCATGAGCTAAACTGTCTCAAATCATTCAAAACTTCAGGAGACCTACAAAAACACACCAGAACACATACAGGTGACTTTTGGTAGAGTCCTGCAGTTTTAGTTTTGGTTCTTTTTTATGAAAGTTAAAGCTTAACCGAGCAGGACCGTGGTACTCCGTGATTTGACCTATCCCTGTTATAAGATTTCACAAATACAATCCGATTAAATGAAATATTTGCCTGATTTCATTGAATAATGTTCATTTTGTAGGTGAAAAACCATTTAAGTGTCCATTCGAAGGCTGTGGGAGATCTTTTACCACATCCAACATTCGCAAAGTCCACATCCGAACTCACACAGGAGAAAGACCTTATTACTGCTCTGAACCAAACTGCGGAAGAGCTTTTGCAAGTGCCACCAACTACAAAAACCACATGAGGATTCATACGGGTACGTCTCTTACCTTCTTCAGTTGCTTCTAATGAAAACAAGTTGATGAACACATTTCAGAGCATGGGTTCAAAAGTGTCCTCATGTTCAGGTGAGAAGCCTTATGTCTGCACTGTTCCTGGCTGTGACAAGCGTTTCACCGAGTACTCCAGTCTGTACAAGCACCACGTGGTTCACACGCCCTGCAAACCCTACAACTGCAATCACTGTGGAAAGACGTATAAGCAGATCTCCACCTTAGCCATACATAAACGGAGTGCGCACAATGACACTGAACCCATAGAAGAAGAGCAAGAAGCTTACTTTGAACCTCCTGCAGGTTTGATTGATACCCTCTGGAAAACACTATCTAATCAATGGCTGTTTTAGATTGACGTTGCTTGTTTTCCTCAGAGGCCATTGATGATCCTGGGATGATGTATACTGCCAGTGTGGTGGATGAGGACTCGGGCTCTGAGCATATGTCTGGATCGGAGGCCATGGGGCATCAGCATGTGGCCCTCATAACTCAGGATGGTACACAACAGGTCAGATATGCAATTTATATACTAGATTGTACTAAGTGGGTTTTTATAACAGTCTCGCTATAATATAGCCAAGATGCTGGCATGGCACAAAACAAACAAAATGACAAAGTCTTAAATTCACTTTTCTTGGTCTTAAATCGTTTTTTTTTTTCTTGTCCTATTTTTCTGATGTCCATGTAAAGCTCATTTGATGTGTGTTTTTATTGCTGTTTTTCCAGAGATTGAGAGAAGGCTCCTAAAACATTTAAAAATCATATAAAAATTATGTTTAGGGTTTCCATAGTAAGGGAAAATGTGCATGATTAGGGTTGCCAGAGTGTCAGAAACTTTCGTAAATCCCGAAAAAAACATAAAAGTGATCGTTAGGGTTGCCAATATTTAAGAAAATGCTTTTAACCTCTAATAATTCTCAAAATCTTAAGTGATTGTTAGGGTTGCCAGATATTGACATACGATTTATAAATCTACAAAATATAAATACCTGAGTAACCTAAGTAGTGAATGTGCAGTCACTCCCTTACATTAGATCCCAAAACAACAGAGAGATGTCTGGATAGTGTTCCTTACTGGAGGGGGATGAAAAATTAATCGCATTTGCAATTAATTTGCAATATGACTAAACACAATTTTCAAATTGCAGAGACTGCAATTACACAGTCAAGTCAGTTTAGCTACAGTCTGTCTGATAAAATTCACAGTCAGTTAACAAAACTAAATTTCTATGGTTATTATAGCAACTTTGAATGACCAAAGCATGGTAAAGCTATATTTTTTTAATCTACACTTTCATTTGTTTGATTTGTTCACTTTTTTTATTATGCATTAATGCATGATTTTTATGTATAAAGGCTGTTCAACAAATCAATCAATATTGGATGACTGAGAATGCAGTTGATAGATGCAAATGTTATTACATCACAGAATTTCATTGATTGTAGTGTTGTACTGATTTCTTACTAGTCATTTTTGAAAATGATAAAGCTGAAAAAACAAACAAACAATCGTTCAGTTCTAGTCTGGTTAGTACCTGGACGAGAGACCTGGTTATTGATGTTAGGACCTGAGACCAGCAGTGGGTGCTGAAAATTTTTGATGCTATCTACTAAACGCTTTTAGCCACTGACCTCAAACTTTGTCCCGAGTCAAGTTGCTATGCTTTTTCATACTGATACCACAAAAAGATTCTAGGAAATCACTAAGAATGCTGGAAATTTGCCCATTGACTTAGTATGGGATCAAAATGTGTCAAGCTGTAACATGGAGAACTTACCAATCTGAGAAAGACCATGCCGAACAAAATGCAAAAATAGGAAAAGGGTCCCACATCATTTTGAAGATTAAACAAGCTAGAGGTACAGGGGTTGGGTTATGTTGGTCACAGTGGCAAGGCAGAATTGTTAATTTTCTAAGATCTGGGGTTGGTTTATATTAATCATATTGACAAGTGGAAGATTATAGGATGTCACCGATGCTGCCATAGCAACCATCTTTAGTGAACAGTTAACTCTCGCTAATAACAAGATCGGTTGTGTCTTTTTTTAAGCATCAAACTGTTAAAACAGATAACATTTAATTCAAACTTTGAACAGCTTCAAGCTTTGAACTTTTTCAACTTGGTTAGGCTTCATCCATGTTAAGGGTCTGCTTTGTCCAAACTTTATAATTGATGTAGATATAGATCTATAAAGTTAACTCTATTTTAGATACCTTCAAAGGAAAGCTTAATGTAATGTTATTTCCTTCTCAGGTTCTGTCTCAAGCAGACATGCAGGCTATAGGAGGCACTATTACAATGGTAACACAAGAGGGAACCACAATAACAATACCAGCACATGAAGCAATGCTTTCCTCGGGGGGAGCACATTCTGTTACGATGGTGTCAGCAGACGGCTCTGAGGGACAGGTGAGTGACTCTTCTGGTTCCCTACTTGAGGAATCTGTTGCATTGCTAAATAAACATTGCACAACTTTATTTGTACATAAGGTGGCTATTGTGACGCCAGATCTATCTGGATACCAGACAGACGAGAGTGAGCTGGTTCAGGATCAGGAGGTTTCAACAAGTCCACACCCAGTCACTCTGCTGGCTACCTCTAATGGTACACACATAGCAGTCCAGGTATAGAACAAACAAACGTTGTTCTAGAAACTCTCTCACAGCGCTAGAATAGCAAACATTAGGAGGGGCTGCAATGCTTTGATCTATTGTTTACTTGGCCTGTCAATGATTAAACCAGAATTAGAGGTGAAAATCTATATATTTAGTTGGTTATTCTCAAAGGATTTCAAGTTGAAAGTGCGGTGATCTATAATCTGATTATAATCTCTGAATAATGTGTGTGTGTGTGTGTGTGTGTGTGTGTTAACTCGCAATACTCTGGAGCTAATATAAACATTGAAAACTATTCTGCTCACGAAACCCGGAGTTGCCAGTTATTGATCGACCTCCCTATATCGTCTTATCGAGAAAAGGTATACTGAAGATAATTATCAATATCCAATTATCACCCAGCCCTGAAGCAATTTTTTAGTTAAATCGAAACAGCTGCTGGGGTTAAAAGATTCACATATTTTCACATATTTATCAATATTATATTATATTAATAGCACTAGAAGTTTTTTTTATGATGTTGTAACCAATAATGTTCAACTGGCTTTTAAAAAAACAACAAAAACAGTTGAAGTAATCTGTCTTTTTTCAGCCACATTATTGAGTTAACAATCACTTAATAAATGGAATTACAGAACTTTGTTTGGAAGGTTTCATTCGGATAAACATTTCATTAGCTAGTTTGTGCCAGATGTTCTTTTTTTCACTTTTCTTTACTTGCTGATGATAGAAGCAAGTTTAAGAATATTGTTCAATCGTATTGATATGTTTAAACCTTGTTTTCGCTACAGCATCAATTAAAAATACATTACATTTAGTCTTTACAAGCTGTCCAATGTTTGAAAGCATCACAAATAAAAAAAACAAACGTATCGTGTCCCAAAACTTCTATTAGAGACTCGACACTGTGAAGAGAACTGTACTAAAGACTTGATCTTGCAGCTTCAACTGCAACATTTTGGTTAAAAACATTTAACAGTGTGTTTAAGAAGTAACCAAGCATCATTTAGTGGGAAAAAAACAAGATAATTTCTAACAATAGCCAATCAGTTGTAGAAAATGCTCTAATTACATGACTATTGATTGCATCACTAACAGGAAACGAATTGAGCAATCCTGTCTAGTCCATTCAAGCGATGAGTGATGAGTCGTAGAGGGTAGAGTTGGGTTCGATTAGCTGTCCTTTTGAGTGTTTTTGCAGAGGAGAGGGTTGGACAGTTTCCAAAATTGTCTGTTGTAATGAATCTAATGAATTCATTTTCCTCTAACAGCTCAGCGATCATCACTCCCTAGAAGAGGCCATCAGAATAGCATCAAGAATTCAGCAGGGAGAGACCCCCGGCTTGGATGATTGACTCCAGTTATGTGAAGTGAATGAGTGAAAGAGAGAGTGGTAAGAATGAACTGAAGACTCGTTAAGCATCCTGATTTGTTTTTTTTGTTTTTTTTTTTTGCTGGCTAAATAAAGAGGAAATATATTTTTGTGTGCATATGTACATAAGTGTTTTAATAGTAGAGCTTTTTGTATATATTTGATTGATATCATGCTTGTAAAGTGACTATAATTAAAAAGAAACTATTACAACTATTACATTGTGTTGTTTTCTTTTAAGGTTTTTATGTTTAGTTGTTTTGTTACGACTACTAGCACAACTACTTCTAGTAAACATTGTACTGTAGTAGATTTATTATTGACACCTTGTCTGCTTTGGAATAGACCAACATATACGGAGGACCTAGAGCTGGCTGATTTGCCTGTTTTTTTTTGTATACCCCCCAAAAAAGTGGTGTCCTAATTGTGTAAAGGGTGCATGTGTGTACCCTCTAACCCTGTGTCAGACTAATACGCTTACACGCACAGCACATGACGCTCATTTTTTGATATATGCCACAGCTGAAAAATTTTGTTAAAAAAAACTAAGGGCAATTCTGTGATATAAAGGAGGATATGGCAGAAATGGCATCAGATGACACAATTGTCTGAACAAAAGAGCTGAACCTAAAAAAATTAATCCAAATATTTTAAATTAGAGGGTCCCATGCCTAAAAACAAAGTAAGGATATTTTGTTGATTCCCAGGGAGAGAATTCCAGACTTGTGGCAAAATATTTGAAAGTTCTCGACTACCCCTTTGTATGGACCCTTGATTTTGAGCATTTTGGATGGCTTGTAATATGTTGTAATATTTTTCTCTGGTACTAAAGTTTTAGTTTTAGCATTGATTTCATTCATAGCATTTGAATACGTTTTTGAGATCCTTCCTCTATAGATTTTATTACAATACCATTTCATTCAGCAACCCATATTTGTAGGAAACCACTTTTACTTGGGTTTGAGTACATTGTATAAATAAGAAACAGAATTTCAGACTGAGATTATTCTGCAAAAAATCTGATTTTCAGGACCACGTGTGAATGCAACTTTTTTCTCATTCAAACTGTTTAAATCATGAAACAATCTGATAAAGGTCCTAAATGGCAAAACATCTAATTTAGGTCACTATGGCAGACAGTCTGGGCATAGTTTTAGTGCATTTCAAAGCTGCCGAAATGATTTCATTAGATCAATAATTAACGTTTTATGACTATTTTAGCAATAGTTTCCAGCTCCTGGTTTATGTATTAAGGTAGACTTTCTTTTAAGAGTCTTATATTTAAAAGCATTTATTTACTTTTGGCATATAAACAACTACATTTAATATTCACAGTGTACCTTTAGATGTCAAACAATAAAGGAGTATCTTGTCTCCAAGGTTACCTTTTATTAAACTGTAAAATTACCTTTATCCACTGATGCTGGGAAATTATCAAGAAGACAGGGAGTTTTCTATGTCTCTTTCCTCATTCATTTATGAGGAAAACAAAGATAAAGAACAAATTGAAAATGCACCAACAGCCAGTTAATAATTCATCAGGTCTGTTCGTTGTTTTGTTTCACAGATTTCATTATATATGAAATTTTTAAAATTACACGAAAATACATTACATTCTGCTTATATGAGACATTATTTTTGCATCTGAGTTTAAATCTCAGAATCAGCTCGATTATTACCCTCTATTTGTGTTTTAACTTTATAAAGGTTGTGACATTTCTTTGGAAGTTCATTATTCAAGTGTTTTA
The DNA here is from genome assembly GCA_900490495.1 of Danionella dracula. Taxonomy (NCBI): domain Eukaryota; kingdom Metazoa; phylum Chordata; class Actinopteri; order Cypriniformes; family Danionidae; genus Danionella; species Danionella dracula. The sequence continues at coordinate 3,841,266 of UELW01000622.1, forward strand.
ATGCTTAAATTGGTAATACTTAAAACTTCACAAACTGTAAAACTTAGCGTTTTATGAGAACACAATGGTTTTCTTTTAAACCTCTATCATTTTAGGTGTTATTACAGCAGTCCCTTTATTTTCGAATATCGTTAACAGTAAGTGGGATTGATGGGTTAAACAATGCGCTAAAGCACCAGCGCCATAAAGGAGGCGATATTCTGCGAGTAATCTGATCAATTCACAGATCAAACGACTCCATTGTGAAGTTAGAGAAGCCATCGCGCCATGTTGAGGTCAAATCCTGTGTGCGGATCAGGGGCGGGGCTAGCTGACGTAGCATCTTTTGAGCCTCCTTTCTTTTAAACTTTGGGAAACAGCTCTCATTGGTTCGTTGCGCATCAAGTGATCAACGGTCGCGGGAAGACTTTGACCACGCTTGTTGGTGGGAGGAGTAGCTCGTCATTCAAACCCGTTTTGTAAACATTATTAGCTTAAACGATGCTATTTTGGACGTTTGACACTTTCGTCGAGGTTTTCGGAGTAACTTGGCTATTTAATATCGCGGTTTTGTCAGTTAAGAATTTGTTTTATTTAGTTCGCTTGGACATAAGTTAGGAGGAAGTTTGTGGAGCAGCCATTTTTTCCTCATCACGCGAGACTCTGCGACGGACTCAAATTGCACAATTTCAAAGTCGGGATCAGTTTCTGAACTGAACTTGTTTGGACTTGTCACGGAGTTATATCATCAAGAGAGAGGATATACTTTTTCTGTATAACCAATTGACTTTTTAATTTGGGGATCGGTCTTGTTTGCGCGTCGTACGGTTAACGTTTCGTATTTAATAACTTATGTTTTTCTGACTTTAACCGTTTCCCCGAAGTTGCCATTTTATTGGTATTTAAACGGCAGCATCGTTTTCGGTACTGTGCGCTTTATTGTTTCAACTTTAAATCTCGTAACTTGACTTCAATTAAGATGAGTTTTGGTGTACGGAGGCACGGCAAGTCTCCGAACCCCAAACCCGTTCGACAGAAGCTGCAGTTTGCAGCTAGTGATGGGGAAGAGGACAGCACCGAGGATGCGAACAACAGCACCGGGGCTGAGTCCGGCTTCACGGAGCTAGACTCCCCGGTGCCTGTGCGACGCTGCCGGGGGAAGAGGCACGACGAGCTGGGCAATAGCAGCCCTTTCAGCCGAACCAGAGACGAGGACGAGTCCTGGGACGAGGAGGGCTTCGGCTCCCCCTCTCGAGTGAAGCCTCCGTTTTACATGAAGAGCTCCCCGTCTCCTCGGAAGAGCCCCCCAGCTTATGACAGTTCACCCGAGAGGGGATACGTCCATGAGGACATGGAGGGCTCCAGCTCCCCTATTCCGGACTGCCCTGACACACCACCCCATAAAACCTTCAGGAAACTCCGTCTGTTTGATACCCCGCACACCCCAAAGGTTGGTTATGAAAAAAAACGTTTATCCGTTGACTTTTGAACATTTGAGTTTCTGCAACTGTTGGTTTTTGAAACTTAAAATAACAAACTTTTGTCTGAGCGTGAGTTCACCTAGTGACCCAAATATTGAGTTGTAACTGTAAGTTACGTAACAGCTGCAGACAATCAGTGTGTTGATACCAGGACTTTGTTACATCATACGAAAGGCATTCTAACGTGTGAGTTTCGTGTTTGGAACATGACAATGGGTATTAAATTAGCATTTTTGTTGAATCCACAGAGCCTATTGTCGAGGGCCAGGACGATGGAATCGACTAGTCGGAGAGTCACCCTGTTCAAAAACCCAGATTCCACGAGTAAAGCCTGTCTGGACGCCAAACGAAACCAGACACCCCGAGTAAACATCAACCCCTTCACCCCGGACTCCATTCTGGTGCAATCAACGACACTGCAGAGGAACAACAGAAAACGTTCGCACTGGAATGAGTAAGTTGGCTCATTGAATGCTCTTCCATGCACATCATTGGGAGCTACTGTTCAATTGCAGGTTACAAAAATCTCGTTAAATCCCTTAACTAATTCTGTTCTTTAACAAAAGTTGGCGAGTGAACAGCCCTTCCTGTTCGATTACTAGACGTGCCATGTGCTTAGTCATGCCCTCTGCTGCCCCTAGAGGCTCACACCTGTAGCTGCTCTCTAACTGTTTTCATGTCTCTTCAGCTCCTGTGGCGAGGACATGGAGGCAAGTGATGCTGAGGGCGAAGATGAGCTCATTCCACCATCAAAGGTAAAGCATTCGTTTTTTGTTTATTTCTTTAACTTAGAGGCCCAGAAACTTGTTCAAATGTACAATGTGTATGTCATGGCCCATTTAAATAATTTATAATAAAAATTAAACCCCTCTAGACTGTCACTGCACCCTTAGTTACATTTAAAAGACAACATTGTGAATAATTGCTTTAAATCACCTCAAATGGTTGTGCTCCACAAAAAAAGTTGTGTACCCTGTGTCATGCTTCTGCCACGTCATCTGTATATGATTTGTTTATGTAAAGGTAGACAAAGCTCACGGTTCAGTACACGCCACTGGCTTTACCCAAGGTTTTCAGTTCTGTTATGATGGCATAGCAAATTTGTATTTTTTTAATCCTTTTTAGAGTTCACATTAACGGATAAAAAATAATGTTTGATAGAATTCACTTCATTTTTCTAAATCAAACATCAAAACTCATCTTCAAAAATGAATACTTTGAATAAGTAAGGGATATGCAATGGCTAAGCGATTTTTATTTATTTATTTTTTTAAACCATGGTATTCGCCTCCGGGAAGTGATTTGCCAACACTGGCAACACAAGTTATTATTGATTTTTGAGCTGCAATAAATGAGTGGAAGCTGAAGGTTTTACTGTCAATCTTGTTCTTACTACGGAGAAAAAGATGTGCGTCTGCACTTTAATGCAGTGATGTCTTAACATTTGACTGGAGTATGCTGTTAATACCATTATATTTGGACAACATTAAAATATTAAAGATGACAAGATGAACATTTCGGTGATCAAATCTGAAATCTGGGACAAACATGCAATACCTGAACGCTGTTCTGATGGTTTGTTTTTATCAGAGAGACATTATTAAATGTTAACTCTATCATAATATAAGTAACGTTAGCTATGAAGCTAATGTAAACACTTGTAAAGCGATCACTCTCGGAGCAAGTTAAAACTTGACCACAATCTCTTCAGAGTAAGATATTTGCATGAATGAAAACAGGCGAAGGCAAATGTGAAGCTCCTTGTATCCTTTTAATATGGAAATATACAAAATAAGTGTAAAGTAACCACACCACTTCATGTTCTTCGTTAGCTTGTGTTCTCTCAGTTCGCTCCGCTTTTCATCTGCAGCTGCTTCAATCAAGTCTCTTGGTTTTTGTCCAGCAGAGCTTCTCAAATTTGATTGATGTAAAAATGTTTTACCGTTCAACCTAAATAATATAGTCACTAAAACAATCCAGGTTGAGCAAGTCTGGCATAAATGATAATATAAATAACAATATAAAGGAAACTTGGCAAGTACTGCAGTGGAGTGTTTAGTTTGTTCTAGTGCAACAGAACTTATTTAGACCCTCTTCCCCAAAACCCTGAGAACAAACTATCTCCAGTAAAACAATCTCCATGTTGTTCTGTCACTTTTGGAAAACTACAACAAATAGTAGACCAACAGACCATTGTGTGCTATTGTATTTATAGTTTTTATGTCGATAAATGAGCCTGTCTGAAATTATCTCTGTACTAGACATATTTAGTGGAATTGTATAGTGAGGCTCTTTTATGTCAAGCTCTTTTATGAGGTGTCAAACCATGTCACAGATGTCTGAAAATGTTCGCTAATCTTTCCTACTGTAAGTCTGCCAAATGCATAAATGTAAATGCATATCTATGACTGATTCACAGGATGTCTGTTGTTTTTTTGCTGTTTGTGATTCTCTCGACTTTGCATGACTGCACAGATGTGCGTTTGTGTTTGATGAGTTGTGTTTTACATAAATACATTTTGTTTACATTTTTTTTTACCATCTTTGTCGTATTCGAAAACAAAGCTGGAGTCCCCAAAGATTTAAAAGTCAAGGGTGCTTTGTCTTATCGCTGATCCTCTGCTGGGCATGAGTGAAACAAAAGAAGCTTTCCACTCTAAATTTATGTTTGCTTAATGGATATTTACACAAGGGAGCATTTTAGCCATTATTGTTATCAAACAGCGAGTAAAGCAATTTCAGTCGTTTACAAAAGAACCAACCATTGATCATGTGCAGTGCGTTGGAATTCAGAAATGTATTCATTGAAAAGCAATGCACTGACACACTGCATGTCGTATAACCGTATAACCCACCATTATAGGACATCCTAATTAATTTTATTCTTATAGAAAAATGATGTGACTAAATAAAACTGTAAGGTGCTATGTTAGTTGACCTACTACCTTTTAATTTATTATCATAAGTTTTGACCATATATTTTAGCCAAATAGCATGTGTCTTATTGTCACTGATCTTACAAAAATCCTCCTACTCTGCTTCCTGTCATTCCACACAGTCCTTCCTCAATCGAGCCAACAACGAACCTATAAATTATCTTAGAAAAAGAAAAACAGTTTATTGAACATTGTCTCATTTTTGTTGCCAAATGTCACAGATTTTTAAAAAAAAACTTTTCGTGTTTGTTCTCTCCGTTCTCTCACAGAGGATCACAATGATGGAAAATAACATGATGTCAAGATATGCCTCTGAATTCCATGAATTGGAGAAAATTGGCTCAGGAGAGTTTGGCTCAGTTTTCAAGTGTGTCAAAAGATTAGACGGCTGTATTTATGCCATCAAACGCTCCAAAAAGCCTCTAGCTGGTTCCGTGGACGAGTGAGTTACATCATCACCTCTTTAAATATTTTAACTCTTGTTTTAATGGAAAGCTAAACAACACTGTGTTTTCTCCCAAAAGACAAAATGCACTGCGTGAAGTATATGCACATGCAGTTCTCGGACAGCACCCCCATGTGGTGAGATATTACTCTGCCTGGGCAGAAGACGACCACATGTTAATTCAGAACGAGTACTGCAATGGTGGAACCTTGTCTGATGTTATTTCGGAGAACAACAGACGCATACACTTCCTGTCTGAGTTAGAGCTGAAGGATCTGCTGCTGCAAGTCTCTCGGGGACTGAAATACATTCACTCCACAGCACTGGTTCACATGGACATCAAGCCAAGTACGAATTATTGAATTAAGAAAACCTGCAACATTTTGTCAGTTGTGTGCTCATACAAGGTTTATCTTGTAATCAACAGGTAATATATTCATTTCACGCAAAGCTGCTGCAAGTGAAGAGGAATTTGAAGATGAAGAAGATGGACCCACCTCAAGAGTGGTCTATAAAATTGGTATGAATCTCATTTTATTCTCAACCATGATTTTAACTTATGATTATTAGACTGAATCAGCATGTCATTACCACTATTATAGGAAAGTTTATAGGACAAAGAGGAAAATTTGTTGACCTAATTGTCAACCCGAGTAACATATGACAACGCCTTGCGGTGATGAAATTTAAACAACTATTGTTAGAAAAACACCCCCAAATTGCATTAATGTGAAAAAGGCTTAAAAGAACACATTAAAACCTATTATCACTTTTTTTATTCAGGTGATCTTGGTCATGTTACTACAGTTATCAACCCACAAGTGGAAGAAGGTGACAGCAGATACCTGGCCAATGAAGTTCTCCAAGAGGTAATCATTTACTCACCAAACTCTTGAGTCTCTCTATTTGAAGAACTAGGGATTTAACAGTTTTTCATCACTGGGGAAGACAGTGGAACTCCATACGATGTGTTTTTCTCACAAAGGTGAAAGATCTGTTATGTGCCTGTGACCAAAAAAAGAATTGAAACAGAGCTAGTTTTGATCAGGGTTTCCACTGGGTCTTAAAAGGTCAAAATATTTGCCATTAAAAATTCTTAAATTGTTTAAGACCTAGAGTAGTGATTTTCTCACATCTGATTTGTGTTTTTTGTTGTTGTTTGGGGTTGTCAGAGATTGAGAAAATGTTCCTAAATATTAGAAAAATATGAAAAAATTATTGTTAGGGGTGCCATAGTGTGAGAAACGCATCGTTTATTAGGCAAACATGTTTTGTATGTCTTTTTAATGTTATGATATTGGTCTTAAATTGTATTCTTATTAGGCTTAAAAGACTTTCATTTGATCTAATAAACCTGCAGAAACCCTGTTCCTCATACTTCATCATTGCAGACAGATGTTGATCAATAAATTTAAGCATATAATGGAAAATAAATATTTAAACTATAACAAAGTGTATCTCGTCAACATACTAGCTTTCTACGGGGATGTTGAAATACAATTGTTAATGCTAGATAAAAAACAAAACCCACCCCCTACCCCCCATCTTTACAAAAATTGGAACCACGAAGAAATCCTTGCAGTGGCAAATTAACCGATAAGGCTTAGTTTGTTTTTAAACTAACCTGTATTAAACTGGATTGAAAAATGCATCTTGTATTAGAGAAGATATGTACCTGTATAGCCATAAAATAACCAATGATGCTTCCTTGACTATGAACTAAAAAGCAAACTAAAAGTAAAATTGGAGCACGTAATAACCTCTTCACTGCACATATTTAATTACCTGGTCTTTTTTTCACAAGTGTTGTCGTTGGTTGTCATACTATGGCATTGCCACTTTTGCCAATTATTTGGGGGGCATTGACTGAAGTATTCTTAAGAGCTTTATTGAAAGCTGAACATATTCCTACAGGACTACAGTAACTTGAAGAAGGCAGACATATTTGCTCTTGCTCTGACTGTTGTCAGCGCATCTGGAGCAGAGCCCCTTCCCACCAACGGTGAAAAGTGGCACAAAATCCGCCAGGGTCTTCTTCCCCACATCCCACAAGTTCTTTCTCAGGACTTTTTAATGTTGTTAAAGGTAAGGTTTCTACTTTAAATCATATTTACCTACCTTTTCCCCAGAAAAACCTTAGATCATCTCTTTATTTTCCTGGCAGCTTATGATCCATCCGGACTCAACAAGACGACCTTCGACCTCTGAACTGGTCAGGCATCCCGTTCTTCTGACCGCGTCCAGAATGAGTGCTGACCAGCTTCGTGTGGAGTTGAATGCTGAGAAGTTCAAGAATGCTCTTCTGCAGAAGTACGTGATCAAATGTTTTTTTAGGAAGTAAAACCCTGTGCAAAACACCTCTAAACGTTGCTAGCTACGTTTACTCTCAATATACGAGTAAAACTCTTTTCTTTAACACATACAACTTACCATATTATCTGTATGAAGCTCCTGGAGTTTAATCAATGAGGATATTTGACTGCCAATCTCTTGCAGGCCAAACTACTTGAAGAATTTTTTTTCTAACATTTCTTATTTCCGAGTGATCCCATTAGGGGTGTAAGCTCACATTGCACCTTGGTTTTTAAATCGCAGGCTACTGTTTTCTTTTATTTTCATTTACTTAGATCTTGTGAGCAGACAAAATCTGTCTATTTTTCTTAGCTGCTATTATGGATAAAAGAAATCATTGTTTTGGTGCGCAAAACGTCTCCAAGTTTAAGAAATGTTTAGTTTGAGTTTAAACCTGAAAGCTCTCCGTATGTAGTTATAGCTTTTAAAATCAAAATTTGTTGAAACTAGGGTTGGGTATCGTTTGGGGTTTTTCCAATACCGGTGCCAAACCAATACTTTTAAAACCATACCAGTGGCAAAACTAACAAATTATTATATATATATATATATATATATATATATATATATATATATATATATATATATTATAATTATTATATATTTACTACAATATCCTGAACTAATACTTTACAAAACAGCAAGATTATGGTCCATGACTCAAGTTCTGTTTCGGTCTGGTTCAAACTGGTTCAGGAGGTACTTATACTGTATTGGAACTGAGTTTCGGTATCCAACCCTAGTTGAAACTGCTGTCCATGTTCGAGGTGCGTGCAAAGAATATGGCCAGTTCATGAGTTGCTCACCTGAGCCTCGTCTGTTCATCTAGCAGTCTCATAAATGTCTGTAGATTACGTGTTCCCCCTATCATTTCTTGCCAGGTAACTTTAACACGCTTTGGATCATCCTTGCAGTTATTAAAAAAAAAAATAATAAATAGTATTATGTTGTTTTGAAAGTCAAAGTCGCTGGCTGGTGGAACAAACTCCCTGATCCAGCCAGGAAAGCAGCAACACTAACAGCTTTCAAAAAGCAACTGAAAACTCTTCTCTTCAGGGAACACCTACTATAAAAAAACTTTTTCCTCCTCTGTCTTTATTTTCTTCCTACTATGGTTAATTGATCAGTCGATACAACTTCTATTATGAGAAGCTGAGATAGACTCGACTGTGTAACAAATCGCATATTGTCTCTACCTTTCTGTAAGTACAAAAGCATCTTCCGAATGCATAAATGTAAATATAAATTGTGTTTGGAAGCTGGGCCTAAAGTGAAAGGGACAGCTGGAAATTGCAGCAAAAGTTGTCCTATCCATGTGTAAGCCAATCAAATAGCATGAACAATCACAAACTTTTCCTTATCTCAGCAAGTAGCTCAGATTCGAGCTCTTAGACTTTGCACAAATAATTTGGGAGCTGTAGTGAAATTAAGACTATAATTAATGTGAGAAGAGGATGTTGCTAGACTCCCAAAACCAAACTTTGCATGTTGTATACAAAAATTGTATCTTTCTATTGACTTAAAATGTTAGTCACACGCGCTTCTTTGAAACATCCTCACCTGGTGTAAACACGCATACAGTTTTCTTTTAGGATTTATTGTGCAGTTATTTCAGGGCATGATGGTGATAATTTGGTGATCATAATTTAATGTGTAAATGATTGTTGTTTGTGTTTCTCAGGGAGCTAAAGAAAGCCCAGATGGCAAAAGCAGCAGCAGAAGAGAGGGTTTTAACCACAGACCGTGTCCTCACCCGCTCAACAATCCAATCAAGCACCAGAGCTGCACGATTAATTGGGAAGAAGATGAATCGCTCCGTGAGCCTCACCATTTACTGAACTCATTTTCCAAAGGAGGTTCTGTAGACTCTCGTGTTTTATAACGTAGTGGCTGTTCTGTGACTGAAACTGCTGATACACTTTGGTACAAGTACCACAGTCTTTTATGAAGCTTTTGGGTTTTTCTGTGTTGTATTTGCAGAGAACACAACACAGATCTTCCTTCTGAAATTCTTTGACCGAATTGCTTGGAAATGGACATCGTTAGTAAAGTTCTGCCCTTATAATCTTTGCCTTAAGGATCGGAACGGTCTCCCTGCACTTGCTTTCTCAAAGGTGCACTGTTGCTCTTAACTTAATGGGAGATATACGCCCCTTATGAGCCCAGATATGTGAATGTACCAGATCAAAGATTTGTGCACCTTACTGCCTGTAAAAAAAAAAAGTAAAAATGCCTGTTGGGCCATGGAAACTGGGGCTTGAGTTAGATTGCCATTAAAATGAGCACTTTGGAGGCACCACAGAAAGCCTGCTGCTATTCGTGTTCGTCTATCCTCGTATCCAGTTAGGGTTGGAAGATTCTACTTTCTCTTAAAGCTTTTAAATAATTTTAACCATCGAAACTGGTGATTAATCATTTTACCATTCGGTGTGTTTTCTCCAGTGTATATTTTTGTTGTGTAGATTATTTCCGCTGACCTTGTATTAAAATGTAAAGCAAACAAAAAGATATGCTTTAAACTGGAAAAAATGATTTAACTGAACATATGCCATTCAAATCTCCAACCCTGTTTGTAGCATTAAACCGTCGTTTGTCCTATTCATTCGATGTGTGTAGTTAATAATGTATCATTGACTTCAGTGTTGCTTGATAGGGTACTGTTTAGGTTGTTTTTGTCTTGTTTAACCTCATCACTTCATTTTTGTCTGTAAATATGTTCATTTTAATAAACATCTTTTACTCTAATGCTTTTTTTTTTTTTTGCTTTGTGTCAGATTGGTATTTCTCCATAACGGAAGAGGTTGTTTACTTACTCCATTCATGTGAGATGTAGCTTAATTAAAGAATTGTTCTATTTAAGATATTTTGTCAGGAAACTGACAAGTTGTATTTCTCACTCCATATATCACAAAGTCTCCTTGGGTAAAGAAAAGAACAATTGGAAATGTTCTGGCTTGAGACTTAACTGGACAAAACCCTAGTCTCAATTGTGATGTCATAGAAGATAAGAAGTTATGTTCAGTGTGTTTAGGAAGAGCAGTAATTCATTTCCCACATGTCTGGATACCTTCACACACCTTTAATGCCATCAAAGCCTGATTCAGCGAACATGGTTTTACTGTGATAACTTTATTAGTTACCTGACTCCTGTGTCCTAATGATGCAGATGAGCTGAGGGTTGCGTTCTAAGTATTGACAAAGGCCCATTGCATGACAAGCTCATTGATGCAAAAAGGTAGGTCAGTTGTTGAACTAATCGAAAGAAACAAACTTTTTTATATGAATAATTCTGTTTAATCATAGTCTCACTGTTGATCTTATGTACCTGATAATTTTGCGACTGAATTAAGTTTCACACTCAACATTTTTAAACAAATGCTTGAAATATTTTACTCTATCATGGGTTCACTCACTCAAATGAGTTGTAAAGTTAAAAAAAAATTGCAATAGAATAAAATAATTTATTATGTTTCAAACTAACATCATGTTAACTAAATAGTTAATCATTTAGAGAGAACCTTCTGCCAGTTCTACGAACATAAAAATGTACAATGGAATGTTTTAAAGTAACTTTCCCAGACATTTCTATTGTTAGTTATAAAGAAGTGGAGAGAACGTTCCTGGAGTGTTTTTATAACCTAACCAGAACGCTATATGAGCGTTCAAAAACGTAGACAATGCAAAGTTTTTAAAAAACGTTTCAAAGTAACCTTACCATAACGTTATATTATGTTATAAGAAGGTGACGAGACAGTTCTGAAAAGGGTGCGTTCTATAAACTAAATTGTACGTTCAAGAAACATTTAATAAAGCATTTAAAAGACTTTTCAACAAACGCACAACATTCCAGAACGTTGGCTGACTTTAAAAAAAATATGTTCACCCTTAAATGCTGTATAGCAGCTATGCATTCAGGTTAACGTGATAAGAAAAAAAAATAGCACTAGTAGATTATAATTGTGAAACTTCACGTCCCCCGCATCACGATGTTATTTTCGGCCTGGGCCAGCATTGAAGCCCCGCTTCCCATCGCTGAGTGGTGCTCGAGCCGCTGAGAAGCGTGCTGCTCTCGGCAGGTCACGTGAGCGGGGGCCGCACTGCTGTGAAGGCTCCTGAGGAGACCGCTCTGAACAATCTCTGGCAGCTAGCCGCGACGCTCCAACTCCAGCTCAAGCTCCAGCTCCAGCTTCAGCTTCAGCTCCAGCTTCAGCTCCAGCTCCAGCTCCAGCTTCATCTCCAGCTCCAGCTTCATCTCCAGCTCCAGCTTCAGCTTCAGCTCCGAACATGGGACTAAGGGACGAACTTCTTAAGGCGATATGGCACGCGTTTACAGCCCTGGATGTGGATAAAAGCGGCAAAGTGTCAAAATCTCAGCTGAAGGTTTGTCTGTTGCTCTTGAAGCGCTCTTTTAAATCAAAGCAGTGGAGTGAGAAAGAGTTTTCTTCAGCAAATTCTCAGAGTTTGAGGACGCGTGAATTAATGTCAGCGCTCTGAGAGGAAACGTCACTCTTACACGACTGTTTGTTCGAAAGTTTAACCCGGTTAAAGTAAGTTTCGCTGTCCTTTAGACCCTTAAAAGTACTATTAGAGCTTACTATTAGAGACATAGATAAAAAAAAATCTGGATCAATGTGACTAATTTTGAAGATAATCTAGATTAAAATGCCTCATTGGAGTTCTGCCAAATGCTTTCAGAATATGTAATATAAAAACGACTTGCTATTTTAAAGAGTTAAGTACGAGTGTATAAGCAATTTATACGTTTTAGGTGTATTCTCACACAAAAAAAAAAAATTCTCACAATGAAAGCAAGTTGATTTAAAGACAAGGATGTGGATTGTAAATATATTAAGTTGGTGCAGGAAGTTTCATCACACACAGGACTCCAAAAAGATGCGAATGGACGACACTCTCCTCATCCTCAAAATTCAGAAACAAAAAGTAATTTTGATCCCAAAGCACTTTAGGCATTTACTGTTCATAACGTTTTTTAATTATATCCATACTCTGTTGAGAACATTACATATCAAATGTAAAGGGATCCACAATTTTCTATGCTTATTTAATAATAATGTAACATTAGCAATTTTATTTAAAAATGTTATGGGCAAAAATATTCACAATATTTACAACAATGCCCATGATTTTTTTATTAATTATAAAACTATTAAGTATGTTGATGCTTTAAACGAAGCCATAAACATTGTTAAACAAGAAATGTATTTAGAATTGCACTATACACAAATTAGCATTAAGAAAAGCTATTTGTATCAACTTTGAAGGGTTGATGCTGCTTCTTCTTTCTCCTAGCCCTCACACGAGTAGTGAAGCAAAGCAGTGGTTGTTTGATTAGAACCAGTTTCAGTTGTTCGCTTTCCCCTCACCTTCACAAGGGGTTTAAGTCATATACGCCTACGCAAGTTATTGAGGAGGCTGTTAGGTACAAAATCGAGATCTAGAATTGTATCCTCTCAGCTATATATTTGATTAAAATGAAGGCAAAATTCACTTCTTTTCCGACCGCTGCTCGTTTTCCTTACCTTTTTTCACCTCGTCTGTTCCTGCACTTGCTCGACTTTTCCTCTCGCGTTTCTGATTCAAACTTCGCGCAATGACCTGATTACCCACAATCCAATGCGCTCTGGCGGAAGGATTTTTCTCTTGGACCCAAACAAACGATACAATTTCTAAAGAAGAAATACAAAAATAAATAATAGGAATATAGAGAGTGTTTTATTTATTATTTGAATCTTTTATAATGAAGAAATGGGAAAGAAGGAGTTCAGTTCTCGCACACGTCGTGCGTAATGACGTGTTCACAACTATTTCCGTTACATGACGTTTTTGTGCGTCCCAGATCGTGCGCACTCTCGTCTCACATAAATAAAAAGTATGTACATTTTCTTCTAAAAATGAGTGTTTACTTTAAGGGTGCAGTGGAAGTGTTTAGATTGGAACGCAGCAATTCTGTTCATAATGCTGATAATGGCCCACCACTAATTTATATTCTTGTATTTGAACCAGAAATGAGCTGGTCCATTTTAAATCAATTGTCTCATAATTTAGAGCGGCAACCGAAAGTAGTGGAATATCTAAATTGTGTATGGATACTGTTCAAGATGACAAATCAGTAGTTCTCACAAAATTGGGATCTCAAAACATCAACATATGTAATCAATGTTTGTTATTATTTTTACATAGTCTTAAATGAGAAAATATTTAACATTTCAACATAACAATAGAGAATGTGTGTAGTTCAGTTAGTTAACATGTTAACGTTGCATTCCAGAATGACATCATATTTAATTTCCTTGATATATTATTTATACTTCACACAGTTGAATTCTTTGTGTTCAATATTTTTATTCTAAATGTGCATTAGTTGTTATTTAACTCATGTAAAAGTAACACAAAAATAAAAAAACAAAGATATAACATAATTATATTTTTTCTTGATGTAATGGCAAGAAGATATATGTAATTTAAAGCAACTTCCTTCATCTCTTCTGAGAGGCGTCCCTTAATCTTTGAACCAAAAGGTGGAAACCTTAGCTTTATGCTCAGACCCAGCCACAGGTGAAACGTTTTCCCCTTGTTTAAGAGTTTAGGCCAATTTCAAGAACAAGAAATGCATCAGTTAAATTTTGCAACCAAATCTTTGTTAATAACAACGCTGAAACATCACACTTGTGAAAGATGTTTACAAAAAGCTAACAGGGAAGTTCTTGTAACAGTCGCTAACATTCTTTAAGTTTAAAGATTGTCTAAACGTTATATAACGTCATAACGTTTCCAAAAGATTGTTCTAGTAACACTGTAATAATGTTAAACTAAATACATTATCTAAATAACATTCTCAGAACATTACTAGAATGTTTTTTGGGAGGGATGAATGTTCTACAAACGTTTTAATAACCTCGAGAGAACGTTCACAGACAAACTAACATTTTTACATTAGCGGTAATGTTCCCAGAATGTTTTTGTTAGCTGGGTAGTGGGTAGATAAGCTTCAATCCTCTCCCTAATCTACTCTCAAGGAAGTCATGCCTGCCTTGCTAGAAAAAAATAATATTTTGATTAAACTACAGTAGCGATACCCAGTATTATTTTTACTATGTTTAAATGGTGGGACCTTTTTTTCTGGAGGTGTAATTCTGTCAAATTTAGTTAGCTCTGTTCAAATTAGAATTGAGCTCAAATTAACCGTTGTTGACTAGATTAAAACAAGGATATTCAGACAATTGTTGTGACAATATTTATGTAATATTTTTGTGGAACTTTTAGATTTGCAATTGTACGTCGAGTATATTTATTTTTACAGTGCTGATATTCTTAGCTTTGCTGACTAAAGGGATAAAACTGGAATTTTGCTTCATTTCCAACGATGGGGCTTTAACTGATATTTTTAAGTTCAGTTTCAGTTTTAACTTTGAAATAGTTGTGTACATCAATAAGTATATTTTTAGTGGTTTACATATCTTTTGATCAGTTATCATTTTTATTTAACATCAAAATAAATATATTATTTTGTCATAAGTTGAATGAATCATTAAATTCCTAGTGAAAATTGTTACATCATGTGTGCTGAGTTGTTAAAATTCATGGGTTCTATGTATAGGTGCTCTCCCATAACCTATGCACAGTGATGAAGATCCCCCATGATCCCATCGCTCTTGAGGAACACTTCAGAGACGATGACGAAGGGCCTGTTTCCAATCAGGGATACATGCCCTATCTGAACAGGTTCATTCTCGACAAGGTGAGGGTTTTTCCATTGTCCAGATGTTAACTGTACATGATGGAAGAAACATTTAGGGTAAAAACTGAGGCTTTTGTGATACTTTGCACTGCTTTATTTCCATGTATAATGCTTTGCAAATAATCAAAGACTGCCATTTTGAGGCCACATGCCAACATCTGTGAAAAAAATGAATAATAATACAAAACAACTGCTTGTTTTTTTTTTTTTTCAAATATTCTCAAAGCTTCAAAAATATCTTGTCATGATGCCAAGGGGCTAAACATTCAAGACAAAGTAAAGGTATAGTTAAATGTTATGTTAACATCAAATAGACTACATAAATAGTGTGTACAGTACATAAATATTAAAAAAAGGGTGAGCGAGGGACAAAAAATGGCAGCGAGCAAAGAGCAACAAGTGAGAAGAAAATTAAGGTTTCCATCAGATTAAATTAATTCTGGAGCTTTAATAAATGTACAGTAAACAGCAGAAGACCATGGTGAACAGATTTTAATTCACATTGCTCAGTCTTGCTTCTTCATAACTGTCACTGGGTACAGTTGAATTTGTAGCGAGTAGTCCAGGTATCTCCTTCTCTTCAGGCATTCTTTGTGTTTAACTGGGCACGCACAATTTCACAGCGCACCAAGATGCAGTTGTCTGTCTTAAGTAAACTTAAATTTATTGACTAAACTCTTCAGCGTAGAGTAAATAATGACTTAACCTTTCCAGATGTTTTGCTTTGCTTGAGGTCGTGTGGTAAACACACTTTTGGAATCTCATGGCAGATGTTTGCCAATTTTCTCCGGTCACACTTGATCCTCGAATTGTTTAGTGCGACCCAATGGTCAATCAACCCTTCTGGAGCAGAGCCTCCTTTCCCCTTTCTCTCTCAACCAACTTAACTCGTGAGCATTGTGTTACAACATGTCATGGTGCTTTACTCATGTTTTTAAAAACTGTTTTTAACTTGTGAGGGAGTACTTGTGCAGCATAGTATGTATAATTCTCTCATTTTCATTTGATTTCAGTGAAATAACCAATAATGAAACAAGACAGTTAGATCTCTTATGGTATAGGAATAATAAGTTAGACAATTTTAAGCTCTCTTTAAAAAAAAACACTGTTATTTCATCCAATTTATGCTTGTTTTTTCTCTCTTTATAAACCATCAGATTGGTCAGTGTCTCTGACAATCAAAAGCAAAAATCCTCTTCTAGCCCTTCAACACGATGGGTCAATTCTAGTCTCGCACAGATAGAGCTTCAGGGAAGGTCTGGTGTGTTTGGAAGCTTTCTTTTGGAATGCCATGTTATTTCACATAGCGTCATGTTTTGGGGTGAGGAGATGTCAACTAAAGAACTGACTCACATGCAACAAGTTAATCATGAAATTATCAATCAAAAATTAATCAAAAATGTCACTGGCAGCCAGTGTAGAGACCTGAGAACTGGGGTTATGTGCTCAGACTTTCTAGTTCTACTCAGAATCCATGCAACTGCATTCGGAACAAGGTGAAGTTGCCTAGTGGTCTTTTTTGGTAGACCAGTAAGAAGACCATTACAATAATCCAGCCTGCTGCTGATAAAAGCATAGACTAATTTCTCGAAATCCTGACTGGAGATAAAACATCTAATCCTTGCAATTTTTCTGAGATGATAATAAGCAGATTTAGTTATTGTTCTTATGTGACTGGTGAAGCTCAGATCAGAATCCAGAATCACTCTGAGGTTCTTCACCTGGGGCCTGATGTATAAACGTTGCGTACGCACAAAATGGGCATAGAAATATGCGTACGCATTTTTCCATGCACATATCGGGATTTATAAAAAAAAAAACTTGGCGTAAATAAGTGCGCACCGTACGGATGCTCTTGACCGTGCGTACGCACTCTTTTAGAAGAGTATGTGTTTTGGCGACACCAACTGTCCTACATAGCAATAGCTATTTAAAATGAAAAACTTATAAATTATCCTATTACATCACCCAATAAATCAAATTGTATCAACCTGAATTATCATTATTAGCATTCTTAACCAGGTGCAAATACTTAGAATTTACTCATTTGTTTTAATGAATGGGCTATAAAAAGGTATGTGCGTATATAACTTATCATCATAATGGATGCTCTAGCGCTGTTAGAAGACCTTGCTAATGACGCTCTACGGAGGGAGCGTGTTTTCAGAGACGTGAAGATTTCCTTGCTCATGATGATGATTGGCTCATGAGCCGATTTCGATTTCCAAGAGCCATCCTCTTGGAATTGTGTTCTGAATTACGGCCAGTATTGGAAAGACCCTCGCGGAGAAACCATGTTTGTTCCTGTGCAAGTATTGACCACATTAGGCCACTTGGCCACTGGTACTTTCCAGCGAGAGTTGGCAGAGCGATCGGGTATGTCGCAGTCATCCCTGAGCCGTGTCATGCCATATGTATGGGATGCCATAGTGGGGGTGGCACCCCGATACATTCGTTTTTCTTACACGCAAGCTGAACAGGCCAACATTAAAATGCAATTTGCAGCAATCGCCGGTTTTCCCAATGTAATCGGTGCTGTTGACTGCACTCATGTTGCAATAAAGGCACCATCTGAGAATGAATTCGCTTTTGTTAACTGAATTATTGGTGGTATTAATATGCAGGGAGATCATACATATTCAAAATGGGCAGTCTTAACCTCCAAATATGGTTATTTCGGGAGGAGATTGGGGTAAGCAATACGCACGTGCATCTGCACACAATATTCAGATAATTTTGATTTAGAAAGCGAACCTTGCGCAGTTTCTGACGTACGTACGGTTTTATGAATCTGAAAACTTTTGTGCGTACGCAAATTCTGCCTTTTGTGCTTACGCACACTTTAAGGATTACATCTACGCAAAGTTTTATACATGAGGCCCCTGATGTTTAGTTGAACGTTCACCTTTAGAAACTGGGCTTTGTTCACAAATATAATGACTAATTTAATTTTCTCTTTATTTAATCTAAGAAAGTTTGTGTCCATCCAGCTTTTAATCTCATCAAGGCATTTACAGAGAGAGTTTACGGGGCTAGAGATTTAAAGAAAGGGATAAGTAGATCTGAGTATCATCAGCAGAACTATGATAGGAAGTCTGGTATCTTCTCATTATTTGACCCAGCAGTAGCATGTACAGGCTGGAAAAAAAGGGGTGCAAATATTGAGACTTGGAGGACCCCACATGAAACTGGTGTCTAGTTTGACATGTAATCACCTATAATCACATAGAAGCCTCTCCCTTTTAAGTATGACCTGAAACATTCTAGCTGTCCCTGAAAGACCAACACATTCTCAAGCCTTTCAACAAAATGCTGTGATCAAAATGTTGAAAGCTGTGCTCAGGTCAAGAAGAATCAGCACAGCACAGTCACCTTTCCTGAATCTATATTTGAGCGTATATCGTTTGTTATCTTTAGTAGAGCAGTCTCTGTGCTGTGATGAGCTCAGACACCAAATTGAAAAGTATCCATATGCTCATTTAAGCTCAAGAATTAATTAAGCTGATTTAGTATAACCTTTTCAATTTTTTAAATAAAAGTGAAAGTTGAGATCAGCCTGTAGTTGTTCAGGACAATGTTGTTCTTTTTCAGGAGTTGTTTTACTACTGCAATCTTTAGAGCCTTTGGAAAGGTACCTGAGTGAAGAGAGGTCTCCACCTTAAGGAGAACTGCATCTAGGCATTGAAGCACTGTTTTGACAAAGGCTGTTGGAATAGTGTCTAGACCTGCAAGTTGATGGTTTAAGGCTCTGAACTGTGTTTGCCAGCACTCTTCTATCAATTTAATTGAAGTTACACAAGAGGGCTAGTGACTGAGGTTGCTGATCCCATGGTTACTAGGAGAAGAACTTATCCTATTTTTAAAATTACTGATCTAATATTACTTTTGTGTGTAGTTTAACATGTTCTCTCCATGATCATGTGGGTTGACTCCGTGTGCTTCGGTTTTCCCCACAAGTCCAAAGACATTTAGGTGAATTGGGTAAACACAATTGTTCATATGTCCAATGAGTGATTGTGGATGTTTCCTGGTGGGGGGTTGCATCTAGTAGGGCATACGCTGTGTAAAACACATGCTAATAAGTTGGCAGGCCCCTGAAGGGGCAAGGCCAAGAAGATGAAGAACGTAAAGGTTAGGTTAAGATGATTCTCTGGTAATGAGATGTCAATCACAGGCTGCACCCAGCTAGACACGTGTTTATTCAGGACTATCATTGGTCTGGATTTAACTCTTCTCCATTTCAAGCATGCACACTTACACTTAGTTTTAGGGGTGAAAAATTACAATCGGTGCATCCCTAGTCTCAGGGTCAGATGTCACACCAGCGGAACGCTAGCTAAACCTATGGTTAGAAACAGTTCAAGAATTCTGAATTGATTGGTTAGTCTTATCCAGATTTACAGTAGCAGCGAGTGTCAAATTTATTTTAATTCCTGCAGAAACAACGTGGAGGCGTATAATCGAGAACATCGAATATTTACAGTTTGTATTGTATTGTGTGGTTTTAAAGAACGACTAAACATTGGTTTTGCTAAAGTATGTGAAGGGTCTGAGACAGTTAATGTAGTAACATTTCTGCCCCTTGAAACATGATGCAATGCGAAACATCATGGGGTTGACTTTTATCTCTAACAATTGGTCTTGACCTAAAAAAGCAGCCAAAACCCCCAGACCTTCCCTGTATCCGAACGTGTCCCGATGTGTAAAGGTGCAGTGCAAGTACTTGGATTGGGACATGCCAAGTCTTTACATACTCCAAATCTAGGTTTATTTTATGCAAGCATGCACACATTTTTCTTGTGCAAAAAAAAAACATTCTATATTAAAAGACTTTTGTATGACTCTTTTGATTTTGCTGTTTGAACTGTTACAATGTTCAAAAATAGGTAATTCGTTTACTTCAACAACTAATGTGATGATGAATAGAGCACTTCATTTCTTAAAAATCCATGTTGGTCTGAGACCGATCATATTTCACAGGGGTTTTTTTTGTCAACATTATATATATTCTGATATAGAGCTGAAACATTGATGGTTTCATGGTTAAGTAGCTGGTTAGTAGCTGTTAGCAGCTAAGCTAATATCATGACTCTGTAAGTTACTCCCTTTCATTATTCTCAAGGAGAGATTTGCAACCCCTTTTTAGTTTTGTGCCTTTCCACATTAGCAAAGGAAACACTGGACAAATGTTTGAGACCGACTGTGTAAATCCCATCCATTTTGTCATTAGTCTTTATAATTTAATACAAAGTATTAAGATCCCTGGAGATTGCATACTTTTGTTTCCTTGTTTTTTAATGAAAAAGGTCTATTAACTTTTAGCAAAAAGTGTGATTTAACCTTTCCTATTATTGCGCATGTAATGAGTAACTTCTTATATATACTGCTTTGTTAGAGAGAAAAAAAATATGTAACTCTGTTTTCCAATTGGTTGCTCCTTTATTAGAATTATTCAGTCCTTTTTCTTGTCGTCTTCACCATTTACAGTTTCAGTTATAAAGAAGTTATTCACAAGAGCAATAACATCTACTTTTAAATGTGATGAAGCTCAATCTATAGCGAATGCAAATCAGCAGCTACATCTAATGGAGAACAGAGATTCCACTGGCCATACAAGGCTCCACAAGGCTCCCATTGTGAGTGTCCTGAAGCAAGAAGGCTGCTGTGGTAGTGAGGGATGAAATCTGGGACATGAGCTTGTAAAGACGAGCTACTATTTCAAAACAAACTACACACCAGTTCTAGCAAGATAGAGTTTGAGACGGTGGATTACAATGACGCAGTGCTTTATGGGAGTTGTCTGGTTGCCTTTTGTTTCAAACATTGCTCCACCAGACGAACTATAAATAGTACCAGGCTGTGATGAGGTTCTCACACATTTAGGCTTTTTGTTTCATCTTGATGTAAGAGGTCATAAAAAGTGAATTAATGAGGGCTAAATTATCTCGGTTTTCTTTCGGGGCCCAGATTGAGTCCTCAAAATGTTGAAGTTTGTTTTTATGGAGTTTCAATACAACAGAAAGTCTCAAATTTTTTTGTTCCAATTAGTTTTTAGTTTTGGGGATTTTATCCATGTACGCTAGCTTTGGTTTGATGTTTTCAGTTTTCTGCACTTCTTAGATAGGCTGTGAATCTAAAACTGTGCCCAGAATCCTCCAAACGTATCCATGGGAACTCTAGTTAAGTGCTGAGAGAAAAACGTGTGTTATTTGCAGTGCAGTGTGTGCTTTGAATAGCTTTGGGTCCTTCATAGAACTTGTAAACTACATTCAGGACATTTTGTACATTCTGATCTTCACTTCCAATTTTGTTAATAACACCTATTTTATTTTATTTTGCTTTAGTTAAGCATACTTATTATTCCAGACCAGCCTTTTGGTTCTACTGCGAGGACTCACAACAAAATTTCTTGTTACAGGTTCAGGACAACTTTGACCGAATTGAATTTAACAGGATGTGCTGGACACTCAGTGCCAGAAAAAATCTCAACCGAAGCCCACTGCTCATCTCGGACGAGGACGCCTTTAAGATCTGGTGCATTTTTAACTTCCTGTCTGAGGATAACTATCCATTGATCATTGTGTCAGAGGAGGTGAGGATGGGAATTGCAGCAAGCAAATTAACTGCAATTCATTCACTATTATATTAATGTTTGTTTGTGGCTTTCATTTATCTCCATTTTTCCTTCACTCTCTATGCTTCCAATTCAAACGGCATTCTACCACTGTTTAATACATAATACTTAATATATTTAGTGACTGAGAAACAAAACTAATAGGGTTTGTGTAAATCACATACGGCAACAGTAATCCTCACGTCATGTGCCCAACCCGAGACAGTTCACCTATCCCAATCAAGTAATAGATCGCTTGAGATTTTAACCAGTGCAGTCTCTGTGCTGTAATGCACCCTGAATCCAGACTGAAGATCTTCATAACGGTTGCTATTTTGTAAGAAGGAGCTGAGCTGTGCTATTACAACTTTTTACTAATATTTTTGACAAGAACAGAAGGTTAGAGATTGGCCTATAGTTGGATAACTCAATAGGATCCAGGTGCATTTTCTTGATTAGTGGTTTAATTACTGCATTGTTGAGCTGTTTAGGAACGTAACCTAGCAATAGAGATGAGTTTATAATATTCAGAAGTGGGTCTTGAGCTTTTTGTAGCTATTCTTTCAGTAATTTGGTTGGTACAGGATTGAGAGAGCATGTCGTTGATTTAGATGCTGTGATTATTTTAAGCAGTTTTAGGTCAATATTTGAAGCGAGAGAGGCAAAGACAGAATTTGAGTTAAGCTGCTTAGATTGTATATGAGTTTTACCGATTTTGCATCTAATAGATTTAATTTTATTTGAGAAATAATTCATAAAATAATGACTGCGAAGGTTTATAGTTGCATTTGAATCTTTTGAAGATTGACTGTTTATTTTAGAGAGTATGTTTGCGAGTTTCATAATTTGTAGACTAATTTTATATTGATCAGATTATTGGTTGGATGTTATCTGACAGCGATGGGTTGCGGCTGGAAGGGCATCCGCTGCGTAAAACATATGCCAGAGAGTTGACGGTTCATTCTGCTGTGGTGACCCCGAAAGGGAAGAAAGCCGACATGAATATGAATGAATGTTATCTGACAGAGGTTTAGAGCCTAGTTTACTTGGATGGAGGCCATCAGGACGGAAGAGATTAGGGCACTCCCAGAAGAGATTCCAGTTGTTAACAAACAGTATTGATCTTTCATTCTTCAAAGTTGCATTATGGGATTGAAAATTGTTGGCCATTTCAACACTTCAGTGGTTCATTCCACTACTCTATAAAGCTTTTCACAATTGACGTGTTGGCTTACCTACTTTATCTAAAACACATATCATTCATTCATTCATTCATTCATCTTCATGTCGGCTTTATTCCCTTTCGGGATCGCCACAGCGGAATGAACCGCCAACTCTCTGGCATATGTTTTACGCAGCGGATGCCCTAAACACATATCAAATTTTTATTTTTAAATCAATAAAAAAACTATTGCAATTCTAATAATATGAATAGTTTATTATTTTTAGCAATTGAATAGACACTCAGGGTCCCTATAACACTATAAAGCTGAACTTAAACACTTAAACAAAGTATGGCTGTCAGAATAAAAAGGTTGCTTTAGATGTAAAAGTCTCCAGATCTCTCTGGACTATTCTGCACATTTGTTGGGAGTTTGTCCCAAAGGGCTGGAGCAACTGATAGATTGAAGGGATCAAGTTGGAGCTTGAACAGTGACTATGAATATGTGTAGCAATAGGCAGCCAGTGAAGATGGAGTGATGTGTTCTTGAAATCAATCCTGTGGCAGCATTCTGGAGCTGCAGCCTGTGTTAGGATTAGGAAATTATGGAATCTATAGATGTTTTTTTTTTTTATTATTCCTCATGAATAGTATGCAAGTGCACCATTTTGAATACCCCCAAGGTGCTTTATCCCACCCAGGATCCCTTTTATACCAAGTCAACATTTTTTCGCTAAAATCCTTGGGTTCAAAGGAGTTTCACAGTTTCAGAACAAGTGATGTTTACACTGGAACACAGTCTCTCAGCATCAATTTTAGTCCATAATAAAAATAAAATAGTGAAAAAAATTCTAAAGTTGATAAGAAATGTATCCCCATGTCTACAATCAATTTCACATCATTAACAAATATTCTTGAGATACCAGTAAAAGAGAACAAACATCTTTCATATATATAATCATTCATACAACTTCTGTTTCACAGACTTGTCTTAAGTCCTCACATTCTGCTGCGACGGTGATTCATTTTTTAAAAAGGAAGTCAGCAGCTTGCTGCAAAATCGCTGTGTTAACTTCTTGTTCACTAAAAAAGGGAACTATGTCTGTAACAGTAGAATTTTATAGTGAAATGAAAGAGTTGAAATCTTTTTGTATGTAAATAAAGGATATAGCAGTTAAAGGTAAAATATCCCACATTTGACAGATGAGATTGCAAAACAGAGACAGACCATTCTTTGGTCATCTGAAACATCTATACAGGTGCTGTTCATAAAATTAGACTATCATTAAAAGGTAAATATTATTCTATATTGTTGTAAAGGTAAATGTCAATAATTGTTAAAGGTGTGGTATGCTTTCCCAGCGATGGGTTGCGGCAGGGAAGGGCATCCGCTGCGTAAAACATATGCCAGTGAGTAGGCGGTTCATTCCGCTGTGGCGACCCCGAAAGGGAATAAAGCCGACATGAAGATGGATGGATGGATGGGTGTGGTATGCGATTTATGTATGCCATTTTATTTCATTAAACAAAAGGGGTTTTATGTGGTTTTCTTAGTTTGGAAATGTGTGTATCCTCTCTCATTCAATTGCAATTGTTCAATGCTTAATGTTTAAGAATTCCATTAATCCCCTTGCGTCGAATATTTACAATTTTGAACTGCTACCTTGCTTCCTCTGTTAATTTCCTCACATCTAATCTAGGATCACAACATTGCTTGTTTTTTCCTTTAGATTGAGTACTTGCTCCGTAAACTGACGGAAGCCATGGGTGGTAGCTGGGTGGAAGAGAAGTTTGAACAGTACAAGCTGAGGCTGAATAGCAAGCAGCAGTGTTTAAATGTTTGGGAGCTGATTGACCTGGTGGGAATGGGTCACTTCAGTAAGGGCATGGACCGCCAGACTCTCTCCATGGGCATCACTGAAGTCTTCCAAGAGCTCATTCTGGATGTGCTCAAACAAGTAAGAGGACAACTTTATACAGGGACACGGCTACAATCACACGATTCACATTAGTGTTCACTGTTTAGAGCTGAAATTCTGTTCTACGTGTAGACCAT
Organism: Danionella dracula; assembly: GCA_900490495.1. Taxonomy (NCBI): domain Eukaryota; kingdom Metazoa; phylum Chordata; class Actinopteri; order Cypriniformes; family Danionidae; genus Danionella; species Danionella dracula. The sequence goes on from UELW01000622.1 coordinate 3,866,049, forward strand.
GATGCACTCTGCAATATGAATAGTGGTAATTTACAGCAATTCTACTCTATATGTTTAAAAAAAGATCAAATATCGGAAAACCAAAAACTTAACAAAACCCAGTTTTCATTGGAGGAAAAGTTGGAACTGAAGGGAAGTGTGTGCTGAAAATTAACCTACAAAAAGAATTTACGAATCATACGAAATGATCAAACTAAAGCAAATTTGACCTATACTTTATATAGAATAAAAATGGATCAACAGTGTTCCTTTACTTTCTAACTACTTTGTGTATACTAGGAAGCAAACTGAAAAAACTATTTGGTTCATATTACACTGCAGAAAAATGTCTTCTTTGCAAGTATGCTACCAGCGATGTGTGAAATGCTGTCATTCTGTACAAGGTCTAACATACTTTTTCTAGTAATTATAAAGAATTTGAAGGCATTCTAAAGAATGAATCTTTTTAGGTAAAAGTTGAAAGCATACAAATCAGAAAAGCCTCAAATTAGAAAATTCAGAATGAATGACTCTGACACTTTGTCGCTCGCTGTTTGGTTAAATTCAACCCTTAAATTTAAATTCAACTCTTTCTGGGAATGTGTTAGGAAAAATTTTATTGTAAAACCTAAGTATCTCAAAATCTTCTCGCATAGGTTTGTTTATGTGTTTGAGGCGTACTCAGTCATGGTTCAGCCTCGCGTACGCATCCAAATACCTTACTAAATTGTGCACGTAAACTTATAGAATTGTTTCAGTGTGCCTTATACATGAAAGCTGGTCCCTTAAATGAACAAATGGTACAGAAATGAAGGAAACATGAAAATGACCTGTCCCAAGTAAAGAAGACCAAACAAAGTTTTAGGACCACGTTGAACAGTTGATTTTAAAAAAGAGGACAGGTTGAAATTTTGTTTACCTTAATGTGCCTTATAATGTGGTGCGTCTTTTATATATGAAAGAATACATGTCAATTGGTGCACGTTGACAGTGTGCCTTATGATTATAGGTTGCAAAATATTAAACATATTATAATATGAAGCTCTGGCTGGCAAAAGCATGTTATACATTCTTCCTGTTGCTCCTTCAGCATTTTATGGAATGTTTGAGAACGTGTTAAACATAACCTATGCCATACATTGCTTCCCTTTTTCAGAAATTGTATACAATGCCTTAGTTTTCAAACAATGCCAGATTTTATACATTCCCTATGAATTGTAAAAAGAAAACTAAGATCTCTCGGCTTCCAAACTTGAATCAAACACTACAGAAAACGCAGTACACAAACTCTGCTCACAACACAGGGACAAACATACTGTCTCAGCAAGCTACCAGAATGAAATGCCATTTCAAACATGAGCCCCTCTTTTCTCACACTTCTAACAAATAAGAGAAGATGTAGTTGTATAGGAACAGTTCACTAGAAGAAAGCACTGTCAGAAAGAACAGAACATGAGAAGATTTAGCAGAAACAATCGCATTGATGTAGTTATGCTTGCTTTCATTCATCCTCTGAAAAGTAAAGAGTTTAACATGTAATAACACAGGGCTCTTCCTCTTATGAAAGTTTGAATAAATATTCAGCCAGGTAAAATTCTAATTTTCAGAAACATATGCTAAAAAAACTTAAATGGTACTGAAAGAAAAACAGCTATGTTGAACAGAAATTACACAAGTATATTAAACACTTGACAAGTTGAAGTAATATATAATGGGAAGGAACATCACTAGGGCTAAGAATTCACCCTGAAATGCACACCAGGGAGAGCTGCGAATGTACCACTGAAAGGGTGTTAAATTAGAAGGACTAGCGGGTGCAATGGATGAGGCAATAATCACTAATGAGAAAGATGTAGTAAAGATGTGCGTTTGCAAGGCCTGATAGTGTAGACAACAGTAAAAAAAAAGTATGTGGTTGATAAATTAATCTCTAGAGATGACGATTTTGCACAATTTATTGGCATTAAATCACAAAAAATGAAATTGGTCAGAGGATGACATGCCAACATAACGTTCCCAACTTCCTATTAAGCAAGGTAAGGTGTCAAAGTCCCCCTACTAACCCTTTAAATAACAACGGACTCACCTTAGATTGCTACAGAAATGTAAAAAAATTGGAACAAAATATCAGAGCATCAGTACAACCGAATGAGTTGAAAGATAAGTACACAGTTAACTATATTTTTGAGTACTGTATCATTTTAACTTATGAAAAATTAAGCAAATGAAGAGCTAAATCATATGACTTGAAAAGCTTTTCAGTAACTGTTCAAGAGGAATTTATATACATTTTATTTATTTTTCATTGTGCAAATGATGATGGATTTACATGTTCTAGTGATGATTATCGTGCAGTAATAATTTTCAAAAACAATGTTTTACTATTGTAGTATAAGTACTAAATAAATATACACAAATGGAAACAGAATATAGCTTCTTATCTATCTATAGTATCTTATCTGTACTATAATAAAGATGGTTCATTCAAAATAGCAGCAAAAAGTGCTGAGTTAACTTAATCACACCAGTTACAACAGAACACTGCACAGTGCCTAAATAATATAAATTAATTAATTAATAAATATTTAAAATATCACACAAATAGAGTTATATGTTTTCTTACCTTAATGGGTTTTTTTAAGATTAGATGCAGAAGTTTTGTAAGCCGAAATCACGGCACATGATAATTCCTCATCCAGGTGAAGCAATGATAACTCATCCTCTGCTATTTCTGTCTTCTCCGGCTTGATTATCGCTGTCTTAAACCTCCATACCAATTGATAACATAATTTTGAGCTCTTGCTCTCTGGCCACCGCATCAGAGCCACTAACACCAGGACTGTACGACACAAACAGAGCTTCTTTCCCCAAACCATCCGTCTGTGGAACTCTTTACCCTCATCTCCCCGCAATCTGTTACCTGCTCCTGCTCCGCACATTTCATCACCTTACTTTTTGCAATTAAGCACCCACACTTTTTAAGACTTTCTTCATCAATCCATCAATCCTTCATTGCCTTCTGTTAATTGCTTGTTGTGTTGCACTTTACTGTACTTATGTGGTTTGTATTGTACTTTGTTGTTTTCACTGACGGCTCCATTGTACCAAAGAAAATTCCTTGTTTGTGTGCACACACACACACACACACACACACACACACACACACACACGGCAATAAAGCTGATTCTAATAATGTACCAGGCTTTTCATATTCCATTAGGATTAAATATTTTTATTGTCTACCGAAAAATACCAACCAGTGTTTGAGATATTAATTAAAATTACAGTACAATTACTCTGTAACTAATTACAATTTTAAAAGTAAATTACTTTGCTTAATTTGTACTGAAGTACAAGTACAGACTTAAAATGTTAGTCATGAAAGTACAAACGTATGTAATGACAGTAATATGAGTAGTTGTAATTTGTTACCTCCACCACTGCCCTTAAGCACGCTTTGCACAACAGGGGTGTAAAGGAAATAAGCTGACATTGTAAAAATACAACTTTTTTGAAAGAATGTAGAAAACCAAGTTTATGATATTTGTTGTTTGCTGCCAAACTCGTTCCATTTCAAAATCTCCTTCTTCAGAACAGCTCATTTTGAATGTTAAAGGTGTCATATCAGGCAAACTCTAATTTCCAGACATTTCTATCATGTGTTGGTATTGTTCCCTCATCAAAAACATGCCTCAAGTCAAATGTTAAGATTAGTTCATGCATGTTTGTTTAATCCTCTTTCATTTTCTGGGCACTCAAAATGACTCGATTATCATAGCCCTCGCCAATTGGTATACTACTGACCAATCAGGTGAACCACTAATGCAGCTCATTTCAATGCAGAACGTACCTGCTGCCTGACTCGGAACTGTAAGAGTAGCAGAGGAAGAATAGCAGCGTATATATTTATATTCCCTGGAAATAGATACATTTTCTGTGACAACCAGCAAAACCTTGGAAAGATAACATATTTTTGTGAGCAGCACTTCACAATCAGAATTAGAATTTGATAGTAAACTTGTAGACTGGCTCTGAAAACAGTGGCAGTGGGAGGAGCAGGGGTAAACGGGGCCTTTTGAAATAATTGGAAAACATTGTTCACGATGAATACTGCCTTTTGAAAGTTTTAAAGGGTGCAGTGATGGTCTAGAGGTGTTCATTTATTTATTCAAAATGATTTAAAAAGGGCATGCTATGGCACCTTTAACATCTGAAGAGCTTGCAACCTTGACATTGTTATTGGTGACATGTTATTGGTGACAGATAGAAGGTTGTAAATTAGTCTGCATGCTTTAGGGATCTGAACACTGCCCACTGTGTTTTCTGATTTGACTGTGAATGAGAGAGAAGGATTGCTGCCAAGGCCAGCTGCGAGGCCACACTGAGGGACTGATAAAGACTAACTGCAAACTCAAACTAAAACAGGAAGTGTTTCTTTGATTTCCAGCAATAAAAGGATCAAAACTGGAACCTGCCAGAGTGAGTAAGCAAAGAGGATGTAGAATTCTTGGTCCATTTCCAGCATAGAGCAGATCTCCTCTGACTCATGGATAATTTTGAGGTTGTCTCCACCAACAGGAAGCTGATAACCGAACAGCAATCTGACCCACTTTTTTCCCTCTGACCTGCTACAGGGCTACATGATGAAGAAGGGTCATAGAAGGAAGAACTGGACTGAACGCTGGTTCCTGTTGAAGCCCAGTGTAATCTCATATTATGCCAGTGAAGATTTGTCAGAGAAGAAAGGAGACATACTACTTGATGGAAACTGTTGTGTTGAGGCAAGAGCCCTTCAATATTTTTTTTCAGAATTATCAGCATGCGGTTCTAAGGTGACTTCACTCTCATGGACGCCTTTCCTTCTCCTCTTGTGATGATCTCATGCATTCCTTTGCAGTCCTTACCCGATAAGGAGGGCAAAAAGTGCCTCTTCTACGTCAAGTGTGCTGACAAAAGCTTTGAAATCAGTGCTTCTGATAAGAAGAAAAAACAAGAATGGATCCAAGGTGAGAGGAGATTGAGTCGATCCACATGATGATGAGGAAACCGTTCGCAACTAAAGGTCACCACACACTTATGTGAATGTAAATTCAGCAACAGTTTCTCTGCAGGGGGCTTTCACACCTCTGTTGATGCAATGAAGCTCCTTGCCATTGGATGTCAGTCTGGAGGACTACGCCAAATTTAGACTATAATATGTCATGTCATATTTCCTCTCTTTTGTCTGTGTGTTTTTTTCGTAGTCTTTTCGGGACTTAACGAAAATCTCTGAAGACTCAGACACCAGCATGATAAGCTTTACACTATCCATTCTCTTCCGTATATTGCTTCTGCTCTATTTCCTGTCCTGATCCCCAGTGGATCTTTTATATCTCAAAGTAACACATGATCAAAAGAGTCAGCTCTCATTGGTCATCTGTGAGATTACGCCCGGCGAGTAACCATAAAGACATAGAAGAACAGAATTTTTTCCCCTGCTCGCATCGATCCGATAGCCAGGTGTATGAGCTCTGATCCCCGCCCCTTATATTGGATTCGGTGTGTGGTGGCCTTTAATCGTTGTTGCGTTTCCTATTGTTATCTAGTGATTCCAGTGACATTGTTAACTGATTCAGTTGTTGATGTATGCACCTTATTTTAATGCCAAATGTTTTGTTTTGCTAATTTGAGAAAGTCTACTAAATATTTAAATATAACCGTTTTTAACATTACAGATGAAAAACACAAGAAATCACTCAAGAAACACTCAAGATGAGAGAAGAACACTAAATTATAACAAAGTATTTTCGCTTACACTGCCAACTGTGTAAGAAGCTGCAATAATTTTCAAGAGCCATAGTTTCAACATTTTCAGTGTCATGTGATCATACAGAAATGCATTTACGTGCATGCTTTTAACAGATGCTTTTGCCAAGTCTATCTAAAAATTGAGGATAAAACAAGAAGCAATTTGTCACAAAGGGATCCTTAATCTGAAGTAATGCTTATCTGTTCATATATTTAAGTGCTTAAAGGGCCATGAGACCTGATTATTTCACAACATATCTGTCAAATATAGGGAAGAAAAAATAGAAAATAACCTGGTTTTCCCCACAGCTAAATGTGAGAAACTATATAATAAATAGTATGTGTCTTTAAGTTATTATCTTTATTGAATGTCATCAAGCTGATACTGAAGTCCAGTTTTTTTTTCACTCAGCTATTCAGACGTGTATCACGCTGCTGAAAGTAGGGCGCCCTGCTCCTCATCATGAGGCACGCCTGAAGCGAAGAGAGTTGCGGCGGAAGCAACAGGCTGAACAGGAAGAGCTGGAGCTGAGGATGAGAGAACTACAGGTGGCCAATGAGAACAAGCAGAGAGAGCTCGAGGCCTTGAGGAAGGTCAGCACTCTTCTAATCTCTCAAGTTACTCGCAAAAACATCTGTTTGTCTGTGATTTTACTTCTTTTCTAGAGATTGTATAGTGTTGCCACTATAATGCATAATATCTCAAATCTTGGCTTATTTTCTTATTTTATTTAGAATTTGCATAACATTACAGATTGTGACATACAAGAGATAGACCACATTCTAATTTTGAAGGACCTCAAGTGTTTAATTTTCATAGGTTTTTCCTCATCTCATCCACAGATGCATGGTTTCATTTCCATGACAAACTTAGCAACGCAATTTAAATCCTAATGTCATGCTGGTGTGAGCTCAAAAAAGTTTTTGACCTTTGGTTTAGCTATCGGCATGACAACATTGAACCTATTATGTTTCCAAAAAAACAACCTTTTGTTTCCTTTTTAAAAAATCCTTGGCCACACTGAACAGCCAAATCACATGAAACAATCTTCACAACATAGCATTAATAGTGTTTATGAGGCAACCTGAGAACAATGAATTAGATAAAATACACCTGAACAAATGTTTGATGTTACTAGTGCTGGCAAAATTAAGGCTTTAAAAATATTGCACTTTAATGTGTTAAGTTCATTTTTAGGTGATGACTACATTGCCTGTAAATGACATGGGTCTACTAAAGGTCCCCACCCTTGATCGAAAACAGTGGGCTCAGACACCTGGCCAAACAATAAGCGAGACTGAAAAAAAAACGTTGACTCTGCCATGTCCACTTGTTTTTTTTTTCCAATGAAAGCTTGCTCTTGAGTGGTACATGCTCGATGGTGCTCGATACACACTCTCACATCAACTCCCAAACAGCATTGAAGAACAATGTGATGAAGAGAAGAAATCACAAAAGGGGAGAATATGAAAACTCAGATGCTTGTCAAGTCCACAAAGATGATAAAATAGCAAGTTGTGTGACTGTTGCCCCTTGAGTTGTGATGGGAAGTCCATTTTGGTGATTTGTTCTTTATACTCAAGTTCACTAAAAAGAATTAATCATTTATATCACTCATATGAAATAAAATCTGATTGACATGTTTTTAGCTGTAAAGTAAGGTATTTGTAAGATTGTCATCAATGAGAATGTGTTAACTTCTGTAGACAGCCTCTAGTGGTCAGACGAGGACCTGCAGAATCTCTCTTCTTTTTACACATCAAGAGTGAAATAACAATGCCATCGACCCATTTCCTGTGTTAAAGCATATTAAATGGACATGCATGAGTGTCCCTTAAACACTGCTGTAGAAACGCTAAGGCAAAAATGCTAGCCTGGTACACATTACGTGAAACTGTACCTTTGAGGGCACTTTTAAGACACACTTAACATAATACAATTAAAAGAAGCAAGCCACGTTTTCCTCTGATAACTAGTTTGTCTCCACATCTGGTTGAATGCAATGAAAAACTGAGCTGTTTTGATTCTAAAACTGGTTCAGCTGCAGGACCAATACTAGCATTTTTTTCTACCTATAAGTTTTTTAATATTTTGTTTAACACCAAGGTGTGGAAGAGTTCTGCAAATTAACTTTAGTGAAAAAAGTAAAAATGTTCTTTCTTTGTCTGTTGTCTGTTTTACTTATACGTTTGTGCAAACATATGAACAATATTTGAAATTTAAGGGTCATGAAACCCAGAGGAAAAACATTGTTATATTTTGATGGATTTGTTCTTGTTAAATGTTATTTAGGCATAATTTTTAGCAGCTGTTTGTTAGTTTCCTCTTCTCCTTGCTATTACTGGTTAAGAATGGACTTCTCTATGCTGTGACGTAGGGGTGTGCAATTAATCTAATTTTAATTGTGGTTTCAAGCTTTTGCGATCATAAAAACTATGTAATCTGCAAAAATATATAATTTTTTATTTATGCATATATACACCACCAACTCCCATTAAAACGCTCCACTTACTCTGACTATGTTTCTCCACTGGATGAAGGAAGCAGATTTCTGCAAATTTTTCAACTTCTGAATTCTCTGCAGTGTTGCCAGATTGGGTGCATGGTTTTCCTCTCAATAGGGCTGGTTTTGTTGGTCTTGGAAAACTGGCTGTGGGTTGGTCTATAAAATGTAGGCTTCTTTGAAAAATATTTTTACATTTTCAATATGTTGTTAAAATATAAAGTGTAAGAAAGACCATAGATTGAAATATATGAGTAATAAATATTTTTCCATATATTTAAATGCATTGTAGAAATTATAATTTATATGTAAATATATATTTTAGGAAATATAGAAATGCATATGTCAAAACATAATGAAATATTTGATTTTGAATATTTTCCCCATACATTACAGTGTATTTTATAAAATGTATTATTAAATATTTATTTCAACATAATATTAAATATTATTTAATAAATTTACGTGGCTATATTTCTCTATACAACTTTCCATATGGGAATAAAGCTCTATTAAAAAAAAAACTATTTGTAATGTCACGCTCTTTATCAGGCTACATTTATTCTTTTCCGTTCAACATAAGCTTTCTGCTATGTAGAGGTTTGGGCTAGTTTTTATTGAGGTGGGTGGGTTTAACTTTGGGCTGGAAACCATCGCTCAGATCTGGCAACCCTGATTCCTTGCTTTTGTCATGTAGTTGTGGATTCTCAATGACTTTACATAAAAAAAACCTCTGTCGTCTGTGTCAGTCTCACAGAACAGAATTTTGATGTCAGTGAAACTGTTTTTAAATCCCATCTGTGTTCCTTTTTAACTACTGAAAGAGGTTGCTTCATAACGAACAGCCTGAAATCAGATTAGCTTTTGTGTGTGGTTTCACACCCCAGAGAGACATGTGGATTGTAGTTTCCTGGGGGTGGGGGGGGGGGGGGGTGCGTTGGTGGTTGGGTGGTGGTGGGCCAAAGCTGGCTTCACAATTAACCCCTCCTAACCTTTCATTGCTACTTATACCTCATTATCTCTTATACTTGAGTGTTTTAATACCGCTAACCCAGACTTATCCTCCATGAGTATTGGATTTAGATTCTTGGGATTAGCATGATATTTTGCATACAACAGTGGTTGAGGATTATTAGAGTGAACACTAAACGGTGAAAAGTACACGTGTCTGCAATCAAAAAATTCTCTCATTACTTATTAGGTACAAAATAGAGTAATATGATTTTACTCAGTATACAGCCATTCATGTGTGATTTTAACAAAAACTACAAAAAGTAATTTACATATTTTATTTCATTTAGGGTTTTTATACTTTATTCGATATATTTAAACAATTCACATTTTATTTAAGCAATCAATTTTTGGAGTCATTTTATGTTTTTGATTACAATTTATTTTTATTTAGTTCATCTCTGGTAACTCAATTGCTGTTAAACAGAACTTTTAACAACACTAATTTAATCTTTTCTGCTGCTGTTATGGGATTCTCTGTTCAGGGATTTTGAAAGCATTTTAATTAAATATTTCAAAATGTTTAGAGACCCTGAAGAATAGCAAATTCGTAGTATTTTGCTTTTAAAAATTCGAGTTCAGTAAATCAATGATTGTTTTTATAAGATAAGAAGTACATTTTAACAAAAAAGAATTTTCTTAAACCAAAAGAGCTGGACCATAAAAACTAGTGAAAATAACAGATTTCTTTTTCTTTTTAGTATTTGCACAATAAATGTGCAACTGGCAGATTTTAAAATACACCAGCTGATCACTGTAAAAACAGTGTTAGTGGGGAACAATCATTTGATTTAGGGAGAAAACAAGTTCTCATTGTTTGACTTGGTTGAGTCTGAACCGTGTGTTTGAATGAAGAACAGCCCTCTATTCATGTGCCAGTTCCTCTCCCCCCTATTCTCTAATACAGATTGGGACAATAGGAACCCGGGGAGGGCCGTCCCATAAACCTGAGGAGTCCTGCTCAAACAATACCTTCCCTGTCACTCAACACGGCCACCTGAGAACTCACACTGACCCGCCGTCTCAGCAGGGTTCTACTCAGCAATGTCTTAAAGAGGAAACTGCTGTTCTTTTTCAAACGGAACTAAATAAATGGACTCTAATTAAAAAAAAAATTCTCAATATGCTCAGCATCTAAAAGTATTTTATTAAGTTTTGTAGGTTATAGGCAAAACTATTGTTTTAAAACTAAAACAATCTAGCTGGAAACAAACCACATTTAATTGATTAATTATGTTGTTATATACTTTTGTTTTGGTGTTTTTGGCATATACCTGTTGGCTCTTGACTTACATCAGGAGGACAGGGTAGGTTGTTATCCAAGTGTTGTTTAGTTGCTTTACTTTTGTGTTAAGATTTAGGAGTAAATATTTTCAATGGTGAGGTTTCAGTTCAATTAACATGACCGGGACGATGGCTAGACTAAATTGTGACATGCAAAAACCGAAAGAAGCAAAAGATGGAAATACATTTGGTCTGTTCAAAGGATCAACTGCATGTCTCTCTCTCTCAAATTCAACAACAATTTGCTGGTTTTAAAAACAACTGCCAGTAAGCAGAGAATTATGTTTGGCAATTTTAATACATTTCCCAGCGATGGGTTGCGGCTGGAAGGGCATCCGCTGCGTAAAACAAATGCCAGAGAGTTGGCGGTTCATTCCGCTGTGGCGACCCCGAAAGGGAATAAAGCCGACATGAAGATGAATGAATGAATGAATTTTAATACAGTACAACTACATTCTGTATTCATAACAAATTAAATTATTACTGGTTCTAACTTCTGTCCTCATTCTCCTCTACAGAGACCCTCAGTATAGCTTGAAGATGCTCATCTGTTAGTTCGGGCCTATACTTTAACTTATTAAAGTTCAAAATAGAAAGAAAATAAAGGTCTGTGCTCAACTCAAACTTCTCTTCACACCAGGTTTTGAGACATACCTGACTGGGTTCGGGTCCATGATACAATATTTCTTTCACTCTACGTGGGAATGCTCATGAATCACTCATCACAAGAGTTTGCTCTTAAGAAGATATAATACATTTAGTGGTAAAATTGTGAATTTGCTTGTTATTATTGAAATATGTTACACGTGACCTGTGAGGTACTCAGTCGTAAGTCACCAAAGATACTGTGTAGCCCATGGCAACAGGAGAGGAGAGCATCATTGAGGGGAGACCAAATGCTCGATTATATTTGTTTTGTGTTCATATGAGCTATTGTTCATAATTTAAAGATGTTTTTCTGTTTGTAGATGTTTTCTGTGTTGTAACTGGTTAAAGATGTTTTGGCACTTTTTTTTTTTTTTTTTTAGATTTTGAGATTTTTTTTCAGTGTTCATGTTTGTTTGAAGTTGTAAGTTTTATTTTACATAAGAAACAGACAGCAAAGAAAAACAGCTCTTGTGTCACTAACTAAATATATTATGTCTATAAAAAGATCAACTCGATCGCAGATATTATTGCATTATATTTGGATTCCTGAACTGAAATTGTCAAGGGATATCAACTATGGATTTATGAATTTGGAAAAAACTTGAAGCTGCATTGATATAAACAATTGGTGTCAGAAAGCAGGCCACAAATCTTCAACTTGCAGGCTCCAAATGGTCTGCGAGTTACGAGTTTGAGACTCCTGGTTTAACATATAAAGTAGACCAAAGTCTGCAAATAGTGAAATAGACCAAGACTTCTTGATAATCCAATATAATGTTTTTAGTGGAGATCTGTGGCTGTGACAGAATCGATGTGCCTAACTGATGCTCATCTTTGCTGCTTCAACACAAACACAAACAGCACTAGTTTAAAACATTATTATAATCCATCTTATTATACATTGCCACCATTAAAGTACCAAAGCTTGTCATGAAAATTAATCAGAATCAGAAAGATCTTTATTGCCAAGTGTGCATGTGCACAAGCAACTTGTTTTGGTACAGAGGTACTCTCCAGTGTTGGTACAAAAAAATAACACAATAATGTGGCACAGTAACACATGTTATATAAGTAAATTGCACTATTTAAAAGTAATATATTATAGTAGAAATAGAGGTAGTAAAAATATAAAGTAACAGAACTATAACTATAGAAGTCCAAGGTCCTTAAGAGATGTGCTTTTAGGGTAATGTGCAGACCAAAACGTAAAGTAAAAATAAAGAGCAGCAAAAGAACAACAGAATGCGGAGCCACTGGAAATGTGCAAAGAGTCCACATCAGAGTCCTGTTGCTTAGTGGCTACCTGTTGCTTAGAGGCCTGATGGAGGAAGCTATGTTTGTGCCAGGCTGTCCTGGTGTTTGGGGCTCTGAAGCACCGGCGGAGAGTAAGAGCTGGAAGAAGTGGCTGGCTGACTGAGCAGCATGCAGAGTGATTTTGAGAGCTCTCTTTCTCATTCTGGAGGGTATGGGAGTTCCAATGATCTTTTCAGCTGTCCGGACGGTCATCTGGAGTCTCCGGATGTCTTATTTGGATGCTGAGCTAAACCAAACAGTGATGGAGGTGCACAGAACAGACTCGATGACTGCTGAGTAGAACTCTGTCAGCTGCGTCTGTGGGATGTTGAACTTCTTCAGCTGGCTCAGGAAGTACAGCCTTTGCTGGGCCTTCTTCACAATGGAGTCAATGAGAGTGCTCCACTTAAGGTTCTGTGAGATGGTGGTTTCCAGGAACCTGAAGGACTCAACTGGTGCCACAGTGCTGTTCATGATGGTGAGAGGGGGGTTGAAGAGGTCAGTGCTGGTGGTGCGGGTGTCGGAAGTAAATTTCCCCAGCCTCCCTAGCTATTGTCTACCAGTCAGGAAGCTGGTGACCCACTCAAATATTGTCAGGAACTGAGAGCTGGTGGAGTTTATTCCGGAGGAGTAATGGGATGATGATGTTAAATGCTGAGCTGAAGTCCACAAACAGGATCCTCACATAAGTCCCCGGTTTGTCCAGATGTTGCAGGATGTAGTGCATGTTGACTGCTTCGTCCAGAGACCGATTGGATTGGTAGGCAAACAGCAGGGGGTCCAGTAGGGGACCAGTGATGTTCTTCAATTAAGCCAACACCAGTCCCTTAAATGTCTTCATGGCCACAGATGTGAGAGCCACTGCTCTGTAGTCAGTTGAGACCTGTGATTTTTGGCTTCTTGGAGATGGGGATGATTGTGGAGTGCTTGAAGCATGCAGAAAAGTCACACAGCTCCAATGATTAGCATCCGTTTTATAATAAATTCATTTGTTGGTGAAAATTCACTGAGAAAATTTATAGTTAGTTTAGTTTAGTTAGCAAATTATATATATATATATATATATATATATATATATATATATATATATATATATATATATATATATATATATATATATATATATATATATATATATAATTTGCTAACTAAACTAAACTAACTATAGTTTTATATGAATAGGTTTTTAATTAACTTTCAGTGTTTTCAGTCGTGTGTCCAGAAGGGCTACAACCTATCAAGACATTTAAAAGTACCATATAATCTAAACCTGAAACAAATTTGTGATCAAATAAACCCTCTGTGTTGAACAGAAACTGGAGGAGGCTGCAGCCAGTTCAGCTGAAGAGGAGCGCAGACGTCTGCAGACCCAGAGCCAGCTCCAGGATCTCTACCGCATGGAAATGGAGAAAGAGAAAATGGTATAAGTTTTCTCTGCTTACTGGCTTCAACAAACCCTTTTAGAGGTTTTGTGATTGAGACAGAGCGGATGTTGGTTTACTTCAGCTCCATATCTGAATACAACAGGAAGTGCACAACCCCATACGTTCCCCTTTTGACCAGTATAACTGAGTCTGGAGCTTAAACATTTGCACACACATCTTTTGATTTGGTTCAACTTAAAATTCTCATCATATTGTTCATAATGATTACACATGCAGAAGGTTATTATAATAAACACATATTAAACATTTTTTTTGTTAAATATAATTTTTTTTATTGATTTCTATACTTCAGGTGCGGCAGCAGATGGAGGAACAGGTAGCGCAGAAATCCAGTGAGCTGGAGCAGTATCTACAGCGTGTTAAAGAGCTGGAGAACATGTACCGCAGTTTAGAAGAAGCACTCGAGGAGGAACGACAGGCCAGGCAGGATGAAGAAACGGTCAGAAAGCTTCAGGCCAGGTAACTATTTATATTTTACAAATTAAATGATCTTGTTGATATAAGATCTGCAAACCCTAAAGACTAAAAACATTTAAAAACAAAATAAAAAAAAAACATTACTAATAATAGTACATGAATAACAAACATATAGCCAAAACAAAAAAGTCCAATCTGGCCTGCAGAATTGTTTTAGAACAATATAAAAGACTTTGATTAGCTATATTTTTGTGCAAAAGTGTATTGAATTTCTAGAAATATCGAGAAAAAAATTTATTCTGCAGTTACACAATTTCCATTAAATCATTATGTGATTAAACACAAACTTACACAATAAGTACTACTTAAAAAACATGGTGATTAATGTGAACAGTACTCTAATGTAGTCAATTAGAATTTTTGCAAAATGTCAAAATTTCTATATACCTCTGCCAAGCACAAAAACTTTTTGATTTTTGATAAATGCGAGTTATTGTTTTAAATTTTAATATTTTCATTAGACAATTTTAGTTAGCACAATTTCATGATCAGTGGAAACGCAATTACTATCATCAACATGGACATATCGAGAAATTGCACCTAGCTTTACCTGCCACTGAAGACTAGACAGTGCATGCCCCAAAGTTGGCTTCTCTTGCGTATATCAGGAGGTGGCTCGGCTGTAGCTCTCTTAAGCTACATGAGGACAAGACAGAAATGAATATGTTTGTTGCTCCAAAAGTACACTGCTCCAGTATTAAAGATATTGGCTCACTTTTTCCAACTGTTTCCTCTAGGGTCCAAATTCTCAGGGAAAATTATAAATGCAAACCTAAGTTTTAATGCAGTGTCAAAAATAGTCAGCATCCTAGGCAGATAGAAGCTTATCTTATCTTAACGTATCTACTTTTATAATGTCATGGTTGGACTACTATAATGCAGTGTATTCTGGACTTCCCGAACAGTCAATCTTTAAACTCCAGCTGGTTCAAAAAAGCAGAAATAAACTGAATGTATATCACAACTTCACTAATGGTAAAAAAAAAAAATCCAGTTGAATAATTTCCCAAACTTTTGGAAACAAATCTAAACCATTAGAATGTAAAATATTAAAACCAGACTTCATGGTATTCTGAACTTAATGAACTTGTGTGAACAGTGTGACTTGTTGAGTATGCACAAAACCAGCTACAGAAGCCATAAAGTGAACGACTTGTGATTATATACACAAAATAAACAGTATTAGCTGGCTAGCTAATCGTAAATACTTTGTGACAAAGAACGTGCAAATGAGAGGCTTTTAAACAATGGAGACT
This sequence comes from Danionella dracula, assembly GCA_900490495.1. Taxonomy (NCBI): domain Eukaryota; kingdom Metazoa; phylum Chordata; class Actinopteri; order Cypriniformes; family Danionidae; genus Danionella; species Danionella dracula. The sequence goes on from UELW01000622.1 coordinate 3,881,733, forward strand.
GCTGAAAACAGTGAGAACATGAGAATGGAGACAAGGATGGTTGAGGTTTTTTTTTTTTCAAAACAGGTGAAAAACAGTTAATTCATTGTACATTAGCCTATAAGATTATTTCGGCTGTTAGCTAGTAACACGTATAGAGACCTATTGATGCTGACCATTCTTGCTAGCAATAGGAATTAATCATTTTTATGTGTCCTCTTCCAGACAGTACACATGCAACCTGTGGTCTCTGTGAGACACACCTGTGATTGCAGTACCTGTTAAGGCCACATACTTGCTTACTGGTCCTTTAAATGGTCAGTCAGGGTCAGATCTATCTGTAAGAAAATAACACTAATTTGAGGAGAAATTGCTTCAGTGTCGAGAATGTACATTTTCTTAGTTGTTCACAGGTTCTAGAGGAAAACATGTGTTTAGTGTGCCTTGTTTTCTCTGTCCCGTCGCTCAGGAATAAGTTCCTTGCAGATACATGGTACATCTCCGATTTGGAGAATTTTAAATCCATTTTTGTTCAGAAAGGCTTATTCTCTTTAATGTTTGATTAGTTTGGCCTGTGTTTATCTTTGTTTTTTTGTGCTTTATAACTTTGTACGGTGACATTGAGTGTCTATGTAAGGTACCAATTAAATAAAATGCATTTTTATTATTTACATACTCATGTGAAAAGTCCATTTCCTTGTCTGTTAGGAATAATGTCACACACTCATAAAAGAGTCTGAGCTATCTGTTTAAGTGTGTAGTTCCTGTTCCCTATCTCACCCCATGACGCCAAACTACCTTCCTGTGTTAGTGCTGACCAATCACCAGATCATCACTTTAATCAAACACACAATCAACTGACTAACCTCTGTATGCCTTCTAGCCATTATAGACTCCCACATTCTGTCCTTGGCTTGCCATGTCCTCTCAGGCAGTACAATAGGACAGCAATAGGACAGCGCAACAACACATTAGAAAGTTCAGGGAATGTGGTCTTCATGCTATATTGGGTGTCCACGGGTCCTTATGAAGTCTTAAATCCATGTTCAAAAGTCTTAAATTAGATGAGTACCATGGCATAAAAACACAGGCTGTAGACTCACTCTTTCCTGCTTGCAGTGCTTTTGTTTTCAAGGTAAATTACTGCAGGAGGTTGTGGAGTCTGTCTACAGCCCATAGCATGTTGATGTATCTATGATGTATTATTTTGACATATCAGCTAAGTGCAAAAGGTGCTTTCTGATATATTTGAGGGAATTTACAAACCCTTGACAGTTCAGAAAGTCATCAATAGCTGCATAGAAAATGCATGATAAAAACCGTTTTAAAAAAATCTAAAACTAGCTATATTGGTCATTGGACGTCAATGAACAGAAAACAGTTGTAAAAATTCTGTTTTGTACCCTTTTAATTATTATATTTTACAGACATCAGAAAAATAACAATATTTGTATTATTTAATGAGATCTTAAAGGTCAGTGCAAAATGTTTGGTCTCATATTAAACCTGTTCTTGTCATAGAAAACATTGGAGGCTAACACAACTAACTGAATTTTTACCTTGTTGAGATTTGTGAGTAATAATGTGCTTGTGTGCGCTACAGGCTGTTGGAGGAAGAGGTGTGCAAGCGAGCAGAACTGGAGCAGATCCACCTTTCCCAGCAGGAAACCCTTTCACAGACCCAAGCAGAGAAGCAGGAGCTGGAGCGAGAGCGGCTTGCCAAGGAGAACGCCCTGGAGTCAGCCATGGAGCAGCTATCCCAGCTGGAGGAGGATAGACAGGGTGCCCTCCAGCAGTACGAGGTTTGCTCAGACCACAAGAACTGAGAAGATCCATATAATCATACAATGCTCTCTTGCTGGGCTTAGAGTGCCCTCTAGAGTACAGTGCAACCTCCTATTTTGATGCGCCACTTCTGAGGGGTTTTCTCATTTTCCTTTTAACAGGAAGTGATGAGGAAACTAGCCGATGCAGCCAATAATACAAGGAGCTGGAAAGACAGGGTGGCCCATCACGAAGGACTAATACGACTCATTCAGCCAGGTAAACCTCTTTATACATGTTTTAAAATGGCAGAGGTAAACTACAACAAAAGGATACTTATAAAGCACAAATAGCGCTTTCCACAACAAAACAAAAAAATATTTAAAATGTAGTCAATCATCAAGAAACATGAATTCAAATGAAGTATACTTAAAGTTACAAAGAGGAGATGTGTTATAAAGCAGATCTAAAAGGAAAATTAACATTTGGCAAATCCAACATGGGCCTTTGGTTGCAAAAGTAAGATCCCACAGTCCCAAGTACAGTGACGCTCATTTAGAATAACCAACCAAGGAAGGTTGAGACTATATAAAAAGCAGAGAAGATTTAAAGGAAACGTGGAATTGCTCATGGATTGCTTCTGATTGGTTGGTGTTGCTGTAAATATTCACCAATGTTTAAATCTTTTAACATCGACCACAAATTAGGCATGAATTCAAGATTGCATCTTAACATGTAAATCACCCGCAAACCACACGAATTCCGGTCTAGGTGTGAAAAAACAGTCTGAAAGAAATATATTGTGCAGTCTGGGGTTATAAAATATCAGACACAAAGATGACCAACATTACTTAGTTCAAAATTGTAATAAACAATAAGGATTATTATTCATTTGGTTGTGCAGTTTTATTCTCTTAAAGTTTTTAATTGTCTATAGGAAGAGAAACATTAATAACAGAATTTTATTTCTGAGAAGTCTGTTTTTCTTACAATTCTTGTTAATTTCTTACAATAATTAATAGTCAGACATGTACGTTTTTATACAATGTAAGTTTTTAATACAACTAAAACATAAATGTAAAGAGAAGATCACAATAGAAAAAATACAGCTCATCAGCTTTGAAAGTGTTTTAACTGAATTTTATTCATAATTGACGGACAAGACACACCTTGTATGCTCCAATAGTTCCACATAAAAAAAAAAAAAAAAAAAAACATTTTTTCCACCTTACAGGCTTGAAAGGTCACGTATATATTTTTTTCCTCCTGGAAACTAAATGCAGTATGCAATCGAGATAAAGTGAAAGATTATTGGTTGGCCAGGTATGAAGTAACCCATACCCAGAATTTGTGCTCTGCATGTAACCCATCTCAGTGTGCACACTCAGCAGTGAACAAACACAGCGTGAACACACCCGGAGCAGTGAGCAGCCTGGAAACTGGTGCTTTGCTTGAGGGCTCCACTGCTGTGGTTGTTGAAGATGGAGAGCAAGTGTTTCATCATTCACACCACCTTCAGTGGATCTGGGGATCGAACCAGCGACCTTCAGATCACAAGTCGATAACCTTATCCAACGGACCACAACTGCCCTTGTGTGTATACTGAAAATGAGTGATTATAAAGAACTACGATAGATTGGATTTGCACGTGTGCGATGTTCATGGCATACACTCTTTAAAAGACATCCAGGACTGCTTAAGGTAGTTAGGAGAGTCTAGAAGAGGTGTTTTGACCTCATTTGCTGACAGTTTCTGGGAGTATTATTAAGAATATCATTTTCTAAGCAAGTATTTTTTTAACAAGTCCTTGCAAATCTGATTTTGTGTGCCCCTTCGTATCAATGAATGATTGTTGTTATATTATTATAAGTTTGAGTTCTCTCGTCTTATTTGATTTTAGGTTTGCGATAAACACCTGAAGGTCTGGCGTTGCTGGCAACTGTTTTCCCATCTGCAATTCTTGAATGGTTTAGTTACAGGAAATAATGTGTATTCATTTAGATACAGGAAAAATTTAAGATTTTCGCAAATGAGGCATGAACACAAACTACACATGTGAATGATGGCAGAAAGTCATGGCGTAAACCTCTATAACCGAAAACCAGAAAACTATATCAGCAGAATTTTGGCTAAAGGAATAATAGATTAATATGCTAGTTCAAAGTTTAACTACTGATCTGCTGAGACATTGACATACAACAATCATGGATCAATCATGACCCCGCATCAAAACGGTTCGACTTATATATCCCCATTACTTGCCATTAGGTTTATTTAAGCTGACTGTAAATATTCAGATGTTTGTCAGACTCTTCACGTCCCCTGTTCCTTTCTTTACACACTCTTCAAATATACTTTTTTTTCTCCTATTGTATTTTTATTTATGTATGATTCAACACACTTTTAATATGACAGGCACAATATCCATTTTTGTTATTTTGTTGTCTAGAGTTTTTCTTTTGGACAAAAAAAGTATATACCTGTTGTTGTAGTACATTTATTGTTGAATCAAAAAAATTTATGTAGTTGGATCTAATGGATAATCCTGTTAATGTACATATTTGCTGTTCAGGACCCAAGTATCCACAGAAAATCACTAACTGGGGACCAGCAGCCTTCACGGACACTGAACTTCATCTGAGAGAGAAGGACTGGCAGGAAAAGAAGAACAGACCTGCTACACCTCCTGCACAGTAGCGTTTTTCGTACAGTGTCATGTTGAACGACATTTCAGTACATAGATCCTCACTCCTGAAGAGTATGTTTAGTACTATTTTTGTGTCCACACTAAACCTACAGCCCACTGAACCTTACCATTTATATACCAATCTCTCAAGTACTATAACATTCCAGCACGGTACTGACTACTACGTTTAAGTGCTTTTACATAAAGATGTACATGGTAGCTGAGCCATGTGAACGGTTTAAGATAACATGTTTGTCAGAAATCGGATACTTCATACAGGAAGCCTTTCCATTCCAGAAAATGCTTCAGGCCATTGTGAAGCATTTGACTCAGAGTGTTTCTTTTCATCAAAGCGCTCTGACACTACTCTGCATGACTCGTCAGGATTGAACATAACGCTGTTTTACTGAGGAATTGGAGTATTATGGTTGTGTTGGTATGAACTATTGAATCTTTTGGGAAACAAACACAGATAAGTGTTCTTTCACACACCGAGAATGAGAGGTTGATGAAGTTTTGTTCAGCTGATGAAGTTGAAGTACAGGTATAGCCATGAAACCAACACCAGTTCTCTTGCCTGTACACACTTCTAATCTAATAATTTCAATTTAATTCCACTAAATGAATAGCTCAGAGCTCTTTGGATTTGTTTAAACAGAAATATTTAAGCAAACTAACCAAGTAATCCAGCACTGTTTTGGAAAAAAAACACTTGGCTAGTTTACATAGCAGCCTTCTTTTAAACTAATACAGTCTTCAGATGGAGGTAATGCAATAATTTCAACACTATTCATAAATAACAGAGTTAAGCAGTCCTCCTATGCTGCAAAGAGAATTCACTGAGACACAACAGCAGTATTTGCTGATTTTATGTGCTGAATTTATTAACACAACTGTTTTTACAAGTGTATCTGTGTTTGAAGATTGTTCATTTGCTTTTTGCTTTTTCTTTTTTTTACAAAGTTGAACCAAGCTGTTGTGTGTACCTTCTAACTATTGTTCACATTTAGAAATCAAGACTGTACTGCTGGTATTTCAATAAAAGGGATTATTTAATTGTATTAAAATATGTATTAAACTGTGAATCACATGGCTTTGGGGTGGGTGCCAAGACACTGGGCTAAGTTGACTTCAAATACACACGTCTGGTTTATCTTTTTAAGCTAAATCGATAGTGATAGTGAGTAGAGTGATTGACTGTCCTGTTGACTATAAATGTATTTTATTTTATTGGGGCTAACATACATTGAGAACTGTATTAGGATTACTACAATTAGTCCAAAATCATAGAGGATAAAGTTAATATTAGTCTTTAATATTACAAAACAAAATCTTTCATGTCTCAGATGTGGTCACAAGGGGTCACTGTAAGTTAGTACTTTGGCTAGACTTTGCTGGTTGCATTTGCTTGGCTTCAAGTTAAATGTTAAAAGTATATATTAATTATATAATAACATTTTAATATTTATTATATTAAATATTCGCCAAAATAAAATTCTGTAATGAGTTCATTCTTCACAATACTTTTACTTTGTTTAAAAGTTGTATTTTGATTGATGCTTTAAAATACTAATACTGTAATGATTGACTTGCTTTCTTTTCAGTTAATTAAACATGCAAAAACTACACTCTAATAGTAAACCATGACATTTTAGCACTTTTGAAGACATTTCAATAGTTTTAGGTCTTGGAGAGATCTCGTAACCCAGCAGCAGTGTGCAGAAGATGTGATGACTGCCATTCTAAGTCCGGACACTAATCATAAACTAGCTAATCGTGGAGAGAAGATTGAGTGATGTTAGAAACAAGTGCTATTTTTGATGTAACCTTTCTGGGACTTTTATCCAGGTTTCTCTACTGAGTCTCTGTCACTGCGAGAGGGTGCTAGAACCCACACACAAAGCACTCAGCAATGCGCAGTTTAAGGCTCATCCACATTAACCCCGTTATTTTGAAAACAGTTTGTGCTTTTCTTGTGTCATGCTATCTGCATCCACACCGGGGAAAGTTTTTTGACACTTGGTACACTGCGTTAAAGCATAGCTTGTGACCAGGGCTACCCGAAATTCTGCTAAGAATAAAAATATTTTTTTGTGTATTATTTCTGCACAGACTGATTTAAAAATGTTTTAGAATAAAGTTATACTAGTCATATCAAGATTGTTAAAGTTCACTAACAATTCTCCTGATTTCAGCCCCTGAGACAGATTAATATCTTATATGACCAACAACCAAGAGTGACAAAGCAAATAATGCATTACAATGAAACAATTCTAGCAAAATCATGCAACTCCCGCTTTCTCATGAGAACACAAAATTGCATCTAAATACAGTAGAGTTAAAAAGTATGTTTTTCTCTGACAGAACAAATTCGCTAATTTGTTTTATGTCATGTTTATGTCAACAGTGATCGATAGAATAACAGCAAAAGTTCTAAACTGATTTGCAATGATATGTAAGGGAAGAAAATATTTAAGCCATAATTTACAGCCGTAAGAAAACTGTTACACACATCCTTACAGGGTAAAGAAGTTCTTTCTCACCATGAAGATGCAGAAAACAGGAAAAAAAGAGATAAATTAAAGAGAATATATATTTTTTTTATTGTACTGAATTTGAATAAAACATTTGCCTTGTTTTGGTAATAAAAATAGTTGAAAACCTCAGTTACTGATCAGATTTGTACAACCATCATTACAGAGCAATAAATGTGCTTTTATTTGTACCAGAAAGAAATATGTGACAATATTGTGATAATTGTTGATATCAACTGTTGTGTAAAACAAATATTGTAACATATTTTTTGGCCCTACTGCCTAGCCCTACGATCAAGATAATAAGCTTGACATCTGATATCAAACTGCCACTGCCATGATAAATGAAATGTTTCTAGATATTTGTACAAATTCAATATTATGTTCAGATACACATGGTTTAAAAAAATAGTCAAATAATTTTTATTCACGTGCATAATCCACAGTGATCATAATTGTGATCTTTTCTACTTTGCATCGAAGAATTTAAAACAGTCTAAGACCACACGTTCTTGATCAACCATAAAACAAGAACAATTCAAATGTCTTGGCCCCACATGATTCTCAGAGGGAATGAAAACTGGATTCCACACTCTCACAGTTTCCATAAACAATTCCTTTGATTAAAAGTCCTAAGTCTAAACACTAAATTTGCAAACTTAGTTTTGTCTTGGATGAAGAGCTATCGTCGGCATAAATTCTCAGCGGAGAGGAAATTGAATTTCTGCTGTTGCTCGTGTGCAGCATGGAATGATTAAACTGAGATTGGACCTGTGATTATTTTACGTTAGATAATTGACTCTGAGCAGAGGTTAATGCTATCTTCTCCTAAGGGACCGCATATCAACACTTGCACAAGCTAAATCTGTCTCACTGCCATTCTTTTTCGGAAGTGTCAGATTTGTGTCACTATGCACGAGGCTTCGTTTGTTTTGCCATGAGCTCACTCCATCATATGATCATAAGCAATCATGACCTGTATCGCCAGAAATTCATTTTCAGTTAGTTTTAAATACGATAAACAATTCCTTTAGAAGCAAATTAAAAATATAATTTTTTTACCTAAAAGATATTGCAACAAACTATTGATGATGTATTTAAAATGATAAAAGTATAGTAAAATCATGTAACCACTGCTTATTTCTGAGGACAGAAAATTACATCTAAAGTAAGACTAAACTGATTGGTTCATGTATTTATTGTAAGGTTTTATTTCTACAGTGACGATAGAAAAACAGGAAAAGTTCTAAACTGGTTTGCACAAGTATGTAAGTGGAGAAAAAGTTTGATCTCTACACAATCAGCAGGGCTTCTGTCTCCCAGAAGATTTACCAGACTTAGATTAAGAGCCTCTGTTAAAGGTCGCATAACCTGGTTGTTAACTGTTTAAAAGCCACCTGTCCACATAGGTGACCAATCAGCCCCACCCGGTAATGCTTAACGGAAAGTGGGCTAGTCCAATGAAATCACAGGCCCCTCCCTCCAGCCCTTGGCCAAGGTTATAAATCTGCTGATATACTATAAATCGACAATCTTTTGATCGTCTTTGAAAACTAACTGTTCTATATCAATTTCACACCTAGTTTCATTGTAAACAGCTATCCACAATGTTGTGTATATGTGAAAATAAAAATACAGATTTATTTTAACGCCGTGTGATTGTTAAGATATAATCCTGATGCGCTGTTATCTGTTGTATTACGGTAATAACACTACCCAATTATTCATTCATTCATCTTCATGTCGGCTTTCTTCCTTTTCGGGGTCGCCAAAGCGGAATGAACCGCCAACTCTCTGGCATATGTTTTACACGGCAGATGCCCTTCCAGCTGCAACCCATCGCTGGGAAACTACCCAATTATGTTGAACATTAATATTCATTTATATGTGTGTGTGTGACAGATGTACTAGTGTGAGATGGTTTATTTCCGTTAAAAATAAAAGAGTTTCCGAGTTGACGAGATTGTTTGTTTTCCTCACGCGAGAAAGAAGAGAGGCAACTGTGCACCTGATGTCATCAGTGATGTTTTTTTTTGTCAACACCAGGTTTTTTTTGTCTCCAAACAGATTTGATGAAAATTTTAATTCTCTTTGTGAATAGATGATTTTGTCATAAAATATAAACAAATTAATCAAACAAGACCTCTCACTATAAATGTCAAGAACTTTACTTATAAAATAAACAGTATTTTAAAGACACGCTATACTTATATATAATAATAAAGATATAATTTCTTTATAAAGCGAACAGGACTGAAACTGCTCATCAGATGTTGATTGTCAGTTTAACAGGCCTATAAAGCAGTGACATGTCAATATATGTAAATATATTTTGTTATCTAAGCATAGCGACTTAAATAAAAATAAAAACAAAAAAAAAGCAATTGTATGGGGTAATGATGCTTTATCTTCATTAGTGAAAAGCATTTACAGTTTTAGGATGCGAGGTTCAGACAGTTATATATAACAGGTTGCAGGAGGAGCGCCGGGACAAAAACCAGGTAAATTGCGCCGAAGCTTCGGTCACGTGACTCATGTGTTACAAAACATTTGAAGCTTCTTTGGCTGAAGTTACATGACTCAAGTGTTTCGAAATGTCTGAAGCTTCTTTTGGTCAAAATCATGTGACTTGACGGTAGATTCGAGATCTCGGCACAGTCGAAACGCTAGTCTCACGGTAGCCATCCCTAATTTTACACAGGCGAAATAGCAGGGTTTTGAAGGCAAAATACAAGCCTCCCTGTGCTAGATCAGTGAGGTTGCGCTTGTCATGATCGCAGAAAGATTTAAAAGTTAATTAGTTAACACATTGCTTATGTCTGCATTTCGAATGAAGAAAGACAAACTGGTAGGTGTTTATGTTATATAGTTTTAACATCAAATGAACTGTTTGCTGTTTCCAGATATTCAGGATGTAAATGAGTTTGATGCATTTTACAGCATCCGCAAGTTTGTGCTAATAAACCGTGGCTGGTGAATCAACAGATAAACACTTGCTGATGAAACATTCAAGATGAATATCTGAAATTAGGTTAGAGTTCATATAAACACAGCCATCACATTCATCATCTCTCTTGCCAAAAAGACCTTATTCTTATTGAGAAAAAATACTAGTTAAATATAACGTCTACATGTCAATAATTTACACAAAAAGACAACTTAATCCAAACTAGGCCTTTGTGAAGCTGCTTTGAAGCAACTGTTTAAAAAATGCTATATCATTTTTTAAAGTAGTGTTTCTTTAACTTGAGTACATAATCTGTGCACTCTTCCCACCCTCCTGGACTGCCTTTCTACTCTTCCAATGAAATACTTAAATCAGGGTGCCATGTGCCTCTAACTCTTGAAAATCAAGTTGCATATTAGATTGTTCTGCAGCTGAAATTACAAAAATGCTCAGATTATTCAACCAACAATTTTTGGCATTTAACCAAAGCTCTAGTTTTCATTCAGAGAACTTATATAGTCAATGTTCAACTCAGATAAATGATCATGTCCAAGAGTCTTCAGCTATTCTGCAGCTTCAGGCAAACAGGTCAAAAAGTACAACACATTTATTTCTTATGTAACCCGTCCAGCTGCGCTTGCATTTCAATAACACTTAGAGTTGAAAGTACTGCTTTGCTTGAACAACAACCTGTACATTCTGCACTCTTTTATCCTGAATTATCCAATCTCCTTTAAGCAACTCGCATCCGTCTTCACACGCAACCAGATATCTAAGGATGAATGCCAAATTACTTTGCACGACGACTCCAATTGCTGATTGGCCAAAGCAGTCACTGGTGATGTAAGTGCGGACACTCTATCAGATGTACCTCCAGAAATCAACAGGCACAACAGCTTCCAACACTTTCTTCAAGATCTATCACAATTTGTTAATCAGTCACGCACCACACGTCTTGCACTATATGCTCTTTTCAAAGACCTTCAGAGCTTTTTAGATTTTTCCAAAAATAATTTAATTCTTTTGCTAATATTTGCATACAAAGCAAAGGAGGGACATTGTAAATGTGCGCTCCAGATGCAATAGCACACATTTCTGTTCTTCCTGAACAAACCACCGTCTCTTTATGCTAGGAGCCTGCCGATGCTCCCCAGCAGAGCCTGTATCCCATCATTCCTCTGAATCCATCAGCTCCGGTTTGGGGCCTTCATTCCAGAGCAATGATGTGAAACAGAAATGCATCAGATTCCTGATGTGGGGTGAGGGCTGTGCCTGACCGTGGCCCCTCGGCAGATACTGTAAAGAGGCTCGGGGGTGTCCACACTCCACACATCTGCACTCTCAGTCTTGCGCTCTCTGGAATGTGCCAGTGTTGTAAAAGTCACAGCTATCTATGGAACTCATTACTGCCTTGTTCCTCATCCACAGCCAGGAAGCATTTGTCTTAAAAAAAAACAACACTGAGGATAAGCTAATGTTGCCTTTCCAATAAGATTTTATTCAAATGAGGCTTATTAGATGATGGAAAAATCAAAACTTGTTATTTTGCAGTCTCTTCAAACCAAGTTATGCTTTTCTTTCTTTTTTTTTTTTTTTTTTTTTTTTACAATTTTTCTCTGCATTATTTTGTCCAGGAACAATTCTAGAATCCAATCTTCTTTAAAAAAAGATCCTAAATCCTAAAAAAGATCACTCTTGACCTTGCTTTAACCTTAATGATTATAGACAAGGAAACCTGTTCTTAAAAGATTATTTGACTAATGTGTGTCTACTGTTTTACTAATTTGTTTACACAATGACATGAACTTAACAGGCTTTATGAATTGTCAGTTTAAAATCTTAAGTTTTGTGCCTTTTAAGGGATGAAGAAGAGTGGGCCTTTGGGTTAGTTCTTAATTTTGGACTATCCTTTAACAACACATAAAACATTTAGAATGTTTTCTATGGGTCAGGATGATTTAAATGACAAAATAGCAGCTGATAATCTCACTGAAGCAATGCCTGCTTATTTAGTCTCCAAATGAGCAGAAACCGATGCTGCAGAGCTTGTTATTCATGCTAGTCAAAAATTTGCAACACAGAAGGCTGAATCACCCAAAAAGAAAGAACACCACAGTTTAAGCTATTGTTGAGAATCTAAATATATAATGAAATGGCTTGGTTTTATGGGCACAAAAAAATACATTTAGAACCCCAAAACTATGCCCTAAAAGCATTGTATTTTAAACAGGGTCAGGAGTCAGCATTGTATTTTCAGAATTGTATTTTTAACAGAGTAAGGAACTTTTTTATACATACATTAAAATCTTTTTAAATGTGAAAAAATGAGTAATTCTTAAATTATAATATTTGAATGAACATAAAAATCACAAGATTGATTTGATGTAACAATTACATTACTCAAAATAATATTCTTCAATAATAATAATAATAATAATACGACGTCGACATTGAGAGTACGGTCAAATCCGGTTAATGCTGGACGGTCCGCTCGAGGGATCATTGGTCCAAAAGCGGTCCGAACATAATGTAGAGACAAAACAGTCCCGGTTCGATGGCCCAAATTGTAATGTGCTATATAAGGAACCGCCAGGCAATTAAGCATTTTTTCATTACAGTTATGAGTTTCTAGGAATGGTAATTGAATTTATTTAGACCATTTTTGACTACTATGATTACGAAACTATCAGTCATAAGTCTCAGTATGAAAATCTGACAATGTCACATGCTTAATTAATCTGTGCATTTATAAAAAAGCATTTCTGTTTTAAACGGGCAATCTACATTATTTCATTAAATCTTTCATTTGTATACTGTACCAAATTTTACCACTAAGAGGTGGTAATGCACCAAAACTGATTTTTTTTCCTGTAACCCAGAAAAAGTTAATATGTTAATATTTTATTAAAATAAGTTAATATGTTAATAAAATGTTGAATTGACAACTGTTATTTTTGTGAAGTTAATAAATGTTTGGTTGAATTAAAAGACTGTTTGTGTTCCTATTTTAAGATTTACAATTGATTAACATGTGGCAAACACGGTCAAGTCAGACCGGACTGAATCTGCACTGGTTTTTATCCTTAATTCATTGTCTTGCATTATCAGATACAAAATACTTGATGTGTATATATTTTAGTAAAAAAATTGTTATACACACTGCAGATAACGGCCTGAATAATGAAAAAGTGTGTGCAAACATCCAGAAGTGGCTGAACTTGCATGCCTGTGGGCATCCAGAAACGGCGGCGATTCAACCAAGATGTCTACATTTCAACCAAGACTGGACATCGTGGCAGGACGACTTTTCAACAGCTTTTCGACATCTACATGTTTGCTGGGGAGGGACAGGCTTCATATTCCACCACCAGTGTTCAGCACCCACCATTCTGTGCAGGAACACTAGTGGGATATCAAACTCTTCCCGTATTAATCGATATCTTGGTTTAGTAAAATGCTCAGCTCAAATGCAAGGAGTTAAGATTAACATGGAACACACAAAATCCAGTCAAGGCTCAAGTAGGGCCAAATACACTTGCCCATCTGTTTGAAATGGTGCATGTGATAATAAAAAGCCCTTTTTTTAACCACAGTTCATCCTCTTCAAGCACGAAGGAATGTGAGGAAATGAGTAAATATAAAACATCAGGGCTGCTGCTGCTGCAAAAAAAAGTGAAGCACCCCTCATGGACCAACATTTTCCCGCCAACAAACTTGGGTCTGTGTTTTCTCCTGATTCCTCTGGCTCACACACGTCTGGCCAGAACTCAAGCGACATATTATTCAGCCTCCGTCTCCACCCTCTTAACGCCAACCTCTGAAAAAAGAAAACGGAGACACCAGCACAGCATGAGTATTTGTTGACTAGGGCATGGTCAGTTCTGTGTCTAAATAATAAAATAATTATAAAATCAGAGAATTTGTCAGGTTTAGAGAAAGAGAAAAAACTGTACCGGTATCCAGTTGGATTTTCTACACAAAAAAAACAATTTCAATTTGATTATTCAAAGTTTGGGGTCAAAAATTTGCGCACAGACCTGCTCTTGAAGTGAACCCAGGCCACTTGGTGGCGCAGTTGCAACTAAGTTTGTGTGTGAGGCTCACTTATATAAAAGAAGAAGAGTAAAATCGTCTGTAAATATATATAGCCTAAACTATTCATCATCTGGCAAACAAACCATTTATAGCAGCAGCTCTAGTTTCCCCAGCTCTATTTCTAGTTATTTCCTTCCTTTTCTGAGATATGTGAAGAGGAGAGAAGGGAGAGCTTTTCTCCCTGATGCTTAATAATGCACACGTGGAGGGAGAAATCAATACAAACTCAAATGCAGATTTCTTTTTATATTTATATATTAATAATAATTGTATTAATTAATGTATGTAAAAAACACAACTCCATTTTACCTGTATATATGAATAAAATATAAGAAAAGTATTGTTATTTTTGTCATTGATTACTTTGTTCTTAAGGCGTCACTTTGGCGCAGTGGGTAGCACGGTCGTCTCACAGCAAGAAGGTCGCTGGTTCGAGCCTTGGCTGGGTCGGTTGGCATTTCTGTGTGGAGTTTGCATGTTCTCCCCGTGATCGCGTGGGTTTTCTCCGGGTGCTCCGGTTTCCCCACAAGTCCAAAGACATGTGGTATAAGTGAATTGAGTAAGAACGATTGTCCATAGTGTTAAAGTGTGAATGAGTGTGTGTGAATGTTTCCCAGCGATGGGTTGCAGCTGGAAGGGCATCCGCCGCGTAAAACATATGCCAGAGAGTTGGCGGTTCATTCCGCTGTGGCGACCCCGAAAGGGAAGAAAGACGACATGAAGAAGAAGGAATGAATGCTTTGTTCTTTAGGGCATCATTACTATGTTTGCAGTTTGATAAATATGTTTTACATTTTTATCCTATAAGCTTTGTATTTCATAAATGAGAAAGAGTCTCATTCATATTCAAAAAATTATTTAAACTGTTAAATATACAATCTGAACGAGAGTTGACATCACTCTCAAAATAGTCTGTTCCTCTGTTTTGCTTCGACCAGACTCAAAATCAGCAAAAATGACAATCTATCGGCTGTAGATATCGTTACTGTGTGACCCGTCTAAAAAGATAAAATATTTTTTATTTCTGGGGGATGCTTCCATGCAGCCTTGTACACGCAGAAGCGGCAAAGCTCTGTATGGTTAACACGCGCTGCTTTCGATGCTGCTTGGGCAACTGCTCACCCTGCTGCACCGAACCACGCCAAACCGCGTGCCATCACCTTCACACTGATTAAATCAGAGCTTCAGTGAGATTAAGATCTACATTTATATCACATCTCTGAAATGAACGAGGGATTTTATCCTTTAAAAACTACTGCACAAGACAGTTCCACATTGCTTTTAAAGCACTCAGTCAGTGAAAATAACATTCTTTTATCATTTAATGCAACATGAAAACACAAAAAGAGAAAGGTGAGCTGTGTGTTTCAGATGTTTTCTCTGTCTGGTTCTTATGTCGGTTTACAGTTTGTTATGTTAAGGTTGAGTTTAATGACCGGTAGCAGACAGAGCTATCCCTTCTCACAGAAGACTGGAGTTAAAGAACATTGGCCAATGCCTGGAATGTATCTGCCAGACAAGTTTGGATAGTTTGCTCACTGGTTTCCAGTTAAGTTAACCCTATTAGACCCGCAACATTTCATCAACATCAGAAGAATGTTACCCTAATATATGTTCTTCTTCCAGCATGCATAGACCAAATACTGGTGGTGATAATCATAGTAATGTAGAAAATAATTAAATAATGAAACTTTTCTCATTTTCTGTAAATTTCAGTTGGAATCAAGCCTAAACTTAAAAAAACGGTGTACGGTGTCTAGACTTTCTAAACAACATTAAAAATAAGAAATATCCAGCAAGCGCAGAAAAATAAACACCTTCGTATGAAATGCAGATCATTTGCTCATTGAAACAAAACTCACACATTGATGATTTTACCTGATAAAAGATCAGTATGGTTAAACCAGTTAGAAATATCACGATTTCATTCACTACAGGGAGTTCTCTGCAGCTGGAATCAATGTTTAGAAGTCAGCTCTGTTTATATTGTATGTCTGTAGACATTACCCATTTTTAAAAACACACAATTTTTTAATTATTATAAATGATAATGTTAAATGTTTTTTTCTAGTTATTTGTCTCTTTTGTCTGTCTGCTGAAGAGTGTTATCTCAACAATTTCAATTATGTCCACAAAAAAAGGTAGGAAATGTCTGGTCGGTTTTATTTTTTCACTTCCTGGTTCCTCTGTATTGCAGTGTTCTCAATTGTCTCAAACCAAACTGACGTCACTAGATGTCTGCGAATATGCGAGACTAAAAACTATGAGCTATCCAATCACTTAGTGTTAAAACTGAATAAATATGCACAAGATAGGAGTCTACCTGTACCCACATTAACAGAGACCATGCGTATAGTTTTGTGTGCCTAAAAACTGAATATTATAAAGTATTTATAAAAGTATCCAAAATGTTTAAAAATTCTGATAATTTTAAATACTTAAGGATTTGTGATGAATTTAAGTATAATGACAGTTACATTTCTTTTGTAAAGGTGAATAAACAAACTATTTTACATGATTTTAGTTATATGGAAAACCTTCCATGGGATTAACAGTGATATATGGGAAATAACTGGAATTAACGGGCATAAACCAGTCATTTTAGGAAAGAATAAAATACAGCCCGCAAAAATTTACAGTAGCTGTATATAGAAGCTAGGTTTCTGGATTAGAACTTTGTGTTCTAATTTTACATTGTGTTCGCTGCATGTAAGTGGAGCCTCATGATTACATAGTAAAGGAATCGCGCACACCGGAAGCAATTTTTCTTGTGTTAATATAACGTTTCACACTTTCACGGCAGATTTAAAAGTCATGAATAAAGTCTAATTATTTTAACAACTGTGAACAATCAACCCTGATGTACTTTTTATGTATGAAGCAAGTGAGCGCACTGTAATATTAGGTAGTTCTTTGATACTAATGTTATTATAGAGATAACGGTACACAACGTTATCTGCAATAAGAACAAACCATTAGAACAGCGTACAGTTATTGCATATTTGTCCCGGATCACTTTTGAATGCCACAGATTTTTATCACCGAAGCTGGATTCTGCCTCGTCTTGTTATTCATGAGTATTACATGACTAAGGTAAACTTTGTCTTTGTCAGGAGCGAGAAGCAGTGAAACAGACACATTTCCTTTTGGTTATGTACTGCAGAGCAAACATTAATAACATATTTAATATGTTAATGTTGCTCAAAGATAATGGTATAAACGTTAAGACATATTAGGACATCATAGCTTCAACGGTTGCACTAGTCCCCTATTTTTTCTCAGTAGTTAAAACTAGATTGACAGTAAAACCTTCAGTTACCACTTGTTTATTGCAGCTCAGATATTAATAATACCTTTAATATGCCAGTGTTGGCAAAGACGTCATGGTTTAAAAATCAATATACAAAGCTTAGCAGTTTATATCCCTTACTTATATTGTACTCCCAATTGCATACACAAAAAAAAAAAATAATGGTCTAGCAACACCCCTGGTAAAAACCCATCTGAACACTGAATTCCAAAGAGGTTAATTGTTACCAAATATTGTTAATACATCCCTAAGGATGACTGACAATATTAACAATTATTAAACAATATTAAAAATAGTTTATGTAATGCATAACTATTATAAAATTATTATATTTACAATATAATACAAGACAAAAACGTTCTTTTATATTTGTAATTATAATTTTAGCATTTTTATAAATAAATCTTATAGCCAATGTTGGAGAATTTGTCATTTTACATTAGTACATTTTATAGTACACAATGTTAATAATAAATTGTTGTTCTTACATTCAACATTGTTGCTTGTTTTGTTCAATAAAATCATTCTAGATCCACATACTCAAAATGGTAATTTTCAATATATATTAGTACAAAAGGTGTATACTTAAGTTTGCATTAAGTATATAACTTAAATACTTTTCGTGTACAGTTTCCATTTTTTATGTTCCCAAAATTCCTAAGACAAAGTTTCTATTTTGCGGACACTTTCCAGAAATTTACTGTGAATTTTCTGTCCCTAGTGCCAATGCAACACAGGATTCATAAATGAACTGTTGAACGATGAATCTGTTGTTCATCAAAATGATACCTTTAAAAAAAAAATCCATAAAACTTAAATTGTAAACTCTAATTGCAATTGTTTTAATTGGTCTAAAAGTTTTAGTATTTCTGGCTGGTTTCACAGAGAGTTTATAAATAGAAAGTTAAACCACACACTCTTTTCTTAGCTCAGATTTTTATGAAGTCATAGCATCTAGTGTGTTGTGTGATGTCATGGTCCCTAGGTGCTTGCGGTCAGAAAATGAAGTAAGATGGAGAACATCAGGAAACTTAATGCAAGGACTTCTGACCCCGCTCTTCCTCCTGCCAGCTGTCCCAGACAGTCTGCTGCCTTCAGGAATTGAAATGTAACATGAAAGACAGACTCAAAATGGAAAACAATACGGACCATTGAGAATAAGCTAATAAATGCAATTATTTGGTGGGGACAAATCAATGAAATTTTTTATATAATAGAGCAGTCTATATTGCAATCTTGACTTCACTGCATGTTTAGTTGTGTACAGTAACAAAACGTTATAATTAAGTAAATAAAACAAGATATTACTTGTTCTCTGCATAACCACAAGCAGAACACTAAACGGGAAAGTAAGTGTACTTGGTGTTTATTCAAGTTCATAATGGAAATAGTTCCAAAACCTAGTTAAGGCTAAGGCTTACTGAACTTATCAAAAACAAGTAAGCTTCAAAAATGACATACCAATATCAAAAGCAAAGCCATTTCCTCACAGACCCTTATAAAACCTTGATGTTTCTTAAGCCTTTGGAATTTTGTCTACAGCAGCCCAGATATTGATAATAACTTAAATATGTGAGTGTTGGTAAATGAAGAATGCATAAATTGGATAATAAATTTTTAGGCGTGCATTTATAAGCCTGTGCTGACAGAATATATAGCAAAAAGTGGGAAATGAAATTGTCAATTTTCTACTATATCCTGATTAATCTAAAAACATCTGCCCATGATTTGTTGTATTCACCTACATGAACTCTTAAAGCCTTGAACTTGTGCAGGAGTTGTTCTTTTCTGTTTCTGAAAACATGACTCAGGAGGAACAGCCTAAAGCAACTGAGTCATGTATAACAATTCTTGATTGCAGCAGGGTCAGGAAGAGAACACGGAAAACATAAATTCTAAAAGATCACAGAGCACTATAAGCAGCTCTTAACACATAGATATTTTAAAACAATGTTAAGTAGGCTAAAATAAGACCTTAAGATGTATGGAATTAATATTTTAACAAATGTATTTTTTTTGTTGCCCAAGTATTCTGAAACCACTCAAAGTGAAATGAGGAAAAACTTTATAGAAAACTGTATATGGTCAGGAATTATTTCCTACTGAACAAATCAAACAGATCAGAGATCAAAGTCTGAGCACATTAGGAACTAGAAACTACTGGTTAATCCTTCTTTCCACGTTGACCAGAGGGTCCGGCTCGACTTCCTCTCGCAGGACCAGACCTCTATAAGATCAGAGATCATGACCCCCGTTGATCCTGGGTGGCCGGACAGAGTCATATTGGTCGTTCCAGATAGTGCGTTGAGCCAAGGGGACGTAATGTAAGTCTCCCCCTAATTGGAGTTGGTGGAGTCCAAAGGAAGCCAAGAAGGAGACCTACTTGAACGTTCAAGCTCAATCATGGAACAGCAACTGGTTCAAGCCAAGGAGGTCCACTCAAGGCTGATTCTGACTCAGAAGATGACTGTCATCTGGGCTGCATTGTATCTGATGCAACACCCTGAATGTGGTTCTGAACAGAGATTGCTTTTGGATGTGCTATGCAAGCCTCCTGGCTACTCACATAACCCAGGGAGTTAAATTTTGTTGTTCATATTTATGGCGGCCTGGTGATGAAGACTCCCTGGGCGGCCTTTACCAGGGTTGGGATCTCTTCCCCTGATGATGACTACAAACACATCTCTTGCACAGCATCATGAGTTCTGCCAACCCTTCCACCTGCTTTCTGATTAAAGAGACTCGCCTTCATCTACAGCGACACCAAAGAGGCCATCTGGAACCTCAGGAGCTAGAGAAAATGCTTACATTCTTAAGGCAATATCTCAACCTTGGCTAGCTACAGATGATGCCTTTTAACCACTAAGGTGGACATCGTGCGGCCCAACGAGTGTGCCACACTGTATCTCTTCTGTGGCAGCTCCTGCTGTTATTTAACACTTGGGCAACAACTTTCCATGTGCATCTCTTCAGTGCCATGAGCACCTTAAAGCTGACATAGCATGCAAGGTAGCTGCAGTTCGACCCAGTGCATCATAGGCATCCATAGTTAGATCCAGTGACGACCTAGCTGGCTGGATGAGGGTTTCAGCTGATGAGGGTTGCAGGCTTTTGGGAAAATGAGACTAGGGCAGTGGCGGGAATCGTCCCTGCAGGGCCTCACAAATCACATGTCCATTCAATAGATTCAAGCTCGAACTCTACAGTCACCTAGTATCCTGCAGCCACCTCGTACTTGGCCTGGAAAGCAGCTGGCAATTCCTTTTCCAGCACAAACTGCCATCCCCCAAAGGGGGAGAGCACTGTGCAGTCTTTATCGGGAGATGTGCAGTCTCTCTCCGATGTTACAATAGCAATCGCATCATTAAGCTCCTGAGAGACTGCGGAGAGACTGTTGGTGACCTGAATTTCTCCAGTTGTGCGATGACGTCTGCCGATTGACCTTTTAAAAAGTGGCTGAGAGAGTTGGGCTCCCCCAGCAGTGCTCCCACAGCTGTCAAAGGTGCCCTGTCATGATAACGTGATGTTTCTGACATTCCTGGCATCTTGAAGTGTTGTTCCCTCAACAACAACTCAAGTAGTATTCAGATTAGTTCATGCATGTTTGAGTAATCCTTTATTCTTTTTTTCTGAGCTGAAAACGTTTTCGTTTTTCTTATCCCTGTCTTTTTTACTTATCCCCGCCCAAACCACAACCATTTGTCAATCAACTGAATAGCAGCCCCTGTCAAAGACGAACAGGAAACGAGGTTTGACCCGGGAGTGTGACAGTAGCAGACCCACGCTGGATAAACAATACCAGAGAAGTGGGTTTTGGCGAGTCCGGAGCCTAACCTTTTGTTTGGATTACCAAAGAATTAGTTTAATCGTCAGAAATGGCTCGATTTTGTGTCTACCCATTAAAGAAAGCTTGGAAAGATCACCACTGCTTGTGAGCAGCACTTCACATTTATCTGGTTCATCAACAAGGAACAGTTTGATAAAGGATTTATGACAAGACTGGCTTTGTCACTGAGTGCTCCAGTATTTGGAGGTCCACACATTAAGTTTTTGTGTCTTGTGCTAAGCTTAAATACATTAATAAATACACTATTTTAACTCTTCGTACATTTGAATGCACACTACATGACTTTTATAACCCTATAAGGAAATCTGGTTTTAGAACACACAAGAGACGCTTTGCATTTTATCTTCCCTAAAATCCTAAAGCTGCCACCCTCTTGCCAACAGTTAATTGTGTGGAAAGCACAGTACAGGGATATTAGTAAAGTTACATGATATTGTGCAAAGCTCAGGCATCAAAAAGTAAATATCACAAACAGATCTTGTGCTGGCATTTCACACAAGTGCACCTATAACAAAATAAATATTTCATAAAACAGTATGCCTACATTAGAAATGATAAAGTGTAGAGTAAGCCCGTATGATTTACCTGTAAACACACCGCTGAGAGGCATTTTCCCTCAAAGTTTCTGTTTCATTCTGAGGACTTAAACACTGTGTCAGACTCAGGTTCACACATATAAGACGCTGTTATATCACGCATAGCCGCTGCCTGTTGATTATAATGTTTTAAAACAATAGCATGTGTTTTAAGCGTCGCTCGTTGTGTCTTGTTTGAGCACACTGGTAAGTAGGGGTGTGCCGAAAGCACGTCTGTGGGAGGCCAAAAATACAAGGTAATTCAAAGACGTTTTTTATGAAAAATATTGCATTTTCAACGTTATTAACTAGTATAGAGTGCTCAAATATTAATTTTAAGTGCTATAACAAGGGTATAACATGGGACCTTTAACAACTGAAGGGGAACCTAGCTTTTTAAATACCCAAGTAAATGTGAACTAAAAGTGGTTTGACCTATAAGGTGTACGAGCATCTCTTTTCACATTGGGTCATAATCATGCAAAAAAACAATGTATATAAAAACTGGTATGATTATTTTGCTTGTGTAACCTTTGACTCGTATTAAAACAATGTAATGATCTATAACTTCACAGTGTGAAACCTTTCACAGAAAAAGAAGAAATCAGGAACACTTTTTTGCAACACTGTAATAAATCACCAGTAAAATTATTTTAATTACAACAGCTGCTCCGTTATAGTGAGTAAGACTAAAATGGCTTGAAGCTATGTAATATGTTTCATTATTGTGCTCCAAAGAAAGATCCCGGGAGTCAAATTAACCCCAGTTGACCTTGGCAGTGAAACTCAACCTCAAGTGTCCAGCAGGGACACAGCAGAAGAAGGTGTTGAAAAGAGTGTCTCCTTCTGCAGCGCTGTTTTCTTGGAATGTCTGAAGGTGGAAATATCGGTTCGATGACAAAAACAGACACCTTTCAAACCCCTAACGAGTATTAAACATGCAAATGACTGTCACGTCTAGTAAATTAAAACCTGATTAGTCAAAATGTGATACAGTAACAAGATATGTCTAAATCTTCTTACCTTTCAATGTGTTTTGCTCAACAGGCTGATCACAGGTCAAGGCGAAACAGCCATTTCTGTTTAGAAAGAAAACATTATTTAAAACCCTTCACCTTGATCAGCATACTCCAAGAATCATTGGTTACAGAAACGGATTCGCTTTCAAGAAAAACACGTGTAGATCATGATGAAGTTTGTCAGTATACGATGTTATGTTTAAACAAGAACATTCAATTTTTGCTCAGTTTATTTTTCCCTATTTGAGATCCCCCCTATTTTATTTTTTGACAAATTCTTCTGAAAAGAGGTCAAATATCTATGAAAAGCTTGTCGTAACATTTCCTGAAGACTTTCAGAAGACTTACATGCTGACACACACACACATGCGCACGCGCACGCACACACACGCACGCACACGCGCACACACACACACGCACACACACTAATTAGTAGTATCTTACACATGTGTTACCTTTTACGTTGGTCATTTACTCGGGTATTATTTTTTGTTTTTAATCGTACTATGTTTAAGCAAAAAAAAAAACTTATATCCGCACAAGCACAGTTTTGAAAACGTTTAAAAATCTGTGAAGATGTTGTAAGCAGCTCAAAGCAAGGATGACATCCTTGATTAATATACTCTGACTACTTTTTAACAACATTTATCCCTCACAAAGCTGTAACATTTATGTTTCTACCCAATTTTATCCAAACCTGCGCTGTTGGGGTGTTGAGTGAGCAAAGATGAGCGGCAACATTGACCTGCATTTCTTTTGCACATTTTTTCAGAGATTAAATACATTATTAATTTGTTAGGTGTGCATGTAGTCCTGTTTCAGAAGATTTGCTTCAGCAAATTATGTAGGTAATAATTAAGTAATTTTAACTTATTAGCATAATAATCATAAATAAATAAATGTATATAGCGTTTTTCTAGACACTCAAAGAAGCTGTACAATTATCAGAGCATTATTCATTCACCCCACATTCACTCTCTGATGGTGATAAGCTACCTTGGTAGCCCTTAGCTGCCCTGGGGCAGTCTGACAGGACGTGGCTGCCATCCTGCCCAGCACCAAATACCCCTCACCAGTCACACACATCCATACAGGGCAATGTGGGTGAAGTAGCTTGCCCAGGACCACAAAAGCTAAATAACCCTAGCAGGGATCGAACTGCTAACCTTCTGGTTACAGAATGACCAACTCCCCCACTGCACCATTTTTCTGCCCCATTCATTTATATGTGGTTTATATAAATACAGAGATATTTTAAAAATAACTGATCTAATGTGATCTAATACCCACTCTATTAATGTCTCTAAAAAACGCTAGAGGAAAATTGTGACGGACTTTCAAGTTAAAACACATTGGTTTATAAAGGTTTTCATTTAATTGTAATAAATTATAAAAATAACTATTTGAACATCATTAGTTAAAAAGGCATTTTCCCAACAGGAACATTGTTCTATCATTAAACACAGAAATGATATTCCTCCCATAAGAATTATATCTTGACAGTGTGTTAATTCACTATAACCATAACAGGCCTACATTAGCTGTTAGCGCTAGCCTGGCAGTTTCATTTATCACAGTGTTACTTTCAGTTTTTGTCGATACAGCTTTTATTCATTGAATGAGTGCAAGAACTGTATTTATTTTGAGTGCAAATACAATATATTGTAAAAAAAAAAGTAATATATTGAACTCAACACTCTCTCTTTACTAAAGACAGGTAAGAGAAGCTCTACATATGGGAACACAAGCATTCATAGCAAGAGTATGCATCTGGGAGGATCCATTTTAAACATAGTTTCTTTTGACACCATAGAGAACATGTTCAAAATTAAGTGGGATATGTGCAGATTATGAGGATGTCTCCGCATCTGTACGCTGTCATACCAAAGATATATTAGCTCAATAACATTCCAGTGTTAGTGCTTCTAAGAAAAGTTTGCTCAGCCTAGATTTGATTTAATCTTTATCATTATGTAACAGCAATCTTTTAATAACATCCAGAATACAATTTATGAGCTCTGCAGCCATTAAAGATGTTAAAAGGTGCAAATGTTAAGTAATGAAGATTTGTACACAAAGTGATGATTCAACACACAGAGTGTTCAAATGAAAATATAGGTTGAGATTCATTTTATTAGGGCTCTTCTACACTGGTAACACAAATCTGATTCCTTAGAGCAAAATTTACAGTGAAAGGGACAGTGGTTCAGGTAAGTGCAATTATGTGTGACCTGGTTGACTCTAAAAAGTCTGTATTTTAGCATTGTTCCCTCATGAAAAACATGCCTCAAGTCATATTCTGCACATCTCCATGAAGAACGAATGCACTGATAGACCTGGTAGGCCAGTGTAACCATAGTATACGTGAATGTGATGAAGAAAAAAAGTGTGTTTTTACCAGAAGATGAAATGGGTGGATTTTCTGTGTGCCAACAAGAAAAACCCAGCAGGAAGCACGAGAGTGGGAGGAACAGGTGGTACATGGGTAATTTGACGGAGCACAACAATTTAGGTGATTTAAAGACATTCGGTTATTAAGGGTGCAGTGATAGTCTGGAAGGGTTAAATAGTCTAGAGAGGTCAAATAATGATTATAAAGGGTTTAAAAGGGGCATGCTATGGTACCTTTAAACTCACATCCATGGTCTGAAAATCTCTTTTACTATGTAACCATATTTTGATGATTTATGGCATTAAAAACAAACGGGAAAAAAAATAAAAGCCTATTTAAAACGGGAAAACACATTCCGCACTTGTTTTTCCAAATTACAGGTGGGCTATTGTGGGATTTTTATTATTGTTTAATCAATGCTTATTAATGTTCATAATCAACTGCAGGTCATAATCAACTGCTAACAGAATTTCTTAACAGCTCAAGTATAAATGTTTGTGAACAACTATGTAGAAGTGTCTTCTCTTGGCATTTTGCAGAGAACACCCAGCTGTATGATCTTCATTGTATCAGAATATTAAACCTCTGTTATTTGATTCTCAAACTGAAGTCCTGATCATTTGAACAGGTAAGGATCATCCCAGATCCACACTATGCAAGTGTTAAAAACACTTAAGGAGAGCTGGTTAAACCTAATCTCAGCCTCAGACATCATGCCAGCGGAATGCTAGCTAGTCGTCTGATGAGTTTGGCATAGAAATTTGAAAACACTTCAAGAATCCCGAAGTCCTGATTTGATTTGTCAAATTTATCTGGATATCCAGTAGTAGAGAGTGACGTGTTTTTTCGTTCTCCATTCTCACCAATTTATTCTGTGTTTAACGCAGATGGGGACGCGATTCATGCCCCATTTTTGTTTTGGTCTAGTATCTGTCTTCTGTAACTTTTTTATATTTCTGTGCCTGAAACATGAGCTATGTGAAACGACAGTGGATTGGTTGTTTGTCATGGCAGTTAAACGCTGTCATGTGCGGGTCTTGAACAAAGAAAGCTGTCAAAACCCTTCCCTGAAGGCCTGGCTACCCGAGACTAGGTCAAAACTGGTGGTGACTGAAACTAACTTAGCCAATCAACACCTTTCAAATTATTGACTATACCAATGCAAGACTGTGGCGGTAAAATAATATTATTGATATTGTAAATATTTCAAGACTTTTAAATTAATGATTGAAAAAAACTTCAATATAGGATGAGTACCAATTTACTGATTACTTGTTAGCAAACAAAGAAATGGCATTGAATTCTGTTCGTAGCAGGCAAAAAATATATATAAGTAAGGTTATAATGAAGCATTCTAGCATAAGTTTCTACTGTGGTTATTATGCTTTTGTAACATTGTGAGGTTTCCAAGAATGGAGAGAGACAGCATTTATTTTTCTGCAATTATTTGAGGCAACCAAAACAGTAAAAAAAAGTGCCCTCCTGGCACACCAAACACAACAACTGTCTTAGCCATTTCCACACTGGCTTTTATGCTGCTGTTAACACCTACTTTCCGCACACCACTGACACCTAGTGGACACATCTATAAATATACTACACTATCAATTTTATTATTAACAGAACATGACCAATCTAACAAATCCTGCCGATGCTCACTTCAGGTCACGTTCAGATTGCAGGCTTTAATGGTCAATTCAGATTTTTAAAAAATGAAATCCGAATAGTGTGAGCTCATTCATATTACACACAACTTGCGACTTGTATCTGTCCTGTGTATATACGCAATCCAGCTTTCTGTGAAGTGCGCATTCGCAGAAAATGGCTTTGATCAAAAATAAAGTTAAGAGGGATGAGAAAGTGATTTGAGGTGATTGGCTTTATTTAGGTTCATTTCTGTTTGGATCAAGAAGAAGTATCAAGAAGAATATTTATTAGTTCTATTACTTCACTTTCCTTCCACTGACTGCTTTCAGCTATGGTCGGATTTGAAAAAATAGGACTCGAGCTGTTAAGACTGTTCTGATAATATCAGATACAGGTTGAATAGGGGCGAAACAATTCGGGTACTGGTCACTTTGGGCTGCAGTCTGAACGTAGCCTAAAATAAGGGAGACCTGACCAAACATAGACATCGTTCTCTCTGCCATTGTCTGTCGATGTCCAGATGAAATCCACTCACTCACGTGTTTTGGTTGTTTCGTGACTCATTCTGTTTCCTGGATCTGCCGAGTAATGCTACTCACTTAGAAACATTCATTGTTTTTACAGTCCAAGCCTAAACTGTTGGACCTTCCTTCAGTCAAACCATCCAATAAAGTCCCCTAAAAAGCAGGGGAACATATGACCAGATATAGGTCTTGTATACTGTATACAGCAATAAAATAAGTTACACATTATTTATCCTGTGTTTAGCTATGTTTTTAACATATGTGCATTCCAGTTATATAAACCCATAAAACACTCTGAGACCCAGACAGCTTCTGATTTATCGCTTAACAATTAAAGTCCTTTTCAACACTGACCACTGAAACATAATCAGTCAGAACTTGCAAGCTTCTGTGATGGATCTGTATTGATTTAAGGACGTTTAAAACATCACTTGGACTATTAATGACCCAAAACATTATGTTCCAGACCCACAACCCAACACGACAGATGTTGGGTGAATTGTCAAACTCCTGCCACGAATCAATCACCTTCTCTGTTGTTCTGTTTGCACTCTTCTTCGATGCTAAACACATGTTTCGCCTTAAGCAGGACTATTTTTAGAAAGCAATGAGGAGGAGGAGGTGGATTCTGAATAGTCCACATGGGGCCAGAGGGTGATGGCTGGGGGCAATTGCTAGAAGTCCACTTAAAATCGTATGCAATGTCAAGCTCAGCACATGATTAATATGAGGAGAATGTGAAACATCCACATAATGGAATATGGCGATGAGGGATGAGCTGATAATTGGTTTTGTCTTCAAAATCTCTTGTTTGCATTCCTTGCGCGTCTAGCATCTTTATTCGGATGGTGGAGTAAGAGCATGTTACTCACACAAAGAATGTATTGAAAACACATGATCCCATGTTCCTGTGTGAAGTGGATAAACATTTCAATGTGTCATGGTAAAAACAACAATGTAAACCAAGCGAAAGCTCTGAATTCCTGAGGAAACATTAATGTGACCGTCTATTACTGGAAAATAGGAACATTTTAGTTGCGAGCTACAATTGTTGTGGCACAAGCTGAATAATTTAGTCTCGGCAGAAAACATAACTTATTTGAAGTGTTTTCATGTGCCGGAAATGTTTAGTTTACTTTATTTCCTCTGCTGCTTTGTTTCTTGCCCTTGTCTCAAAAGCTTAACGATAAAGTTTGTTAAAACGTTTAAGTGACAGTTCGAAAACAACTGATCCAGGCCTACATAATCGATTATATTAAGAACAGCTGACAATATAATGACAATTTAAAGGAAAAATATTACTGAACGCCACAATTGAGCTAGTTTAGTTAACATTTAAGTTTGAGCACTGCTTGTAGGCAATGTATCATGATTTTGTTATAATTGCTTATAAAAAGGACATAAGTTTAAAACGAGTAATACTTACAGGTTCACAAAACTTCTTCCATTCGTTTTGGGGTTCGCGCACTCATTACTTCCACTCAGGTGTCAGGTGAATCAGTTCAAACAATGATTTGATGAGTGAATCGATTCAGATGTAACAAATCGATTCCTGATGGGATCACAAACTGGAATGTATACAACACAAGTTTCTATTGTTCCCTTTTGACAATGTTCTGTACTTTGTCAGTGTTGTTATACAGCATAATGATATATCAAAAATTTAAAAAACACAGAAACCTAAAGGTAAAAAAATACATATTGTATAAGGGAAACCATTCCTACTGAGTTTATCTTTAACATGTAGCCTACATTTGTGATTTTTTTTTCTTTATCAGATAAATACCCTGTTTAAGTTTTTCTCAATCCCTGTTGTTTCAAATACATTTCTGTTTTCGAAAACCATAGAAGGAATTTGTTTGAGAATTCAAAAGAATTCAAAGAATGCTGAAAATATTCTAGTTTATTTAACATTTTCTGCAGTTTCAAAATATTTAAATATTTTCATTATAAGGTGCTGGATGTAAGCCTGGTGTCAAACCATATTCTTTGGCATAGATCAATAGAGCCTCCCTATCTCAATGTCAAGCTTTTGCTGATTGGTTGTAAATTACGTTTTGGTACTCAAAGCATTCTTTTTGTGAAAAAAGTAAACTAAACTTTTAAAAAATTTAGTTTTGATTTAATAACAATAATCAGCAAAAGTCAAACATTTAATCCAAGGACACACTACATAAAATAGTGATTATAATCAAGCATATGTGATAAATTGAGGAATTATTGGAATATATATATATATATATATATATATATATATATATATATATATATATATATATATATATATATAATACTCTTTAAGCCAAGCTAATTAAACTATTTTATTCTCTCAGACCTTCTTTAATCTGATGAAGTTTCACCTCCATGTTAAGCATCTTCCCACATGGATTTGCCGGAATTACTGTTTTCCTGTACCCATACTCAAGCCGCTTCCACAACAGCTCAGTAGGGTTCAGGTCCTGAAGTTGGTAAGTATATTGTGGTGTGATGTCATGTCTCCTGTCGCCGCCTGCTCTGTCAAAAAACATGAAGAGTCAAAACATGAACAAGAGGAATAGCAACGTAACTCAACCACTTATGTAGGAAGCTCTGCTGCTCATCTGTGGGTAAATGATGAAGACTTTGGTGCTGAGATGTACTTTTGGTACAGAGCAATGTTGTTGGGGATGTTGCTTTTATTCCTCATTCAACTTGGACATGTATAAGGTGGATGCAACTTCTCTGTAAACAGGAAACTGACAAAGAACAAGCAAATGTTTGTCTGTCAATTCAGAGTTAGGGAAATCCCATTGAGAGGCAATAGCTTGATCAGTTGAAAACAGTTTGTGATTTGCAACCCATTTTGCTTTTACAAGTTTAGAAGAAAAGACTCAATGAAATGAAACCACTCTTATATGGTTTTGTACAGCATATTAGTGCACACAATTATGTCCTAACACCCTCCAAAAATTATGTTTCAATAGAATTGTCCCTTTATATTACAATTGTATCTAAACAAAACTATTTTAACTATAATCTCTTACTCCTCCTGTATGTTCACTACAAGATAGAAAGTTGCATTATTTGTGAGTGACTTACATATCAAGTCAATGTGCATGTGCATTCTTAAATCCGTGAGGAGATGGTGGAGCAGGGTAAGGCAGTGTGAAAAGTGTCGTGTACCAGTGCAGTCATAGACATTCAAAATTTTCACTCAAATTCTTTGGCTCTTTTAGAATTTCACAACCATGGTTTTCTAGAGTAGTCATGCAAGTGAAACCTAGTGTAAAAGCGAGTGCATATGTAACAGGGTTAAAAGCACTGTGTTAAATCATGTCCAAATTGGAGACATGCATTTGGTTGCTGTGCCCCTGGCAGTGTAGCACACTAGGGGGCGGTAGACAGTCTTCACCAGCAGTTGCGTGAAGATCTGATGCTGGTAAGACGTCTTGATGAGTGCTTCGTCCAAATTATTACAATTTTATTATTTATAGGCACACAGTTATGTTTTTATGATTTCACAGTGTATTATTATTACTTTATTAGTATTTCTGGTCTGTTAATGACCGATTTAAGTTTAATTAGCAAAATATCAGTAACACGTGTGAAACCACATGCATTTTTTATTTTAGTTTGTCTTGCACCATCGAGCTCTGTCTGCACTGTAACCTGGGTCGTGTTCTCTACAGGTATGTGTTTAATAGAGTGTTTATATGACAGTTTTGTATGTTAAAGCAACCAATTGATTAGTCAGAACACGTGAAAGTGCTGAGTCCTCCATTTTGTGTTGGTGCGCGATCTGTGTGTCTGTGGTGTGATTGGTTGTACAGTTTGACATGCTTATTTGACCCTGTGTATTATTAGAATGATTTTTGTAATTTTAAATGTAAGAAAATCCACTATACGATCAACATTATAAACAATATCTGTTATAGTTAATGACGAGCAGTTGCGTGAAGATCTGATGCTGTTTGTCTTGCACCATCGAGCTCTGTCTGCACTGTAACCTGGGTCGTGTTCTCTACAGATGCTAGCAATAAATCAACCGTTTGTGGAACCCCTGACTCCCTGATTCTTCAATGAACCAGCCTAGTCACACATAGATAATTTCTTGCTTCCATTCAATGTTCCATTCTTTTTACCAATTATTTGCATTTCTGAAAGTGACCAGTCGGCCATATATGGAGTGATTTCCATATCTGGAACTTGTGCTCTGCATTTAACCCATCCAGTATACACACACAGCAGTGAACAAACACTGTGAACACACACCTGGAGCAGTGGGTAGCCTTGCTTAAGGGCACCACAGCTGTGGTTGTTGATGATGGGAGAGCAAGTATTTCATCGCTCACACCAACTTCAACTCAGTGGATCTGGGGATCGAACCTGGGACCTTCAGATCACAAGTTGATCTCCTTATCCACCGAACCACAACTGCCCTGGTTTATTAGTGTGAACACGGCTTTACTGTACTCTATTAGATTTTTACTGAACTCTCTAATGTCCTAATTGATGTTTTTTCCTCCCACAACACAAAAATCATACTGGTGAATTCCTATTCCTATACATGCTTTTAGTAAGCACAGCTGCCTTTTAGTTATTAGGTTGCTAGTTGAAATCCAGAATTTGCTACCCCTACGCATAGGTTATGACGCTATAATGATCTCAACAGAGATCTGTCCTGCATGATGCTGTTCCTGAACCAGGTTGTGATGTTTCCTGTCAGGATGCTCTCAATTGTGCAGGATTAGAAGTTCCTAAGCACCTTAGAGGACAGTCTAAAGTCTTGCAGGTGTCTGAAGTGGTAGAGACACTGCCGTGTCTTCTTCACCACGGTGTTGATGTGACAGGACCATGACAGGCCTAGAGTGACGTGAACACCGAGGTATCGGAAACTGTCCACTCTCTTCACTGGGCTCTTGTTGATGACGGGGGTCTGGTAGTCCCTCTTCTGCTTCGTACTAAAGTCCACTATCAACTCCTTTGTCCTGCTGACATTTAGATGGAGGTTGTTTCTCTAACACCAGTTTTCCAGATTTTCAATCTCCTTCAGGTTGACAGTCTCATCGTTGTCAGTGATCAGGCCCAATATGATGGTGTCGTCAACAAACTTGATGATGGTGGTGGAGTTGGTAGAGGCTTCACAGTTGTGCATTTACAGTGAGTACCGTGGCGGTTTCAGAACACAACCCCGGGGAGCTCCAGTGCTGAGAGTGATGGAGACTGAGACCTGTCTGCCAATCCCTATTGCCTGTGGTCTTCCAGTTAGGAAATTGGAGATTCACTAACACAGAGATGAGCTGAGTCACACTCTTTGAAGCATGTAGAGATCACTGACTGAGAAAAAGACACGAGATAAAGACACGTTGAATATCTCTGTGAACACAGGTGCTAGCTGGTCTACGCAGATGCTGAGGACTCTACCTGAGATTCCATCTGGTCCTGTTGCTTTTCTGGTGTTCACTCTCCTGAAGGCTCTCCTCACGTCATGCTCGGAAATGATAAATGCATCATCTTTTTGAGACCTTTATCATGACATGAGCATTTATGAGTGTTCATGAGCGTTTTTTTAAAAGCTGGCAATACTACACATCATGTGATTTTGCGCAACAACATTTTATAATTTTGCGCGTTTATGAGCCTTATCTGAAACTGGCACAGTTAGCGTTTTCTCAAACTCTGGCAACCTTAACCATGACTTTTATATTTTGAGCTTTTATGAACATTTTCTCACAACCCTGACAACCCTAACCATAATTTTTGGTAGCATTTATAAACATTTTCTCACTACCCAGCAACCCCAAGCAAAAAAAAAAAAAAAAAACACATATCAAATTAGCTTTAAGTGTAAGACTTTTAAAAACAAGACTTTAAAAATGATTTAAGAGTGAATGTAAGACTTTTTAAAAACTTTTAAACAAAACCCTGTAAATATTGCATAATGTCAGTCTATAAATCAAGTTAATTGCATGTCATTCTCAATCTGCCCCAAAATAAAATTAAACATTTGCAACTATATTTACAACTTCAAATAGAACTTAATATATAATTTAATACTTAATAACAACATCTAGTGTCCGGATAAATGTAAAATAGTTTGCATTACACCCAGATCATCCTGTGAAGCTATACAGTACTGTAATTCAGCAACATCGGAGAAAAAAAAGTAAAGGACAGCAATCCATAGTGCACTCAATGCTTTCCATTGCTTACTCCTTACTCCATTTTTATAGAACGTCCTTGTGCTCAACAAACAGAGCAAACAGGCTGCAATGCTTTATGATACTTCACATCTTTTTCCTAGTCTTCTGGCCTACGAGGGGGTCATTAAATCAGCATTAATCAAATGAGAGAAAAAAGCCTGTGGTCTGACGGGAGGAAATAGCAGAGAACACAACAGAGCGCAGTCCATGCAGTCAACACGCAACATTGATGCTTGCACACTCTTGGACTAGATGCGGTGCCATGGATGCAGAGAGACTTCCAGAGAGAGGCTCTAAATGGGAAAAATGTGTCTGCAGCCTTACAGGTTCAAAGAGTTTGGCAATGTGATTTATTCCTTTATTTTCCATGTCGCAATGAAGCCTGAACTGATTTGAAGAAATATCTTAACAGGTCAGAGGCAAACAAGTGGATGGTCGGTAGAAAGATTTGAAATGAAACAAGCTGAAGTTTAAATGTATTTTCTCTTTTAGCTAATTCAACTATAACGACAGACCACAGCACATAATTGGCACATGTTTCTCATGCTTTCTTAGTCACTCGCAGCATCTCATCACAGATCGTGCTTTGACCTGTTGAAAGCTTCACATGGGCACAGGCTTTGGTCTGTGTGAGGATGTTGATCCCTTAGCAACACAACAGTCAGCTGCAAATGTAATTACCATGTTGCCAGTATTTCACACCTGCAATTGACATTTAACAAGAGATCTTCTAGATTTTATCATTATAGCTTCATTTTCTAAAAAACAATTTAAGCTATTTTTATAACTTAAAAAGTGGAATTTGTTCTAACTTGCTCTAACTAGTTCAAATTCTCTGTGCCTATTGTTGACTAAAAAGTAATTTCAGTGTGAAAAGGTGTCAGAGTGAAGTCAAAATAACAATAAATGTTTATTGAGTAAATTTTGGGAAAACAAACCAGCTAAAACCTAAGAAATGGTGGATCCTTTTCTTTATAATGATAATTGTTATATGCACTTCTTTATTTATGGATCAAGGGGAAGAAACTGTGACCAATCAAACGTGACACCTTCATGTGAACTGATAAATTTTTTGAGAGGGTCAAAATAAAACCCAAAAATGTGTAATTAAGATAAACTCCAGGGTACATGTGGACATTAACCTCGTCTGTGAAAAGTCTCATCTGCCAGAAACTATTTGTCAAACAAAACATGTAGATGACTACAAACGTACGTCCTTTCTAAATTACTGTTCAGAATGCAGCGGGAGGAGTTATCACAAGAACAAAAAATATGATCACATTACACCAGTTCTGTGCTCTCTTCAGTGGCTTCCTGTTAAATATCACATTGACTATAAGAAACTGCTTCTTGCCTTTAAGGCGCTGAATAGGTTGGATCCGTTCTACCTGAGCAATCTCCTTTCACGATAAATCCTGCCTTGCTCACTTCGATCACAAGAAGCAGAGCTACTGATCATTCTGAAGATTAGTAAATCTTCTAGAGGGGGAAGAGCATTCTCAAATAGAGCCCCAAAGCTCTGGAACAAACTCCTGGATGTTGTCCATAGCTCAGCTATGCTCACAGAGTTCAAAACACATCTATTTAATCTAGCATTCGAATAATTGTCTCCTGGTATTTGTCCAAACCGGTATGGGGACTGAGTGTCTAAACATAAAAATTTCGGAGACTACAACGTTTAATGTGCTTATCTAACCTATTCCCATTATTTATGACACATATTGCAGCTGATGCTAATCACAAAAAAATCAGTTTGTTGTTTGTGTCAATTGTTCTAATCACTGTTGATTTTTTTTCAGATGCTTTTTGGCATTGTTTTGGCCAATGGATCTTAACTTCGAAAAGGCTTTATGCTGGGGAGGTGACACATCTTTTCTCTACATGTGTTTTTACTTCTAGTTCTCTGGTTTCTTTCCCCAATAAATAAATAAAAATTAATTGATTTGGTTGCTTTATTTCACCACCAAGTTGGTTTAAACATGGCTTTTATAATAATTTAGTGGTTTAGTTTAAATACAAACTAATAACTGTCAAGCTGGTAGAAAAGGAAGACTGAGAATATATCTTTTCACACGGTTTATTCACTGGTTTCAATAAAGTAACACACAAGCAGTAGAACACGTTGACACGCACAGTTCGTGGGAGACCTCCAGGAAAACTCCACACTGTTAAAGCCTAGTTGACACTGTGAGAGGGATAGAAGTTATTAGCACCAAAACCTACGAGGGTTATGGTAGGGCGTATAGCTTGTGAGAGTGAACACAAATCCTTGATGACTGTCAGACAAATAAAGACACTTCCCTTTATCATACGAAGACTCAGAAGGAACATCCGGAGGCGGATGTCTCGGGTGGAGAGCCATACCCTATCTCCGGGTTGGTAAACTGGGTTAGGTAGGCGATGGCGATTGGCTTGGTCGGTGTACCTCCGGACTTCCCCAGCTGAAGGTAAACATGAGCTGAGCCCCATACCCTCTCGCTCTCCTGGGTACAGTGATCCACCGAAGGCACTTCAGATGTTTCTCTCGTCCAGGGAAACAGGGGTGGTTGATAATTTAGGACACATTGGAAAGGAGTTAGACCGGTTGAGGTTTGACAAAGAGAATTTTGTGCATATTCTGTCCACGGGAGATACTGACTACAGGTATGTTGATGGGTGCTGCAATAGGAATGCAGGTACCGGGAAATGTCTTGGATTTTACACTCGGTCTGACCATTTGTTTGTGAATGATAGCCGGAAGATAGACTATTGGTGGTACCCAGAAGTTGGAAAAACACCTGCTAGACCCTGGGAAAAAAATTGGGGACCTCTGTCTGTCACGATGCCTTCTGGGAGACCATAGTTTCTGAAGACGTGACTGAAGAGAGCCTCTGCAGTTTGTAGGGCAGTGGGCATTGAAACAATGCCCAATTTGCACTAAGGGGCCTAAAGTGTGCCAAGAAAACCTCCCCCACACCATTACACCACCACCAACAGCCTGCACAGAGGTAACAAGGCATGATGGATCCATGTTCTCATTCAGTTTACGCCAAATTCAGACTGTACCATTTGAATGTCTCAACAGAAATCGAGACTCATCAGACCAGGCAACATTTTTACAGTCTTCAACTGTCCAATTTTGGTGAGCTTGTGCAAATTGTAGCCTCTCTTTCCAATTTGTAGTGGAGATGAGTGGTACCCGGTGGGGTCTTCTGCTATTGTAGCCCATCCACCTCAAGGTTGGGTGTGTTGTGGCTTCACAAATGCTTTGCTGCATACCTCGGTTGTAACGAGTGGTTATTTCACTCAAAGTTGCTCTTCCATCAGGTTGAATCAGTCGGCCCATTCTCCTCTGGCCTCTAGCATCAACAAGGCATTTTCACCCACAGGACTGCCGCATACTGGATGTTTTTCCCTTTTCACACCATTCTTTGTAAACCGTAGAAATGGTTGTGCATGAAAATCCCAGTAACTGAGCAGATTGTGAAATACTCAGACCGGCCCGTCTGGCAATAACAACCATGCCACGGTTAAATCATCTTTCTTTCCCATTCTGACATTCAGTTTGGAATTCAGGAGATTGTCTTGACCAGGATCACACCCCTAAATGCATTGAAGCAACTGCCATGTGACTGGTTGATTAGATAATTGCATTAATAACAAATATGACGGGCGTCACGGTGGCGCAGTGGGTAGCACGGTCGTCTCACAGCAAGAAGATCGTTGGTTCGAGCCTCAGCTGGGTCGGTTGGCATTTCTATGTGGAGTTTGGATATTCTCCCCGTGATCGCATGGGTTTACTCCAGGTGCTCCAGTTTTCCCCACAAGTCCAAAGACATAAGTATAAGTGAATTGAGTAAGAACGATTGTCCACAATGTTAAAGTGTGAATGAGTGTGTGTGAATGTTTCCCAGCGATGGGTTGCGGCTGGAAGGGCATCCGCCGCATAAAACATTTGCCAGAGAGTTGGCGGTTCATTCCTCTGTGGGGACATGAAGCCGACATGAAGATGGATGGATGAAGAAGAAATTTGACAGGTGTTCCTAATAATCTGTTAGGTGAATATATATATATATATATATATATATATATATATATATATATATATATATATATATATATATATATATGCTTTTATGTGGCCAAAAAAAATTCAAAGAAGCAATATTTATACTTCAGCATGTGTGAGTTTACTTCACACAAGTTTCAATAATTTGAAGTTTACTTAAATAATTAAACTTTCTCATGGCATTTTATTGAGATTTATTGAGATATCTCAATACAATATAATCATGCAACTTGATTCAATGCCAATCGATAGTATGGGATAACACAATTCAAACATTTGGTTTAAATACAATCATCTGTTGTTAGAACAAAATACCATTCCTTTAGCTTCGTAGCGTTACACTTTGTACCTTTTTCTGTGGCATCAGGCAGTTCTTGCATTACATTCATGACAAAATTGTTCATTATACATCACATTTCAGTTTTTAGGATTTGTTCTGTAAATCTTTGATAAAGGGTATGGTTGTCATTCGCTCGGAAAACAGAGCAGCTATAAACTTCTCAAAACCTCTGAAGCATGCTCAGAAATCACCTCATATCATGATTGAAACTCTTTTGCAATGTTTGAAGGGCTTTTCAAATGCCATGCGAGAATAGTCACAGCTCTTCTATATTTGACAAAATTTATCACTTTAACTCACTCACCAAGTCGTTCAAAACATTTCAAAATACACTAGAGGAAACACTATCAACCTGTTGGAAAAATCCTGTTCATCCACATTTACTCTGCAGGACCGTAAAACTGCAGAACTGAAGATGGCAGTGCTTTTAATCACCACTACTATTTGACACTTCCAAAGACAGCCCAACAGACACATAACATTCTCTGGACTATTTCTGGCAAAATATAAATTGTCTTTACAGTACCCATTGGACCAGGAGGAATGAAGCTCTAATTCAAACCAGAGGGTATCACATATACCCCCCTTCATCCATCCGTTGTCCTTCACAGCTGCATCTTCGTTTACTAGTTGAAGCCTATAAATATGGAATGATTACAGCTGTTAGGATTCTTCGCATGGAATTGTTGATACTGATTCATGAGTAAATAGGTAATTGTTCTTGGGTCAAGTTGCATTTATAAATTCAAGATGCACTTCATCCAAACTCATTGTTACAGTACCCTTCCTTAGTTACTGCATAACTAACGATAATTGTTAATTAACTTGTGGTAGTTACTGTTAGTTATCAAGTAGTTACCCTTGACTAATTAGTAAATTTTCCTCTAACTACTATGATTTTTACCATTAACTATTGAATTTACTAACAACTCCCAAATAACTATAATAAACCCCTAAACTTTTACTCTTACTCAGTAAGAATTCAGTTTAATCTTAACTTTATTTAACTATATTAACTTTATCTTAACGTAATTTAAGAAAGTGAAAATAGAAGGAAAATTTCCCAGCGATGGGTTGCGGCAGGGAAGGGCATCTGCTGCGTAAAACATATGCCAGTGAGTTGGCGGTTCATTCCGCTGTGGCGACCCCGAAAAGGAATAAAGCCGACATGAAGATGGATGGAAAATAGAAGGATTTTCCCCAAACAAATGGTAATTATTTGGCCAGACATTGATAATTTTTTTCACAATGACTCGTCCAGATTCTTAGTAACTATATATTCCTATTAATTACTTAATAACTATGTAGGAAATTAAATAGCTAATGAAAATTTTGATGGTATTTACTGGTAATTATAGTTACTGATAGTTAATGGTAATTACCACAGTAGTTACTATAGCAGTACTTATAAATTAGTTAAGGGTAGCTACTCAGTAATCATTAGTATCTACTACATAGTAATAAAAAGTCTCCTGTTAGTTATACAGTAACTAAATCATTGTATTGTAAAGTGTTAAATGATATTAGGTTCAATTGATGTTTTTAAATAAAACTAACTCATGTGAATCACTTTAAGATATGCTTTTGTTACGCTAATTCATTTTGCTGTGCAGTGTCTGAAAAAAAAACAGAAAGAGGTTTCTCAGTCTTAACGTACAGCGTTACATGAACATACAAATAATATCTATAAATAATATAACAATGGACTAAAATGCTGGTTACATTTTTTAGTACACCTAACATTTTGGTCTTTAGGGTTTGCATGTCGTTATAGTCAAAGTTGTTGAATGTGATCATCACAGCCTGTTTAATAAGTTTCATGGAATAAATATCGATGATGGAAATCAAATATATTTTAAGATGTCTTCGAATTTTTCTTTTAAATTATAGAAAAAAAACAATTAAACTGACAAGTTAAGTCAAAGATACAAAAAAATGGACACCTTCACCTCGGGTTGCCTCTAGAGGGTCTATCTAACACGCACGATTGATCCTCCTCTGGCTTAACTTATTTACAGAGGCGCTTGCTTACCTGTAGTCCTACAGCCCAGGACATTTCCAGAAGAGATAGCTTACCTGCTCAAGTGCTCCTATGGCTTAGATCATCTCAAGAGACGGCTTGCTTACCTCCACAAGTGTTTCTCCAGTTCGGATCATTTCCAGAGAAGATGGCTTACCTGAACAGTGCTCCTCCAGCTCGGATAATCTCTATAGAAAATAGCTTAACCGCACAAGTGTTCTTCCACCTCGTATCATCCCCAGAAAAGATAGCTTACGTGCACAGGTGTTCTTATCATCTCAAGAGTTGGTAATTTGCTGCACAAGTAGATCTCCAGAGTGCCCCCCTACTCCTTTAAACTCAACTGCACACACAAACACAAGCGCAAACATGCACACATACATATAAAAAATATATAAAAGACATAAAAGAAAAATAAGAAAAACCTAGCTGTACAATAAAACATTTAAAATACAGAATTGTGGGAATGGGGAATGGAGAGAACATAAAAATCGGAACGTCCAGGGGTGTGCAATTACGCAATAAAGGGACGCGTTAAGTGGCTTGTGTGCATATTTAAATAATTTATATATATATATATATTTTTTTTTTTTGAGGTTTGAAAAACTTAATCTATATTTAAAGACATCAAGAACACAGCCATTTTATGACAACAGATGTAAACTGAATAAAATACGTGCCCCAGTAAAATGGGTCTAGCGACGCCCCTGGCTTACCTCTCTTGTCGCTCAGGTCTATCTTGCCTGCATGATCCAGATGGCCTTGCTTACCTGCACCAGTGTTCATCCAACTCTGAATATCTCCAGAGCTTACCTGCATGGACCCTTCCACTTGTCAGTGGTCCTCCAGTATTTTAATGTTCCGTCAGCTTTGCAGGTATTCTGCCTGCATACCCACCAGACTCCAAAGATCTGACCAAGCCTGTAGTGTAGTACTACATTCATTCTCATGTCGGCTTTCTTCCCTTTCAGGGTCGCCTGGCATATGTTTTACGCAGCGGATGCCCTTCCCTGCCGCAACCCATCGCTGGGAAACATTCACACACACTCATTTATACTTTAACACTATGGACAAACGTTCTTACTCAATTCACTTATACCGCATGTCTTTGCACTTGTGGGGAAACCGGGGCACCCGGAGAAAACCCACACGATCACGGGGAGAACATGCAAACTCCACACAGAAATGCCAGCCGAGGCTCGAACCAGCAACCTTCTTGCTGTGAGACGACCGTGCTACCCACTGCGGCCCCGTGACGCCTGTAGTACAACAGTTAAGCCTAATTGAACCATTTTAAGGTACAGTCATCATTGCTCTCTGAATTAATACATAAACCAGCTCTGATTTCAAATTTCTTGGCACACAGAGAGAATGTTTAGGAAGTAAACTTGATTAGTCTCTCGTGAGAGCTAGGGAGGGTACAGGTGGCAACGTGATTTGTAACAATCTGATGTACTGTAATTTCATAGCATCTAGTGTGTCAGCCACTGGCTAACAACATTGTCAGTTCTTAGTATGAGTACAGCGATACCTCAAGAAACAAAATTAATCCATTTCGGGGTGGCCTTCATATGGTGAATTTTCAGTTCTAAGCCACACAGAAACAACACAAAAAATGGAAAATAACATGGAAAACATAGGATTATTCAATTCTTAAAAGTGCACAATATAAATCTAATAAATAATAACAAAACAATGAAAACAGAAAAAAAAATAATAATAATCCTTACCCTTTGAGTGAGGTGATGTGGTGAAGTTTTGGAGGAGAGTGAATGGCAGCGGCGGAAACCCATGACCATCAAAACATGCTTTGCCAAAAAAGCAACTCGAAAATATTAAAACATTTAAGACACCAACATGTAACCAAAAGCGTGCATGAAGAGAAAGAGAGCTCTTCTGGGAAGACGACATGGAGTGTCAGGCGACCTATAGGAGAGCAGAATACTACACACGGTCATGCAGCATCAGGGCTAGAACTGACCAATGGGAGAGCAGGATACTATGCCCAAACACACAGTGTCAGGAGAGCAGGACATTTGGTGGCGCGTTGAATTCAGTAACACGAAGCCCAGTGTTGTCATCCGTCTGACAACATTTTAAATGTCAAATGTGTATTTCTTGTGCGCGTCGTTCATATTAAATATTATTTTCGTATCATGAAGCAAAATAATTTTTGAGCGTGGCCTTTCATATCTTGAATTTTCCATAACATGAATCATTCATATTTCGAGGTACCACTGTATAAACTCATGAAAAAACCTGGTAACACAGATGGGAAACTCATAATGCAACAGATTTGATAGGGATAGACTCCAAAGACAAGTAAAATTAGTCTCAGGTGAAGAACCTCAAGGATGGTGGCTGTTTTGGCCAAAATTCCTCATCCTGGGTGTGTGAGTCTTGCTGGAGGGAGTTCAGTGTGGCTTGATCTGCAAAAAGTAGAAAAATATATTTAAAAAGTTGTAGTTCAAAAACAAGAATTCTGGCACTGGCTGACTATAGATCCCCCGTTTAAATGCAGGAGAACCCAGGTAGGAGCTCAGGTAGATCCAATAAGCCCTAATAGCCACAGCTGAAAACAAAAACAAAAGTACATACACCAGCCCAAAAAACTACGAAATAGACAACCAGTGAAACTCATTATTACATGCTGTTACAAATCATAGCCTTACTGCCTTTCAAAATGCTGCAACTTCTTCGACTAATAGGACATTGACCATTATTTAAATAAGTAAAAACCATTTCAACTAAACACTTTAGATTAATAAATATAAACTATTAGGAACAGGGTTATTCAAAGACATCTGTGATATTAACATAAGCAGTTAAGTATGCCTAATGGACTTGTTTTAAAGGGGTCTTTAAGAGTTAAATCGATCCTAAGCTGGGCCCTGCCATTTATTTGACTTTTGACACCAGAATCACTATAAATGCCACACATTCCATGCGCACTATGTAATTTTGATTGGACACATATGTTCTAGCGGTGTCTGCTGTCTCATTTTAGCCAATCATGTCTGGGGGGTATACAAGATGCATCCAGATCTACATCGTGTTTCAAAGCAATCATAGCATATTATTGTAATGACTGAAAAATAGGCACTAAGCACATGTTTTGCATTTCAGACGTACATGTGCAATGCAGCTTTTTAATTACAAAATGACCCCACCTGACTCTATAAACTCAGGGTTTCAGGGTTTCAAAGCCTGTCAGGTTTGATGATGGATGAAGGGAGAACCACAAAAATTCCAATTAGGAATACATATTTTACTAAAATTATATAAGTGTTGTGTCTTTTGAGCTCTCAAAAAATTGAATTTATATCATGCACATCAGGACAAACTTATTTTACATGCTATCAATTATAGCATTACATAAATACCTAAAGAAAACTCAGTGGGTTGGATAGAACAACATTTCACAATTTGATATTACAGAAAT
The DNA here is from genome assembly GCA_900490495.1 of Danionella dracula. Classification (NCBI taxonomy): domain Eukaryota; kingdom Metazoa; phylum Chordata; class Actinopteri; order Cypriniformes; family Danionidae; genus Danionella; species Danionella dracula. The sequence continues at coordinate 3,925,084 of UELW01000622.1, forward strand.
TAATAAGATTCTTTAGGTTGAAAATAATAATGAGTTCATTTGATAAGCCAGAGATTCTTAGAGTGTTGACTGCATTTGTTTAATATACTTTTTCACTTTCTGTCCCAAAACCTTTTTAGACACAAAAACACGTTGTTTTGATGGAGAAAAACAAACGAAATCCCTGAGTGACCGTAGTTTACTCGCATTAAACAAATACACTGAAATTCTGAAGTGCTGAGTCAAAATTCATCTGTAGGAGTAAATTCAGTCACGGATCATAAATAAAGGGCAGAATTGGATGGAATCAAGATGTGAACAGGGAATGTGGTCACAGATTAAGAATGAGGAATAGTAAAGGGACAGTTAACACAAAGCAGATTATGAAGCAAGTGCTAAAAATAATTCATCCACGCAAGCCACGGCTTCGCAGAGCGAGTCTGTTTGAAAGCACCCCCTGGTGTCCACTACAGGCCAAACGAACCATCAATCATTTATGTTTTCAACAAACAAAAATCTTTCTGAAACAGCCAGTATATCATTTAATCCAACAATTTATGGAAATATGAACCATTGCTGAGTTTCACATAAATTCTTTCAATGAGATATAAAACGGATCAAATCCAGTCCTGTGACGGACTCCTTATCACGCTAACCATTTGTTGGTTTGAGACTCTAACCTGAGTTTTCAGAACTCAAGATGCCCATTTGACTTTTGTTAAAGCCATGATGTAGCAGTCCAAGGGCCGTGTGGCGTGTCCAGCAGGCTCCCCTGGCAGACAGGTGTGTTCTCTATGGGGCCTATTTCATATTTCATGGTCAGACTTTAGGAATGCAAGAACCAGGAATTCTATGGATGATTATATGGTGATTTTGTTTTTGCATACCAAGATGATAAAATTTTTTTTGTCTTTTATTATTTTTGTCAAGAGGCATGTAACTATTTGGATTGAACTTGTGCTTATGCCTCTGGGTTTAATTCTATGTGTGAACTTGTGAATCAACATTAAGAGAGAAACTTTCTCCACAAATAGCCGTTTCTTTGGCTTTGAGAGAAATTGTAGCATCCCCAAAAAGATGACCAAACTCTCAAACTGATGGTTCTTTTGCAGTTTTATTTCTCATAAATACTTTGAGCACCATAACTGTGTGCTAGCTTGTTGGGTACTAACTGCGCATCCATATAAACTCAGCTGCAGCCTCTTGCTTTCCCACTCAATGCAAAACAGGAGTGACAGAACTGCTGATCTTTGCCGCTTGAGGCTGACTCCAGAAGTGAGCGAGTTTTCTTTCACTCCAATGTCTGACAAAAGATTCAATCAAAGTGTTGTAATAAAGTGATTTTTCAAATGCTTCAAAGCAGCTAAAAGCCAAGTGCATGCTGAAATCCTACACTTTCATTTTGTTAGTAAGCAGACAGAATGTTCATAACCATAATCCTGAAATGTCTACCTTTCAACACGTTTGAAAAACACTTTAACCACTTTAACAATTTCTCTCAATTTATTGGAGGAGTTTAATGATTCCATTCATTTGTCCATCCACCGACACACTTTCTTGCTCTTCTCCTTCAAATAATGAAAAATACAAAGCCGTAAATGCAAGCAGCAGCTGCCAATAGGTGCCTAAGGTCAAAAGTGCTTTGGAAAGTAATACTGTAGTTAACACTGGAAGAGGAAGTTCAGCATAAAGTTCCTGAAATTCCTTCCATCAGAGTTGGTATTAGAAAGAATCTCAGGGGTGCATACCCTATACACTCCACAAGTAAATCTCCTTACACTTCTAAAGAAACAAAAAACAGTGGTTTATGGGATTAATGTCCAAGCTGTACTGTCCTAGCATACTGTGAATGGTCACTTCAAGAAGCCTTATGTTTCAGGGACCCTGTCAGCTATGGGGCCTTAAGCAGCTAGTTTCAGCCTCAGACCTTGCGCCAGAGAATGTTGGCTAAATGTGTTTGATGGGTTTGGGTGCTTTTTTGTCAAGCACTGAAAGATTCCACAAGTCATGATCTGATTGGTTGAATTTCTTGAGGGTCGCATTTTTTTTGGTTCTGCTAAGGAAAAATGTTCAGTCATACGATTGAGAAAAGAGGATCTTACTAGCTGTGTGCCCCCACTTTGCTTTATCTCTCAAATTCTGTGGCTTTTGTCCATTGCTAACTTGTTGCATGTCGGTCATTTGAGGTGGTGACATTTTCACACTTTGAAGCATGACACTGTGAAACGACATTGAATTGGTTGTTTATCATATCAGTCAAATGACCTCATGGGTGGGTCTTGACCAAGAAAAGCAGCCAGAACCCCCAGACCTACCCTATTGCCGCGGTCACACTATGAAAACACTTCCATTTACTTGAATGGGATTGCATACGATGGTGCATTCCAGTTCCAGCCTATGCAGTGACATTTTGCATTCCTCTCCAATGAAAGCTGAATTTAACTTGGATCGAGAAGGATTGATTGGATTGAGAAGGTGAAAGCATATGTTTACTGAAATCCTTTTTAAACTAGAATTTTCAATGTTGATGTGAAATAAATTTGAGTGAAGCCTGCTGTCATTTAGATCATTTATAATTGGAGCTTGATATTTAAAAAAAAAAAATGTGTTACCTGCCGGGCAGCATCTACACTGCTGCACGGCCGCACAGTGCCTTTCAGAGCTCTCAAAATTCAAATGCTAGTCTGACCTAGTAGACATGAAGATCCAGCTTCTCAAGACTAGTATGCAGTCTGCTTGTGCCTTGGGTTTGGCCATTTGAAATAACTAATTAATTGTTGAATACATTGAAAAAAAAACTCAGCATGAAGTTCCTGAAAATATTTCTGTATTTCTGTTAGAGTTAGTATTGGAAAGAACATCAGGCGGAGCTTACTTTGTAGCCTGCTCAAGTACAACTCGTGATTTATGATAGTTTTCCAAGCTGGCATCTCTCCTGGCATAAATTAAACAGGTCATTCTCTGTCACTCATTAACCTGTAGAGCAATAAAACCTCAGGAACAGGAGAGAGCTGGTGAATAAAAGGAAAAACGACACAATTAAATTTTTTCAATAAAGGGTCAACAAAAATAACAAGAATGCAAGGGTTTGAAACATGACTCACAAGTTTCACTGCAATAACATTCACCTTCTCCTTGTAATCTGAAAACTCAGAAATAAAAATATGTACAAAACATGATGAGTAATGCAGCTCAGCAGAAATTGACTGTGCTTGGGTGTCACCAAATCATGCTTACCCTTTCTAAGAATCATTATTCTGGTATTTACTTATGAATGCACATTTTTACACTCTGCAGTTTCTTGAAAATCAAATGTGACTTAATTACTGACAACAAGTCCAAACTGTGGGTAATACAATTCCAGCTTGACATGTGCCACAGATTATTAAATGAAAGCAGTTCCAGAAAACAAAAATGCTTTGGAATTAAAGAGATGAGGTATGTTAAATAGAAAGCAGATTATATTAAAGTGCTCAAACATGTAAACTTAGTATTAACATTTATAGGCTATTTTGTAGTTCATCAAACAGCTTGTTCTGAGAAATTCATTAAGCTTTAACTAATTCAGCTGAGTCTTCCCAGAAATCAGCTGCCCATTGTTACTGCTAAAAGGAAAAGGTATGATTTCACGAGAAAGTTTCTAAATAAAGAATTGGTGGTGGATAGTCATTTCTTTATGTACGGAGTCACATGGGATGTTGAAGTGAAAGTATTCACTGCTAAAAAAGTTGAGAACCTACTTCCATTGAGGTTTTTTGGTGTATTTGCTATTGTTATCTTTTTTGATGTTACAAATACATAAACACATTTTAGCTATAATCTTTTACTTTTGTGTTTGATGGGAAATTAGGGTGTGTGGTTAATCTGGGTTATTTACTGCTTTTTTCCTCTTGATGTTTAATAAAAAAAACTTTTTTAAATAGTTTACAAGCCTGTCTGTTAACACTTATTGTGTGTATTGCAAGGTTGTGTCCCCTGAGTAACCCCAAGGCTTTGTTTACCAGTTGATGTCCCTCAGCAGTTGTTGCTAAAACCCATTGACATGATTTGCCAATTCAAACTTCTATTGCAATGTAATGTCCAAATATGAAGAGACTCACATGGAGTTAGATTGCATTTAAAATCCAGAGCCCCATAGAAATAACACACAGTGGATCAATGCTTGGAACAATAAGCTGCAGCACACAGTACACCACCCTCAACTCTGGGGATCTGTGTAGTAGTAGTAATAATAATAATAATAACAATAGATGTAAAAAAGTGACCAGTTGCATAGATATGTAGTGACATTTCATATAAAAGTGCCTTTCAAAAAGCTGAGTCTAAAAACAAGATAAAACACAGACATACTAAAAAGTACTAACATTAAAACAGACAGTACAGTTAGAGTGAGTAGGAGAGTTTAAGCAGGTGGGTTTTGAGTCTGGTTTTAAACAGTTAATGTTGCGGAGGTCAGGGGTAGTTGGTTCCAGAGAATTGGTGCAGAGTGAATAAAATCTCTACTCCCTGTGGAGCTGAGTTGAGTGGAGGGCACAGTGAACACATTAATGCTTTTGCTTATGTATATTCAATTACACAGATGTGTGAGTGTATATATATATATATATTTTTTTTTTCAACTTTCACTTACAGCCCATTAGCCAAGACTCACAATTTAGCCGTGAGCCAAGACATTTAGTCTATGAATACAAGGTTATTAGACGTCTTATGATCCAAATAATGGTAGCTGGGTTTGTGTGATTAAATATGTTATTAAACTTGCTTGTGTAGTCCTGTACATCTCAGAAGATACGCTTTAGCAGAGAGAACCCTCATTTTGTCCCCCATTAGCTCCATGGGCAAAAATCACCTTGGCAATGATTTTCAAAAATACCCAGTTACACTAAAATGCTGGTATGTGTTCATGCACAATGTAACCGTAAAAAAAGTGTGAATACAAAATAACCTGGTATGTGTGGACAGGGCCTAAAAGTGATAGATACAGATCTTCTAAAGAGGGTTATCTGATGAAAAGGTAGAGTCCTGGTCATGCTATAAGTGGAAAAATTCAGGACTATTTGAAACTTATGTAATAATTTATCCAAAGGTACAATGTGGAGTCAAAGAATAAACCTAAGGTTTTGAACAGAGTTAGATAATTTGATGTGAAAACCTGTAACTTCATATGTGGCTAATGCTATGGAATCATTGTTTGTGCGTGATGGGGTTCCAAAAATAATGATTCTAGTTTGGTCCATGTTAAGTTTTAGAAATTAATTTATACAGAATTTCATCTATCGGTCAAGATTGTGACTGTAAAAACTAGGTAAAAGATTTATTTATATTCTAAGGCTTTTTAAAGTTTGCTATGGGTTTTAAATATCTTACCTTTCATTTTACTGTTATTTCTATGGTAGTATTTTTTTTCTTTTTTTGGATAATTTTATAATTACATTTTACACACTTCTTTTTCAGCTGGTCATTGAACAAGGTACTAAAACATATAGTTTATGAACCGTTTTCAGTCTAAATTGTGTCTGTCAAGTTAATAAACTTGCTTGTGAGATGGTTAAAAGCATCTGATAAAAACAAATAGCTGGGGGGACTTTAAGGAAAGGTTCTCCTGCACATCCCACTCATAAAAAAATACTCTTCCTTGCTTCTCCTTCTCTAATTTACTTTCTCTACTTCAATATATTTATATAAAAAAAGCTACATAAAATAAACATAATCAAATACAGAAATACCTGTTAAATAAATGAATGTGGCATTATGGAATTCCCCTGCCTGCGAGCGACGCGTACCCTTATTTACCTCGTTAACCAAGCGGAAGACAAATAAGAGCCCTACAGAACGCGTCTCCCGCGCCTATCTGACCGCTTTCAAATTTCGGGGAGCCTTCGTGTGACTCGTCTCCTACAGAACGCGTCACCCGCGCCTCATCTCTCACGGCAATTGCGTCCCCTGCCCTGCGTGGTCTGGACCCTTATCGTGTCTTTACATAGACTTTACATTGAAATCAGCTGCTCTTCCCAGATCACTCGCGCTTGGTGTGTAGGCAGCATTAGCACGAGCTCGCGGGGAGAGGCGTGGCGGTGACGAGACCGGAGCATACCTGCTGCTGACCCTCTCAAATTATTATTATTGTTTATAAGCTGTACGTTCGCTTTGATTCTTCTCATTGGCCTGTTTCTCTTCCGGTGTCCTCGGTGATGAGGTATATAGGTAGACCACGGACAGACTATACGTCTGTTGTTGTTTTTTGAATTTTTAATCCATTTTTTTGGTAGTAGAGTAACATCTATGTTGATGTAATGATGGCGTGCGGATCACGCCTTTAATTTCGTCGAGCTGAAAGACGTGATTATTCCCAGTTATCATTTGGACATGCATTGCCCGTCCTTTCAACGGCATTTTGCGAAGTGCAGTTTTCGACCAATAGCGGTGCAAAATGGGAATCCAGATGACGTCACTAACATCTTCTGCCGGTGAATCCCACTTCTCGCTACTGTCTTTTCCACGTCTTTCTTGGACCATTTTTGAACATAAATATAAAACTGGGCATCACGGTGGCGCAATGGGTAGCACGGTCGCCTCACAGCAAGAAGGTCGCTGGTTCTAGGCTCTGCTGGGGCAGGTGGCATTTCTGTGTGGAGTTTGCATGTTCTCCCCATGATCGCATGGGTTTTTTTTGGGTGCTCCGGTTTCCCCACAAGTCCAAAGACATGCGGTATAAGTGAATTGAGTAAGAACGATTGCCCATAGTGTTAAAGAGTGAATGAGTGTGTGAATGTTTCCCAGCGATGGGATGCAGCTGGAAGGGAATCTGCTGCATAAAACATATGCCAGAGAATTGGCAGTTCATTCTGCTGTGGCGAAAGGGAAGAAAGCCGACATGAAGATGAATGAATGAATGTTCAAAAGCAGTCTGGTTTATACCGGATCTAAACATGCACCACATGTCCAAATCATATCATCGCTGCAAATACTACTAAATGACTAGACAAAAAAAAACTCAAAATGATCATCCACTTGTTTCCAGGTGCTCGACGTCAACGATATCGTTGTATTTTCATCTTCAGTAGAGCAGTGTCTAGAGCAGCTAGCGATGGTACTCGGCTGACTGCATGGGGAAGGGCTAAAGGCTAATCTGACTACATGTTAATTTTTACAGCCTGAGGTGGGGTACCTGAGGTGAAGGCTGTTCGCAAGTGACCGTGCCCCAAGGGAGTTGCCTAGATAAAATCTTCTTTAGGGTTACTATTGAGCTTCGTGGATGGATTTGCCTCCTTGGCTGGGCCTCTACATCGCCTGGTGCCCAGGTTTGTTAGTCCCAAAACTAACCCTGGCGAAAGTCACCGGTTTAGTGATGCTTGGTCTGAACAGTGTGGGGGAGCTTGAGGCATTAAATCATCGCCTGACCTCTTCCCAGTGCTGGCATATGCAGATTTTAACCTCCCCTTCATCTTTGAAGTGGATACTAGTCATGAAGGGCTGGGGGCAGTCCTTTAACAGGAACAGGGAGGTAATGTCCGACCCATCGCATATGCCAGCCATGGTGTGCGGCCCACTGAGAGAAACATGTCCAACTACAGGATGGTCTGTTCTTCTTTCGGATGTGTGGTGGCAACAGCTTGTGTTTTCCACCTCCCTAAGACTCACAATGTTGACACAACTACACCAAGGACATGGGCACCAGGGAATAGATCTAATGTTGGCCAAGTATGTCCAAAGACATTGCACAGTGGTGTCGACAGGGTGGCCGCTGTCAAGTGGTAAAAGGTGCCGGTGCGGCCTTGATTAGTTTCATTGGCCATTTCTTGGCCTCTAAGCCCTACCAGGTGGTAGCCCTGGATTTCACTTGGAGCCCACCCGTTCAGGCTTAAAAAAACGTCCTGGTCATCACGAATGTTTTCACTAAGTTTACCCTCGTTGTACCAACTTGGGAACAGAGGAAAGAGATCGTTACCCAGGCACTGGTGGGCTAGTGGTGGGCAAGTTTGGCGTTCCCATACACATTCACTCTGACCATGGTTGGAGCTTCGAGTCCTCCTTGATTCAGCAGTTCTGCACCCTGTACAATGTACAACAATCTTGCACCACACCATATCACCCAGCGGGAAATGGCACAGTGAGAGATTTAATGGAACACTGGACAATTTGTTACGTATGCTGCTGGCCACCCGTAAGACTGACTGGGCCACATGCCTGACTCAAGTGTTATTCTACTATAACACTACCCCTCACCATCCACTTGGGAATCACCCCACTTCCTTATGTTTGGGCAAGAGTCCCGCCTGCCAGTGGACTTCCGGTTGGGTTAGTGTGTCCAATATCAGGACGCCTTTTGGGTTACCTACGAAGATGTCTGAAAACGCATGGAGTCTGGGGCTAGGGATCGCAAGGCACGGCATGATGCCAGAGTTTATGATTCACCATTGACCAAGGGTCAATTGGTCTATTTGAGGAACAACGGTGTCCGTGGGTACCACAGAATTCATGATTTGTGGAGCCATGTTGAGTACCAGGTGATCAAGTGGACTTTGCAAGCTTGGTGCCGGAGACTCCACCAACTAACCAAGGAGTGGCTCTGTGGGCGGAGCTCGCTTTTGATCTTGTCAAGCTGAAAGACATGAGTATTGTTTGTCTGTTCTCAGCTGCACACCTCTTAGCTTATTTACATTTTGTAGGGAAGAGAAAATGAATGCTAAGTATATTGTTTTTACTATATGATCCTCACTCTGCTGTTCTGCCAGTGTAGGTTGACAGAATTTTGTGACTTTAAAACTGAATATTCTCTGGTTTTATAAGTTGTTGGAAACTTCTCAAATAATAAGTACATAACTGCTTGAGGTCTTTAATTAGACTGCGTTCTGATCTTTAGTAAGACTCCTAGATGTTTTGATTTCAGATGCAAATGGGTCAAGTCTATTATCTAGTTTGATAAAGAACAGGAAAGTTTTTTTTAAATCTACTCCAAATCTTATGTAATCCAACCGTAACGACAATGTTTGTATGACAATGATGTATCAGAATAGAAATAAGTGCTCAGAGACCAGAAAGATCGTCCACACCAAGATATTCAGAGAAGATATCAAAAACAATCAAGTGGCTGACTTTAAATCCTCCAGCTTGCTGGTAATATGATATAAAATGTAACATTTTCTAAGAAAAGACCAAGAAAAGGAGAGGTTGTGTATAAAAGATAATAGTGGTTATGATGAGAGAAACTACCTGGCATGCATTAGTAAAAGAGTGTGACTGTGTGTCATGACATGGCACTGTGAGGTGAGTAGATATTCTTCCTGAGGCTTAAAATAATTTGTGGTTGTCTGTATTTTTTGTCTTGATGATGTTGCAATAACAATGCCTCAGGGGACTTGAAGCATCTGCTTAGAATACACCCTTGACTTTCTTCCTCACACAAGCAATGATACAGCCAAGTCTGGTTTCAACCTGCTTCAACCACATTGAACTGCTGCTGATGTGCAGACCAGAGAGACAAAGGCTGAGGTAATCTTAACAACAGTGAAATGAGGGCCAAAGCACGTGATGTGAAATGAAGACTTAAACTTAAGAAATCTACAGCACAATATGGTATTTTAATTCTAACCCTACATTTCCTGAGAGGATTGAAAAAAATAATTTTGAAATATATTTCTAAAACCAATAAAAATGGCTTAATGTCTGGAACGAACGTTTTCTGATTTGCCTCAGTACTAAAAAGCCAGGGGTCTTATTTTTTTTACCAACTCAACTAGAGGTAAAAGGGTGTGTATCTGTAAGAAACACATTTCAGACGAGGAGTTTTGGAACGGCTGCTAGAGCAGCTGGTCTGTCAACACTGAAGTTGATAAAAAATCTTTTGTAATCTCACATATTTTATTTTAAATCTGTTTCACTAAATGCATTCTCTATATTCATGTCATTTTGTTTCATACTGTACGACATCTAATTTTATCTGTGAAAGCCTAACCATGAGCTGTAAATTAGAAACTTTGCTTGAATCTTGAGCGTAGAGAATCTCATTTTTTTCCTAAATTGTCCTGTATCAAATAAACACACTATTGGACTGTACAGAGTAATTGGCAAGATCATCTGATGTTGTAGGATGTAAGTGCATGTTAAAGTAAAATTTTGAATCACTTTAGCTCATGTATAATACTTTAGAGCGAATATTAAAGCAGAAATTGACAGACCACATTCAGTTTATTAGAAGAAATATTCACAGGACATCATTATAATCAAAGAGTGTACATAATCCAGCTGTTAGAAGGCAACATTGTGTAACTTGATAGAGATCTCATATAGTAGAATGAGAACATACAGTTTCTGCTGTGCAGTCATAGACAAAAATGTGAGGATTTACATAGTGATTTAAATTTATATAAAGCAAAGGAGTGAACTTGGCTTTCCCTTGTAAGTTAATAAGTACATTTTATTTCTGAAGCACATTTTTACAGTAAAACCGGCCAAACTGCTGTGCATTTAGAATAGTATAAAAGTAGAGAACAGACCTGGCAGAATTGTAACTATGAAAATAGCTAAAAAAAAAAAAAGATTTAAACAGCTAAAAAAATGTAACAGTTATCAACCTTGATTTAAAAAATCACCACACTAGGGACTATACAAATGCCTCGAGGAAGCTTGTTCCAAAGCTAAGGGGCAGCTACAGCAAAAGAGACTACAAAGACCTGGTGGATTTGACAGGAGATAAAAGTTTAAAGATGTAATCTGGCATGACCATACATAGCATTAGAAACAAACAAAAAAATCATTAAATTAACTAGGAGCCAGCGCGGAGAGGCCACAACTGCAGTAACGGGGTCAATATTTTTATTTTTTATTTTAAATACTTTAAAATGAAATATTTGTAAATACTAATTTTCAGAAGAAAATTTAACTTCTTGGAAAATGAAACATGTACTTTGTGCATGGTCTGGGACACACTAAAATGTGATGTGACTGAAAAGGTTTTGACTATATCATTATGCATGCTGCACTCCTTCATTCCTGTTTATTCATTATAAAATATCCTAACAATAAATACAACAATATTTATTTATGTGTTTCTTTTTAAAAATGAGTCGTGTTACATGTAGTGATCATTTCGTTTGGGTCATCATTGATTTGATTGCAGTGGATATGCATGTGTGCGCGCGTGCATGTGTGTGTTAACAAAAATTAAAAATGGTTTGTGTACATCCAAGAAAAGTTTTATATCACATTTTTACACCCACAAATGTGACCTTTGTTATATACATCTAATTTTTGTCAGAAGTCTACTCACCGTCTTCAACATGGAACTCCAGGAATACAAAAATTTGACACAAAATTACAGAGATGTATTACCTTCTTCTTGTTTCTTCGTTTCCTGAAAATTTACAACAGTGCTTATAATGGATTTTTTTAATTGTTTCTGGTAAACTCAAGAACAAAATTGTCCATAGTGAGTGAGTGTGTGGATCTTTCCCAGTGATAGGTCGCAGCTGGAAGGGCATCTGCTGCATGAAACAATATGTTAGATGAGTTGGTGGTTCACTCCGCTGTGGTGACCCCAAAATGAACAAAGCCGACAAGAAGATGGTAAACTCAAGCCAATATTGCTACTGTATTACCCATCATTCCACATTTCAAATTTTGTATTTATTAATAACAAATAATGTTTGTATATTTCAAAATATTGAGAACTTATCACATTTTGAAAATGTATTGAAGGACAAGAAAAGTTACCCATCTATAAATCTATTGAGTAAAATTAAAACATTTCTCATGGAAAATTAGCTCAGAGTGCTTGAGCACCGAGTAACTTTTTACAGCAGTGCCAGGGTTTTTTCTCCAGAAGCTCAGACTCATCTATGTCTGTCCGAAGGGTTCGTAATGATAATTAAACTTCAGAATACTGGTTACTGGACAAAGGCCCCATCCTAGTAGTTAATAAAAGTTAGTTCCTAGTAGTAGTAAAATAGAATAATATGTTTTTTTTTCAGTTTGATTTTAAAATATTTTGTGTTAAATGTCTTGTGAGCAGATCAGGGATAAGATATTATCTTACCTAAACATTTTTCCACAATTGTATAAGAACCATTGTTTTTCGTTTTAATTTTAGTTTCTGTTCTGCCTTTGTTTGTTTTTCTTTCTTTTTTTCAGGTGCTGTCCGGCGAACTTTCCATCGAAGTATCTTAAGTATGTTCTTTATGCTGGGGAGGTGATTAGCACCTACCTCAGTCAACAAGGCTCCCAGGGGCCTCACAGAGGGAACTCCTATTTACTCCACCTGATCCTCACGAGGACTTTGTGAAGCTGCTTTGAAAGCATCTGCTAAAGAAGCTTCACAATAAAAACTTGATTGATTGATTGATTGATTGATTGATTGATTAAGGACATTGACAAGTTGGGTCTTATCTCAAATAAGTGTCTTGTTGTTTTATTCCTTTTTTCAATTTTACAAACCTTTTTACAAATAATATTTTTATTCAAGTAAAAATTCTGATTTCAAATGCAGAAAATGACTTTACTTTACCTAGAACCAGCGACCTTCTTGCTGTGAGACGACCGTGCTACCCACTGCACCACCGTGACACTCTAAATAAAAACCGAATTGAGTAAAAGTACACATGTTTAAGCTACACAAAAAATAAACAAAACAAAGTCAATGCAATTGTCTACTTTCCTTACTCTGGTAAATGGAACTAATGACGTGGGCCCAAGAAACAGCATAAAACAGAAGCATTCCATCACAAACAAGACAGAATGTGATGACCACCACGCAATACAATTCTATTATATTAGAGGAATACAATACATTAAAATGTGAAATATTAAAATTAAATTATTTTAATATATTTACTTTAAAATGTATTATAATATATTAAAGATTAAATAATTATGGATGTGAAATTTATTCCATAAAAAGCAGCTGAAGAGTATCTAAAGCTACATTTCAATACTAGAATTTTTTCAGCAGAGGTGCATCAGCGAACATCTCCTCTTTCTCGATCCTGAAGTTTCAACACCTATTAATGACTTTCTATGTCTTGTTGACTTTTGAGGCATGTCATTTTGTTTCACACAAATCCTGCAGCCTTTCATGTCAATGAAAAACATTTGCTTTCAGGAACCAAACAAATATCTATGTAGAAATTCTGAACATCTGGATTAAATAACGGCACAAGATTAAATATGAGACATCACTTCAAATTTAGATGCAATAAGAAAAAGTTGGGTAACAACAATAACCATCTACCATTTCTCTCTGTCCTCAGTTACAAATTTGGACATGTTCCTTCCTCAAATTATTTTGGCTAGAAATCTGGTGTCACATTAGCTGCACTCGATATAGAAATCATTAATTCCACATTCCTAACATGTTAACAAAATGTGTAGGTGGCCGGAATGCGTTTTAGGGTCAAGGACAAAGCATTACAGTCTCTGAATCTGAAATAAACTTGATCACCAATTCGATTTGCATGCCAAATGCTTCGCAAGAACTACTCACAAGGCAGATGCTGAGACATTCTTATCTTGGATATCAATCTTCAGTGTGTCCATCCACAATCTGCATAAATACATACATGAAGGTGATATCACAGTGCTTTGGAACCAAAACGAATGGTGTCATCTAATTGAAAGTGACATTAGAGGAATGTTGAAGTCATGATGTCTCCCTGGGCTTCTCTTCCATCCTTTCAGGACTGGGTGAAGTTATTGGCTAGGTTTGAACAGGGATGTGGCTCCTATCACTCAAGACAACTCCCGCCCCTTCCAACCCCCAGCAAAGTATATAAAGTGCTCAGGTTTGCAGTGAAACTCAGACATTAGCAGTGTCACAGCTGAATAGTCATCACAAACCAACCAAGATTCAGTTCTTTGGAAATACAAAACCCCTCAGGCTTCATTCATTATCACCTTCATTCATCTCACATCTTCAGGTAGGTTTTTTAGTATGTTCACTTTGATTTGAGGAATTGTTGAGCTTGTGAACTTAAAGTTAAAAAATTAAATACTTCTACTTTTGGACTTTGATGAACTTTTTAAGAATATTTAAATGAATGAAAGTGCGAGACTACAACAATAACTAATGAAACATCTACCTTCTCAGGTTGCCTTCACAATGAACTCCATGCTACAGAAGGCTTTCTTGTGGTGCATGCTGAGCACTCTTCTACCGAGCACCACAAGTGCAAAACCTCTGAATTCAGATGGACTGAGAAGGTATGTTCTCAACGTACTGATCTTTTGATTCCATTTTTTCTTGGTTTTAAAGCTAACGATTCCTCCATTTATCAGGCTAGGTGTCTGGATTCAGAGCATGGTCAAAAAAGACACCAAGAACGGGGGCACACCTTTTCCGAAAGGCTATACAGAGTCGTTTAGTACACAGCACAGGTACCTTAAAACTTTACTTGTGAAAGAACACATTTCAAGGCATGAAACATCAACTAACTCTCTGTTCGTCTTCAGAACTGTTAGGGTGAAGCGCACCGAACCAGCGTATCCCCTCAAAAGAGTGGAGAGGGCAGGCTGCAATCTGGCAACGTGCTCAGTGCACGAGCTTGCCCACTGGTTGAACTTGATGCGTATGAAGAACAACAACGCTCCTACTGAAAAGATTGGCTCAAACGGGTATGGAAGGCGAAGGAGGCGTTCGTTACCCAAAACCCAACCTGCACTAATCTTCAAGGAAGGTCATCTACGGCTGGGTTGGATCCAACCATGAACGGATTTAAGGAACACCTCAGCGGTTTGTCCAGAGCCTTTGCTTTAAATTGGCTGGGTTTAATGAGAAACTTTTGATACCTCTCAAGTTGAAAGCTATACTTTCTTCAGGCACAAAGGACCAAATGGAGCAGCCCTCTCTCCATCCTCTGCCTGATGAGTTACAGAGGAGTCTGTCATGGTTGAGGGGAAAAAAGGAGTGATTAAATGACGTTAAAGTAATGTTTTGGGCCCAAGTGATAAGATTTGGTCAATGATAGAATGTACATGTATTTTGCATTCTTGTCATTCTAGCGGAAGCTTTGGAAGTTGACTCTCTGTCTCTTCTGCAGCACTGATGCGCCCTCTGCTGAAGAATGAAGGAATGGCAAGGGACCAATGTAAAAGAAAAGAAGAGGGCTGAAAAACTTTTGTGATTTAAAGCTATTCATCGAGAAGGATCAGTGACGAGGACTTCTCTTTCTGGAAGATTTTTCCATCAAAATACTTGAATTTTGTGGGGGTTGTGCAATAATTTCTTTTTTGTACTGTTAAGTATGTTCTGCTAATATTATCTCACTTTCTATCAATATTGTATGTTTGTATATTATGAGCATTTTGTAGATTATAAAATAAGTATATTTTTATATTTGCATTTATATTGTACATTTATATCATGTTGTGTCTATTGTTGAAAATGTTTATCCTGTGATTTTATGATTTTGCAATAAGAAGAATCGCTTTCCAGATGAATCATTTAAAAATCTATTAAACTCAAAGCAGGATTGATGAAAGACTGATTGTTTTTGGCATGTTTGTAGCTAATCCAAACATAATTTTGCTGACTTCTGGGTCAGGGAGAGAACATGTTTTTTAATTGCAACATTTTGCATGATAATTTACATAGGGAAACATCGTTCTAAAGAACAGAAACATCCAAATTACATGTTTAATGCTTTAAAGTAATTACTTTTTAAAGGCTATTTTAATGTAAACAGGAATGTACCTATCTCCTGATTCATTTTTCATAGCTCATTTACATAAAAAAACCTGTGAACAACATTCCAAATCACTCCAAATAGCATTAATCTTTAAAAATAATTCACTAAATATTGAACATTTTTGTGACTGATGTTTTCCCCTAAATTTTTAAAAATCATTTATCTGATGCACAAACTATTAAAATTACACCATGGCAACCATGAAAAGAAAGTGGATTATTGTAAAATACTTTTTTGTTTCAAACTTAATCATTAATACACATTTTGATATCAGCAAGCTTCCAATCAAACTTTCAGACTCACTCATAGTTTATTAATGATTAAGGATCCCAAAATCAAGTTCTCAAAAAAAAAGTTTTTTTTTTTTAGGTAATTCACTATACACTTTGGCTCGACGTTCATTATAAAGAGCCATTCAGATGTTGATTAAAAAAAGACTCAAGTTATATCTGGGGCCTGTACTATGAAGCCCAGATTAACTGGTTAGCCCACTAAATCAGGTTTAGTTTGCACCAATTCTGGATTTTAGGTACTATGAAACAATCTAGGTCCCCCTAGTTACCTCCTCCACGCGGCTAACCTGCTTCAGAGCAGGCTATGTTCTGGATTAGAGAGCGCAAGCTTGCATTCGTCCAATCAGTGGTTAAAAAAAGGAACTTTTAAGTGACGTAACTCTGGCGTCAGTAACAATGGCTTCATATTTTCTTCACAATCCTGCCCATATTTGTGCACAAATTGTTAAACGAGAACTTAATTCGAGACGCGTATTTAAAGACGGACAAAATCCCTAAGCATTTCCTGACACGTGTTTGCATGAAAGATACAGATTATCTGTCAAAGGGATATCTTTTTGCACAAACAAAACGTGGCACGTTGAACTCCCGCCCTTACTGTCCCACAGAAGGGTGTTATACGCGGCTAACCTGCTCCAGACACTCATTTTTATCTGCTGCTAAGATCATTTTGCGTTGGGGTTACATCTTCCAAAAAATAGAAACAACTATATAGACCTTTTAAATTTAAACATGCATTTGTAGAGAAATAAGCATTTATTTTATACTGTAATACAACCATAAACACATTAACATTACACAATTTTTAAAATATTTATTGGAATTAATACGGCAAAAATATACAACTCTAACCATATCACGCATTGTATTCATTCATTCATTCATCTTCATGTCGGCTTTATTCCCTTTCGGGGTCGCCACAGCGGAATGAACCACCAACTCTCTGGCATATGTTTTACGCAGCGGATGCCCTTCCCTGCCGCAACCCATCGCTGGGAAACATTCACACACACATTCACACTTTAACACTATGGGCAATTGTTCTTATTCAATTCACTTATTCCGCATGTCTTTGGACTTGTGGGGAAACCGGAGAAAACCCACGCGATCACGGGGAGAACATGCAAACTCCACACAGAAATGCCACCTGCCCCAGCCGAGCCTAGAACCAGCGACTTTCTTGCTGTGAGACGACCGTGCTACCCACTGCGCCACCGTGACGCTCGCATTGTATTCAATTTTACATTAATCAGAATGTGCTTCTTTGACACCGTTTTCACCGAAACAGCAATTTTCTAACAACAAGCTCGTTTGGCTTTGGCAGCAGCCAGAGTATTACTACAAAACTAAATCAATACATAAAACTTAACTTAACACATAACGCATTATAACATAAACTCAATTCTCTATTATAAACAAACACGCAATACATACGAAAAGAAAACAAAGACTTGAGGGGTGTAAAATTGTCGACAGAATCCCTTACAGTCAGCAGAGGGCGCAAGCGTCCACATTGCTCATGCTACATGAAAACCGCCCAACCAACGAGAGAGGTCTCAATAACAGGAAGAGTTCTCGCAGAATAAGCGCGCACATACATAAATAGATTTAAACATAGTTTAGGAATACCAGATAAACAGTTTATGTCTCACAGGTTCATTGACGGTATTGTTAAGATTAACTTTTAACTTTCTATGTGTTTTCTTTACGAAAATAAAACATTCTACCAACAGAAACATATTGTTGGCGTAACGTTTGTGCTTGTTGTGAATTATCTGCAATGGGGTTTTTTTTTTTATCAAGAAAGAGCTTCTAGTGTTGCCTGTTTCATTGAGGGAGTTGTTATCCGCAAATATGGTGGGTTGAATTTGATAAAAACACGTTTTTCGGCAATTAAACAGCCGTGGCGGGACTACCAAGTGGCACATTTGACGTAATGACTGCAAAAAAAACAAACTTAAAACTGGAGACGTTTCTAAAAGGTCGCACCATTCAGCGGTCTCCATCGTCTGAGAGCAAAGTGCATCAGGAAATACACCATATCTCATCCAGGCATCACCGGCACTGACAGAGTTAAGAGTGTTGACATTGTTCACTTGCAGATGCAGCTTCTCAGAGACTTGAGGCACGTTATCTTCACACCCAGAGAGGGCTGGGGACGTTATTCTCAGAGGACAAGCAGCCACAGCTACAGTGGAGACAGAGAGACAGCAAGACTGCACTGAAACCACACAGAAGACCTAAGGTGAGTTTAACATTGTTCAAGTTTAACACAGTAAATGTTGGGAACGGCACTGTAGAATAATTTTCCTCAAGCATCTAATGCAGGTCTAAACCTGCTCTCAACAGATTCCTCATTCCATCACTTAAAATGTAATTTTACTTTATGCAATTATAAAATTGTCATGCTCTGTTTGCATTGTTCACATGTTCTAATCAACAGAAACATGTACGCTTAGAAATGTGAGTTTTATCAAGGGTGGTGGCACTTTTTGAGGCATTTCCTTATTTAGACCTCACATCTGTTTTTGTAGATAAGCTGTAGGAATTAGCTTTGTACAGCAGTTTTTTACATGCACTTATTACTCAAAAAGATCTGAAAATCTCTGCATGTTATTCAAGTGCATTGGATAATCAATATAGAGCACATTATTTGTGTTTTAAATTGCCAGAGGAGTATAAGTTTCCTTTTTCACAGGTTTTACCATTTAGCTTGTCTCACCTCAGAAAACAAGTGTATTCAAGTAATCCTTTGAACCAACAGCACCCCTGATAAAAATAGAGCTGTAAGAAAAATTCTGAAGTGCAATTTAAGAACTAGAGAAATGCTTTCTATTTTTCAGGGTGGATTTTAACCAGAGATTTTGTCCTCTGCGCTGCTCAAAATGAGTAAAAAAGGAACCCCTTTGTTCAAGCAGCAATCAACACCGAACTTTGCCATGGGTAGGTTTGGCACAGGTATACTTAATTTCAGGTCCAGTGTTGTATTTTGGGACTTGTTATTGGGAATGGCCAGTGTTTGCGGATCTCCTGATACTAGTGTGGGATTAGTCATATGGTCTAGTATTGTCTCCAAAGTAGGTTAAAAGCATACCATGTCAAAGAGCCCTCAACATTCTTTGCAAGCATGTCATAAAGAGCTCAATCAAAAGAGCACTGCGCATTTCTAAAAATAGCTTCTTTCCTCATGCCAAGACAAGATGTACCTCATTGTGCAACTTAACCTCAGATGCTTTACAAAATGTGTCTACATTTTCATTTACTAGTAATAACTCAAGTTATGGATTCTGTTTTTGTGTGGAAATTAGTTATGCACTTTTAATATGAGTTTGTGCCATGTAACGTAACAAATTGCAAGTAAAATTTGAAGAGGCTTTCTTACATAAATTCAGTCAGTTTGAGTTTCTCTTTAAGCTTATTAAAAAGGAAGTTTCTATGTTCTTGTTGTGTGGAATACAAGCTATGTGAATGCTGCAAAGTGGAAATTGAGCAAAAAGCAGAGTTTATTTAAAAAAAAATTATTTAAATTTTTTTTTGTAAAAGTTTTGGGGGTTTTGCTTGCTCAAAGAGCACCACTCTTTCCATCGCATACACATCCATGTTAAAAACAAACGTGAATAGTGATTAAAATAATTTAAACTTTCAAAAGAAGATCTATGAGAATGACTGTATATCAGACAAAAAAAACCAAGAGATATAAAAAGGAGGCGCATCATATGGAAGAAGAAGTACCCCGTGTGGCTGCAAAGACTTCAAAACATGAGGCAACCCCCGCTCTCCCTTTTCCAGCTAATAGGAAGAGACTGAACTGTAATACCTCAACGGACCGCAAAGGGGGTGGGGTCAGAAGTGAGCAGGTTCTCATTCACTCCAATGTTAAAACTGATCAACTAATATATTTTTTATTGAGATTGCTGGTTTTGACCTTCATGAACACTCTGAGGGGGCAAATTATTATTATTTCTCAGAAATATTAAGAGTTGAACATTCAGCCAATCAGATATCTGTGCTATGCCTTTGTTAATCTTTGAATTAATGATAGCTTTTGGATCAAAGCCTGACTTGGCAAAGAAAGTTGATGAGCTGCTTCATGGTACCATCTAAGCCAGGTGAGGTTTTGTCAAGTCGAAACTGATCCGCTAATACTGATTTTGTTCAGCCACATTCTTGATACAGGGCCAGAAACTGTGACACATTAAACAACAAACAGAGTTAAAACTCAGGTACTTGTCAGAACTTGATAAGTGTAGATCACCCCAAAACCAAAAATGAAGCAGTCTTAAACAATTAACTGGTAACCATATTTTACATATCTAAAGTGCAGAATAAATACTCTTAAAGCAGTATTAGTATTTAGATGTTTGTTGAAAACATGTCTAGTGAAAAGTTTCTAAAATGTCCTTTTATTTAACTTAAACCTTTGTGTTTACTCGTTATTTTGTCATTGTACTGAAGGTTTATTAGTAGTCTCAAATATTTATTCAAACATTTTACCAATATTTAACTATTTCAAGCAAATGCAGCATTTGAGTAAAATCAAGTAAACATAATCACGTTTCTTTAGTAAAGTATACTGTTTAATTTTACAGCTATTTTTATGTGTATAACGTGTGAAGTTCAATTTAATACAAGTATTTCTTTTTTTTTTTTATTATTATCAGATGAAGTGATTGTGACTTCCAGCCTTGCATTTAAATGTGTAGCCGATTCAAAAACAGAAATTACTACACATAACATAAAGTGGCATTCTGCTGCTCTCCTTGTGGTAGATACGCTTGGTAAAATGAAAGTAGCACCTAGAGAAGAGAGCTAATCCTTCACACAAAGAGTGCGGGAAGAACTGGAGGGGGGATGTAGGGGCAGGTTCAGGTATGAGCCAGTGTTACTCTGCTGGGAGGAGTCCAGCTTCAGCAAGTTGTTTGCCTGCAAATGAGGAAAGGTCAAAAAAGACAATTTTATTAGGTTTAAATAAGCAGAGCCATCTTGTCTGTGCCCTACTTTCCCAGAGAGACCAAGACAGCTAGTTCCTCTCAAAAACAGGTAAACCAATCCATTTCTCATTAGTGTTAAAAGCAGGGTATAGAGATTGTGTGTTTTTCTCATTTGCTCCATGCTTTGAGCCCTTCCGAGTTAATTTACTGAAGGTTACTTGTAACGTCAGCCCAAAGGGATGTTGAAAGCTGATTAGGATCTTTGAAACAGAGTATTCCCTTGGCTTGTGTACATTTCAGGAGCTTGTTAATGATACTGCTCATACAATATACTCATCTGTTGACTTACAAGTCATTCTTGTTATTGAGGCTGGGTAGGGCACTATGTTGGCTACATTTTGAGTTGGTGTATTTGACAAGCTGTTAGGGTTGCACTTGGGAATGTCAACAAAGCTCTTTGCCATGTATACATCTCTGTATTTATATCCAAGCAGTCTGGCTTTAATGCTTTAGAAGAGTTAGTAGACCATAAGTCAAAGACAATGTTATCCCCCTACAAAAGTAGAAAGACGGGAAACGATCCTGGCAGCTTGCAATCTCCAGAAGCTCCAAGCGTTTCCAAGAGTCTCAGGTTCTGCTCACAGCTTGCTGTTGCTGTCAGAGACTTTAAATAGAGGGAACTGCATGAGCACGACTGGAAAACACAGAAGCTGCATCGTAGACCGACACCAGCTTAGTTTGAACGCTACAGGGCATCAACACATAGATCCCAGTTAACCATGGAGCAAATTACGCCTGAAGGTAAGAGGAAGTGTGGAATCTAATGTTGGGTAGGTGATAATGGGGTCACTTGAGCTGAATAATTGGGGTCACAAAATGTAAAACTTAAGCAAGTTCCTACAATAGAGAGGGGACATGCTTGTCCCACACTTGCAAAGACTTGCGGAATTCTTCTGGCAGCTATGGCTTTTAGAGAGATAACTGCATAAGTAAGGTATTAAGATAGTTATTGAAGTTTGTGCTTTGTGCATTGTTGGTGCCTATCCCAGATTACAAACAGGTTAGCAGTCCATTAAATCTTGTTTTGATCACCTTCGACTTTAAAAATAAGTTTATCTGCCAAGATTTCTATAAATGTACCACACAGCTCTGTGGCATCAAGACTGGACTACTGTAACTCTCTGTTTGTCGGGATTTCTCAAGTCTCTCTTGCCTGACTACAGTTCATTCTGCTACTCTGAGGAAATTAAAAGGTGTACACATTACTCCAGTCCTGATCTCTCTTCACTGCTAGCTTCCTGTTAAAAACTAAATAGGCAAAACCAATACAAAAATTTGTTTAAAATAGTTTTAATTCTTATCAAATCCCTCTTTAACCAGGCACCATAGTATCTTTCATATATATTGCATCACCCCATCTCTTAGATGAAAGAGACACTGATATCAAATAATAAAAACAGACTAATAGAAGAGGCAGTGCTTTTGCTGTCATTGAGCCTCACCACTCATGTAAATTGGCTCAATCTGTGTCAATAATAACACATTTAAAAAAAAAAATATATAAAAAAAAAAGTTGTTTAATAACAATTTGTATTTCATTTTCATTAAAGAAAATTATTTAAAACTAATAAAACCAACTAAACAAGGCTCTTTTCAGAACATGTAAATTACTGACGCCTGTGTCACAATGGGTTCTTATGGACTATAGCAGTAAAAATAAGTAAAAAAGTCTGTTTAGGTAAACATAAACATACTAAAATAACATAATAGAAAATAACATACTATTTTAAGTATTATGTTTACCAAATGTCACCAGAGAGAACAAACTGACCTTAAAAACCTATGTGGCTATTTGCAATTAATCCACACCTGCCAGCCAATCAGAAAAAAAACTTGTTTTATTTTAAAAACTAAAACAACTCAAAAATGAGTAAAAATAATTTGACTGAAAATAGTAAATATTAAGTAAGCATTAAGTTTATGACTGGTCTAAAACATGTTTGAATGTTACTGAAACAGAAGAGTTTTTATTTTATTACAAAAACAGATTTCTGGTAAAGCCCTTCTAGAATTGAATTTCTGTGGAAAAGACAGCTGTAGTTGATGTTTGGTGTAAGTGGCAAAAGATATCTAAGATTCCTCGACAGGCAGCTCTCAAACCCTCTATCTGACGCGTTTGTCATGCTTTACGTTGAAGGATGGTGGACTGTTGACACTGCGATGGAAGATCTAGTTTCATGTCAACACAGATGGAAGTCAACAGTCTTGCATTTGTATTCTTTATAGCCATCTCAGGGTCTGTATGGGGACACGACTGACCTACATTCTTATCCAAATTCACACTGGGCTTGCAAAATAGGACTGGAGTGTGAAGGATGCCCCATTTTGAGAGCTACAAAATGTATTTGATTTAATAAAAGCTCATGAAAAGCAACTGTTTTGAGAAATAGTGTTTACCTAAACAACTATGTATCTTGATTTTGTAAATTCAGGGTTTTTTTTTTTACAACAGTGGTCAAAGTTAGCTTTCAGTCTCAGATTTTGGTGTATTGTAGTGGTTTAAAATGTGCTCAGATGTTAGATAATTGACAAGTGTTGCCTTTTATACAGTACACTTTGCAGATAGTTTAAAATTACATTAGCTTTCCATGGCCATTGTTTGGTTCTCTTGAAAACGCCTGACAAAAGACTTACTTTGTCTGTTTTTGGTGAAAATACACTGTTGTCATAAATTATATGAGTGTAATATACAACAAAAAATACATTAAAATCCCTAAACTGCTTAAAACAAACATTACTGATCCCTTTAAACCGTATTTGTTAAATGTTGCTGTTAACTTTTTAATGATGTTAGTTGCTGTAAAAAAGCTTGAAGCTGAGCTAAATTTTATACATAAAAAAGATCATGTATCTAATATTTATAAACATTTAACAGTTCCTGTGTACATTTTGCTCAAAATATTTGATTAAATTAAGAAATTGAAAGCAAAACCCTCTTCTCCCACTTGGCTATTTCTGTTTATAAAAATTTTTTTTACCATCAGACACACAAGTTCAACTTCTAATTACATAAGATGAGATAAAGGATGCATGAGGTTAGGAATAAAAGTTACATCTATTTAGTAAATTATCATTTTTTGTCGACAAATTTAAAAGAACTTTCTCACCAAATAAGTCTCTGATTATACAGATATTTGTCAGCAATATAAAGTGGAGTTAAAGAGTTTTTGATAACAAATTTGTATTTGCGACCTGGAATAGAGTTTTATTGATTATAGGGAAGATCGAAGAGCATTTTCAACACAATAAGTAAGAAATCAGGTGCTAAGTGTTCTATATCCATCTGAAAATGTATGTTTTAAAAGAGCACTTCATCGGGGGAACATGTTCAATGGCGTATAATGGATGTGAACAAAGAACATTTTAACAGAAGATCTACTTGGCTAAATTTTTTAGACAACGATGAGAATAAGGAAAATAAAAAACACTTTAATTCAAACACATCTCTAGTTAATTTTAAAAATGACTAAATTGTTTTGACTTAACAATAGTGGATTTGCTCTCCGATTGGATCTAAATAGATTTGTCAGCCGTACGATGTGGAGTTCTAGGGTTTTGTTAGCAAACTGTGATTAAGTTTTGGAATAAAGAGTGTGTAATCGATTAGCGTATCGTATATGTAAAAAGAGTTAACATAAGATGGTCTCAGAATGTTATCGACTTTTGTGTTTGAACTCTACAAATGTGAAGAAAAATGTAAAAGCTCTACAATTCAGTTTGGCATGTTATATATTTCCTAGTTGTAAAAGTCCAAAATATAAACCCACCACAAAAGTAGCATCTTGTAACCGTCCAGAACACACTTCTGCTTTCAGTGCTGCTTTGTGTGATTTGAACATTTTAGAGAACAACAACTCTAATTTATTATAGGATTGGTAAGGTTTCTTAGTTTCAACTACAGTTCCTCTTCTATTTTTTTTTGTGCCATCATGACCCACAAAACAATATATGATTGACCAATGAGGGAATGTAGAAACATGTGCTGTACAGCTTGTGCAGCGATCTGCTAGAGGACATGCCAGCAACTGCTCGGACTCTTTGGGAGTCTAATTACTGACCCACAATCTCTCTTTCATGGCCATGACTTTCTAATATCATAAATGTTGACTCATGTAAGGGTGCAAGTTGCAGGATGAAACCTGAACCGAACAGAGACACTTGAGGACATGTTTACAACTGTGATTTGTGCTGTTGCAAAATGGCCAAGACTTCCTGTACCTCTTGCTAGTTTTAAACTTTTAATCCCTAATGGTTTACAAATAAAATTATGTTATTCGTATCAATCTGGGCATCTGCACACAGTAAAGAGTCTCATTTGTACAAGAGTGCATCTGACCCCTGGGCTCTAGAAGGAGGGGGGTAAGAGGGTTGACTTTACTTTACCCTTAAAAGTGAATGGTGAGTGAGTCCCACAATATTTTAAAAACAAAAGGTCTCACTCTGTATATTTTTCAAAGTGAAACAACAATGTATACAAATATGAAATAAAAACCAAACAGAGCAATGCATATGTACGCCTAAGCTAATGTATTCAGCCACCACAAGTTTTGTTTCCCCAAAGTTTCTCATATAAATAGTTGATTCAAAAATAAAAAATTACAAAACAATCATTGTGTCTTTAAGTGAAAACGCAGTACAAATGCACCCCTCTTCTCCCGGTGGCTTCTTGAGTCACTATGCAATTTACATTACAATAGAAATACCATACCAATGACAAGTTAACTCTTTAACAACATTGGAATCTTTTTGATGAATCCCAATTCTCAGTTGAATTAAATGCTCTCATAAAGGATACTATTTTATTTTTCTCTAAATTTAAATGTATTCATTTTAATGCCTTGTAACCATTTTCACACATCTTTATCTCACCTTAGAAAAATTGTTAAGATACGGGTTAGTTTATATAAGTCATATTGACAAGGGGAACATTATAATATTTCACTGATGGCTCCATAACAACCAGACTGTTTACCGTAGCAAACATGAACAGTTGTGTCTTATTTAAGCATCAAAGTGTTTAAACTATTAAAATACTTTTTACGCTGATTTCAACTTTAAAACAGCTTAAAGCTTTTAACTTTCCCCAACTCACTAAAGCTTTTTCAAACTATCTGTATGTATGGTGGGGTGTAGCCAGTGGTAGAGCGCATGCTTTGCATGTATGAGGTCCTGGGATCAATCCCCAGCATCTCAGCATACCAGGGGCAGTGGTGAGTTCCCCTTCTGTAAGTCGCTTTGGACAAAAAGCGTCTGCCAAATGCATAAATGTAAATGTATGTATGTATGTATGATCAAGCCAACATAAAGTTTGCTGTCCAAACTTTAAAATCTAGTTACACGTTTCAGTTGCTTGCTATTTATGTGATTTTTTTTCCACTCTTCAAGTTACGTCGAGTAAGCTTCGTCACGCGTTCACCTCAGACAGAGAAAATAGAATTACTTTACATTAAAACCCACAGTATTTTGCCTTTAACATAAAAACTTGAACCTGAACTTAAACGTTTAATGTTCCAAATGTATAATTTATTCTGAAATTTCAAGTATATCAGGTGACCACGCTCCAGAATACATGCTTTTTATTATTAAAATTTTGCAAATATAAGCCTTTTTAACCTGAAAAAAATTCCCCAAAATTATACAAAAATGTACATGTGAATGTACCCTGAGAATGGTTTTAATTTTCTCTGTACACCCCACCTGAAAAGTAATTTTTTTTGCATCAATGAACACAAAATTACAATATACACCCCTGTGTGGAATCATAACAAGTTGTTTATTCAAAGCGCGATAAACAGGATTGACTCATAATAGAAAGAGAAAGCATTCTTGGTGTTTGTCATTCTGATTTCACCACTCCTTTCAGAAATGCCGCGCCAGTTCACAAAGATCGCTCTCCATGAAGTGGATGAGAAAGTTCGGCTGCTGGCTGAGAAGGTGTACGCTTCCGCTCTGAAGGAAGAAGACACGAAGAATACCTTATCCATGTTCACTGTTCCGGAGGATTGCCCCATTGGCCTAAATCAAGCCAAAGAGTGGGAGCTACGCAAAGAGATAGAGGAACAAAAGTCTATGGAGTCAGTCAAGAGGTCAGTGCACTCAATCATTTCGGTATTTAATGTGTGTGATGTTCTAATACTCAGTATTTGTTAAATGCTGTTTTAGAAAGCAAAGTTTCAAGCTGATGCGGACCCAATCAATGTCTTTGCAAATCCCTGTGGCTACAGACTGGGGCATTATTTCGCCTTTGCTGACCCCCTCAACACCTGAAGTTGCAATGCCAATCAACATCCCTGAATTCCAGAGGGTCACCATCAGTGGGGATTACTGTGCCGGGGTAGGATTTTTTCCATGTCTGAATAGAATCTTCTAAATATAGAACGCTGTGACAATCTGCAAACTTTTTTAACACTGCTCAGGAAATGAGCCAATTGCCTGAGCAACACTGTGTAGTTTGTTTAATCTTCAGATTTTTTTATTTTAAAGTTAGTGGGGTGGTACAAGCACTCACAAAAGGCCACAGACAGGCCTGCAACTGGCGATTATTTTAATGCTCGATTAATCGGACTATTATTTTTCTGATTATTTGGATTGAAAAAACAAACAAACAAACAAGAAAAACATTTATTTCCAACCTTTTATTCTATAACAGAATTAAAATATAAATAAATAAAAATGTGCACAAACACCATTGTATCTAACCAGTTAACGAAAAAAGAACTACACATTGACATAAACATACTTTGTGGCATTTGTCACAATCTCTTCTCTGTCTTCAGAAGAGAGAAATATGGGTGCCTAGTCCTCTTGTAAGTTGGAGAGACGCGATGGTGGCTCCCAGTGTCAGGTGTGCACCAGAAGCTAAACTGCAGATGCAGAAGCAAGCATCTTTTTGGAGGCGTAACAGCCACAGCTGCTTCTTTAGCCATTAAATGAACTTACAGACAGTCTTAAAATGTTACAGAATACACCAAAAGACCTCTGAAACTCATAGATATTTAAGCAGGACTTGCAGGACAGCTTACGTGATGAGGTAAGGTTAAAAATGATGGGCATTGCGCTGGTTTGGCCATTGCCTAAGGTCTTTTCATACTTCCTCTTATGTCTAATCAAATGACCAATCAAATCATGGAGATTGTGGAACTGGGGTTTGCTGTGACCTGCGTGTGATGTCTGACTCATAACTCGTAGCATAACACACGTGTCAAACTCAAGGCCGCAGGGCCAGATGTTGCCCGCCATGTAATCTAATGTGGCCCACGAGAGCTTAAAAGTTTTGAGTGTCTAAAAAGAAAAAAAAGAAAACGAAAAAAAAAAAACTGGCTTACGGTAGCGCAACGGTGTTTCCGCATCCATACCCACGAGTGAAACTGCAGAGCTGCCTACTCTCACACATTGAACGTAAGACTCTCGCATTTGAGTGATCTCTCATGCCACACCTCCGATTTCTCACACTAAAATAAATTTCAAGATTTGAAATGGGCACAGCTAATAGTTTATTTGTGATCTGTTTCTTGAGCCTGATGATAAAAGATGATGATCGATATGCTATGTCTTCAGTCTGTGAGTGTTTTTTTTGTGTGTTTTTTTGCTAAACAAATTACACCAATGAGCTCAGATAAATGCTATCTGCTGGCTTGCTGCAGTACTGCGAGATGGTGCCTCAGCCACAGCGTTGCCGGTACCGATAAGTTTAACCAATCAAACCACAACTTCAGGATTCTTGAAGTGTTTCCAACTTTCTGTAGCAAACGCTTCAGATTGTGACGTTTGAGGCTGAGACTAGGACAAATGAATAGAATGCCTCATCAATAAAAGCTGTTTTCAACAGTTAAATACAGTGTACAGTGACCCTACAAGCAAAAAAGTTACATAGTGTCGCTTTAAGAATGATGCATATTTTTGTTTGATGATTTGTTTGTGGCACGTAACAGGTTTGGCATTTTAACTTTTAACCTTTTAATTATTGCTTGGCAGGTTTTTTTTTGTTTTTACATGCTGCATCGTTTAGAGCTTAACTAATTGCTGTAAAACACATAACAATGCTGAAACAAGATAAATGGCAATTATATAGCGATAACTGCAATTATAATCGCTCTCTTTTTTTATTTTACAAATCTAATGACTAAACAGGGATTTGCAATTCAATCTTGAGTTGCCCTATAGCTACAAGGTTAGATGGGGAAAGGCAAGTCAGACCACACTAGTTCTTAAATGATTTGCATGAGCAGTAGAGGTGTGTTTGCTGAATCACGAGTTCTGGAGGAGTTAAGTACTGTGGACCTGAAAATTACAGCTTTTCAAGAGGTTGAACCGAATCAATGATTATACATGCATGAGTGTACACAATATGATAAAAATACATCCGAAGATGATTGCCACACATTTTTTTATGTCTTGTTGTTTTTGAAAAACTAAAGACTTTTGACACAATAATGTGTCTAACTCAAAAATCTCAGTATAACTGAAATCTTCATTAAAGATGTATTATTTATTATGTTAATACTTAAAGATAAAACAAAGTCCTGCTATGTCACAAGACCTGAAAGGTGCTGTGAGTGATCTTTGAAATCCAATGCTGGAATTTGAAATGACCAAAACAAGCAAGTCCCGAGAACAACAGAGCCTTGATAATCAGTGGATGGCACCTTAAAGTCAGCACTGTTTCATCATTCGGGCTGCCAGTTTTTTGGTCTAGATGAGCCAACACACTCTACTCAACTATATTTTTTTATGTAGTTGCACTACCAGGTTTGGCCACAAAATTAAAATCTCAAGCCTGATTGCTGGAGGGCACAGTTTAGCTCCTACTGTTACTGAACACACTGATTAAGCTCCTCTGGGTTTGTTTGAAGCTACTGGTGTGTCTCTTGAAACAGAATGGTGACAAAAACCTGCAGGGGTTGCAGCCCTCCAGGAATAGAGTTTGGGACCCCTGCTTTAAATGCACGTAATGGAGCTTTACTTTTTTATTTGAAAAAAGTCCTTCAAATTAATTTGAAAGTCATTGGCCTGTGTGTGTTTAAGCATGGTTGAAACTCCCCTGCATCGAACTATTTCAAACAAAATAGGATTTTTGTGAGATATGTTCAAAAATCCTGTATTTCCATCATCAGGAAAACACCTTAAATACAAATATATTAGAAATACTTGACTAACATCTTAGAATACTGCTGTTTTAAACATTATGAGCACAATAAAACTTCTTTTTGTTTCAATTGTGGCAATCCGAACAACTGCTAACTTTCGAAAGCAGGTGAACATACCACTTCAAAAGCAGGTGAACATGCTAGTCTCCCTTTAAAGATTTTGAAGATATGTAAAAATATATAGAACGATAGTAAGCATGCTTTTGACATGTGACAGCTAACTTTTTGAATGATTCCATGACAGATAACAGTGGAGGACTACGAGCAGGCAGCTAAAACTCTGCTAACAGCTCTCTTTATACGAGAAAAATATTCCCGGCTGGCATATCACCGCTTTCCCAGGACCACGGCCAGGTTTCTGAGGAGTGCAAATAACGAGAAATGGAGTGAAGGGGATGAAGTGTTGCCAGGTATTGAAAGCTTGCCAACATCTCAAGCATTAATAATGCACAGTGAACTGTTTTGTGAGGACATGACCAGTGCAAAAATTATAGTCTACTTTTTTTTGTAAATCTCATTATCTCAATTTATTTAAAGATGTGTTTGTGTTATAACAGACAATTGTCCCACTCCAAATGAGGGCGAGGATCCCTACAGTATGGAGGGCATTCCTCAGAATCTGAACTATTCTCTCCGGATGAAAGATGGAATTGTATATGTCTATGATAGCGAGGATGCATTAAAGCAGGATCAGCCACGGAGCTTGCCATATCCTGATTTGGAAACCTTTGCCATTGATATGAGCCATGTTCTCGCCATGATTGCAGATGGACCAACGTGAGTTTACACATCTTCATCCATTTTTAGGTTGACAGAAACTAATGAACCGACAACCAAGAGCAATTCTACCCTTTAGCCTAGCCTTTATGGTTTGAGCATTTATATTGGGATAGACTTTTTAATTGTGTCTTTTCAATACAGAAGGCGAATGTATTCACAGGATGCTTCTATTTGGCAGCAAATGCAAGCAAAGAAACACACTAATGTGTTTCTTTTAGTGTTGTTGATAGATATAAAAAAGTAAAGAATTAATCACATGGTTTATTTGAAATGTTGTACATGGGTTTTCATGATTCAATGAAATGCAAATGGAGGACAAAATCATAAAATGAATGTTACTCATGAACTTTTATAAAAAAATGTATTTACGTTTTTAACTACATTGAATAACTTTTGATAACCAAGCAAAATTAGAAATAATTACAAAATAAGTACATTGTTATAAATAATAATTATACAGTAAGAACTATAAGTACTTTTATTCTTACTATATTGTTACTCCATTATTACAAGAAATGTGTTCATTGTTATCATGCAAATACAAATCGTTATAGGGAAGTAAGCTGTTAATAATAATTAATTACACAATCATTTATTTTTTTGTTACTGTATGGTTACCTGTAATTTACTTGTTATAATATATTTGCATGTATGTATGTATGTATGTATGTATATGTTATGGTATATATATAAATATTTATATAATTGCTGTTTTATAATTACTATTATAGTTTAGTTATATAGAATGTACATAATTATTGAAAACTACATAGTTAATATGAATAAGTACACTGTAATTACCTTGTAGTTAACAGGTTATTAGCATGTAATCGAGGGGAAGTACCGTGTTATTACTAATAATCACCAAAAAATAACTTCCCTTACTCAGACCGAATGACAGTCAGAATGGGAGAAACAACAAAGAAACAAGTTATATGAAATTCAGCCTAAAGTTGGAGCACAATATCATAAACCTGAGATCAGAAGAGAACAAGTCGTCTTTACTAGAAGCCGATTAGGTCAAGCTAGATTGACGCACAGTGTTTTACTCAAAGGAGAAACGGAACACTGTACATGCAGACTCTCGGTCAGACATCTGCTTATAGACTGTATATGATTCCATGAGGAAACAACATCTGCTTATAGACTGTATATGATTCCATGAGGAAACAACATCTGCTTATAGACTGTATATGATTCCATGAGGAAATAACATCTGCTTATAGACTGTATATGATTCCATGAGGAAACAACATCTGCTTATAGACTGTATATGATTCCATGAGGAAACAACATCTGCTTATAGACTGCATATGATTCCATGAGGAAACAACATCTGCTTATAGACTGTATATGATTCCATGAGGAAACAACATCTGCTTATAGACTGTATATGATTCCATGAGGAAACAACATCTGCTTATAGACTATATATGATTCCATGAGGAAATAACATCTGCTTATAGACTGTATATGATTCCATGAGGAAATAACATCTGCTTATAGACTGTATATGATTCCATGAGGAAACAACATCTGCTTATAGACTGTATATGATTCCATGAGGAAACAACATCTGCTTATAGACTGTATATGATTCCATGAGGAAACAACATCTGCTTATAGACTGTATATGATTCCATGAGGAAACAACATCTGCTTATAGACTGTATATGATTCCAAGAGGAAACAACATCTGACGTCTAACAACTTAAAATCAATCCTCTCAGTCCCTAGCAAACTATTACATTTTATTTTCAAAACTGACTTACCATACTTGTTTTAATAGTTGAGAAAATATATATTTTTAAATAAGTTTTAGACCGTATACATACCAAATACAACATGTAGCCATGAAATAACCTTTGCTGTTGTCTTGGTTATAAACAAACAAACAAACAAACTAATAATCACCCAGTTTTTATTGTGTAAGTCTATTTTGTACATTTTTATGGCGCCCTCTACAGCTTTTATCTTGAAGTTGAACCTGAACTCAAACTAGTAACACGATAGGAATGCATTTCTAAACAATAAATCAGATTGAGCACTGTCTAATTAAAATCCCACATCCTCAAGCACAGATCTTTTTATGAGGGCATGTACAGAATTGCCTGCCATGAAGATTTCTCCATTGACAATAATACCTGCAGTCAGAGGACCAGCATTCAGTTTCATGTAAATTGTGAGATTTTGTAACAAAAAGTCCTGTCATGTACAGTAAATGCAAAACAAATCAAGCAAACATGATTATTTCTTTTCATAGGAAAACATATTGTCACAGACGGCTTAACTTTCTCATGTCCAAGTTCCATCTCCATGAAATGCTGAATGAGATGGCTGAGTTAAAAGAACTGAAAGGTGTTCCTCACAGAGATTTCTACAACGTCAGAAAGGTATATAAAAACAGCTTCATCAACGTATCCATAAAAATAAAGCATTGTCTCTTTTAACATCTGTTTTTTGCTACTACCCAGGTTGATACGCATATTCATGCTGCTGCCTGCATGAACCAGAAGCACCTTCTTAAGTTTATCCAAGACACATACAAGACAGAAGCAGAGCGTGTGGTGTTGGAGAAGAGCGGAAAGAAGTGTACGCTCAAACAGGTCTTTGACACACTGAAAATGGACCCTTACGATCTCACAGTAGACTCGCTGGATGTACATGCTGTACGTGATTCAAACAACACATCCAAGTCCACTTTCCTGACACGTGATCTGCAAAAAAACTGTTGATTTTTTTTTACAGGGCAGACAAACCTTTCATCGCTTTGACAAATTCAACTCCAAATACAACCCTGTTGGTGCTAGCGAGCTTCGAGAGATCTACCTGAAGAGTGATAACTTCATCGACGGAGAGTATTTTGCACGTCTAATCAAGGTAAAATGGAACGTTTGAGAACAGTAACAAAGCATTCGCATAATTTTTTTATCTGAAAACAGCCAGTTTTGTTGTGTGCAGGAAGTAGCTCATGAGCTGGAGGAGAGCAAATATCAGCACGCAGAACCCCGGCTCTCAATTTACGGCCGTGCACCAGAGGAGTGGGAAAGCCTGTCCAGATGGTTCATCAAGCAGAAGCTCTACTCACCAAACATGAGGTGGATCATACAGGTGCCCAGGATCTAGTAAGTGCTTTTCAATGCGACATAATAAAAAAAACCAGCCTTCAATTTTTGTTTAAAATAGTTTTGTCAAATTTCCTTCTAAAGTCTAGAATGTTTTATTTACCCTTTTTTTTAATAACCTTTTCCACTCCATTCATTTTTGGTCACTTTAAATGTCTGATCAATTTTACATTGAAGTAAATTTCACTTGTAAAAGGCTCACTTGTCGAATATGTTTCTAAAATGAAACAACTTTCGATGAAGGATTGAAAAAAATAAATAAATAAAAAAAAAAACTTTTAAGGAAATTTGCCCCATAAATAAGAAATTGATGTAGCCCCTATTTTGGACTTTTCCTTAGCTGGCTGTTACGTTTTTTTATGGCTTGATTTGTTTGTATTAGGTTGAAAAGACTAAGACTTTTGCAGGTCACACCACTTACAAGTGAAACTTTGCCTAATATATATTTCATTTTTTATTCAAGGATGATAAAGAGGTGATATTTATTTGCTTTGGTAAGATCTCAAATTCAGATTTATAACATATAGCTTTCCGACAATACTTGTCAATAGATGTTGATAGCGTGCTGATAGCTCTTCTTTCCTTGTTTCGACAGTGGGACAATTTTCCTTTGAAGTGTGGAACAAGCTCTAACATGACAAAATTTGTTTCATTTGTAACATTTGTTTCCTATTTATTTTCTCTCTGGAATGCAGGTGCTCTCTCTCTCTCTCTGTCTTTCTCTCTCTCTCCATCTATCTTTAGCTCTTTCTATCTCTCTCTCTCTTTTTCTATCCCTCATCTATCTTTCACTCTATCTTTCTGTCTATATTTCTCTTAATCTTTCTCTCTCACTCTGTCCATCTATTTTCTCTCTCCATCTATCTTTCTCTTTACCTATCCTTCTTTCTCTCTCTTTCCATTTGCCTTTCTCTCTCTTCATCCATATTTCTCTCTCATCTATCTTTCACCCAATCTTTCTCTCTCCTTGTATCTCTTCTATTTTTCTCCCTCTCTCTTATTCTCTCTCATCTATCTTTCTCTCTCTCCCTCTCTCTTTCCATCAATCTTTCACTCTCTCTCTATCTTTCTCTCTCATCTATCTTTAGCTCGATCTATCTTTCTTTCTCTCTCTCTCTCTCCCTTTCTCTTTCCATTGATCTTTCTCTCTCTCTATCTATCTTTCTTTCTCTCCATCCATATTTCTCTCTCACTATCTTTCTTTTGCTCGATAACTCTTTCTCTATCTCCCTCTATCCTATTTCTTTCTCTCCCTTTCTCTTACATCTATCTTTCTCTCTCTCCATATCTCTTTCCCGAGCCTCAAGTCTACAGTTTTTTCTTTAACAAGCTTCCATTGTGCAAAAAAATATAATACAATCAATTTAAATATAATATATATGATATGAAATGGATGCTGGCTTGGTCAATAGCAACAGACACACTTGTTTTTTTCCATAAAAGTGAACTGGATACTTTATTGTCCCATAAAATTAGACTAAACTAAGCTTGTAAAATTTGTTAGTATTTACACCACTGATACTTTTACATAGTTATTGTAATTATTGCTATTACATACTTGACTGAACAAGGATAATCATGTTTACTGAGATCAAAAGGAACTCTATATCATGGAGTGAATTTAATGCTAATAAGGTCACGTGTAAAGCAGGTTTTGTGAATTGTAAAATATTTTTGTGAAATTTTGTGAATTTCCCTTTTAGTGACATTTTCAGAGTAAAGAAGATTATCCCGAACTTTGCTAAGATGCTGGAAAACATCTTTCTTCCGCTGTTTCAGGCCACAGTTAATCCACAGAAACACAAAGAGATGCACGTGTTCCTCAAACATGTAAGTACTGCACCTGTTTACTGTTCCGGAGCTTGCAGAACTGGTCAGATCAGATTCATCACACGCTAGAGCATGTTCCAAAAACCAATGCTGCATTGAACAGCTAGAATTCTTAGAAAGCATTCACAAGAGCTTTGAGCAATCAAATGATTCTCAGATAATTATGAGGGATGGTCAAATTGCCACTCATCATAGCTGTGCCGAACTACACCCACAATGTTCTTTTTTTTTGTTATTTTAATTCCAGAAGTTGTCCAAAGTGGCATAATAATACTATATCGTACATCGAGTGTCTTTCTGACACCCAAAACACCTTGCATACATCAATAAGAAATGGACTAAAGACTAAAGCAGTAGGTAAAACAGGTATGCTTTAGGTAGTCAAAATTGAGTTTGCTGAAACTTGAATGATACCTTCCTGCATAATTCATAAGGTAAATCACATTTTAAGCAGATTTTTTATTCATTATTATTTTGAATTTTTTTTTATGAACAATAAAAATGTTTATGAACAATTATTATTTTTCTTACAAGAGGGAAAAAAGATTGCAATCTCATGCGAATAACCCGTTTGAGCTCACCCAGATAATCTAAGATAAAAGGGGAAAGACGAGAGAATTTTAAAGATTGATCATCATGAAGTTCATGAAGATCAAAACTAGCTATCTGAAATAAAAAACCTAATAGAGTCAGTGGTGGGAACATGTTTTTTTTAGCTCCAAAGTTGGTCAGTTTTAACACTAAAGTGAATGAGAAGATATCTATATAGCATTGAAATTCCAAATTTTCTAAACTATTTTCCTATTGGGAGAATGTATGTTATATATAACAAAGGGCCCATTACAGAGCCATGAGAAACAACAGTAGTTACATGGCTGTAACTACCTTCTTCAATTTAGTCATCAAATAAAATCTGTTTTTTTTTTGCAGCTGACAGGTTTTGACAGCGTGGATGATGAGTCCAAACACAGTGATCACATTTTCACTTATAAGAGTCCCAAACCTGAGGAGTGGACCTCCGACGAAAACCCACCCTATACTTACTACCTCTTCCACATGTATGCCAACATAATGGTTCTAAACAACCTACGAAAGTAAGTCAGCTTCGACTATGCTAATCATTGTTAAATACTGTCAAATGTAACAAAATAACATTGTTGAATCCTGCTTTTCAGGGAGCGAGGACTCAATACCTTCCAGTTCCGTCCTCATTGTGGTGAGGCAGGATCCATCACTCACCTGGTGTCAGCGTTCCTCACAGCTGATAACATCTCTCATGGACTTAATCTCAAGAAGGTTAGTACATTTAATACAACAAGAATCTGGAAACATTCCATAGAGAAGGCGTATCAGTCTTATTTCCACAGAAGGCCACATTAGCATAATGGATGTCCTCAAAGAGCCAGAAATATCTTATAAATGTAACTGAATGTATATTTATAAGATATTTCGGCTGTGCATCAATGTTGTGAATCTCTTGGCCCATGCTAACAATATATATTATATAATTAGTTATAATAATTATATCGCGCTTTTTTAGCAGTTGCTTTCAATGCAGCTTCACAAAGGGCTAGTATATATTAGGTAGTTTATATAGAAATTCCTATTAGATAATTCTATGGTGTGGAAAAATAACTACGATATACTGCTACTGATTTTAAGGGAAAAAATAAAGCGACCAAGACACTTTTATTGATGTGGGGAAAAAGAAACTGAAAACCTGAAGTAAAACATCCCCACACTCATGTATATCTTCCCTAGTAAAGAAACCTTCTGTGAGTTTACAGAGAGCCACGCTGACTGGGTCTGGTGCTAATCACCTCCCCAGCATAAAGCCTACTCAAACTAAAAATCCTTTTTGATGAACAGATTGCCGCACAGCACCAGAGGAAAACTCAGAAAGAAACAAATAGTGGTTAGAACAGTGGAACACAAACAAGGTGATTAGCATCAGCTGCAGGATGTGTGAAAATGATGGGTATAGGTTAGATAGGTACATTGAACCACATTCTTTCTTTTAACAATTTGTTATTTTCAACAATATGTTTATGATAATAAACAATAATAATATTTATAGCGCCCAGATGCCATACCAATTTGGACACATACCAGAAGCTAACTATTCATATGCTAGGTTAAAAAGATTAATTTCTAATGTAGTTGTGAAATACTCCGGCAGGCTGTGTCATTGACACGATGCTCGATTGTTACTAATGGACCCAAAGAATGCTAAGAAAATTTCCCCCAAAGCCTGAACCCTTTATACAAGGCAGGATGGATCTGTGCTTTCATGTGGTTGATGCCAAATTATGATCCCAGCGTCTGAATGTGGCAGTAGAAATCAATACTCATCAGACCAGGACATTTTTCCAATCTTATATTGTATATTCTATTCAATTTTGGTGAGTATTTTGCAAATTATTGCCTCAGTTTCCTGTTCTTGGTGGACAGTAGTGGTACTGTAGTGGTTTTCTGCTGTTGTAGCCCATCTGCCTCATGGTTGGACGTATCCAGAGATCCTCATCTTCATACCTCGGTTGTAACAAGTGCTTATTTGAGGTCTGTCAGCTCAAACCAGTCTGACCATTCTTTATTTAGTCTTTTCCTTGCCTTTCTTTGTTCTCCCTAGAGGTGGTTGTGCATGAAAATCTCAGTAGATCAGCAGCTCCTGGAAATAAATCAGATCAGCCCATCTGGTTAGGGTTGGGCTATAAACGGATTTTAAATCAAATAACTTGAGTGTGTGGGTCACATCAGCTTGCTTAAAAGAAAATCAGTTCTCTCTTAAACATAAAATGCTAGAAATAAAATGCACTAAGGCCTGTCCACACCGCACATGAAACAGATTGAGCAGAGCAGAGAGGAAACCATGGCCTGCGCACATTCACTGCGACTCGGATGAGCTCTGTAGTTCATCCGCGGCGATTTAAATCATTAATAGAATGAGGAAATAAACAGTAGAACAAGAACTGATCTAGACCACCTCAGGAGAGAAACTCACATCTCCGGGAAGAAGCAGTCGTCTGTAGGCTGAGAGCAGAGGTCCAGGTAGGGTTAGCGTCTTTCGGAGATCAAGGCAGACGAGGAGCAATGACGAGACTTCACACACAGCGGTAAATAGGGTAGATTAGAGACCGTATCGATAGGTAATCAACTCACAACCAGACTGCGCAGAAAGCTAGCTTAAATAGCAAATGAATCGAAGGCTAACAGGTGGCAGGTGGACGTCGTGATTGAATTAGATATAATGAGCAGAACAGGAGACACAAGGAAAACAATTAGTGAGCATAAGACAGGGAGAAACAATAACAGCAATAGAAGACGTGATAATTATCTACTCAAAACCCACTAAATAGGCAAGATTAATCTCAACACCTCACAGAGTCTACGATTGAAATGTGCAGAGTAGGTCATTGATTTCAAGAGTTTGTTGACATAGAATTATCCCAGAAAATGCAAGCATTTGTGGCGAGATTGAGATAAGCATACTGGGCAAGCTGTCCGCAGGAGGGCCTCGGCGCGTTGTAAAGTGGGTGACCACAGTGTAAATATCCCCTCCGGTAGCTTAAATGTGTTCTGAAGTTTGATTTTTTTTCCCTCCTCATAACAGAGTCCTGTGCTGCAGTACCTGTTTTATTTGGCCCAAGTCCCCATTGCCATGTCTCCTCTCAGCAACAACAGTCTGTTTTTGGAGTATTCCAAGAATCCGCTCAGAGAGTTCCTGCAGAAGGGGCTGTGCGTGTCCCTCTCCACAGATGACCCCTTGCAGTTCCACTACACAAAGGTCAGGGAGAGATGATACTCGGAAACCATCTCTATGAACAAGAATTGATTAATGTGTTGACAAACCAGATGATATGACGCTAGGCTGTATTCATATCTTCAGGAAGCCTTGATGGAGGAGTACGCCATTGCTGCACAACTGTGGAAATTAAGCACCTGCGACGTGTGTGAGATTGCAAGGAACAGTGTGCTTCAGAGCGGCCTGTCTCATCAGGTAAAGTCTCCTCAAATAGTATAAACTTTACAGTTACAAGGGGTCTTCTCAGAAAACAGGGAAGCAAACTAGCTACCATTTTTTAGTGTGTAGAATTTGTATGTTTATTTGCTATATTTCTCCCAAAATGTATTTTCTTTTAAAATCTTCCAAAGTTGATTTTAAACAGTTTTGAATGTAAAGGTGCCAAATCATGCCCCTTTTAAATAATTTATAATAAATATTTGACCCCTCGGCGTCACGGTTGCGCAGTGGGTAGCACGGTCGTTTCACAGCAAGAAGGTCGCTGGTTCTAGGCTCGGCTGGGGCAGGTGGCATTTCTGTGTGGAGTTTGCATGTTCTCCCTGTGATCGCGTGGGTTTTCTCCGGGTGCTCCGGTTTCCCCACAAGTCCAAAGACATGCGGAATAAGTGAATTGAATAAGAACGATTGCCCATAGTGTTAAAGTGTGAATGTGTGTGTGAATGTTTCCCAGCGATGGGTTGCGGCAGGGAAGGGCATCCGCGGCGTAAAACATATGCCAGAGAGTTGGCGGTTCATTCCGCCTTGGGTGACCCCGAAAGGGAATAAAGCCGACATGAAGATGATTTGACCCCTCTAGACTATCGCTGCATGGTTAATAACCTTCAAATTGCAGTATTCATAATAAACAATGTATTTGAATCGCCTCAAATTCTTTGCCAAATGAGCAGTATGCCCCTTGTTCCATCCACACCTCCTACTGGGCTTTTCTTGTTTGGTACACAGAAAAACCACCCAGTTGCAAAAAACACATTCATCCTTTGGTAAGAAAAAAACACTTTTGGGCCAGAATATCCAAACATCCTTTCTTTTCATTGTATGCTCAATCTAGTTCTGCTACATTTCCATCAGTCATCATGTACATTCGTCATTGAGATGCATCAGCAGTTCATCTGATTGGTTAGTGGGCAAGGCTATGGCCATCAAGCCGTTTTGAGCACCCAGAAAAGAAAAATAGAATTAGACAAGCATGAACTAATCGGAATATTACTTGAGAAATGTTTTTAATGAGAGAACAACACTAAATTTAAGTATGAAATACTAGAAAAAGTGGAGTTTATATGATACAGCAACTTTAATTTAACTTGCAACGCAACAAAGTATCAAAAAACTGCAAGTACTGATGCAGGACCAAGCATTTCTAAAGAATACTCTGCTGGTGTGGTATTAAGGTGATTACAGACTGTAGCATGATGACTAGTTCGTTGTCAACGGGAGAGGCGTGGCAAGTGGTCACTACACTGCAGCCGTCACCATAGATGAAAATATAACAGCCATATCTACTTCAAACTGAAAGATCTTTGTAATTAGCCACTTTTCAATATTTGCGCTAGCTTTTACCCTTTTGGCACTCATCTGGAGAGATAGTCTGGGTCCTTGTTGCTTTTAGATAGTTATTAGCATAAACACTTTTTGACAGTGAAACCTTTGAATGCACTTACGTTCAGCTGTCCTTCACAGGAGAAGAAACACTTCCTGGGAGAGGACTACCTTCAGGATGGACCCGAAGGAAATGACATCCGAAAGACCAATGTGGCTCAGATCCGAATGGCCTATCGGCACGAGAGTCTGTGCAATGAACTCAGCTTCCTGGTGGATGCAGTCAAGTCAGAAACCATAGCAAAAGCTCCGTAAAACAAGAGGGCTGAAGATTTGGTGAAGCATGGGTCGGTACAAGCGGACCAGACAACAGCAGAACACCATCTCATGGCACAGGTGAAACACAAGAGTAGCATGAAAATACATTAAAGTGGGATGCAAGAGCCATGCATCTTATAGATGAGGGATGAATTGTTTACCTTAGTGCCTAATAGATGTTGGACACATACATTTAAAATGAAAGGGACAAAAGTGTTCCTTGCAGTTTGCATAGTTTCTGAGACTCTATGGATAGCAGTTAGCTTTTGTAAACATGGTTGTCTTTGGGATTTATAAGCAAACATGTATTTTTTTGTTCGTAGAAATGTTTTATAACAGGGAATCAAGAGGAAAGCTCCATTTCTGGATAAACGTGTTTGTTTAGAAGGTAGGATTTTGTAACAAGAGAGATTTGTGTTTTTAATATGCCCAAACTGTACACCTGTATGCAGAGGGTGAAATGTTTCGTCTAGGCGCCAATCAATCATTGCTGGGAGACTTTTTCAGAAGAGCTGTGACCATTCTGCATCCTAACTTGTCACTCTAAAACAATCAGATATAATAAATAATGTCACATTGGGAGAAGAATATATGTCATTACTGAAAACATGTTTGTCCAATACTGCAGCCCAGTGGAAAGAGAGTGAAAAGTCACAGCCATCAAATAACTGTAATATCAATAATATAGCAACAAGCCGCATTAAAAGGGGGTTCACACAATCAAAGTTTGCAACTCAAAGCTAGCCACTTTTTTCCGGATTCATCGGAAGACGGACAAAGACCATCTCTACCAACTTTTGAGATAATGAGTACTATACTCTTGTGGTTAAGGCTTATTCCAAATGTAACAAAACCCCGCCAACTATGGGTCAAGATTTAAATGCTCTGAACGAAAGCTTTAAGATATAAAAAAAATTCAATACATTTTCATTATGATTCAGTATATCAACTTTAAACCGTTTTGCTTTAGACTGATTTTCATGTACTTTTTGTAGTATTAAAGAGAAAGACAATGCTTAACTAGATTTCCCGTTCGGAAAGCAAACTTTGTCGTCTTGAGAAAGCCAATCTTTAAACGTTTGATAAAGCTTTAAAGATAAATCCAGTTGGGAAAACATCTAAGCTTGAGGCTGTTTAAAGTTTGAACCAATGTAAAAAATGTTTTAATAGCTTGAACAGTTTTGATACTTAAATAAGACACAAACATCATGTTATTAGCATGAGAGAGTTCTGTCAAGATGGTTGCTATGGAGAGGTCAGTAACATCATAACGTTTGCTTCATCAGTATGAGTAATATAAATCAATATCCATGTCTTAACTAATTTCCTAGGCTGAAATATAGATCTTTGAA
This sequence comes from Danionella dracula, assembly GCA_900490495.1. Taxonomy (NCBI): domain Eukaryota; kingdom Metazoa; phylum Chordata; class Actinopteri; order Cypriniformes; family Danionidae; genus Danionella; species Danionella dracula. The sequence continues at coordinate 3,967,913 of UELW01000622.1, forward strand.
AATGGTTGCTCGGGTAAACAGATAAAAAAAATCTACCCTTCCATCATGACTAACATAACTCCCTTGTTTGTTGTGGCTATAAAGTATTGTGTGACCCATACTCCATTTCTTTTTCAATTGCATGTTAAGTTGAACAGCAATGCAGTCAAGAGTCCAATCTCTTATCTGGTTTAATTTTAAACAGATGGCACTATTCCTGCATAGCTAAATATACTTTCTTTTCAGCATTTTTCTCTCTGTGGTAGCAATGAGATGTTTTAAATGTAAATGTAAAAGTTATAAATGTAATAAAAAGTTAGTGTGAATACATCTCTAACGTCTGCAGTTAGAATAAAGAAAGTAGTTATGGTACATATTATAATCGTTTTATCCTCCACTTGTCTGTTTTAAATATTCAATATTTAAATGAATTTGATGCATTTTACAGCACAGGTTTATGCTGCTCTCTGCTCTGCATATGCAGACTCAACATATAAACACTTTATGATGAAAAATTTGAGGTAGGCTTGAGTTCATTTTAACACAGCCTCTCATTGTCATCTCTCATACCAATATTCAAAATCTTGAAAGATCTCATGCTTATTGAGAGCACCTGAAAATAGGGCTGATGCAAAAATATAAAACAAATGTAACATTTGCATGTACCTAATTTACACAGAGAGAGAGATAGAGATAAATTCATCTTCACAATGAATTCATTTCTATGTAAAGGTATCAGAAAAAATAAAACAAACGCCATAGGGATGTTCACCCAGAGCAAGCACCAAATAGCCTAGGAGTGCCCATGCTTTGAGGGAAATGACAACCAATAGACATGAGTTAATGGATGAACTATAATAAATAAAATATTTCTTGGATGCCTGAGGACCTGTTGTTGGAGAACCCCAAAACCAAAAAAAAATTTTACTTTCAAAATCACAAGATGGACACTATCAAATTCCACCACAAGCTTCCACTTTGAAGAGGCACGAGTTGCCACTTCTTCAGAAATATTTAATCTGATTTTAATGGCTCTGGAAAAAATAGGATCTAAACTACTGGAGAACATCAAATGGAAAAAGAAAAACTGGCAAAATTTGGTTATTTTATTTTTCAAAGTGGAGGAAAAATATCCAAACTTTCCAAGTCTGCCTTTATGAAGAACAAGTATATTCATTTGGATAAAACCCACAAACATTCTGTCCATTGTCTACAAACCTGAAACAATAAAACCAGATTCTATTTTCTTGGAACACTAGATTAAATCCTCATAAGATTCCCATCCTAAAAATATTCACAGTCGCAAAATTTGTTCAGCACAGATCACAGGTAAACAACCTCCACAGTTTGTGTCAAAATATGATTAAAATTACACACTAGAAACAAAAGAATTGTAAATGTTAATATATCTATTGTATATAATAGTGCATGTTATGAACTGTAATCTCCATTTGGTTCAGTTTACATGTTATGTGAAAAAAAATGTGATGCACATAACTTTGACTCAGCATCACTGTATCATCGGACTAAGTTACAGCATCATTACTAGTAGACTGCTACATTTATTAACATTGTATTTCAAGGCCAAAAACACAAGTAAGTGCAGTAACTTCACAACTAGATAAAACAGCAATTAGTCAATGATGTTCTATAACTACAATACATAGATTTAGAGTCTATTAGAGTATATAGTTATAGTGAGCCAATGAACATTAAAATAAAATCATCAGCATTAATCAAGGGACAGTACATTACAGTACAGTGTAATAATCAACACTCAGTAGAAACACAGGAAAATGACTTAAGAAGAAATAAATGAATAAACAAATAAAATAATTAATTACTAAAACAAATAAAACTAATATAATCTTAAATAATTGAAGGCACAAATGAATGAATAAAGAAATATATTTATAAATCAAAAATGAATAAATACAAATGTGTTTGAATGCATATATGCATTAACCACATAACAATATTTATTTATTCATTGTTTAATTAAAAATAAATGTATGATGCTGTTATTTAAACACGTATTAATGTGTTTATTATTCATTTTATTTATGCATTTTTTTCCTATTTTTATTTACACATTTATTTATACTTATGTCATTTTTTGTCCTTGAACACAAAATGCCATATCTATGAAAACTATATATAGATCATGGGTTATACTGAGCGTAAGAGTGGCACGGTGTATGATTTTAAGGTCTGTGTGGGTGCCCGGCTTCATCTGCCAGATTGAGGATGTACCCTGCTATGTCCTCCTCTGTGGGAGCATCAGACATGACCCAGGATTCATTCACGGCGGTGACTTGAATGCGGCAGATAGGGCAGTTTCGACTCTGACCGCTCCTGTTGAGGTAAGAACACAAGAGGCCATGTTTATCATGTGGTGTCAACATTTCCCAACCAATTTCAAAGCCATGTTCTCTCACTATTCACATTAGTAATAATAATAATACATTTTATTTTGAGGCACCTTTCTTGTTTCTCACCTTACACAAAAACAAAACCCAGTAAAGAACACAGACATTATAATCAGACTGCAGCCCAAAGTAACACATTTTTTTATTTATTTGGCCATATGAGACCTGTATCTGATATTTTCAGGACAGTCTGAACAGCTTAATTCTGATTTTTCAAATCCGACCCAGGTCACTTTCATATGTGGTCTTGAATCTGATACAGATCCGAAGTTTTGCAATGCGACCTCAGTTAGAACAGCCAGATTGCATGTATCCTTCTTTTACGTCATTGTATGGGGACATACATTACCTTTCTGGGTGTGGGCAGAAAGTTTCACATCAATCATGGCTGAGGCTGAAAGCAGTCATTGGAAGGAAAGTGATGTAGTAGAACTAACAAATATTTGTTCTTTCTGATATAATTTGGTTGAACTTATGATGATCCAATCAGAAATTATCTATAATAAAGCCACACAATGTGCACGAGCACAAAAAAACAAATTTAATTTAAAAACATTGGAATTGAGACCTGCCGTCTGAACGTAGCCAGAAAGGGATTACATTGAGTAGGCCTGTCTAAACTGGAATGTTTTAAGATAAATTTTAAAACTCTCTAGGTTTGGACTATTCCTTAGATCAAAGGCACCTAAATTATTTCCGAGAGATAGGAAGGAGCTCAATTATGGAGAGGTAAAATGCTATTAGAAGCATTTTTAAGTGAGTCCGAAATTTTATTGGTAACCAGTGGAGATGTTGGTACCCCAACGTTGTTCTACTACAGTTACACGTTCCAGTCAGTCAAAGTATACGTTCTTCATTGAGATTCATTAGCGGTTCGTTTAATTGGTTAGTGGGTGGTGCTATGACCAATGGGCATGGCTATAGCCATCAAGCCGTTTTAGCTCTCAGAAAAAGATAAGATTACACAAACATGCATGAAGCAAACTGAATATAACTTGAAGCATGTTTTTGATGAGGGAACAACACTAAACATACAAGAAATGTCTGAAAGGTCGTGTTTACATGATATAGCACTTTTAAAGGTGTGCAGAATTAGGTCCGTAGCTGCATCACTGCTGTTTCCTTATTTATGCTCATCAAAAAAAACTACAAATCTTTTAAATTTGACTTATAATCTCATCACTTTAAAAGATGATAGCTATGTCTAAATTTAGAATTTACCTCTTGGTTCACCGACACAATATAATCTGGTATGTTGCAATTTTTCCACGCACAATATAAACCTTTCAAATTATTCAACTGGCATAAGCCTTTAGAGAAATTTGGTTTGTTTAGTCATATTTTAGGGGTGGTTTTAATGATAAGAGCAATTACTATTGAAATTGGTTAAAAAAAAATCCAAAAGAATAAAGCCAGGAAATCACAGATTACACAAATTATTTAGAAAAATTTCACACACGCTGGTTTGGACAAATGTGATCGAGTAAACGATGAGAATTTTCCTTAATTGAGTAAAGCCATGGATTAAATGAAATTATTAGCTATGTAAGATAATAATAGTGACAAAAGGTTTGTCATTTTAAAGTCATGCATCTTTAAAACAAATCACAGACGTCTCTTACCACTTGTCAATACATTTCTGACAGAAGCTGTGAGCACAGGGCAGAATAAGATCAGCTTTCCCATCCATGCAGATACAGCACTCTTCTTCGTCAGTCAGCTGTTTCACCCTGTTTCATAGCACAAATCACGTTATTTGAGTCTGAAGAAGCCTTTATGCATCATACTGGAAGAAAAAAAAATGCACCTCCCCATCCATATGCTGGCCTGGCAGGTATCTTGTGAAGAGAGTGGACCACAAGTTCCCTCTGCAGCCAGCTCAGAGTTTAAAACTTCAGCTGCTTGACTTGTGATGTCTTTGTACAGCTGGATAAACTGGTAAAGGTTCATGATACGGGACGCCTCGACCATTCCATCCTCCTTATTAATCTAAAAACACACAGGTAGAGCTCAAACAACTCCCACAGCCACCTTTGACAAACGTCTACCGTACAATGAATGCTTGCTGTACAGAAGAAATCCCCTGTTTATAGATTCTGACCTTTATTTTAATACAAATGTAGATGACGTGTTTTGTTTACCGGTCTCACCTTCGTGCACACTATTCTTACAGCAACTTTCCATAAAGCTGTGGCATCAGATCCAGGCTTAACTTCAAATAATAGATGCTTCTTTTGACCAGAGGCTAGTTTAGCAGTTCTGTGAAGGAAGAAAAGTTTAAAACAGTAATTAAGGTTTTGATGACTTGATATTAATCATACTTTCATATTAACCAAAACGTTTATTCATCATCTCTTCACCATTGTTCCTAAATTCTACACCAATAACTGGCAGAAAATATGAATAATAATTTAATTTTATGTTTCACATCTCAATTATTAGATTTTTTTTAACTGTTTGTTATTTGTCCAATTATTAGGGTTACAACTGACGATTGTACACTCTCTGTCGAATAGTCAGCTATTATTTTTTTGTGATAAATTACAGTGACATGTACAAGTGATTACTTGTATTAAAAGTACAGTAATCATAAAACATTTTTGTTGTATACTTTACAGTTAAAAATGCAAAATGTTTATGTTACTATGCATTATTTTGTGCTTGGCTTTTTTTCTTTTACTTCTCTCACTATCACAGGATTAAATTGTTTAATCATTTATTTTTATCGGGTTGTATTTGACATTCTTGAACAATAAACTAGTAGCCTATACAGTAAGTGTTTTTGAACTATAAGCCAATTGCAGCCAGTAAATAACCACTCTCTCTTTAAGAGAATGTGCTTACAATAGACTTTTCTGAGCTTGCTACTGTATTTATATCAAGGTTTGTACAGAAAGCAGGAAAATGTGTTATATCTTGTGCTCAGTTACTGTGTTGGATCTAAGCAGAGCAAAGTGGATATTTCAGGGCAAAATAGAAACTCGAAATCTCTCTTCTGTTAGCTGAGAGCATCTATGCAACTCCTTCAGGTCATCTTAACTGACTTTAGAACTGAAAGCGTGTAAAAACAATTCAGACCCAGAAGCAAGTAATGTTGCAATTGTTTTTCGATCAGGTCATGTGATCGCGGAAGCACATTCATTCATGCCATGCCTCGGTCAGACTAGAGTATAAGAGCCCCGAACGCCACCATATGGGCATAGACCCTGCCCACGTGTTAAAAAAAATATAATCTCAAAATATACACGGTCCAAACAGTAACAGGTTTCACTCTAATAAAAAATTGAAACCCTAAAAAAATATAGCTTTAAAAAATTATTTCAGTAAACACATCTCACCTCTCCAATCTGTGCTTAGCAGTCGCATCACATGAAACGGTAGCGCAGGTCAATGTTAAATTTAGCTGACCTTTTGTCAGAGCGGAATCCGAAATTTGCCCGCATAGACTGGAACTTCAGTCTTCACAGCATCTTATGCATGCTGAATAATAGAACATATAATATGTTGTTCTCAGAATAAATATATTAATTTAAGTTATCGTTATGTTATAACCTCATGTATCTCGGTTGATCCCAGTATTCTATTTGATGAAGTTAAATAGTGTTTCTGAGTAAGTGCTGTGCCATCCTTCTTTGTGTTCTAACAGCCACTGAAACCACGAGTGTTCATTGTGTATGTAAACAACCTATGTACTGGCCGAACTGTGTGATATGAAAAATATGCAAACATGAATGATTGTGTTCTGCCTACGCAAGTGCTTTCCTTATCTCTTCTCCAAGCTTGAATAAAAAGAGTGAGGCAGGACAGTACCAGTTGGGGGAAGAACGGGAGTAGCTGTTCCTGTCCTCAACAAAAAGTATTTCAGTTCTGTCTCTCGTGTGTTTTTTATTATGCGTTCTACATGCGTTTAAAGGAAATTTCCTTGACAGTTGTATTATAAGTGTATTTATTGCCTTAAGTTGTTGACGCCTTTATTTATGCTACCAATAAAGTGATCAAGAGATCTCATAATGTCTGTGCAATGCATGCACATCTCTGGGTCTGCCCATGTGTGTGTGTATGAACTCTGTTCATTTAGTAACAGATTTGATTTGATTTGAAAGCTGAACATGCCACAGCAGTCAATTCTGCACTGTATATATGGTTTTAGGTACCAAAATCTGAATTTTTGGAGCATTTGAATAATGTTAGACACGGCAGTAGTGTTAATCGCATTAACAAGTATATCAATTTAGAGAGCCATCTTATTAATGTATTAAAATCCTGTGAATTATGATTTTTGGATTAAAATATAAAAATGGATATACAAAATGCATCTGGAAGTTGTGCCTTGTCAGAGTTTTGGATTAATTCATTAACTTTGGGGTATCTGACAGCTAAATAAATTGGGATTATCATAAAGTCATAATACTCAAGAGCAAATTAAAATGAATGTCCTATTAAAATGGCATTGATCCCCAAAAAATATATCATCAATGGAGCAAACTGATAGTTTGCTTAAGTTATAGGAACAAAAATGTCTCAAATCAACTATTCACTCAATTCAAAATACATTTTTGTGAGCAATATATATATATATATATATATATATATATATATATATATATATATATATATATATATATATAAATAAATAAAATGTAACATACACATCATTGAGCTCCGCGACACGACCCAAGAACTCATCATAGGTAAGATACCCACTGTCCCGCACCAGCCCCACATGTTTGCTCAGTTTCTCAGGTAGTCTGGTCACTGCTTGCCCAGAAAGCTGCTGGCCCATCTTGGCTCCAAACAAAGGAGCTATAAAAGAAAACGTGACAAAATAAAATAAGTCATAGAGGAGACTGCTTCTAAGAAAAAGAAAAATTTAACTTTCCCCATCCAAAACTGTATCCCAGGAAACTAATAAAAACATCAGTTTTAAGCAAGCTGAGAAATATGAAAGTTTGACAGCCCTGCTAAAATCAATATAACATTGAAGCTTCAGACCAGACTAAATTTTATTTAGTCCTAGACAGTATTTACAGTTCTTTTAATAATTTAAATAAAATACTAAAATGTAATACTAGTGGTCATTTTTTTGTTAGGTGAGACTAAAGGTGTATGAAAAAGTGTTGATTAGTACTAAAGTGAAGTGTGAGGACCAAGAAATAATGGATGAACGCAACCTTGGGTTGTGTCTGAAAAGCCTAATTACTAACCCTAACCTCAACCATCCCTTATCTCTTCACGCTTGAGGTATTTATAATGAGCCAGAACACAATTTACTCTGTTTACTCTTACACAATTTACTCTGACGTTTTGTCTTTTTGTTTACAGTTGTAGTTAAAAATTAAATTAGCAAAATGGCCAAATACTTGAGTGGTAATGTAAGCTTTAGTATTAGTAGATTTCTTTTTAAATTCACAACAGAGGATATATAGATACAAAAAAGTTTATTTCAAAAATGAAAATTATGTTTAGTGCAACACATTAGATGTAAAATCTTGCTACCATTTTTATACACGAATTATCCAAATTTTTATAATTATGAGAGGTCCACGCTTCCCATGCCTTCTTATAAACATTTAAAGTCACGTTTGTTCATTTTTATACTAAAGTATTTTCTAACTAATCTTATGTAACTCATGAGTAGCTGCTTTTATGAGGAAATATACCGTCTTGTCTACATAACATGGTCCACAGCTAACATTTTTCTAAAGCTAGCCGTGCAGTAGAATAGTGTACATTTGTTTGCCAATGTAAAATAATCCTGTTACATGTAATGTAATACCGACCCTTAACAAAACAATAAGGGTGCTAGTGTTAGCTTTGAAAAAACAAAACATCACGTACATGTAACAGCCCAAATACACACACGCCAATGTACTCTTGTCAGGTAAAAAAACATAAGCAACACTTACCTAAAAATAAGTCAAGTTGACATTTATTTCATCCAGAAAATGTCCCAGATGAAAAGTACGACGTTAGGAAGTAAACCTTGACGCGGGGATATGACGCCATGACCTGATCCTGCGTCCAAAACAGCCAACCTCTTCCTGACGGGAAAAAAAAAGTTTTTACCTATTTTTATTTATAAATAAATAAAAAATAAATTAGGGCTTTTTATTATTTTATATTCAATTAAAGACTGTTGATAATAATATTTTGACTGCTAAAGACGTTTTTCTATGTTTTGTTTCCAAGAGTAAACGATTTGGGTTCATACTGTATGGAAATTTTCATATTGATAAATGTACAGTATCCAATTATAAGCCATGTTTGAAGGTATTTTTTTTATTTATTTTCGAATGTATATGAACTCTGTGTGTAGCAGGGATATGTTTTTACCCCAGAATACAAATTAATAGTTCATTTTCGTTCTTTATTTATCTATATTATCTATGTGGATTAATATTTTCGAACTTTTATGTTTAAGGAATCACCACGGCTGTGGTATGCACGTCATCACGTTAGCTTACACTCTCTTTCTTTCCCGGTGGACTGGATTTGAATAAAGAGGCAGGAGACACAAGGATCACTGTGCTGTTTATGTTTTGGAAACAGATTGTCAAATAAATATCCAAGGAGAGCCACAGTTTACACATCACACAAACCCAATGCAGAGATGACCGCTACAAAGCTGGTGTCATGACCCATTGATGACGAGGAGTTGTTCACTGTCAACTGCTGGGAGAGCTGAGCTGCAGATGGGAGAGTGAGGGTACCTGTTTGAGGAGAAGTGGATCATCAGCCTCGTGAAGCTGTACCTGGATTTGCTGTTGTACTGCGCCACTGCAAAGCTGGTGTGCTATTTGGTTAACGACAGTTGTGTTAGCCACGAGTTTTGGTGTTGCTGCATGTTGAACATTGAACTGTCTAAAGCATAGCGGATGACGATATCTTGGTGGTGAGTGTGGAGGGAATTATGGTATTAAATGCTGGGCTGTAGTCGATGAATAGCATTTTAACATAATTCCCCCTTCTAGTGTCCAGATGAGTGAGAGAAGTATGGAGTAGATGAGAGATAGCGTCATCTGTGGAACATTGTGAACGGTAGACAAACTGTAGTGGAGAAACGAAGTCTCTAACCAGCCGTTCAAAGCACTTCATCACCACTGATGTGAGGGCTACAGGTTTCTTCGGAACAGGAAAAATGATGCACTCTTTGAACTCTAATTGATGGTGCTGTCATTTTTGTTAATGGGCATTATTATTTTATTTGTTATTTGGGGAGTAATTAACCTCTGGTTTTCTTATTCTCGTAGCGAGTTTCATACTGAGCACTAGCTGTATTTTCAGGCTGCATTGGTATCTAAAGCTGAGCAATCAGACGCAGCTTGGCTGCATTTTCTAATTTCTTTCAACAAGCTGATTTTATGAAAGTTTTTAGCTTTTCAAAATCATCCAAATAAGAAGCTTTGTGGTCCTCAGATGCAAATACATTTCCATGTTCATCCACTATTTCCAGCCTGAGTAACTATAGCAACATCTATAACATACCAAAGAAAAGGGTGACTGTTTGCACTGTTTGGCTTAAGGTCTGCACACACCTGAGCAGCATCTGCACTGCATTAGCTGCAAGTAGGGGCTGCATCCTTCATCTGGCTGCGCAAAGTCTCTTGGGGTCAAAAATGAGTGTTCTCCTGAACACTAGATGACGTTTCGGTAAACTGCAAGTGAACTCAGACCACATGGTGCCACAGCTGCACCCAAATTTGTGTGTGAGGAGGTTCAGTTATACAGAAGAAAAAGAGCATCTCATTTGTAATTATAACTTTAAACCATTCCTTATCTGGCAAACAAACCATTAATAACAGCAGCTTCATCAGCTCTATTTCTAGTTATTTCTAGTTAAAATCTGCCAACGGGATAAACAAATTTGATCTGGCAAGAATTCTTAAAATTAGCAAACATTTCTAGCTGATAACAAATACTGTTGGTTCTTAAAAATAAACTCTCAAAACAAGTCTTTCCAAGCTGTGAAACTTCTCTTAAACTAGAATATTTAAACTTGTATCTAGTAACTAGTGGTCTTAAAACTAGAAAAGCCTGGTGGTTCTGCTCTGAAGTCTCCTCAGCCTTCTGCCTGAGGGAAGGGGCTAAATAGGATATATGCTGGGTGTGTGGAGTCCTTAGTGATGCAGAGGGCTTTTCCCCAGTATCTTGTAACATACAGTTTGGTGGTAGAGTGACATCCTGCTCCCCACTGATCTTTGTGCAGCCTTGACTACTTATTGCAGCACTTTCCTCTTGGCTACAGCACTATTCTCGTCCTACACAGTGATGTAGGAGCTAATGATGCTCTCTACCATTCCTCGATAAAAACTGTTCAGAACCAGACTCCCGAGCCCAGCTCTTTTAGCTTCCTGAGGAAGTACAGGCAGTGTTGGGCCTTTTTAATGAACACCAAGATGTTGGCACCAAGAAGTTAAATCCTGAGATCTGTGAACACCCAGGTACTGCTGGGGACCACCTTCACAGCAGCTCAATCTCCATCTTCCAGCAGCTTGTCCACCACCATCTTTTTGGTCTTTTTTAACATTGATGCAAAGGTTATTTTCTCTACACCACTGTACCAGATGTACCACTGTACGTTGTGCACTATGCATGTCCACTATACTGCTGTCTCGTCTGTCAACTTGGCTGTATAGCACTTGGAGTATCTCGCCATACAGTCATATGTCAGGAGAGTGAATACGAGAGGGCTCAGCATGCAACCTTGAGGCAAGACAGTGCTGAGGGTGATGGAGGCGGAGATAGTTTTTGTGGATCCTGACAGTTTGAGATCTGTTGGTGAGGAAGTCCAGGACCCAGTTCCCACTCTGGTGCTCAGGCAAGAGAGGAAAGCTTTAAGACTAGCGTCTGTGGGGAGATGGTGTTAAATGCAGAGGAAAAGCAGGCGGGCACAGGAGTTCTTGTTCTCCAGACTGCTTTGTGGAGCAATGAAGAGATGGCGTCAACTGAGGAGAGATTCTTCTTGAAGGCGTACTAATGAGGATCGAAAGTGGCAGTCTTTGACATGGGACATAACCAACCTCTCAAAGCATGACTTCTGGTGTTAAGGCTATAGGTCAGTAGTTATTCAGGCATGTCACTGTGAAACATTTAAGGACTGGTACAATGATAGCAGTCTTCAGGCAGTTGAGAACAGGCACTGTAAACAGGGAGATCTTAAATATGTCCGTTAACACTCCTGATAGCTGATGAGCACAGTATTGTACTACCTGCAGCTTTGTGGGGGTTAATTCTACTTAGTTAATTTTTCCTAAGAGTGCTTTCCTTGTCAGCTGTTGTTACTCTAAGGGGCATGTCATCAGAAGGTGTTGGGAGCTTAATACAGGGAGAGGGATTGTCATGGTCCTTAAATCTGGTGTAGAATGAGTTTAGTGTGTCTGGAAGGAAGGGGTCTCTAGGAGATTGTGCAGGTTTGATGTTGCAGTCTGTGATGCACATAATGCACTTCCACATGCTTCGTGGGTATTTGGAGGGAAGGTGCCTTTGAATTTTCTTATCATATGTGGCTTTAGCACTCACAACGCCTGCCATCAGCTGTTTCCTTGCTATCTTTAGTGCTGATGTGTCACCTGCTTTAAATGCAGCATCTCTAGCTTTCAGCAGAGCTTTTACTCAGCGGCCCTCACGGGCCGGACAATTGATGTGCCTGACTTGCTTGGCTGTCGGCTGATGCGGAAGGACCTAGGTTGTGGCAATTTGTAGGGTATTCCCATAGTCGTCACTGACATAAATTGTAGTGACCGACTGATGAGGAACGGAGACTTATGTCCCCTAGCCACAACCATAAGGAGTATGTATTCAGCTGCACAACAGAAAGAGCTTTTTACTTTTATCGATGGCACGATCATGTGACCATCAATGTGAGTGCTGATTGACCTTTTAAAAAGTGTTTGGAGAGAGTTGGATGCCCCTAGTGGAGCTTCCTATCATTCTCCCTGACATAAGTCTCCATTCATTGTTCGGGGAACAGGGGTGCCGAAAGTAACCATTACGTTTGTCTTTCTGGCATAAACCTCCTGTTGGAGCGGGGCTTACAGTGGTTTGCACTCATTAGCTAGTGACATTTTGATTGGCAGCTCATTTATCTGGATTATTAGATCTGGATTATCAATTGTTTTTCAACTGCGTTTCCTTTGAAAAGGGGGGACAACCGAGAACCCGCAGCAAAAAGTAAGTATTCAAAATATATTTAATAGAACTTCACTTTATAAGCTAAATACTAAACCACATTTTTACTTGACTTTAGGGAGAAAAAGCAAGATGGATAACACTAACCCGTGATGCTTGAAAATTGGGGGAAGAGGGGGGGAGTGTGTAGTTTCCTCTTCTGTGCATTCTTGTCATATTTGAGCTGAATTTGATACCTACAAAAGACGGATAGCAGGCGCATGTTATTTGTAATGTCAACGAATGCTGCAAAAAAAATTTCCCCTGGGTTTTTATTGTTTCCACAAAAAATATCCCCCCATTTTCGACTAATATATATTTTGGTCAGCCAAAAAAACACTGTCCTGGGACATCCAAAAACACACTTCCTTTATTTGACACAGTTAAAATTGTACATTGAAATGAGCTGCATTAGATACTCACCAAATTGTGCGGTGCTTTGGCCTATACGTGTGGCTACACTGTCAAGCCAGTTTGAGCTCTCAGCAAAAGTTAATAAGATTACACAAACGTGCGTAAACCAATTCGAACATGACTCGAGGCATGTTTTTGATGAGTAAACAAACAATGTAAAAAAAAGAGTTGACATGATACGGCACCAGCAACACATTATCATTTTCAAAACACCAGTAAGACACACAGAAAAATTATAAATATTAAAAATATATATTTTTGGGCCATTGGTTTTGCAGTCTTGACACATATTTTTGCATGTTTGCTAAACAGTTTAACTGGATTTGTTTAAAATTTTGCTTAGATGCATCAACAGTCGAAGTGTTTGATAAGCTGAAAAATAAAACAGAAATCATTGATTATCAGCCATTGTTTTATTGATCGATTTTTGGTAATGATTAAAAACTCACCTGCTTATCAATTACAAACCAACAAAGATGCTAAAGTGACTTTCTGTTTTTGATATCCTTTAGTCACAAATTATAAACATGACACTAAACATGAGGTCACAGTAACAGGAGATTTTAAGACTGTTTCCTTTTAATGAGCAGTCTGTGTTTTTAGGCAGAATCTGGGTCTTGCTCAATCTGAAGAATGATGTTGTTGCACTTCTGATTGTTGTTACACTTGCTGGTCTGTTCAGAAATACAATACTTCAACATCTCTGACTCAACACCCAGTTTTGGCCTCATCCTGCTCCAAGATGGAATCTGGTTTCCTCTTTTCCTGAGAAGATCCAGAGTTCGTGAATCAACAACAACGGCATGAATCTTTAAATCTTGTTACAAAATTTAAAACCTACATTTTTAGATACCAAGCAGCACCCCCAACTATCATCAAGAGCAGTACCACCAGCAGAATGATGGTCAATGTTTTAGAACCTGATAATAGAAAAACTATTAATAAAATGGGTTCCTTACATTTTAAAGCAAATCAAGTGTTAAATTCCAAACCTTGAACTGGCTTTCTGTTGACTGTAGTGTTCTTGAACGGTGCATATTGATCACTTGAATTAGAAGTTTGTAGATGAAGAAAATAAGTGAATGAATGTGAAGATGAAGGTGAGAATTTGGACATTGAAGGTGATGGAGAATGAGAGATTGGTGTTGTCTGGGAGCTGTCTGTGATGTTAGAATGAGAAATTGGTTGGAATGACAAGGAAGCAGAGGAAATAGATGGGGTGGATGTGTTGGGAGGATGTGATCTGGACGTGTTTGTAGAAGAGGTTGACTTTGTAGATGATGGATAGGTTTCAGTTGAGTAGGCAATGGTTGATGGGCTTCTTCCTCCTATTGTAGCTTGAGGGCTGCTTGATGTTGTGTGAAGTGATTTGTCAAGACCTAAATCACATTGTGAAAGTCATTTAAATGTATTTATTCATATTTAAATATATTTGTTATTTTTGGTTATTATAAAAAAGTTCAGTAACCTGCAGTGTTATAACAGAAGACATCAAAGTTTTTGCTGATTTCAGCCCTCCAAACAGAAACCCCCACTTTGCCTTTACCACAATTTTCATTTTTATCAACACGAGGAATAACGGCAACTTGTTCTTCAATCCAGCCAAACCTGTGTGAAATTATAACATTTAGAGTAGGAGACACAGATGATCAACGGCAAAGTTGCTGAGCATGTATGCATGTGTTTGGCTGATGTGATGTTTTTGGTGGTGAGCAGGAGGCCATTTGTGCGAAATGGCAGCCATTTTCTATCAGACTGCCCCAGGACAGCTGAGGGCTACCAAGGTAGCTTATCATCAACACCAGTGTGTGAATAGGGAGTGAATGAATAATGCTCTGAAAAATTGTAAAGCGTCTTTGAGAAAAGCGCTATATAAGTTGCAATCAAGCAGTCAGGTTATCTCACTTTTTTGGGTGCTTCTCTACATATACATCTTTACAGGAAAAAAGATAGACTCAAAGATGACAATTGGTGATACAGTAACTTCAAATTTTTGCATTTTCATAGTAAGGTCTCCATACAACTTCCTGAGTTCCACTGTCCAATCCCTGTCCATTTATTTTTTAAATAAGCTTGCAAGTACATTCAGATTTGTACCAAAGCAAGCAAAGTAAGATTCAGTGTTACATCATATCAGGTGACCAAAAGTTTGAATCCGGGTCAGGGGGCACCATTTTGTTTTCCCTCTCATTGTGTAAAAGGAAGAGACTGAACTGCAGTTCCATCAAGCAGCCGCTTGAGGCTAACTCCAGAATTGAGCATGGTTCCCATTCACTCTTATGTTAAAACTGATCAAGTTTGGAGCTGAAAAAACACATTTCCATCCCTGGCTTCATTAGGTGTGTTGATTTAGATCACTAATGTTGACCTTCATGAACACTCTGAGGGGAAATGAACAATTTTTACATTTGCTTAAGATATATTTAAATTTAAATCTTAAACCAATCAAACATAGCTTCGGACACTACATTGATGTGATATACAGTCAATGATCCTGTTTTAGTGGTCGTTTCCTTCCCGTCACTTTCTCAACAGTCCTATCAACAAAGGTGATGATAGGCAATAAAAACCCACACAATAACTTCTCTATACCTTGTTGAGATGTATCTTACCAGACTAAAACATACCATGTCCCCAAATATAAAAAAAAGAATATTTAACCCAAATTCATCTACTTCTCCCAACAAAGAGCAAAATACACATGTATGCACATGCAGATGAACACAGACACCCACACGCACATTATATTTTTTATTAATTAATTAAAATAATATTGTATTTTTCTGTAACAAGCACACAACTTATTATCTAAAACTCTAATTACAGGACAACTGTTATTAAACCCAAAGATAACTATTAGAGTAACCCTAGAGTTCTTAGATGCAAAAGCAAAAGTGAATTAGAATTGGCAAAATACAGACATGGTTCTATGGGTCTAGGGTTGTGTTTGTTTGGGTATAAACTTAAACATTGATTGGTTGAAATCAAACAGTTCTAAGATAAAATAAAATGTGCTCTATAGGTTAACTGTTAACTATTTTTTTAAACAGTAGATTAGATTTAGCGATTAAATAATTTGTTATTACAGCAATTACCACAAAATGAACAAAAATCAACTGTATATTCAATGTTAACTGTCCATTTAATGAGAAATGCTCTTATACCTGCAAGTTTGTAGGCCATTTCTGTTTGCTGTGTCCACTTCATTCTTTTTAGCAATCCTCATTTGAATAGCCTCACATACCTCCTTTGCCGTGGTAGCATTAAAACTATACTTGCTGGTCTTGGTCTGGACTAAAAACACTCCGGAAATTCCATCAGCAGTTGGTACTAAAAGAGCCAACAACAAACAAAACATCTTTTTAGAAGAATCCAAAAGATAAAAAAGAGAATAATGGCAATAAACAAACCAACCTTGAATCTGATTCACATCAAAACTGATTGTACTTATTAAATAGCAGAGCAGAAGATCCAACGCTAACCAAACTCTTGCCTTCATGACTGAAGAACATACCAGAGGCTTGAAATCTCTCAGTCTGATGATGCTGCAGAAAGCAGCAAGTGAAAATAGGAAACAGGAGGATGAGGATGATCTGTGAAGCGACCTGTACTCTGAGGGCATTTAGAGCTGGGTCAGGGGTCAGCCGAAAATTTGCTTCCTGTGATTTTGCTTGAGTCACATAAAATCTTTTCAAGCAGTGAACTTTCATAGTTATTTACAGGTCAATATGGGGAACCTTTGGTCTAATTTTGTTTCTTGATAAGTTAAATGTACATATATGATAATAGCTAGCAAAAAAACAGAGTTCAATGCTTTAAGGTATTTAATTTCTAACAGCTTTTGCAGGAAACAAAAATTAACAGTATAGTAATTATATTTCAAAATCTATCATTAAATATCACACAGAAAAGCCAAGTATCAATAACAAAAATAATATGTGTATTGTTATCCTAGTGCTGTCAAGCGATAAAGCGATCTTATGAATTATATGATGTGGCGATTAATTAATCTATCTAATCGCATTTAATCGCACATACATATGGACATTACAACAAGCTGTTTTTTTTACCATGTATTATTGATTATACGTAGGCTACAATGGTCATGACATTTTTGATCAATGACTGAATACAAACTTATAAACTAGGTTTCAGTATTTGACAATTGTAAATTACTGATCTCCAAAGGTGGAAAGCGTACTCAAAAATGATACTCAAGTAAAAGTACCATTACTTGCCAAAAAAGTAAAGAAAGAAGAGTAAAATTATCTGATCTAAATAGTATTCAGAGTGTGAGTAAAAAGTAGCCCTTCTGAAAAGTACTCATAAGTAGTGAGTATTGCACTGTAAAATTATTTAACCTTATATGCTACAAATAAAAATGTACAGTACATGAGAACTATTTTCTTAGTGTTTCTAAGTATAAAAAATACATTTTATTTTTCTCCCAAATGTTGTATTGCGAATCGAAGACACTGAATAATGAACCTATAAACATTTAACAGTTGTACAGAAATCTGTTTTTTTTTTACCAGTTCTTTGAAACAAACTGTCATGAAAGAACCAGTGTGCGGATAAGAGTCGAACTTTCCATCACTCCTTTGCCCCCCTGACTGTTCCCTGTTCTCCTGTCATTGCTCCCGGCTGGCGCAAGGTTTTTCTTCTTCTTCTGTTTAAAGGCAGTTTGCAAACCTTCTAAATGGTGCATTACTTCCACCAACTGGAAAGTAGTATGAACTAAATATGAAGGAAGAAATTAACCTTTCCTAGTCTTTACTACTATTTATTATAACTATTAGCATTCATTTATATTATAAAAATATTCTTAGTCTTTTTAAGAAATAAATGGATCGCCATATATGTTTTTGTTCCCTTTAGGATTTTGATTATTGTTATAGGTTCTGGGATTATCTCCCTAATCTCTTTCATAGTTTATTTTCTTTCCATTTCATATGTTTTACTTTAAGCATTACATGTTCTATTGTTTCCTCTACTCCACAATTATCACTATTCCCAGTTTTCCCGGTGCAAAGTTTCGAGATAGTGGGTCTTAATTATACAAAAATAATGAGTTCTATAAAATGTTTTGTTTATACATTTGCAAAAGAATATATATATGCCTATATGCCTGTGTGAGGTTTTCCTCAACCATCAATTACATATAACTGAAAGTAACCAACCTTTTGACACTATGTAAATACTTTTTTAAATATGAATTTCTTGACACAAATCGTGAAATCAAAATTTCTCTAAAGACATGATTAGTTTAAAATCACAGGGCTAACCTTTCATGTTATTTACTTCATTCCGTTCTCAATGTTTTTGTTATTAATATTTAATTTTATTTAGCATTACATGTTTGTTTTATAATGCCATATGTGTTAATTTAATGACATAAAACACGTTACCTGCAATACTTTTATGTTGGCATTGAAAAAACCCATTGTGGGCGGGAATGTATGTCACGCATATAACTTGGTATTTATGCAAGTTAGATTATAATGTCATATAGCTACTTTAGGTCAGCCAAAAGTGACTTTTTTACTGAGGAGTTGGCAACAGTGGTCAGAGGCAGCGATTGTAAATGCATCAATAAGTCTTTCTCAACATTTACAGGTCTCAGTTAATATCACCATAAGGTGCCTTTTAGACTTCCCAATTTTCCACTTAATGTCACGTTTATTGTATAAAGTAGATGTTATGCTGTTAGAAATGCATGTTGGTCAAGCTCACACACTTTTTATAAATTAACTGCAAGCAGACAATGTACATGCAAATAGCAAAATATGTCAACCCTGTCATGGACAATTTCAAAGTAGATTAAATACCTTGTAATTACATGGTGATTATAAAATGTATCTTTTCAGAAAGCTATTTAGTCCCTTTCTCAACACCATGTTTTAGTTCATGGGAAAAGTATTTGGATAGTCATGAAATTACCGCAAATTATTTGTTTCTCTATAAAATGAGTGAGAATTGCACTTTCTTTTATAAATAAAATCTGAAAAAGATATTTGCCCCTCACTTATTTATAAAGGAATCACACAAAGAGTTTGCTAACTTGTGAAAATAAACTGTTTATTTTCTTATAACAGGAAAAAAACAGGGTGGACATTAACATGGTAGGGTGGGCCTGTTGCATGACAGGGTGGACACATTGTGATAGGTCATTGAATGGCCTCATTTAAAAAAAAAAAAAAAAAAAAAAAAAAACATTTGTAAGAAAAAAAATGACAAAAGTCCTTTTCCCCATGTAGGGGGAAATTACCAGGTGAACAGACTGGTTTGATCCACTCTATCTGCCTGCAGCAAAACACCAACAATGAGCCACTAATGTGTCATTCTAGATTTGAACCCTGTACATCATTCTGCACAGTGAAAGTCAAACATTCAACTGTAGAACGAGAAGAAAAATGTAGTTTTAAGTGGAAAATTATTAGTTTGAAAAAAAAATTTGAATATCACTGAACATCACCGAGACTCATTTTCAAACAGTCTCCCTTTCTGGAGAAGCATGGCTCAATTCTTCAGTTGCTGTTCCACATACTTCCATGCAGATGCTTCAATCTGTACAGAGAGCTTGCTCAGAGCCTGTGGTTCTGGTATTAGACTCCTGACAGTACCTGACTGATTAGTACCTGACAGTCATGGTACCAGCAGATGTCATCCCGGAGACTTGGCCAATGGAACTCGTTTATGCCATGGTGGTGCATACACCTAACTTTCACACTGTGCAAGACAGTTGAGGACAGTAACTCTTGGCTCTACAAGGCATTGGCAATGAATTTCAAGTTCTGTTTTTGCAGAGACATGTGTCATGGTCATAGGAAGAGGGATTACCACCCAAAAGGGTCTGAGATCGCAAAAGGAAGTGTATGACATGTGGCCAATTTGCTCAGGGACAAATCTCCTATGCAAATTATTCATTGTATCAATAAGCAACTTCTTTCACATCTTTTTCTTCAGACATTTGTTTGCGGCCAGTCGTCATTTGACTAACATCATCTCGAAGAAAAAATTATGTAACCTTCTTTTTAATCTCATTCCGACTGATGCACTTTCTCCCATGATAGGTAAGATCCGCAGGTTGCTTTGCTCTCTTCTTAGAGTAGCCAAAAGCAGTCTTTGGAGCTTGTACTTCTTCAGAATGTTTCCACTGACCATTTTTGCTATCAACTGCTTCTCTCTGTTTGTTTTTGCATGTTCATATTTTCTTCTAAAATCCTCAATCAGGGATGTGTGGAAAAGAAGAGCTCTTTTAATAGGTGAGTTCAATCAGTCAATCAATTCTTTAGCAGTTGCTTTCAAAGCAGCTTCACAAAGTCCCCGTGAGGATCAGGTAGAGTAAATAGGAGTTCCTCTGTGAGGGGACACTCACTAACTGAGGCAGGTGCTAGTCTCCTACCCAGCATAAAGAATATACAAACTTAATATCCATCGACGAACGGTTCGCCGGACAGAACCTGAAAAAACAAAACAAACAAAGACAAACACAGAAACCAACAAACGAAGAAACAACGGTTAGAAAACTGTAACACAGACAACAAACAGGTGCTCAGCATCAGCTGCAGGATGAGAGATAAATGATGAGGATAGGTTAGAGAGGAACATTGAACCGGATTGTTTTTTTCAACAGTTTGTATGCTGCTCAGACACCAGATCTGTTTAGACAAATACCAAGAGCCAATTATTCAAACGCTAGATTAAACAGATATGTCTTTAGTTTAGTTTTGAAATCTGTGAGCATAGTTGAGCTTCGGACAACATCTGGGAATTTATTCCAGAGCTTCGGGGCTCTATATGAGAATGCTCTTCTACCTCTGAATGATTTACTAACCTTCGGTATAATCAATAGTCCTGCTTCTTGTGATTGGAGAGAGCGAGCTGGAATATATCGTGATAGGAGACTGCTCAGGTAGGCCGGAGCCAAGCCATTCAGCGCCTTAAAGGCAAGGAGCAGAATCTTGTAGTCAATGCGATATTGTACAGGAAGCCAATGAAGAGAGCACAGAACCGGTGAAATGTGGTGATATTTCTTTGTTCTTGTGAGAACTCTAGCTCTTGCGTTCTGGACTAACTGTAATTTTTGTAGCGTGGTGGCTGAGCAGCCGGCTAACAGAGTGTTACAATAATCCATTCTGGAGGTCATGAAAGCATGAATAAATTTTTCTGCATCTACAATAGACAGCATTTACCACACTTTAGCAATGTTCCTGAGGCAGTCTTAGTAACATAAGAGATATGGTTCTTAAACGTCAGTTCACCATCTATAATAATTTTTAACTGTAGTGGAAAAATTAACAGCGTGTCCCCCAGCTCCATTTTTAAAACTGAAAGATTCTGTAATTGCTTTTTAGAGCCAACAAGTAATATTTCTGTTTTATCAGGATTTAGCATTAGGAAATTTTCATTCATCCAATCATTGATATCATCGACACATTCTGAGATCTTATTTAGCTTTGAAGGGTTGTTAGGTTTTGCTGAGATATAGAGCTGGGTGTTGTCTGCATAGCAATGGAAACTAACCCTATGTCTTCTAATAATTTTGCCAATGGGCAGCATGTAGATTGAGAATAGGATGGGTCCCAGAACGGATCCTTGAGGAACTCCATACTCTACTGCTATTGTGTCTGATGAGTCTCCATTTACATGAACAAACTGACTCCGGTCAGAGAGGTAAGAGTTAAACCATCTTAGAGTCTGGCCCTGGATGCCTGCATCGTTCTCTAGTTTCTCTAATATTTTTGACAAAAATGGAAGGTTAGAGATTGGCCAATGGTTGGATAAGTCAGTAGGATCCAGGTGCAAATTTACTTTTTTATGTGCCAACAAAGCATTCACTTGTGTACATAGTGATTTCATGCACTTTCTTTCTTGGCTCTATGGTACCACTTCTTATATTTCTTTTTTGAGCCGTGCCTCCAATATTTCAATCAGTTTTTTCAGTTTCCTCTTCAAACTTCTTCGAATGCTTTCTACTTGACGTTGTTGTCTGAAACACAAAATAGTTGTGAGTGTTTATAGTAAGATTTTAGCAAGTTAGTTGTCAACATGTAGTTTTAAAACAAAAATAGTTGATAATTGCCATTCAAATATTTTTAAACTTTTAAATAAGTCTCATCAACTAGACTTCCAATGATCTAACCTGGAGGGCCCTGGCTCATGCGGATTTTCATTAGGAACTGCAGGGTAGTTGGGTGGTGTCTCCAATGTAGCAAAGCATTAGCCCTGTTTCTGGCTCCGGCTCGACTTTGTGCCTCCCTCCATTTCTTTCTTTTTGCCCTCTTCTCTCTCTGTCACACCTCCTGCACGTTCCATCAGCCCCGATCACCAGTCACAGTCTCCAGCCAATACACAACGCACTCAATCACCCGAGTACTAACCAGACACACCTGGGCACTCATCACCGTCATCTGTTCCAGTCATCAACACCACACTATAAAGACTCACCCACGCCGTTCACTCACCGTCAGGTATCATCTTCACTGGATTGTATCTCACTCCGTCTTCTCATCCCGATCTTCTGCCAGGAGCTTCTGCTACTCGTTGCACCCAGAGACTAACCCCTGTCACCGGCTTGCTCTGCTCGAGGGAAGTAACGCTACTACCACCTAGACTCTCTATTGAACTGTCACTAGTACTTCGGTACGAAGCCTATTGTGTTCAATAAACACTGTGTGAATCACACCTTTCGCTTCTGCCTTCTGTGACCCGTGACAGGATACCTGACCGGATAAAAAGATTTCTGGAACATGGACGGTCTCGCTAATGCTTCCGGGAGCGCCGCTGATTCATACCCGGATGCAGCGGCGCTGTGCCAGCAGCCCGTGAATCCTCCAACGAATCCGCTCGCGATGTCGAGCTCCGCTCTTTCCCGTCCCGCCAGTTATGCTGGCGATCCTCAAACATGTGCTGGGTTTATACTGCAATGCTCGCTGTATATTGAGACCAACTCCACATCCTTCCCCACCGAAATCTCCAAAATTGCCTTCCTAATCTCTCTCCTCACCGGTCGAGCACTGCAATGGGCAAACGCCCTCTGGAACGCCAGCAACCCAGTCCTTCACTCCTATCACTCCTTCACCGGGCACCTTAAGGAGGTATTCGGCACAGCACTCACATCATTATCCGTCCACGACGAACTCATCTCACTCACCCAAGGAAAGCTCACCATCCACGAGTACACTCTTCAGTTCCGCACTCTCGCCGCCAGTAGTGGGTGGAACCAAGTAGCGTTGTTAGCCGCATACCGGCGAGGATTGAACCCCAACGTTCGCCAACACCTCGTCATTTATGACGATAACGTGGACCTTGAGGTGTTCATCCGAAAGGCCATCAGCATCTCCCAGCACCTCAACGCTTGTTCCATCCCTACCATTCCCCGTAGAGCACCATTTCATCCTCACCCTTCACCATCACTCACCACCACCGGAGCCCCTCGTCTTCACCCTGCTTCCTCACCACCTGACTCCGAGGAGCCTATGATCACGGATGCCTCCCGACAGTAATCAACGAAACCCGGTATCGCATTTACACTATTCAAAACTCACCATTGGGCGAAGGCCAGATCACCCGTCGGACCCGTCAGGTCATTTTAACGATTTCCCCAGACCACCGGGAGAAACTCTACCTCTTAGTGCTGCCCAGGGCCAATGTCGATATTGTGTTGGGTCGACCTTGGTTGGTCCAACACCAACCCACCATCGATTGGGGCACTGGACAGATCCTCGGCTGGAGCAAGACCTGCAAGGATCACACTCGTCACTCGTCGAACCACCAGTCATCTCTTCCCCTTCACTCAACCGCCTTAGATCACTCTTCAACGGACCTCACTCGGCACGTTCCTTCCACCTACCACGCCTTCCTAGATGTCTTCAGTAAGGAACGTGCTGCACAACTTCCTCCTCACCGGCCCTAGGACTGTAGCATCGACCTGCTGCCCAATGCCAAACTACCGCACGGTCGTATCTACCCTCTCTCCCGTCCTGAACACGAGGCGATGGAGAGCTACATCAACGAAGCCATCAGCCAAGGGTTCATCCGACCATCCAAGTCTCCTGCCGCATCGAGCTTCTTTTTCGTGACCAAGAAGGACGGAGGACTCAGGCCCTGTATTGATTATCGGGGGTTGAACGAGGCTACGGTAAAATTCGCTTACCCTTTACCACTTGTGCCCGCAGCTCTTGAGGAACTTCGGGAGGCGCGAGTGTTTAGCAAGCTGGATCTCCGCAGCGCATACAACCTGATCCGTATTCGAGAAGGAGATGAGTGGAAGACCGCCTTCATAACTCCTACAGGTCACTATGAATACCTGGTAATGCCCTATGGGTTAGCAAACAGCCCATCGATTTTCCAAAATTATATGAACGAAATCTTCAGAGACCTCCTCCACAAATGCGTAATTGTATACATTGACGACATCCTCATCTATTCCCGTAATCTGGAAGACCACCGTGACCAAGTCAGCCAAGTGCTGCAACGTCTCTGTGAGCATCGACTCTACCTGAAAGCCGGAAAATGCGAGTTCCACCGATCCACCATCTCCTTTCTCGGCTACGTGATCTCCGCTGCGGGGGTCCAGATGGAGAACGCCAAGGTGGACGCCGTCAACAACTGGAAGGTACCCCAAACCGTCAAGGAGCTCCAGCGCTTCCTCGGATTTGCCAACTTCTATCGTCGCTTCATCAAGAACTACAGTACCATATCCTCACCCTTGTCATCACTCCTCAAAGGGGGTCGGAGAACCATCGTCTGGAGCTCCGAGGCAGATCGCGCCTTCCGACTCCTCAAGAGCAAATTCACCGCAGCACCCATCCTCAGACATCCCGATCCTACGTTACCCTTCGTAGTCGAAGTCGATGCGGCAGACGTAGGAGTGGGGGCCGTACTCTCCCAATGGTCTAACAAACCCAAAGCTCTCCATCCGTGTGCGTACTATTCCCGTAAACTCACTTCTGCTGAGCAGAACTATGGCATAGGGGACCGTGAGTTACTAGCCATCAAGCTGGCCCTCGAGGAATGGCGACACTGGCTGGAAGGAGCAAGATTTCCTTTTACCGTCATCACGGATCATAAAAACCTCCAGTATCTCAGAAATGCCCAACGCCTGAACGCCCGCCAAGCTCGGTGGTCACTATTCTTCGCCAGGTTCAATTTCTCTATCACATACCAACCGGGGAGCAAGAACTGTAAAGCGGACGCCCTTTCCCGCCTTCACTCACCAAATCCCGTTCTAGATGCTCCCGAACCCATACTACCACCCTCCATCTCCGTCGCTCCCATCCTGTGGAAGATTGACGAGGAAATCCGAACCGCCACTCTCGAGGAGCCAGCCCCTCCGGGTCTACCACCCGGTTCAACTTACGTTCCGTCCAGTCACCGTCTCACCCTCCTCGAAAGTACGCACACCTCCCTCGGTTCAGGACATCCAGGCAGCAGGCGAACCCTCTCGCTCCTACGTGGGAAATACTGGTGGCCAGGTATGGCCAAGGACGTTGCCCAGTATGTCCGGGGATGTTCGGTCTGCGCCGTAACCACCACTCCTCACCGTCTGCCTGAAGGCAAACTCCAGCCATTACCCATTCCCCGCCGACCCTGGACCCATATTGGGATTGACTTCGCTACAGACCTGCCTCCATCATGGGGTTACACCACCATATTAGTAGTCGTCGACCGATTCTCCAAACAGTGCAAGCTCATCCCGCTCAAAGCCCTACCTACTGCCCTAGAAACCGCGGAGGCACTGTTTCATCATGTTTTTCGCAATTATGGTCTCCCCGAGAATATCGTGTCCGACCGAGGACCTCAGTTTATTTCCAGGGTCTGGCGGGCCTTCTTCCAGCTGCTAGGTACATCCATCAGTCTTTCGTCCGGCTACCATCCACAGACTAACGGACAGACCGAACGGAAAATCCAAGAAATCTCTCGCTACCTCCGGACCTACTGTGCCCATCACCAGAACACCTGGAGCCAGTACTTACCGTGGGCAGAGTATGCCCAGAATTCCCTTCGCCAGGCCTCCACGGGACTAACCCCCTTTCAGTGTGTTCTAGGGTACCAACCGTCACTGTTTCCGTGGACCGGCGAAGTCTCTGATGTGCCCGCGGTAAACCATTGGTTCCAGGAGAGCGAGAGGGTATGGGGCTCAGCTCACATCCACCTCCAACGGGCAGTACGGAGACATACCGAGGCCGCTAATCGCCGCAGGTTACCCAACCCAGTATACCAACCCGGGGACAAAGTGTGGTTGTCAACCCAAAACATCCGTCTCCGACTGCCCTGTAGGAAGCTGAGTCCCCGCTACATAGGGCCATACACTATCCACTCCCAGATAAACCCTGTCACCTACCGCCTCAATCTGCCACCTCATTCCCGTATCTCTTCTGCCTTCCATGTTTCACTCCTTAAACCCTTCACTGATCCTGTCTCTCCTCCTTCCACAGACCCAGAGCTGCCTCCCCCTCCAGCACAACCCGAAGTCATGGGTGAAAACATCTACCAGGTCAAGGAAATCCTCGACTCCCGGCGGCGGGGCGGCCGACTCCAATACTTAGTCGACTGGGAAGGATTCGGTCCCGAGGAGCGGTCATGGACACCCCGGGAGGACATATTAGATCCCTCTCTCCTCGAAACATTCCACCAGCAACATCCCAACCGTCCGGCTCCTCGAGGTCGCGGCCGCCCACGCCGCCGGTCCAGGGTGCCAGGAGTCACCCGTGGAGGGGGGGGTACTGTCACACCTCCTGCACGTTCCATCAGCCCCGATCACCAGTCACAGTCTCCAGCCAATACACAACGCACTCAATCACCCGAGTACTAACCAGACACACCTGGGCACTCATCACCATCATCTGTTCCAGTCATCAACACCACACTATAAAGACTCACCCACGCCGTTCACTCACCGTCAGGTATCATCTTCACTGGATCGTATCTCACTCCGTCTTCTCATCCCGATCTTCTGCCAGGAGCTTCTGCTACTCGTTGCACCCAGAGACTAACCCCTGTCACCGGCTTGCTCTGCTCGAGGGAAGTAACGCTACTACCACCTAGACTCTCTATTGAACTGTCACTAGTACTTCGGTACGAAGCCTATTGTGTTCAATAAACACTGTGTGAATCACACCTTTCGCTTCTGCCTTCTGTGACCCGTGACACTCTCTCTCTCACACTGAGCTTATTGACACCCTTCTTTTTTCCAGTCTCTCTGTCTTTTTTCCATTTGTCCCTTTCCTTCTCAAGATACTTTCTTCTTCTTTCTGGGTCAGCATCACAACGTTCTCGATATCCTTTGATCTCATACCTTGAAAATGATTAAAAATGTTCCCTCAAACACTATAATTGGCAGTCCCGGTAAATTTGGCTTGCCTGATCAAATGAGGCTAGCTGATACATTTTTACTACAGCATTTACTGTTATAAAATGTCTGCAGTATCTGTTGTAATATGTGTAATATTATCAGCATGTGACCCAAACTATGCACATGTCCTATCTGTCATGAACCATGTCCAGCCTGTCATGGAAGGCTTGCTGACAGTAATACTTATATACTTAATCTGCAACTAGCCACCGTTTCAGTCTCAATTGAAGAAAGACAAAATGCTGGTTGTGATGTCACTGAAAACATTAGTGGGTTTCTTAAAGGAGCAGTTAGCCCAAAATGACAGGGTGGACAGCAGTTTCAGTGACAAAATTTTCAATACTATTATGAAAATAGAATGTACATCAAATAGTGTGTTTGGATAGTAAAACCATGTAGAATTAATTTTTATTTGGTATCATTTAACCACTTATTACACACACTGAAGTTAGCAGAACAGTGTGTGGGGGGAGGCCAAAATCATGTACACCCAAAGAAAAACAAATGTTTAAAATGAAGGAAACATATTTTAAGAGACATATTATAATACTGATATGTGTGCAAATCTTTGGTCATTTAAAATAAGAACTCAGAGTTCAATTATTCTGCTCCCTTTTCATTAGTGATTCTGAAGAGGACACCAAAGATATCAAATTTGTTAATGATTTCAATGGCGACATACTAAACTTGCGGTGACTCATCACTGGCACCGTTATTTGGTGGAGCTTGCTGACTATTGCAGCTCAACCAAGTCTCACAGCGGTTTGTGATATAATCATGAAATTTAATCTATTGAAATAGTATAAAAATTCTGCCGGACGCAAAAAACAGTGTAACCATTTCATGACCATATCACAAACTGCTGTGAGACTGAGTTGTGCAACCGGGGATGAGGTGACTATCGAGCTCACAAAAACACGCTTCGAGTTCTGGTGCTATTTCAAACTAGCACTGCTTCGATGACGATAATGACTGTTGCTTTATCAATGGCTCCACTAGCATCTCTTTTGTAATTAAATTGGCTCTTTAGCCAGCCATGCAGTTCTTCATCCTTTTCGTTTAGCATTTTGTTAATTATGTTACTAGCTTGTTGCAGGTCTACAATGTGTAATGTTACAAATCTGTAGGGACAAGACAGGTTAAAAATATCAACACATTATTTTTTTCTGTGATT
The DNA here is from genome assembly GCA_900490495.1 of Danionella dracula. Lineage (NCBI taxonomy): Eukaryota > Metazoa > Chordata > Actinopteri > Cypriniformes > Danionidae > Danionella > Danionella dracula. Next base: position 3,996,435 of record UELW01000622.1, read on the forward strand.
ACTAAATCTACATAGCACATTAAGTTCCAGCCCTAAAATATATAAATAAAAATTGACAAAAAAGGCAAAGAATTAGGTATAATCAAGTGTGCTTGAAGAATATTGTCCAAAGGCAAACTGCTACAGCCATCTTGCTTTCATTTTTCTCTGCCAAAGCAAGGAAGCCCAGACCTCCAAATATACTAAGATGTTACCAGGCCAGTCAATACACCTGATATCTCCATGGAGTTCTAGGTAATGATGGAAAGTTTGCATCTTTTCCGTGAAACAGTTCTAAAACTGTTTTTTTTTTCTTAACGTTACAATGTGATATCATCATTTACATAATTACCGTCGTCCCACTCGTGCCGGGACTCAAGTCATTCATTAGTCAACATTCAAATAAAGTCAGTAGCTAGTTTCTGAGAGTTAAATTTAGCATCTAAACACCCATATATAGTTAAATGCAGCGATCATATGAATAAGTCTGGACATAATAAATTATAAGATAAATTAATTCTAATTAGAAACACATTCATTTTTACTATGCACATGCACAATCCATTAAAATATATTTGTTATAAACATACTTTTCACCAGATCCCTTCATTCTCATTTAACTGCGACCCTTAGTCAAAGCAGGAGATTGTTTATGTTTGGCTCTTGGTAGCTGGTTGCACTATTCTTAAATCAGATGTGTCCAAAAGTAACCGCTTCTTGTGTGGGTGTTTTGGCAATTAGATGACCTGATTTAACATTTATTTAATTCATAAATTGGACCTGACTCCATGAAAAAGACAGTCTGACCTTAAAAGCTAGAGTCCATGAAAAAGACAGTCTGACTTAAAAGGAGTGACGCTTTTCTGATAGGGATACGCAGCTAGAGACAAAATATCTGCCACGTGAAACTTATCTGCAAGGATAGCTTTCTGCATATATACCGCGCCTATGAAACACCAAAGGAGGTGCAGTTTTCGAGCCAGGTTCTGTAACCCATCACATTGCTGTTTCCTGAAAGATCTTGTGCTGAAAAGTAAAGAGAAATCGGACTGAAAGTCGTAGTCTGTCTTTATTGAATTTATTTTCAAAAGTGTATTTTATATTGCGGGAAAACAACCCCATTAAATGGCGTAGTCGGCAGGATTCAAGAGTCTGAGATCACAGCCGTTGACCCTGAAGAGGTGCCAGGAGCCGCTGTCAGAGCTTCACTGAAGCTAACAACACTTCGAGAGCGAGAGAGCAAAAGAGCAACCTCACCCTGTAACTGGGAGCTAACGCACATCATTGGGATCGGTAAGCATAACTCTTTGTTATTTATGCTTACTGTGTTAGTTAATGTTAAGAAAAGTGATGTGTCTCTCCAGTTTTTTGATTAGAATTAAATGAGGTTTTTGGCTCTGGGAAAAAGCTCTTAACTCTGAAAAAAGTGTGTAAAAATAAGACTCTGAATTAAAAAGAACAGGTTGTTTTTAAACCCCTTAAAAGAATTAAAAATAAGTTAAAACTAAAAATACAATTCGGTTAGTATTGTTTATTATCTGAGTAGAATAAGTCTGATTCAGAAGGAGGAAAGGCTGAGAGGATGGTACTGATGAAAAAGTGAGCACTTTAAAAATAATCATTGAACCAAATTGAACTTATAACCTGCTAACACAAATGTTGAGAGTGGATGAGTATTGAACTTGAGAAAGTCTAGTCGTCGGGGGTGTCGATTAGCTACTAAACAAATTGAAACTTATAATAATGGAGTGTGGTAATAGATAAGATTAGAGAGACTCAGATCACGGTGACTGCGCAGCGCTGCTGAATCGGGTGATAATATAATAAACTAGGATTTGTTTAGTATACCTTCGGGATAGTTAGCTTACCGAGGAGGCGAAGTTATTCCGGAAAACTTGCGCTTGTTTTTGATGCCAGACATTTGGTCTGAAGTACGCTCAGGGTAGCGTAAGGTTGCCAGATATTTTGATCTGAAGCACGCTTAGGGTAGCGTGAAGTGATATACTCATGGAGGTCCTTGAATGACGGAGGTGATGGTGTTTATTTGAAAACTTTATTACAAAGGGAAAAAATAGTGGTTAGACAATAATATTATTACTTTAAAACTAAAAGCATCTAATCTTGGGAAGACCGGAAAAGAAATAAAGACCATTTAAAAGTAACTAGCTTTGAAGAAAAAGGAAAAAACCTTGAATTAAATAATTCCCATTAACGAGAGCGAAGACTTGGTCTTCTGAGCAGACTCTTATCAACAATGGCAACTGCGGCTGTAAACAGGTTGAGGTTAATGTTTCACTAACCCCAATACAGTGGATTAAAATGAAAGACTCAACTGCAGGAGTAAAACTTAGACGCTGGTCTAAAAAAGTGCAAAACAAATTGAAAAAAGACAAATCTGTAAATATTTCTTGGCCAAAAGAAGGAAGTTGGTATATAATTAAAGGGAATAAAAAAAAATCTGAAAAAATGGCTAATAATTAGGAAAAATGCAGGCAAAACTCTAAAAAGAATTGAGACGAGACATAAATTGATAAAGCAAATCTCAAAAAGAAAGCAAGAGAAAGTTGTTGTGTTGGATAATGGATGGAGATGTACTATGTTGGTGGACATGTGTGCTGTGTTTGTGCAGATAGAAGAAACAGAGGCCGAATTGATAGAATGAGGAAAAGCAACTAGAATGTTTGAGAAAAAATGATGAAGATGGCAAATTGTATGTGTGTGTAAGCAAGGAACTTGTGATGTGAGATGAGTAACTAGAATGTTTGAATGTGTGAGAAAGCCTAGACAAAATAATGCAGAGACTGATAAGTTCACCCCGCCTTTATGTGCTCTCTTAGAAGAGAAACTCAAACACATAAAGTAAAGCACAGTAAAACTATAGAACTTAGATGAGAAATTAAGCACTGCAAAGTGAAATTGAGATACTTTTTCAAAATGTAGAATCTGAAAAATAAATTTTAATGATGGAAGTTAAAGTTCAATCACTTAAAATTTAAACCTGAAATTACAATCCAAAGTGTAGCTGAATAAACAATTGTAGTGTGTGGTTCTGGAAACTCTAGAATGAGTTTTGTTAAATTGGTAGAATTCTTTAAATGTGTTAAATCAGCAGATGGTAAACATAAAGTAAAAATGATCAGAACTGTTAAAAATAACGAGATTAATTATAGATAAAATAAATGTGGACTGTAAAATAATTAACAAATTTCTAAACGATAAAATGAAATGGACAAACGTTAGGATTTTTAGGAAAAACAGACTACTGCAGTGAATACATCAGAGTATGCAGACAAATGCAAACTAATGAGACAACTAATGAGAGATGCAGGAATTAAACAACTAAATGCAATTTTAAAATGGACTGAAGAAGCTTCGAAAGAATTTGACCAACTTAAAAAAGAAGTGATAATGGCTACAAAACTGTCAAATCCAAATTACAACAAACCTTTTTTGTTAGATGTTGCATTAGGAAAGAGAGGATTAGCAACAGCTATTTTACATCAAAAAGAAGGTACAAAACAAACACCGCTAGGATGGTATTCAACTTTCCTTAGTGGAATGGACAACTTCACAGACTGTGAGAAAAATCTTGAAGCAGTATTTTGGGCTTATTCAAAATGTTCAAAAATAGTTTTAAGTGCCCCAGTAGAAATAAAATCAACCCATGAAGTTGTAGGAATTTTGGAACAAAACAGATTTAATCTGTCAGTAGGAAGAAGAATGAAATATTTGGAACTACTTGAAAAAGTAAACTTGACTGTAAAGGTACTCAAAACAAAAAATGAAGCAGAAAAACTGTTATTTTGCCAACAGGGAGAGCCACACTGCTGTGAAATTTCAGGGACTATGGACATGAAGATAAGACCAGACTTATCAGCTGAACCCTTAGAGGAAGGAAGAATTGTTTTTGTAGATGGTTTGTGTTTTAAGAACGATGCAGGCAAGAGCCAAATGGGTTTTTCTGTGGTAGAACTTGAGAACAAAGATCCATTAAAATTTAACACCATCAGAGAAATAAAAGTCACTCAAGGTATAATGTCAGCACAAAGAGCAGAAATTATGGCATTAACAGAAGCTTGTAACATCTTAGATAACCAAGAAGGAACGATCTTTACAGACTCTGCCTATGGTTATTCGGTAGCTCATTACTATGGAAAAATTTGGCACAATAATGGGTATAAGAAAACAAATGGTAAACCTATTACTCATGAAACAGAAATTAAAGTATTGATTGAAGCCTGTCAAACAACAAAAAAGCTAAGTATAGTCAAAGTGTAGAAACAATTGGAAACAATTTTGCAGACTCAGCAGCCAAACAAGCAGCGATGCAAGAGATTATTACTGAAATGCCAGTTGTAACTCGACAGCAAAAGAAAAACGAAGCAGTTGAACTAAAAGGTGAATGGGATTTTGAAAAACTTTGTGAAATGCAATCAAGTGCTAGTGTACAAGAAACATTAGACTGGAACCTCAAAGGAGGGATTAAATCAAAAGAAGGAATTTGGACAACACTTCAAGGTCAATTGATAATACCAGAGAGTGCAGAACAAATGGTACTATTACATGCTCATGGTACAGCGCACCACAACCGAAGAGAAATGATAGATGTTATCATTAGACAACTAAATCTTTGGTTTCCGCATCTTCAAACTAAGATAAACAACTTTCTAGAGAAATGTGAAACGTGTATGGTCAGAAACATCAAAAGTGCTCCACATATAATCAGAACTTTTCCGACACCAAGGGGACCCTTTGTAAGCATAGTCATTGATTTTATTGATATGATCAAGGTTGTTAGTAGTAAGAGATATATTTTAACAATTGTTTGCCGATTTAGCGGCTGGGTAGAAGCTTTCGCGGTAAAGTCTCAGAGTGGAGACTCTGTAGTGAATGCCTTGACGAGAGAGGTATTTCCGAGATTTGGTATCCCGTCGCAGATACAGTGTGATAATGGACCGGGTTTCATAGTGGTTGTTATGAAATTGATGTGTAAGAGGTTGCAAATTGATTTGAAGTATGGTTCTGTGTACCACCCTGCCAGCCAAGGAAAGTGTGAAAGAATGAATCTGACTTTAAAGGGAAAGCTTTCTAAAATTTGTGCAAAAACCGGGCTCAATTGGACAAAAGCTTTACCCATTGCATTATTCAGCATCAGGAACAGCACAAATCGTGAAACCAAATTAACCCCCATGAAATGGTGACAGGAAGAGCGATGCCTCGACCTGATAGAGAATTGATTAGCTGTGACAATTTGAATGATCTGAGAAATGATATTGACAAATATATCTGTTTGTTGGTAAAGAATCATCAGCATGTTTTACAGGCTGAGAGTCGACCAAGGTGTTCTCCTGAGGAGTCTGGACGACCAGGTCCTATATCAGTTAGAGATCACGTGTTCATAAACATTTTAAGAGAAAGTGGGATCAACCGTGAAGAGAGGGTCCGTATGAGGTCACCCAAGCCACACCTACTGCTGTAAGGGTGAAGGGATCCAACCTGTGGTATCATATATCTCACTGCTTGAAAGTAAGAAATCTTAATGAGACCTTTCCAACAAGTGATAAAATTGCAGATGACCCTGTGAAGGAGTAAATTATTTGAAAAAAATCCAGACATCCAGATAGACAAATAACCATAAAACGTACCGTTTTTGTGTTGAATTTTTTAGCGTTACAGATGACTTTCGACTGGAGATTCTGAGAACCTGGGATAAGAGTATTCCTGTGTTCCACTTAGACTTGAGGCGGATCGAGACTGCTCCAGCCCTTATTGAGTCTACCACTCCAGCACTGACTAAGCTGTTTAAAAGATACAAGTCGGATGGATAATATGCATCCAGAAGAAAAAAAAAAAAAAAAAAAAAAAAAAAGGAAAACGAGAAAATAGTATGACTAGGATGATGTACCAAAATACAAGTGACAGATTTATTGATATTACCCTAAACTTAGGAAGGATCTTGCTGCGACTGATGAAGAGCTTGGTTCACTACTTTGCGACAAAGTGGACACATGCATGTAACATATTCCTCAGCTAGGATGTCTGTCTTATATGTGCATGAAAGCGAGTGAAAGGAGAATGGAGGAATGAGTGATTCTCACTCCACTGTTGGATATTAATTTTATTTGTCTTGATTATAGAAAGAATGATTGTTTGAACAAAACTGAGTGAACTCCATGACAACGTGAATGCTCGGAGAGAGAAGAGCATCCCCTCTAGGTCCTGTGAATGAAGGATTCCTTTCAACCGACCTTCAGCTGACCAGAATGATATCCTTTGAGATCAGTAGAAACATTAAAGAGAAATTCACTTTTGTTTGATCCCCATATTTAGCACTGTCTGATTCTTTATTTAGATAAGAAGTAAAAGTGTATTTTTGAAACCTTGTGTCTTTGCCAATCATAAGGAGAACTTGTGTGATGAGAGCTTCTTCTCCTAGTATCTAAGATTTATTTTTCACTAACAATGAGCGTATTTTTAAGTGCTAAAGAATAAAAACAAGATGACATTTTGAACTGTTATTGAATTAAATATGAGTATGTGAGCATTATAAAAAGAAAAAAAAGTATAAAATAATGATGGTTTACAATTAAGGTTTTAAATAAAGTATTTCTGAGAGTGTAAATCAAAAATAAAGTTGTTTATGTAGAATCAAAGATAGAACCTAAAAAATCATGAAACTCTTTTTTCTGGTTCACTGCCAACTTTTAAGATTGGTATGAAGGCAGCATGGTAACCCAAATTTGTTGTTTTCAATCTTTTATTTCAATAGTTTTTGCGATAGCGTTTGCTGTTTTCTAGCCCTTAGTTTTATTACTTTTTTAATAAGTCGATTGTTTTATTTTGATTGATATTTCTTAGTACTTTTTGATGTTTGTAGATATCTAATACTTTGCGTTTTTTATGACACTCACGAGAGAATTTTTGGCTGAAAACCAGAGAAAGTCTCCCACTTTGAATGGACAATTTTTTAGTGGAGACAATGGACAATGTGTTATGAACTCTAAAGACTCTTAGGAGCGCAGAACCACTATCTGTGCTATTCTGAAAATGAGTGCAAAGAAACCTAGCATTCATTCTATTAGCTTGATCCTGAGGGACTTGAGCAAAAGGCTGAAAGGCTTTCCTGAGAAACATGGATGCAGTCGCGGTAGCAGTCAACCAGAGATCGTCTGATGAGACACTTGGAGGTTCCTGAGGGTTCCCGAAAGATTTCCTGACTCCCGTATTCCCATGTCACTGCTAAAAGGTCACCCATGGCGATGGTTCCTGAAAGTCACCCGGAGTGATGCTGAAAGCATGGTGCCAAACAACTCTACAACCGCCACGACCTTTTGACCTTGCCTATCCTGCCTAAAGCCTACCCAAATGCTCAAAGGTACCCTATTTCCTAAAAAGGTGATCACATGGACAATGCTGAGAGAAAAAGTGATCCACCTTAAAGAACTGTCAGATACCCCAGTACACCTGTTTCTGTGTGTGCGTGGGATGAGAGGATTACAAATGAGAGGATTATGTATGAAGAGGATCCGAAGCGAGTGTCTTTCTTTTTATTACTTTATTTTTACTTAGAGTATATACGGAGATTTTTGAGTTAATCTATTTTTACTTTTTGATTTTCGCGGAATACATTTTTTAGTTTTGGGTGAAAAGCTGTTTAATGCTGATTTTTCTGGTTGTTGGAGAGTTAGAGAACAGAGTTTTGCTAAACATTGGATTTTATGCAAAATTATTGTAAATATGGAGATTATTCCAAAAATATTATGCTCATTATCAAGTGTACAAGTTATAATAATCATCCTAATCACCAACATAGATGGCAAAAAAAAAAAAAAAACTTTTCCATGAGGCATCTCTTAAATTTGTCTTTGAGAGAATGATGACTGAGTGAATGACGTTTGAAGGACATTTTGAACATCATTATATTTGGAGCATCTGTAACCCCTGATAAGAAAAAGTTTATTGATACATCAAGTGAAGAAGTAATGCTAATGCATGAATGATGTCTTGAAAGCATGATCGGACAGACCGGTATAGAACGGCCCTCCGATGACTATCTCATCGAAATCGCGTTTCCTTACGAAGAAGATCATCATCTGCGGATCTTATTCTACTTTTGATTAATTATTATTTTGTTTGTTTACTGTTTTTCGTAGAAAATTGGCAAAAGACAGGGAAAGTGCCACTCCTTAAACTTAGCCCATTGAAGTAGTGGAAAAAAAAACTATTTTGCATGATTAACTCACTTAATTGCCTTAATGAATGGAAACTTGGAAAGTTCCCAAGGAGGGAATGTGGGTGTTTTGGCAATTAGGTGACCTGATTTAACATTTATTTAATTCATAAATTGGACCTGACTCCATGAAAAAGACAGTCTGACCTTAAAAGCTAGAGTCCATGAAAAAGACAGTCTGACTTAAAAGGAGTGACGCTTTTCTGATAGGGATACGCAGCTAGAGACAAAATATCTGGCACGTGAAACTTATCTGCAAGGATAGCTTTCTGCATATATACCGCGCCTATGAAACACCAAAGGAGGTGCAGTTTTCGAGCCAGGTTCTGTAACCCATCACATTGCTGTTTCCTGAAAGATCTTGTGCTGAAAAGTAAAGAGAAATCGGACTGAAAGTCGTAGTCTGTCTTTATTGAATTTTTTTCAAAAGTGTATTTTATATTGCGGGAAAACAACCACACTTGATTCAGTGTACTGGTGACCCAGGACAAAAAAAACTGTTCTCGATTCAGTGTACTGGTGATTCGAATGGAACAGTTTGTGATTCAGTATACCAGTGATCCAAAAGAAACAGTTCTCGATTCGGTGTACTGGTGATGAAAAAGAACAGTTCTTGTTACAGTGTACTGGTGATCCAAAAGAAACAGTTCACAATTCAGTGTACTGGTGATCAGAAAGAAACAGTTCTCCATTCAGTGTACTGGTGATCCGAAAGAAACAGTTCACAATTCAGTGTACTGGTGATCAGAAAGAAACAGTTCTCTATTCAGTGTACTGGTGATCCGAAAGAAACAGTTCACAATTCAGTGTACTGGTGATCCGAAAGAAACAGTTCACAATTCAGTGTACTGGTGATCCGAAAGAAACAGTTCACAATTCAGTGTACTGGTGATCAGAAAGAAACAGTTCTCTATTCAGTGTACTGGTGATCCGAAAGAAACAGTTCTTGATTCAGTGTACTGGTGATCCGAAAGAAACAGTTCTTGATTCAGTGTACTGGTGATCAGAAAGAAACAGTTCTCCATTCAGTGTACTGGTGATCAGAAAGAAACAGTTCTCTATTCAGTGTACTGGTGATCAGAAAGAAACAGTTCTCCATTCAGTGTACTGGTGATCAGAAAGAAACAGTTCTCTATTCAGTGTACTGGTGATCCGAAAGAAACAGTTCTTGATTCAGTGTACTGGTGATCAGAAAGAAACAGTTCTCTATTCAGTGTACTGGTGATCCGAAAGAAACAGTTCTTGATTCAGTGTACTGGTGATCCGAAAGAAACAGTTCTCCATTCAGTGTACTGGTGATCAGAAAGAAACAGTTCTCTATTCAGTGTACTGGTGATCCGAAAGAAACAGTTCTTGATTCAGTGTACTGGTGATCAGAAAGAAACAGTTCTCTATTCAGTGTACTGGTGATCCGAAAGAAACAGTTCTCCATTCAGTGTACTGGTGATCAGAAAGAAACAGTTCTCCATTCAGTGTACTGGTGATCAGAAAGAAACAGTTCTCTATTCAGTGTACTGGTGATCCGAAATAAACAGTTCACAATTTAGTGTACTGGTGATCTGAAAGAAACAGTTCACAATTTAGTGTACTGGTGATCCGAAAGAAACAGTTCACAATTAAGTGTACTGGTGATCCGAAAGAAACGGTTCTTGATTCAGTGTACTGGTGATCAGAAAGAAACAGTTCTCTATTCAGTGTACTGGTGATCCGAAAGAAACAGTTCACAATTCGAACTGTTTTCGAGCCAGGTTCTGTAACCCATCACATTGCTGTTTCCTGAAAGATCTTGTGCTGAAAAGTAAAGAGAAATCGGACTGAAAGTCGTAGTCTGTCTTTATTGAATTTTTTTCAAAAGTGTATTTTATATTGCGGGAAAACAACCACACTTGATTCAGTGTACTGGTGACCCAGGACAAAAAAAACTGTTCTCGATTCAGTGTACTGGTGATTCGAATGGAACAGTTTGTGATTCAGTATACCAGTGATCCAAAAGAAACAGTTCTCGATTCGGTGTACTGGTGATGAAAAAGAACAGTTCTTGTTTCAGTGTACTGGTGATCCGAAAGAAACAGTTCACAATTCAGTGTACTGGTGATCAGAAAGAAACAGTTCTCCATTCAGTGTACTGGTGATCAGAAAGAAACAGTTCTTGTTTCAGTGTACTGGTGATCCGAAAGAAACAGTTCTCCATTCAGTGTACTGGTGATCCAAAAGAAACAGTTCACAATTCAGTGTACTGGTGATCAGAAAGAAACAGTTCTCCATTCAGTGTACTGGTGATCCAAAAGAAACAGTTCACAATTCAGTGTACTGGTGATCCGAAAGAAACAGTTCACAATTCAGTGTACTGGTGATCAGAAAGAAACAGTTCTCTATTCAGTGTACTGGTGATCCGAAAGAAACAGTTCACAATTCAGTGTACTGGTGATCAGAAAGAAACAGTTCTCTATTCAGTGTACTGGTGATCCGAAAGAAACAGTTCACAATTTAGTGTACTGGTGATCCGAAAGAAACAGTTCTTGATTCAGTGTACTGGTGATCCGAAAGAAACAGTTCTTGATTCAGTGTACTGGTGCTCAGAAAGAAACAGTTCTCCATTCAGTATACTGGTGATCAGAAAGAAACAGTTCTCTATTCAGTGTACTGGTGATCAGAAAGAAACAGTTCTCCATTCAGTGTACTGGTGATCAGAAAGAAACAGTTCTCTATTCAGTGTACTGGTGATCCGAAAGAAACAGTTCTTGATTCAGTGTACTGGTGATCAGAAAGAAACAGTTCTCTATTCAGTGTACTGGTGATCCGAAAGAAACAGTTCTTGATTCAGTGTACTGGTGATCCGAAAGAAACAGTTCTCCATTCAGTGTACTGGTGATCAGAAAGAAACAGTTCTCTGTTCAGTGTACTGGTGATCCGAAAGAAACAGTTCTTGATTCAGTGTACTGGTGATCCGAAAGAAACAGTTCTCCATTCAGTGTACTGGTGATCAGAAAGAAACAGTTCTACATTCAGTGTACTGGTGATCAGAAAGAAACAGTTCTCTATTCAGTGTACTGGTGATCCGAAAGAAACAGTTCACAATTTAGTGTACTGGTGATCTGAAAGAAACAGTTCACAATTTAGTGTACTGGTGATCCGAAAGAAACAGTTCACAATTAGGTGTACTGGTGATCCGAAAGAAACGGTTCTTGATTCAGTGTACTGGTGATCCGAAACAAACAGTTCTTGATTCAGTGTACTGGTGATCCGAAAGAAACAGTTCTTGATTCAGTCTACTGGTGATCCGAAAGAAACAGTTATTGATTCAGTGTACCAGTGATCCGAAAAAAAAAAAACAGTTCTTGTTTCAGTGTAATGACTGCCCAAGCTCTGTATTCACAGCCATTCAAACACTGTTTGAGTAACTGATCCAAAATAAATAGTTTATTTTGGATCAGAGGGAGTATCAGGCACGTTAAAAAGTATAAACCTTAGTAACTAAGTAATTAGCGGATTAGTGGAGACGCCAAACCTTTCAAACAATTGAGCTCAATTTGGGGAACCGGTTCAAACTGTTCACCAATATCTGGTTAAATTGAACGATTTATTTGCGAACTGGACATCAGTAGTTCTAGGTCATATTTCCAGCTGAACAACTGCAAAAGAAGGTGTCCTGGAGGCACCAGTAGCAAATCCCTGAGCCACTTCAACTGTTTTCTTTAAATTTGGAGGAGTTAGGTAGCATTCTAAAGTGTCGCTATCATGGCTGCCTACTGCTCTGTGTGTTCGTTCACTGCTGTGTGTACAATGGGTTAAATGCAGATCACAAACTCTGGGTATGGGTCACTCCATATCTAGCCTACTGGTCACTTTCCCTTCACTTCATTACTTTGTGCTAATCTCTAAGGGCTATTAACTAATTGTGGCAGTAATTTATGGATGTATTAAGTCATGAGACTCATGTATGGTTTTACAGAGTTTGTAATTAATACATATGCTAACTCATCACAAACTCATAAATTAAAAGTTAAAATTTATGTAATAACTAATGAAGATTCGTGTCACTTTGTTGTAAAGCATGAATATATTTTGCATTCATATCTAACTGTATCTTCTTCTTCTTTCGGCTGTTCCCAGTTTAGGGGTCGCCACAGCAAATCATCTGTTTCCACCTAACTCTGGCCTCAGTATCCTCTACTCTTGCACCAATTACCTTCATGTCCTCCTTCAGCACACCCATATAACTTGTCTTTGGCCTTCCTCTTGCCCTCTTGCCTGGCAGCTCCATCTCCAACATCCTTCTACCAATATAACTACTATCCCTTCTCTGCACATGTCCAAACCATCTCAATCTGGCTTCTCTGACTTTTTCTCCAAAACAACCAACCTGAGCTGTTCCTCTGATGTGCTCGTTCCTAATCTTGTCCATCCTTGTCACTCCTAAACTGAACCTCAACATCCTCATCTCTGCTACTTCCATCTCTGCCTCGTGTCTCTTCCTCACTGCTACAGTCTCTAACCCATACATCATAGCTGGTCTCACTACTGTTCTGTACACCTTTCCTTTGATTCTTGCTGACACTCTTCTGTCACACAACACCCCTGACACTTTTCTCCACCCACTCCAACCTGCCTGCACTCGCCTCTTCACCTTTTTTCCACACTCCCCGTCGCACTGGACTGTTGACCCCAAATACCTAAACTCCTCCACCTTCTTGACCTCAGCCCCCTGTAACCTCACTGTTCTACTTCCCTCCCTCTCGTTCAAACACATGTATTCTGTCTTACTACGACTGACTTTCATTCCTCTTCTTTCTAGAGCAGACCTCCAACTTTCCAGGTGTCCCTCCACCTGCTCTCTACTCTCACTACAGATTACAATGTCATCTGCAAACATCATTGTCCATGGAGATTCCTGTCTGACCTCATCTGTCAACCTGTCCATCACCATAGCAAACAAGAAGGGACTCAAAGCCGATCCTTGATGTAGCATTCATATCTAACTGTATATGAAATGTAAGTACACCAAATGATCAAATATATATATATATATATATATATATATATATATATATATATATATATATATAAAATAAAAAATAATATATGTCCTAAGAAATTGTACAAGCCTAAAGTGTAGCATCAAAAGACTGTCAAGATATACACATTTCCAGCTGTTGGGCATCTTTACAGTCCTTTACGGTAATTGTGAAGGCTGAAAAACAAACAAACAAAGAATCATATTAAAAGTAACAGTCACAAGCTTACAGTTGTTGACCGTGCCATTTAAAAAATCAGGGCAAAGAACTGTAAATTCCAGTTCATGTTTGTATTTATGTAGAGGTCTTATATATCTGCACAACCTCTGCATGAAACCACAAGGGAGATTTACAGAATTGCAGGAAATTATTCACAAAGCTTCCTGTTCTATTTGCAAATTTACACTGTGCATCTCTTCTCTGACTTCCAGAGTCAAGAAATAAAAACATTTTCACAGAGCATGCACAAGAAACAAATGTTATTAAAGGATGTGAATGGTACTAATATATAATAGAATGGTAACTAATATATATATATATATAACTTTTTTTTTTTAGAATATGATTTTATGCTCTATATAGGATAAATTACAAGCATAGTTTCAGTCCGAGGTGAAAAACAAATAACCATAAATAGCCAAACCTGTGTATTAAACACAGACAAGCTATGTGAAGTGGGCCAGTTGTGCTGGTCCTTTTAGTGCTGCTTCCTGTAGTTTAAATAATACATTCCAAATGGATGGTTTGAATTTCCTTCCACTTCAAGTTGGTTGATGAATCTGGAAACTGTTTTTTGTTTGTCTGTTTTAGAGGTTTCTCAGAAGTTGTTAGGTGGTTTTCACATTTAAATGTGAAACAGAATAATGAAATTAAGCTAATTATTTACAGTTAAATGTAAGCCACAATGTTCTGCATAAGATAAGTGTTAGCTCCAAAAGGAGGCATGTATACGATCCAATCTGACCACAAAAAAGAAAATATATGAATGTGTTCTATTCCATTATCGCAGTTTCTTATATTTAGTAGTTCAAACTAATGCAGTATTTGTGGTAAATTTAGTTTGAAAGTCATTTAGTCATTTTTACACCATGAAGCCAGAATTAAGCAAGAAAACACTAAGAGACTATTTATTCTATCCCCAACTAAAGCTGTGCATCATAATATTTAAAGGACCGATATTATTGGAATATAAAAAATGTGTTATTGATCGTCTGGCTCTCCTAAACATGCCAAGCTAAATTTCAGTTTTAAAAAGATCCAGATTTGTTATATTTATGAGCATTTTGGGGGCGTCGGCAATTCATGCTGTTTTGAGACGTGCAAGCCTTGAGCTCTAGAGTTTCTGCGAGCCGGTGTTAGATTTCCTCATCAATAATTGAAGCAGGTTGAATTTTGGAGAGTCTCTTTGGTGTCATTCAGTTCGTTGAGTAAACAGGAGCAGAAAAACTTTTCAAAACTTCTTACAGACATTTGGAGGTTCAGGTTTGAAGGATGACTTTAAGGACCACCTCCCATGGGGAGCTGCAGAGTTTGATTTCCCTGAGGAGTCCTATGTCTGACAGTGGGTTCAGGTCACTTTCGCAGAGCAGCAACAACATGGGAGGTCGATTTGAGAGCATCGAGGAGATTAAAGGAGTTTCGAAACCCACTCACCCACCTCGTAGACCTGTGCGAGCTGTGCGTCCTGTGAGCGCCCTCAGTGCCAGTGGCTCCTTCCTGCAGATCAACCACCTGCAGGGAGAACTTGTGAGGAAGAGAAAGGTAGAGTCCCACACCACATATGAATCTATAGTCTAGATGAACATCAGAAGCTGTTAAGATTACAGGATGCTGGATTTCAAATATTTGGGGGTCAAGTTTTCAAATATTTATTAAATGTTGACAGCTCATCTAAAAGGCTGAAGTATTTCTTAGACATTCAACAAATTGATATATTTCAATTGTTAAGCTCATAGAGTTTGGATGTTTCTATGTGTGACATATATAAACAAACACTCTAAATATGAATGAAAAAATTATTACAACGATGTGCTGTTTTCAGACATAAATATGAAAAAAAAAATACTTAGCCTCCATTTGTTTCATAAGGTTTGCATTACATAGCACAGACAGTTCACAAATACCACCTATAAAGTTAAACCATTCTTTCAGATTCAACTAATGATGGAAATTAAGTAGCAAAAAAAGTGAAAGATGTAGATGAAGTTGATGTGGTTTGCAATACACTCTTAAATTCTGAACATCCTGAATGGCATCACCATCACTGAAATCAACATTGTTATTGGTTATTTGGTATGCAAACTATATAGCGGTGTTCCAATTGCATTAACTGAATAGAAAGAAAGAATGAAATACCAGTAATAATTAGTTACATTCAGGATTTCCTCGAAAAATGTTTGGCTCAAGTTTAGTCCTGTTGAGTTTTGCTTGGTGGCAGACAGAAAATCCTCCCATTTCCAAAGAATACTTTTATCTTCTGGTAAGCTAAAAACACTTCTGGCCCAGAACATCCAAACACAAACTTTAATTTCATTGTTTATCGACGCAGTTCTACTATGGGTCACTTTCAGTCAGTCAGTCCATTAGTTCTTCACTGTGATGCATTAGCGATTGATCTGATTGGTTAGTGGGCAGAGTTACGGCCATCAAGCAGTTTTGAGCTCCCAATAAAAGAAAGTAAGATTACACAAACTTGCATGAACCAATCTGAATATGGCAAAGCATGTTTTGATGAGGAAACAATACTAAAACATAAAAAAGTTGAGTTTACATGATACAGCACCTTTAAAAAATCTTCAACCATTGTGAGAACCATACCTTTCTTGTAGCTCTGTAGGAAGAAAAAGGTTGAGGGGTTGAATTTCCCTGGAATCCGAGAATGAAATTGAGCTGATTGAACTTGATCTTTCCAAGAAATGAAGGTCACTTTACTGTAGTTAAGTCTGGTCTGTGCATAAATAAATGTTATTATAATTTGTCAACTAAGCACCAAATGATAAATAAACCCCTCAGCAGTACATAGTGCAGAGTCATGACATGAGCAGCTTCTGTCAGTCACTAAGCTAGTGGTTAGCAAAAAATGGGGACAGAATGTTTGTCATAAAATAATAAATTAAAAGATTGCCACTGAAAACCAATACACAGTGCAAGAAAGTACAATATTTGAAAAAAGGTGGATTAAAGGTATTTTGGACAGTATTTAGAATTCCCCAATTTGGTAATCTTATTTTACATTAATTTAAAACAATTATATTTCTGTAAGACTGGAGATTTTTTTTCTATCCATTTCTGGGAAAAGCTATTTTTTAACCTTATAACAAAACCTATAAAAGGGGTTTAAAGTTTGCTCCTTTTGATGACGGAATAGTTATTATCATGGAAGTAATTTTTACAATATACATTAAATTACTATATTAGTTGTTTTCATGACAAAAGTTCTTTTTACAACGTATTGTGTCGTTTTTTACAACCATATATATATATATATATATATATATATATATATATATATATATATATATATAATATATATATATATATATATATATATATATATAAATATATATATATAAATGACAATGACTACATTTTTTCTTTCATCACCATAAGTTACTTTTCCAACAAGTGCTTTTTACAACCTGTTTTTTTTTAACGATACACTATGTTCATTTAAAAACTAGTCATTTTTACCATGCAAGTTATTTTTACACCCTAAGATTTCATATGACAATTAGTAATTTCTGTGATGAGTTGTTTTTCGGGTGTCTTTTTATAACATACTATGTCATATAAATTACATAATGAGAAATCATTTTATGACATTCTGTTTCGTTTACACAACATATGTTGTTTTTACAACATAATTGAGTAGAAAAAAAAATTGAGTAGCTGAGACTTGACATAGAAAGAAATTTGATTGCTTTGGCAATTATTATCTTTTATAAATCCTTAAGGTGTCCCATTCAACAGTTATGTCCCCAAAAACATAATATTTACCCTACTATGTATTATTTGTTCAGGAATGTGAAGATCTGAAAAAGGAGAACAAATTTTTATCAAATGAAATTCACATGGAGAGAATCATGATGAGAACGGAGAGTGAAATCACCATGAGGAACCTGCGCAACCTCAATCAGGACCTCCAGACCCAAGTGAAGGAGGTAGACCTACCTTCTCATGACTGCTGGATTTCAGTCTAGTAGCAGTAACAAAAACACCCCATCCTGTCCCTAGCTGAAACAGAAACTGCAGGTAAGTCAGCAGAGGGCGACGCTGTGTTCCAGGGCCGCAGAGGAGGCAGAGATGGCCCGGGCGGAGGCGGACAAGAACAGAGCGCTAGCTGAGGCTCGGTTGCATGACAGCCGGCAAGAGCAGGAGCTCGCAGCCGCTGACAGAACGCGGCTGGCCGAAGAACTAAAACTACTGAAGAAAGAGGTAAACGTCTTTCTGTTAGATGTTTATGATATAATGGACAACAACTGAAAAAGAAATATTTATGTTTCTTACATCTTTATAGATCAATTAACCTGAACTAATAAATCGATAAGATTTAGCTTTCTTAAACTTAGTAATGATATTTTGACATTTATTATACATTTAGCTTCTAACCTCTTCAATTCTTTGCTCCTGTTACAGTTCAAACGGAAACAGTCAGATAGACGTAAATGTGTGTTTTTCAAAAAATGTCGCCTGTTAAAAAATAAACTATTACTTAAAGTTTATCTTTCTAAATATGATTCTGTATGATGTTCTAGTTTTGATTTTGAAGTTGAAAAAATGGTACAAAAGTAAAAATTTTATTCGGTCCGCTTTTAAAAAACCCCAAAAGGCTTACCTGAAAAAATACTAAAAGCTTGAAATCATACGGATCAATATTTAGACATTTTCATAATTTAATTCATTCAAGCATTTACAGCATATTTTACTTCATGAAACTATAGTCAGTGCTGTATAAAACAAAACAAATGCATAATCATAAAAAAATAAAGAACAGAGATTCTAACATTTTAGTTGATTTGATGAAAGTTACTTTTAAAATATTGTAAACGAATAAAGGGCTACTTCCTCCAAAAAAACTTGTGCAATAACTTGTTTCTCCTGAACATTTTGATAGAGCTTTTATTGAGTAATTCCATAGGCTTGATTTATTACATTCTTACAGGTGTTATTCATATTAGGGTTTTTTTTTTTACCAAGAAATGCAGCTTTATACATAAAAAGGAACATTTATGTCAATCTGGCAAAATTAAACTATAACAGGAGTAATGCTTTTAATAGGTCTGAAAATTTGCATTGGTCTTTTACATGTGCTGATGGAGCATTTAATCGCTTTGAGTATTTGAATCCATGCACATCACATGTATGGCATATGAGGATACTAATTAGACAAGAATGATTATGAACAGATGTGCGTCAGACTGGCCACAATAAAAGGCAACTGTAAAATGTAAAAGTTTCTGTAAATTTAAAGAAGCTTTTTTGTTACTAGTCCAAGGGTTTCCGAAAATGAGTCTGGGTTCTAACAGTCCAGCACCCAACTGTCCTCACAACTAAGTTGTCTAATGGACATATACATGGCTTAGTACCCACCCATTTATGGCCAATCATTCAGGAGGACCTCATTTCTCTCCAAATTTTCAACTTTAGCGACAATGTGCTGCTTGACACACCTGCAGATTTTAGAGCAGCGTTTTTGAACGCACACTAGCCTAAAACAATACGAAGGAGATCTGTTTAACTAAAATAAACGTGTTTTCTGAATGATTTTCTGGAATCCTAGTTTATTATTGAGTGTATCAAATACAAATTCAAATGCATCAAATACACTTTGGTCCGCAGCACACTGAGATCCAGCTACATTCAGCGCAGTCTGATAAGAAAAACTTTGAGACCAAGCTGAAACTAGACAGGGTGTCCGGAGAAAAGCAGGTTCTCCTTGTGGAGAACAAAGCCCTGGAAGACGAGAAAAACACCTTACGACAAAACATGAAGGAGCTGAATGAGGAGAATGTAAAAATAAGGGAAAAGTAAGCTCCGAATTGTACATAAACACATTATTTTTTTTTAATCTTTGGAAAGTGTAAAGCAGCTCGCATGTCTGCAGGGAGGTGAGCTCCAGACGAAGAGCGCTGGTTGCAGAAGAGCAGAGAGACAGGGCCAGTAAAGATCAACAGGAAGCAGAACAGGAGAGACGTCTGGCTGAGCGAGAAAGGCATGAGCGCAGCAAAGAGTGTCTCGGCTGGAGAGAGAAGCACCAAGCTCTGGCAGAAACCATCAGAGCTCAGGAGGAGCTTAAGGCCCTCAGACTAAACAAATCTGTGAGTCTTCTATTACCAAATGTCTATCAATCATTACCTATTCTACTTTTCTTAAAATAACTTTTTGACGTTATAATACATCTATTGCACACTGTTTGTAGAGGAATGGGGTGAATTCATTTTATAGGCGCCCATTGCTGCCTTCTTGGCACAGTGACCTCTCAAACATGTATGGGTACTTACCCAAATGTTTTGAGATTTCCAACAAGGTTGGCATAGTTGGACACTTCTGTAACATTTAAACTTGAAGCAGCAAATCACAACCATACACAAAAGATGCAAAAAACTAACAAAAAGTCATGGATGAGACAAAGACAGACTCTACATAACATGACTGTGATGTCACCCATAGGTTTCTGGCAAAGTCAAAAGAGACGGAAAGTAATCTAAAATACATGCACAGAGGCGGGACATGGCACAAGAGGAGACGTCTGATTGGCTGAAGGTTTAAATGTTAAGATATCCTAAACAAATTTTACCTCCTCAGTGGGTTTGTGAAGATAAAAACAAGCAATCTGAAAAAAAAACACGATAGAACCAGGGGTGTGTGAAAACGTGTTTTTTCATCTCCAAAATTGGTCAGTTTTAACATGGGAGTGAACGAAAACATGCTCACTTCTGGAGTCAGCCTCAAGTGGTCGCTT
Organism: Danionella dracula; assembly: GCA_900490495.1. Lineage (NCBI taxonomy): Eukaryota > Metazoa > Chordata > Actinopteri > Cypriniformes > Danionidae > Danionella > Danionella dracula. The sequence goes on from UELW01000622.1 coordinate 4,016,620, forward strand.
GAGGAACTGCAGTTCAGTCACTTCCTGTTACTCAGAGGGACAGCAGGAGGTTGTGAGTGTGCATTTATAGCTAACATTGATTATAACAGAGGATGGGATTCATCTCTATAAAGTTAAATCACTTCGTGTCAGCGCTAATACATTTTTAATGTCCGCTTTCTATTTATTCCAAATTCAAATAAAATTAATACTGTTCGCTATGTCAACAAACAATGCAATCCAGTAATGGCTAGACCTGTCATAATAAGCCTGTTACTCACACATAATATTTATATTAAAATAACTAAAATTTATTTAGACAAGCGTCTAACCGACTAGCTTGTGCAAAGCTGTAGCGATCAACTGAGATTGCGGAAAATACAGCAGTGTAACCGACACAAACTCATGGTGGTGAAGACAGGAACTTGTGTGGATCTGCTCAAAAACAACATGCTTCTGCCACAACAGGTCATGGGATAAAAGGTGTTATTAGCCTCGATTTGTAGCTGTTTTTTAAGGTTTGTGATGGTTTGGGAGAGTCTCGTGATGCAATATCTACACAGACTGTAATGCAAACAACTACATTGGAATGGACAGATCAATGAGGAATCTGAGCAAAATGTTTGCATGAAATTCTGTGCAAATGAATCACACTGAGAAGAATGTTTCTTTCACCTTCCACTGCTCCAGTGTCAAGTTAATATCAAGAGTTACTTCCTGTGCATGACTGAAAGTGACCAGAGGGTTAAAATCCTGAGAAGTCAAGATGGCACACCAAAGAACTTCAAGGTGAAACACATTTTTTAAAGACAGTATGTAAAGCAATCATTCATTGCACATATAAAGAAATAAAAAAATTCACTCACCAGGAAGGAGAGCCCATCATTATCTCCACACCTGACCCCAGCAGTGAGGAATCAGGAAGGAGTTCATCGAGGTACAGTAGGCAATTTTTCAAGTGGTGCTCGCTAAAAGAGTCAAAAAGGAGGAGCTACTGCTCTAGTTGGAACTCCAGCTACCGCCGATCAATTATAAGCAGCTGAAGCAATTTATGTCTGATTCCGCCCCATCAATTTGTGATGACAGGGCGCACAGACGTGGATGCCAACCTCTTGGGACATATAAGACGGGGTAATGGCCAGTTGTTAAAGACAGTAATTTCTAGCAAATTAGTAAAAAAACAAAACCATGTAAATTTGTCTGAATAAGAAGCTAATTTTTACATGAAAATATTTGGACATCAATATTGACGTCAACATTACTTAATCACAAGAGTATTGGAAGCTCCAGTAAGAGGGGGTGACATCTAGACTAATTTTAGGTACATTTTCCCAGCGATGGGTTGCGGCTGAAAGGGCATCCGCTGTGTAAAACATATGCCAGAGAGTTGGCGGTTCATTCCACTGTGGCCATTCATTAGCCATTCTATTTATTATCAAATTGAATAAAGAAAACAACAAAAATAAATTTCTCAAAAATCTCTGCCTCTTTTCCAGATAGTCCCTAAATAACATATTCTTCTTATGAAGTGTCTCAAATACCCAAAAATCGTAGTTTATTTGCATTGCTAGTCACTTTGAATCTGTTTGTGTCAACATGACAATTTATGCAAGTACTTACTTTTTTCCTCTGTCTCCTTTTAACTGATCTTTGCTCAGTCTTTCTCTTTTGTAACTACATTCAGCAACTAACTTTAATATTGGATGTAATATTGCATATATAAAGCCTTCGCATTTCCTTTGTTATAGTTTGAAACCACAAATCTGTTATTTTTTAAACTTCGGAAGAGTAAAAGATTAATATTCAGAAGCTTTGTCTTAATTTCATAGCAAATTAAAACTTCTCTAGAAGTGTGGTAACTTGCAGATCAAACTTCTCCTTTTTCGCTCCAGAGTACCCAACTGACTGATTTCTCTGTATGCGAAACTCGTTTAAAATATATTCATTTTCATCCTCTCTCTAGCAGAACAATGTTTAAGGTAACTGCTCCACGACCTCGACAGGACACGAGCCCAGCTCAGTTTAGAGAGCTCTCCCCCGTCAGAGACCCACAGGACTCTGGACTCTCAAGAACCAGAAAAGTAGAATACTTCTGGATCCCCACAGACGAGGAATAATTGTGAAAAGCCAAATCAATCCCGACATATTGCAATATATATCTATATATACACATATATACATACAGGATTATGAAAAATAAACGTAAATAGTTTAAATCGTGAAGCTACTTACGAATTCGAGACTGAAACCATGTGATTTTTTTTCAAAACACATTGCATTTGGTAAAAAATTTGATTAATTGTTTTTGTGGGAAAGAGTTTCTATTAAAATAGCAATCGATAACTTTTCTGATCAAGTTTGTTCTTTATTTTAAATTCAGCAGTAGTGGTGATTACAGCACTTAACAGCCTTCCAATTACATGATCATGAGCTATTTCATTTCTGACAAACTGTCGTTAACATAAGCAAATACAATTAAAACACCTGTCAATAAAAGGTTGTACAAGAACCTTATATTGGCAAGGGCCATATATTGGTTTCCCCATAAGATTTTTTTTTCTTCATTTAATGACCCATTTAAAGGCAGTTTTAAAAATTCCACCAGATTCGTAGTAGATAAATGGGGATTTTATATCAGCCATGAGACAGAGAACAAATCTTAAACCCATAAATCGGAACACACTGCAAAAAACATTAAGAAAGTAAGGCTTGGGCTGCTGAAGCATTAAGTTGACACTCATCGCTTGTTTCTGCATCTTCAAAGCACTTAAACTCTACTGCAAGCCGAGATGTTAGGTAGTGTGTTGTGACAGATGCTCTGGATATCGAGCTGACCTATCAAAAGCCTTTTTACTATTAAACGCTCGTTCAGTAGGAGGTAGAAATGGAAGTTACAAATTATTACAGTGATTAAAGTTTAACAGATGCGCGTATCATTCACAAGGGTTGAAGGATATTGCAACAGACCCAAAATAACACCAATAAAAGCTTCTACAACATAACCTATGAAGGCTATTCAACCGGGATTTCATGATTTACTTTAATCAATACCTATGAAAATTTTCAAATAAATCATCATGAACACTCCACTGTGCTTTAAGAATCGAACACACAAAACCAGACCAAAAGGTCTGACTACACACAAAGTATAGTGGTTGGTTAATCATGTGAATCTGGTAAAGAAAACAAACCTTGGTTATGAGAGAGCGATTACAAAACAGTACATCATAGTAATGACGCTACTACGACTTCTGTTTAATTCGTAAGCCTAGCTGCAGTCTATAGTTGATACAAGCGGGAGCTACTGCGAATAAATCAAAACTAAAGAATCAGTGGCGTAATAGAATGTTTAGCCTTGCTCCTTAATCAGCATCCTCTTCAGACTCCTCCTCTTCAGCAGTCTCGAGCCAAGTCAGCCACTGGTTCACCTGGAAAAGGGGAGAGATGGTAAGTACTTCTGATTCTGCTATTTGTAGGACAGATACATGGATACAGCACAATAGGACATTCATTTATTTATGCTAAGGAAATCATACTACAGTAAAAATTTGGTGTGTAAAAACCGCATTTTTAGTCTGATATTCAATTTTGCTGTTGCTTATATTTGGAATAATTATTCCTTAATTAACTTCAGCAAGTGTAAGGATGAGCTGTTGCATCAAAAATCACTAGTCTGAATCATCAATCTTGTTTTATATGTTATTATTGAGAGATGGGTGTACATTTTCTTAAAAAAAAAAAATAAATAAATAATATAAAATATATACAATAATAATAATTTGCTGAGACTGAAAAAAAACAACAACAACAATCATCTGCCATTTCAGATACACTTCTCACCTGCTAGCTCTGGTTTACCAGCTGCAAGCCACACAAAATAACTGGTAAAAGAGCCAGCTGAGGAATACAATATTTATGCAACTAGTGGTGTAGAACTGAATCAATTCAAACAAATAAGCTACATTTTAAGGTTTAGTTTGTCACATTAACAAAAGTTAATGTTATTCAATTACAAATGAATGATACCAAACATGTATTAAACAAAAGGTTTAGATAAATTATTAATTTAAGAACAAAAGGGATAAAAAACAACAACACTATAAAGGCCAAGGGATAAATTTGATATATTTAAAATATTCAACAACTCTTAAGGAACAGACTTTTTTTTATATTTATCTCTAATTTTACTCCGTTAGTTGTTCTTTTTGATTTGTTTCAGAGAGCAATAGAGTAATTGTAGAAGTAGAGTAGAACTGTTAATTTTATGACCGTTGTATAGCTTAATGAGAATTACATATGAAATGTTCTATAGATGCATTTGCTTCAAACACAACAAAACTTAATAATTAGAATACTGTAATGATGTAGATAACCAATCATGTGCGTATAATCTGCTTAAATTTTTTATGGTGAATATGGATTATGGCAGCAGATCTCTTTGCAGACATCTATATATATATAAAAGCTTGTTTGATAGCTTGTTTTGAATTTCTACCAGCCAAACAAACATTCTTATGCCAAGCTCTGCCACTACACAGCCAATTATGTGTGGACATATCTCTCGCGGTGTTGTTTTAGAGTATCCCCGGCACTCACATGTGTTCTGCGAAACTCTTGGACATGTAATGTTAGTACCACAAGGCATTAAACAAAACTTGAGTCAATCCATTGAGCACTAAGACTCAGAAGGGACACGGTAGCAGACTACTGTAGTGTGAACTTTGAATTAACCAATAGCATCTCAACAAATTGATGACATTCTGCATGTGTTGCTGTTTTTGTATTTATGTTTTAACAATGTACAAATTATATACACATACACACACACATTCATGGCCAAAATTGTTGGCACCCCAGAAATATTTTCAGAAAATCAGGTATTTCTCACAGGAAAAGCATTGCATTAACACGTGTTTTGCTATATACATCTTTATTCCCTTTGCTTGTATTGGAGCAAAACAAAAAGCAGAAAATAAGCAGATTTGACTGTCACAAAACTGCAAATATGGGCTGGACAAAATTATTAATAAACAGTTAGTAAACACAAGTACATCTTAATAAACATAATTTATTTTCAACAATAGTTTCCAACAGAAGTTTGTGATTAATTTAAGTAACAGGAGACGGGACGCTGGTATAAAAGTGCCACCAGACTTGAGAAACTCATTCTGAAAGAGCTATGTTTAGTTGTTATTTTGGGTAGCACACATTCTGAATACATTTGGCAGAACGAGGCATTTAAATCTAGATTCATTTAAATATTAGAGTGAGATTAAAACATTGAATCTATGCTCACCCCTAGTTTAATTTCATTCATACAGGCTTACCTCATGTTGCACATTTGCACCCTTTTCAATTAAACAGTGGCAAAAACAGATTTCCCGTCTCGGTCTAATTTCATCCTTTCAAGACAAGAATCCCAGGCGAACTGTTATAATTGTAATATCATTATAGGATATAATGCCTCATATATTATTAAGGACTACTAAAATGTGATGTTCAATACTCCCCCTCAAATTGAGATATTTACATTTATGCATTTGGCAGACGCTTTTGTCCAAAGCGACTTACATTAGGGGAGAGACAAAATGCAATTTGTTACACCGTCAAAGTCTCTCAGCTTCTCATAATAGAAATTGTAACAACTAATCAATAAACCAAAGCAGTGAGGAAGAAGATAGACAGAAGAGGAAAAAAAAGAAAGTAGTTTTTTTAATATAGTAGGTGTTCCCTGATATAGTACCGATACCGCTTGGACAGGGGAAAATAACGTGATATGAATTTCAAGTTGTATCGCCCAACCCTACCATTAACGTAAACTCACCTGGAATAAAGCCTTTCCTTTGCCGGGAAACTCTTGGGAAATATCTTCTTTCCATGCGAGAAAAGCTTCCTCTTCGATGATCTCCATGTCATAAAAGTGGACAAAGTAGCGAAGCAACATTCCTACATTTGAAAAAAAAAAAAAAAAAAAAAAAAAGCTGAGTCTTTAACCTTCACAAGGACAACAACAAAAAACTATTTATAGAAATGCACAATCTACCTTTTGGGAAAGCACTGGCATTGCAGTGCACCTGCAGAGCATACAAGGCGCTGACCTGCAGCTCTGGGTGTTCATGAAGGAACTTCTGCATGACAGGCTTAAAAGAGTGTAGGAGCTGCCTCTCCTGATCCAGCTGCTCTTTAGAAGGGGAGGATAGTTGCTCATCACCTTCAGTCACACCAAGCTCAGCAAAGATGTACTGCAGGAAGCTGAACGCACAAAAGAGCTTAGTCAAATAACAATTGACAGGAAATTGTATAACTGACAAGACACAAAGATTAAAGGTCAGTGCCTGGTAATAAGAATGTTGACAAAGCCCTTGTCGATGTGCAGCTTGGGAGATATGTTGTCTTTAATCCACTTGTAAATGGTCTGAGGAGAAGGATCGGCTTTGATCTGCTTCAGCAGTTCCTTCTCAAGTTTGAGCAATGGGAAGAGGAAACTTAGACCTTTGCCTTCAAGAACTTCCAGCATACGGTCCTTATTCTGGTCGATTTCTGAAACAAAAAAAAACTCAAATTAATAACTAAATATACCAATAAATATCAGGATTTTCAAACTAAGTTTAAGGAATATGGTAAAAAAAATGTCAATCACTTGACAATTACTTGTTTCGTAATAGTCTATATTGATATCCACTGTGAAAAACCTAATCTTTATTTCTGTTATAAATGCAGATTTCCCATTGATAATGCACCAAGAGAGCATTTGCAGAACCTGAAAACCTAGTTGAAACACTGGATTTCAATATTTTGGTTATTGGGGGAATTATTACATCCAATTATGATGTTTGTTATGATGAGATTTTCAGAATTTTAAATTTTATTGTATATTTTAAATATATTACAAATGTACAATTTGCCTCAATACCAGCCAGGTTGATAAACACAAATGAATACTTTCACTTAAATTGATATGTACGACTAGCTGTTTCAATTTAAAATAGTTAAAATCATACTATTCTCAGAAAACAGTAAATAAAATATTATCCATGGTAAACAAATGTATTTTTCAAATATCCACATTTTGTCTACTTCCCGCCCAAGCTGGTCTGAGAAGTAAACTCAATTAGTTTCCTTTAGACCAACGGTGGTCGCTAATCTTCCTGGTTCTCTCGTTTACATTTACAGAGCACAACAGCGTAAAACCTAAATAATTTCTAATGAGAAATTCATATGAAAACTTCATAAAGAAAACTATACACACAAAATCCATTAAGATGAAGTACAGAGCATTACAGTAAACTTGATATCACTTTATTATTGCAACATTAAATAAAAATATTACCGTTACTTATTCATTTGAGTGGTAAAATGCTACCATTGTGGTGACATTCAGCAGACGGTTCTTAAGTAATTATTATAAATTGACAAATGATGAGGTTATCCCCCTTCAAGCATTAAGATTGATGATTACGTATTGGTTTAGCAAGTTCTATAATATGGCCATACAAGACATTGGATATCTCCAAAATTATTGTTTAAATCATAAATAATAACAACATATAATAACAGGTCATACCCAATTTTACTCTGCTGGTAACCAGGAGAGTCTGGTAAGTGCCTGTGTCAAATAAATATTAGCATATAATCTCTAGCTTTCCTAGATATGTTTGGTTTAGCTCATCTCATTGACTAACTAAAACACATCACAAACAAGACAGGCAAGAAGTTCAATTTCAAGTTCAGTCTTTCAGCAGATATCAGAAGTGACATGAAGATGTAAAAAGTAACTATTATGGGAACCGGGAATAAAAATACAGCCGTTTAACTGCATGTGCTTCAGAACTACAAAGTCCTCGCTTTTCAAAAACAGAGTAAACAACAGCGTGGAGGACACAAAATTGCTGTAAACAAGATATTCAGACAGCTATCGAGCGCCACCAACCCATGCCATCTGTCAGTATCAAGCTTTAGCTCGAACTAAAATTTATATTTAAAAAACATACCTGGAAGCATCTTCTGCATGTTGACCTTGCTCAGCTGAAAGAGATCTGTGAGCCACTCTCTGTCCTTCAGCTTTGAAGCTTGCTGCAGACACAGCAAGAAGAGGGGAAAGTGGTTGCCATTCTCCAGTGGATGAGCCAATTCAGCCACACCGACCAACTCTGCAATAATAGCCCGTGCTGCAAACTGGGCAAGATACGACTTCACCAGAGGAATATCTGCTTCAATCTTAGGGCATTGATCCAAGACGCTTAGCAGAGCCTGATAATAAAAGCACAAACTATTAGCGCAAATCGCCACTTATTGGTTTAAAGTAGCAATAAATGTTAACTTACCTGCATGAAATTTTCTCCAGTGATGAAACCTTCAGTGCGAAGTGTGTTGATGAGAGTACTAGCATCCTCTCTACCCTCATCAGTCTGCTCCAGAGAACACAGAATGACCTTGCTCAACATCTCTGGCAGAAAGTGTTTAGGAGCTTTCATCTCCCTCACACCACTGACAGCAGCCTCCATGTTCTTACTGTTCAGATATTCGGTCACAATCGTATCCTGTGATAAAAATAAAAAAATTGTTATAATGCTTAACAAAAATAAGGAGGTGTCTAGTAAAAAATAAACACACAGTCATTTTCAGCAGCTCCTCTTTTGTAGGTGCAGGCTTTTTAGTTGTCTTCTGAGGTTTCTCCTGGATTGGAGGAGGGTTGGTTTTGAGACCTAGCTGAGGAGGCTAAAGAAAACAAATTGATTATGAACAACGCAATACCACAAAAAAACAGATCCAATGCAACTCAAATTAAAGGAAAATGTTATGGAGCGTTAAGAGAGGAGTCTACCTGTCCAAAGGGTGGCGTTAGCGTACGCGGAGGCTGAGCACTGGGAGGAATCATGGTAGGAATCTGGGGCTGAAGTTTTGGCACTTGGTTTTTATTCAAAAGAAAAGACTGAGCAGGTCGAAGGCTGATCTACAGGGTTGAATCACAGACACAAACACCATTAGGTCTGTTCCCAAGGTTACAGCATTTCAATCCAAGATGGCAGCTTGCACTTCCTCATATCTCATAATCGCATTCAGTGGCCTGGCAGGCAGTTCAAGAGAGAGGGGACAGGTGAAAAGTACAAGATAGAAAAGAAAAAGACAGAGAAACAGACCGAGAAAGACTGAAAACTGCCCTCCAGTGGAATTCCTCAGAATAACGCGTCTTTTTATAATCATAGGGTGCAGGGTGACTTGGATTAAGGCTGGGTTTATCTTCTTATTCACCTCATCTGCATTCAGATGGTCTTTCTTGAAGCGTGGAGGCATGTCCTTAGATTGAGCTTGCTGCTGGTTCAGGTGGTTCTGGTTTTGATTGTGAAAATGCTGATTCTGTCCCTAAAAGATACAATTTTAATAAGATGATTATAACGGCTTTCAGAGGCAACATCGTTAATAAAGATCGTACATACCTGGTTAGACTTCATGAAAGGTTTCATACCCAAGTCAAACTGTGACTGGGATTGAGCAGCCATGTGCCCATTGAAAAGAGGATTTGTGCGATGACGTCCGAGAGTGGGTGAAAATCTGTCCTGAATCACACCTGGACCAGTACCTATGCCACTTCCTGCAGATATTAAATTTGTTAAGATTTATCAAGCAACCACTATTTAACTGTATCTGATGGGTTTTTCTCTCACCTGGCATCTGACCAAACATATCAGCCAATCCACCAAGAGACTCTCGATCCAGTTTCAACCTATTAGGCATGAATGGCCCATCTAGGAAGAAGTCCGTTCTCATTCCTTGGTTCATTGGTGGAATAAAAACACCCAAATCCTTGAACGCAGAAAGAAAAGACTTTAACCTATGTTAATTTTCCAGCAAAAAATATTAATCATTTGTCATACCTTCACTGCATCTTGACGAATCTGGTTAATCGTCTTTGGTCCATTATCGATAAAAGCCTTCCGAGGAACCCAATTGTTCTCTCTCAGCTCCACAGTGTCCTGCAGCAGGAAACGAATCCTTGCAGGCAAATCCTTGTTGTTCATTAAGGATTGCATACGGCCAAAGTACTGATCCATTAAAGACTGCACAGAACACAAAAGATGAGGTGATAACGCACAAAAACCTGTGAAATACAACATCCTCAATTTTAAAGGCCTCCAAGTTTTCCTGTCAGTCTTTTCAGTCATTCAAGTATAGTGGAAAAACACTTTCTCGCTATTCTCTTGAATAGTGGTTCTCAAAAACTCACAGTCCTTTGAACACCTCTTTTGCGTCTTGGACTCCTTATGCAAGGTATCAATAGTCATCTTTTTGGCAACTGTAAAGTCAACAGTTTTCCTCGTGGTTGTGTAGTCTACAGATCTTGTGTTAGAAAGCATTCAAAGGCCTTTGAAGTCATTTTCAGTTAGCTGAGTGTATCAACTGCCTTCATTATTGAACCATTGCACAATATTCAAATCTTCTAAGATGTTGAATTTGTTGTTTTAATTAGTTGTCAGTTATAATAATCAAAATAAATAAACACTATTGTTTTATATCTATGCATGTGTATTGAATGGATATAACATATAAAATATGTAATATGTAAAGATTGAATAATTCACACAAATTTTGGAGGTCTGACATTCAATTCTCACATTCAATTTTTAAAAAACAGCAATATATAGCATCATGGCTATCTTCCCCTCAAGACAGATCAAGCTCATCTTGGTATTCTATAATGATCCCAGCATTTAAAGTCTAAAACAATTAAAACACCCCAACCCTGAAATACGGCAAATCCTAATCTAAAAGTATGCAACAAAATATACAAAAATTAAGATAAACACCAGATAAAAAAAATATTAACAGTAAATATGTAACTATGAGCCTATAATGCATTCTTACAACACAGTAAATTCCAAATCATAATTGTGTTTTCTGGGTTATCAAGGACCTTGGCTTTTTCATGGTCGAGTCGTGGCCCTACAGTCCTCATTATCTGACAGAGACACTCCAGGTCCTCCCCCATGTCTTTAAGCTGGACTCTCTTCTTTTTCTCCAACAGCTACAAGCAGAAGGGGGACTGATTCATACAACAGCAAATGATACAAACACGTCTCAAAAAAGTTTAAAGAGACAAATACATACTGTTTTGATGCACCTATGAAGGATAGATTCATGGATGAGGTCCAGTTTGCCGAGCTCCCCAATGAATTTGATATTGCCAAGCATCTTGATCTTAGCAATGGCACGCTGTTCTTCCTCCTCAGAAGTGAGAGGGTTGTCCTGTTTGTCATAGACTAAATGCGCAGACACATTCATTATTAGATACTTGCAAATACAGTGTAAAATGGCTTGATTAAGAATATAGTCTTACTCTCAACATTCTTGGTGCGGTTTTCAAATTCATCTTGAAGCTTGGTGATGAGAAGTCTTCTAAAAGTCTGCAGAGAAATATTTAAATAAACATCAGTTTTTGTGCAACTCAAAGATATTTATCAATAACTTACTGTTTCATAAGAACTTCAAATACTTACTGTGCTTTGTTTTTGTGATGACTGGATTTCAGGTGTTGGGCCATCAAAGTTTGGTGCGTCCTCTGCCAAACGCAGACATAGCTGAGCATAGAGTGAGCTGTATTTCGGCTCTTCTAGGGCTTTGTCTACGATCTATGGTACAGAGACACAGTTAAGAATGGATTTTAAATGCTGTGTTAAGTTCTTAACTAGTGCTTGATAAACTTTGCATCAACTGTGCATGGTTTCATTTGTTGAGCCTGGTGCGGTCAGAGTCAACAAAACTTGTATAAGCAATAAGCAAGAGGAGCAACCAAATTAATGACAAGCAATGACATTTTTGAGTAAAAAGAACAATAGTTTTCTAATATTTTATTCATCTATACAGGTGAAATTATGTTGTTTGTCCCAAATTATTTAATACAATTGTCAAGAATATATAAATAAAAAAAGAAATATGAGCATATGAGTTTGTATTGATTTCTTCATCCACTCGTGCATTATTAAGCATCAGGGAGAAAAGCTCTCTTCTCTCCTCTTCACATATCTCAGAAAATGAAGGAGATCTCTATCTAAATGAATTATATATATATATATATATATATATATATATATATATATATATATATATATATATATATATATATATATATATATATATATAAATCTCTTCTTTTATATAAATGAGCTTCACACGAAGTTAATTACATCGGTGCTGCTGTGTGGTTCAACTTAACTTGCAGTATGCCGAAGCGCCATCTGGTGTTCAGGAGCAGGTCTGTCTAATCCAAATCATTAGCCATTTTTTATACAACGCACACTTCAGTGAGTGATTTACATGGATACTCCATATCAAAGGTACATGAATCCATCTAAGTCAATTAATGCAAGCCTACATAAGATTAGAAATGTGCTTTACTATAAATTCGGCTAATGAGACAGAGAATTCAGAGACCAGAGCTTTGTGCGAAACAGACTACAAAATAATAAAATTCAAGTGTGGTCAGTTGAGTTTAGCTTGCTCATTATTGCTTCTCTAAATAAAGCTATACAAACGGTAGTCTGTGTGGTGTTAAGAAAATAACATCATGCATTAAAATAGCTTCTGTCAGACAGATGAAGGGAATTTGAGCAATGTGAAAATTGATTAGGTTACAAACTTTACTTGATAAACAAAAAGTGTACTTCTGCTTCAAAAAATAAAGAATTTGTAGCAGATAAACACAGATCTGAAAATAACTTTTAGTTATTTCGTGCTGTCGGCAAACAATTTACATCTAGAATTCTCTTCCATGTTTGTGAGTTTATTGTTAATTTAATGTTATGGTAAAGTGACTTCAAATACACTTGGTCTCACCCAACAGTGTAAAAACAGCTACTGTTGCTCTATATGTCGCTCTATGTTATACAAGCAATGCTATTTATTGGAATCATCAGAACCAGGGATAGGCTGAATTGATTGTGAAATGGTAGAAAACAAAATCCTTTAGACCTGCTTGACAAGTGTGTGTGACTAAATGGGAATATAATCAATTTAAAAGCAGCATTCAAATGTGTTCCTGGAACATAACCTTTTAACTTCATGTCCACTTAAGCATTACATCAATTTAAAATGGTTGACAAGGAAGTCAAAGATAAATAAAATCACATTTATTCAGTGAGAAAAATGAATGCATTTTTAGAGGATCTTTATAAAACTACTGAACTTTTATAACGAACTAAACTTAAAAAAAAGTAACATAACAATACTTTTAGACTGTTTTTCGCCCCACATGAAAATATGAAAAATTACTCAAAATTCAATACTAATGTACTTACCAGCAAGATCACTCCTTTGAGGACAACTTTAGAGTCTACGCCCACATTGAGAAGCTCAAGGCATAACTTGTCAAACTTCTCAGGAGTCAGTTTGTTAAGTATGCTAAAAAAGAAAAACAAATTAACTTCTTGTGAAAGTTAAAAAGGCCACTGTTCAATCTATATGAGGAGTTTTCTTAGAAAAAGATCCTTCCTCTACATCAGTCCCAGTTGAAGTGACACTCACCCTCTCACTTTCCTGAATATTGCATCGTGGTGTTCTTTTTTACTTGAGGAGTTGACATCTCGTCTAGTGCTTCGCGAAGGAACCCATCTCTGAACGCTAGGCCCTGGGGTTTTCCCCAGGAACTCGCTACAGAAACAAAGCCCTTAGAGTTTTAACATGCATCATGGATAGACCGCTGCTTAATTTATAGCTTACTGGAGCATACCTGTTACCGACAGTCTTGGGATAGTGCTGAGGTGCACCCCTACCTCCTCCTCCGCCCGAAGAAGCACTAGATGGGAAGGAAAATAAAAGGTCAGACAATCTGAAGATCATCTGAAAAGAAACTGCAGAGCAACCCAAAAGAATTACGCTACTGTTTAACATTCATCAATATGTTTATGTTTGAAAAACAAATAAAACAAACAGAAAATAAGCTGGCTAATGCCACAAACCCCCAATTAAGACAGCTGTTAAGTAGAGATACCCCTCTTTTTCAAACGTGCTCATTATTTCAAACATCCGTTGTAAAAATTTATGCAAAAGCTTTACCCCTCAATCATGAGTTAAGTTAAATCGTTTGAACTGTCCACTTGCTCAAGGAGACTGGTGCAGCGTCAACGCAGGTGCTCTGGTCTAAAACGCAACTGAATCAGTTTGCAATGGAGAGAAATGCCAGTCGTTACAAAACAATCATGGTTTTAGTCTGAGAGAAGACCAAAGATCAAAACTGCAATTTGCCTTCCTGTTTCAATTATATATATATATATTTTTTTTTACAAAAAACAACAGCATACACATTGGTCGAAATATGCACAACAAAAATCATACATAGCTACCAAACATGCTTTTGTCACAAGACCCCTTTAGCAGTGCCATCTTTAAAAAAAAACCCCGAAAAGCCTGAATTGCTATTGCAAATGCATTTTCAACAAATTCAGGGGACGAGCCCCTGTCTCAGGTTGAAGTTACCAAGAACCCTCTACCACCTCCCCATCATATGTGTGAATTCCATTGTTTAGTCCTTTTTTGTTCTTGTTATAAAATCATTTTGAGAATTTAGTGATTGTTGTGACGTCATGTGGGAACTATGTATAGGCTATGTTGTAAAACACACAGTTAATGTATTTTTGAAACAAGAATCATAAAGGTACACATCTCCTCTCAAAGATAGTAAGGAGAATTCTATCATTCAAGAATGACTTCAGTCATTCTAGTCAGGCAACAACAATTATAGCATACCTTAAACCTTGTCATACTGAATGAGCAAAGTGTTTTAATATTTACCTATTTAATACTACGAATAAAACAGCAATAATTTCTTGGCAGGAATTTTTTAAGCACTCTACAACAATCTGACAATAAAATTGTACTTCATTGGCTGGCTGTCTGTATATAGAAATATTTTGTTAAAAAAAAAAATCACCTACTTGGTTAGAACATTTTGGACAAAGACACTATTAACCTTAACTGTTTAATAATGCAGTAACAGCACAGCATAGAAGTCTGGAGCTGTCTTCAACAAAGCACCAGTGTTGAAGTTGCTTGTTTTTGCAGTGCCATATCCCCAGATGGCTCAGGGATGTGTTTGGCAAACCGTGTACTTGTACCACAACATATCTATTGTAGTTCCAAACGTTATTTCACCTAAAAGTGTTTGCTTACGCATATGCACTTTGTTTGTCACTCGCAGTGAACTATTTCTAGATGTGTGCCAGCCAAAACTGAATTTCCACTGCAGAGGGATATCAGATCAACTGTCACTACAGTATTCACAGGATGTCATAAAAAGGTGTGAAGTTGAACTGGTCAGCCGACCATAATCTTTTTATGCTACATGCTGCTGGAAATGTTGGTAAACTTTGAAATGTTTATACATTTTTCAAACGAGGACTATAAAGCTTCTTATTTCAATGCTTACGAAAAGCAAAACAATTTTCAGAAAAGCAGCTTACTAGAAATTATAAATATGTCGGCAACTGATTGTTCAGCTTTTGAGAACAATACGACCTGTCTGAGCCGTAGCTGAGCGAAAAAACATATCTTGAAACTAAATAAATTATAGCTTCATGTACTTCTATAATAGTTGCTTGATTTGCTAGTTTTAATACACAGTATAACAGAGCAAAACAGTAAACATAACCTAAACGGAACTGCACGTAAAATGCCATACAAATAATATTGTGGCCTTGTATGCGTTCTACCTAGATGGTTTAGCAGCACCTCATCTTGCCCGCAGTTGATAACAATAATAGCCTAGAAAAGAATGTCATTTTCAGCAGGTCTTAGTAACTAAAGTATCCATTGAAGATTAAAGTTTTGAACAGTGATTTAGAAAATTCAGTCGTATGCTATGGGTGAAACTCGATTCAATGCTCTATGCTAACACTGCTATTGCCAGATCAGAATGATTACGAAATCTAAATTTACAAAACTACTTATTTAGTGAGGAGTGAGAGAATGCAAAACATTTATTCCTGAGAAAGTGTTTATGTATCAAACATTTGGGTGTGTTAAATAAAACGATACTTCATTGGTATGTATTTGTTGCTTCAAAATCTATTTCAAAACAGTGATAAAAACAAGAAATTTCAAATTATACAGGCTGACGTGTAAAATGATACTACAGAAAACAGCTAACCAATTTACAAACTAAATAAAAACATAAATTCTAATGTAACAGTAAAATACAGCATCTTCAATGACAACTGAAGTCAAAGACAGGGCATTAAATATAATGTAATATTTAGTTTGCAGTAGACTGTTTCCTGCTGTTTAAGGGTGAACTATGCTGCCTAATAGGTATACTACTACTACCACTAATAATAATAGCAACTTTGTCTTAGAAGACAATAAATACTTGCCCTTTTATACTGTCTTCTTTCAATAATCTCACCTGAAACGAGAAGCACCCCCTTCTGCAATCACACTCTCCACTTTGGCGGCTTGACAACGAAGAATCTTCAAAAGAATAATATTCAAAGGGAGGGGTGGGAAAAAACCGGACTGGTGGAGAGAAAACATAAAAAATGGAGTAAATGGAACAGAAAGAAAATTGAGAAAACAAGTTAAGGAACAAAGCAGTTGTCTGGTAAAAAAAACACTGAACGGCTGCCATACTTTAAGGCATCTACATGAAGGAATTTGTATAAAAACATGAACCGCATCCCTGAATAAAGAACGGTGGGCTTAAACCAACCGTTTCCTGCTTTCATAACAAAAGAGGACAGCCCTTTGTCGTTATTTACGTTACTAATACAGCACCCAGTGTAACAAAGAAAAACCGCAAAATAGTAACATAACGGTATCCAATCTTTGCAGGGTGCTAGACATTAAATTAACTAACGTTAACGTAACCTCTATGTACGCATTGTTAAGGCATACATTGATTTAAAGGCACATTTAACGTTTAATGGCGTGGGTAGCTATGCCGTTCTGGTTAGCTAACTTATGCATGCTAGCCAGGTAACTTGACATTTTACGATGTTAAAAAAATACAAAAGACGCCAACAGTAAAATATAAGTTAGTAGCCATTACTACTGAAACATGTATTGGGTTTAAAGTTACACAAGACCAAATGTTTCCAGGTGCTAGTCGTAAATCGACGCCATTTTCTTCAACATGGACCAGCGACTGCCATTTTATCACTCGATGAAACTTAAAAAAAAAAAACTTACCTTCACAAAGACAAACTCAGTTTTGATTTTGGTTCTGTTCTAATTAAAAGAGAAAAAAATACAAAATAGAATGTTTAACGAGTAAAATTGTAGAGGTTTCAGAGGATAATGTTTGCCTGTGATGTGGCAGAAAAATGTGAGAATGTTGAGCTAGGGCTCCTCCTGACTGAGCGATTGACGTCACACAGGAAGTTTATTTGGATTCGTCAGGACCTCTCCTTTGGTTGACCAACATTTTTATTTTCTTGATAACTGAATTAAAAACAGTGGAAACCCATCTTTGAATGGCCAGACTACAAATGTTTTAACATTTAAAATTTTAAATGTTTCGTAAAAACCTGCTGAAAACAAAATCATACTGCTGAAAACAACAATAAGCGATTGTGTGACATTTATTTTGTTTGTCACTGCCTATTTAAAATACCTTTATCGTTGAAAAAAACAACAACCAAGGAGTAGATTGTTGACATCCGAGGGAACAAGAGAACACCCTATTTTTACTCACCTCAAGATAATTGCTAGTGTTTTTTTATACATTTGGCAGACACTTTTGTCCAAAGCAACTTACAGAAGTGAAGAGGCCTTATTGGGAGAGATATATGCAATTTATTACAATGCCAATACAGATTAAACATGAGTCAGAAGAACTAAACAACAAAATTAACAAAATTTCCCATTACTACCCAAAGGATAACAGCCACATGTTTTGTAACATTTGTGGTCTTTATGAAACAACTCTTGATGGTCGGACACCAGCAATACAGGCTTCTGAATGTTTCTATTCTCCTTTTTCATGAGTACTCCCTCAGCTTTTCGCATCATAGTTCTGCTGCACAGTTTTCTGTTTTGCGATCGAAATGAGAGAGTGACTATCGAGCGCCATCAAGCTGCTCATTCTTGTCCCATTCACGTCATCAAAACAGCCAGCTTTCATTGGTAAGACTTTTTTGTTTGAATCAATCGTTCCAACAGATGTGGGATGTGCCATCGTTGCTCGCGGTTTTTGACCAATGCATTTTCATGCATGAAACTTCACATCTAATATTCGGATAGATGTGTAGCGGCATTAACTTGGGTTGCACACAATAAAAGTTGTATCCGCTGTTCAATCAACTATATAAGGATGGAAGTAAAATTGGAAAAAACTAAAGGAAGGATTTTTAGTATTTATGTACTTTTTATAGTAAACTAGTTAGTGTTTTATGAAGAGAAGAGTTTTTAGTAGCTTTTTGAAAGTGGTTAGTGTTGCAGATGCTGCTTCCCTGACTGGATCAGATGGCTTGTTCAACCAGCCAGGAACAGTGAGAGAGAAGGTTCTGCTGAGAAATTTTCTCTATGTCTGGGACGGAACCACAAGACGCTGTTCCTTCTCTGAGCACAGGCTTTTGGAGGGCATGTAGGAGTGTATGAGCTTGGGAAAGTAGACAGAGACTAATCTGGAGATGGTTTTAAGGGCAACCCAGACAGCAAAAATAGTTTGGCTAACTACTTTCTTTCTTTCATGGCTAATCTGTTCTTTTTTTTTCTCCCACAATCAATCAATCAAGTTTTTATAAAGCGCTTCTTTAGCAGTTGCTTTAACAAAGCAGCTTCACAAAGTCCTAGTGAGGATCAGGTAGAGTAAAAGGAATTCCCTCTGCGAGGCCCCTGGGAGCCACGCTGATTGAGGCAGGTGCTAGTCACCTCCCCAGCATAAAGAATATACAATCTTAATATCCATCGACGAACAGTTCGCCTGACAGCACATGAAAAAACAAAACAAACATAGACAAAACAAAGATGAGTGATAAATGATGGGGATAGGTTAGATAGACACATTGAACCACATTGTTTTTTCAAAAGTTTCTATGTTTATAGTGCTCAGACACTGTATCGTTTTGACAAATACAAGGAGCCAATTATTCAAATGGTAGATTAAACAGACATGTTTTAAATTTAGCTTTGAACTCTGTGAGCGTAGCTGAGCTCCGCACAACATCTGAGAGGTTGTTCCAGAGCTTCGGGGCTCTATATGAGAACGCTCTTCCCCCTATGATGGATTTACTAATCTGCAGAATAATCCACAGCCCTGCTTCTTGGGATCGAAGAGAGCATGCTGGAATATATTGTGATAGCAAACTGCTCAGGTAGGCCAGAGCCGAGCAGTATCTTATAGTCAATGCGATATTGTACAGGAAGCCAATGAAGAAAGCACAGAACCGGTGTAATGTGGCGATATTTCTCTGTTCTTGTGAGAAATCTAGCTGCTGCATTGTGGACTAACTGTAATTTTTGTAGCGCGGTGGCTGAGCAGCCGGCTAACATAGTGTTACAACAATCCATTCTGGAGATCATGTGTTAGGGTTGTCTTTTTCCATTCTCTTGATGTGTTTTTTCTTTGTCTTCAGTTGCCAATTGGCTCATTCCACTCTGAACGTGATCAGCTCCTGTGTGACACTGATTACTCTACACCTGTGTCCTATCTTGATTAATTGCTCTAGTGTGTAAATATGGCTGTTTTTCTCTACTTTAGTTGTTGAATTATTGCTCACTTACCCTGTTGTTTAATCCCAGTCCTAGAAAGTGTAGTCCTGTCTATTGTTGTGTTTAATTACTTAAATGTTATTTTTGCATCTTAGTTGGCTCACCTTTGGTTGTCTGCAGACCAGATCTGGAGCCTGTGCTGTGTGGTGCTGTCCTTGCCAAGACCAGTTCCCTCAATTTACGAACCCAGGAGGGGTGTATTAAGTTCTATTTTGGAGATTCCCTGGAGGGACTTTTTGGTTGTCATTCTACCTTGGAGCTGGAGGAGAGTGACCTTATTTATTTGTGAAAGACTTTGGTTCCGCTAATAAATTCCCAATAAATCCAGTTCCTAATCTCTACCTGCGCCTGAGTCCTTGTCTTCATGAAAGCATTCAGTAATTTTTCTGCATCTACGATAGACAGCACGTTCCGCACTTTAGCAATGTTCCTGAGGTGAAAGAAGGCGGTCTTAGTAACATAAGATTTATGGCAGTTTATGGCAGTTAAATGCTAGTTCACTAACTATAATATAGTTATAACTATAAGAACGGCAAGATTTTTAACTATAGTGGAAAAATTTACAGTATCCCCATGCTCCATATTTCAAACTGACAAATTCTGTAATTGCTTTTTAGAGCCAACAAGTAATATTTCCGTTTTATCAGGATTTTGAGCTTTTTGTATCAATTCCTTCAGTAATTTTCAGAATCCTTCAGAATCGACAGAGCAAGTTGTTGATTTAGTTGCTGTGATTATTTTCGGCAGTTCTTTCAGGTTGTCAGGGTGGCCAAGAGAGAAATGTGCAAACTCAGGCACTGGGGGGCGGCATACCCAGATATAGAGACTTGACTGGCAGGGAATCTGGCCAGCTGACCCTTAGGGGGTCAGGAGCAACAGACTGGGTAGCTGCCCTTGTCCACCTTCTTAGTCTCCTCTTCTGGGTCTTAGTGAGTCTCACTATGGACTCAAACTGCTTGGGGGGAGTTGGTGAGTTGTAGAAGTCATCACTGCCCAGTAGAAGCTCAAGATCCTCACCATAGAGCTCCCACTCATTCTGCTAGATGAAGTGATCGACTAACTGCTAGAAGCCCCAAAACCTGTCACCTAGACTGCTGTGGTCCACTGGTTCCTCCAGCCCATCCAGGAACCAAGGAAAAGAGGAGTTCTGGCAGCCAACCTCCTATGGACACCATAGGGGTCCACTAGAGACTCACCAGGACTGTCAGCTGGGGTCTATATTTGGCAGTTCATTCTGTCAGGGTGCGGCAGCCAAGAGAGAAATGCGGACCCCAAATGCATTACAGTCTTTAAATAATAATTTATTTAAAAAAACAAATAACAAGCCCAGGGAAAGGAGGGCAAGCAAAGCAAAACCCATGAGGGGGAAAACAATACATAATATACAAACTGGAAACTGGGTTAAACAGGAAGACAAAATTACAGCACCAGCGCAACTACAAACAGGACCAACACACCAGGCTCAACACACCAATAAGGGGGTAATGAACTGCAACCAACAGAAAACAGAGGGAAGCTTTTAAAGGGAAACCAGTCAAACATAAGAGGGAAATTACAGGGTGTACTAACTGAAAGCTCTAACTAGAAAACGAGAAGGGGGTGGGGAAAGGTAGGACTAAACTAGACCATGTGCAAAAACCAACAAGACAAATCAAAGATGGCCACCATCAGTCACATGACCTGAGCCATGTGGCTGGAGGTGGCAAAGGAAAACAAAATAAAAGAGTGATAACTGAAAACAATGTAAAACCAAATCTGAGGGAAGGACTGTCAGTGATCTGACTCCTAGTAACAAAGACTTGGCAGATCCTGACACAGGTCAATATTTGAATAATTTTGCAGCGAGTGAGGCAAAGGCATAGAATTTGAGTTAAGTAGCTTAGATTGAATACGAGTTTTAGTGATTTTGCATCTAATAGATGTAGTTTTATTATAATTAATAAAATAATTAAAGCATAACATAAAACATAGGTGAATTTGATAAACAATATTGCCCACAACTATATTGCTTGTGTATCATGTTAACTAGAACATCACTTGTTCCTCATTTTAACCTGGCTCCAGTAGATTGAACAAGGATAACTATATTTCCTTACCTCAAATTAATTTCCACATGGTTCCTAACTCTTACCTCATAGAATGTTTGCAAATAATGTATTATAATGTATAATAAAATGCTAATATGTATTTGTATTTAAATGAATTAAAATACAAATTAGGCATCTTTTTTTTTCAGCTGCAAAAAGGCTTACAGAAATACAATTTAATTGATGATTGATTTAGATAGACAGTCTGTGTTTTTTTATTTTGCAATCATTGTTAACGTATTTAGTGCTTTGAACCGCAATGGAAGTTCTAGCTTGCTATAAACTTTTAAAAATGCGCTTGCCTAAAAATGTAAAATTTCTCTAGTATAAAAACATTTAATTCAATTTCATTTTCATTAAATTTTTATTTCATTCAAATAGATCTTTTTATACCTTCCCTGTTAAACACAGAACTAACAATAATTTCGAAAAAATCTATGTAAGAACAAAGTCATTCTGTATAAATAAAATAAACTGATATATAGGATATAGCGGCAGTTACAATTATAACCACAAGGTGTCAGTAAAGGTTTAAAAATGATCTTGAAAAGAAACAGTTATGATTAACTTATGAGGCCTGCTTACTTGGAAACGTTTGGCTTTAACATTAAAACATTTGTTGCATACATTTAAAATATTTAATAACAAAATCATGCTGTATTTTCTAGATTGCAGCCAGATGAACTCTTTTGTCTATAGCTGCATCAAAAGCATTCTAACCTCAAAGCCTCAGCATTTGAATTACTTGAATTACTAAATGACAACACACTAAACCTCATTTGAGTTAATGAAACATTATAAGTCATTGTGGCCGGAGTTGGCTAGAGTATCCAACTAATGACTCAAGTGTAACCCATGCAAATGTAGCAAAGATGAAACTAAGATGTAGCTAAGATGAAACTAAGATGTTGCTAAAATGTAGCTAAGATGAAACCAGTATGTAGCTAAGATGAAACTACTATGTAGCTAAGAGGAAACTAGTATGTAGCTAAGATAAAACTAGTATGTAGCTAAGAGGAAACTAAGATGTAGCAAAAATGTAGCTAAGATGAAACTAGTATAAAGCTAAGATGAAACTAAGATGTAGCTAAGATGAAACTGGTATGAAGCTAAGACGCAGCTAAGTTGTATGTATCCAAGATGAAACTAGTATGTAGGTAAGATGCAGCTAAGATGAAACTAGTATGTAGGTAAGATGCAGCTAAGATGAAACTAGTATGTAGGTAAGATGAAACTAGTATGTAGTTAAGATGAAACTAAGATTTAGCTAAGATGAAACTAAGATTTAGCTAAGATGAAACTAAGATTTAGCTAAGATGAAACTAAGATGTAGCTAAGATGAAACTGGTATGAAGCCAAGATGCAGCTAAGCTGTATGTAGCCAAGATGAAACCTGATGTAGCTAAGATCAATCTAAGTTGAAGCTACAATGCAGCTAAAATATAAATAAGATGTAGCTGAGATGAAACTAAGACATAACTAAGTAAAAGTAAACATATTTCACAAAAATGTACTATAGTAAAAGCATACACTTTTACTCAAAAAGTACTACTGACTCTGAAAATGTACTCAAATATAAGTTTATAAGTAAATGTAACTCGTTATTAGACAACTCTGACCGTGACTAATTGGTAATAGTTTTTTTAAATGCCAGAACTGAATCAAATTACCAATCAGGGGAGTAATTGTTTGCATGGATAATGCTAAGAATATAAAAATTTGTAGCCTAAGTGTGTAGAGTAAAAATACGGTTTGCTTTTTGATTATTTACAATCAACTTTCTATGCAACCTTCATTCAGAAAATCCCTGACTGTCTTTCTTGAGAATGCCTTTAATTTACAAAATGTTTCAGATATAAAGGCCAGTAAAGCACAAACAACTTTGTGATTTAAATGAATTTGCTTTCTCCTAAGAGATCTTCCAGACCAACAATGTGGTTTCATCATGTAAACATGGACATTCAAGCCTTACTCTGAATAAATACAAAAACGTTGTTGTTTTTCCATTGTTAGATCCCTGATGCAATGATCAAAGTCAAATCTCATCCCTCGGGTGTCTCTGGCATGTGACTTTGCATTGTGCTTGTACTGAAGGGACGATTGAACTAAGAAGGATACACAGAGCTACAACAAGGACTTCTATTTATAAAAGCCATTTGATTTCTTGTTTACATCACACTGCTGTTTAGTCTTTTAGCTTTTAGATGATTTAAATAAGTGTCAGTGGAAGAAGTTATAAAGTAAATTATTTTTTTTCCTTCAAATATTTACATTTGTTCGGTGTCAGACTTGTTTATAAAATAAAAGTAACTGTAATAAAGAGTACATAATCACTTATAATCTTAGGATTTTTTATAAGAAGCAAGTGACATACAAATGAGATTTTTAGTTTCTTTTAAAATCTTTTCTAAATTCTAAATGCTCCAAGAAAAGAAATGTGTGGTTAAATGGTGCTTAGATCTTCACAAGATTAGGCAGGGTCAATGAAGGAGAAAGACAAGATGAGGTGTTCTCATACACCGCTAAAGAATCTAGGCAGAAAATGTTGGTATATTTTTACCTTTAAGTCTGAGTTTATTGTTTTGCCTCTGTCAGATTAACGTGTGGAAAAGCTAAATAATATGGCGAGTTGGTTATAAATTAATAGCTTTATTGAATTCTATTAATGAAACAGAAATAATTGGAAGATGTTTTTTTATGTTTTACAGACATCTTTTTTATATCTCTCTTTATATACAGCATGATCTCCTCTATTATTTGATTACAGTTTAATAAGAATTCTTCTGGATTTCAAATGTTTTAATATTATCCATCTATTTTTTTGTTTCATTTCTAATGACTTAAATTATTCTTTACAACTTGTAGCATGGCAACATAATGTTTTTGTGATATTGCAGATGAGGCACATTAATAACAATTTTCAGGATTGTTCGTCATTAAGAAGTGTGTGACTCATTACATTAAAATATGTAATGTTTATTTTATGTTTTTTGGTAAGCAACGCCATCTTCCAAGATCTGCCTGATGAGAGTAAGAGGCAATCACAGACACGAATATAGGAAGTGGAACAGTGTTGCCAATTTATCGACTTTGTCGCTAGATTTTGCAACTTTTCAGTCCGTCTAGCGACTTTTTATGTATCCTAACAACTAGCAACTTTGGACGAAGGAATGCAGCTGCAATACCTATGCTTTGCCTTTCTCACTGTCTTTGCCCCCACCTGCTCCCCTGCCAATGCCATTCACTGTATAAAAAACATGTGATTGAATCACGAATTGTGATTGTCAATAGAAAACTGAATTGTATATATTGTTTTCTCCTTAGGTGCAGTGAAGAAGTGGAGCCATTTTCAACACACATTAACAAAAAAGTAAAGTTAATAAGCTTGTTTGATAATTTGTTAGTTAACATGTTACGTTTGTTCAAAGCTGCATTGTGGTAAATACTTACTTTTATGATGTTAATAAATGTCTGATATAAATAAAAGTTTGGTGATTTTCCTATTTTAAGACTAATTGAAATTTCATGTTGAAAACACGATCTGGTTAGACTGGACTGAATTGTCAGGTGCGGAGGCCAAAAAGAGGAATGCGGATCCCAAATGCGTGACAGTCTTACAATACTTTATTTAAGAAACAAAATAACAAGGGTAAACA
This sequence comes from Danionella dracula, assembly GCA_900490495.1. Classification (NCBI taxonomy): domain Eukaryota; kingdom Metazoa; phylum Chordata; class Actinopteri; order Cypriniformes; family Danionidae; genus Danionella; species Danionella dracula. Next base: position 4,042,040 of record UELW01000622.1, read on the forward strand.
AAGCAAAACCCACGAGGGGGAAAACAACAAATAAGATACAAACTGAAACCTGGGTTAAACAAGACTACAACTTAGCACCAGACCAAAAGACAAATAAGAGCAATGCACCAGTAAGGGGTATAATGAACCGACACCAAACGCAAACTGAGGGAAGCTTATGAAAGGGAAACCAATCAAACATAACGAGGGAAACTAAAGGTGTACCAACTAAAAACTCCAACTAGAAAATGAGAAGGGCGGGGAAAGGGAGGAACAAAACTAGACCATGTGCAAAAAACAAATCAAAGATGGCCACCGTCAGTCACATGACCTGAGCCATGTGGCTGGAGGTGGAAAAACAAAATAAGAGAGATAACTGAAAACAAGGTGAAGCCAAAACTGAGGGAAGGACTGTCAGTGATCTGACCCCTGGCAACACTGATCTACAAAGGAGATACTGGGCAGATCCTGACACTGAATCTGCACTGTTTTTTATAATTTATTCATTGTCTTGCATGATCAGATATGTGTATATTTAAATACATTTGTTATAATTACTGTAGAAAATAGCCTAAATAATATTAATAATAAACTAATAGTCAAAAAGTGCATGCACACATCCAGAAGTGGTTGAACCTGCATGTCAGTGGACATCCAGTGAAGATGGTTTTTCAACCTACCAATCAAGCTTTAAATTTTCCAATGCTAGCTCCTGGAATTCAGAGCTCTAGCCAGGAGGTACCAAACCTTCTCCTACCACATTTAAACCCTCTCCTATGCTTAACTCTTCAGTTATACCAGCTACGTCTTCCTTCCTCGCCTGCCCTCCTATATGGTTAGAGTTCCCCAATTTTGGAAACAGCTGTGAAACGGAGAATGTACTTAGCTTTGTGAAACAATGTGAGAGTTATCTGGAGATAAGGCCACTTCCTAGTATGGAGCTGTTGGGAACCTTAAGTACCTTCTTAAAGGGCGCGGCTTTGAGCTGGTGGAAAGTGGAACATAGGCAAGAAAGAGATTGGACAACTTTCAAAGAGGCATTTATGTATGTTTTTTTACTGGAGGACTATTTGAGTGAAGTAGAAGAGAGGCTATACTCAGTAGTGCAACTACCTGACCAACAGTTATGAGATTTTGCCTAAGACTAACGAGAACTTTAACAGAAATGGAAGCCTTAAATGTCTGAAGTAGAGCTGGTGCGGTGAATCCTTAATAACATCAACACGAAGGTAGCATGTTGCCTCAGAGGAATGATGACAGCTAGTAAAAGCGGGAACAAGAGTGGAGAAAGACTGCAAAAGAGTTAAGAAGTACTGGCAGAAAGTGGGCAATCAAAACAGATGTGACAAACCTTTGAAGAAACCAGTTCTTGAAAAGCCTGTGCCAGGACCATTCATTGCCCAACTCATTGCCTCTCACTGTGAAGGGGATTGAAGAAAAAGGAGTTTTGGACTCAGGAAGCACATGCACCCTAATGCAGGAGAGCTTGTGTAAAAAGCTGATGGAAAGTGAACCGTTGGAAGGGGGTTGCTGTCGACAACGCTTCATTATGGCTGATGGAAAAATCCACCAAGCAAAAGAAACGAAGAAGATCCTGTATAGTTGGGATGGTACTAAGAGTGAAGTGGAGACCTATGTGTTGGATGATGCTTGTTTCCACTTATAGTTGGGGTTGATTCCTTAAAAAAGCTAAAGTTATATTACACAACAGGAATGTATGGTCTTCCGACTCCATCAGGCATTAAATACTTCCCATATCTCCAGGCACCAATGTCTGTTAACCCATCAGAAACGTGTCTTGACCACCCTAACAACTTACAAGCCAAGTGAAATCTCTACTGTGCCTTACCTTTAAACGAAATCATGACAAACTCTTGTATATCTGAAATTAACAAAGATGAGCTTCAAAACTTGAATGGTCCTAGAAAACTTCGAACATTATGGGGAAAACCAGGGTGCTGAAACACAAGATTGTAGTGGCGGACAAAATACCTTGTAAAACTTGAGTATACCGAGTATCCCCTCTTAAGAAGAACATCATAGAAGAACAAGGCGACTAAATGTTAAAGGATAACATCATCTTACTCCCCATGGTCCTCTCCAGTGGTGTTAGTGCCAAAGCATGATTGTAAATATAGGTTCTGCATTGATTACAGGACACTCAACACTACACAATCACCACCAAGGGGCTGTATCAGTTTAGGGCCATGCCATATGGACTTTGGAATACCGCAGCAACATTCTAGCGGGTAATGGCAACTGTATTGGTGGATCTGAGAGGCTTTTGCTGTTTTTTTACAACGATGACATCATTGTACGCTCTAAAAAAAGTGAAAGAACAACTAACTAACAAAAGCCAACCTCTCTTTGAGCATGAAGAAATGTCACTTCTTTAAACGACAGCTGAAGTTCTTGGGACACATTCTCTCAGAGCAAGAAGTACAAATTGACTTCCGTCCACCTCAAGATCTTAAAGCCCTACAAAGGTTCCTAAGACTGGCTGGGTGGTACAATAAATTCATACTACACTTTGCGGACCTCAGTGCATCAAGATGGTTCTGCAGAACCCCCCTGTGTTGATTCAACCTGACCTCAGTCTGAGAAGGAATGTTTGTCGGTGATCTGGGCAGTAGAAAAATTGAGGCATTACCTAGAGGGATCGTCTTTCATAGCTTAAACTGACCAAGCTGCTTTGGCCTGGCCCTTTAACTGTCCCAAGACTTCCTTGAGACTGACCCGATGGACCCTTTGTTTAATGCATTCACTTTTACTGTCCAATATAGAAAAGGCTGCCTTAACTTGGGGCATGATGCACTTTCAAGAATGTACCAACCTTTAAATGTGGAAGCAGCATCGGGCCTAGTAGTCACCTCATCAAAAGTTTCTTCTGACATTCCCCACTCACTACAAGTGATTGCAATAGCACAAATTAGAAAAAAGAAAGAGAACACCAAAGAGGTCTACGGGTCAAACTAATCACCTCGGACCTCTCAACAGAAAATCATGTTTGAAGAACACCTGGGAGTATTGTATCGGAAAGTTTTAGTCCAGCATTAGATATCAGCTTATGGTTCCACAAAAACTGACTTCAAGGTTTCTTCACTACTTCCATGAAACTCCAATAGGAAAACACCTTGGAAAATGCAAGTCTTTACTGAAAATTTTGGAAGTTGTCTGGCGGCCACCATCAGTCATGGGACCAATGGTTGTCTTAATTCAGATATGCCATCAACACAGCCTAGCAAGAAACAACTGGCCGAACACCAGCCGAGTTGATGCTGGGGAGAAGGGGTAATAGAACCCTTAGAGAGATTGCTACATCAGACGCCATCTTCTGACTAAAACGCATATTAAATGTTGGAGCGGAAAAGTCAACTACAGGCCATAGTATGTTTTGATGAAATAATACTAAATCATGCCAGAAATGTCTGAGTCGAGTTTTTATGATACAACACCTTTTACAAAATTATTTAAAATAACCTATTAAATATCATCCATTGCAAGCATGAGTTCTTTAAAATGGCTGAAATGAAAGCTACACATTTTGTTTAGGCTGTTAAATTTTAATAAAGTAAAAATAAAATAGCCTAAGACCAGATTGCGTCAATGCACTTATCTGTGACTCAAAATCACTCTGGCAAGAGTAAAAAAGATCCATCTTACATGGTTTCATTAATATTCAATGCTAGCCTGAAATCTTTTTGTAAAGTATTGTTTACAATTACTTTTTGGGGAGAAGTATTAATGTTTCTAATTTTCCTTCTGCCCGCTTCCTAGCTTGTATCAATGTGGATTTCCAGGACCCTTCCTATTTACATCCAATTATTCTTCAAGTCAGCCATGCAGTGATATTTGTTTGATGACAAAAACCTACACTTCTGAGAATTTCTCCAGGTCTTGGCATGACAGAACCAAAAAACCTCAAGGAGATTTCTCCAATCATTTCCTTCTCCCTCTGAAGACAGGCAAAGCGGTTCTTGAAGTAATTAAAAAGCCATCGCTAACAGGAATCTTCAGCCTCATTAAAACCCTTCAGGCTCATAGATATTATCTGCTGGAATGATCGAGCTCTGAAATGGTGGCAGCTAAAGGCCCAGTTTAAAATACCTGCATCAGAAGATAGCCATACAAATTAGTAGGTGACAGTGGATTCATAGATTCCTTGAAGGGATATTTCACCTTGAAGAGGGCACCACAAAAGGTTAAATTCTCCTCAAAACCCAGGGTCAGATATTTCAGATCAAAACACAAAGAGCAGGGTACCCTGCCATGGCATCCATGTAATTGCATCTATTGTGGCTCCATAAAAATAGGTTAAACATTGACCATGGAACTTTCCGAAATTTTAAGCTCATCTGAATCTGACTGCTTGCCTGCTTTCTTCAATGCAAATCCTGCATTGATTAGTTTGTAAAGAAATAACGTTTATTATCAATGCTCGTTGCTTCGCTAGCAAGAGGTTCTTGGTTATCCCCCGGGAAGACAGGTTGCTGAATAAAAGCCCAGAACACACTGCTTCAATTTCCGCGTCATTTATTTGACGCTTTTCTAATAACTCGAATGACTTGTCGTTTAAGCCATTAGACGCGACCAGCCTCTCTTCTCTCTTTCCCACACTCTATACTCTATACACTCAATATCTGACGTACTCAACACTCAATTCTTCATTTGTATTACGTTACTATTTCTATCCTTTCAGTTTGAATGACAGATTAAAATCACGAATCATGAAAAGCAGAAATGTCACCCATTTTGAACTTTGTAAACGTCCACTCATTTTCGTTCACTCTCATTTATGTTAATGAAAAATCGCATGCGTCTCGTCAGGTTTTATTCAAAACAAAGACATGTTTAGCTTGTCATCGTAAGGAGAAAAAGGTTTGTCTACGAAATAATTTCGTTGTCATCATTGTTGTCAAAATGCCATATATACCCCATTTTTATTTTGTTTGCACAAACACATTTAAAGTGTAAAGGGATATTGAAATGCTGAGAACCATATGTTAAATAAAAAAAGTATTCTGTGTATGCTTTACATGCATATTTACAATACATCAAAGAATTGAGTAAATCATAAGAACATCAGGTGATTTGTATTCTAGGACATTGAAGGAAATGGAAATTCTTTCATCTTCCCTCAGCACTTTTACAATTGGCATATATTTACTGGTACACATAGGAGTGTTAATATTCATGTCGAGAGGTTCGAGATAGACTTTTTATGGAATGGACATAACACACATGGATCCCTGGGGAACAAAAATTAATAGAAATCAGTTTTATTGATGAAGAATCTACAATTTCTGGGTGTTTCAGCATTTGTACAATGACCCCAGGCCCTTTTATTTCCTGTACTGGAAATATCATCCTTTCAGATTTGCACATGAAAGGCCAGTGCTCTCTCCACAAAAAAAAGATACATTTTTAACTTCAAAGAATTTAAATGATGAACAGAACTTAGGGCTGGTGATAACATGAAACATGCTTTCAGATCCTGAAACTCATAAATGGAAGTGTTTTCTTCAAGATTATGGAGTCCTTGATGCCATTCATTTTTAAGAGCTGGCGGCTGTTTGCTCAAAAAGGAATGATTGACATCAAATCACATGCATACACAAACATGGAGATCTTCCATTAATCTGCATCTTCAGTGTTTAACCCATGCAAAAACATAAAACATCCTTTCATGATTTATGTCTCCATTAATCAAACACACCTGCGCAATCACCGAACCTCATGCATTTTTCACTCCCATCATATCCAATGCAATGCAGCACCCTTGAGGTGTAATTTTAATCAACAAAATTGATTATATGCTGTTAAGGGTCACTCTGTTCAGGGCTTCATTATTATTATTTTTATTTTTTTGAAGCCTTGCTATATCGGATGTATTTGATTTGCCATTCACTGCAGATCTTCAAAAAATTATTCCCTAATTTACAATTCTATTGGGATCCAATCAACAACTCAGTCACCATTATGCACCAGCATGCATGGTGAAAGTCAGTTTCCCATTGGACCTGAAATTGGAACAAGGAGCAGGATTTTGTAAAAAAAATAATTTAAACTAACTAGAAAACAAACAGTATAGGAACATTGAAGCAAGAGGTAAACAAAGATATAGATTCAAAGAAAATATCTGCGACATCGTAAATATTTAAGGCAACCTACTGCAATAGATTTTATATTTTGAGAGTAGAGTTTTCTATGCAAAATGCAGCAAAAAATCTATGGCCAAATATTTGCTGTGAATAAAAACTCCTTGTCTTTGAGAAAAATCTCTTGTTCCTTTACTTGTCATGTCAAGATCTAGCTAATTTTCGATAAACGTTGGAGTAGACCAAGGTTCCCACCCACATAGCAGTTTTTCAAATACCATGAACATGGCTTAACAAACTCAGTATTACTGGATAGGTTTTAACTTGACAAAACCTAACCATTTCAATCAAGCTTAATCTGTATCATGAAACAGCTCATCAACTTTCTTTGTCGAGTCAGGCTTTGATCCTGACTCTAAGATTAACCAATCCCGATGAACATGGATAGAGCCTAATCGTTTTCAGAGGAGGACCAAGAGATTAAAGTAAAAAAATATGATGAGTATTTTATATTTTACATACATTTTTGTGTCGTTGTAATACTCTGGCTGCTGCCAAAGCCAGACAACATTGTAGCCAGAAAATTGCTGATTTGGTGAAAACAACATCGAAGAAGCACATTCTGTTTAATGTAAAATTGAGTGTTGTGTGATATGCGTTTGATAAAGATTGCATATTTTTTTGCCATGTTAATTCAAATGTAATTGTTTATGTTGTTTTAATGTGTTATGGTTATCCACTGCGCCACCGTGACACCCTGGTTGTATTACAATATAAATTAAATGATTACTTCTCTACTAAATGTATATTTAAATTTAAAAGGTCTATATAATAATGTTTATTTTTTTGGAACCCCAACGCAAATGATCATGGTGAAAATGATTCAAAGTGACCAATGATTGAAAATCTTGAATTGTGGGTGTCATGGTGGCGCAGTGGGTAGCATGGTCTTCTCACAGCAAGAAGGTTGGTGGTTCGAGCCTTGGCTGGGTGAGTTGGTATTGCTGTGTGGAGTTTGCATGTCCTCCCCGTGATCATGTGGGTTTTCTCCGGGTGCTCCGGTTTCCCCCACAAAGTCCAAAAACAAGAGGTGTAAGTCATTTGGGTGAACACAATTGTCCATAGAGTGTGTGTGAATGTTTCCCAGCGATGGGTTGTAGCTGGAAGTTATCCGCCGCATAAAACATATGCCAGTAGAGTTGGTGGTTCATTCCACTGAGGCAACTCGAAAGGGAAAAAGCCAACAAGAGGATGTATGGTTCTTGATTTTCTTATTTTAGGAAGAATTTTCTAATTTAAATCATTTGGGTAAAGAATACTTAGCTTATTTTCAGAAAATATCACTTACATTTTCTTGAGGAGAAACAAATGCTTATTCAGGCCATTTATTTTCTTTGTGAAAAAAGCAGCTGATTTTCTCACTGATCTTGAAACAAGAATCTTATAACAAGAAATTTTGAGTCAACATATTCTTATTTCAAGAATGTTAATGATATCTTATTTTAAGAAATCGATATTATAAAAACACGCATCTTGGAACACAAACTTAAATCTACTTCTAGTCTTCTTTTATCAAGTAGTATTACGTCGCTTAAAAGTTCCTTTTATAACCACTGATTGGACAAACGTAAGCTTGCTATTTCTAATCCAGAACATAGCCTGCTCTGGAGCAGGTTAGCCATGTGACGTAAGTAACCAGGGTGACAGAGATCGAATAAATCCTAGATCGTTTCATAGTACCCAAAATCTAGGATTAGTGCAAACTAATCTTAAATTTAGCTGGCTAGCCAGTTAATCCAGCTTCATGGTACAGGCCCCAGTTGTTTTCTTTGGCCCGAATGCTAATAAGTTACGATAAATAAACACTCTTGACCCATGACTGTTGCATCCTTCAACAAATGATATGCTAAGTGATGATAAATTAATGTAGCTAGGCTCTGTTAATAAAGTCACTTGTATGAGGATTTAGTCAGATACGAAGGATATTCATTAGTTTAATAACGTACTTACAAAAAAGTATGGAAATAAGATGTTTAATGGCGAATGGTTAACCTGGAATTTTTCCTTAAAGCATTGCTTTAAACCTTTTTAAGTTACTCAAAGATTCTTCGCAAACTTGAATATTGAGTAAATATTTTTATACCCTTGCTGATGCTGGCACTTTTTTTAGACTGAGACATGACGAATACTATAATTTTGGGCTAACAAAAACTTCTGAAAACTAAGTTGATAAAGGAAACAGGAGAGGATCTTTGTGGAACTAATATGGTCTCGTGTGAGAAACAAAGCAAAAAGACTAGACATAAGAAGAGCATGCATCAGGCAAGGAGCTGTCAACGAGGAGCAGGAGCTGAGCCTTTGGATGTCTGAAGCAATGGAGACCTTTTAATCCTCCCTTCATACATTTTACTACTTTTACATTGGATAATGGTTACGATTGTGATGGGAGGGTGTGTCAGGTTAATTGCACCCTCTCTCCGATTGGGGGCGGTAGTGTATAAGAGTCCCATCTGCCCCGGCAAAGTGTCAGCTGGTTGCACTTCCGGAGAGGTGAGCTTGTTCCGGGACTGCGCACGTCTGTGTTTGGTGACTGCATAGCTTTTGGTAAGGATGAGCTGTTGCTGGGGTGCGATCCCATTGGCTGTTGCATTAGGTTGAACGTGGGATATGTATGTGCAGGTTGCGTCACTATAGAAAATCAGCTGCCGGCATATTAACCCTTTAGGGAAGGCGACAGGGATCATCTGGGCGTCTGGTGAGTAACCAACCTTAATGCAGTGGTGTAGAGTGCCGTGAGGAATTGCATTTAAGTGATTGTAGGGTGTGTGTGTCCAGGATTCTCTCTCTCTCTCTTTGAAAATTCGTTTACTGGTACCCGGCATCCGCACATATCCCCGGAGGCGACATTTTCTCTGACGGGCTGTTGTTCACGACACCAGCGGCGCGCGGAGGCGATCGCCTGGCGTGACGCGGATCGCTCCGTAGGGATCAGCGCGGAACATCAGCTTCCTCGGGGAAGCGAAGGAGGCACAAACTATTTCCCCACTGTTCATCAGGCTGTAGTGGGGAACCAAAATTAGTGACCTAAATCTACCCAGTCCGAAGGGGAAATCTGGGGTTACCGCGTTGCGTGTGTGTCTCTGAGCATACGGTGCATGGAATGTTTTATATGAGCAACTGCGAGGGACCCGTGTGCGTCTTGAGTGGTGACTGAATGTATATTTCAGGAGGAAGGAGATGGCCGCTGGGACCTAACCTTGCGAGCACGTGTGGTGGAGGTTTGCTGTGAGTGATGCGAGTATAACCCACCTTGCAGTGAATGTGATGTGAGAGCACTGTGGTGAGTAACTTTACACATGACAATAGCAGTATTAGAGGTCCCAGTGTGGTCCATTAGCTCTCCTGAATGTGTATGTGCGTTGTGTGTGTGCGGTGTGATTCGGAGTGGAGCTCCGGAAATTGTATGGCTGTTCATCGGTGTTATAGAGAGTACATTTATATGTAGTTAGGGTTTTTTTTTCTTTTTGTTTATTATCTGTAGGCATTTTGGTTAAGTTGTTGGTTTTTCTGTGTTGATCCTTTGAAAAGATTCTTATTTTGTAGTTTATTCCTTTAAGATTTATGCATTGTTTTTCATGTATGATCTATAACAGCCCTCTGTTTCAGAGCCGGACCGGTCCTTAGGTTCTAACTTTTATCATGAGTGTGTTTAACTGAATGTAAAATAAACGTAATAAATATTTTTGTATGTGACCCTGGTTTCCTGTTCTTCCTTTCTCTTTTAAAATGAGTGACGACCTCATTAGGGGTGTTCTGTGAAAATTGGAAATGTATGTGGGTCGGTCCCGCTACAAACTGGCGTAGTCGGCAGGGTTGTCACTCAAGTGAGAAGGAGACCAGGGACCAGGGTTCAATAGCATTTTACTTATTGTGTTTTTCTCCTGTGCCAGAGACAGACAACCGCAAAACCCCAGTAAGAGGATAGTTTGCACATTGCAGGGACTAATCAACTGGGGTGAGTCCTGAATAATTATTTTTCCAACATGGAAGACGAACTGACTGCGTTGCGCCAACAAGTGGCACAATTATTAGCCGATAATGACCGTTTGCGTCAGTCTGGTATGCCTGGGCCTTCGTCAGTATTGGGGGGAGGGACTGACATAAATGAGCCACCCACAATGACCATTCCAAATGTAGGTGCTGCTGCGTCACGTGCTGAGCGTTTGATCTTTGTTCCAAGAGATCGCGGATGTCCGAAATTTAATGGCCGTTCCGGTATAGGCATTAATGAGTGGGTGGAAGAGTCACAGGCCTGCATGCGGGCTTCGCCACCTATCAGCCGCTGATCAAGCATTTTTCTTATATGATCATCTGGAAGGGGAGGCCAGGGAGGAGATTCGTCATCGTACAAGAGAGGAGAGAGGGGATCCAGAGCGAATTTATGCTGCCTTGCGGGAATTATATGACTGCAAAGAGTCATATGTAGCCTTACAAGAGTCTTTCTTTTCCCGCAAGCAACAGGAGGGAGAGACCCTATTAGAATTTTCCCTTGCACTCATGGGCTTGTTAGGGAGAGTTACAGCCCAGTGGCCTGGCGGATTTCCTAATGCTGACATGGTGTTGCGTGATCAGTTTGTGGAGAATGTTAGCAATAGCAGCCTCCGCCGTGAGTTAAAACAGATGATCCGTCGTCAACCCGCAGCTACGATGCTAGAAGTGAGACGTGATGCGATGCGCTGGGAGCGGGAGGGAACCCCAGGGGGTTTGCGGGGTAGAAGTAATTCATTACCTTCGACAGGTGGCATTTATTTTGGGGTACAAGGTCAGCGACACAGTAGTCCAAATTCCTCCCCGCAGGCCACCGAATTAGCAGAGCTACGGGAGATGTTGCTGAAGCAGCAGCATCAGTTAAACCAGCTAACGCAAAGCATGGCCCAATTGCATCACTCCGCACCTCATGCATACCCGTCACGTACACACCAACTACTCTGCAGGAGGTGCCAGCAGCCTGGACATTTGCAAGAGATTGTGGCAGGGGGCGTAGGACTGCTCCACCGCTTGCAACTAGCAGAGCACATGTATTACCTGGAGACATGCAGTCACCACGCAGACAGTCCTCGGAAAACTAACTCCCACCAGGCTGCAAGCCCACAGCTTGGGTGGGGAGTTAAGGGGCTGGAATAGTGCTAGGGAGTCGGTACAGTTGCTGTCAAATTGCCCACAACTGGTTGTCCAGATGGGAGGGGTGGGCAGTTACCTGCTTGGTCGACACAGGGTCGATGGTATCCACAATTACGGAGAGCTGTTTCAAGGAAAACGTTGATAGGTGGGGTCAGGACCAACCTAAACCATGCCAGTGGCTGCAGCTGCGAGCAGCAAATGGCTTGGACATTCCTTATTTGGGGTATGTAGAGCTCGAAGTAGAGATGTGTGGGCGACTGGTGGGGATGTGTGGGGGTATTAGTAGTTAGAGATCCCCCTGGTGGTATGTGTACTCGGGTGCCTGGTGTTCTTGGCATGAACATCTTGAGTCGCTGCTACCGGGACCTGTTTGGCCAGTATGGTTCAAAGTTGTTTGAGTTGCCGGATGTCTCCCAAGCTCCCACACCCTTTGTTCGAGCACTCCAGTATTGTCATCAGGTTGACTTGACTCCAGCATGTCGTTTCGTAGGCGAAGTCAGAGCGAGAGGAGACGGTGTTTGCCGTGTTCCAGGCGGGGCATTGAGGCTGGTAGCGGCAACCTGCTCTGCTCTGAACACAGGTAAATCGGTTATGTTTGAACCGCCACAGCAGGGTCTGCCCCCAGGGTTGTTCTCATACCCGACATTGGTCCCTGTAGAGCAGGGTACTGTCTACGTGCCCATTATTAACGTTAGTTCCCAGGATGTTGTACTGTACCCAAGAACAGTCATAGGGACTGTAACGGGGGTGGATGTTATCAGTCTACCACCAGAGGTGATTGAGGTGCCTGTGGCCTCAGCTCAAGTCAATGCCCAGTTTGCCCAGCCCTCGTCCTCCGTAGAACAACAAATCGAGGGACTTGATTTGTCCGTGTTAGCCAGCACTGACCAGGATAAGGTTCGTTCGCTGCTGCGGAAGTTTGCTGGGGTGTTTGCTCGTCATGAAGGGGATTTGGGGTGCACCAACCTCATTTCGCATGACATACCCCTCTTGGAAGATACACCAGTGCGACAACGGTACCGTAGAATCCCGCCATCTGAATACGAGCTTGTAAAAGCCCATATAAATCAACTGTTGGAGGCTCATATCATCAGGGAGAGTTGTAGCCCCTTTGCATCCCCGATTGTGATAGTCAAAAAGAAGGATGGAAGTCTGCGGCTTTGTGTAGACTATAGACAGCTAAATGCTAAAACCCGTAAGGACGCTTTTCCACTTCCACGAATTGAGGAGACACTGGACTCTCTAACCGGGGCACAGTGGTTCTCGACGTTAGATCTAGCTAGCGGCTACAACCAGGTGCCGGTGACTGAAGCTGATCGACCGAAAACAGCCTTCTGTACTCCATTCGGACTTTTTGAATGGAACAGGATGGCATTTGGCTTGTGCAACGCCCCCAGCACCTTTCAGAGGCTCATGGAGCGCATATACGGCGATCAACAGGGCCAATCCCTACTGCTATATCTGGATGATATAGTAGTTTTCTCGTCCTCAGTAGATCAGCACTTGGTTCGTCTGGAGGTCGTTTTGAGTAGGTTGCAACAAGAGGGATTGAAGGCAAAATTGGCTAAATGTGTGTTCTTCCAACAGGAAGTCCAGTATCTGGGTCATGTGATATCGGCCAAGGGGGTGGCCACAGACCCAGGTAAGATAGAGGCAGTCTCATCTTGGCCTCGTCCGAAAAATGCTGCGGAGCTGAGGTCGTTTTTGGGATTTGCCAGCTACTATCGGCGTTTCGTGGAGGGCTTTGCCAAATTAGCAGGCCCCCTCCACCGGCTGGTAGCAGCAATGGCAAGCCAGAGACGAACAAGGCAAACCGCGGGTAGTTTCACTGAAGCCTGGACAGCAGAGTGTCAGCAGAGCTTTGATGGCCTTAAAGCCAGGCTCTGTTCGGCTCCTGTGCTGGCCTACGCTGATTTTACTTTACCTTTTGTGTTAGAGGTGGATGCCAGCCATGGCGGACTAGGGGCAGTACTGTCTCAAGAACAGCACGGAGTTTGTCCGGCCCATCGCATACGCTAGCCGTAGCCTCCGACCAACCGAGCGTAATACGTCTACGTATAGCTCCATGCGTTTAGAGTTTCTAGCCCTAAAATGGGCAATGACCGAGAAATTTAGAGATTATCTCCTAGGACATCGCTGTGTCGTATTCACCGATAATAACCCATTGAGCTACTTGGGTACGGCGAAATTAGGAGCAATGGAGCAACGCTGGGCGGCGCAGCTAGCTTCCTTTGACTTCCAGGTTAAATACCGGTCGGGTAGGAGCAATAGGAATGCGGATGCCCTTTCCAGACAGCCACATCCCGGGGAACAGGTGTCCGTTCAGCCGGTGGGTTCAGCAGTACCTGAGGTTTTCCGGCAAGGGGCTGACCTGGCTCAGGCGCAAGTAAATCAGATCACCCTCTTTACAGATGTACCTGGAAATGAGTTGGTGGAGTTGCAGGAAGCAGACGCAGTCATTGGTGCATTTCTTCCATTCTGGGCGCGTGGGATCTACCCCAGGGCCGCTGAGAGGAAGAAGCTCTCAAAAGGTGCCCAAGTCCTGCTCCGGCAGTGGAAGAACCTGGTGGAGCAAAATGGCTTGCTTTATAGACGAGTGTTTCGCCCAGATGGGGGTGAGGAGCTACTCCAGCTTGTTTTACCCGCCACATTAAAGGAAGAAGTGCTTACGCAGCTTCATCAGCATCATGGCCACCAGGGGGGTGGAGCGCACAACCCAACTGGTACGCCAGCGCTGTTATTGGCCTGGATGGCAGCGGACATTGCCCAATGGTGCCAGGAGTGTGGTCGATGCCAGCAGGCCAAAGACACTCGGGTAGCACCAGCAAATTTCATGGGACACTTACTAGCTTCAAAGCCAAATGAGATTGTGGCCATGGATTTCACCATTCTGGAACCCTCTAATGCAGGTCTGGAGAATGTGTTGGTGCTTACTGACGTCTTCTCCAAGTATACCCTGGCTGTGCCCACCAGAGACCAGCGATCTGAGACGGTTGCTAGAGTCCTAGTTAATGAGTGGTTCTACAAGTTTGGTGTACCTGTCCGCCTTCATTCGGATCAAGGCCGCAATTTTGAATCGGCTTTGATAACTCAGCTCTGTAGACTGTATGGGGTAGAAAAGTCCCGGACGACCCCAAGTCATCCAGAGGGAAACGGCCAATGCGAGAGGTTCAACCGTACCCTGCACAACTTGCTGCGGACACTTCCTGTGTCTATGAAAGGCGAGTGGCCATCGTGTCTTCCCCAGGTACTGTACTCCTACAATACCACTGCTCACCAGTCAACGGGAGAGTCACCCTATTTTTTAATGTTTGGACAGGAGCCTCGGTTACCCGTAGACTTCCTGCTGGGTAGAGTGGAAGCGCCTGTGGCGGGGACGGTCCAGCGTTGGATGGTAGAACACCAAAATAGGTTGCAAGTGGCATTTGAGGGAGCAAGGGAACGCATGAAGGATATGGCTGCACGCCGTAAAGAGAGGCATGACCAGCAGGTTAAGGAAATTCCACTTGTGGAGGGCCAGGTAGTGTACCTCCGTAATTATAACGCCAGGGGCAGGCACAAGATCCAAGACATGTGGAGCTCAGTGACCTACGTTGTGATTAGGGCCCCTAAGCCCGGGGGATCTGTGTATACAATTGCACCTAGCTTGAACAGGGGCCAGCTTAAGCAGGTGCATCGTGCACTATTGAAACCGGTTATTAACCACCCGGTTCCCCAGGTCCCTGAAGAGGACCTCGCCGCAGAAGAGAATTATTCTCTGCCATCTGAGGAGGTTGAAGATTTATTTTTGCTGGTCCCGGAAAGACCAACTAGTCCTCAGGGTACCCTTCCTAGGTCTTTTCAAGTTGAAGAAGGTAGACTACCTCCCCCTGTTGAGGGGACCCCAGAGGGAGAGTATGCTTCGGAGGAAGGTCGGGTCCCAGCTGTTAATGAGGCTAGGAGATCTACCCGAAGTACGTTGGGACAGCACTCTAACGTGCATCATCTCCCCAGGGCAGTAAGGATGGGGGCGTCATCCCAAGGAGCAAGGGCAGATGTGTGTTTTCGACCCTGGGTGTAACTAGGCAGAGGTTAAGGTGGAGCTTTACCGTCGGGGCGCCGGTTCCGAAGTTGGGGTGGATTGTGATGGGAGGGTGTGTCAGGTTAATTGCACCCTCTCTCCGATTGGGGGCGGTAGTGTATAAGAGTCCATCTGCCCCGGCAAAGTGTCAGCTGGTTGCACTTCCGGAGAGGTGAGCTTGTTCCGGGACTGCGCACGTCTGTGTTTGGTGACTGCATAGCTTTTGGTAAGGATGAGCTGTTGCTGGGGTGCGATCCCATTGGCTGTTGCATTAGGTTGAACGTGGGAATATGTATGTGCAGGTTTGCGTCACTATAGAAAATCAGCTGCCGGCATATTAACCCTTTAGGGGAAGGCGACAGGGATCATCTGGGCGTCTGGTGAGTAACCAACCTTAATGCAGTGGTGTAGAGTGCCGTGAGGAATTGCATTTAAGTGATTGTAGGGTGTGTGTGTCCAGGATTCTCTCTCTCTCTCTTTGAAAATTCGTTTACTGGTACCCGGCATCCGCACATATCCCCGGAGGCGACATTTTCTCTGACGGGCTGTTGTTCACGACACCAGCGGCGCGCGGAGGCGATCGCCTGGCGTGACGGCGGATCGCTCCGTAGGGATCAGCGCGGAACATCAGCTTCCTCGGGAAGCGAAGGAGGCACAAACTATTCCCCACTGTTCATCAAGGCTGTAGTGGGGAACCAAAATTAGTGACCTAAATCTACCCAGTCCGAAGGGGAATCTGGGGTTACCGCGTTGCGTGTGTGTCTCTGAGCATACGGTGCATGGAATGTTTTTATATGAGCGAACTGCGAGGGACCCGTGTGCGTCTTGAGTGGTGACTGAATGTATATTTCAGGAGGAAGGAGATGGCCGCTGGGACCTAACCTTGCGAGCACGTGTGGTGGAGGTTTGCTGTGAGTGATGCGAGTATAACCCCACCTTGCAGTGAATGTGATGTGAGAGCACTGTGGTGAGTAACTTTACACATGACAATAGCAGTATTAGAGGTCCCAGTGTGGTCCATTAGCTCTCCTGAATGTGTATGTGCGTGTGTGTGTGCGGTGTGATCGGAGTGGAGCTCCGGAAATTGTATGGCTGTTCATCGGTGTTATAGAGAGTACATTTATATGTAGTTAGGGTTTTTTTTTTCTTTTTGTTTATTATCTGTAGGCATTTTGGTTAAGTTGTTGGTTTTTCTGTGTTGATCCTTTGAAAAGATTCTTATTTTGTAGTTTATTCCTTTAAGATTTATGCATTGTTTTTCATGTATGATCTATAACAGCCCTCTGTTTCAGAGCCGGACCGGTCCTTAGGTTCTAACTTTTATCATGAGTGTGTTTAACTGAATGTAAAATAAACGTAATAAATATTTTTGTATGTGACCCTGGTTTCCTGTTCTTCCTTTCTCTTTTAAAATGAGTGACGACCTCATTAGGGGTGTTCTGTGAAAATTGGAAATGTATGTGGGTCGGTCCCGCTACACAAACATGAAACATTTGAGAAAGGTAAGTTCTAGACAGGTAAGTGCAGATGGGAGCCCTTTATTCATATTTATTATATTTGTAAAATAATGATGGAACAGGTGCAGATTAGAGTTTGTTAGTGCCAGTCATATGCATGTGACTGTGAATAATGACAACAGTAATGGTAAAAAGCTACAGTGTTTTACTGGTATATTTGTTAAGGAAAGAAATGGCTGCATTGTTAAACATTTAAGAATTATTGTAAATAAAGTTTTTCAAAAATAGTCAAACACATTCTGCTCAAATAGGTAAGATAAAACCCTCTATATTCGACCCTTTCTTACATTTTAGATTGTTTATAGGCTCAGGTGCGCCAAGCCATCAAAAAGTGGAATAAAACAGTTACTAATTTAAGCTTGGGTTGAAAAGTCTTTTCAACTCAACACTCACAACCTTGACAGAAGAAAAGAGGCAGAAATAATGGATTCCAGGGGGAAATGATTGGAGGCTGGCCCATAAATCTGCACTGAGAGAGCCATTGTGGGCTAGCCATGCTGTGCAGGGACGCATTCTGACATTTCACAAGCATTGCCTCTGACTGCCCTGTTAGTGAGAGCTGGGTTGTTAATTTTAGTTCCTGTGGGTGTTTTGACAACTTTCCTTCCAACTACAGTTACTTGGAAACCGTCAACTAATTTCATGCTCATTTGTTCTCCCAAATATTTTTGGAAATGGCTTCTTTAAGCAAAGTGAAACCAAATGCTCTGGATATTTAAAAAACCCTACTAATTAACTAAGATCTTGTTTGTAAACCCCTAAATAGATCTTTTGTATTGTTAGGCCAGAAACTTCAGCAAATTGTTCTAAGTGTTAAAGGGCCATGCATGCCTGAGGGAGAAAATGAACGATATCAACTTTAAGATTCAGTGCTTAGCAAAAACATTCTAATTCTTGTAAGCTCATATGATTTAATATAAAGATAATGTGCTTGAATCCCACATCTCACTTATGTGAATGAATGACGAATCGTCATCTTTGATGAAAATTGTCTCTCGCTGCGGAATACTTATTTTCATCTACCTGCTCATCTGTACAGTTTTGTCTTCTAGTTTTTCTTCAGTGCAAGGAACTCATTCCTCTGAGACATTAATTAAAATGTAAAAAAAATAATTTCACTTTAAAGGAAAACTCTGAAAAACAACAATCATCCATTGGAAACATTTTTCATTTAAACATGGCTGTCAAGACTCCCCTATGGAGACTCCACTTATGGAAATAGTGTAACCAATGACTGTAAGTAA
This sequence comes from Danionella dracula, assembly GCA_900490495.1. Lineage (NCBI taxonomy): Eukaryota > Metazoa > Chordata > Actinopteri > Cypriniformes > Danionidae > Danionella > Danionella dracula. The sequence continues at coordinate 4,060,119 of UELW01000622.1, forward strand.
CATGGATAAAGGAAGAGTGATGTTACTCAAGTTATAACAGAAAGCAAATAACTCTGAGTTAAAATTATGGAGTGACTTATAGCCAGAATTAGTGCTCTGCATTTAGCCCATCCCAGTGTACACACACAGCAGTGAACAAACACACCGAGAACACACACCCGCTGCAGTGAGCAGCCATGCCTGCAGTTGGGGAACTGGTGCTTGGCTCGAGGGCTCCAAAGCTGTGGTTGTCTAAGATGGGAGAGCAAATGTTTCATCACTCACACCACCTTCAACTTGGTGGATCTGGAGATCGAACTGACGACCTTCCAATCTCAAGTCGATCTCCTTATCCACCAGACTACAACTGCCCTTTTTGTTTGGGCAATCAGGAGTTTCTCATTAAGAGTTCTTTCACTACCAGCGAGGTTTAACAGGTTTTATTCTCTGCATAAAGCAAATCATAATGAGCAGTATGGGCTGGAAAGGAATAAAACATGCTTACTAAGAAATATATTTGCTTCTTTCATTCAAGAGCGAACAACTTCTTGATTTTCACACGATTTTAATCAAGATAGTATTTTATCAATTGTAGGGCTTCTGTTTGATCAGTTTTTCTACCCCATAAGAACCCATGGTAACACGTGTCACCAGCCACATTTTCTAGAAATGTCCTTTTCTTTTCTCTTTTTCTTAAAAACATTTTTAGAACTCATCCATTTCCGTTAGTAAAAATTAGGCTCTTATATCTTAAAATTATGGAACCAAGACAAAATGTTAGTCTTTTTCAAGCCAACACTACGCCAGCATTAGAAATCAATCAGTGTAGAGTAAGCTCGTCTGATTTACCTGTAAACATGCAGCTAAGGAGCTTTTTTTCCTCCAGTTTCTGTTTCATTCTGTGGACTCAAACTCCAGGTGCTGTTTCATCCCACATAGCTGTTGCCTGTTGGTCATAATGTTTTAAAACAATAACACGTGTTTTACATGTCGCTAGTTGTGTCTGTTTTTGCTCAAACCAGACTAGCTTGAGACCTCTGGTCAGTAGGGGGCGTGCCGAAAGCTCATCTGTGTGAGGGACCAAAATCAAATCTGTGGCATTTTTACCAGGTCAAAAATAAGAGGTGATTCAAAGACATTGTTTATGAAAAATATTGATTCTAAGTCCTATAACAAAGGCATAACATGGGACCTTTAACAAATCTTACTAACTTATCCTGTTGAATCCATAAAGTCATCTGCTTGATAGAATTTGGAGGACATTATCAAAGGAATGATGGGTTTGCAAATGAGAATGTATGTATGCGAGGAAAGGGCCCTGAGGGATCCCATAAGTCTGCAGACTGGCAGATCTTGGAATCTAAAAGAAGGCCAGCCGCTTCTCTCTCTCTGAGACTGTGCGAAAAGGAAAACATTTACAGGCAAAATCCAGATGTGCTGCAAAGATATGTCTCCTTGTCATTTCAGAAAACATCAACACATCAGGCAATATTTGAAACACACCCTTGACATTTCATATCAAGCCTGTGGATCTGTGAATAGACGCATGAGAAATCAGCATGCATGGGTGATTCATGTTAAGCGAAGACAATTGTACTAATATGAAATGAGCATGTGAGAGAAGGTCAAAGGTTTGTTATTAGATATTTGGCTCAAGGGTCACTCCATCTGTGATTGGCTCTATCCTATACCCCGGTATCAAAGTCAATAAGGGCCGCTACAACTGATAAAGGAGCTTGACACGCAGTGAGGCTGTATCACACGACCCCAATCAATAGTCTGGACTGTGTAATTCACAACTGAGCAACCCACCATGTTTTTCAATGATGAGAAATCCCAGAGACTGAGAAGTTTGTATTTAATCAAGCGCAAACTGAGAAAGGGAGAGAAAATGAATCATGTTAATAATTAACTATTATTAAATAGTACAAATTACATGCAATTAGAGAAAAATGAATGCAGAAGACAAACACGCTCATCAGCAGGAGCCCCAGATTTGCAGAGGTTCACACACTGGAGAACAAAGACAAAGCCCTGGGAATTCAAGCTAAAATTAGCACCTCAACAGGGTCGATGATAAAACTGAAAAATAAAACCCTGTTTAAGTTATGACTTAAAAAACGGATCATTCACCATAGAGAGAATACTTTTCATGTTTAAATGGCTTCTATTGCGTCCTTTTTGCATGATGTGAAATTAATCTCATAGCTCTCCTGAATGTGGCTAGTTCACAATGCAGTTCAAGTACTTTACATGAGTGATATCAGGTTTTAGAGATGTGTTCCTTTCAAATCAAATTATTTGCTTTAAAAAAAAAATTATTAAATTATATTGTAAGGATTTCAGAATGTTTATGTGACATGAATAGAAAATAGGAGATCTAGGATTGATAATTGTCTTAATAATAGTGGCAGTATGTATTCAGTAATCATATTTATTATGCAGTTGATGCAAGTTCATCAAAATAAATCTAAAAATTGCTATTGCTGAATTTTCAAGAAATATATGTGCAAAAGTACACTTTTGGGTAATTGTTTATACCATTGTCTGCAAAAGGGCTGTCTTTTTGTGCCTGATAGAAATCTACTAAAAATGACACCTTTAAACCATGAACAGGGGTTTTCTTTTGAAAGCATGCAAAGCCTCTTTTTTAACTAATCTGATTATGAAGTAGAGCGTCACGGTGGCGCAGTGGGTAGCACGGTCGTCTCACAGCAAGAAGGTCGCTGGTTCTAGGCTCGGCTGGGGCAGGTGGCATTTCTCCAGGTTTGCATGTTCTCCCCGTGATCGCGTGGGTTTTCTCCGGGTGCTTCGGTTTCCCCACAAGTCCAAAGACATGCGGAATAAGTGAATTGAATAAGAACGATTGCCCATAGTTTGCCATACTTCACAGCCGCAACCCATCGCTGGGAAACATTCACACACTCATTCAGAGTGTGTGAATGTTTCCCAGCGATGGGTTGCGGCTGTCAAGGGCATCCGCTGCATACAACAAATTGCCAGACAGTTGGCGGTTCATTCCGCTGTGGCGACCCCGAAAGGGAATAAAGCCGACATGAAGATGAATGAATGAATGATTATGAAGTATTATCGGCTTGTTTTCTGAATGTAACCCACACGTTTCGCATTAGAAAATAGAAAAACAACCTTTAAAAATTATTATTTATATATTATCATTTATAGGGCAACTATTGACCCTTTTTTACAAGTAATATTAATATTATGGCTCTTTTGAATGTTCCAAGTGAAGTTACCTGTTAAAAACTCTCCTTTAGGGAACTTTAATGAATGATGGAGTGTTTAAATAGTTTATAATAAACATTTGAACCTCTAGTCTAGACCAACACAGCACCCTTAATAACTAAAGCAATGCCCTGGAATCACCTCAAATCTTTGTATTATGCAAAACAAGCTACATATCTCATGTCCCTCCCACTGCAATGTTTCTGCCACACGCTCTGCTGGGGTTTGCTTGTGGGCACATAAAAATCCACACATATCTAACAAATACATTCAACTTCTGATAAGCTAAAAACAAGAACTTAAACATACAAAACATGTTTTCTTTTCATTTTTTTATCCAAGGGAGTTCTACTAGTCACACTTCTTGGTTTTTCAGCACATGCCCCTTCAGTTTAGATGTATTAGTGCTCATCTGATTGGTTAGTGGGTGGTGCTACGTCATCGAGCCGTTTTCAGCCCCCAAAAACAAAATTAGCATTAGGGTTGGGTTACGCAAACATATATGAAACAATCTGAATATGACTTGAAGCATGTTTTTGATGAGAGAACATTACTAAAACATGCAAGACATTTCTGAAAAGTAGAGTTTACATGATACGACAAGCTCAAGTCAGGGAGAAGCCCAGAACCCACAATGCTGTGACCAACTGCTCACAATCTGCTTGTCAGCTAGTTTGGTAAGCCATTCTAATACTGAATCTTTTGACAAGACTGTCCATAACAATATTTAAAGATAATAATACTCTGACAAATAACGCTTCAGGAAGTACAATAGGGAGCCAAGACAATCAAAAAACATTTATTTTCACACAAGGAGCGTTGAAAGACAAGTGTAGTAACACTGGGAATACATGGAGCAACACTGACAACAGATAAAGAGTGATGGAAGAAACCAACTCAAATGAAAAACTAATAACCAGGTGATTGGATAACAAAGAAATGATGGAACAATAAACGGGTGGAGTGGAACAAGCAGGTGAACACAATGATACAATTAAAGAACCACATGGGACTGAAAATTAAAACAACAACAGAGGAGCATAAACAAAAATCAGAACAGGACTGAGTAAAAACTGAATGGCACTGATATGATTACTATATTTCCACCATTTATGGAGGCAGTTAGAGATTCTATCTGCACTAATAATAATGTTTATTAGAGACACCACTAATTGTACATATTTACTGAATGAGTAAATGGCATGAATAGTGCCAGTTACATTATATCATATATCTACAGGACAGTACAAGACCCAGACACGAACCCAAAATTATTAGGAAGTCCAGAACGTTTACCACATATTTCTGGAAGTAAAGAGAAAACAAATCTTCAGAAAAGATCTTCCAGCAATTGTCTTTCAACAAATCATTGCTTACCACTTCTGAAAACCTACAAATTTTGATGACATTTTAATTGTACTACTTTTACAGAATGTCTCCATTAATATTACCCACTTTAATATGAGTGTGTTCACACTGTTTATGCAGAGATGTGTCTAAACACCTTCCAAAAAGTTTCTTTTATTTGGCATAACAAGTACCCTTTAAGGTTCATTAAGTTGTATGTATACTTCTTAAGCAATGTGAAATGTGTAAAAAAGCTGCAACTTGTTGTTGTGGACATAAAACAAGTTTGTATTAAGCCTTAAAACGTTTATTATAGTTGTTTTTTTCTGCTGTAAATCTGGCCTATACATCGTTGAGTGAGATAGTGGGAGATCAGGTTACACTGAACTTTATTATGATGATATGAGGTTATAACGAAAGAGGTCAAGGCAATTTACGTTGATAGCTGAATATTCATCAGCCTGACCCTAAAACCACACAGTGATTAATTTCATCCCTGATGTGATCAGAATATAAAGCCAGGTTCATGACCATGAACTCACTGAGCTGACTCAGCTGAGACATCCAAAATTAGCAATTTGTGCTTAATAGATGAAATATGCCATTGTACCACTTTGAATCGATGTCTTTCTTCACAAGGTGAACCTAGCTTACACATTTTAGGATTTTAGAATCTGTCCAAAATGTCTGTTGTCACATAAATGATTACTATTACATTTCAATGTAGAAATACAGAACATGCTGTCTCTTGCAGAAGCCAAGAAATTAGTTCCAAGAAATTATAGTCTATAAGCTGGCTGCCCAGCCGCCACAGTACATAGATTACAGTTAGTTCAGAACGTGGCAATTAGAGTTTTCACGAGAACAAAGAAAAAATCATCACACTACAATGGTTCTGTCCTCTCCTCATTGGCTTCCTGCAATATTGTCAGCATTTCTCCAGATACTGGTTCTAGCCTTTAAGACCCTAAAGGGCTTGGCTGAGGCCTACCTAAGCAGTCTCTTACCACAACACACTCTGGCTTGCTTGGTGTCCGGCGATCTGTTCATCGATGAATCTTAATGTTTGTAGTCTGATAGAGTTTATGCTGACCCGGAATGGGTCTGTCTGGATGCGTGTAAGGTCAACAAACGTAATACAAAAAATAAGGAAACAGCACAAAACTGTTGGCAAACCCGTAGGTGGTATTTATTAAACAAAAGAGCACCAGGAAAATATACAGTCCAGAACAGTGATGGGGAAAAAATGCAAAATTTCAAAGTTCAAAAGAAAACAAAGTAAAAATGTAGATTAGATTTCTACATCTCGTACCTCCAACGTACAGCAACCAACCGACTTGGTTAACAAGTACAGACTAAAACCTGGGACTGGGTTTTTTATAGACTAGGTTCCCACTGTAATTATGAGCACCTATTTAACATGGATGAGTTTCATTACTTTTGCCACTTTTAAAGATAAAAAACTCCCTAAAAACTACAATACACAATATAATGCAAACATATACAGGTAACATAAACACAAAGTCAACACATAATCATAATATAAACATTATTTACAATTTATTTGCTAGTAATCTATATCTATACCCTACACCAAGCTGCCATGGTATCAGCGAGTTCTGCTCGACAGCTACACAAACCACAACAAACATACATATGTAAGAATGTCCGTTATGAATGTAATTATGGATTAATGAGCAGGTGCGCTGCAGAGCCAGTGTGCTCTCTCGTTTCCATCTGCGATATTTAAAGGCGTACGTAAATGTGATTGTTTTTATGTGATGGCTAGATGTTTTTGCTGGCATCAGCTAGGAAGGAGGCTCCCTCCTTCCCAATGTTAAATGTGCTGTTTTGTGCCGGGGAAGTGAATAGCACCAGACCCACTCAGAGAAGCTCCCAAAGATCGCAGGAGGATCTCTGCTGAAGGAGATCTTTTCTCTGATTGTGCGGTTTTTTTACTCTGAATTTTAAATTTTTTCCACATCATAAAAAAAGTGTATTGTATACGTTATTTAGCCACAAATATGGTTTCAACTGAGCGTATTTAAAACGTTTGTGATTACTAGTCAATTTAAATCAACACTTTCTTCATACTATTAAACCTTACCAACTGAACGTGGAAAGTTATACTTCCTGACCTCCGAAGGTATTAGTTAACAACCCCTAAGACAGTAGTTTATGGTAGTTCTGTTTCTACCCAATAGAATTATTCAATAAGAATTTCTATTTAACTATTAATCCACACAAGGCCTTTGTGAAGCTGCTTTGAAGCAACTGCTATAATAAATATTTGATTTATTGAAAATGAAAGATATACAAGTAAATTGGTCAAGAATTGTTCAGGCCATTCAGAATATAAAATTGGTTTTGAGAACAAATGTGTTTTATGTTTACAATCAGCTAAATGGGTACACAACATATTAGAAAGGAAACACATTTTTTGCTGTTCTTGAATCTGATCCAGTTTAGCAAAATCTCACAAATTTTCAAACAATAGTAAAGTTCCTTCCATTAAGTTAACTGGCAGCTAGTCAATGTTTTATAACTAGCTGAATGAATCATACGTTACAGTAAGATTAATAAAGCATTTATTATCACACTGAGTTACTGTTACTATATGTCTGAATATTAAGATTTATAAATGTTATTTTAAATAGTTTAATGTTCTAAATGATAATAAAGCATGAAATTATTGATATTAACCATACTATGTAGATGCTCATTATCCAAGAATAAAAGCCTTAAAGTTATCTTAATACACTGCTTCCAAATGTGTAATAACATAATAAATTCTTTATTGAATGTGAATTAACTATTTGCTAATGCTTAATTAATAATTGGTGTGTATTTATTATAAAGTTATAACGAATAATGTTTTAAATGCAAAAGTTGTAACAGTTTTTAATAGTTCAAAAATCATTATCCATTTGCGTGTCTCATGGTGTTTTATTTTGTCCAACCAATTTATGTGTTAATATTGGCATAGCTTTTTGAATTGACCAAAAAAATATAATTTTTTTTAAACAAATGTAGGTAAACTAAGTCACCTAAACAAAAATATTTACTTGTTACTTGTTAATTTAATAACAATCTTCTTGAATTGATGGTGAACTCTTTCCTTCAACTTTTTCCAAATACTGTGAGCAAACAATAAATACAGCAATTATACATGTTTTAACGGATGATCTAACCCTGGAACTAACATTCATTAATCAGCATGACAAACTGGTTATTTGTTCAAATGAAAACAGCTGTGAAGTCTAAAAACTGAATCTTATTTCCCACACATCTTCTTGCGGCCAGCAGCCAAAAGTGATTTAATTCTAATAGGCTTCTTGGTTGAAACTCCAGTGTTTCTTTTTCTCAGCTTTCCAAATCAATTAGTAGATCAAAAGACTAATTCGACCCTTGAGGAGCTGTGCTTAGACAGATATTCCCAAGGAGCCTCCAGGAACTCATCCATAAAACATTGAAGCTGGTTGTGTCATTCACGTCTCGGCTGTTTCACTTCGTCTAACCCGCTCTAACCATTCTGATCACGTTGCTTAAAATCAGCCTTGCTAGCTTTTGCTTTTGAGGTAATTAAAGTGCATTTGATGGATAACCTTGTTAAAGAGAGCAGTTGAGATAATGACAAGCTAATTAAAAAAAATTGTATCTACTGGAACTAACACCATTCATATCTAACAGCACAAAACAAAGTAACATTTTGATGGTCTACCAGAACATCAACATCAGCTTTATATAATTTTTTAGGATGAATTAATGTTAGACAGATTGTTGTAGTGATGAGCTCAAAGGATCTGTCTCATTTCTAGAGGCCAACGGGATGGCATCTGCTGTTGTGGAGGAGGTTTATCTCAGATCTTGAGAAATCGCAGAGAAAGTGTGATTTCCCATTATGTTCCATTGTTTAACACAAGCAATGTGCAAACTCTTATGAAGACTCTTAGGCAGACAGATCGCTCTCGCGGGAAGAAACAACCATCAGAAATGACTCTGGTGCTCATTAAAAATATTTATCTGTTTCAGAATTTTTAGAATTACTCCCAAAGCACAATAAAGTTTCATAGTTCAGGTATTTTAATGCTTTTTAAAAAACAGATTTCACATATAATGTGTTAAAGGTACCAAACAAGCCACAACATGATAAGCAGTGTTTTAGCGTTATGGAATCTGTTCAGCTGCTCTCTGGTTCTGATGATAGTTCTTCACTTCTAGCATAGCTTAGCATTGATCTTTGATACTGATTAGACCAATTTGATATTTTTTATAGTTAAAACTTGACTCTTATCTACTTGCCTACTGTACTTTAACTTGCGTAAACTAATATATGTGAGAACTATACTGACATTCTGGTATAACATTGCTGTTATACCATGAGCACAGCTCAGTGGGATGCACATCCAGGGCACGAAGCTCCAGTTCCACCACGTCCCAAAGATGCTCTATTGGGTTGAGATCTGGTGACTGTGGGGACCATTTTTGTACAGTGAACTCATAGTCATGTTCAAGAAACCAATTTGAAATGATTTGAGCTTTGTGACATGGTGCATTATCCTGCTGGAAGTAGCCATCAGAGGATAGGTATATGGTGGTCATAAAGGAATGGGCATGGTCAGAAACAATGCTCAGGTAGGCAGTTGCATTGAAACGATGCCCAAAAGACAAAAGTTGCCAAACAAATCAGATTTTCTTCAGTAATCACAGCGGATATCCAGTGATGTTACTAGCTAGATAATTTGATGAAGAGTTGATTAGGTTTGTCTGTAGTCCTGCTCTCCAGGATATCGGGACACTGAGACATAATCTCTGCTCTTTAAGACAAGTAAAAAATGGGACGAATATTATAAATGCAAATTCCCAGTAAGAGGCCTGAAACTACAGTGAATCATCCTTTCTTGAAGGTAATTAGAGCCAGTTTTAACTCTGCTCAAAACACAAGATTGCAACAAAACTTATACATAATTCAAAGCTACAAAAACAGCAAGATTTTTGAAAGGCTGATATAACTTTCTTTCCAGATGTCAGACCTGCTGATTCACAGTCAGTTTAATCCTTTTTTGTTATAGGTATTTGTTGGTTTGCAAGATGAATTATCCTTTATTTTTTTTAAACACAACAATTTAAGATCAATCATATTTTCTGCGCTGCTCATTAAGGTCCATCTCTATGAATAGTGCATTTTTTGCACTAAAATAATGTGAATTCAGCCTGAAAGTTTTCACAGTACCATACAACTATTCAGTGACATAAAATACTTTTCAAACATATGTTGCTTTTTCAGACATTTCTAGTTTTGCTCTCTCATCAAAAACATGCCTCAAGTCATATTCAGATTGGCTCATGCATGTTTGTTTAATATATATTTTTATGTATATTTTCTTATTCTTGGAGTTCAATACACCTCAATGGCAGTGGGCACACCCATTGACCATAGCACAGACAAACAATGATAAACAATTGCTTCTTTTTTAACAATAGTATACTGTGGCTTGTAAACTATAGACCTATTCTAATTTTGTAACTAAACTAATGTTAGTAGCTTGATGGTTTTTTTGCTCTCTCAAGAGAGAAATAGATACAATAAGATCTTTTACATTTCATCATGAAAAAAACATACCTTTTGTCTTGAATAGGGACTATTTATCCACAAGGGTACTTTGGGCAATAAGTCCTTACAATGCTCAACGAACGGAGTAACCTTTTCTCTGTTTTTTGGGACTGTTTATTCAGCATACTTGAAGTGCTGTCATTAAAATGAACAAGACCAATTAAACGTATAGGCAACGTTCTGTGCGAGTAACATCTCAGACATACCTGGTTATTCCATATACACATCAGTGCGAGCACACACAGAGTCACGCCAGATTCGACAGCTTAACATCTGTTTAATGTTCGCTATCAAAACAGTGTTCACCTAATGAAAACATAGAAAAACAAATAGCACTAACTTTGTTTGCACTAATAATATGATCAATATCAAATTAGACTACAAAAAAACAACAACCACAAAGTATAACCTCTTAAATGTTGACTGTTAAACATCTGACCAAAAGTCCTAATCATAAATGAGTTAATCAAAGAAAGTAACTTTGAGATTAACTGAAAAATTAGTATTTTGGATTAAATGAAGCGACTCCCAAAATTAAATATCAGGATTAACCTCGCTTTTGATGTATAATGTCATAATGTATGGAGCATGTTTCAAAACAAATCACTTCACTGTTCAAAACTGTTCACTGTTTTTTGTTCTCGTTCTACTTATTGCGATAATTTTTCTCATGTGCTGTCAGGAGATCTGTTTGTCATTGGAATTTAGGTTCCATTAGACTTTGGTTGGGCCAGGTGCTAATCACCTTCCCAGCATAGAGAGGCTCCCTGGGATCTCCTATAGGGGTTCACTGGGGGAGTACTCTTCCCTGCATGTGTGTGGGTTTTTTACTCCAGGTTCTCCTGTTTTTTTATCCCACATCAATAAATAATAAGGGATTTGGCTGCTCTATTTTTTCACAAACATTGGTTGAAACCAGGCTTTAATAATAAGTAAGTCATTACTGGCCATTTTAAATCAACACTTTCCTCATACTAATAAACTTTACTTTACAATCTGAATGGTAGCAGTTTCTATTTCTAGCCCTTGTAATTATTCAATAGAAATTCCTATTTAACCCTTAATCTGCGCTAGGTCTTTGGAAGCTGCTTTAAAGCAACTGCTAAAAAGTGCTATATATACAAACATTTTGATTGATTCATCTTCAATCTGATTGATTCATTTACTATGTGTTTTTACGAGTTAACCTCAGCTTATCATTAAAAAAATAAAGATTTACAAGACCATTGGAATGGAAATGCTTCGTATGAGCTTTTGACTATACGTTTGATGATTATCGATTAAACATTGGCAATATAGAGCAATTACTTGCCAGTGGACGCGCTGAGGATTGATCTATAACTCCATTTAAACCATGGCCGATCAATGCTTGCACATAGCAGATGCATGCATCATAATATTTGTCATTTAACAATAAATACACAAAGAATGAAGTGAAAGTTTTTGAGGCTGTTTTGAAAGCAAATATTCCTGAGATAAGAGGTTATGAAAGTAGTCTGAAAAACACTTAAAAAAAGATCCTGGCTATATGTTTCTCTAGGGTACATAAATGCAGAGGAGACAAAAAGACCAGAGAACATCATGGTTTTGCAGTGACAATATGTTTAATAGAAGATGAGTTTAAAAGTAATGTGTGTTCAGCAATAATTAAATGCATGACTGTGAATTTATTTCCTTTTCAAAAATAAATGGCATGGCTCATGCAGCAGCATTGTATTTTATATTGCTCAAGATATTCCCCAATTTTGTTTCTTTTTACAGCTGTTGTGGATTGAGATGGACAGCAACATCCCCATCAGGAAATCACCAGTACCAATCGTCACAAGCAAATGTCCTTGAAATGTAGCAGTTTTCTAAGTTTTCTATTTACATACACTTTAACTTGAACAGCTGTGCATAAAAATACAGGACAAATGACACGTTCAGTTAATGTAATAATTGCTATTTAAATAAAAATCATTTTCATGATTTATATTTACATCTCTTTCTGTGTTAGCGATGCAGGGCTAGCCTGGTAAAGATTTGTTCACACTAAAAAACAGAAAAACTGATTCTACCGCACTGTAATCACAGCAAGAACTGTGAAGCAAGAACATCTGCCAGACCACACTCCAAAATAGGAGGATGCATGGTGTAGGAGCTTCAGTCTCAGATCCCTCCTTCCAATAACCTCAATATCTTCCCCCGCTTTCACTACACTTCAATTACAGATTCAAACCATCTTCTCTATGGTACAGTGCTAGCACATTAACTAAAGTTAATGAAGTGCCATTACATTCCCAATGTGAGTAGTCACCAAATTCCCCTCCTCGTCACAGACTCCTCAGAGCAAGATTAATTGGAGTCTTATGTTTGTAGAAGGCTTGTCTGCTGTCATACAGCAGCAGGGGTCAATAAACTGTGACTTTAAGTTGCTCTGCTGTTCTTCTGTGAAGATTGTGTCACTAGACTAAAGCAAGCTGATTGGTTTGGGGAAATAGACTTCTGTCAAAATTTGGTAGTGTCTCCTGCTATTCATCCACCGCTTAACCATCAGTTGCACACAGCAAAATCAATACCCTTCTGGGAAAGGCTTTATATATCTATCCCTTATTAGAGCAGCTCTTGGTCATGACATTTACTATATAAGACCTGTGTCCATGTCTACGATCCTCAACCTCATTACAGGCCTGAGAAAACAAACCACTACTCACAGTAGCACTCCTAAGCTGTCACTGTTGCCATGGCAATGCATTTTTCAAAATGATTGTTGGATTGTGGAAAGTCAAAGCTCACAAAGCTTATTGAAAATGGTACCTTAGGAGTAGGAAACTTTTGCAAGAACTTCGAATCGTTGTATTTTTTTTAAATACAGTGCTAAGACTGCCATCCAAAGTACTTACAAGTAAGCACGCCACAAACACAAAACAATGATGCTAGGACCTCCACCGAATGTGCTTCAGCGAAACCTCACTAAGGCTAGCACATAGGCCCTGAACAAAAGCACCTGTTAATTACGGGTCCACGCACAAAAAACTAAATGAATGCTCAAAACAAATGAATGTCGGCTGAAAACATAGTGACAATTCTTTCCCACGCCACGAGTGGGCAGCTCACAAAAAATGAGAAAATGCCACAAACTAAGCAGGCATGCTCCCAAAACACAAATAAAGCACACAAAATCCCAAGTTGCTCCACACAGAAAAAACTGCACACCACCAATTTTGGGAATCATGAAGATATCCTGGACGAGCTCCAACTTTGTTACGACCCCAAAAAGGTGTTGGCATCTAGGGTCGGGGTGTAACAAAAAGGCGGAAGAACAGAAATGAAAACTGGAAGTAACAGGACACAAAAAATTACTTTTGACAAATCAAATGTGCTTTAATTAATGAAACAGGTGCCACAATGTGTAAAACAAATCAAATACAAATAAACACACTCCAGGAGACTGAGGGACGCCAGGTAAAACGAAACATAAATTAACCAGAAAGGGCAGACCATTTTAAGCTAACTAAATGTTAATAACACACAAATGTGACGGGTGTTAATAAGAGTTTATTAATTAAATGTATTTCACTAACAGTCCCTCTTTTAATTTTTCGTGCATTTGGTTTGCATCAGTTTGTTTAGCGATATGTTCGAATTTAGTTTTTAGTTTATTTGTGTAGTTTAATGAAATTAATTGTATATTTGTTTAGCTCGCTACGTCACTTCTGGTTGCTGCCATAAGCTGCGTCCTCAGTCCGCATTGAGCGCGTAAAAGTAGTAGGATGTTTAAATAAGCTTTTAATATGCAATGGTATTGTTTGTAAGAGTGTTCTATAGCAACTAGAAAGTATTTTTCTTCGTGTGGATGGATGAAATCAATCATTTTATTGAGCACAGTTAGTTGATTGAGTGTGTGTATAAGTATGTATGCTAAACAGCGATTTCGATCGATCATCTAACTGACATTTATTTGTTACATGGGGAAATTTACAAGCGAAATCATATCTTCTTATTGTGCTGTTTTCTGATCCATCCAGGTATTTTTTCATGTACATTTGCTCTTATTTGTGTTTACATTCTCAATTAAACTAATTGCTAATATGGAGTTATGGAGATGTTAAAGATTGGTTAATATCACAATGTATGGAACTGTAATCACTTGTTAGTTTTATTGATTTACCTTTTGTACACCTTTGTGATCTGTTTGCCTAGTTTTAATTGGATATGTTGTTATTATGTTTGCTGAGGAGAGGAGGGGAAATTTACAAGCGAAATCACATCTTCTTATTGTGCTGTTTTCTGATCCATCCAGTCCGCTCTGACCTAATGCTTGAGTAACAATAAATCCACCATCAGCAACAGTACCAGTGGCCTGTCTCATTATTGTACACAACGCAGAGAGTCAAACACCAGTTACACAAAGCTAGAACTAATCTACATTAACTAGAAAGTCACACAATAAACAAACCTGGCGCTCACCGCTAAACTAGTATGTATAACAGAAACAATTCTACGTGCAGCATGTATGTCATGTGACAGGCTAAGCTGTCTCTGAGACCCTGGATGTCAGAAGACAACATACGTGACACTGGGTAGGAAACTCAAAAGGAAACATCAGCAGAGGCAAACACTGACCCGTTTGAGTTTCCTACCCAGTGTCACGTATGTTGTCTTCAGACATCCATATTGAACTCTGAAAATTTATATTTATTAGCATTTATGGACAATGTATTTTGAATGTTATACTTATCTGGATATTTTAGAGAAGAGGAAGTTTTTTTTTTTTTTTACAAAAGAGCATATTGTTAATGGACGCTTGAAAACAGCACCAACCATGTTATGTTAATACTAGATAAGAATAAGGCTTCTGGCTAGTGAAAGACATCATTTGCAATTTCATAAAAAGAATACAAAGGGTGTGTTTGAACTTCCTCAGTTTTTTTTTCACGCTGTCATATTGAGTTTGATTTTCATGGTGACACTGATTGATAACTCTAAAAGTCTTAAGTCCATCATACACATCAAGCATTTTATTGGTATTTTACTAAAATGAACGAAATTACCTGAAAAAAGATTTGTTAATTTTTGCTGAACGGGACTCAACACTCCGAGTTGGAGAAATTACCCGAACTTCCCATCACTATACTGCAGGGACATCACGTGTTAGTCAGGACAAACATCACAGTGGCGGTGGCATATATCAATCGTCAAGGAGGGATACGTTCACCCCGTTTTCCAGCTCTTGGTCACAGACTGCTCCTCTGGAGTCAGCATTTGGGTCTGTCTCTAGTTGCAGTTCAAATCTCTGGCAGGTTGAACCGTACAACAGAGGCACTGTCTCGATGGAAACTCCAGTCAGGAGAATGGTGACTCCATCCCCTGGCAGACGAGGATATCTGTGATCGCTTTTGTATAGAAGAGGTAGACCTGTTTTCCACCCCAGAGAACGCTCAGTGCTGGCTGTTCTACGCTCTTTCCTAGGCTCCTCTCAGTATAGATGTGGCGGCACATTGCTGACCCAGGAACACCCATGAACTCTATAAGACAACATGAGTTAACGGTCACATTCCTCAGAAAGACCAGAAGTGGTAGACATGCTAAGCCTTCCTTAGTTCCCTCCTGAAACTTTCTGTTGTCCTGTGAGGACATAATGTCATCAATTTGAGCCGCTTGACTCAAGGTCTAAACTAAGAAGTGGTCCTGATCGCATTTGCCTCGATTAGAGGGTGGGAAATCTGCAGGCACTCTCTGTCGACGAGACCTGTGTCACTCATTATTGTTATTATTATTGTTACTCCAGGTCTGGATATGTGTTCAAGGTTTTTACCATCCCCAAGCTTAGCCCAGAGAGGAGGCAGCACCACCCCTGGTGCTAATTGCCCAGTCCGAGCACTGAGGATCTATGTAGATAGGAACTGCAAGGCTGTTGGCTGGTTAACACCCAACACCTTTGCCAGGTACTATAACCTGAGCGATGAATCCATCTCTTTAGCCATGCTAGATGGTGGCAGCACAGTCTACAGTCTAGATATACAAAGGGGTGTCCAGCTTGGATTGGGCCATTCCTGATTTTTGCCTGATAGCCTCCAGCTGAAGATACCCTCCAGCCTTTTTGGCTCCTCTCACCCCAACAGGCGTAGTAGAATAAGCGGAGTATTCCTACGGGCTGTCCACATGTCTCTCACGACGACTTAAAGAGAACATAGATTTTTTTGCAGAGATAAAGCAGTAATAAGCAGCTGATCTCTTTCTTTGGACTCGGTCTGATAATGATTAGGAAGAGAGCAAGATTACAAATGAAATCACCAAGAAGTCTTTATTTGGTGAGTTATTTATTCATTTGTCCATCCATTCATTTATACATCTTGCATAGTTGTACCTGCTTATGTTAATTAGGATAAAGGGTTCTGCTGGTCCAGTGGTGCCAATCGTGTCACCACGATATTGACCAAAAGACACTAGCAAACCCTGAATAGGTTGCTAGTCCATAATACTCTACATTTTGGTTTCAACTTTAGGAAATAATTGATTAATTATTACATTTTATTTTAAACAAACATTCTTGGGTGGTAATTCCAGGCTTGGGTCTCTTCCTGTAACTGGAGAGACAGTTGACCCTGTATGCTGCATATTCTCCAAGCTACATTTTGCCATACTAAATCTATATTTGATGTAAGCCATAACTTGTAAAATGAGAGATGTGTTTTCTATTAGGATTCTTAATCTAACTATGGATGTCCCGATATGGCTAGCCTTTGCTCAATATGTGATACAATTGGCTCTGTGTCAGTGAGAGCTGCTATGTTCAGAAAATAGAAAAGATGTAAAAGCTGCATTGTTCATTGCTGTCAGTTTTGTGGACTTCTCATCATGTGCGCTGCTTGTGAGTAATTCCCATCGAGCAGTATTCATAAAGCAACAGTTTTATTTTGACTGTGTGTTCAAGGTTTCCCTGCAGCAGATCGATCTCGGAAAGAACATTGGGGTAGTTATGCTTAAATTGCATTTTATCCAAGTCAACACCGAAAAAGTCCCCTGCTGAATAAACAGTGGCTTTTCTTAAAAGCTTAACAGTTAGAGATGTTGGCCTTTCTGTGATTCCACATTAAACCACACTTTTGGGTTTCTTCTATTGAAGAAATATTTGAACAAACAAAGTAACCATGTTAGAGAGTTACACGTGTTTGTGAAATTTTACAAAATCATAAGGAGGAAGGGGAAGGGGGGTCCCACTTGATCAAAGGGTACTGGCTATAGAAAAGTAATGTGTACCACTTTAGTCAAAAAGTCGTTGAACCCTCACTTACAGACCAAAGGCTTGAGAAGGATTTCCCAGCACCTTACAATACAGGAACAACGTTGTTTAACAAAAATGGCTGCCAGAGCAACAAAAGACAGCCACAGGTGTAAGTAATTTTTTGTAATTTATCAAAGATTTAAAATGTAGATTTTTTAATGTAATAAAAAAAGATAATAAGATCAGGTATGGTAATATATTTTACAAAATAAATCACTAGTTTGAAAAGTATAGCTCAGTGTTAGCCATAAAACAGTAACGTTTCACAATAAACATAAGTGACAAACAATTTTGTTAAACACTATAATTGCAAATTGTAAAATCCTAAAAAAAAAGGTTTATGTTAGATGTCATAAATGCTTATACGGGTCAAAATAAGTTTATATAACATCTAGAATTTTTAAGCCATTAACATTATAAATAATTGCTATTTTTAAAATTAAAGAGCCAATATTATGACTTATTTAAATATAATATGTACTCTTATGTCATGGGTAATATAGCTGTAAGTCTGTGTAACATCCAGTTGGAGCTTTATTCCTGAAAAGTATTTGTGTGTCAAGTTATTATCTTTAAAAAGAAAGAATTGACTCATTCTCTGAATCCATTCTTTTAGAAAATTAACGTAGGCCTGTACAAACCATATTAAGCTTTTCCCACCACACACGCAAGGTTACTTGGCAAGGTACTCCCCAAACATAGTTGCTAACAGATGAGATTCGGTGCATCATGCCAAGGAAATGTTTTTCCTTGATGAGGATTCACATCTCTATAATCTCTGCAGAGAGAAGAGGCTGTAAGGGAGCGATGGTGAAGCTACATCTTTTCACCTGTACCTCAGGACTACAATGACAACCAATTCTTCTGTTCTCGCTATTTTCCCGAGGACTACTTTGCGAATCTACAAGCATTCAACTCAGGTTTCAAAAAAGGTGTTCAGTTCCGGTTTTATTTGGGCCAGCATCTTCCTTCCTGTCAAAACCAGTAAGTGCGATGCTAACAGTTGATGTAATACTCTCTGTGTCTGCCATGATAAACTTTTATGTTGGCGGTATCCTCTGTAAATTAAATTCAATATATAGTATTTTTAATATATATAATATTGTTAAATTTTTTCACCTTTCTTCGATAAAATCATGTCATAACAATAATAATATAGTACTATTATGTAGTACTAGTATACGTTTTCCAATAACAGCAGACTTGAATAACTACCAATCGCTACAGAATGAATCACTTAAAAGAAGAGATTTATATGAACGAGCTGCAAAACGAATAATTTTGGAGTCAATTAAAAATCAGGAAGAAATAAATGCATATTATAACAAAACAAACATTTTTTTTACTTGTATTGAAGCCATCCTGTTGTTTTAGATACCAAATAACATGTAGTAATGTATGATTTTAGACTATTAACATTACACAATAGACTCCAGTTTTCAGCTAATGATCCTGCTTCAATGTGGAGAGGACACCAACTACAGGACACCTTCTCCCTCCTCTATGGGCAATCAAATTCAAGTGAATGCACTCAATGAGTTCTACAACAGGTTTGAAACTTAAAGTCTCTTCTGTTCCCATCCGCTACCATCAGCTAAACCCCCTGCAGTTTGCCTACCAATCTAATCAGTAATCAATCATGTTGTAACTTCACGTCAAGGCTTTGCAAACCTTGAGCTCTGTGATAGGATGAGGAGGAGCACTCCTGCTTTATAAATGCTGGATTATAAAATTAAACTTTGGCAATGAAGTACATAACCTTTCTTTGTTACCTGTGCTGAGATTTAGCTAGCTAAAAGTTAGCATGGTCATCACACCATGCTGTGATATTGATCAGTTTAAAGACAGAGCTTCCACAGCAGCAGCGGTGGTTTGTATTTAGTTATATTTATACGATTTATGGTAAGGTAAATAAAACATGTCTTTTGTTTGTATCTGTGTTTTGTTCTGGTTTGCTAGCAGTTAGCATTCTTATCAAATCATTATTGATCAAAGTGTGGGCCGTGCAGACAAAGCACACAACTATAAATGCTTTGTTTATATATGGGTGCGTGGGAGCTTCCGCAGAGAAAAATTTGTCGATTTGACGCAGAACTATTAATGAGGCTTAACTGTGAGTGGATCACCAGCTTTCTGATTGGTAGACAACAGCTAGTGAGGCTGGGGAAATTTACTTTTGACACCCACTCCATCAGCACTGGCGCCCTCCAGGGGCGATTCTCTCCCTGATCCTCTTCTCCCTCTACACTAAAGACTGCACCTCCTAAGACTCCTCTGTGAAGCTCCTGAAGTTTGCTGATGACACCACTGTCATCAGTCTCTTCCATCGATGGTGCATACAGACAGAAAGTGTAGTGGCTGGGTCTCTGTTGTGGCAACAACAACCAGGAGCTTAATATGCTCAAAACAGTGGAGATGGTAGTGGACTAAAGCTAGTAGAAGCTAAACACCAAGACAACACTTGGCAATAAACATCTGTCTGATTCTGATGTATGTTTTTTTAATGGCTTCACTGTGGTATCTCAATTAATATTTTTAGCCCTTCACCTTAGGAGTCTTTATCAAAGGAAAAAGAAAGACTAAGAGTTAGGGAAAAGTAAGAGAAATTTTAAAACATTTAGAAAATGTAAAATTTTATTCACACTAATCATACTATTACTGATGTAAGTGTGGCATGACAAAGAAGATGTGGTACCCAGTAAACCATGAAAATACATCAAAAGGGATACCACAGGTAGTCAAACAAATGCTGCTACAACGAATATGGAGAGATGCAGGAGGCTAGGAGGAGTGATGCAGTTAATAACGCTGGCAAGGAAACACTGATGACAAAAGTCTTTAATACAGCCAATTAGGATACAGGTGAGCAAAATCTAGATATTGAACTTGGGGAGCCAATCTGAACAAGTTAACAAGAAAGAAAACAAAAAAGGAGATGCCAATTGTTAAGACTCAAAAATGAAGATGTCAGATGCTTTTCAACTCTCAAGGACACTGGTACACAGAAAAGGTCACCTTCAATCTAGTTGTCATATCCTCACCCGGCTCAACCTCACAGCACACAGTCACATGACCACAATCACTGGAATACTGAACACCTGCGTCTTCACCAACGATCCTCAGCTGCATCTAGTCACCACTGCTACATAGACTCACTCCTCACTCTGTTCACCGATTGGTCCTCAAGGTTACACACCTGCTGACGATCTCTTCACCATCCATGAGACTTCTTCCTCCTTCGCCAGCCAGCCTTCTCCTGCCCGTCTCCAGCCCCTCAACACACGGCTGGACTATCTCCTCTTTGGACTGTTAAGTTTGCTTAAGAAGCCAGTTCTCCTTGTTTGACACCAGTGGCATTCATATGTTTTTCCTACTTGTGTTATTTGATGAAAGCCACTCCTTATAGTCCTTGTCTTGTTGATCTCTCCTACAAAACGTGACACTAGTAAACCTGACAAGGACACTTGGGGAAAAAAGGCTTAAGCACCAAGGACATAGGTCAACAAATTTTTGGTAATGAGCTAGGAGAGGCGAAATAAGATAACAAGGGCACACACAACAAAAGAGACACCAGAAGTAATCAAAACAAATGCTGCTGCAAGGAATATGGAATAGGGAAAGATGCAGGAGGCGAGGAGGAGTAATTCTAATAGTACACCTGACAAGGATACAAAGATTTATAAGCACAAATTCCTTGAGAAAGCTGTTCTGCTATAATAATTGGTGATGAAAATAAATGATATTCAAAAATATGTACTTGTGTTCACTAACTGTTAACTGTCACTAAACTTGAATTGTAAATTGTAGGCTTGCAAAGGAACTATTAGATTACATAGTTTTAAAGGGGTGAGGTTCCTTGTGGTACAGACTGAGCTCCCAACCAATGTTCCCTCTAATTTTTCAAGCATCTCACCTCTTGGACCACTCTGAGCAACATCCTGACGGCATCCTACCTTTCAAAGTAACATGGTTTAACAACAAAAAAATCTAAATACAGCAGATATTACCTTTAAAAAACACTTAACAAAGTGATTTTGTCACTTGCCTCTTATTTAAAAATGAAAAATAAACCGACATTTTCTGGTGTCTACTACTAAATCCAGGAAATTGTATTACATACATATTATATTATTTATAATATATCTACCAAAACAATACTCATGTAAAGACCCTTTACCTAAAAATACCTATAACACTCTTGGTCATAAAAAAAAAACGTCAAATTTTCATACATCAATTATTGAAATATAATCAACTTTTAATATGTAATCATCAGATAAGGTATGAAATTTTATTTCCCGTTTATTTAAACAGTTAAATCTACACATTTATGAATAAAAGTCAATTTCACTATGCCTCCGTGTGCTGCCATCGTGTCTTCGTGAATTATGGGGAACTCGTGTCTCGAGCGCACACAATCATAAGGTGTAGGTTAACCTTAATCTTATTTGAAGCAGGAACTTGTGTTGTCAAGCTCTAATGAAATCAACAACCAAATTAAAGTCAGAAAAAACTACAACCCCATATAATAAAATCTTGATCCAAACTCAGAGAAACCATATGCTCGCTCGTGATTTACACTGCAGAGCTTTGTGGAACATTGTTCCCAACACAACTTTGTGAACAGATTAACGACAAAAAAAATGTATTGCCTGATAAGAGTCTTAAACGTTAATGCCGATAACAGCCCACCACTAATAATAACAGAGTATTACATTATTTTGGCAAATATTAAAAAAAATATATTTTTGTAATAGATGAACATCTATAACTCAGGAGAAGTTAACCAATCGTTCTATACTCCAACTATTTTGTGTTTACGACTCCCACAGTGGATAGAGATCTGCTTCACATACCTAGCCATTATTGAAAACATCCAAATGCCCTGCAAAAAGCTGTTCTTTGAAGGCTGTTTAGAGGAAGATCATTGATTAAATGTAGCTTTCAGAGTCTGTGAAGTAGTGCATGCAACGAGGACCCAGATAATGCTGTGTTTATTTGCCATTCAGGCACATTTTCCAGCTAGTTTTGCAATATTCAGACAGCTCATATTTCTAGGCTATCAGCAGACTGCAGATGGACGAATGCAAGAATTCTTTAATACACCAGACATCTTTAATGCAGGCAGTAAAATGTAAAAAATATATATAAATCAGCATTTGTCAGTGGATTTGTTTGGGTTGTTTCTCACTGTACTTACACATAGAACATCAGAAAGCAAATCGTTAACTCATGAATGTTTGACGTACTTATTATACCTCTACTTGTATTGTGTCATTTTTTGAGTGTACTTTTTTAAAATTTGAATTTTCTTGTGTGTCAAGCTGTTATCTCAGTTGATTGGTACAAAAATCTGCATGCTGCCCAATGCCACTTTGGACCTTACAATTCTTAGCTTGAGTAGGTCTTCTAGATTGTTCACATAGAAGCCAATCAGGGCTGACTACAGCTATCAAAAGCTCATTTTAACACAATTGTTGGCCCATCTTTTAAATTTTAATTTTTTGTTAATCAAATTTGTGTTTTTTTTTTCCTCCATCAGTTTATTACTGCAAACCCTTACTAAACAAGCTGCTTTTTTGTGTTTTCATTAAATTGTAATTTTTTGTTTTAATTTCTTTGTTCGTGTCTCCTAATCGCAATCGCAATGACAAGACTGAAACTTTTTTAAATCTATAGATGTAAATTATTAATTTAAATTGAAGACATTGAGACTATTTAAATTCAAAATATGATTGTTTATTGAATTTCTTGTTTAACTTGTAACACATGTTTTGTCATGTAAACAACATAGCTGCATTTTGACAGCACTAAAAACATCATTCTGATTATGGAAAAATGTGTATTATTATTTTTAGCCAGTGTTGAATGACATTAATGGCTTTGTTTGTTTCTATTGATAAGAGTCTAAGTGGTCTGTAAAGACTGGTTCAAGAAAACATACAGAGAATATTTTATTGCTGAGAAAACATCAAGAGCATTCTTTTTATTAACTAAAGGCATCCCCAGTAAATCCATAACTTCAAATGGAATTTCAGGGAATAAAATTTTGTTAAACTTATTTTATTCATGTACACTCACCTAAAGCATTATTAGGAACACCATACTAATACGGTGTTTGACCCCGTTTCACCTTCAGAACTGGCTTAATGTTACGTGGCAACAAGGTGCTGAAAGCATTTTTTTAGAAATGTTGGCCCCTACTGATAGGAGAGCATCTTGCATTTGATGGAGATTTGTGAGATGCATTTCCAGGGCACGAACATCCCGTTTCACCACGTCCCAAAGATGCTCTATTGGGTTGAGATCTGGTGACTGTGGGTGGCATTTTAGTACAGTGAACTCATTGTCATGTTCAAGAAAACCATTTGAAATTATTTGAGCTTTGTGACATGGTGCATTATCCTGCTGTAAGTAGTCATCAGAGGATAGGTATATGGTGGTCATAAAGGAATGGGCATGGTCAGAAACAATACTCAGGTAGGCCATGGCGTTGAAACGATGGCCAATTGGCACTAAGGGGCCTAAAGTGTGCCAAGAAACCATTACACACACCACCATTACACCACCACCACCAGCCTGCACAGTGGTAACAAGGCATGATGGATCCATGTTCTCATTCTGTTTACGCCAAATTCTGACTCTACCATTTGAATGTCTCAACAGAAATCGAGACTCATCAGACCAGGCAATATTTTTCCAGTCTTCAACTGTCCAATTTTGGTGAGTTCGTGCAAATTGTGGCCTCTTTTTCCTACTTATAGTGGAGATGCGTGGTACCTGGTGGGGTCTTCTGCTGTTGTAGCCCATCCGCCTCAAGGTTGGGTGTGTTGTGGCTTCACAAATGCTTTGCTGCATACCTCGGTTGTAACGAGTGGGTATTTTAGTCAAAGATGTTTTTCCCTTTTCACACCATTCTTTGTAAACCGTAGAAATGGTTGTGCATGAAAATCCCAGTAACTGAGCAGATTGTGAAATGAGTTTTCCCATTTGACACTTCAAGCAAAAACCCACCACCAGCCCCTTTCACCTGTCATTTCTCGTGGCAGTGGGGGTTTTGTGCCCAGAACTTGTGCTCAGAATCTGGGGCTCTTCCTCAGACAGCTCCCCTATGCTTTGTATTGCTCACCAAAATTCTTGTGACTGGGCAATTTGATGTACGTGAACTCATGAAATAACATTGAAACGAGATCTACATTCATGTCTCAGTTGATATCTTGATAGCTGAAGGAAGAATTTCTTATGTTTCAAAAAAGGGTAAATCTCCGTAGAAGAATAAAATTGTAACAACTTGCTTTAAATTTTGCCATTTTATTTGTCCAAATGTAGTTTTAGATGAAAAACAGCTAGGCAAGAAATATTACTTATCAGGATAGATAATGTAGGAAGATTACAACTTTAAATTGACTGTAATATCTATGTTATTTTGTTGAGAGGCTCAGGTATAATGCATGGACTTGTCTCTGGACTTGCTATGTTTTGGTCTCACCATACTAACAACTACTAGCAACTTAATAGTTAGCAAATTCAAAGTTAAGTTGTTCTTTAAAATCACACAATATCAATAGATACTATGGATATTAGATGTTCTCAATCGTATGCCTCCAATTTGTTCACGAGCTGAACAAAAATAAATGTGACACTCGCTATTACCAGAAAAATTTATCAGTTTAACCAATCCAACCACAAAATCATGAAGCTTTTCCAACTTTCTGTACAAACACATCTGACCTTTATTTAGCGTTCCGCTGGTGTGACATCCGAAAACTTTTATTCACCAAGTTTGAAAATAAGTAAATAAATAATAATGTTTATTTGAATGTTTTTACATTTCAGATGTTTACAATTCAATTTACAAAGTCAAATTAAGAAATTCTAATTCAATTGCATATAATATTCAGTTTTATTAAATTACAAATGTTAATCAAATCAACATAATTCAGATTATTTCCACAGACCACTAGCTCCATTTCATTTTCTCTGTTTCAACCGTTTTTAATGACAAAATTAAGTTTTCTCCAGGTTACAGTAACATTAGTTAATTCACAGCTAGGTGATTTTGATAAAAAAAAATTTGGCTTTCATTTTTAAATTGAAATGAATAATCAGATGACATGAATTTCCCTTCTATGGAAGTAAACCTAGAAGCAGGCTCCACTCAAAAAAACCTGGCTGGCCACGAAACAGTAACCTTCTATCTGACAGGAAACATTGCAGCCCACCATATTGCCCTTATCTAAAATGTTTTGTTGAATAATTTGCTGCCACAATTAAGCATCGTCCACGATTTTAATTAATCCTTGGTGAATTATGCTTAACGAGGTCGCAATGATCCACACTCTTTCAATTAGTGTAACATGTACCGTGCATACAATTCTTTAATTAAATATTTTACAAAATTAGTCTTGACAAATAAGTTTCTTTTTCCCAAACTTCACATTAATCATATAACTGCGCCTGTTGTCAAATAGCTACAAAATATGAGCTGAGCAATGAAGAATGTTTTAAAGCACAAACACAGAAACAAACACACGAACACATGCCTGGGAGCCTGTTTGCTTTTGTAAAAATGAAATATGAGGTGCACGTGTGAGTCATACTAGTGGGGCTGGTGAGAGCTGACGCTGTGAGGTATTTACAGGGGGTCCTCTGCACTCACATAGAAAGCTCTGACCTTTCCTTTAAGAACACCTACTAAATCATTGTCTTTGCTGCAGACTTTCTCAGCTGCCTGAGATGAAATAGATGGCTTTATCAAGGGATCTGCCTTTGTGCCTTTTCCGTTAATCGCAGGGGTGGAGCATCAAAGGCCATTCACCGCTGTCTAAAAAAATCCTAGATAATGACTACTTATTCACCAAACACCTAAGAAATGTTTGAAATATTGAGATAATTTAGGTTCCTTTTGTATTCAGTATTTGCTGACATAGGAAATTTAGGAATGTTGCTAGTACTTCAAATGTAGTTTTTTGTTTGTTTGTCTGTTTCACGCAGTTCTAAAGCAGACTAAGATGAGGTTTTAAATGCAATACTTTTTTCTTAGTTGTCAATGTAGGATATACTTTTTAGTGACCCAAGGGAAAAAGGCACAGGGGTGATTGTTAAAAAATGTAAATTAAACATTTATAAAATCACATTTCAGATTGGCCTGACAGTTTATGTATGTGTGCCTACAGATATTTTTATTTAAGAGAAAAAGATAAGCTTGCAGCATGTGACAACAACATTCAAGAGGCAGAGTCTGTCCTGAAGGTAAGGTATGTTTTGGCTGGTTTTAGCGAAAGAATGTAACTGTAACAACACAGTCAGAAAAATGTATTGTGTTCATATTTTTCCCCACGCAGTATTATTATATTATTATTCCATTATCCAATTTTTTTATGTTTACAGTTTTTTTTTGTTATAATCAAGAACTGCTTTCATTTTTATTAACTGTAAAATTAGTGGATAAGACAAAAACTTTATCTGGTGTATTAGAACAAAAACTTGGGAGTTAGATATGTTAAAATAATAGAAAAAAAATTACATAGCCCATGCATTGGCCAGCTAGGTGGTTCAGTATATCATAGTGTAGCTGTTCTCACTGTGCTTGCATGATTCAGTTTCTTATTGAAAATGCTTCAGGAGATTTAAATTAAAAATGTAAGATCTCTCATAGACTCCCATGTGACTTGAGATAAACCTTATGACCCTAACCAGCGAGACGCATAGATGATCTTGGATT
This sequence comes from Danionella dracula, assembly GCA_900490495.1. Classification (NCBI taxonomy): domain Eukaryota; kingdom Metazoa; phylum Chordata; class Actinopteri; order Cypriniformes; family Danionidae; genus Danionella; species Danionella dracula. The sequence continues at coordinate 4,087,293 of UELW01000622.1, forward strand.
TTAGTTTTTCATTCAACACATCCAGTAGTTGCAAATGCACAGACACATGCCATTTTAAGTTAATTTGTTTCTTTATGGTAGGTCTGTAATAATCTAAGTGAAAATATCTGAATAATTTTGTAAAAAATAAAAAAAAGAATTTTTTTTTTACCTCAACTAAACCGCTTCCGGCAAAACACACCGCCTCCACTCACCACGCCCCTCCTTGCATGGAGGCATGTTTAGCTGAGTTTTCATAGTGCAAGTTCGGTGGATTCATGTGAGAGATAAATAAAAATAATACAAAGAATTTAAATCTGTAAAAGTTTTTCTTCATTAAGAATTGGCAGCAGCCTGATCTCTTGTAAGAGTTTGGAATAATAAGGTTATATGGATTGCTACTGTGAGATCATTTTGGTAGATATTTATTTATTTAATTTAAAATAATAAACTTACTTGTTCTGGAGTAAGTTGGGGCTGGATCACGTAGAGTTAGTACAGCTTCAAGTTTCAGTCTCAACTTCATTGCAAATCCTGTTTTGTACAGACCCTAATTCTGGAACAAAATGGCTTGAGCAAATAAACACGAGTTTTGGTAGATTTGCAGGTGTATTTCCTTCATAAATAAAAATTATCTACTCAGTCCATAGGTTCATATGATTGCAGTAAACGAGCAGAGTTGTGATCTTTGTATCCCCAAGAAATCGTGGACCTTCAAAGTCAGGTCTACTCATGAGAAAAATGTCTATCAACTCTATGCTTGACTACTTCCGTGTTTCATGTCATATACTGTCAGTTCCACACAGGCTCATTCTCAGAAGGTTCAAAGCATTTGTTGTGATTAAAATGAAACCCTGGGTGGATTTTTATAGGAGGAGATTTTCACACACATCAAAGAGCCATATTTCTGCCCAAACAGCTGGAAAGTTTAATAAATCTCCTTTAACAAATTATCTATTTATGTTTGTCAGCTTCTTTTATTTTCTGTCTGGCAGATCAAACTGAACTACTGTGTTGTACATTTACTACAAACTTTAAATTAAGATCACATGTTTGTGTAAATCAGCAACTTGTTAAAACAGGGAAAAAAGAATATGTAGTAATAGTGACCGCTATTATATTGCACCTGCATGTCCAACTGAACCATGCTATTGTTAATTGGTCAACTATGTATCAAACTGTGACAAATGTCGCCATTTGCCTTTAAATTTTCATCTTAAACACATCTAATCTATCACATCTATCCCTATCATCCATTTTGAAACAAAGCATTAAGTGTTTAAAGTCACCACAAAGACACAGGTGAGCTTGGCAACCAAACCAAGTTGTGCTGCTACTAAAATCCAGTGACAAACTATATAAGTATTATATAGACTATATAAGTCCCAGCCTACTTTGCCCTTGATTGCTCGATCATTAGGTGTCAGAGTGTGAAGAATCAATCATTATCACTCCACTCAGAAGATGTTTTTCTTTCAATGGATTGGATATAATGCATTGATTTTAGGGCAGCTCCAAAATATGGGACTTTGCCAGAATGCTATTTTTGCCTATTGTCAAGACCCTTTTGATTGTTGTAATAGAGAGGAAACTAAAGGTTTTTTTTTGCAGTGACCCTTAGCAATCATCTATCATTAGTAACATTTCTTTGAAAGCAGGTGAAGCCAGCTAGTGAGCTGATCAGAGCATTCTGCACAAGAGCTGCAGGGAACTGTCTGACAGATACACACCTTTCCCCAGTCATGCCTCTTAGCTTTTCTACAAGCCCCCAATACACGGAGACACATTACATCGGCAAGAGGATTGCAATCCTCGCTGACAGAAGGCACTTTTCCCACTTTCTAGCTTTGAATTTTCAGGTTAGTACCTGGTCCCTCTTCGACCTCATTGAGGATTCTGCTCCTCACCTGACAGGGCTCAGCAGAGGCCTCCTGCCATCTGGCCTCATCTGCATGCTGCTTGACTAGCAGCCAATCAGACGCTCTGGAGGAGCTGGGCTTTAATGTTGGCGTCTCCAGTGACTGACTGAGTTATTTCTCAGACAGCGAGGCTATCAGAGCTAAAGCGCTAAATTGCTGTCTGGAGAGCCTGGACAGTTTTAAAAAGGAAAACCACTAAGTTGCTCTGCAGAGACTTCATCTTGCTAAAAAAAATTTCCTGACCAATCAAGCCAACCAGCCAATAAAGCATTTAAGCAGTTTATAAGAGATTACCAGTTTACTGTCGTAATTTAGTGTAACAGTTAGAGAATAATACGTTTGATGCATGGTTCCTATTTTCCCCTCCTTATTAGAGATTTTTAAAAGTTGTCAGGTGCTTGAAATAGACATATATTTTTGTACATGCACTAGTTGTCACTTGTACATATAATGTATGTTGTGTGTTTTAACTGACTTTTATGACTGCCATTTCAACTGACTTTTCATGAGGCTTTTGTAAGTAGCCTGTGATTTTCAGTGAACCAAGTTTCATTGTCAGGGTTTTGCTACCTTGCTTATTCTTCATCCAGTGAAAGACTGGCACAGTGAAATCCATCAACAGAGCAAAAACAAAAACCACTTGGGGGATAAATCTTAAACTATAAAATACATAAAGGCCTCTACACACCTATATGAATTGAGATTTGCGCAAGTGTTCTGACAGCTTCTCTGCAGGGTACATTTTGTAAGCTACTTTTTAATGTTCGCACAATGGTGCACATGTGAAGTGATATTTCAATCATAAAAAAACTAATCTGACTCATTAGTAATAACTCTTTTGGAAGAGTAAATTATCTTTTTTTTATGCATGCGGAATGCACAGTGAGTGAGTTCATTTACCCAGATTTTTGTTTTTTTGTTTTTCCCCATATGAACATTATAAATTAATCATTCAAATATTTTTTTTTAAATGAACATTAGTCAAAAGAGGAATCAGAAAATTTACGAAACATCCCACCAATTCCTAAGGGACAACAGCCACATGCTCGGCTGTTTGATAATCTTGTGAGGGTTTGTCAGCTCTGCCACCAGTAAAGGTGAAACAGCCAGGAAGCAGACACCCTGACATCTTTTGTAGCATACAATGGTTGGGTTCCTCCTCTCTTGTTCTGTTTGTATTTTTTTCACTTTGCACTAACAATCTGACATTGATTGTTGTATTAATTTGTTATTTTGTTTTGCGTAAACCTGTGGCTTTAGTTTCAAAGGGTGCATGCTCTTTTTTTGTTGAGCACATGGCTTTGCTCTGTTTTCATGTACCATGTGCTCTCTGGTTTCTTGAACTCATTATCTTGTTATTGTTTTCTTGTTAGTTTTTTTATAATCCATAATAATATCTGTCTGTGCTTTCTACTTGTTTAATGAAAAAGAGGCCAATTTTTTTTGCCGAATAAGAGGAAATGTTTTGGAACATGCGATAACATCACTTGTATGCTGCACAATAATTGTAGATAATGAAAGGAAATAGAAGTAACATTCTTAAAGGCTCCACAAGGTCCACTTAAGCAGTTAGCAAGATGTCTAACTTCACAAAACATGTTTTAGAACAAGGGTGTCCAGCTTTTAGAGCCTTAACATCTTAGAGATTAGCTATAATTTTATTTTAATAACCATTTTCTGTTTGTCAAGACACAATTTTATTTTTTTAAATGTTTGTTCTGAGTGTTTGATTATATATTTCTATTACATTACATTTTTAATGCACGATTTTAAGATTGTTAAATCTCGTCATTCTCTGAAGAGTGAAGATTAATTGAACCAACTCTTAACAAGAATAAGAACAGGCACATTGACTTTTTATTAACTTAATTTTATGAAGATCATATTAAATACTCTACTAAGAAAATTTCTCCTTTTCACTTTTTCTTTTTCACTAGCTCCAGACATCAATAAATGCCATTCTCATGACTAGTGGAATGTGAAGAGCTCAGAATCGCTGCTCTGCTGTTTGACTGAGTGTTAACCTGTGAGTTTGACCCAGTTTTCTGGCCTATGCGTGTAAGGTTGGTTTGTATTGCACTCAACCCTCATTAATCAATTCTGTTCCTTGCAGGGGTTTGTGTCATTATTACACACTCACCTGCTCTATCTATGAGTGCTGTTGCACATTTGAATATTCCATTACCTGTATGCAAATGCTTTGATTCAGTTATGATTTATATAAGTTTGCAACAGACCTCCACAAACAAAACAGATTTCAACAGACTCTTTAGCCAGAGCGAGGTCAACTTGCACATCAACACCTTGATAGTTGTAGTTTATTTCTCTAACAATTTAAATTGTGAGCATTTGTGACAGGTCAGCTCAAAAAGGTCAGCTTAAAGACTAAAAGCAATCTGAACCAATGAATAGGTAACAATCTTTAAGCATACAGTAAAATAAATTGCATTAAAGCTTTGTTCACACTAAAAAGGAGACACATTTCTCTCAAAAATCTACCCAAAACAGGAAAATGCTTAATGTTTAAATTCACAACCTCAGTAGAAAACGTGAAACTCTCCTCAGAGCAAGTTCTGTTTGAGTCTTGAGTTTGTAGAAGGCTTATTTGCTGCTATACAGAAGTTGTCCATACACTGTGACCTTAACTTGCTATGACCATTTTCTGTGGAGACTAATCTAACTAGTCTAGAGCAAGCTGATTGGTTGGAGGAACAGGTTTCCGCTAAAAGTTCAGATTTTTTTACTTCTGATTTGTCTGTCTTTTGTGCGACCACAACACCAGCGATCAGAAAACATCTGCTTTCTCAGGCACTGCGAGAAGGCTTGCATTGCAGCTAGCTGCAGAAAATTAATAACTGTGGCCCAATTCTGCTTTTGCAGATGAATGATCGCATCTTCTCATTGACTTAACATATAAAACATCTGCCATTTACACTTTTCTGCCTGTTGTTGTGAGCAAAGCCTTTCTCTTCAATTTGTCTTAAAAACATTTTAGTAATAAAAGAAGCAGTGCTTTAAGACAAGAAATGTACATCTTGAGTGGGGAAGAGGATTGAATGATTGAGGTCGGGACCATTTTCATGTCATGCTTTTGGAATTATATGTCTTTCCTGTAGGACATTTTTCACAGATGTTTACATATAGCATGACAGATTACCACCTTGAACGTCATTGTTTCAATTGATGAAGTAAGAAAGGTGTCAAATCTCAATAGACATTTGTTTATTTATAAAAGATGAAGTGACTGTCATCTCCCACATACCTTTACCTGATAAACAACCTCATGTTGTTAATGTTCATTGGTGGTTTTATCCACTTTTAGGCATGTTATATCAACCTCTCTGCATACCTGAGTTAGACTAAAAATATAAGTTAAAACACATTCAGGTGTATTGTTAATGTTGTTTACTTTCAAAAAGCTATGGTTTCATATTAGAAACCATCTGAAAAATAAAAAAACTGTACTTGTAATACCTGTATCAGACATTCTGAGAGGCTTTACAATAGAATTAGTTTTACAATGGTGCCTCAAGATACGAATGCTTCATTTTATGAAAAATCCAAGATACGAAAGGTCACTCAAAGAATATTTGGTTCCATGATATGAAAAAAATTCCAAGAAAACGCGCACGAGAAATACATATTCGACGTTTGAAATTCAGGGGTATCACATTACTACATTCATCTCACCACCAACAGTTTTGCTCTCCTATTGTTCAGTTCCTGCCTTGACGCATTTGCAAATAACATTTCTACATAATAACTCCATAGTCCTAGCCCTGACGCTATGTGTGGAAGTGTAGCATCCTGCTCTTCTATTGGTCTATTGATGTTGGCTCGGAATGGATTAGGCATTTTTGAATTGTTGAAATTTGGGTGTTTTATCTTCTGCAGTCATCACCAGCAAATCTACATTTATTGAGTTATATTATTATTATACTTTTTTTTCCTACATATTTAAATCACATTTTAATAAAATTGTTTTTCTCTTTGTTGCTTAAGGATCTCATTCAACTGCATACCATTGTAAAACATTGAACCTGGAGGGTATAGAATGGGCACCTAGCTAAGGGTTAATTGTGAGGCTGACTGTTCTAATCGACAGTCAAAAGGATGAAACTTTTAACAGTTGATAATTTATGAATTTAGAAAAGCATAAAAATTGTTATTGGAATTATTATGATGATACTATTTAAACACATGAAGAATCCTTGAACACACTGAACCACTCTCTCATTATATATGTTAGCCTTTTATTTAAAAACACAGATAAATCAATCAGGTATTAGAAAAGCAGAGGACTGAAGTATTCTGAATTTTAGCCTCTGGAGTTTATTTTGCATTGATTTTGCCAGTTCTTTTTTCTTCTGAATTTATTTCTTTTATAACTCACTTCATGGAAGAATTGTAAAAGTTTTTTTCACAGAAGGACAGAAGTATAGCAAAGTGTTCACTGAACCACTGAAATTAGCATGTCTCATTTTATCACCTTTTTTGAGGACTTGTTTGAGACATTTTCTTAAATATTGTTTGAATGTAAATATTAAGAGCTAAAAAAAAGTTTATAACATTTTTTTACTCTAAAAGGTGCTATTCGACTGTCTCAAATAGTAAAAACTCATCAAATTGCAGTAATTTTGAAAACATGAAGAAAATTTAAAAAAGTAATAAAAACTCTGAGCACAAAGCATTAATGAATGGAGAACTTCATTTATTTTATCAGTCAATACAATCTTTTTCATGTTTGTAATTATTTTTTTACAGAATCACAGGCTATTTTAATGTCCACTTGCTTTAAAGTTTAAAGCCATTAAGCAGTGTTAGCAGAACAGATGCAGCATTTGAAGTCAGACCAATTAGAATCACACAACTGTTCTTCTGAAAAGAAAAAAGATTACTCTGTGTCTGAAACAGTTGATAACATTTTAGCATTCTGTTTCTTTATAGATAGTGATGCCATTTTTTCAAACCATAAAATTTAGAGCTTAAACAAATCCAAATAATTTATTAAAAAGGACCATAAAAATCATTAATTATTTTCTTTATGATATTTTTGAAGTCTCTGTAATTTTTGCCCTTGTAGACTCCTAAAGAAATTTAATCGGATTCATACAGTTACAAAGTCAGTGTTATGGCCGAACTAAAATGCACAACAACCAGGGATCCAAGAAAGTTTATTTTTATTATAAACAAATCAAACATAACCTGCCTAAGTGTAGGAAAATCTGCTAAGCAAAGTCAAATACATACTTTTATATAGAATATAACAGAATATAAAACTGAATAAGGGGAAACTTGAAGGCAATTTTAAAGACACACATTTGTAGCCATACTAAATAACGATACAAAAGATGAATATTCCGTTAAAGCTGATGAAGCAAACCTCTCTGTTGACGATTTTGAGTGACATGGCAGCAAGCTACATTGTGATTGGTCAGATGTGTTGCAGTAGCCTGAAAACTTTACCAAGGAGCGAATGAAAGAAACACTGCATAGTCCTTCCATGAAAACACATCAATTCATGTGAAAGAGATCACTGAGATGCTTTTGTCCATCCATCCATTTTCATGTCGGCTTTCTTCCCTTTCGGGGTCGCCACAGCAAAATGAACCGCCAACTCCTCTGGCACATGTTTTATGTGACGGATGCCCTTCTAGCCGCAACCCATCACTGGTAAACATTCACACACACTTATTCACACTTTAACACTATGGACAATCGTTCTTACTCAATTCACTTATACCGCATGTCTTTGGACTTGTGGGGAAACCGGAGCACGGGGAGAACATGCAAACTCCACACAGAAATGCCAACCGACCCAGTCAAGGCTCGAACCAGCGACCTTCTTGCTGTGATACAACCATGCCACCCACTGTGCCACAGTGACGCTTAGATGCTTTTGTTTTTAATAGAATTGTTTTGCAAATACATTGCATGTTAAAATTGCCAGTAATGTGGAAGGGTCATAAGGCTGAAAAAGGCTCTTACAACGGGTTTATTCAGACATTGTACTACTATTTAATCTTGTCATTACACCAGAGATATTTTTTAATATCTTTGATATTATTAACTAAACTGTGTGATTTAAAGAATGTGGTTAATGTGTCACTTGCAGATTCATTCCAACATAGAACAACAGGTTTTGTCCAAAATCAGAAACATTATTATCATCAAAACAAGTTTTACATATAAAATGCCTTAATCCATTCCAAGCGACACAGAAACAACACAAAAAATGGAAAATAACATGAATTCTTCAACCCTTAAAAGTACATATTATAAATCTAATAAATAATAATAAAACAATGAAAACAGAATAAAATAAATGAAAAAATATTAACCCTTGCCTTTCGAGTGAGGTGATATGTGAAGTGTCTGAGGTAGGAGGAGGAGATCGCGGAGGAGAGCCATGACCATACAAATATGCTTTGCCAAAAAAAGCAACACAAAATGTTTGACTAATATAGGACACCAACACAAAACCAACCACACAGATGTGAAGCAAAACCGTGCATGAAGAGATGGAGACCACTTCTGGGAAGGTGTCATAGGTATCATCTGACCAATAGGAAAGCAGGAAAGAGTAAGCAAAATCTGATATAACACTGACATCTGATAGACTTCTTTTAACATTGTTCATTTCTCATTTGTCTACTGTTGCAAACTGGCTGATCACTTTTATGGAAGAAAGGCACTGGGTCATAGCTCTGAGGCAGCTGCAATAATGTAGTGGAATCAAAGTTTGTACCATTATGTCAAGACATAACATAATTCCTTACAATATCTGGACTTAACTTGTTCATTAAGTTTTCATCTGAATTCTCAGATGTTTTCTGTTAAACTTTACACAGAACTAAACATGTACTTCTTCAGCAGAAAGAGTTTGGAGTCCTTTTATTTTTGTTGTCTTTCTGAGTGTCTATTTCTATTAAACATCTATTAGATTATTTTTTTTCAGTGGGAAATTGTTCAAAATCAAAAGGACAAGTAATTGAGAAACAATGTTTCAATGATTTTGAGGCAAATACTTTGTCATTTTAGAGATCATTTCACATATTCTGAGTGTGTCACTGTTGATTATATAAGAGTACATTTTTGCACTCAAAGAATCACTTACTACTGCAAAAAAAGAAACGCTTCCAGCTATTATTAATGTATAAAAATAGAAAAAGACCAAAGAGAGAGAGAGAGAGAGTAATGCTTTTAATGCTTTTTGTTTTCTAGGCTGTTACAGAAGAAGCCTCAGTAGTGGACAACAAAGTGGAGAGATTAATGTCAGCGATTTAGTGACCTACGAGAGTGGCGTGTCAGTCCAGTGGAATCCTGCTGACCTTTTGGATTATCATGGGTATTTAGATAATGATTCTCTAAAAGAACACTCTCTGTGTCTCTCTCACTTTGTTAAAAAATATTGCAGCCAAAAAGAAAAACAGAAATTTAAAAAAAATAGCTAATTGTATCTGACACATATTAACTGACAGAATGCTCTCATTTATCAAAGCACTCAAATATAACCCCACATCAGTTGTGGGTTTAACTGTAAGATATTGCAGCTCTTTTTAGCTCTAATAATTATACTTTAAGGGAAAGAGGTGTTGGTTCGTATGTCTTTAACAAGCTCTTGTATCAACGTTTAAACACTCTTTTATCATAGAAAGAAGAGCAGTGTTCCATGTCTAAATGTAGACTATAGTAAGTTATCATCAATCCATCTTTGTCCACCAGCAGTCTGAACAAAGAAGCCCAGACCTCCCTCACCGAGGACACTTCCTTCAACTCTACTGGAGTGATACAGAGATGTTCCCAGGCTAATCTGACAAAAAACAGAAATAATCCCTCCATTGAATCCTTGGTTTTCCCCGGGGCCTCCTCCTGGCAGGACATGCCTGAAACACCTTCCTATGGAGGTCCTCAGGAGGCATCTGGAACAGATGTGATGAGCAGCAGTTCTACTCTAAGCTCCTCCCTCATAGGGTGCGCCCTATCAATCTGCAGAGGTAACTCATTTCGATCACTTGTATCCAAGATTTTATTCTTTCAGTCATGACCCAGAGCTCATGAACATAGATGAGAGTAGGAACTCTAGCAACCAAAAGCTGTGTATTCATGATTATTTCAATTTAGTTTTATTACCAATTGTTTACTTTTCAATATTCTTTTTAATGTTCGAGTAAAACTTCAATTGGCACTCACACTCAAGTTTTCCTCCATGTTTCAGAAATGCTTCAAAACACTGGAGGGCGATGAAACATGCATGTAAATTGGTGAAAATAGAGTTTGACTATAAACTAGAGTTGTCCAGGCCAATAAACTGAAGACGCAGCGTCTTGTTCCCTCAGGGAACCTTGGTTACATACATAACCTAAGACGTTCCTCTTCAGGAACTTGTCCAAACGCTATGGGGAACGAGAGTCAAAACACACCAAGCAGTCCCGGACTGACCGTGTTTTTAGTGATAGCAGCCAGAATAACCATTTGCGAGCCTGCAGATTCACCCAGATCCAACTGTAGGACCGGACCACAGTCAAGAGCGTGGACCATCCCGCAGCGTTACAAAGTCCTGGATAGAAATACCAGATGACAAAGCCTTAGAAGCTGCCATACCTCTCATGGAATGTGCCCTGACCCCAAAGGGAGCCAGGAGACCAGAGGACGAACAAGCAGAGGCAATAGCATCCACAATCCATCTGCTCACTGACTGCATGTTAGTAGAAGAGCCCTTCCTGTGTGGACCGGAGCACAAGCTGGTCCGACCTCCGAACTGAGCCGTGCAATGGACATAAAAGCACAGGGCTCGCACCGGGCAGATATTATGGAGGAGCTCCTGCACAGAGTACTCAAAAGTAGGAGGAAGAATGCACGAAACCTAATGGGACACAGGGCAGGGTAAGGCACGGGACAAGCATGTGATGGTCTGATGTCTGGCAGAAAGTGCAGAACTCCAGGCAGTTGATGTGCCAGAGAGATGGAGCCAGTCTCACCGACCATGGGTAGTGTGGTTCCCGAGCACCGCCCCCCCAGCCTGTGCGGGGCACCTCCATGGTGATAGTCACTTGACGGCACGACGCCCCAAAACAGGTCCCTGGGACAGGAACACAGGGTTCCTTCAATTAGAAAGGACACGTAGGGCCCATCTCCTGATTCTGATAAGCCGGAGCGGATTGCTCCGGGTAGAGGACCCTGCACTGAACTTCAAACCATTGAAGGGGCCTCATATGGAGCAGCCAAAGCGGAAGAATCGTCGCCGCCGACACCAAGAGGCAAAGCAGTCATTGAAAACTGTAGACCGACAGTGAATGGCCTAGCCTAGCCCTCCTGGCCACCTCTAGGATCACAGAGATCCAGGCCTGAGACAAGCACGCCCGCTTAGTGGTGGAATGTCATACCACACTTACTTACCACTGGGTTGGGGAGAGCACACTCTTGCGGTGGGTGAGGATGACATCTTGATGCTGAACTGCCTCCAATGTAATTGAGAACGCGGAACCCTTGAAGCCTCAAGGGGGCCAGGGGCACATCCACACACCTGGTGAAGGTCCTGGGGAAGAGCGAAATGCTGACAGTAAGCACTCGGTACTGGTAAGCTGTGCTCATTACAGCGAACCGAAGAAACTTCCTGTGAGAAGGACAAATAGGGACATGAAAGTATTGAGGTCGATGGAAATGAACCAGCCATCTCACTTGATCTGTGCCACGATCTGCTTTAAGGTAAGCATCTTGAATGGCAACCTCATGGTGCGACGGTTGAAGAGCCTCAGATCGAGAATGGGGCGCAGGCCCTCGTCCTTTTTTAGAACCAGAAGGTCACAGCTGTAAAATCCTGAGTTTCTGTCATGGACAGAACCACCAAGGCTAAGGTAGCTGGGAGCAGCCTGGTGGGGAGTGCCGGGGCCTTCAGGGACGACGCCTTACCAGGGGAGAGATAGCTCACAAGCATCTGCTCCACCTTGGGTCGTCCCATAACTGAGCTCCTGCATCCCCTGGATGTTTGAATAAAAATGAACATCAGGAGAGAAGAAATGGGCTGTATAAGGCTGATCCCAGGACCTAGACACCTCAGTGTACAGGCCAAAAAGAACTCGTACGAGTCCTCGCCTGTGATAAAATGCAGGCAGGGAGCAACTGGATTTTGAGGAGCGCTTCAATATTTCTCTCGCAACAAATACAAGATTTAGCCACACTTTTTGGAACAAGAAGACACATAAATAGCATTTAGTGTATGCAGAAAAGCCAGTTGCAGTCTTCATCGCTGGCTCCTATATACTGTGCATTTCCGGGTGCTTTGGACGAAATTTTACACATAATTTAAAGCAGGAAACGTAGCAAGCATTCCCCATAGCGTTTGGACGTAGCTCGAGTTCCTGAAGGGGAAACTAAAACTTTAAACACAGAAAGCCTTCTGGACAGAACCTCACAGGTCAGAAATTGGAGAGGGTTGCTGGTTCTTAATTTAAACAAGAAAAATAGGATTTATTCAGAATCAGCTTTATTGCCAAGTGTGTGTGTGCACACAAGAAATTTGTAGTACAATGGAGCAATCAGTGCAAGCAACATAAGTACAGTAGAATAAGTAAAGTGCAACATGACTAACAAAACAATTAACATATGCTTTTACATAATATTTTAAAGGACTGATTATATATTTAAAATAAAATGATATAAAGTGTAATGTGCACATATAAAGTGTAGTGTACAACAGTAACACTACATAGCTGTGTATTGAGGCTGCCAATATGCAACGCCATCTTAAATCCCTGTCTATTTGATCCAAATCTTCAAGAAATGAAAGAACAATCACTATTTGGTCTCTGTAAATGGAGAACCACTGGCAACATGTAGAGAATTAACAGACAGTCAGAGTTCACAGTTCAGAGAATATTAGCCACATTGAACGAGTTGAAATCATTTTAAGATTAATGATTGTTATTTGTTTGTTTGATTGTTTGAATGAAGTCAAGACAGATAAAGGTGTGCAATTCTGAAGAACGGTTTTATCTTATAACCAAGGCTTTAATGACTTCTGTCTGACTTTCCCTGCATGCTTTAACCCATATTAAAGAGCGATAAGCACTCCAGGTTACATTAGTAACCTTTGACCGTGTACAGTTTTTTATTGAAATGTTTAATTGCTTTTTCATTAATTAAAGCTTCTGTTGATTCATTTGTGTAGCAAAACATGCAAAAACGGACTGCCAAGGTTGCTTTTATCAAACATTATTTCACATTATCTATCATTTCATAATGTAAAACCAGCCAGTAATGCACTACATTCAGAAGAGAATCAACGGGTGATTTGCTTTCAACCATTTAACCACTCTTCAACACTCATCCTCCCTTAAATTGCTTTTCCTCATTATCATAGGGAAGAGAGATATAGTGTAAACACCTCGGCTACTTTAATTAAAAGCCAGTTTAATTAAGATCCTGATTTGCAGATAATACTTTTTGAGTCCAAATTTAGAGTACTGTGCAAAGCAAATAAACCATCAGGTGCTCTAGACCTTCAAACACATCAGGTGGCGAAACATAGGCAACATAATGATGAGATCAGGTTATTCCAATAGAGAAGTTAGAGAAAAAAAGTGTAATTAATTTATTATAGTAAAACAAATCAATTATTTTGCTTGCATACCAGATTTAAAGTACTAATTAATTAACATGGAAGCACTGGAATGCAGTGAAAGCATACTAAACCCTCTAAATTCATCTCATAAATCACAGAAATATTTAAATAAACAGACCAAAATTTAATTGAGTGCTCTGAGTGGAAATATGCACATACATGTACATACATCATCGTGAATATTTAAACACACTGGATATATGTGTGGGCAGCGCTGAATCTCTTCATGCTTTTTGGCTCAAAGGTTTGCAGCCAAGTTCCTCATTCTAAGGGGAATTTATTTATTTGTCCACTGTTGGCTATAGTTCCCCTTCAGGAACTCGAGCTGCGTCCAAACGCTATGGGGAACGCTCGCTGCATTTCCGGCTCTGAATAATGTGTAAAATCTCATCCAACGGACAGGTGTGACATAATTTGACCCAGCGATGTAGACCAGCTTTTCTGCATTCAGTAAGTACTCTTTATGTGTCTTCTTGTTCCAAAAAGTGTGGCCAAATCTTGTTGCGAGAGAAATATTGAAGCGCTCCTCGAAATCCAGTTGCTCCCTGCCGGCGTGTTATCATAGGTGAGGACTCGTACGAGTTCTTTTTGGTCTGCTTAAAAGCGGATCATGCCCAGTCGACTTTCAAGGGAGTCAGCTGTGAGCATTGTGAGCGCATGCAAATGCACCCACTCCACTTGTGGAGAGCATTTTTTGAGAAAAGTGCTCTCCCCGGTGTCCAGGTGTCCAGGTGCCCAGGCTGCCGCTTCAGCTCTGGCAGAGCAGCCGCTTCGGTCATGGGGTTCGCTGATGGAGCTAGCGGAGGACGCCCGCTAACTCCGATCCTTTGTCGTTGGGTACGGAAGCACACCTTCCGATGGTTTCTTCCCCCCACGCGATGGATGAGGGCCTACTCTTATCTCCTCCTCCAATGCAGCCATTCCCTCCACTGGTAGCCGCGGCACTGGAGCTGGCGCAGCCAGTTTCAGTTCGAGGAGTTTTTTGGAGGTTGTGATGCGTGCAGCCAAGAGGTTTGATATCTCCTGGCAGCCGGTGGCTCAGGCCCCGCGTTCTAAAGGGAAGCTCGACGAACGCTACCTACGTCCGCGGTCACAACCCCCTGCGTCAGGGCCTGCCAATTTCTCTGACCTGCACATTGAGGTGTCTATGTCCAGAGATCAGCCTTACACAGCCCGTCTCTTCTCTGTTGATGTTGATTTTTTGAACATCCAGTGGATGCAGGAGCACTATTATGGGACGATCCAAGGTGGAGCAGATGCTTGCGAGCTATCTCTCCCCTGGTATGGTGTCTTCCCTGAAGGACCCAGCACTCCTCAGCCTTGGTGGGGAGGGCTTACCTGGAGTTCTGCTGGGTGAGAGCAGACTCTTAAGAATGCTGCTTCTGGGTACGCTTCTGAGTGTCGCTGTCTGTGCCCCTCCCGAGGGGTAGCGACAAAAGCAACACATTGACCAATTCGGCCTGCCACGCCCCAATTGATGGGCTTCCCTTGGGCAGGTCCCCCCTTATATATCGTTGTCTTCGCGATACCAGGTGGCTGAGGTCCCTGGTCTGTCCGAGAATGCCCGTATGGGACCTGGTCTTGGAAGCCCTGAAGAGGCCCCCCTTCGAGTCCTTACGCATCCTGTCTATTAAGACAGCGTTTTTACTTGTCATTACTTCCCTTAAACGGATTGGGGACTTACACGCTTATTTGACTATTTGATTATTTGACTGGGCTCATCTACACTGTGGTGCTGGTCTATTATGTATATTATGATGAAAAACCACGTTTTTGCAAAACCATCAGTGAAAACAATATGCTTCTGCATTCACAAGAAATACAATGTTTACTTTCAGGCAGGAAGTTTTATCTGTTTCCCCTAATGTCCACACTGGAGAAGATGCATAGCCCATTGCTCCCCATTCCGCATCTGATTAAAGTCTTTGAAAAGTCTGTAAAAGCTCTATTTAATGAAGTTTCTTATTAATTTTGGTTTACAAAGCGATAGTTGACAGCGTCACGGTGGCGCAAGTAGGTAGCACGGTCGTCTCACAGCAAGAAGGTCGCTGGTTCTAGGCTCGGCTGGGGCAGGTGGCATTTCTGTGTGGAGTTTGCATGTTCTCCCCGTGATCACGTGGGTTTTCTCCGGGTGCTCCAGTTTCCCCACAAGTCCAAAGACATGCGGAATAAGTGAATTGAATAAGAACAATTGTCCATAATGTTAAAGTGTGAATGTGTGTGTGAATGTTTCCCAGCGATGGGTTGCAGCAGGGAAGGGCATCCGCTGCGTAAAACATATGTCAGTGAGTTGGTGGTTCATTCCGCTGTGGCGACCCTGAAAGGGAATAAAGCCAAGATGAATGAATGAAAGTGATAGTGGTTTACATACTTACATATAAATATGCATCACTTATAATCTCTGTTTTCGTCTTGTATTGTGCATGTGATTCACATAGTTTGGCCGTAGTCTGGAAACCCACGCACCTGTCAATCATTAGTGGTGGGCAGCCCCAGTAAGTTAGAGTGGTTAAAGGTGGAAAGAGTACTGAAAAAAACATACTCAAGTAAAAGTACCATTACTTGCCAAAAAAGAAAAGAAAGTAGAGTAAAAAGTATCCCTTCTGAAAAGTAGTCATGAGTAGTGAGTATTGCACTTCAAAATTATTTAACCTTATATGCTTCAAATAAAAAATGTACAGAACATGAGAGCAACTTTCTTAAGGTGTTTCTAAGTATAAAGAAAGACTTATCCAACAGTTTTATTGGTAATTGAAGGAACTGAATTTTGAACTTATAATCAGTTAACAACTGTACAGAAATCTTCTTAAAATGTAACAAAACAATATTTTTACTTAAAATAAGGGTGTAAAGCTTTGTAAATTATTTTTAAATCTGGTAGTATAAATAAGAAAATTAAACTAAAATTAATAGTCCAGACGAGTGCCTAAATATTATGAAGCTACAGCAGTTTGGCATAGGCATAAAAACAAGCCTAAATTTTAAAGTTTGGTTCAATTTAATAACGCTATTAAAGTTTGTACTCTGTTGTTTAGCACTTTGATAATGTTTTAAAAGAGAAATAAAAATTTTTTTGAGGAGGGCTAATAATTTTTCCTCAACTGAACATAATATGGAGATTACATATACTATATTTGAACCAATAATACGCTGACATAGAAGGTCGTTACAGGATAGGTGGCATTCTTGTACTTAAACATAAACTAATACAAAAGTAATGATGGCAGTTTGAAGAAAAAATTTACTGAAGTAAAAGTAGAAAAGTGAAAAGTGTAAAACTATTCACTAAATTACAATTTCTGAGAAAAAAAACCCTACTCAATTACAGTAGCTTGAGTATTTGTAATAAGGTACTTTACATTCCTGGTGACCTCATAAATGGCTTGATCTCAAAACAGCTCCAAATTTTCAATGTGATATTTTCGATAACATGGGTGTTCCCAACACACATATTTTAGGCCAAACACCTTCTGATTTTTCACAATAGGTGCCTTTTATAACTCAAATTTTAAAGCAAATGTTTTAAAGTGTCACAAATGCCAGGCGTCATTAGAAACTTATTTGACTGGAAAATTCCTGTTATGCACTGTAGAAGGAGAGGGACATTGTAGGTCCACTGACAGGCTCTAAATCTGCAGTTTTTTATGAAGTGCAATAAATGATAGATTATGGGCACTACAAACCCAATGACAAAAGTTGATATGCAAAGAGAAACATTTGCTTTTATCAGGTCTTGAATAGTGCCCCACTGAGACATGTGTTAACAAATGTTTAAGGTGTTTACTTCTTGTGCTCAAATTAGTTCAAAACCCTCAGCCTCCAAAGCCATTTGATGTCCAAAAAGACCCCCTCGGAGCAATTTTTATGACATTAGCAATTGTGTCAGCATGCTGTCTGGTCTTTGTTGGGCTTATGCAAGTTGTTTGAGAGGAGACAAAAAAAGAAAAAGCTGAAAAAGTAAATAAATAATGAGAGATAATGAGTGCTGTTAAAGTGTTTGTTTAATAGTTTTTTCTCAACCTGTATTTCTAATTTGTTCACTCTCTCACTTTCTTGAATGCTTTTATGCTTATTTAAATGCAATAGAAGCAAATAAACCAAAAGTGAAAGATTTCAATCATATCTGATCTTTTGACAGGAATTTTTTTTTACTAAATTGAAATCATATATAGTGTTTTATCTATTTAAAATCGTATATCGTTTAATTAATTCTTTACACCTTTAACCTTCATCTTAAAAGTTGAATTTGTCAAAAGTCCAAAGCAATAGTTGCTTAACACTTGGTCAGAAGACTTCTTTGTGGTCTGTTCTCTTAAAGGTTTTGTATTTCTACCTCTTAAAATATTTAAACCAAATACTCAATAGTCAGTAATTGCATTCATCATGCAGTAATACAGTACTCAAACAATGTAAAGTAAAGTTCATTGTTGGTTCTCGCAACATAAGTTTTTTCTCTGTTTTCTCCGAGTTCTGCTCTTCCATTATCAGCTGCTTTTCTGACACCGAAGACGACCTGCTGCATCTTCCCTCATCCCTCTGCGAACTACAAGTAATACCACAATACCTGTAATATACAGAAAATAGGCATAAAATAAAGTTAGAAAAGGAAAGAGAATGAAAAATTCTTCAAGATATACAACAATAGATTTGTTTTATGTTTTTATACTAAACATGTGTTAGTTAAGAAAAGGGGAGAAACTGGGAGAAATATTATGTATATATTATGTATATACAAATATTATGTTTATTCCAAGAGCGTACTTCACAAAGATTATGATATTACACTACTTAAACATATTATTAAATAGCATTATAATTTTGATGCAGTGAAAACCTAATTTCAATGTAATGTGACATTATTTTCATTTTTTTTTCAAAAACAATTGTAAGCCTATTTTATATGTAACTATGTGACAGAAATACTCGTTTAACACAATCTGCAGTCTTGTGTGGGTCATGTTTCGCAAAGCTCTAAAAGCTGTCCACAGCTGATAGAGGAATTTTAATTGCTTTCCCTCTGTTTAATTAGGTCTGTTTGTTTGGACTCAGCTTTGAGCAGACGAAACAAAAGATAACACTGAAATACATCTGAAGGGAACCCGTTTTCATGTTTGGGGTAAGGAACTGGGGAGTGTTCTTGAAGGAATTATCTGCAAGGCTTTCCATCTATCGCCATCAACCTTTCAAGGTCAAATCTCCCATCGCCGGGAGGCAATGGCCAGCCAGAGCTGGTGTGTTGTCTCACTTCCCAACTCTGCATGGAAGAAAACAATAGAGTTCAAAGTCAGTGATCATCCTGGGTCCCATCCATCATAAACGAGCACATGTGATGTATATCTCACTCTATTACCTCTTCAATGAACCCTGTCTGTTGCTTGGTAATAATAAATTAAGATTACGGAAGAGTAAGGGTTTAGGCTAAATTGTTAACATTTGAATTTAAATTTATACATGCTCAGAATGTTCTCAAAATATAACATTGTTATGATTTGGTAAATAACAACTGCAAAGTTTTAGGATCAATAAAAAAATTCCTATGATTAACCAAATGATATTAAAATGCAGAATTGTTTGTGTTTTCTATCTAATAACACAATTTATTGAGGAGAAGATGAGATTTTAAAACAAAAGCAAAGCCTGAAAATGCATCTTTATCATGTCCATTTTTAACTGTCACAAATGTAAATCACGGAAATCACAGACAATAAATTCAGTTTCCTTTCTGTTTATCTCTTCAGTGCTTTTTTTTTTTTTTGCTGCCATACATAACACAGTAGGAAGAAGCAACACTGTCTCTTCCATTTAACTTCAAAATCCCATCTTCCAAAAGTGAAAGAGTGAGTAGGGAGTTGGTTTTAACAGTTTTGTGTAAAGAGGTTGATCTGCATTTCTTTGCATTTTCCAGAAGCTGTCATTTGAGAACAAACAAACATTGGTTAAGGCATCAGCATTTAAAAAAATATTTATTCAACCAGATAAAACTCAAAACTCTCTTGCAAGAGTGACTTGCTAAAAATGTATATACTTGTGGATACACAAATAAATCATCCTAAGTACAACCAAGTGTGCCTTTTGAAGTTAAATAAAAAATAATAACACTGCATATTATTTTATCATAATCAAGTGGTTAGGAAGAATTTAAAGTTAGTTTGAGGTGTCAGATTGTTCTTGATTTACTCAAAATTTATTAAGATTCTGCACATTCTTTTTATCCCAACAATGCAGTAAAAACTTGTAAGGACATAAATTAATAGAACTAAAATAAGCCTCTCAAAGCAGGGTTCCTTAAACCTGGTACTGGAGGGCCGCAGCCCTGCACATTTTAGTTGCAACCCTGCTGTAGTATGCATATTACTCTTGCTTCAGACAATCAGAGGACCCTAAATAGGGCCACAGGTGTGTTTCATGATGGTTGAACCAAAAATGTGCAGGGCTCCAGCCCTTCAGGAGCAGGTTTGGAAACCCCTGCTCTTAAGAAATACATACAGTGAATGGAGTACATACAACTCCAATATGTAAAGGAAAAAAAACCCTTGTTCTGATTATTACACCTAAACACACACTTTCATATTTTGCAGATGCTCCCATATAACAAAAATAATAAACAAATACCTTTTAAGCTCAGCAGCAAAGCTTTTTTAATGTATGGTTGATTTACATTGCTGCTCATGTCACTCATGCTTTGACTCTGACAGACCAGAAGGCGGCAGGAGACGTGACATCACAGGGAATTTGCATCTACCGATACAAACCCCTAAAACAGCACGAATCGTCGATGCTCCTAAATTTGGAGTTTTTAACTCATAAATATAACCATTTTTTTAAATAAAACAAAACAAACAAGTTTGGTACTAGAAAGGAATAAACATAATTTTTAAAAATCTGAAGTCTCTTTTGGACATAAAACAATGGGGCAGTAATTTATTTTGCATAATTGATGATATTGATGACCAAATAATGTTTTTTAATCAATCCATTCAACTCTTTAACTCTAACTCTTTAATTAACGACTATTTTAATATACGAATATTTTAGGCTATAGTTTATCTATCGAAGTAGACAGTAAAATCATTCAATTAAAAGTGTTAAATTGACTGCTTCGAGTCTATTTGGTCCTACTCAAATATAGAGTTAAAGTAACACTGAGTCTCTCACATTGAACCATTAAAATATATCAAGTTAAAGTCTTTTTTACATTATCCTTTTGTGAAGAATTTACAATTTTTATTATTTATATAATAAATAATAATAAGTAATATTTTAACTCAGTTTGAGTGTTATTTGTGTTCTATTCAGAATGTTAAAATCTTTGATGCATGCCATACTTTTTTTCTAGTTGTAATTAACTACCATTTCCAGGGAAAACCCAACACAAAATATAATATATAATGAAATAAAAGGGATTACAACCAAAATCGCAGGAACAAAATATATTATTTAGAAATTATAACATGAAAAGGCTGCTAATGCCAATCAGTTAACCTGTTGAAAGACTCAAGACTTAATCTTCAATTTCTGCCAATTAAGACAATTAGTTCTTGTGATTTACTTTGTTGGCGAGTGTGGATAACTGCAGTGGACAGATGGGAGGCTGTATTGGAATGGGCAACATGGAATCGAGTCAAGAACCTCTAACAAACAAATATCTGGCACGGACCCATTCCTGTTGGCAGGAGAGACATAATGAGACAAAATTATTTTGATAGTTAGCTTTTTCTTTGAGAGTGATGTGAATTCCATACAAAATTAAAGCCTCACTCTTTCCCATTAGAGATAAGAGTGTATGTAGTAAGATAAGCTTTTGACATATTTGTACAAACACTATTGACACCAATCCCTCTCCACAGTGCTTTCACCTTCATCTTCTTCAAATAGTAAACACATTTCCAAGTCTCCCTGTGTAACATCCTTGTTTAATTTATTGCTGGAGAATAAAACTCAAAGCTTGCGTATTTAACTCAGGGTTGGAACTGATCTATATAATGACAAGCAAATGATGCCTCCAAGTCCCTTCACCACGTTTCAATGCAAATGCCTTTAAGAGAGCACATCTACCTCAAAGGACAAGCGTAAACACTTTAAGAGTTTATTGATCTACCTGTGTCACTGGATTTAATGGGATTTGTGTTTCTGACCAAATGATGAAAATTTGCTCCTTCATCTTCAAGCCTGCGGAGAACAGGGTTAGATAAACCCCAATCGATGTGACCTAGCACATTTAGTTTTTTTTAAAGGAGGAGTCTCTAAATGGTTGTTCACACACTAAAACATGCAGTGTCTGTGTTAAAACTTCCAACTTGAAGTGTGTTTCACACTCTGTGACATTTTTAGAGATCTTAAGAATAGACAAGAACATCAGAGGGCCGTCTCAATTTCTGTGAACAGAAAACAATGTTTTTCTTGTAAACCAGGTGAAAAGGTTCACTCCCTTTCTGTTAAAAGTGTTTTCACAGCATTGCAAATTTAACTGCATATTTACCCTCAACTGAGTAAAAATTAAGAGCTGTATCTCTCATGAGATTGTCAGAAAAATGACATGTTTTTGAGAAGAAATTATTCTTTCAAACCCTTTTTCATCATCACGATCTAGCATTTTTTGGTACCCCATTATAATGCTTCTTGAGAATCATTTAAGTGTACGCCAATTGTTTCTTATTTGAAGCACTGAAGAGGGTGAAAACTGGTTGGTACACTGTGTGCTTGCCATCCTGATGCACCATCAAAGAGTGTTCTTTAAACTAATGATAACATCTTAACACGATTTTTCATTTTCCCATCTCTACTTCTTTCCAAAACTGACATCTGAATCAATAATAGCTTCATATTTCAAACCAAATTCCCCTCTAGTGAGTTGCACTCATCTTGGTAGATATTACATTCTCAGAGATTTATAATGTGTTCATTAGCTTTCTAAATATGATGGGAATCTTGCCCAGACAAGCATGTACACCCATACCTTTGGGAAGATGAGCTCTTTGCTTTTGTTGTCAAGGAAATTTGTGGACTGCAGAGCATCAGTGACAAACTAAACAGTTGAACATTCATGGATGCTACTGTTTTAGAACACAGAGTATTCTCTCTGCTTTCAGCTCTTTCCCTCTGGGATAAATTCTTTCTGGTTCTTTTACTCTGTCAAGGTTGTGGGTGATGTGTTGAAAAGGCTTTTCAACCCTTGCGCCTTGTTATAATTTTAGTAACACTTTGTGTTTTCTCTTCAGTGTACAATAAATAAACTTTACAGTTTGTGTTGGACATGAAGTTATACTTACTCTGACTCAGACCATTCTGAGGTTAAAATGGAAATGTTTAGAACGTTTTCTATTTAATAATTCATCCTGTAAAAAGATGATTTGGGGCAAAAAGAATTACCTTTATTTTTAAAATATAATAAATATGACACTTTGCATGTGATAAATTGTACATGATGAATTGTAAAACAGAACAACATTGAGCTAAAGAATTTGTGTATTTGGTTATAGACAGAGAACAATTTTGTTTGAATTACAAAAAAAATACAAAAAAATATATATATATATATATATATATATATATATATATATATATATATATATATATATATATATATATATATATATATATATATATATATATATATATATATATATATATATATATATATATATATATATATATATATATATATAAAGATCACTTCTATTTTTTAGCTGCACTTTTGAAAACGGAAGCTACTACGAATGTCCTCAGTGTTAATTCCAGAACAGTTTCAATGACTCTCTCTGAACTTTATTTCTTTAACACAGTTATGAGCAGTGTTCCCTGTAGATGTGTCACTGAGCTCTGAAAAAAGGGGTGTGGCTAAAGCATAGCTTTGAGAGGGACAACAGTAAACAATATATTTTATACAGACGGACCAAAAGGATAATCTAATTTATTTTGTGCTGTTTTTTGGTTTGCATTCAGAATATTAGTTGTATTATTTTATTAATTAATGAATAATTAATACATTCATTATGTTTTCAGCTGCAGTTGTGACCTGGTGGTTAAGGAGATTAACTGGAGATCAGTTGCTAGTTTGATCCTCAAAGTTGAAAGCATCAACAACCACAAATGTCCTTCAGCAAAGAAATAGTTCCTCAATGGCTCCTTGGGCACCACAGACTTGGCTGCCCTCTGCTCTGGGTGTGTGTTCACTATTGTGTATTTACACCGGATGGGTTGAAGGCGAAGCAAAAATTCTGGGTTTGGGTCACTCCATATCAGGCAAACTTCTCACAAAAGAAATTTAATTATTCTTGAAATGTGCCACCACATAGCATAACTTTGTTCAATATCACAGTTTTTCTAATTATGGCTCTCTTCAGCAGAATGTGTACTGGCCTGCTAGTTTGTTTTTGAGACCAGTAAGGTAGTGACATGGCAAAGGCTTTGTTCTCTGCCTTCTAGTCCCTCTTTGTTGTGTGTATCTTCATAGCCATGGTTCCAGCACGACCTATAGCCTTCAATATTCTGACAACTATCTCCTGCTGTGGGTATAAAGAACCAGAAAAATCTGTGGATAGGTTATTATGAAACTATTCGGTTATTACCCCTTAAGGATCTGAACTGCATATAAGATATGTTTTTTTTTTTTTACAAATTAAACTCTGAGCACATTTAACTGTTTGGAAAGCAGATTTAAAACTGGTGGCAAACAGAAAAACTATATTTTGAAAATTTGCAGAGATGGACAACGTCTACAGCAGGTTTGTAATTTTGAAAAAAAAAAAAATATAAAATAATAATAATAAAATATCAACAAGCTAATGCCATATACATTTATAGAAAATGTATCTCAAAGATATTGAAAAAAGCTATGTTTTCATTACTATACTGAGTAAAGGATGCTCTGAAAGCTTATCTGAAGTCTTATCGGATATTTTGTCTAAGAAGCTGAGTAAGTGCAGCTTGACATGACAAGAATACACTGTATCAGTAGAAAGGCATCAATCGTGTATCTTGTTCAAGCTGTCCACCTCTCAGTCCTGGGCATCTGTGTTTCATGGTTAGTTTCAATAAATTACAAAATGAGAAATAATTATCTTGGATTTTATTCTAATTACATGTTAATTGTCAACTACATGAACAAATGAAGTAAGGACAATTTAATATGAATCCCAAAATGACTCAAAAAACATTTAAATGTGGGGATGAGCAACTAATAGCATTTTAAATCTCAGATGATGATGATGAAACTGCTCGAACAAATGCAACTTCTTCTTGTGAGTCCCGCTGGGTTTGATAGGCATTGAGTTTCCAGACTCATGGGAAATAGATACTTTGAACATGGTTTCATGGGAGATGCTCACAGAGGTTTAAAATGTTTATTTCTGTTGCTTTCAGCATGAATATAAACCATATGAAGACATCAAACAAGCAAATGATGGAATTTTACTATACTCCAGGAAAGTAGATGTGTTATTGGAAAGTGCCTTTGAAATGGATAAAACAGGAATGTTTAGTACTGCGTGGTAAATACAGATTCCTCTCAGCAATGAACGTACTGGTTTGAATCAGTAGCCTGGGGCCTTGTGTACTAATATTTGCAAGAATTTCATACTAAATTATTGCATACGGACGAAGTGTGGAATGTACTGTACATATGCGCCAAAATGATCAAATGTCTGAACATGTGAATACTGACTGCCATACAGGTACTCATAATTAATGTAGCATTTACATTAACTATTTGTAATTTATAAACAAAGCCCACATTTTAGGTTTAACTTGCAAGAAAGTAAATTTGTTTGTTTAAGATATATAAAATATAAACATTCTGCCAATCAGACATCTGTGCCATTCCTACGTCACACCTCTCTGGACCCATATTTGGTTACCGGAAAGTGACACACTTCCACAAAGGCGATGGTTGGCTTTGCTTATTTTTAACTGATCATACAGTTAGTATGTGCAGCACATGCTACGTCCATGTTATACACAGTCTATGGGCTAAACTAGGGTTGTATAATAAGCTAGTGGGTAATAGTAAGTATGAGTTACTGAACATGTTCTTCATACTATTGAACTTGCTCCTTTGCTAGAACAACTGTTATTACATTTCTTGATTACAAAAGGAACTCTATAGTTCCTAAGTATGCGGTAGTTATATTTGTAACACATTCAATTATCCAGTAAGATTTTTTTATGAAACAATGTAGGGCTTTGTAAAGTTGATTTAAAGCAATTTGATTTTTTTTTTAAATTTAAGTCAAAGTTGAATACAGCCCAATTTTTCATCAGAGTGGAATTCAGAATCACATCTTTTTTGATAGTGTAACCACCTTGTAGCTCATCTGTTACACTGCAAGAGTTTAGTCATGCCTGAATTTGTGCATGTGACATGCTTCCCTTTTGTTGGCTAGAGAGCATGACTCATTCACCCGACGGTCATCTGGAGGAAGAAGCTGACTGTACTGGTGCATCATCATCTCCTTGTTGTCCTTACTTTCTTAAGTTGAGCTGGAATAAACACCATGCAGCTCAATATGCACAGCTCTCTTGATTGTCCCCCTGAACTCAACCTGGAATTCCTTTTTTTTTTGCAGCTGTTATGCTGGCTGTAACAGTATGCAAGGTTAAAGTATCTACCAGGTTTGATGCTAACGATGATGTATCATACTGTTAAAAGGTCAGGTTGTGAAAGAATCCACATAGACGTTCAACAGGGTGAGTGTGAACATTTAGCCTACATTTTTCAAGATGAAGCTTTAGTTGGAATCTGGAGATTTGTTGGAAAGGCTAGTTAAAAGTAGCATAGTTTTTTTTTATTCACATGTCAATTTTTTTTAATTCATGCATTCATAGGTATTGTAGGCAAATGATTATGTAAAACAATACAGCTTTGTGCACATTGTTCATTGCTATTTTGGGTATGCCACTGTTTTTTTTTCTCATGATGTCACTTCCTATGAGAAATTGGGGAAAAGTTGAGTCTCATGTAAACAGGGAGTTTATGGGTTGGCATGCTATATTTTAATGCTTAGTGCCAGGGATGGACCAAAACAACACTTCAATAACTGCTAAAGTTCTGTGCACTCATATTTTGCTTTATAAAGGCAGTGATTGGCAGACAACTGGATACATGACAGAGGTAGCCAAACTTCTCTTGCTCGAACATCCACAGACATCTGTAGGGAGATCTGCTGGCAAAAATGACAAAAAAGAACAAAAAACCAAGTCAAAAAAAAAAGGGAATTTCAGCAGATATTTTGCATAGGTTATTAATGTTGTATTTATTTGTTGTTCTATAGAGGCATTTGCTTCAAAGAACACATTGCATGGAATTTTGTCATTAAGCAACAAAACTGTCATGAAACTAACTTTTGTTCTTATTTGCATGTAATTGGTATTAAACAAAAAATGTGTATGTGTGTGAATATATATATATATATATATATATATATATATATATATATATATATATATACACGTGTGTGTGTGTTATACAGCGGGTGGCAAAATATTTGTCTTCCTTATTATATCCAAAACGGGACAAATATGCAGATAGGCCATGTTAATAGATAAAACCCTTTAATTTAGTTCAGGATTTAAAAAAATTTAAACACCAATATAATTCATGTTATTTCCCTGGTTGCATTAACAGGAGTGATCTGCCCCTGCAATCATATGACAAGAGGTAACTTAAGCCAGTTTTTCTTTTAGGTAAAACATTAATTGTATTGATTGGATCCTTGGCATAAAACAATAACCATGCCTGATATTATGACGGTCTAGTCAATTAAGAAACATTATTGCGTGAATTTAAAGTGCGATAATGTCTTTTTCTGCATTTTAAATGAGCACCAAGAGTGCTGTCTTGCACCAAGCCGACAGAGCAGCCTGTTGTGTTCAGCAGCGGGCTCATCATCGCTTTGGGTAAGCTCTAGGTTTCCGCTGGTCGCTCCACACTCGAGCATCGGCGGCTGCGGTGATGCTCACACGCTTCGAGGAGCGACCGAAGAGGACCGATGCCTGCGACCGTTACCACTCTACCCGGCGTTCTGTCAACGTAGACAACCGCATCCGCGCGACTCCGTTGTTCGTTTCATTTATCGCAAGAGACAACGTGGCTGCCAAACGCGTCTGAACGACGTCAGACTGCCTACCTAGGCAGATTTTCGCTTGGGCTATTATTCACACGGTGTCCGCTCGCGCGTCGAGCAGCGTTCTCTCATTAAAGCGGTCCTCATACACAAATATAGTGTATGTGAACCGTGCAGCGAAGTTCGAGATGTTACTCCGAATCCTCTGAGCTCATGGACAGACGGTAAGCACGCGATTTATTTGTAATAAATTCAGATTCTGTCTTGAACTTAATTGTGTTAAATGATTCGCACCTGTGCACCTTCTTAATGAACGGTAACGGTTCGCACCTGTCACGGATTCACACAGAGACTGTGTTGATTCCTAAACTTCTAATGTAAAAGTTGTCAAATGTTTTAGTTAGTTAGCACTAAGCTTACATAAAAAGTTTTTCAAGGGAATATGTTACTACGTGGGTCACTGACAGCTTGGCATGGGGTTATTTGGTGAAATTTATTTTGACAAGATAACCCGGCTGTGTGTCTCTCTCTTTGACTTTGAATAGTTTTTTTAGTCTTTGTGAATTAATTACGTTCTTGTTGCTCAAAAAGACAAAAAAACAAAAAAAAAAAACATGTTGCAGGCAAATATGTTTGAATGCTAAGTATGATCTGGTTTTGAGCTGTTACCATCCCACAGCATGACTACAGTTAGTCATTCTAAACTTTAGGATATTACCAACATTGTGTATTTGTTTTGCATGTAGCAAAAACATCTTTGTAAATGAGGTTCTTTGTTGCTCTAAAAGACATGGACTTATGTTCTTGGCAAGTTTAAAAACAAATAATTCGAATGGGGGCTGGATTTATGCTGTTTGGCAATTAAAATCCTATAACCCTAGCATAAGGTTATTGGTCACAAACTGGAGGACAATAACAACCTATGATGCAGTTTTTAACGTGCTGTATGAGAGAAAATGGAGAAGAAAGAAAATTAAGTTCATAACTTAAAAAAAGATGCAACTTTAGATTGGTTTGCTCATGGGTTTGTGATGTAGTTTCTTGAATTTACTGTCAAAGGTAAAACTTTGAGCGGTTTTGGAAGTCTTGAAACGTTTGCTGCCAAATTGGTGGGTATGATGATAACGTTAAATGTAACAAATGACTTCTAACAACTAATATTTATGTGATATTTCATAAAATATTTTTTTTTATCACAATGCTAGGTTGGTGAGTATGGGATCAAGTGGAGTGCCTTTTAATGTTTGATGAATAGAAGTTAGAGTGCTGTTGTTAAACTGAGCTAACGGATTAGTTTGAGAGGGATGTGAACGTGGAATAATGGTTTTCTTAATCCCTTTGATTGAACATCATTCACTTTTGGTTGGTGGCTCAAAGGTACTGAACTGACACGAAAATTATTTTGCAGAATAACTTTTCAAATTGTATGATTTTACATAAAGTTATTTGATAATACTGTGTGATAATACTTTGTGACTTTGTCGCAAAGTTTATGTTTATGTTTGTTTAGTAAAGTAATTTAAAAATCTTTTTTATTCTTCTTGCCATCTAGGAAAAGATAATAAGTTTATATTTAAAATTTTTTTTGCAAAGATGTCAGAACCAAGTGGAAGCGTTCAATAGGAATCAACTTGTCATGCCTCGACTGACCACTTGAGGTTGGAGTTGGAAGTGAGCAGATTTTCTTGAACACCCATTTTAAATGTACAACTGAAAAAAATCTTGTTTAAAGCCTAGTTTTCTAAGGTTTTTCATTAGTTCCGCTTGTTTTGCCCTTCAAAATAACTCTAGGTGCCCTTTTTAAGTATTCCTTTCGTTTATGTTATATTAAACTTTATATGTTTGCACATGGCTGGGTGAGAGTGAGAGCCGCTTAACCGAGCCGCTTTTGTTCTTGTCATTAATGATCCTCCAAATAACTTTTTGTCTATTTTGACTCTTTTGTAATAATAAATTATCTAGGAGGAAATGGCCGATTTACACAAATTCCTAATTTCCAAGGCTTCCTTTTTTCTTTCTTTCTTTCTTTCTTTCTTTCTTTCTTTCTTTCTTTCTTTCTTTCTTTCTGCTAAAACGTATGGGTGATATCACACATGTTACATCAATGTTATATGCAGTCAATGGTCAGAACATTGTCAGAAAATATTGGGCAAAAATCTAGGCACATATTGAGATGAGAGTACACTTATTATTGAACGTCTAATAAACAATGACCCATGAACGAAAGGGTATTCCCCATACACCTCAAAATCATTGAATAATGTGGAATTAAGCTGGATATCAAAAGTAAGTTACCATCTACCGTAGAAGTCTACACACTTTTGAAAATATCATAATTTAACTGTTTTCATGCTATGTTTGACAATATAAACATGTTTTATACCCACTGAGGACAGTACATCTATTAAACTTGTTCTGAACCAAGATACATCATATAGACGTGATTTAAATGCCATTTTAATATCATAGGTTTGCTAGGTAGTTTTTAATTCCCTCAATTTATTTAAATGATTGACCAGCGGTTTTCCCTTATTAAAATGCCTCAATCAAATAAAGCCTTCATGCACCACTTCCTACACACCGCCTCCAGGTAGAGGAGCAAACATAACCGTCAGTTATCAGGAGTGTTAACTTGCATATTCCTGACATCAGTATTTTTTCCATTTCTCTGTAAAGGTTATAAAAAAGTTTTGCAGTAGAGAACTAATTCTGCCATCTTTAGGAGGTAACAAGAACCCTGTTAGTGTGAAATATGAAGAAAAAGAAAATTGAGTGGAGAGTATCTTCTGAAAAACATTATATGAAATGAATTTGGTTGCATACAAATTAGTTCAAGACCATGAAAAAACATTTTTTTTTTACTGTGATCAATAATCCCAGCTTTCAGTTTTTTAATCACTTGTCCTAACTCCAGACCAGCATTTCTAATACTTTGAGTCTTTTGGAGCATTAGTTCTTCCCCTAGTGGACACAATCCTACATTGCAGCACACTCAATCACACAGCTTTCTTTATTTAAAAAAATTAAATATAATGTCACGAGATCTCACATCAGATGTAAAGCACTCTTTATTAAAAGCACACTTGTCTTAAATCATTTGCATTCAATATGTGCAATCTGTAATCTAAGAAAATTACCTGTCCCATTTTGACCTCTATATCTCATCATAAAATCTGTGTATTTAAATGTAATGATGAGAACAGCAGCTCTATGATGAATGGAGATCATTAAAGAAACAGATGGGCTCGCAGATCATGCCTTCTGTCCTCAGCATTTTTGACCTGTGGGCAGTTTTACTGATTCAGACATAAAGCAGCAGGCCATGCACTTTAGATTGGGACTGTGTGCCCATGTTTAATGCATCTCTATGCTCAGACACTGTTAGAAAAGTGGTTCAGAGAGGACATTTCTAATGAGAATTGTGTTTTAAATGCAGGGAAGCTCTTTGTGAGAGTAAAATCTCTCAGAGACTCAGATTAAATAAAAGCAGGTTTTATGGAGTGAACAAAATCCTCCATATAAAGTTTACTTGGCTTAATTTACCCATGAATAATGTCAATTCTACATAGTCTAATAATAAGTGTTGAAGTCTGACATTACAATGGTTTGTGTATGTGTATTATTGTGCTTAGCATAATTCAATATTGGTATAAATTTTTATTGGTTCTGAAGTAGTCAATTGTGAATAGCCACACACAAATTTTTATGCTGTAGTATTTTTAAATCTGAAAGTAGTGATAATATGTAATTTATGTATAATATGTAGTGTGATTTGATTATCAGTAGTGTGAACAGAGTAAATGGGCTGGATTAAAATTTATTTAGTGATTCATATCCATCCATATTGATTTCTTATAGATCTGTCAGTGAGAGCGCACCAAGTGTGAAAACAAAAACTGTTTTAACAAGAAAAACCATACGAAAGTTCCTGAAACCAAAAGTTCCTTTCTTAAAATGGCTTTCCTTTTTAATCCATGCGTTGAAATTCACTTTTAATGTATCTATTGTTATCTGTATATAATCAATAATTTATTACTAAATGAATATTTTTATTACTAAATATGTTGTCAAGGCTATCATAGTGTCCTTTTCTGTTTTGTTTAATGTATATAGACATTTATAAAGAGGAAAAAGATAATAAAAAAATCAGTTGTTTTTTAAAATGCTTGAAAATATATCTGGAAAACTGCACTTAAATTATTTTTAAATGTAGATTGTTTAAATGAGATTTGTTGAGTTTTAATGATATTCAGTATTTCCAACAACAGCAAATAATAATAATAGTCTAAAATGGCCACAATTTTAATTGTTGTCAAAATAATTTTTCCAATAATCAGGTAGCTTTGAATTGAGGGTTTCTCTTTGATTATTTCCACATGTCTGACCGCAATGCCTCAAGCAAATTAACATTTCCATCAAGGTACATTTTCCAGTTTAGTTATCCCCCCCCTTTTTTCTCGATGGCATAAATCTGGTTGCTAAACACTTTTAGAAATATTGAATAGTTATCGAATAGTTATCTTTGCATTGTTTTTTTATATTGCATATATAGTAAAGAATAAATTTTAGACATTTTTTCAAATAAAGCAGATTTTTTTATCATATCAAACCACACGGCTGACATTTGGAAGACAGTGGTAGGTCATTGATGCGAGGCGATTAATTAAACTTGCATCATTGCATAACGTCACTATTCGGATTCCTTAAACTTGCTCCCACTGAAGACCAAATGTGACTTTGTTTTTCAAAATGTGGCTGTATAAATTCGGTGACCGATTATTTGGTGCATCCCTTCTATTTACAATACAACTTCAGTTGCTTTGTTTAATGTTTTTTTCTGACTAAGCCAACTGCTTAAGTTAAAACAACAAATGATTTGCTCTGTGTAATGTACAGCTAAGATAGGAGTGTTCTTCAGACAGGGGCAGGGGTTGTTTGTGATCAGAAGTGTTTATTGGATCCCATGTGCATGTGTGTTATTATTGGCCAAAGTACTAATTCATAATGAGTAATCCTCTAGAACAGACTGACAGGTGGATATCCTATAAATGAGCCACATCCATAAACCTCTAATTCACGCCAACATTCACACCTTTGAGAATTTCATTCCTTTTAGTCACAGATTCACCTGGTATTCCTGTTTTGGAGCACTGGCGGCATGAGTTCAAAAGATTACAATATTTACTTTTTATTATTCAAGTTCATTATAGGTGGAAATATGAAAAATGGACAGTAATTGGGATGTATTCATGCAAGCTTTCTTAGCTGTGGGCAAATTGATCACATTTACTCAATGCAAACACATCTGTGTTGAACTCAGTGCTGGTTTTTGGATTGAAGCCTCTCAATGATTCAGCATTTCCGCTCTCAGAACTGCCAGAATCATTGAGTATTTGGCACATAAAGTTGTTTTGTAAAGTTCAGAAAAGGTGATGATTCTGCTAATTATACCAGTGGGACTCGGGAGGGAGTTTTAATAAAGTGCTGTTCACACAGTAAGGGGGATTCACCACAGCAGTGCTCGGCATTAGTGTTTCCTGAAAGGCTTAAGCTGCAGCTTCCTGCTTATCAACTCATGAGAGTCTTTTCATGAGCTAGTGAGCCAAGTCAGATATAAGGAGCGTGGGTCGGCATTGTTCAACAGACAATTACACGCATTAAGCAAGCTAGAATCCTGACATCCATGCGTGATCCTGCTGAGGTACATGGTAATTAGCTGTCCTGTTTTAATCCACTCTAGATGCGCTCTGACACTGAGATGCAAGGCTCTGACTGTGGCAGAGGATTAAAATGCCCGTGAAGGAGTGTAGCTGGTGGGATAGGTGTGTTGGTGTTATCTTGTGCTGCTCTTGTGAGTGTGTTTGCACTCACAGTGCTTTTCCCGGAGGTCTAATGGTGACTGACCTCTGACTGGGTGCTTGAGATATGAGCCCTCAACTTTCTGCAGTAACCTATATGGAAATAAAAGAAGTGTTATAACAGTGAACATAAAACCTGTCATCAAAGATACCAGCTAAAACCGCTGTAGTCACAGATAATTCATAGTTATTTAAAGTTTCGACCTATTTAAAATTTTCTACAATTGTCTAGTAACGTGTCATTATATGTAAATATATTTAGCTACTAAAAGAAAAATAACTCTCAGGGAAAAGCAATTCTACAGGGTAATGATGCTTTCCTTTGCTAGTGAAAAGCTTTTACAGCTTTTGGAAACTGGGTTGAGATGGTTGACACAGATGTGTGTTCAAATCCTGTGTTTCTGACCAATCAAACAGGGATTTGCGAGTTGTGACAAGGCAAAAACCTGGAAAAATTTGCCAAAGCTTCTCTCACAAGACACAAGTGTTTTGAACAATTGAAGCTTTGTTTTGCCAAAGTTATGTCACTTTGAGTTTTTGACTGTAGCTTCGGTTCAATGTTTAGAATCTTTGTGCTTCGAGATCTTGAAGCATTGAACAGTGTTCAAATGCCAGTTTCATGGCAGCCATCCTTACTGTAAATAGTCTTTACTAAATAATTATTAAACTAATATTGTTACTAAATAGGGAGCTGAAGCCCTTTTTATTGTTTTTATTTATGTTACTCTTCTGGTATTTTGTTTTTGGTTTGCTCTTCTCCTAATGTACTTGTGCATTATTTTATCACTTGTTTGTAAATAAATTCACATTAATTGCATCTTTTGTCTGTCCGATCTTCTCCTTTACTTTTATTTCTTATTATGCTCACTTCCTTGCCCTGGGCATAACAGGAATTTAGGTTTTTTTCAGTTTGTTGTGTCTCAAAACCAGGAAACATTTCAAATTCTTTATTCAAAATTACAATGGAAACCAAATTTGATTTAACTACATTTATGATTGCTCCCACAGTTTGTGATTTTGAGAAATGTGCAAAGACAACCTTTACTTAATTGCAGATTTCATCATCATGCACTAATCAATGACATAAAGAAGATGGAAAAAAATTTTCTTACTGTGATGTTACTTTAGGGGCTCAGTATAATAGTCTTGAAAGACATGAAAATTAATAGACAAGACGAAACTGAATCTTATCTCTCAAGATTTGGATTTGATTGCTCTGCCTAAACCAAACTAAAGCAAAGTTTTTGGTAAACACTGGCACCACCATGAGAGTCCCGCGGGTGCACCGTGTGATGATCTGATGTATTAATGCTGCTTTAGGTGGGAAGTTGTGTTAAGAAGATGAGTGTTGTTTCGTCAGTGCATATCGCTCTGACACAAGAGTTTGGACACATACCAGGACTCAATTAAGCCTAAAGTCTTTGGAACTACATGTGATTAATTTTTGGGGTGGAGTATACCTTTAAGAATACTCCTATAGTATACGAGAGATCGTGAATATTATCATCCCAGATAATACATTGATGTTATTCCTTCATGTCAGTCAGATGAGTGTGCTGTATTTGCATACACTCATAGATCAAAGAAGTTGATTATGGTTGTCTTGATTTAAAAATGGATTGAAGTTAGTGCAAAACTCTTTAGTCAAATTAAGGTTTGCCTTTCAATAATAAGATACGATGGGTCACTAATGGTCTATTAAATTAGATATCTGGCTCTGTTGCACTCACCAACAGAGAAGGGCAATGCATGTTATCAAGCTTTGAAACATACTTTACTTAAGATATTGGCCAGTAAAGACTAGATTTAATCTCAAACGATCAAGGACAAAATATCTACTTATAAGCTTCCTTTTTACTTTATCTAATCTGCAAGCACAACTTCAATAGATCTCAAAGCTATTTCTTAAAACCCATGTCGTTGAATGTTTTCTGTTTAAGAGTGTGGATTAACAAGGCGAAGGTGTTGCTTGGCAGCATGGAGTTCACTTGAAAGACTACTGATGTGATGCATGCACAGGCACTAATTGTGTCTGTCTTTCACTCGCGGAAAGGTGAAATTACTCTCAGGATAGGTGAATTTAATTCCCATCCTGTGGGGTGGGAGAAGCAGGGATTTGGCTCAGTGGGTTTGATGAATGAAAGCTGAGGGAGGCCGAGCTCTAGCTGCAGTCACTGTAGAGTCAAAAGACAGGAAGGTGGGAAGAATCTCAGCCATCTGTTTGTAATAGCAAGTCAGATTTTCTGGGGAACTGTAAGCAACTACTCACTACGTGTGAAACTTGAAGCCAAGATCCAGACTAATTCAGCAGTAGAAATGTGTTTTACGTTCATAATATAACAAAAGGCAGACTTCACAGAGAAGTTAATTAATCCAAAATCATAAATGAGTTTTGTTGGCAATTGTTTCGTTTTGCAATTTACAGAACAATGTAGTGTTTTCTGTGTAATAATTATCAGGAAATTCTAGACAACAGTGATGGACTTTTATATGAAATCTAACTGTGTACACTGTAATGAAAAAAAATTGTAAATAAATGCAAGTTTGGAGTCCTTAAAATTGGTCTTATATCTACATGTGTGTGTGTGTGTGTGTGTGTGTGTGTGCATCTACTTGTAGTCCATTACATGATTATACTTGTTGTCAAGCCACAATCAGTGGGTGATGGACTCTCAGGTCAAAATCTCACCAAGAAAAAATTAATGGCAGTGGATGCAAGAAAATCAGCTTCAATTCACTTGCCGTTTCTCCAGATATCCCTTCAATTAAGTTAAAATATTTCAACTTTCTCAATAAATCAATCAATCAATAAATCACCCAATCAATCGATTCTAGTCACCTCCCAATTTGAACTTAAAATCGATCGACAAACAGCTTGTCGGACAGCACCCTTATAAACAATAAGCAAAAACAGAAACAAACAAAAATAGGTTAAAACAATGTATCACAAACAACAAACAGGTGATTAGCATCAGCTGCAAGAATAGTGATAAATGATGAGGATAGGCTAAATATGTACATTGAACAACATTATTTTTTACCGCACCATCCTCTTCGCTATGTTCTCATAAAATTAAAATGGCATCTTCCTAACATATAAAGGACTAATAAATCAGGCAACTTTCATTCTTGGTGTGAACACTCAGAATCAACCCTTTAGATTAATAGTAATATAAACATTTTTATCTGGGTATAAAAGCTGGGGAGTTTTTTCTTTATAATATGTACATCACTTATTTCAAAAGATAAAAAGAGTTTGCATGTTCAATATCAAAGGTCACCTACTTTTTCCTTTTTACATTGTGTTAGTTTAAGCTTATGGCTCCTCTAGTGAATATGTACTAGTGTTGTTGATCAATTAAAAAAACATCAAATTAATCATATCATCCTCCAAAAATGAACCATGATTGATCACAATTTATTTAGAATGATGTACATGGGTTTGCACATTTGAAAATTTAGATATGAAATGCAAATTAATGGAGTAAAAAAAAAATATATATATATATATAAAATAAAAATATTTTAAAGAGGTACCAATTTAACTTGATTTTTATAATATAGAAAATGACATTCTGTTAAAATAATGAAAACCAGTTTAATAATAAATACAGACTAACAGTTAATTATTACAAGCAATAACAAAATCAGTAGATATGTTTGCACTTTTTTAGATAATTTGAAAGGAAAATGAAATTGTGTAACCTGAAGTCATCAAAAGCATCTACACTAGATGAACTAATTGCAGTTGAAATGGTTGCAACTGAAACTTGTATTGACCTTGCAGGCTATCAATATACAGTTTGAATCAATATACAGTTAATATATTTTTTATATACAGTTGATGATCAAGCCTCAGTCAGGGATGAAGTTAATGCTGAAAGCTGAAAATCACTGTGGTGGAGTGTAGCCGGATACAACTGGCCTTTGTGGGCTACAAGGGGTGCAAATAAAACATTAAATATGTGTTGAATATGTTTAAAATATTAATAATTGGTTATTCACAATACTTCATTCATTTGTAAATTGTAATAAGAAAACAGTTAAGGGAAAAAAGCCAGTGGTTTTCTCCAGACGCTTAAGATTGAGTGACTAATTGCTTCTGATAATAGTTGTTCAGTATCTAAAATAGTTATTTTTTCTGATCTATTTAAATAATGACCCCAGAGCTTGTTAAATGTTTGTAAATATTTGTTCACTGTTGTCCAGGGTTCTCTCAGGTTTTGCTACCTTTGTGAGGTTTACCTGCATAGACTAAAAACATGTTTTATTTTATTACTCATTTTTCCTCCAAACCATAATTCTTTGTGCGTACTGTATGTTATAGAGGGATATATTAAAACGGTATGTAATAGAGCAATTGTTACAAGCATATAAAATTGAAATCAGACACAATGCAGTGATGCAGTGAGACATTTTTATATTACACGTGTACTTTTGTACTCAAAATAGTGAGGGTAGGAAAATGTCTCAGGGTAGCAAAAAGTGTTAATAGTAAAAGATGCCTTAGCAAAAATTTGCTTTTAATTCATGATACAATAAAAAACTTAATTTAATGATTTATCCACTATTTATATTTTACCCTGTTTAAAGTTTACTAATAATTAAGCACAACCAAGTAAAAAACTAAAACAAATAGATGGTAATAATTTTTTTGTTTATAAGCATATCTATGAATATCTCCTTTTGTAATTATACATTTGTGGAAAAACATTGTGTACAATATGCTCTGCTAAGAGATAAAGTATGCCGGCATTCATAACAAAGATCAATTTCTAGAATAAATTTCTCCAATCCTGAGACTTCTTCCGGCGGTAGCTGGAATGACCTCCAGTGGTCCTCCTGACAGTGTATCGAAATTAGAACTGAATAATGAACTTAACAACTAACTTTAATCACTTAATATTTTCAATTCAGTCTTCTAGTCTTTCAGTCCATATCTTTGTATGAGGTCATAATGCACAAAAAAGGTACTGACTTTGTTTAGTTTTTCTACTTCTGATCATTTTGCTGAGAATTCTTTATCTTTTGTTTTCAAGATAAGAGAAAACTATGCACAATACAAAAAGTAGACAAGTACAGATCACATTAATTCCATGCATTACTCCCTCCAGCCTTAAGGGGTTTAGGGCATTGGCACTCAGATGAAAGCTTGCTCTGAACAGCTCTCTCTCCTTTCCGACTAACATATGAGCCTTCAGGAAACATTCTGTCGAAGACACAACATATCCCTGACATGTCCTTGCCTTTTCTCCTCGTCTTGTCTGTAATAAATAGGCACATTATCCAAGCTAATTTAATGAACAGCACTCCAGTACATCTCATATATTCTACACTGTTGGAATATTTTAGTATTTTTTCAATTCAATATGTTCTCAACAGCAAACTAAGATGAGATATATGGCATTATGGGATAGAAAAAGTAGTCAAACCATCATTAATCTCAGAGGAAGAACAATAAAGATCTGCATGAATTATTCATAATATAAAGTGATAGTCAGGTAAAACTGAGTGTGTTGAAGGGGTGGGATTTTGTAAATTGTTGTTTAACGCAGTCAACTCTCCAGCTCCGGATGTTTAGATTGCTCTGTTGTATGGTTGTCACGATCAGGGGTGTACGTTGGAGGGATAGATCTCATACGCGGAGACAGCTTGACCTGAGACACTCTTTTATTATCAAATAAAGCAAAGAAAAACCAGATGGCTTAAACAAAAGACCCACGAGGGGGCAAACTTGATCAATAACATAAATAACAGAGATCACTGGTAATTTAAGCAACTTGACAAAATAACTAAACAGACATCACAACGTAGCGCATCGGTAATGCACATAGAGACAATTAATGCACCCGTGAAGAACAGCACAAACACAGGGGTATTAAAAGGGAGACTAATAAGTGAGGACACGCGGGTAGACAGCTGAAGGGACTAACGACAAATTAGACACGGGACGAAGACTGACGCAACAAGGCACGAGGTGAAGATAACATAAACAAACACACGCAGACAATACAACCACCTATCAGGGAACCGCGAGGGAGTCACATGATAGGCGGGAACCCAGGAACCGGCACAAGGGAAAACAGCGAAACTGTGAACGCGCGATCAGAGACAGAAAGGGAGTAGAAAGGGAAAGACAGTCGCGACACGCGCCTTGAAGACCAAACCCTGACAATGGTTCATCTGTGAAGGTGGAACTGGCTGTGAGAATTATATATTCTGGATTGGCATAGATCAATTTACCAAGAACTATTTCTGTGTACAATTTTTGTCCACAATTGTAATAATTACTCATCCATCCATTCATTTTATTCCATTTTAGACACTATTTTAAATAAAATACCCTTAAAAACAATAAAAAAATTAAACATTAAATAATAACAAATATTATATAGAATAATAACAATCGTTTTGAAACAATTAATGTGAAGAATTAAGATTCATAACATATAGCTGCCCAGTTTATGAATGCAAATCAACATCAAGATCCAGTTTTTGTCGTTTTTTTTTACATTCTTTATTCTTTCTTTACATTTTTATTACATTTTTCCATTTCAAATAAAGGTTTATGCAAGTGAGTGAGGACAGGAGCATAAGGCAAGGATGCATGTGTGACTGCCTGACTGCATGTGATTTACAGTGATTTCTGGCACTGTAGTACTCGAGTCTGGACTTGAGTACATTTTTCTATGGACTTGTGCTGCGTCCCAATCCAAACACTATACAATACACCTTTAAAGTAAATACACATTTTAGTGTGTGAGATGTGAAAACTCTTTCCGCCCGAGCACATTGGATTGTGAGTAACATCAGTCGGTTGAACGCTTGACTGTGTTTGAACTCAGAATCGACTTGGTCTTGTTTGCGTTCGGACTCAGACTTGATTGTTGGTCTCGATGGAGTCCAATGCAACACTGCTAAGAAAGAAAAAAAACAAAAGATCTTAATCTCTACCAATCTATACTTGTGCGTCAAGTCTACAAATCGCCCTCTATGAAGACTGCACATTCACATAACCCCGCTGAACCCATTGCGAAGCCTGCCGTGAGTCAAGGCTTCACATAGCACGAGCTGTGTGATCGAAGTGGAGCAGGGTGAGTACTCTCGCTCCTTGCTTGGGCTCAATATTAAATCCTGCATAATGGAGTAAAACTGGCGATAAAGTGAATAACCTTCTTTTATTTGTTGCATGCTATCCCTCTGTAAGGACAGTTTGTGGGCTTGACGCACAAGTATAGATTGACTTTAAAGCCTGATTTACTCTTCTGCATCTACTTGATGAATTGCTCTCTGTGGAAGCTCTGCGCACACCCATGTTTAGACCTGTTTTTAGACTCAGACTTGATTTGGACTCGAACATCATTGGACTTGGTCTTGACTTTCCTGGACTTGGACTTGTCTTGGAAACGACAATGATGGACTTGACTATAACCCTAGTGTTTTCTGGGGTTTTCTTTAGTGGATTGTGAGGTTTCCTAATTGCAAGCGCTTTTTGAATGTTTTGCTTTAATGTAGGGGTGAGTGCTATACCGATGTGAAAGTGAGTACTGGTAATGTGTTGTGTCATGATATGAATTTTGCAATACCATGGATAGCGTCACAGAGCAGAGGGGGACGCTCGTCAGGTAGAGATTGCATCAGCTGCTCCATCTGAAATCCCTTTAGCCAGAACGAACTAAGTTGCTAAAAGTCACCAGGAACAGCACTTTTTGCTAGAATTGCCGCTATTCGCTGGATTATTAAAAAAAGTCACTAGGCAGTCTGAAGAGTCGCTGAATCCAGCGACGAAGTCGCCAAGTTGACAGCACTTGAGCAGTGAGGACGGCCCGCCAGGGCCTCCCCTCAGTGCACATGCACTTTCTCACTCGCTCTCTCTCTCTCACTTGCTCTCTCTCTCTCTCTCTCGAATTAAGACTTGGGTTATTGGTGAAAGTGTGTAAATAAATATCTACAGTCTGTTTTGCAAGTGTTTGGGTCCAGTTCCAGCAAACTGAGTGAGAAATTAAATACAAAACAACCTGGACTGTAAGCAAAAACTGCTTATTAAGTTATTTATTGGTTATTAAGGTCTACTAAAATGTGATGTCCAATTTTTTATATTTGCCTTATATCACGATATAATACTGATAGGGTCTGGACAGTCGAAAGTACCGTGATATGAATTTTCCCCCATATCGCCCACCTACTTTAACGGTGAGCTTAAAGCCATCACACCCAGAGAGAAGGATCCAAACGCAACTTGTCAAACCAAGGGATTTATTAATAGTTCAAAGAAGGCGAGCCAAAACTCGTGACTTCAGTAACGCTTTGATCACTCGACGAGAGCGAGAGGCAACACAGCAACCACTGTCCAAATCAGCAGGTGTGAGAGAAGTCAGGCAGGTGGGCATCAATTGGGAGACAGATGGGGCAACGAAGGCAGTCAAGTTCAGTGGCAGACAGGTGAAGTCGAAGGTAGGTGGCAGGCCGGGATAAATCCAAAAATAAAAAGAGGATTCACAGGCACCCGAGCAAAACTGGGCAGAGAGAGAAACAGGATCAGAACATGAAGAGGTGAATGACAATGACAGGATTAAAAAACAACGCAGCAAGATAGCCCGAACAACGACAGGACACACCAGCGACTAGAAGGTGGAAAAGGGAGAGCTTAAATAGCAAGAAAATTATAGGATATCGGTAACAGGTGCAGCAACCCATGTGTGTGCTGATCAGTGATAGCGATCATCTGAGTGCGCGCTGCAAAAATTACAAGCAGGGAGAGAGAGAGAGAGAAATCAAGGCAGGGTCCTGACAAAAGTTTTGTCTGTTTTACATTATTTTTTCAAATAATAGGTTTCATTTAATTTTTTTGTGCCACCTCCCTAACCAGAAATTCCAGTTAAACTAAGATTATTTTTATACACATGTATATAAACGGTTTTCCTACTCTCACACCCTGAAAAATAATGTAGTGTAACAACACTTTTTCCAACATTTTTATATATAAGATTTCTCCGCTAATTTATGTATTTATATGGTTTTCTATTATTATCCACATACAATAAGAATTTAACAAATCCCATGTTTTATGTAGACCTTTTAAAGAATTAGATAAGTGAAGAGAATATTATGAATTAATATTAACAGATTATTATTCATTATAATAATTTTATTTAGAGGTGGGCATAGATAATTTTTTATCTAGATTAAAATGCCTCATTTGAATACTGTTAAAGGGATTCAGAATATGTATCCAAAATAACGACTTGCTATTTTAAACAGGTAACCAAGAGTGTATAAGTAATTGATACATTGATAAAACAAGTACTTTTAGTTCATTTAAAGAGAAAGGTGAATTGTGTGTATATATATATATATATATATATATATATATATATATATATATATATATATATATATATATATATATATATATATATATATATATATATATGGTGTCGGAAGTGACTTCACACACAGCACACAGGACCCCAAACAGACGTTACTAATAGCTGCAATGGACAAGACTCTCCTCATCTTCAAAATTCAGAAACAAAAAAGTAATTTTGATCCCAAAACCCTTTTTTTAAAGACTTGCTAGCCGAGGACAGAGCTTAGGATCGAGTCGTTGAGGCCGTTGGTGCTGAAGGAAGCTATTCGTGTTTTTATCTGTTAATGAGAGCTCGAAGAAACTCCAAGTTGACTTTACATAAAGTTAGAACAGATGTTGCTTTTTTAGTATGTGGATATTGATGAATAAACAATTAATTTAAGTGTTTTTAATTATATCTATAATATGCTGGGAACATTGCATATCAAATGTAAATGGGTCTAAATTTTTATATTTTCATTTGTTTTAACAATGTAACGTTAGAAATTGTATTTTAATTTTTTATGGCATAAATATTTTATTTTATGTGTAACATCAGTCTTTTACAACAATGCTCACGATATGCACGATAAAACTATTAAGTATATTGAAGCTTTAAACAAAGCAATAACTTGTTTTACGTGTTTAATCAAGAAAGGTATTAAGTTATTTGTGGTCTTTCATTGTATGCACTCAGCTAATGTGATATTTATTTGATTTTAAAATGATATTAAAACTTATTTTTAGATTGCTAGTCAATACTAAACACTGTATATACACACAAAAGCTTTCTAAACATAAATAAAGCAATAAACTACTTCAAACACCTCTGCTAGATATCCAAACTAAAGCAGTTTTTATTTTATCCTGTACATTCGGTTATCAAATAGAAGTAAAATAAGACATAATACTCTTTGCTTTAAAGAGAATACACATAGAACATAAAGAAATGTAATGCAAAATAACATGAAAAACATTATCACAATTAAACAAGATAAATAAACATACCAAGGTGTTATGTCAGAGTAAAGTGAGTTTAAGATTCTTAGCCAGAAACTGAACTATCATTTGCAGTTCCTGCACCAGCTCTGCTAGTCCAAAAAATCTGCAAAGGTTGATCCAAAATTGTAAGCGTCTCTCAATTTCTGTCTCAACTGTTTCACGACATTTGTTGCACATTTTTTAGACCTGTTTTTTGCAACAGTGTTCATGGAAGCTGTGTCTTATACCAGGTCAAATGCCATTGCGTCCGTTATTTCTTTGTGTCTGAGGGAGGTTGTTTAGTACGGTGTTACATTGAAGCTGCTCAAATAAATGTTTGCTTTGTTTGGCTGCAGGTACTTTGAGATTGAGCAGCTTTGTTTTTCCGTACAATTTCATACTGTTGTAAATGACTACGTTTCAGGTGATTAAATACATTTATGGTGTTAAGCTCACATGTTGCCATGCACCAGCTGTCATCACATGCACTGTGACTGGTTGCGTGTTATCCAGAGATCAGATGAGTAACAGAATAGCAAAAATGCTGAATTAAGATCGCTAGGGGGTGAAATCGAGAATGCGGTCTTTTAACGGTTAATTGTGCAGCTCTAATGTTAGGTGTGTCTTTAAGCTCTAATTTACCACAAACAAACTATCTTCATTAATTTTACAAACACAAACATTATCTCTTGCAAAGAAAACTAAACATCCTCACCACACTAGAACAGGAACGTTTTAATGTTGAAGAAGATAGATGCTTTGTAAAGGTATTTTTAACAAAATTTTGCTTACTTCAGAATGAATCAAAGAATCGTTAAACAATTGAGTCAAACCAGTCACAGAGAGATGGAGAAAGAGAG
The DNA here is from genome assembly GCA_900490495.1 of Danionella dracula. Classification (NCBI taxonomy): domain Eukaryota; kingdom Metazoa; phylum Chordata; class Actinopteri; order Cypriniformes; family Danionidae; genus Danionella; species Danionella dracula. The sequence continues at coordinate 4,131,922 of UELW01000622.1, forward strand.
AGAGAGCCGTCTTGTTTCTTCAAACAATGAGCTGGCTCAAAGGAACTGTTTTGTTCGTAACCGACACTTCACTAAAACCCAGTTTAACTGCAAAAAAATGTTTTACGGCCCACCACTAATTTCAATACAACACAAGCATGTAGATAAGATCAATCGAAAAGCCAAGGAATAGTTTACAAGACAAATAAATTATAAGAACATCAATTAGAAGTTAGGAAAATCTGAAAAGGAGGCTTGAAAAATGAGTCCATCTTTTAAGTGTCCTGCTTTCTGATGGTGACCCTAGTGCAGGGGTCGGCAACCCAAAATGTTGAAAGAGCCATATTGGACCAAAAAAACAAAAAACAAATAGGTCCGGAGCCGCAAAAAATTAAAAGCCTTGTATAAGCCTTATAATGAAGGCAACACATGCTTTATGTATCTATATTAGCCTACTATAAAAATGACTAAGTTTGCTACGAATACATAATGAGCCTTCATGATTAAATGTTTATTTTCCCTGCAGTGAATCCTGTAGAGAACGACGCACCACGTGACTACTCTGTTGTACGATTACAATATTAATGAATTATGTTTCATTGCTTTGATGAAATTAGAGAAATGCAATAAAGAAATCGAATTTTTGATCTAATTTTTATTTTGAGGATTCACAAAAACAACATCAAAATGGAACGTGCACAACGTGCCCCTTAACTGGGCAACAATGCGAAAAAACACAGCATACATTTATAAAAAAAAACAGCAGCCTTTTGAAAAGAAGTATATAAAATCACAGCCACTTTGTTACTAAATACGTGCATGCTTTCCCTGGAAATGTCTTTCCACTTTACTCTTGTTATTAGATAACTTCCCAATACAGAGCAAACATTCAGGCAATCCTTCCGCATCGGCACTGAATGCAAACGATTCGGTCCAAGAACCGTTGAATCCTCAGTTCTCCTCCGTTATGTTTCTCTTTTTCTCTTTGGGATCCATGTCCCACCACACAGCCGCTGGTTTTTTTACAGCAGCCACCTTACCTGGCATCCCCCCCCCTGCTGATAGAAACGTGTGTCGCGGGTGATGACGCAAATCGTCGCTGACAGAAATGTTGAAATTAAATATTTATTCTACACTCTTTTACAGCATTGGAAAACGTTAAGAATGTTTGTCCTCCTATAGAAACCATATTAAACAAAAAACATATTTACATTTTTCCTTTTATTTTTTCATTTTTGAAAAAGCTCCAGGGAGCCACTAGGGCAGCGCTAAAGAGCCACATGCGGCTCCAGAGCCACGGGTTGCCGACCCCTGCCCTAGTGCCTGTTTTGAAGGCTGAAAAGTGTACCAAATTATCTTTAGATAACCCAACAAAGAAAAATGCAGGCCCTGCAACCTGAGCACACTTGATGAGCAGGCCTTATGTGTAAGGAGACAAATGAACAAGCAGTAACAAAGGACGACCAACATGGGGAAGGTGTTCTTCTCACCTTGGTGTATAGTGAACTGTCCAATGAGGCCAGGCCCCAATAATATTTGAATAAATATGGGAGAACATATGGGAGAAAGGGCTCAGCTGTGTAGGTGAAATCCACCAACAAAAACAACATCTGAATTTACTCTTTTATAAATCATTTATAAAGTTCTCTCTTCCTTTTTATTCTGAAATATTTTCCTGGGCTGAAATAAATGCACTACAATACTAAACATTTCTACATTCAGTATGCACACTGTAACTTTAAGAAAGGGAAAGCGCTACTGAAGGAAACCCTGGGTTTACTCACATGTCAGAGAGACAGAAAGAGTTCATATTATAGAGAGGGAGAGGGAAAGAGTCTACTCGCTTCAGCAGGCCATTGCCTATATGATGAATGTTTGCTGCACTTTTTTGTGAGCCAATTATCTGCTCCTGTGTGAGTCATGGAGATCATTTAGGCAGGTGGAGAGCTACACACACATGTTATAAGGATTCTTTGGATGTATTCTGAGAATTTTCTTTATAACCTTCTCTCTTCACAAGACCACACCTCGTGGAACTATTACTTGGTTCTTCTCTGTGCGAGAAGGTTTTTGGACACACTTCCCATCCTTTCCCCTTTCCTTTGACAAGACTTTGTGCTGTTCTTTTTATAAAGGAAAACAGTGTTTACAGGGGGGATTAACATAGAGATCTGTCTCATTTTTGCCTCTCAAATAGTGGCAATATTCACATACTCTATAGGTAAGCTCTGCAGGGTTCGTTGACTCCTCCAGAATTTGCTTGTTTTATTTGTTAAAAATGCTCTTTACCCCCTGTTTGACACACTATATAGTTTTACATTGGTTTTGTGTTTTCGGTGTATCTTGCTCTTTAGTGTGGGTGTCTTAGGTGCTTGTTGCTCTGGTGCTGGATCAGGGAGAAACTGATGGCTGTTATCGGAAATCTGAAGAGATTGATGACATCCAGGGCAAAGTGCTGTCTACAGGGCAGACTACCATCATAAATCAGAGAGAAGTGGTTTACTCCAGGTCAGCGGTTCTCCTCCTGCCACAGGTTTCATACATCTCCATTGTACCAACAGTTCTTAAACATTCATAGCTCATTCATGCTTCAGAGAAAGACTGGCATTTGAAGAAGGCTGCTGTATGTTTGCCATGCTTATTCATCCATCCATACAACTGAATTGACTTTAATTATATACCAAGCAAAAAAACACTGAATTGGAGCTGGACGATATGGGCAAAATAATTAAAAACAATTATTTATAATTTTGAAGTAATCAATCAGTTCTGCATTGAGATTAAAACATTTGTTGACAATTTTAGGTTAAAAAATGCATCTATGAAATAAGCTTATCTCTCAGAATTCCACCACTCTCAGATATTTTTGCAGGACAAAAACAGAGACCTGGATTAAAATTATATTGCAATAAAAAAACAAAAACAGCAATGCAGAACTTACAAGCAATATTGCTGGTACAAAAACTTTTGATTTGAAAAAGTTTAGTGTTGTAAAAGTGAGTACTCCGTCATATGTCGGTACCGACTATGGGAACTCCGCAAGGAGCACTCTACTCTCCACAATCTTTTTAAAATGTCAATCAGGGGTCGCACTGATGGCCCTACTCATAAAGTGGGTAAAAGCGTGACACTCTTCCTGTCTGCTAATTGGAGCCAATACCTCTCAGAACACAAGTGACTGGGGAAAAATGTTCACATCGATTATATTTCCCTTTTGTGGATGAAGAGATCTGGTGTTTACGGCAACCTGTGCGATTCTCTGGCTGTTCACAGTAGGCCTGAGTCGCTGACAGTCCCAGACTCTCGTCTGTGGATGGAGTGTATTGACAGAAAGCTCGATAGCTGTATCAGTTGTTTTGGGTGTAACAACAGCAGATTGTGTTGCGGAGGAGATGGCCGGGTTGCTTACAGGTGGCTCTGCCCCTCGCATCGAAATCTCCATGCTGGAGATGTGAATTTTGGGGGCGTGCCGGGATGATAAACCGCAGCCGCCCGATCCCGGAAGTGCAGCTGACCAGAACTTAAACAGTGACTTTCTGTAAGAAAGGAGGTTGGTCAGTCTCCCCTCTCTCACTCCCTTAATGGCTTGGTAGCTAGGGGGTAAAACGAGATTCTCCAGGTAGAGCATTGAGAATCTATGTGGAAGGATCCAGAACCTTTGAAGTTCTGATCAGCTCTTTGTATGCTTTGGAGGACAGCAGACGATAAGAAAGTCTGTCTCCAAACAGAGGTTGGCCCAGGGGCTAGTGGAGGTCATCGCTACCACATCACAGTGTCCGACGTTCCTTGGCCCCTGCAGTAGAGGACCCACTCTATAAGGGTTATTGCTGCCTCCTGGGCGTTGGCAAGAGGACTCCACTGGCAGAGATCTGCAAGGCTGGGGGTTGGTCAACTCCTAACACCTTCACCAAGTACTATACCTGAGCGTTGAATCCGTCTCTTCAGTTGTGCTAGGTGGTCTGAACTGTGTGCTGTCCAGCTTGGACTACGCCATTCCTTGGTGATAAATGCGTTGTTTTTGGACTACCTACTTTGGACTACTTATGAGGGACTACCGGCTGAATGGTTTATGATCGTATTCAGGCTATTGCTCTAGCTAGTTCCATCTATGCTGTCTTCCCTCTAATAGACCTTTCCCCAGTGGTTCAAGGCACATTTTCTTCTAGATCCCTCATTGAACCTTACGTGTATTAAACTGCAGGAAGTTCTAAATCCAGTCTTTGAGCTGGAGAGTACAGTCTCCGCACGTCTCCCTTTAGCTCTGCGATTGATGCTCCCTTCTCTGGTATGAGTGAATTTATTGCCGGGACTGCCCATTAAAAATAAGGCCAGGGCCTGCTCGGTGCTGGACTGCTGATGTGCCTGGCTTGCAGATGTCATTATTGCACCCCTTTTATGCATGGGAGCGTGGTCATGGGGCCATCAGGGCAGCCGCTGATTGGCATTTTAAAAAGAGAGTCGATAGAGAAGAGCGGTTCCTAGCAGAGTTCCCATGATCGGCGCCTTAATTCTTCGTTCCCTATTCGGAACGGTAGTTACAAAAGTAACCATTACGTTTTAGAAAGCAGTACGTCATATTTACAAATTACATTTCTTCTTTTTAATTTTTAAGTTTTAATTTTAACAAATAATAAATTTAACAACAACTGTGATGATCTTAGTAAAAAATTACGTTTTACATGGATTAGTTTTAATAAAAAAATACATAGATGCTTAAATATTTCTTTTTCTATCTAGTTTCAAAATTAAAATACATTTTAGCAATCTTTTAAAATCTCTGTGTAATATAAGTATATCATACTGTCCCATATGTACAAACTTTAACCTAGGATTTTCTCACATTAAACAAGCATTTGCTAAAAAATAATATTTTCTCAAATATTGCTATTTATAAGAAAGATATAGAGAGCAATTTTTTGCTGCACAGAACCATAGATTTTGCTGACGGGAGAGCAGGAAGTCTTGTTTTCTCTTAATTGGGCAGCCAGCAGAATGTCTTTGCTAGACATGTGAAGAATTGTGCTGATCCCTGGGGTTTGGAAGGTCCAGTGTCGACTATAGTTTGCTTTCTCTAGAGCTGCTAGTTAAGCAATACAAGGCTTCAGATTCATTATCTATTAAAGGCACAGCGGCCTCTGTTGGTCTGGTTTGTGATTATGGTTTTAAGCATGCATTTGTCTTGGGAATCCTAAATTGAAGCTCCTAAAATATTCAGGATCTCTTAATGTACCTAAAAGCTTAATGCAAATGGTTATTGAAGGAACTTTTGTAGATTTAAGAAACCTTCACACTAACTGTATCTACAGCTTTCAGGGAAGTGACTAAAGTACAGTTTCATGCACCATTGACCATCCATTGCACCTAATTTTAATGGACACACTTTCCGATACACTTCGGTGCAAATGGCTTTTCTGAGTCGAGTGCTAACTGACGTGTATTTTTCAGCCTGCTGTGAAATGTGACTGTTGTGTGGGTGTTAGATCTGAGACATCTCATAGACAGGTTGATATTTGTCTTTCTGTGTAACGGGAAACAGCACAGAAAGTGAAAAGAGCAATGACCTTTCTGAGTGAAATGCTATTTATCTGGTGTTTAAAAAAAGGCTTGCACAGATGCTGAATACCGAACATGTAGATGCTAGTGCTTCCCATTGACTTTGGTTGTTTACATGTGGATTAGGTACAGTTCAGTGGCCACTAAGCATTTATTACTATCTGCCTCTGATGTTGGTTTTCATTTAATGACCGAAACTGAATATAAATTTCACATAAACTCCTGGGGTCAGGAGGGAGGATTTCTGTAATTATTTTTATTTTTAAATCATTTGACTCATCGGCTGTCTATAACCTGTGATGAGTGATTTAAAAAAATGTTTATCTTGATGTTTTAATCCTGCTATTTATCTCTTTCTATGAGTTTATGGTTTTGTACTGTCTGTATATGTGTCTTTATATGTGATATACTATAGCAGACAATTTCATCTAGGGATCATTGAGCGTTGTGTAAGGGGTTAATCACAGGTGGCGAGTGCCCGCCCCCACACCCCAGCTGCAGCTCAGAATGGGGAGAAGACGAGGCGAGACATGTTAGCCGCGTGGAACTATTTCAAAGTTAATGAAGACGACAAAACTGAAACGGACTGGAAGATGTTCTAGAGGAGGCTCAAAATGTAGTGCATTTAACACAAGTAATTTAATCAAGCACCTAAAATCCCAACCTGACAATAAGTACAATCAGTTTACCCTCGCTTCTAAACCAACACAACCCATAAAAGTCATAAAAAAAACGTAAGATCTTTTGTCAGGATATTCAGATAGCAGAAAAAAGCTTACTTATTCAGCAGAACAACAATTTATTTATTTACTTGGAAGGTTTCTCTGCAAAGGGGAAATGCCCAGCGAGGTGACAGAGGAAGAGCCTACAACTTCAAAAAACAAAGCTGCATTTAACAGACAATATCAAGAGTCTTACTTTAAATACGGATTCATCTCGATAAGAGATTTTCATGCACTTAGCCTACTCTGCAAAACTGATGCGTCACATGTTGTTGCGATATTAAGAGGACGCTGTAGTAACAAACAGGTAGCGTGGATTCACATTTATTATTATGTTTAGAAAATACCCCAGCTTACATGCAGGTCGTATTATATAATTTTGTCGTATTTATCCACTACACCTCAAAGACCGGTCCCTGAAAATAGTGTCTGACATTAAACTGGTCCGTAGCAGAAAAAAGCCTGGGGACCCTGCCCTAACAGACAAAATGCATGAGATCATTAAACTTTCAAAAGGTTGCTTCTTAACAAGCATAAACAGATGCAAAATCCAAGGACAAACAAAACATGTTTGCCCATTAACTTCTTTAGCAGCATTGACTCCTTTAAGACATTACAGAAAATGATTTTCACACAAATAATATTTATTGACTTTAGAAGTGAACTGAAAGTAACCGAATTAAGCAGCTATGCAACTTTTATAGGATTGTGCGTATATTTGGAGCGACAAGGTTTGGTGTGCTTCACCTCAGCAGTGGCTGGCCGTTAATAAAGAACATTTTAGCCCTTTCACAGAGTGATTCGTTTTGCCTTTCCATTCCTCCAACACTTCCTGTGGTGAGGGCTGCCTCCTATGAAGCTGTAATGTATAAGATTTGTCAGTGTCAATTTAGTAGCTAATCTCTCTAGTCCACCTAGGCCCTCCCATTTCCCACCCATTAATTCTCTAGGTTTCCACTTGTGGACAAGTGTTACCAGCCAAGGTTTAGCAGGGAGTTGTTGTTTGGAAAACACAAACCTCACAAAATAATCCAGAATGGACAAAAAAAATATTTATGAAGTAGTCTCTCTATATCTCTGAGAGTTATTTTCTGCTTACCAGTCATAGTGTACTTTGATGATGTAAATAAAGTTAACAGGAGTTTTGAATGTAAGCCACAAGATTGTTTGTAGAATGTTAATGGACATTTTTATTTATTTTTTTTTGTGTAAAGTTGCTTTGGATAAAAGTAGGGATGCACCGATACCACTTTTATGGAAAACGAGTATGAGTACTTGCTTTTCACTGCTCGCCGATACGATACTTAATAAAAACGTGATTTAAATTTAAAGGTAACAGCTTTAGTCATATAATAAAAAAAGGGACTAGTTAAAGACCATTTTTTTACAATGAAAAGCATGTTGTATAAAACATTTTAGAGAATAAATACAACTCTGGACAGGGATGTACCACCGTCCCCCAGTGTTGAGAGCAGATCCCACCCTTTGACAGGGATTTCCCATGGCTCGCCAGAAGGGCCAAGAGGTCCGCAGACCATAGCCGGCCTGGCCATAGAGGGGGGCCATAAGGAGGAGGGGAAGATCTCTTGATGTACCCTCTCCAGGACTCCAGGAAGCAGTGCTACTGGAGGTGACGGCTCCTGATAAAGGCACAGGAGTCAATGGAAAACCATCGAGAACCTGGGTGGGCGTAGGGGCAAAGCACACGCTCCCTGAAGCACCGAGGGTGGCAGAGTTAGCGGAATATGTGTCGAGGGGTCGCCGAGAGACAACAGCCTTCCATGAAGCACATCGCTCGATGAAGCCGGAGACCCCCTTCAGCCTGTAAGGAGCACTTAGCCGCAGCCCGTTTATTGAAATGATGGTCCTCAAACCTGCCATTTCCCTGGGCTGGGGCTTGCCCCAGGTGTCGGTCCTAGGTGCTACACAGCCAATGCCTCCACGTTCAACCGGTCCGGGATGTAAGATGCTGTAAGTGAGCAGAGCTTGCTTCGGGCCTACAGGAGGACACGACTGGCCAATCTTTAAAAGCCGATGTGAGTGCAAGCCCCCCTGCCGGTTGATGTAGGCCACCATGGACATTTTGTCTGAGCGTAGAAGCACGTGATGGCCCCTGATATCTGGCAGAAGTGCACGAACCATGGCCAGCAACTCCAGGCAGTTGATGTGCCAAAGAGATGGGGCCGGTCCCACCGACCATGGGTAGCGCGGTTTCTTAAAAAATCACTCACAATACTCACAGTCGACTCCCTCGAGAGCCGACTGGGCATGATCTGCTCCCAAGCGCCAAACGGAGCGCGCGCGAGTTGAACCCCCTGTCCGAAGCGGTTGCTCTGCCTCCGCAGGAGCGGCAGCCTGGCCACCTGGGTCGCCGGGGAGAGCACTTTTCTCGAAAAGTGTGCATGCACTCACAATGCTCACACCCGACTCCCTCAAGAGTCGACTCGGCATGCTCCGCTCCCAAGCACGCCAAACAGAGCTTGTACGAGTCCTTGCCCGTGACAAACACGGGCTTTCAGGGAGCCACTGGATTTCGAGGAGCTCTTAAATATTTCTCTCGCAACAAGTACAAGATATAGCCACACTTTTTGGAACAAGAAGACACATAAAGAGCGCTTACTGAATGCAGAAAAGCAGGTTGCCGTCTCCATCGCTGGCTCCTATATACTGCTCACTTCCAGGTGCGACGTCGCGCTCGGTAGATGTCACACCTGTCCGTCGGACGAGATTTGACACATAATTCAGAGCCGGAAACGCAGCGAGCGTTCCCCATATCGTTTGGATGTAGCTCGAGTTCCTGAAAGGGAACTAACTCGTGAAACTTATATCATTTATTTTCTATGTGATCTGTATTGCATTTTGTTCAGGGCTTTAATGTCAATCATTTTCCCCTTAATTTACTCAGAGGGACAGTGGTTACAGATTTCATTTAGTTTTATTTTTCACTTTTCACTAAATGGAAATTTAAATCAATCCAGTGTCATTTTGGCAAAGAAAAATAGGAAGCAACTGCTCTGATCACTGCAAAAATTGAGAAAATTACCTGCTGGAGAACTCTTTTATTTAAAGCCTGCGAAACAGAAGGAGAATATGATCGGGAGCAGCAACACCAAAATTCTGCGATACCCTGTCACTTAGTTCTCAGGGAGTTGTCTCAAGTCTACAGATCACATTTAGTAGGTCAACAGACCTCACCGGAGGTGACTGAAGCCAGGTTGGGGATAATGTAATGAATGAAACAAACAGTGTAGCTTCTAACTTGTTAGAAAATAGTTATTTAATGCCTGGCTGTTTTCTTTCTAGTTTTAAACATAGCGAGTCAGAACTATGAACATTTTCGGAGCTTGCTTCAGAGCTTTGGGGTTAAATGAGAATTCTCTGCTTTAGAAAAATGAAGATATGCTGAATTTCTTTAATTTCTTTAGTCTTGGCTGCTGGGAATTGCGTTGGAGATTTAAAGGGGGTTTAGAATTATCCACATATTGATCTGAATGCTGTTGCAGAAGCTTTGATAGATTAATTGTGTTTACTACATATGAAACCTAATTGATGCATCGCATAATCACTGCCATTTCATGAGCAGGAGGAGATGGATTAGATGCAGCAGGTTTTTGAGTTTACCCCTGAAATAAACTCGCTTAATGAATGCCGCTGTCATTTCCCTGGATCTGTGTGTGTTTGGTGCTCAGAGCCCCGTATGCTTTTCTGATGAGAAAAAGCTCTATGATTGTCACATCTGATGAGGATTTTGACATAATTGCAGTTCAGATAGGTCACTGTCCAGCCCTTGTATTCATCTACAATGCTAATTTGATTGTAAGCTTGTGTTTTCTTGTGACACATCAATTACAGATTGTGAGTTCAATGCTACTTGATAGGCTGTGAATCTTTTGCATGTTTATATGGCCTAGTAAATTATGCAGTATTCTTTTTCATAATTATTGTTAAAATAATTGATGGCTCACTTTTCCATGGATCATTAACAAGAAAACTCTTGATGGTTGATCACCAACAAGCGCTGTCTTTATTCTTGACAAATGGAATGGAATTCTTAAAATATAACTCGATATGCACAAAAAAATGTTATACACAAAAATAAATCTGATTCACAAACACATAAAGAAAAATTTATAAATTTAAACACAATCCACAAATATGTTTTCAAAAGTCAAAGGCACAAGTTTCTTTTGTTTTTTTTTTTTATATCTGTTTTCTACATTTGTGAATCTTTTCAGCATTTGTGAATCTCAGTTGTGAACCTCTTGCCGCGCATTTGTACATCCTGACGCAAATCTCCCATCAGGACAGCAGAGAGACACAAATAGGTAAGCTCCGCCCATTGCCTGGTAAGCCAATCAGAACGCTTGACAGATACAACCAGCAGTGTTATGATAATTTTGGTTTCTGCAAGAAATGTTGTCGTGCTCGTGTTCTCTGGGACTGTTCTATTTTAAGCTCAACTCTTTTGATTGCTGAAAAACTAATGAATGCTTTCAGAAAGCAGTAAATGTTGTTATGGCGACAATGTTAACATTTATTACAGCAGTTTAAAGTTGTTTTGAGAACAGTTAGAATGAGTGCATTTATGCACATGCTGTTCACAAGTTCGGTCAGACCTGGCTCAGGGTTGACAGTTTCTCATTGTGGTTTGTATTTGTGCCTAGTCCTTGTGTTGATTTAAGCCATAAAATTAAAATAAACCTATGTTTAGCTCATTTCTCACTTCATTTGCTGTTATTGGTATCTTCATGGGGCAAAATGTTGGGTGCTTTAGCATCTATTGTAAGAACGTTAGTATTTTATAATTGGTTATATAATTTTCTATTGCTTATAACTGTTTTAACTTCTTGCATGCATGTTAGATGTGAAATAAGTTCTGTTTAAATTATTGTAAATAAACAATTCAATGTATCACTGTCTGGTTGTTTTCTTATTTTATTAACTTTAAATGTAAAGGTAATTTTTTACTATTTTTATTCAATAAAACAAGATAAACAAAACATCTACAAAATTAGGATGACAAATGGTTTAAATTCTTGGAAAATTATCAGTCAGTTTTGTTAAATTATGGTAAACGATTTCACATTTTAATTAAAGCATGAAATAAGGGACAATTTTGTTAAGGGAATAAATACTTTACTGCAGGGACCAAGGGATGTACTGATGCACTGTTGAAAATTAGTGTTATTCAGCATGGATGAGATATTTCTAGTACAGAAGGCATCAGAACATCATTGAGACTTATGTGGGTGATGACATTGGGAACACCCTGCAAAATGCCACAATCTAACTCCTTCCTTGTCAACTGACGGCCGGGCACATTTGTAGTCCAGCACCGAGAGGGCCCTCCTCCACCCTAGCCTTAAGTTTAGACTTAGATTTTTAATAGGCAATCGGGCAATAAATTCTCTCATACCGACTCATACCAGAGGAGGGAGCATCAATCCCAGAGCTGAAGAGATATATGCGGAGGCCGTACTCGCCACCTCGAAGGGTGGACTTATAACTTCCAGGAGTTTAATATAGTTTCAATGAGGAATCTATAGAAAATGTGCCTTGAACCACAGAGGAAAGGTCTTTTTAGACAGAAGATAGAATAGATGTAACTAGCTAGAGCAATAGTTTTTGAGAGTTAGCCTTTCGGGGAACTGCTCAGACCTCCCATGCCGGGGGTCATAAAACATTCAGCCGGTAGTCCTTCATAGAGCACACATGGAGAGAACATAGGAATACTCTGCTTACTCTTGTACGCCTGTTGGGGCAAGAGCCAAGTAGCTGGAGGAATCTCCCGGGGCAAAAATAGTGCACGTATCACTAACAATGGCGGAAGCCAAGCTGGACACCCCTTCATACAGTTCAGACAATGCTTGCAAGTCTGCAACCACCTAGCAAGTCTGAAGAGATGGATTCATTGCTTAGGTTATAGTACCTAGTGAAGATGTTGGGTGTCAACCAACCCGCAGCCTTGCTGATCTCTGCCAGCGGAGTCCCCTTCCCAGCCCCCAGGAGGGCATGGCACCCATGATTGAGTGGTCTCTCAACTGCAGGGACCAAGGGATGTCGGATGCTGTGGAGATAACCTCCAATAGCAAGTGGGCCAACCTCTGTTTGGAGACAGCCTTCCCTATCATCTGCTGTCCTCCAAGCATACAAAGATCTAACCAGAACTTTCCAGGTTCCAGATCCTTCTACACAGATTCTCAGTGCTTGGACTGCACAATTGGGACCAGGGTTGGTGCTGCCCCCTCTACGGGCAGAGCTTGAAGGTTCACTACCTTAGATTTTTAAAGGGGATGGTAGGAACCGTGGGCACATATCCATACCTGGGATAATAATAACCTGAGTCACACTATGCCCAAACTGTAAGCACGTCTGATCGATGGAGAGTGCCTGCAGATCCCACACCCTCTAATCAAGGCTATTGCGATCAGGAGCACTGCTTAGTTGACAGAACTTAATCTCTACTGAGTCAATCTCTAACCCTTCGGTCTTTCTGAGGAATCTAACTGTTAACTCATGTCGTCTCATGGAGTTGTCTTCAGAAGTGACAGGCTGAACTGCAGCGACGTAACCTTCAGGGTGGATGGAGCCAGTCCTCGATCCAGACCCTCTTGAAGAAGGTTTAATACGAGTTTAACGGGGCAGCTGCTCAGGTTCTTGGCTAGTGTGACACCAGTCAACAAACCAACCCCATTTGCCGGCAACAAGCTCCGACAAAACAGAGTTTTGGACCACGTACGTGCCATAACCAGAGGTTCTTTGCACCTAAGATATGGACTTCCAGAGGTCTGGGCGCTGGTGTTTGTGCCCAAATCCCTGGGACAGAAGATTCGGCTGCAGAGTAACTGAACAGGGAGGGACTGTAATGAGGTAGCAGAGTTCTATGAACCAAGGTCGATTAGGCCAATAAAGTGCCACCATTAGGACCTCTGCCTTGCTGGGAAAAACACATATTGAAAATTCTTCCTGGACCAGCAATGCACCAGCACATCTATCCCGAGAGGAGCCTGGGATAAAGCGTAAAACAGCCCGCACTGAACATTCTCTGGGTCGGCAAACAGGTGTAGCGCCGCTGTACAAATCGCTCCCAGATCTGCTGGACTGCCAGGGGATGGAGTCTCCACTCTTCTGACCAGTGTTTTCTGACCACTGCGACAGTTTTTTTGCTGAATGGTTCAACCTGCCGGGATTATGGATTGCAACTAGGGACAGCCCCCAGTGCTGACTGTGAGCTGAGCGGTCTGGAAACGAGAGCTGACAACAAGGTGAGCGTATCCTTCCTTGTCTATTGACATACACCATCACCGCCATGTTGCCCGTCCTGACCAAGACATGATATCCCTGCAGCATTTGCCTGAAGTGCTTTACAGCTAGGGACTCTGGACAACGCTAGGTGAATTATGCTATGATCGGTAGTCAATGATATGCTGCTGGCAGGTCCTCCAGGGGGACACTGGCATAGAGGAACCGGATGTCCTTCCAAAGACGAAGATGGAGGCAGCCACGAGATGTCACGTTCACCTTCAGTTGCCCCAACGCTATGCTCACGACAAAACTTGGAACTTGAGCCAGGCTGAAGTGGTCTCATATGTGGAATAACCGCTACAGTGAAAACATATGCCCAGGAGTCTCTGAATGTTCTTCAGAGGGACCACCAATTAGCATAGACTCTGCGTGCTGCCTTCAGCAGGCTCAAGGCACGGCCTCCAGGGAGACCTGCTCGCATGAGTTTAGCTCCACACATGACACAATGATATTCTCAGGCCAGGGTTCAGACGGCTCCTTCTTGGTTGATCCAAAGCCTCTACAGCTAAGGTGACAAGACCCTGTCTCTGTTTTGTTTTTTTATATATAACCTGTCCTGTCCTATTTCAAAGCAGCCCCATGAGAAGGGAGGTGCTTCGTATGAGTTGGTCAGTTTTGCTCTTTCCAGAGAATTGAAGATATTATATATTGAGTATTCCTCTGGATAGAAGCTTTTAATTTATTTTATTCGTATACATCACAATAATTACATTAATCAATCATGTAAACATACATCAGGACAGGACGGTGTTAATAAAAAAAGGGGAAAGAGGAGAGAAGTAATTGAGGGGGAAACAGAGGCAGAGAAGTTTTGGAGGGGGAAAGAGAAGGTGAGGTAATTGTGGGGGAAGGAGTCAAGATTGAGTTGAAAATGAGAATAAGTAAAATAAGTAGTATTAGATACCTACCTTAGTACATCCAAGTAGTTCGCATCTTTCTACACATATGCATACAAATATAAATATACATACATACATACATGCAGTTAAACATGCAGAAAAATAATAATAATAAATAGAATTAGTAATCATATATGTGTATATATATACATACATACACATATATATACACATACATATATATATATATATATATATATATATATATATATATATATATATATATATATATATATATATATATATATATATATATACACATACACAGATACATACATACATATATACACATATACATACACCTATACATATATACACACACACATACATACGTACACATATATATATATATATATATACACACAAACACATAAGTAATTGAGTGTTACAGGACAGGTGACCTAAACCTCAAGCATCTAGCAGCGACCAAACATCCCAGGTGTCGTGACTAACCTTCTATGTCCCAAGTGAAATGTGGGATCTGCCTCAGGCCAAGTCCCATATATGGTCAGGAACTACCCAGATATCCAGCCCACCCCCCACAGAACGACAAGTTTTGGGGCCTGGGACCCGGAGCTGGACCCGCCCCACCTCCCCTGGTAAAGTCGGCAACCCCAGAGAGCAATGCCCGGGGCCCCGGTGGGCCCGCTGCAGCAGGAGGACGACCACCCCAAAGCTAGGCGGGAATGCAGCCCCTGACAGTGCGGGCAGAGACTGGGAGGCCCCACCCACAAGCACTGCCATGCCCACATCCCCCGCGGTAGGCCCCCAGTCCCGGGCACCTCCGTGGACCCACCAGGAAAAAGGGAGGACGGTCAAGGGACCAGAAGGGGACGGGTAGGGACACCACTCCAGACGTGACCATCTCTCTGTGAATATTATAATGGGTAAAAACACAAAGACTAGGCACAAATACAAACCATGACAAGAATCAAAACTGGCAAGCCTGAGCCAGGTCTGAACGAACATGTGAACAGCATGTGCATAAATGCTCTCATTCTAAATGTTCTTACAAATTTAAAGTGCTGTAATAAATGTTAACGTTGCCGCTACAACATTTACCGTGTTTATAGTTTTTCTTGAAATGGAACAGTCCCCGAGAACATGAACACGAGCACAATAATGTTTCTCACTAAAACCAAAATTCTCATAACATTGCTGGTTGTAGCTGTCAAGCGTTCTTATTGGCTTACCAGGCAATGGGTAAAGCTTACTTATTTGTGGATGTTTGCTCTCCTGACGGGAGATCTGCATCAGAATGTACAAAAGTGAAGCGAGACATTCACAACTCACAGGTCAACATTCACAAATGTAGAAAATATATCCACAAATAAATAAGCTTGTACCTGTGACTTTGATTGTGTTTTGATTCATGAATTTTTCTTTATGTGTTTGTGAATCTGCTTTATTTTTGTGAATCTCTTTACATTTATTTGGAGATCTTAAACATATTTATTTATCGTAGTGACTCAATAATACCCTGATAGATTCTTGATCCACAGATCATCTGATATTCATAGTCTTGTTTTGTTCCCTTAGTCTTGTGCTCTAGTAGCTATTCATACTCATACCCCACTTGTGTGATTTAATTCTTCACCAGTCGCCTGGGTCTGCTGCTGGGTTTACAAGCTGTGGGGCTCCAATTAATCTTAGGCTTTGCGTCAGCGGACCCCAACCTTTTTTGTGCCACAGATCAGTTTATTGTCTGACGTTGTCAGGGTTTTTAGGTGTGGTGGATAAATACAGCCATATAATGTAATAGGACCTGGATGTAAACTGTGGTATTTGGTAAAGATAATAATAAACGTCAATTCACTCTAGCTGTTTGTTGCTCCAGCGTCCTCTTAACAAGAGTTTTGTGGGCTTCATTGCGTCACTCGAGAGTTGGTTGCCTCATATTTTGCAGAGTGGGCTTGGTGCATGGGAATCTCCTGTCGAGATAAAACCTTAAGTAAGACTCTTGATATTTCCTGTTAAATGCAGCTTTCTTTTTCTTAAAAGTTGTAGGCTCTTCCTCTGTCTCTTCGATGAGCCTTTTCGTATCGCAACTAAACTTTCCAAAAATGTTTGTTTTGTACTCATTTTGCTAGCTCCTGGGCTTCTTTTCAGCAGTAACTTATCACGTGACTGAGAAGAGCGCCTTGACCTTTATGACCTTTACACTGAATTTTCACTGTGATGTAGCAATTATATATATTTAAGAATTTGTGTTTGTATTAGTAAAAACCAGGAGGGTTTCACAAGTGCGCAATTGCAAAAAATAAGCCTTGGATGCTCAAGCAGACTTGGCGTGTTTAAACACATACCAAGCGAGCTGTCCGAACGAGCAGTGTTGCCAATTTAGCCACTTTGTCGCTAAATTCAGCAAGTTTTCAGACCGTCTAGAGACTTTTTTTTGTATCATAGCAACTTTTTCTGCTTTTCCTGGTGACTTTTTTTGTCCTGGCCGAGGGGTTCTTCGGATGGAGGAATGCAGCTGCAGTGTCTGTGCTGTGACTTTCTGTAACTCACTGTCTTCGCCGCCACCCCGGACCTGCTCCCCCGTCAATACCATTGACTGTATATAACAATCAATGCTCCCGGCTGGCGCAAGGTTCTTCTTTTTCATCTGATGTTTAAAGGCAGTTTGTAAGTCTTCTTAATGGTGCAGTAGAGCCACCAACTGGAAAGTAGTATGAAATAAATATAAAAGAGGGAAAATTAACCTTTCCTATTATTATCAATGTATATTCAAAAATTATTTTTAGGAAATAAAAAGATTTCCTTATACGTTTTCATTTGCTTTAGGATTTTGATAATTGTTAATGGCTCTGTTATCATTTCCCTGATCTCTTTCATCATTTCTTTTCTTTACATTTCATATGTTTTACATTTAAGTATTACATGTTCTATTGTTTCTTCTACTCCACAATTATCACAATTCCCAGTTTTTCCCAGCACAAGGTTTCAAGAGTGAGGGTCTTTATTACAAAAAGAAATGAGTACTATAAAATGTTTTGTTTTCATATTTGAATATTTGCCTGTGTGAGTTTCCACACAACATCCATCATCATCACATATTAAAAGTAACCCAACCTTTTGATACTATGAAAATACTTTTTTAGATATTAATTTCTTGATACAAATAGTGAAATCAAAATTGATCTAAAGACGTGATTAACGTTAGTTTAAAATCATAGAGCTTACCTTTCATTTTCAAGCAACAGCAAATTGTCATTCGGTTCTCACTGTTTGTATTATTATTTAATTATATTTAGCATTACATGTTTGTTTTATAACACCTTATGTTTAATGACATGAAACACGTAAACCTGCAATACGTTTATGTTTGCATTGAAAAAAACCCTTTGGGGGTCAGGAATTTATGTCATGCACTTCACGTGGTATTTATACAAATGAGGCAATGACGTCATCTAGCGACTTTTAGACCAGTCTATATAGCGACTTTTCTTACTGAGACGTTGTCAACAGTGCGAACGAGCGCTGTAGATCGTCTGAGGTCGTCTGACCAAGGTGATTAGGCGGACTGGCAAGAGCTAATAGAATATATATCTGCATGTACTGCTCCCGAACCTTTGTTGTCAACATCCATTGCTGAGGTGTCATAGTGTAATCGGAATAAATACGTTGTTTTTGTTATTTTAAAATGGTTTTTGTTAGAAACTTTTCTGTATATATACACTAGAGAGGACAAGGCCCCTTTTTGCACGTTTTGTTTAGCAGTTGAGAGTTGGTTAGTATGAGCATCCTGTGCTCTCCTCTATGGAGTTTCTTTGTTTAATTTCAGTACAAGTTTTAGGCCATAATTAGAAGGAGATTCATTTTATTCATATATTTTTATTATAAAAGTGCAGCGCTGGTCTACAGTGGTCCAACTTTTATTTTAAATGCTTTGAAAAATGTGATATAGGACTTTTAAGCTTGCTATGTAAGGGAGTGGGGGTGTTCTGAAAGACTCAAGTCATGTTGCATAGACTATTCCCTGAAGAGCCTGAGAAATTGTTTATTCCTGCTGTCTATGAAATTCCACCTGAAGGATATTAAGTGAATGCAGCATAATTATGCGTATTTCCTGATTTTAAAATGATGGTCTTTAGTTGTGTATTTTCAAAAGTATGTTTAAAAAAAAGAGTTTGTATAAGGAACAGAAAATTTTATTATTTTATTATTTTTCATCTTAACTTTCAGAAATGATAAATGAGAGTGCACACTCAGTTTTTTAAACTGAAGAAGTGGACAAAGTGAAGCTGCCATTAAGAATTGATGACATGGATGTTGAAAATGAAATCATATATTAAAGCAGGTAGTAATATGATCAAGAAATATCTTGAATTCCCACATAGAATGATTTCCCACTCTTCAACTTCAACAGAGAGGACATTGTTTTGTTTGTGAAGTTTTTGTATGTAAAAGCCAGTTTTCTCTTGCTGCTGTAAATGGTGCAATGATAAAACTGCTTGAAACAACTGCACCATCAAGCTTCTTGCAGAATTTTTAGCGGAATATTTAAGGTGTAAAAATGCTGAATTTGAGCTTGTACGATGCGATCTGGATGTCAGAAGCCATTAGTGAATTTCAGCAGATTGACATTTTCAGTTTTTATGACAAATAACATGTTAACATTGCAAGTGTAGAGTTATACTTAAAATGTCATAGGTTTCAGAAATATCGCATGACAAGTTAAAGGTAATCATCCATGATATCAAGGATATGGTATTTTAAGAGTCTTAAAAAGAGCATATTTTACTTGAGTGCTCAAGAAAATTGCTTTTGAAGTCCTTTTGCACAAGGACATTCACAAAATAAAGGCCAAAAGCCTGCTTGATAAATGACCCCAGGAAACTAGACTCATACTTTATCCATAATTTAAATTATTTTGGCAAACCGTTAAATGTTATGTACTGAAAACACAAAAGAAATGGGATCTTTTTACTGATAAAATACTTTTGACTCATAAATCATAATCATCATAAATCATGCTCACCATACAAAGGACAGCAGCATGTCTAGCTTTTCCTTCACTGGAATGAATTGTCTTTATTATCATAAAATATACACCAGCTATAACAGGATTTTACTGGTGTAAAAAAGTTTTCATGTAGGAAGACTTGACTCTTCTTACTTCCAAAGATCCAATATGTTATAAATTGAATCTGCAGCTTACAGACTGAGACGTCTCACATTAAAAGCTTTTAAATAAATGACTGCTAGAGAAAAATGAGGTGGAAGGCACAAGGGGGAAAAGCAGGTATTCCCTGGAGGAACCTGCTGTTAACTGATGGCCTGTTTTCAGACAAGCGGCTGCTCAGTCTTCCAGGGCACTGGAGCCTCTGGGGATTAAAGAAATGTGATGCACATCATCACCACAAGGGAATGGGGTCTCCGTGCTTGCAATGCTAGCTCTGCTTTCCATACAGACTGCTCTGTGTCTGTGGCACCAGCTCTTCCTGGCTGCTGACATCAAAATACAGTCCTCGGGCAATGCCTGAGATGGAATACATTAACAGAGTCTGTTATTGCTACCTTAATATGGCAGATATCACAAAGCTTCAGAGCATACATGCCACATAAATTATTGCTGCAATAATTTTGTTGGCAATTGGTTTCTTTACACAAAAAGCTTTTGTTTGTTGTCCTGACAGCATTGTGAGTCTCCACTCAGTTGGAGTCACCTGGGCTTCCTGTAAATCACTTTTGTTATAGAATTATGGAAATAATTGCTCAAGAGACAAGAATTACAAACATAGCATCAGCATTTATTTAATCGAATAAAATATGGGACACTGCCTGATGGGAGGGGCAGTGCTGGTGGCGAAGCCCGCACGGCAGGTGGACTCCCTGGGCGGCCTGTCTAAGGGCCGCTTGCAATGGAACCTCTTCCCCTGATGATGTTTGTGGGGGAACCCTGGACAGGACTGCTTCTCCGTCGACAGTGCATCATCCAATTACTCACTGTGGCGGATGGCATACGCACCAGGGGAACACACCTGCTCGACTCCTCTGGAAGCCAGAGACATACACTTGTTGACACTTGCACGCAGGCTACAAAATTGGTGATGGTGGCCTGAAGGTACGTCTACCTCGAATGCCACATGTTTGGAACATGCTTCAAACAGTCGACTGGCAAAACAGGTGCTCTACTAAAAAAAGGAGTGTATAATCCATAGCCTTTGTGGTTGTCTCACTGAGTCGCTCACGTGTCAAGAGTAGGCTCTAGCAAAAACAGGAAGAGCGTCAAACTTGCATACACTTTATGCATAACAACATGATCACGTGACCATCACCCGAAGCGGCGGCCTAGCCACCGGAGAGAGCACTTTTCTTGAAAAATGATCTCCGTGAGCGGCGTGTGCGCATTGGCCGACTACCTCGAGAGCCAACTGAGCATGATCCGCTCCCGAACATGCCAAACAGAGCTGGTGTAAGTTCTTGCCCCTGATAAACACGGGCAGGGGGCAAAGCACGATCTGAAGGGGCGCTTCATTTTGGCAACAAACACAAAATATTGCCCCACTAGGAAACAGAATACACATAAAGAGCGCTTACTGAACGCAGAAAAGCTAGTTGCCGTCTCCATGGCTAGCTCCTCTATACAGCATATTTCCGGGTGTGATGTTGGGCTCGGATGATGTCACACCTGTCTATTGGACGAGATTTGACACATGGTTCAGAGCTGGAAACGCAGCGAGCATTCCCCATGGCGTTTGGATGCAGCTCAAGTTCCTGAAATTGAACTTGAAATGAAAATCTATAAATTGTTTTAAACTTAATGTCATAAGTTAATATGCTAGTGGGAATATATAGTAGGAGTCTACAAAGTCCTGGAAAGTTTTAACCTTGGTTTTTAGTTGGGCATCAAGTTTACAAATAGCCTATTGCAAAGCTCCACATTCACCTCATTTCAAGAGCAAGTATATTTCTTCAGTTGGTGCTGTAAAAGCACTGTTTATGGACTGAACAATATTAGCATGATAAGAATGCTAACTACTTGCTAGCCCAACCATTGACTGTATATAACATGGATGCATGCGTGACATTTTGTGTGTTGTGGAAATTTATACACAAGAGACATGATTAATGAACACAGTTGCAAACAGCAATTTTATTTCTCAAACCCGACATGATAAAATTATACCTTAGTCAATGAAGGAAGGGAGAGACAAAGAGAGAGAGAGAGAGAGAGAGAGTAAGCGGACATCCGAGAAGGTAGAAAGCCAGGGCAGAAGAGGGTAATTTGGGGTAATTCCTTAGATTCACTCTAGTCCAAGTCCGACCCCTCTACGTCACTCCCATTTTTCCTCCCCTGGAGCATATCAAGCACCCACAACATTCAATCTATATTACTGATATTTTTTGTAATGATCCAATTTTCCATTCCATGTGTGAATGCCAAAAATGGGCCCAAAGAGGCCAGGAATGGGCGTTTCAAAGACATCTTATTGGCATAAGGTTTACATTTTATATACCTTAAACAAATTAGTTTAAAAATAATTCACCCCCTTCAGGGTGTTCATGAAGGTCACAACTAGAGATCTGAATAAAAAAAAAAAACATTACAGCGGCAGTGCTACAGTTTCAGTTCAGTCACTTCCTTTTGCTCACAGACAGGGAAAGCGAGATTAGTGCTTAGTTAGATTAATGCACCCCAAAAATCTCCTGGTCTTCAATTGAGAGCTTCCTTGATTGTTCAGCCCATACACTGCAAGATGGAGCTCACCTTCCACAACCAACATGCCTTAAAAGCAAGCATTTGCAATATCTTATCTTTTTACGGGTAAATGTTAAGGTTAAACTCTAACAATATGTTTTAAAGTAATATTCAGAAAGCCTCATTTATTTTTGTCAATTATTTGTAACAAGTTAATGCCAAACAAATTTCCTTCACTATTTTAAGTAGAATTTAATTAAGTAGTTTTGATTTCTTAATTCATTTAAAATTACAATTTGTAATTGTAATTTTATGTTTATGTATCAAGATTAGTATATATTCTGAATCCCTAATAAATCCCTATAAAATATAATTTTATTTTGTTCAGTTTAATTGAATAGTTTTTATGTTTCAATAACTGAACATATCCTTTTGTTCATCTACTAAAAAAAGTTTTTATTTTAAAAAAGTTATTTTGTCATGCGAACGTGTGTTACTTTCATTTTACTTATTCATTTACTTACATTAACTATTTGTGTTCATCAATGTTTGTGTTGTATTGTATCTGAGAAAGTAACTGAAATGGTTGTTGGAGGCTCATTGACAGGACGCCCAGGGACCACAGCTCCCTTCCACCTTTTTAAATCCGACTGTGGGGGTGATTGAAACAGAAGCGGCCCATGTCTAGGCCCCAGTCACCATGTAATTGAGTTTCCAGAAGCTGACCATAGAGCTAGAAAGAAAGTAAATAGACAAAGCTTTGATCTTCTGTCCACACAAAATAGATAGAGACTCACGACTGTTTGCAGAGAGCTAAGCAAAGGTTTGTGTGAAGCTGCTTACTGGGGCACACTTTTTTGTTCTTTGGTAATTGTATGGTTTAAATTTTTCCACATTTTTTCCTGAAGGGTCTGGGCTAGCAGCTGATCCTGAACTTTTAAATAGGTGAAGCTCATTGTGGAATTATTATTATTATTATTATTTACTGAATACAACAATATTTAGCTCATAAATTAGACCAATATTCAAGCAACTACACTACTTGACTAAAATTGCTAAACTAAATGGAAACATTACTCTGTTTAAGAGAAAGTATGAATGAATAAATGTATAAAAAGCAGAGGACATAATAATACATAATAATCATTCGTTCATTTGATTTTAGCTCAAAATTCTTTTGCTTTTTTCGTTTTGATCACAGAAACAAAAAATAAAATAAATACAATTTTTAAAACATGTTTTTTGCCCAATTTTTTTTTTAGTTTTTTCGTTAAAAATTTATAAACAAATTCGTTTTTTCTTTTTTCTTTTCGTAATCAATTGGAAGAATGATACACACATTTTTTTGGTTTACTACTGAGTAGATTGATAAATACTGACAGATCTAACTAGCAAAAATTATTTCTAACTATGACTGTGTATTGGCAAGGGCCTCGCGATATGATACATATTACATATCACTCTTGCTTACTTCCGATAGGTGAGATTACGACATCTACTGGAGCGGAGGAGGAGGTCGTTTGATACATCTTGTATTGGGAATTGTGATTTTTTTTTGGTCTATATCCTTCTTAAGTTTGTGGAATTTGTATATACTTACAGACATTTTAATAAAGACAATTGTAATACAATTATGTTCCCAATGCAGTTAATAATACAGTTAATATTACCTGGATGGTTTAAAATTTTACATTTATCAAATTGAACTGAAGCTAGGTCTGAAATCTAAAGGCCCTCTGTGTAAGCGCATTAACTCAGTTTTGAGGATATTTTTATAGTGATAGCAGTAAGTCTGGGATTTCATCGTAGAATCATATTGAGGTATCTAGAACACTCATTGTTGAGTTACGAAAAAAAACAGTAATGTGCATATTAACAAAGAGAATCGCTCCATACAGGGCATTAACAAGACTATCCGCAGCAATGTTCTCTAGTCTAGAATGTTGTAACGTTATGTGCTTGATTTTTTTTCCCCTTCAGGATGAACCCACTGGCTTAAATTAGCTTTTCTTTTTGCACTATGCGAAAATAGTAAAAGTAACAGTGATGCACAAAACAGACATGCTACTATGCTAACAGTAGCATGTTATGTTTCTGACGTGAGTGAACTCAAGCCCTTTCAACATAACCTTGAAGAAAATATCTGTGTTATGTAATCCAGGTTTTCTAATTAATTGATTTACCCATTTGATTTACTTTTTATTTATGGTTATTACAACTAAATGAACACCTTTTTTCATATTGATCGGACAGTAGATCAATTTAGATCAGTTATTTATAAAATATTTCTGGAAACTACATGGAAATACATGGAAAAGCAATATTTTTCTAAGGCAAAAATAAGAATTATTTTTTTATTGTGATTTCAGTTATTACCAAAATGATCAAACTTTTCATTTTCCACATTATCGAGCAGCTCTAGATTATAGATACGCTTTTTAGACCTTTGTAAGAGCCACCAAGTTTGTAAGGGTCAACTTGTTTGGCTGTTCTTTTCTATGAGACATTAGCTAAACAGGAACCTGATTGGCTGAAACATCTGTGGTTATCTCACCCATTAACTGTGAGAGAAAATTGCAAGCAAAAATTCCTACTTCAATACATCATATGAATATGACAATTGAAAAAGAAACTACAGCAACCATCTGGTTGATTTCTGAAGTAATAAAAAATAAAAACTTTAAAAGGATGAATCTGTTTTATGTATTGAAATGATTAAATCTTTAATATAAAAGTAAAAAAAAGGTGGCATAATTTGGGACACCTTTACCTTGATTGACAGCTCTACATCCATCACTCATCAGCAGAGGAGTCCTTGTGTGGTCCCCCTTTTACTGCCTGCTAGAGAAATAGCTCTCAAAATATTCCCCCCTACTGCATTTCCATGCGTTCAATAGGGCAATGGTTGCTTAGTAACGGCGTGTCGCTTGTCCCCTGCTATGTGTTTCTGTCTGTTCACCGAGGTGAGCCTACAGATCCTCTGACTCAAGATAGAGAGCTAAAATAGTAGCCATTTGTAATTTATCCAAGGTTATTTTGTGATTCAGATATACTGCTCCAGAAGCAGCCGAGCGGTAAATTGCTTTCCTCTGGGAGCAGGTCGCAACGAGGGGTCGACAAAGCTCGGAGATTTCTCTCTCTCTCTATCGCTTCTCTCTTCACTAGTCCTCACTCTCCTTGTCTCCCCATCATGCACTCTTTCACAGTGTAAGAATTTTCTCGTGGTAGTGGAAGATATGCTGTAATTTGGACAGATAATTACCGGCTCAGAATAGTGGTCGCTGGGTACACTGTGAGCCCTCAGAGGTCATAAAAAGGGGAGAGGTGTCTACTCAGGAAGATTGAGCCTTGAAATGAGAGTCATGGAGGAGTAATGGCCCATGAGCCAGATGAGAGAAAATTACATAATTACAGATGGGTTCTGCATTCAGGAACACACTCTCATATGCTTCAAATTTGATAAGTAGATTGAAAGTATCCCCATTGACTGCACTAAAGTACAAAGTTAGTGTGGTTTCTATATCAGGGCTATATGCTGAAAGCATTGGAAAACTTAAATGATCAGAAGGCTACTTTGAAACTCCAGCCAAAAAGTGATCCCAATAAAAATTTATTTTATCATGACCGTCTGAATAGCCCAATTCCATTTTTTTTCTGAACCAGGTTGCTTTTATATGTAGTCATGAACCTAATATGTATCCTTTTTTGCAATGCGACTTCAGTATGAATACTCATGTCACATTTTTTTTGATCAAGCCCAATTTAAACAGTTTGTCACTGATAAGATTTCTAAAAAAGACAATGCTCATACACATATACAAAGACTTAAATGAAGTAAGTGTTGTTATCCCAGCACTTCTAATATTTCATACTAATTAGGACTTTATTTACCTTAACAATGCTTTCGTCAATGTTTACTTTGATTAACAGTGCATCCAGGGTGGCAAATATGTATATATGTATAAGATTGACACCATATTTCTTTCACACACACAGACCTGCAGTCTGAAAAGAAGGTTGTCAAACACCTGGTAATCCTAATTAATTCTTTCAGGGATGTTTTGAAGCAGTTTTAATGCATGGGTAGAAAATAGGGGTGGGAACTATACCGGTATGAAAGTGAATACTGGTATTGTGTTGTGCCATATGGATTTTGCAATATCGTGGATACCGTCACATTCATAAATTTAATTAATTCAACTTGATGTTTCGGTTGCACATACTCAACTTATTTGATGTTTAGGCAAGTAGATGTATCATCTCTTACCTTCTGTGTGAAATTATGTGATGTGACATGAGTGCTTGCGCCGAAAGCAGAGGGGGAAGCTAGCTACAGAGTTTGCGTCAGCTGTTGCTCAAACTAAGTTGCTAAAAGTCGCCAGGAACTGCAGAAAATGTCACTAGATTAGTCACTATTTGAAGGATTATATACAAAAAAGTCGCCAAGGGGTTTGAAGAGTCGCTAAGACTTGACAGACTGTTAGGACGGCTGTCCAGAGGGCCCCCTTAGTGCGCTCTTTCTCTCTATGAATTTTAATCCATGTAGCCCACCCCTAGTAGAAATGAACTCTTAATGAAAACACTAAATGTGGTTTTTCTAAACATTCTGACTGTTGCAGGAGATGTTTAAACATTCCTTGTAAATGCCCAATTTAGGTGTGAATTCCTAGGTTATTCCTTCCACTCTATCTACCTGGAGACCTACCTACCTATCAACATAACCTGACTTCCAAGCTATCTTACCTACCTACCTACCTACTAACCAACCAACTAACCTTGTAAAATTACAGGAGATAGAAGTTAATGAAACTAAACATGACTGAAAGCATAAGAAAATTAGTTCAATGAATATATTAATTTAACCTAGAATATTAGAAGTTCGAAATCTAATGATTATTAGAAAGCAATATAAACAAGGATTAGTAAGCAGTGACATTGTGGTAGTAAGAAAGCAGAAGTGAATCTGACAATATGAAAGTTGCTTGACTAGGAAAACTCAACAAGAATAAATGCATACTGGTTTTCCCTTTTTACTGAGTGAAATTATTTAAGTGACTTGCAAAAAAAAAAGGATTTGGCTCACATTTGAATGCAGTGTGAATTTAGCCTTAGTTGGTTTGCTTAGTTGTTCATTTAATAGTAATGTTGGGCTGCCTAATTGCTGTGGGATCCCCTTTTTAATAAACAGGGATCAATACCTGTATTTCATCTTAGCAGATGGAAGATTAGAGAAAATACATACAGCACAGTGATGATAAACAAGATAATTCTCTGTATGAAACTGTATTAAATTCTGATTGGTTTAATATGTTATTAAATTAGTTCAGATCTCCCAGTCTGGAAGTTGTTATAATTCACCAGGAGTGTAAATTAGGAAGAAGCGGTTAGAGAAGGATGGCGAAAGTGAGAGGGAAAGAAAGAAATAGCTGTACTTGTCTCATAAAGAGGTTGGTGGTGGTTGGAGCCTCCAGGGTTTTGCCTGAGCTTCTCCTGTCCCTAGATTGCTTGTAGTGTTTTCTTAGTACTGTAGTTGAGCATGTGTCCTTCCCTTAAGAGCTCTCAAAAATCTCCTTCAAAAGCAGAGTGGAGTCCGAAGAACTGTAAATATCCAGCTTACAAGGTGATCCTTTTTATTCTCTACCAGGATGCATGCGGATTCTGATTCTGATAACAGAAAAATTGCATTGTTGCAGAGAAAGTCTCTGTGGAGCTTTGGGCTTTAATAAATTTAAATGAAATGCAAATGACTTGTTCAGGTATAATTGAAGAGTATATTGGATGGGAATTATATTTTCATCATCATAGTAATGGATTTTTTTGGTGTTTAAAGCTATCATATGTCATCTTGTAAAGGAGCAACTGTTTACTTGGCAGTGACCTTCAGGTAGGCTCAATGATAGAAGCCACAGAAGAGTAAATCTGTGATAGTGTAGTGTGTCATTTGCTGTTTTTTTCCTCTCGTCACCTGTCTGTGTTCACCCTCATTCCCTTCACGTGCAGTGGCTTGCGCTCTGATTAGACCAATATGTTTAGGCTGAGCCGTTTCACTGCCGGTTTGCGAATTATTGCTCTAAGAAGATGTTTCGTTAGTGGCTGTTTCATACCTGTATGTACTCAAGCCCAGTGATTCTTGTAACGTCCAGAATACCCCTGTCTAGTCTTGTCTGTGGTGAAAGGTGTCACCTGTCGTGCTGGTCACCAGGAGGCTGACAGTTGACACCCGTAGCTGCGTCTCCATCTGCGAGCCTTTCCTCTTCTTCTTTAAGTTGTGATTCTGTCTCCCGTCTCATCACCCTGGGTTTTTTTCCGTACTCGGTTGAGTAGTAGTTTTTGTTTGTCCTTAAAATAAACCTCTATGCATCATCACTCCACTGCATCTGGGTCCTCCTTTCCAAATAATCATAAAACAGTGTTGTAATGAGACTGTTGGACACTATTGTTAGCTGTTCTTGGCAATTTCATGGAAATGGGTCCTTAATTCGTGAATATTTTTGTGTTGCTTTCTTCTCCGCTACCATCTGCATTCCTCTGACACGAGCGCCTCACTCGAAATGGAAGGGTTATTTTAATTCATTAATTTTATTCATTTTTAATTCATTTATTATTATTTATTAGATTTATACTGTGTACTTTTAAGGATTGTTACGGCCAATGTTTGTATGTATTCCTCCCGTTTTCCCTACAAGTTTTTTTTTTGGCAATGAACGTTTGAGTTCCATCTATTAGCTCCCATTCACTGTGGATCTTGTCTATCTCCATCGTCTTGGCTGATGTCACCACAAGTCGCCAATCTGGGATCGCCATCTTCTAGGATGTCACAATGAGGGGACCTATCAGTGTGCTGTACATCGACCTTCATTTGTATAAAGGATTCAAGAGGCACCGTCTTCGAGAGGAGCTTGTTAGATGGTGTTTTGCTGTGCTACTTCTTGTTACATTGTTAGTGTTCATGCTTTGATCACACTGAGGTATAAAGTTGAAGCGTGATTTTGACAGTCAAACTATCACATAGTTAGATATCACATGACATACACTTTCATCACACAGTATATGTCCACTATATAGTTGAGTTCGTGTCACCCTTTGTGAAAAGATTTTTTTCTGTGTTTTTTTGGCCGCTGAGACTTTGAGTTCTCTCTTTGTAGTTTAGAGCGTTATTATTGCGTAAGTTTAGGGATTTGCGGTTGTCACTCAAAAGTCTCTCTCTTAGGGGTGAGCTTAATGTGTGTTGTTTTTGTAAATAATTTTGTGGGTTGTTGTTTCCACTATAAATACAATTCTGAAAAAAAAATTAAAAATTGGTTCTTTGGGTATTTTTTTTCCACATTTTATAAATTGTTCACAAATTTTAAAAGTGAGTCTTCTCCTGGACAATTTAACATCAAAGAGACGTATAAATGATTGAATAAGCCCCCTTGAATTTTACTAAAATTATTATTTCAGCTGTTTTGACACCCTGAACATGTTAGAAACCACACACATTTTTGCTTAAACCTCGTCCTCAATAAATATAGTAATCTGACACTGTGTGTACAACTTTACTTCGAACGACAGCTCTGCAGTGCCACCTTGTATGCGAAAAAAGCTCATCTCGTATTTTAAAAAACTCCTCCTAGGAAAATTGCCAGATCGAGCTGAAAATTTGTCTGGTGACTCTTAAAACAGTATGGACCAAAACATAATCAAAACATTATCAAAAAACGCAGAAGTTCGTCACACGGTCTTGCTGTGACACCACTTCAAATTTGAGCTTTCTCAAATGTATGGGGATAAATGTACTTGTTACAGTACCTCTCACATACTTCATTCAATCAATGTAAAAAATGTATGGAATGATGAGCTTACCCCTCAGAACAAGTAGATATGCTTACTTGATGATACACTCATAGCGCCTCCAGCTAGTTGTATGAATTCCAAGGGAAATTAATGTATTTGTTGCTGTATGTCTTACTAATTTAACTCAATGTACATGACAAAAAAATGAAAGATCAGGGGCGGCAGCTTTGGTTCCCACAGACGCATCGTGCGAGGGCCCATCCATCGCTGCTTGCAGCTTTAATTCTAGTTAATTTTTCTCTGGTTTTCCATGTTATTTTCAAATTTTTTGTTGTTTCTGTGTGGCATGGAAAGGATTAGGTATTTTACATCTAAAACTTGCTTCGACATGCAAAAAATTAAGCTTATGAAGACCACCCCGGAACGGATTAATTTCAAATCTTGAGGTATCACTGTATTACAACTGTGCAACAGTGATTACAACTGTGCTATAATTGGTTGTTGATTTCAAGTAAAAGAAAAAAGAGAAATAGAAGAGGGTCAAGATTCTTTAAAAACCCAAATAAACAGGACAATCCTGAATAGTCATATACACCCACTTTCTGAATTTAAACATCTAAATCTTTTGAATTCTTTGAGTTAGGCTTTTAATTGATAGAAATCTTTGGATTTAATTAGCTGTTAACAATTTTAAATAGTATTATGATGATATTCTGAGTTAGTGCATGGACAAACCACAGTTTGATTTTAGTTTGATGCTTGAATTATCATTTCCCATTGGGAGTGTTCATTACGTAAGGAACATATCTCTTTGTATTGAATTGCACTAGTGCTAAACCTTCATGTATTGACTCTGTGGTAAATTAAGATAAATCCATAACCTAGAAAGTACCTTTTCTCTGGGTAAAAGAAACATCCCCTACCTTAATAGTTTTCCAATTCTATTGATATGTTAAGTAAACACAACTGCATAACCAGGCATTTTTATTGACATTTTATTGCAATTTTACTGTAGAGAATTAATTAATGAAAAAATTATTTGAAAAGGACAGCAATTCAGAGGATTCTAGCCCCAAAGGTTCTTATATATTTAATTTCACTGTGATTTATTTCAGTGATCACAAGTGATGTCAAAGTGCTTTGCTGAAAAAACACTCATAAGTCAGACAAGGCTATGTTGAGCAACACTTTTCTCACAGCACCCTTTCAACAGTTTATATTTATGTGTTTATATATTTGCTTTTTATAGAGCGTCTGTAATGATGTAGTGGCATGTGGTTGGGGTTTACCCACTGCTCATCACAATAGGTCATGTTTTCATGCTGTGAGTGGACAGCTAATGGATCGGGCACTGGAACGAGGCCAGAATGTGGGTTCCCTGGGACTTTCCCTCTCTCAGCATGACCCGTCAGCTTCAGTTCATTGGAGAAAGTTTAAGATAGTTTTATGTATCTGGTGTTTTTTAATGAGAAGCACCCAAAGAAACAGATGGTGCATTAGTGAAGACAAACTCTCACTGATACGGGCAGATTTAGAATAAACAATATGACATGAGAAAAATATCTCTCTGCAGATTATGTTTGTTTCATGCTGTTTCATGAGCAATTCTGGGATGTTTACTTTTTTCATTAAAGAGTCTCTGTTATTTGTAGCTTGGTAGATAGGTGAAATATGAATGTGAGAAATGGATTTACTGCTGACTTTTGGCTGGTTTGGCATCTCTCTGCATCTCTTTGCAAAAAAAACTCTTTTTTTAAGTTAGTCCCTTTGACCGTTATTACAAAAAAAATGTATTTAAATATTTAAGAACATTTTAAGTCTGTTAGTATAACCAGGGTTTTTGTGTCAAACATTTAGGGTGTCTCTTTTAAACTTTTAATCATGGTATGTGAGATTATTAACATAAGTGGGGAAACATGAGCAGAAACACTCAACAGTCATGTGAGCAAAGCTACAACATATAACTGGTGGAAGAAATAAACTAACCCTCAATCCCCAGTTCATCCATCTATCTTTACAAAAATATATATTGAGAAGTAAACATGTATGTTAAAATTACTGCACACGTTCTAAAAGAAAGAAATGTAATGTTTCAATACTCAAAAAATTTCACTTCACTTTTTTTACTCTTTTGATATAAAAGTTGACTCAGGTATTCTTACATTGTGTAAATGTTCATGCTAAAGACTGAGTTTGTGTGTTAAAAATGTATTAAAACGTGTTACACAAATAAAAGCATAATTAAACACAAAACAAGTAATTTATGTAAGTGGAACCAGAAATTAAAAATCCACGTATCCATTTAAAATCCACTGAAAGGAAGAATCCATTATAAAAAGAACATAATCAACCAAAACAAGCTGAACACAAAATAGAAGGAGTGACGAACAACATAACAAGAGGGGTGGTGATTCAAATGAGACAATTAGCACATGGCAGAAAAGTCATGTGCTTCAAACTAAAACATAACCCACAGGACAAAGTATGTCACCAGCCATGTGAGTGTAAGGAGGCCACATAACTGTGGAAATATAAACAGAGTTACACAACTGTAATGTAGCCAAAGACGGAAAAGTATTACTAGCAAAAAAGAAAATAATATAACCAAACAAAATGACCAATCCAATTCAGACCACATGGTCAGTGAATAAACTTGTCGAGTGATGTTACCAAAACTATCTACCAACATACAAGACTGCAGACTTGATTACAGAAGTGTTGCTTGTCTATTTTTTTTTTGTTGTTGTTAAAATGTTATTGCAAATTTTGTTACAAATATTTACTGTGTGTTTAGGATTGTTTTTTACAATGCAGTAAGTTTTACCTGTTTTTTAAACGTTGTTATTCAATGCTGGTAACTGAAGCAGCATCGTATCTTCCTCACTCACACCTAAATTTAGTCTGACAGCTGTGTGTGGATAGTCTGGGATGAGCGCAGGGCAAGTTGCTGAATAATGATGGTAATTAGCCAGATGAGCAGTGACATGTTTAGCAGACGCTCTGCGGTAGGTGTGCATGAACACTTGAGTGTGGAATACAGTAAAGTGAGCTGCCCCGAGCTATGGCGAGGGCGCTCCATCAGCCAAATCTAAATCTGTCTGCATCCTCTTGTACAATTTCTAATGAGTCAAACACATTTTCCTCTGCCATACTGTAATTAAATTCCTCACCTGCTTGCAAAAGCCACCAAGTTATGGCCTTACACTATTAATCAGATGTGTGTTCTATACCAATATAATTTCTTAGGTTTTTTTTCTTCAGCACTGGATATTTTTTCATAGTGTGAATATGTGTGTTGCACAAGATTCAAAATTAAATGATTTTTTTATATGCAAGCTTTTTATTGTCTTATTAATTTAAGCATCGCAAATTCAAGCATTTATCTTTTAGTTTTAGTACAAGAAACCATTCAGAATGCAAATAACTCTCTGCTATGTCTATTGATATTACACAGTTGATAAGGGCAATAGTGCCATACTGATTATTCTTGATCTTCTTTGAATTTTCACACTGTAGACCACAATCTTCTTCCTTAGCGAGTAGAGAACATTTTTGACATGTGATGTTTACGATGTTTCGGGAGTAGCATGTGCAGTCAATTAGTGCAGAGCGGTCTCTCTAGTAAGCTCCACCATTTATAAAGCATTAATTTGCCTAGTCTCATTGAGCGAGCAACAGCAAAAACCTTCCAACACTCCTTTACCTCACTTAAGGGGGTATTCGGGCACCAATTATTTCCCAAACTTGAAGATCTCCTATGGACTGCTTGCCTGGTATCCGTTTATACACACCAATTTCTGCTTGCACTGTCAAGGCTAATTTCTGCACTTGCGACCTCGAGAGTCATGGGATGTTCCTAAATTGTTTTAGATCATATCTTAAGGGCCTGCTTCTCTTTAATTTGTATATGAGGCCCCAGCTTTATCTCCCTCTAAACATGGGTGAGTATATAGTCTCAGTCCTGGCTTGTCTGGATGACATCTAGGCATGGCTGACCTGGAGTTTTTCTTAACTCAATGAAGATAATATCAAGGTCATTATTTTTGGTTCCTGAAAGTTCGCTGTGTTCGTTTTAATCCTCAATTCCCCTTAGCTCAGTGGTTAAGAACAGCTTTTATCAATTATGTTTGTAATTTATCTCAAGACTTAAACTAATTATATCTATTGGGAACCTTGAAAAAGACATTTGCGCTTTATAACCCATGTCTAGACTAATGTAATCCTATGCACTATTACCTTTCTAAGCAGGGAGTTTCTAGACTTCACCTTGTGCAAAATGCTACCGCTAAGCAGCAGAAATAAGTATGATCACATCACACTGGGCTTGGCCTTCCTTCACTGGCTTCCAGTAACTTTCAGAACTGGAATTCTGTTGCTCATGTTTAGGGCCATAAATGGGCTAGCACAGACATTTTTTGCTGAACTTATTCTCAGATTCACTCTTTAAAGACCTTGCATTCGACTGAAAAGGATAATCTGTATTGTTCCTACAGTTACACTTAAGCCTAGGGGTGACTTTTGCTGTGGCTGCCCTAGGCTTTGAAATGATTTACCTCCAGACATCTGACCCTTGGCCAATTTTGTGATTTTTAAAGCCAGGTTAAAGGTATGTTTATATTTCAATACTTTTTAAATCTTTTATTGATGCATTCTTATTAGTTATATTTTTTTGACTGTACAGCACTTTGGGCAGTTCTCCTATGATACATGTGCTTTTGTGAGAACATTTTTTTGGTTGGAATTTTTTAGTTTTCCCAGGTTTGTGGACTAATATGAGGAGGAACTATTGTGCAAAAATGAACTGTGTGTGATTTGTTGTGAGATAAACTAAAGGAGAAAGATAAACTAAGGCTGTTTAAAGAAGAAAATTATAAGAGAAAGGAAGTAGCTTAATAAAAATATTTAAAGGTGTCATATCATGCCCCAAATCATTTATAATAATGATTTATAACTAAAACATGCAAAGAATGGCTGTTCAAGTTAAGTTTACAAATTGCGGCACATTTAAATAAGAGTAAGAGCAACAAAAGTAACCAAGAAGGGGAAAATTTCTACTTTTAAGGGAGATTATGTTTTTGATTCAAAGTGAATGATTTCACCACTGGTTGCTTTTTTCTTTTTTGCACGCTGTAAGGGAAGCTCATTCATGGCCTTAAATTTACTTTCACAAAAGAGCTTGCTTGGTTCACTGCATAATCACCTGCAATTGATTCCCACAAAAAGTGAAATTTATTTTCCATGGTGTATCATAGATGCGAAAGTGAAAAAGTTTCGGGGCATCCCTAAAAGAGGCATGTTATTTTTATATGTACAAAGTCGTTTGCATCCAAGCTAAAGCTAAAATACATTCTGTAAATTCACCACTGACAAATACTATTCAACCCCAGCATCCCCTTTTTTTGAAGGGCACCTCCTAAAAGACATCTTTTAATTTTTTATTTCTAAAAGCAAAGCACCATAATCTGGTACCACATGTATAACATTGCATTAACTATATTGTGTTAAAGCATGCAATCAATTTTGTAACAATTATTATACCGCTTAATTTTCACAGCATGGTTTTTCATTGCATTAGTTGTGTTCTGAACCCCTGTTATCTTTTAGTTGAAAAATATTGTACACTATTCAATTGAATTGAATCAACTGAAAAATAATAAAGCAACTGATGAAGATTAGAAATATTGATGCTTTTGACTCTGGCTGTACTGTACATATGTTCCCACTTGATAAATGGGCCAGAAGAATTGTGCTGAAGTGTAACAAACTGAAGCATAATTGTTATTGTGTGCAGCATCTGCTCTGTGCTGTGCTGAAGTTAATAATATGTGATGGAGAAACAGGACATTATGACTGTAAAGCCTCCCATGCAGGTGCAAGCACTGCAAGTGGAGTGCCATGAAACAGATCAAGCGCAGAGTGGCACAGCTGCATGAACTCCGTTTCCTCAGAGAAACAGCTGCTTTTCTTGAAAACAAAAACTTCATCTTCTTGCTGAACCATAAAACAATTGTTCTGAGAAGCACAGGCCTGAATGTTTTAGAGGAAGGCTTGCTTGTGGCTTGAATACTAAATTAAAGTTCATCAGGTCACTGGATTGGCAGCATACAGCAATGAGCAGATAAATGTGAGGTCATGTGGATTCTGGCTGTTCATTTTCTGCTGTTCAGAGTCTGTTGTTTTTCAAAGTGCTTTTTTGATGAGACTCTTGCAAATGAATGTTATGGGAGACCTCCGATGGAAATCAAAACTTTCCAGCTGTCTGGATTGAAATGTTTGTTGAAAAACATTGATGTTTGTGCAAACCCCCCTAAAATGATGAAAATCCATTCAAGTTTTTTATTTTAATCACAAGAAATAATTTATACCCTCTGACAACGTGTCCGGGTGTGAAACAACCGATGCATCTGGAAAAAAGTTAATATTTTCGGAACATTTACAGAGGACTTGGTAATTTTATAAGAAGCGCTAGTGCCACATTGTAGTTCAGTTGGGAAGAGAGCAGTGTGTAGATAATGGAATAAAAGACTGAGAAAAATTATGCAAAATGCAATACAATAATAAAACATGACATCTTTATAGATTCTGTAATTGCTTTTTAGAGCCAACAAGTAATATTTCCGTTTTATCAGGATTTAGCATTAGGAAATTTTCATTCATCCAATCATTGATATCATCGACACATTCTGAGATCTTATTTAGCTTTGAAGGGTTGTTAGGTTTTGCTAAGATATAGAACTGGGTGTTGTCTGCATAGCAATGGAAACTAACCCTATGTCTTCTAATAATTTTGCCAAGGGGCAGCATGTAGATTGGCAATAGGATGCGTCCCAGAATAGATCCTTGAGGAACTCCATACTCTACTGCTATTGTGTCTGATGAGTCTCCATTTACATGAACAAACTGACTCTGGTCAGAGAGGTACAAGTTAAACAATCTTAGGGCCTGGGCCTGGATGCCTGCATCGTTCTCTAGTCTCTCGGGGAGAATCCTGTGATCTATCGTATCGAAGGCTGCACTGAGATCTAGCAGAACTAGAAGAGAGATATTCGCTTGATCCCAATCAATAGATTGCTTAAGATTTTAACCAGCGCAATCTCTGTGCTGTAATGCGCTCTGAATCCAGATTGAAGATCTTCATAACAGTTGTTCTTTTGTAAGAAGGAGCAGAGCTGTGCTATTACAACTTTCTCTAATATTTTTGACAAAAACGGTTAGAGATTGGCCTATAGTTGGATATTTTTAGCTATGTCCCTTCTACAGCGGCAGCCATGACGTCAACGAATGCTCACACGGCTCCCGCTCTTACAGAAGCACTGCAGGTTAGTCCTCGCCTCGCCTTTCCGGAGAAATTTGATGGTGATCCTACGAAATGCAAGGGGTTTTTGCAGCAGTGCTCTCTCTTCATTCGCCAACAACCCACGCTCTACACCACGGAAACCAGTAAGATTGCGCTTGTCATTTCACTGCTAACCGGGAGGGCACTAGACTGGGCCACGACCATATGGAGAGGAGAGGGTACTGTGTTTCCCACGTTTCTGGAATTCACGGAGAGCTTCAGCAGGACGTTTGATAACTCCCGCAGGGCAAGAGCGCGGGCGACATATTACTGGAGTTATCACAGGACAGAACGAACCGCACTCCAAACATACCCTGCGCAGAGCTTCCTGTACAGACTCCGGCTGCCTCATGCCCTGAGAGGGCCGGTCTAGACACCTCCACGGGGGTGCCACAACCACCACCACCTCCAAAGAATGAGAAGAGGAAGAAGAAGAAGAAGAGGAGGGGTGGTTCAAACCCCTCAACTCTCTCTTTTCCAGTCAGTACGACCGAGTCTACTGCTCGGAGGATTAGTGGAGACCACGCCAGTGTTGCCCCGGAAACGCTGATCCCTGAGGCTGAAGGGAGAGTCGTGGTTGAAGTGTGCCATGCTCCTGTCCTTAATAATGGGGGGTCTTGTTATGCCGTCCTGCTTGTTTTGCCGCCCCTGCGCCTGAGTCTGCCTGCGCCACCCCTGCGCCTGAGTCTGCCTGCGCCGCCCCTGCGCCTGAGTCTGCCGACGTTGAACAAGGGTCTGTCAGCGCCGCCCCTGCGCCTGAGTCTGCCGACGTTGACCAAGGGTCTGTCAGCGCCAACCCAGGTCCCGTGTCTGCCGGCGCCAACCCAGGTCCCGTGTCTGCCGGCGCCAACCCAGGTCCCGTGTCTGCCGGCGCCAACCCAGGTCCCGTGTCTGCCGGCGCCAACCCAGGTCTCGTGTCTGCCGGCGCCAACCCAGGTCCCGTGTCTGCCGGCGCCAACCCAGGTCCCGTGTCTGCCGGCGCCAACCCAGGTCCCGTGTCTGCCGGCGCCAACTCAGGTCCCGTGTCTGCCGGTGCCAACTGAGCGCCGCTGCCCAGCTCTGCCGATGCCTGCTCTTCGCCTGCGCCTACCGGCGCCACCCGAGCGCCGCTGCCCTGCCGGCACCACCCGAGCGCCGCTGCCCAGCTCTGCCGGCGCCTGCTCTTCGCCTGCCGGCGCCACCCGAGCGCCGCTGCCCTGCTCTGCCAACACCTGCTCTTCGCCTGCCCTTGCCGGTGCCACAAGCCTTGTTTCCGAGTTCACTTTTTGTGGCATGGCTCCTGCCATCAGCACCTCCCTGGACTGCCTCTTAGGCACGGGGAGGGGTACGGTCCAGAGGAACTCGCTTGGGTAGACGCAAGGGACATTCTCGACCCAGACCTTCCACCGTAACCACCCGAACAAACTGGCTCCTCGACCACGGGGGGAGACCCTGTCGCCGTCTGCTTCCTCGCGCCAGGAGTCGCTCGCAGGGGGGGGGGGCTCTGTCACAGAGGCTAACCTCATCACTCCCTCCTCTGACCAACAGAGGGCACCTCCGTCCCGCAATAACTCCTGCTCCTCCACACTACATTCCCCATACCCCCCAGGGACATCTTGATTACACACCCAGCTGAAGGACATTACAACGACTATTTAGACAGACTGTTTCCCTGGGTTCGGGACGAAGTCTTGTTTGTATCGTACTGCAATTCCGAGCGTTTACCTTGTTTGTCTGCCTGCCTGCCTGCCTGCCTGTTGTGACCCTGCCTGTTCTCCGTTTATGATCGTAGCCGCCTGCCTGTTGGACTAATCTTGCTGATCTCTGTTTTTGTCTGTTTGCTGCCTGCCCTGACTACCTGTCTGTTGTTCTGACTACGTTTACAATAAAAGCCTGCAAATGGATCCCAACCCAAGTGATGTTCCGTTACAGTAGGCTTCTTATGAATGCTTCTTTAGCTTTTTGATTTATATTTCTCCCTAGTTGGTAGCGTTGAATGCTATTGCTAATGCTTACAGTGTACGTAGCACAATATACAAGATAGTGGTCTGAGTCATCCTCTCTTTGAGGCGATATAACAATGTCACTGAGGTCAATGCCATGAGATAGAACCAAATCTTGAGTGTGGTTTAGACGGTGAGTTGCTCCGACCACATTTTTCTTTAAACCCACAGGAATTTAGGAGTCTTTTTTGTCATCAATATGATTGTTAAAGCCTCCAAAAATCAGTATTTTATCTACTTCGACCATAAGATGTGAGACAAAATCAGCAAATTCTTGAAGAAAGCTAGAACTGTGTTTTGGAGGCCTGTAGACAAGAGCTAATGTTACAAAGAATGCACTTCTTTGTTTTGATACTGCCGGTGTAATGTGTAGCACAAGTACTTCGAAGGATTTAAATTAATGTTCTGTCTTTTTGGCTGTGTTTAGGGTATTTTTATATATTGTGGCAACACCCCCACCACGCCCAGTTGAACGCGGTTCATGTTTGTAACGGTAATTTTTGGGTGTCACTTCATTTAATTGAAAATAATAATTTGTAGTGAGCCAGGTTTCAGTTATGCATAGTATGTCAAGGTTAAGTTCTGAGATTAATACATTTATGATTACAGCAT
Organism: Danionella dracula; assembly: GCA_900490495.1. Lineage (NCBI taxonomy): Eukaryota > Metazoa > Chordata > Actinopteri > Cypriniformes > Danionidae > Danionella > Danionella dracula. The sequence continues at coordinate 4,171,734 of UELW01000622.1, forward strand.
TTGGTGTAAGAGATCTGATGTTTAGGAGACCAAATTTTAGAGAGTATGTTTGCGAGTTGCACATTTTGTAGTCTAATTTTATATTGATCAGATTATTGGTGTTAAGCAAGTTGTTGTTTCTATTTTTTTATGTTTTCATGTTATGGACACACGATAGCAAATGTTAGGTTTTGACAGTTATTAGGTCAGTTTCTGAGGCAGTGTTGTAAGGTGTTAAATTTGGAATTATTTAGTCAGATGCTTATAAGAGCCTTAGATGTGTTATTTGACAGAAGTTTAGAGCCTAGCTTGGTATATAACTTCTCACATTTTGAACAAACTCATATTTAAAATGTGTGTGCGGTTATTATTTCTTAAAGAGAGCATGTGTTTTCAAAAGATAAGGAAACTTGGATGAATTTTTTTTTTGCTACATTAAAAGATCAGATTTTTTTAGACATCTAAAGAACTACTAAAGTGTGGCACAGAGTCATCTTTGCAGCCATGGCAAAGTTTCCTCCTGATACTGTATGAGAGGCACACAGATGCTGTATGATTATGATTAACGTTCTGAGATAGACTCGGTGAGCACAAGATGCCTCATACTGGATTAAAGATTGTATCACCATCAGAGGCACAGCATAAGAAATGATTGTTCGGATAGCCTATGATGGCTTACCTGCCAGAGATAGAGTTTATAATGGAGCAGAGGAACATGTGTGAGCACTGGAACAAGGTCAGGCACTGTTACCTCCCTGCAATTGGAAAGGCCAGCTCCATTTGTGTCCTAGCTACCTGGAGGAACCCTTGGATGACATTTTAATTTTTCTGTCGACAAAAATGTATCTGGTTCAGTATCCACAGAATGCCCTGTATAGTTTCAAACATTTTATTCTACATGTTGGTAATGTTGTGTTAGGACAGCAAATGTTAGCTACCATAGACGTAGAAACTAAACAGAGAACATTTTTTTAGAATACAATATGTTTTGTCTTCCTTGTATTTTTCCTTGAAGCCAAAATAACCAGGATCTGCTCCAAAAACAGAACAAAGAAACATATAAAAAAACATTAACAGAAGCATCATACAAATAATACTGTTACTAATACTGTAGTTCAGTTTGTAACTGAATTGTTAAAATATTTTGTTGTATAGTATGAAATATATATTTATAACCTCATTTGTTTAAAAATGTGTTTATTTTCCATCTAAATGCCTTTTTTTTGTAGAAAGTAGTGACAAGAAATTGTGCTGTATTATGTTTTGCATTGTTACATTATAATATGTTGTGACAAATTCTTTAAACATTGCTTATTAAATATACTCACATATACATTTACATACATGTTGTTACATACACAATACTTAATGTTACTCTAAATAATGCTATAGTTTGTTGAAATATATTATGTTAATGAATTCTGTGGCATAATTTTATGCTTCATTATGTTATGTTATGACTTATGTTATGTTATGGCAAGTTATGTTAGAATATGGCATGTTATGTCATGTTATGTTATTTAAAGTCATCAATTTACATAATGGTGGTTTCCATTACTTTTTGTTATGTAATGTTATGTTACTTTATGCTATGTTTTATCACATGGACAGACTTAAAAAAAGAAAAATCATATATTTAGAAAAGAAAGGAATCAATTCTTATGTCTATAGTGTTCATAATTTTACCTTATTATCACATGGAGTTTATTATGGGGGTTTACATTAGTTATTTTATTTGTTTGAAGCCTTCTCTGTTACTGTGTGTTCTTTCAGCAGTTTTAAGTGAGTGACCGTTCAAGTTGATCTGCTTCAGTAATGCTTTTTTTCAGAGTAGTTCTCAATTTGATTAATTATTGTTGTCAATTAAGCACGGATTTGTCTTTTCACTCTTCAAAAAAAAACTAAGCCATGTCAGGAAGAGGGCTGCTTTAATACGTATCTTTGTGATTTCCAACTTTCTATATTATTTTTAGCTTGCAGTGCCCATTAAAAAGATCACCGGTCATAGTAGCTTAGATATGTTAGCAAGAACAGCTCAGATTAATCCTGAATCGTTGTTGTGGTGTAATCCACTCAGTGTTAATTACTCGCCTCTTCTCTGAAACAGGGTTTATGGGATTCATCATTAAATGCCTTTGAGTGATTGACCAGTTTCTGATGTGTTTGAGCTCCACCATGAACTGTTCACATTCAACTTAGCCAGCAACGACAGCCCAACTGTTAAGTTCATTGTGGTTTTAAAGAGCTTAAATGCTGCTGTATGCTTCACATGCTTATGTTTAGTTATATTGAATTTATGGCTGCAACAAAAGATTATCCCCGATACCCTAAGTAAACTAAATTGGGTTAATTGTTCATTTTAGCCATTTTTCTATGGAATTAATTATGAGTCAGTGAAACTAACACTAACACAAACAAAAATACTTTGGCAAAACATAACAAAATACTTGAAATAGTTTTTTGATAAGCCGAAATGTTTGTTGGTTTCATTTTTGCTAATCAAAGTTTTGATTGATCTCTCAAAATTTTGGTTTTTGTTTTCTACCTTTTCTTTTTCGATTCTGAAATTTAAGTTTGTGTTGGCTAGTGAGATTTTTATTGGCAGCCCATTGAATCGGATGTACAAGTGTTCTCAGAGTTGTTTTTCACCTGCGTTTCCTTCGAAAAGGGGGTGTGTTTGAGAGGCCGAAGCAGAAAGTAAGTATTCAAAACATTTAATAGAACTTTGCTTAATAAGACTAATACTAAACCACATTTTTTTACATGACTTTAGGGAGACGAATCAAGGGTGATATCACTAACCGGTGAAAATCGGTTCCACATGAAAAATTATCCCACTGGTTAACGCAATGAACAAGCACACTAATGTTCCAATTAGGGTTGGGTCGAGAGACGATGCCATTGTCCATCGCAATGCCGAGCCGGTATCTCGATCCTCCAACCCTGTCACACACGCTTGCTAGCGACAAAAACTTAATCACAATATAGCCAAATAAAATGCAAGCTTTCAAATTCCGCATTATTATTGTGAGGAAATAATTACAAGTTAACGAAGTTGTTAACAATAACCATATATAATACAGTCAACTCCAAACAAGTTATACAAACTGTGTTTACCTTAGTAAATGAGGCGTTCAAAAACAGCAGGAAAAAAAACACATTTAATTTTTAATTACATTAGATTAAATAATCTACACCAAAATGCCTTTATTGTTTTAACTCGACAAATGAGCGTGCAACAAAAAAACATTTTGCACTTTCTGCCTTTAATAAGTGTGAAGTGGAGTAACAGCATTACCTGCTGTGCTGAACACACGTTCAGATGGAGTATTTACGAGGGTTGTTGGACATGACTGAAATATTCTTAAGTGAAGCACCAGACCCGGATACCTCAAGCTCTTTTCACTCGCACGGGGCCGGTGACTGATCGTGTGTCTTAATGCTGGTGTCCTTTCTAACAAGTTTCACAAATTATCATACTCACAATGGCGTTTGATGGTCACAATTGACATTTGCCTTTGATCTGCTCTAAGATGGCACACTTCAGGTCGGCTGTGAGTTTGGCATCTTGCTCTGAGCTTCCCACACCAATTCAGATGTGTCCCGTGGCTGTCCTCTTTCATTCGGTCTAAAGCCAAAGTATTGGCAGATAGGTGAATACCCCCACAGGATACTTGTGCCAGAAAGACAAACATACATTTCAGAATCGCAGATGAAAACTTAAAATATGAAAATTTCGAGACCGCAATCAAAACTGATTAGCGAAACTAAAACTAAAAGTGAAACCAACCAATATTTCAGCTTATTTAAAAACAATGTCAATTGTTCGAATATTTAGTTGAATTTTAAATAGTTGAGCTTTTTTATGTTTCACCAAAGTATTTTGTTTGTTTTAGCTAAAATTGTGTTCGTTTCACTGACTCATAAATAATTCCCTACTTTTATTCCACTCAAGCAGAATTGTATTCAAGGTTGATCACGTTTATAACGTCATTCAATACTAACTAGCAGACAGACATGCTTAAAAAAAGTAGTACATACTAGTGTTTGTGTGACAATATTCACAGGCCCATTGTCCTGTAAGACTTTTTTTTACCATGCAGTCAATAAACTAAACTTTATTAATGGGTGGGGCAGCAGAAGCTCCATGCTGTACTGATGTGTGCCATCCTGATTGGCCGATGCTGGAAGGTACCAACCTGGAAGAGAGAAGGGGGGAAGCTTATTTTAATATTCCTTTTTAGATACCCTATTGTAATTGTATTATTCTTAAAACATTTACTTGTTGAATTGGTATGCTGGCTGTACATATTATAATATGTTTGAACTATGTTGTGTATTTTGCTGTTTATTACAAGTTCTTTTAAGTAAATGTAATGTGTTAACTTACCTGTGTTTGGTTTGGCTCTGATTGGCATGCTGGGAAGCCAGCAATATTTAAGGGCCTGGTTCAGTGCTCAGGGGAGGAACACCCTGAGCAAAGAGGAGAGATGTCTTGCTGTCTTCCTGTATTTTGACTCTGGCCTGTGCAAAATTGCTTTTGAGAGAAAGAATCCCGATAGACTGCATCTAGTTATTTTATTCTGGAGTCCTCACAGTCTAATTTTATGTAGGTTTTGCTGTTCAGCATTTGTTTATTTGTAGTTTGGAGCTCAAATGTTTTGTTTGTAGACCTTTCTGTTTTTTTTGTCTTTTATGTTGGTTTTGCTTTGTTGATCGGTTGAACGGTTTTGGGAATAAAACCTTGTTTACTGGCCTCTCTGCGTACAGATTAAACGCCTGAAAACAACATTACGACAGTTTGGTTTTGAACAAAGTTGAATGTAGGCATCTTAAATATGCCACGTTAAGAACATGTCATTGGAGAGTTGCTTATTATATACCTTTCTGATTTAGTTACCATATTTTTATCAGAGTTTATACAGACTTAAGAGGGGTATATTTGAGATGCGCCAGATCCTGTGCTCAGATTCTATGTTTGATCTCATCAGACGGATCTCTTCAGAATCTCTCTAAAGCTCTCTTGTTATCAGAGTGCAGTAAACAATCTTCATTTTTTTTCTTCACCGGTGTAATGTTAACTATATAACTCAAAGCAGATACGTACATACAGCCTATGATTTTCCAAAAATTACTTATTTGATGTGATGTGTTCCTTTGTCAGCTTGAGTTGATTCAGATCTTCAGATCTCATTAGGTTTTTGAACTCAGCGTGGTGGGTGGTGAGATTTCTCTCTCCTCTCTCTTCTCTTGTCAGTGAAGCAGCTTTTGTTTAAAGCCGCTTCTCTGGCTTTTAACGCTATGGATACTGTTTGTGATGCCATTAATGTGTGTGAAAAACGAGAGTGAAATATATATCAAGGGAATTTATTCAGAAAAAAATTTCTTCAAGAAATCCTTAGTTTAAAATTGTAAGATTTAAAGAAACATTTATTTTCTTCACGAGTGTCTGTTGATTTAATGTCAAGGGTAAGGCTGAGCAATGTGTTGTATTACTGTCAGAGGTCAGTCCTTACATACAGTTACAGTAATAAACAATCCCTCAAGCTCTCCGGAGAGCAGCTCTAAAAGAGATGAAAGCATAGTTCAGCATCCTCTGTTCTATGCATCACAGCTGCACTTTCAAATCAACTATTGGGTTGGAGAGCCCATCGGTCTCTCACAACATGCTCATATTAGATTCATACAGATGAAATCAGACTCACATTTGCCCATGCAGGCATGAATTCTGACAGTAAATCGAGCCAGTAATGGACAGAACATGTTTGGAAGGCCATCTAATGAAGGAGCCCATTAGCTATTAATAGTGTTTTAAAGGCCTGTGCTGAAGGATCAGGATAGATGGACAAGCTTCTAATAATAAATATCAGACTGTTAATGGATTTTTTTTAGGTTTAATGCAAAATTCCAAAAGACTTTGAGATGGCTTGTAGAGTGTTTTTTTCTCCCTGATTTTAAGGTAGCTTGAACTGTCTTGCTTCAACAAGAATTGTCAATTCCAATATTTTCCTTGATTATTTGATGATAAAATTCAGCTTTAAAGGTCTATTCTTCTAATCCAGATTAATAAAGGAAGCTGCGCAGCACTGCTGTGACAGTTAGTACTTGTCTGAGAGTCTCTGTGGTATACACTGAGCAGCCCACATGCTTTGAAGCGGAATTAGTTCCCATGATCCTGGAGCTTTTTTCCTCAGCAGCTGGAATGATGGGTTGAGGTCAGAGTTTGTGGTGTTTCAGTGCTGCAGGAGAAAGAAGGGTTTGCTTTCCATCGGGCTCAAAAGATGTCAGGAAAGGATTAAAGACAGGATTGAGATGAAAGTGTCCAATGAAGGTAATAAACTCGACACCCTAAGAACAATGGTAAACAGAATTAAGCTTTGTTTGCTGTTAGTTGAAGTTGAGTGTTAATGGGAATGTGAGTTTAACTTTAAGTTTCTGTGTATATAAAAAACTTTTACATTAATTAAATTTTTTCATTTGAGTAGTGCCATTTTGTAGAGTTTTTCTTGTAAATCAGATTGTGTTTATTTTTATGTGTCTTTTCAATAGTTAGATATCTGATTGGTCTTCTTGAATGATTTGTGAAACTGATTTGTCTCTAATAGTTTACAAACTTAATCAAAACATATTTTAACCTTGACACTGAGATGGCGTTTGCTATGAAAATATGTCCGTTAGTGGGGATACAAATGCAGCTTACTGTAGTTAATAATAAATGATAATAATAATAGTAATAATTATTATTATTGATATTACACATATTTACTGGCACCTTTTAAGTCACCCAAGGTCACCTTACAAACAATTAAATAGATTATTATATAGACGATAAACACATAAAACACAACTATTAAGGTTACGCCTCCCTAAACAGCCTTTAATCTTTAGTCAATATTTAAAAACATGCACATCAAAGCTGTGTTATTAGTGATTTCCAAAATGATGATTTTAAAGCAAATATGCCAGTTCAGTTTTCATTGAACTTGCATCGTGTCAATACTTCACCACAAAAAAAGACTCAAATATAAATAAATCAAATAAACATGATAATATACACAGTATTTTTCCCTAGCTAAATTAGTGCTAAGGAGAGCTCAGTGATTTCATCTGACAAGTGAAACATTTCTGGAACAGTTTTCTTTTATATTTTAATGTGAACATTTCTTTACATTTAAAAACAGAAATGTCTGTTGTAATACAGAACATTTATTCATTTAACACAAACAATATTTCTGTATTGTAAAATGTTACTATGAAGTTTAAAATCCCAAAACACCGTCATGAATAAAATTCAAACTCTGAATTAAGGAAGACCTCTACTTCCAAGTCCTTAGACACTAATTAAGTCACAAACATGCCATTTTAACCACGTTTCAGTAAATAAGTTTTACCTTATTAATCTATGCCATTTCTGTGACTGGTCGGTGGTTAGTCATCCAAATATCAAATCAGTCTACTGCCTACTGAACCAATAGTTTTCTCGTTGATATCTGGGACATTTTATGGTCATGTTAGTCTGTGCAGATTTCATCTCATAATATTTAAAAACATTTTGAGATGTTAAACTTTCAGAGTTTATTTGCACTTTTGTCTTAAATCCTCCACAACTTCAGTTAATAACCCCTTTAATCCATTAACAGTTCCAATTTGCATACTTCAAAACCCTTTTGTCCTTATCTAAGCAATACTAATTTTTCAGTGTGAGAAGAGGTGAGATTTATCATGGTGAGAGGCTCTGAAACTAACAAAATCACAAACAAATGAAAGAAGAGATCGATCTCAAGTGTCTACCAGAATGATGAACTGGCACTTCAGTGGAAAATCAATGGCTTCTTCGCTCCTCACAGCTCTGATGTTGTGCTTGTGATTTTGTGAACTCTCATCAGCATTAATCCTTCATCCGTCTTTTCTTCCAATTATCATTTTAGTGAATTTCTCTTTTGAACTTAATTGTGTGGCACTTTGACAATATTATTAGGATGTAGGGTTAGCTGTAAGAGTGCAGCTGGATGTCTTTATAGCTTTATTGACTTCTGCCTTTTTCTGCCTGGCTTTGTGTGGCACTTGCCTATTGGCTGAACGTCTCGGAACACCATTGATCTGCTATATATGTTGCATCTCTGTGGGCTAGCCTTTAGTAACAGAATCCATAACAGAGACGTGCGGTGTTCCTACATCTTTGGATCCTCTTTTCTTGTCATTTATTATTCATGCGTAAGCCTCAACCCCTCTGCTACATGGGTACATTGTTGATTGCACAGATAAACATTAATACTAATTCTGCATAAAAAATGTGATTACCCCTGTAACCAAAGATGCATTGTGATCATTTATTTCTTCTTGTTTTGCATTTGTATTGGATCCCAAAGACATGAATTAAAGGTGACAGCTTTGGGAAGATAAGACTACTCTCTCTTTTCCCTTGTACGCTTTTTTAAAGTTCAATGTCAGGATTTTTCTTTTTGTCTTTATAAAGGAAATAAGCCTTTGTTCAAATTTGACAGCAGATAGATCTGATATTCATAACTGTGGGTCTGGGCGCACATAAGAGAACTAGAATTGTGCAACAACGGTTTGCCTGTCAGTTATGTGAGATAGAGGGGAAACCTCTGAAGGCTTGAGAAAGTCTCCCCAGTGCTGGGAGAGCTTGCTGTCACAAGATATTCTACAGGCCGAAGCAACTATGTATTTAAAAGTTGAAAAAAACCTATTCTCAACCTGATTCTTTCATCCTTTTTCAAATTTAAAAAAGTTCTCGCTGCTTTAAGAAGATGAAGTGATGTTGAAAATAGATTTCTAAACCTTATCACAGTATGTCTTGATGAAAATGCATGAAATTGTAGCTTGTGAAAAGGAAGTCAGAACAAACATATTTTCATCAATGGAACTTATCCTTTTTGCTGGTGTACCTTTTCCATTGTCCTTACATTCACTTTCTATGACATGTTTGGTTACAGCACTGTATCCATCTTGTCTTTCACATAACTCTGTAGTACTCTGTCTGAAAAACCAATTAAATTGCTAACCGTTTGAGGTAAAAAAATTTTGGGGTTATTTTTTGTAAGCTCTAAACATCATCTGAGTTTAGGATTGACTTGATCGATCACGTCAGATCACATGATTTTCCAGCCAACAACCCTTGCTCCTGATTTTAGCCAATAAAGACACATGCTCAAGTACACAACAGAACAGATTCTAGCATAGTTCTTATACAGAGGGGTTATGTTTAGGTAATTTTGATGTTATAAGTTTCAGGACCATTAAGAAATTTTATCTTAGATTGAAACAAACCTAACATATATACTCTATAGAGACAAATAAACTTGTGTTAAGTTGGAATCTCATGTCTTCTTTAGGAATGAAAATAAGAACAAACAAAAGCTGGGTGAGAAGTAGAAACGAAGGGCTTGAACACAACAAAATAATCAAAAAACAGTATGGAGGAATGAAACTGACATTAACTAACTCAGACTAAAATGAAAAACCAGCAGGAATAAAAAAACTATAACTAAAATCATAAACAGACACTGACACTTGGTGATATCCTTGTGGTCCTCATAATTTTTACAAATGCCCACAACAGCCTGAATAGCTAAGACCAGGTTTTGTCAAGCAACAGAGCTTAACAGGACACCACAGTGGTCAATTTTCAATTTTTTTGCTGTGATTACTGTCACATTGTACCTGCGGCTGTATCCTGCTCTCCCTGCGTGTATCTAACGCAATTCAGCAGTAAGCCTAACTCCTTTCGGAAACATGAGCAGAGTCAGGATGTAGCGTCCTTAGCTCCAAATTTATTGCTCCAACAATGTCTCCAAAACAGAGTAAAAAACTGTAAAACAGAAAATAAACCTGTCCTTAGAACAATCAAAATATGAATAACATTAACTTACACACATCAGAATGCCAGTGGTGTAGTTGCTGTACAACGCTTAACCCACCATCGTTTAAACATTTTTCCCACAAAAGTTTTCTCACAAATAAAGATTCAATCTTGTACTTCTAGTGAAAATAAAGCAACTTACAGATGATGATGTCAAAAGCCTGAACACAAAAGCAGATGTCAGAGGATAAACTTTCGTCTATGCGCTTGCTGAGAAAAATACCAGACGGCCCACTTCCTGTCTTAACAGAATCTTCAAAATAAAAGACCATAACGTCTTCAAAATAAAGGACCGTAAAAAGTGCGAAATACAACTTAATCAAATTATCACTATTTGGACATAATAAAGGGCAGAACACTCCCCACCTGGTATCTGTGAGGATGCCATACAAACTGAAAACTTGACAAATTAACATTCAGTCCTTTGTTGTTAGAAGAAGAACGATCTCTGTGACAGGCCGAAGAAACTTTTTTACGTAACCGTCCTTCGTTGTCTTAATCTCGATCTTGCGGACTTTTCCATCTCGTCCAGGAAAGGTTTGGGTGACGAGAGCCATGGGCCAGTCATTGCGACAGGTTTGGCTGTCCTTTAGCAGTACGATGTCACCTTGTTCGATGTTGTCACTGGACTCTTGCCACTTGTGCCGAACTTGCAATGTGTGCAAGTATTCACGTTTCCAGCGACACCAGAACTGGTCTGCCAGTCGTTGCACTTGACGCCACTGTTGCTTGTACATGTCCTTCTCTGTGAACTCCCCAGGTGGAGGCGGAACACACTGCTTGCGGGTAAGAAGCATGGCTGGGGTGAGTATCTGAGGTACTTCTGGGTCAGAGGAAACGGAGATTAAAGGTCTGGAGTTGATGATTGACATCACTTCTCCCATGAGAGTGCACAGGACTTCATGAGTCAAACTTGAAGATGGGGTGCGCATTAACATTGAGTCCAAAATCCTCCTTGCAACCCCAATCATGCGTTCCCACACTCCACCCTTGTGTGAAGAGTGAGGAGAGTTGAAGTACCATGAACATCCTTGACTGCTAGTGTATCTTTGGACATCCGACTCATGCAGCACTTTGTAAAACTGCAGCTGTTTGCAAGCACCAACAAAATTGGTTCCACAGTCCGAGCGAAGTTGTTCAGAGGGACCACGAATGGCAAAGAACCTTCTCAGGGAGTTTATGAAGGAAGAAGAGTCCATAGATTCTACAACCTCTATGTGGACTGCACGGGTACTCAAGCAAGTGAAGAGAACCGCCCAGCGCTTGTTTTTTGCTTCACCACCTCTTGTGCGTCTGGCAGTAACGAACCAAGGGCCGAAGACATCCACGCCAGTGTATGTGAAAGGAGGTGAAATGCTCAGTCGCTCTTGTGGAAGGTCTGACATTTCTTGGGTCTGTCTTCTCCCACGAAGTTTTCGGCAAGTGACACACCCATGCAGAATGCTGCTAATGCTTCTTTTGCCACCAATCAGCCAGAGGCCGGCAGCTCTTACTGCACCTTCCGTAAATGTGCGGCCTTGGTGCTCAACCTGCTCGTGATAGTGTCTTATGAGAAGTGTAGACACATGGTGTTTACCTGGCAAAATAACTGGATGTTTTTCTTTTTCACTCAGATCTGCTTGCTGCAACCTGCCCCCTATTCTCAACAATCCCTCTGGAGAGATAGCAGGATTCAATCTTGCCAATGGACTTCTCTTGTTTACCTCGGCCCCCTTTGACAAGACTTTAAGTTCCTCAGGAAAGCACGCCATCTGCCCAGTGTGTAGGATCACTGTGGTTGCCTTGTGTAGCTCATCGACTGTGCGAGGTCTTTTGCACTGGTGCCACCCACTACAACCAGTGGTGTCTTTGTTTGTTGACTTGAAAGACTGTGCCACATGTATAAGGGTCGCCACTGCTCTTTGTAGCGATTTCCAAGAAGAGAATCTTTCAAATCTTTCAGGATTGAGCGGCTCATCATTGTGGCTTGTTATGTAACTCGTTACTTGTGGTCTGAGGTCAATGTCCGAGTCCGGGTCTACAAGCTCAAATGTTTGTTGCTGGTCGCTTGCTGTTGGGTGTTTGTACAAAAATGCCGGACCTGTAAACCAGTTAGTTTTAGTAAGGAGCGAGGCTTGAACAGACCTGGACGCATGGTCCGCAGGGTTATCCTCGGTGGGCACGTACCGCCACTGTTTCGGCTCTGTGGACTGGCGTATCCTCTGAACCCTGTTGTGGACATAAACGTAGAAACGTTTGGACTGGTTGTGTATATATCCCAGCACCACTTTACTGTCACAATAAAGGGTTACTGCATTCAGAGGGAGATCAATTTCTTGCACAACGAGTTCCGCCATTTCTACAGCCAGGACTGCTGCACAAAGTTCTAGTCTGGGTATGGTGGGTTCGTTTGCGGGAGCAAGTCTGGCTTTTCCCAGAATGAAACCTACGTGAACTTGACCATCTTCATCTGTGGTTTTGAGATATGCTACTGCCCCAATAGCTTTCGTGGAAGCATCCGAGAAGATGCAGATCTCTTTTTGCTTAGCTCTGGACGGAGAAGTGGTGGTGTAAGCACGAGGAATATGAAGGTGTTCAAGTTCCTGTAGCGAGTCTCTCCATGTCTTCCACACATCGTGTTTCTCTTGGGGAAGTGGAGCATCCCAATCTCTACCCTCTAGCGTTAGTTGTCGTAGCAGAAATTTCCCTTGAATTGTCACAGGGGCCACAAACCCGAGAGGGTCAAAGAGACTGTTTATGGTGGAGAGGACTCCTCGACGTGTGAATGGCTTGTCACTGATGCATACTTGAAATGTAAAGGTGTCCATTACAATTTCCCAGCTCAGACCAAGACTGCGTTGTGCAGGGACTGTTTCTGCACCCAAGCGGAGTTCTTTAACATCATTGGCATGATCTACTGCTGGAAATGCTTGTAAAACTCTGATGCTGTTAGATGCAATCTTGTGGAGCCTCAGGTTTGACTCTGAGAGGGAAGCCTGAGTTTTCTGTAACAGCGTGATTGCTTCTTGCTCAGTAGGTGTAGAGACAAGCCCATCGTCTACGTAAAACTCACGCTCCACAAAGTGTCTGGTGTCTGACCCATACTCTTGCTCTCCACTCATTGCCGCTCTTCTGAGGCAGTATGTGGCCACAGCTGGAGAAGGGCTATTCCCGAACACATGGACTCTCATCCTGTACTCGACAATGTCCTTACTGGGGTCATTATCTCGAAACCAAAGGAAACGCAGGTAGTCCCTGTGATCTTTCCTCACAACAAAACAATGAAACATTTGTTCTATGTCTGCCATCACACCTACTCTTTCCCTCCTAAATCGAATAAGGACACCCAAGAGGCTGTTGTTGAGGTCGGGTCCAGTGAGCAGAATGTTATTGAGGGAGATGCCGTTGCATTTTGCACTCGAGTCAAATACAACTCTGATCTTTTCAGGTTTTTTGTGGTGATAGACTCCAAACGATGGCAAATACCAACACTCCTTTCCATCTGGCAGTTGAGGTGCTGGCTCCGCATGATTGTTGTCAATTACTTTTTGCATGAAGGCAACATACTGCTCTTTCATCTTTGGCTTGCGCTCTAGTGTGCGTTGAAGCAAAGAGAAACGTGTCATGGCTTGGTTGCGATTGTTTGGCAGAGGTGGTCTCGGTGACCTGAAAGGAAGAGGGGCGACCCAGCTGTTGGACTCATCCTGAAAAACTTGTTCCTCCATTACTTTGAGGAACTGTTCATCTTCCATTGAGAAAGCACGCTTGTCGTCATTTGGAGTTCTTGCAAAGACTTTGAGGCCAAGAGTGTCGGTGTCCATAGTACTGTTACTGCAACTGTGAGTGAATCCATTAGCTTGATTGGAGTTAATTGCTTGTTTGAGATGGATGCGATTCATGCAAGGCTTAAAAAATGTGGGTCTGCCATCTTCTAGTATGTTTGTTTTGCAACTGTAGACTGTTGGCTTATGGACCTTTTCCAAACACACATCGCCAACCAACACCCACCCTAGGTCTAGTCTTTGTGCAAAGGGTGTATCGCCAGGGCCATTAATCTGTTGTCTCACCTTGTGAGCGCGGAGAATATCACGGCCTAGAAGAAGAAGGATCTGAGCGTTGTCATCCAGAGCTGGTATTTTCTTTGCAAGATCCCTGAGATGAGGATAGTGGAGGGCAGCTTCAGGTGTTGGTATTTCCTCACGATTGTCTGGTAAATCATCACATTCAATTAGTTCTGGGAGTGAGAGGCTAATACCACCCTTAGCTGCTTCGACTATGAATCCAGTTGCCCTCCTGCCAAATGTTGTGGTGAGGCCTGCACAAGTTTTTAGCGTGTAGGGGTATGCGTCCACTTGGATCTCAAACATCTCAAAAAACTGTGACCTGACAAGAGATCTATTGCTCTGATCATCGAGCATCGCATACATTTTCAGAGCTTTTCCCGGGTGATTCTTTGGGTAGACTTTGACAAGGCAGATCTTTGAGCAGGATTTTGACTTGATTTTGTTTCCATGGACCTTGGTGCACAAAGAGCCGATGACTGGAGAAGCTGTGGTATCCTCATTCCCTTGCTCCCCACCATAACCTTGTGAGGGATTTGATTCTTTGCTTGCCCATTTGGGTGGACCAGGGTGAAGAGCTGTTATGTGACTTTCACTATCGCACTCCTCACATTTCAGCATGACTTTGCAGTCGCGAGCTAGATGAGAAGAGGACGAGCAACATCTAAAACAGATGCCTTGTTCCCTTAAGTACGTCTTTCTTTCTTCCAGAGTCTTTAGTCTGAAGCCACGGCACTTCTTTAGGGGGTGTGGCTTGTTATGGATAGGACACGGTTTGGCTATGTCCTCTTTTGATGCTGCTTCATGTAGAGTGCTGACATTGGTGACCTTAGTTTTGTGCACTGATATTGCAGTTCTGGGATTGATACGCTTTGGAATTGTGCGTTCTGCTTGGAAGTTGTTCACTGCCGGTGTGAAACTGGGATCGTTTCTTGTTCTAGCTTGATAACAGATGAAGGAAGTGAAATAGGAGAATGGTGGATAACTGACCTGATAATTCTCTTTGTAATTTGATCCCTGAGTGAGCCACTTTTCTTGAAGGTTATATGGCAACTTCTCCACAATAGGTTTTATGCCACGTGCGGTGTCTAGGTATGCCAAGCCTGACAGGTACCCATCCTCTTTGGCTGAGAGTAGCTCGTTTAAGAGATCTCCGAGATCTCTCAACTTGTGATTGTCCTTATTTGTGATCTTGGGGAAGTTGTCAAGCTTTGTAAAAAGAGCACTCTCTATCACTTCTGGAGCCCCATAACATTCATCAAGTCTTTTCCATACAGATTTCAATGCAGCTACTGGATTAGCTAGATTGACTGCTCTCAGTCGTTTGACGTGCTCGGCCGATTCCTTCCCAAGCCATTTTGAGAGTAGGTCCAGTTTCTCACTTGCTGTTAGATTCAAGTCTTCGGTTGTGTTCGAAAAAGAGGACTTCCATGCTCTGTATGTTTCTGGACGGTCGTCAAAGTTTGAAAGGCCCGTGCTAACGAGCTCTTTCCGCGCTAGATACTTTGCCATGTCCATGAAGGCTGAAGGCTCTGGAACACTTGTATGGGATGTATTGATGTATTTTGGTGAATCTACCTTTGGTTTAGGGATGTTGCGCTCTAATTCTTCGCTGATTTGAGACAGAGCTTGAGTATTAGGTTGGACATATGGATTGTGACTGAGTCCAAGCTGCTGAACATGTGGGGAACCTGGACTATGCTCATATTTTGGTAGAACATGCCAGGAGTTTTTGACAACATATTCTTTCCCTTGGTAGACAAACGGAGATGGAAGATTGCGGCGAGGGTCCAAAGATTGTTCCGATGGCTCTGACATGTTGGCTGAATCGGGGCGTCTGTGATAAACATTTTGGTTTTGAACGTAGTCACTAACACGGTCATGTGCATTTTTAAGTGACATGGGATAACTTTTCCTGCTACGCACTTCTTCGTCTTCTAGGTCTGCTGCTGCTTCCAATACTTCTGCCTGAGCGTTAGCAGCTGCAGCCTCTCTTTCATACTTCAGTGCTTCTAGATTGGCCTCTAGTTTAGCTTTTTCAAGCTTGATTATTTTCTCTTTTTCTGCAAATGCTGCACGTGCACGAGCAGCCTCTGCTAGTGCTCTGGCCTTTGCTGCTGCAGCACTCACGGATGATCGACTTGAACTGGAACTCTTCCGAGTTCTTACTGATGCTCCATCTTGGAAAGTGTCTTCCATGTTTGACTTTATCTGTCTGCTTTGTTATTGTTAGCTAGTTGCGTATCATCTTTTTTTACTATCCTGCTCTCCCTGCGTGTATCTAACGCAATTCAGCAGTAAGCCTAACTCCTTTCGGAAACATGAGCAGAGTCAGGATGTAGCGTCCTTAGCTCCAAATTTATTGCTCCAACAATGTCTCCAAAACAGAGTAAAAAACTGTAAAACAGAAAATAAACCTGTCCTTAGAACAATCAAAATATGAATAACATTAACTTACACACATCAGAATGCCAGTGGTGTAGTTGCTGTACAACGCTTAACCCACCATCGTTTAAACATTTTTCCCACAAAAGTTTTCTCACAAATAAAGATTCAATCTTGTACTTCTAGTGAAAATAAAGCAACTTACAGATGATGATGTCAAAAGCCTGAACACAAAAGCAGATGTCAGAGGATAAACTTTCGTCTATGCGCTTGCTGAGAAAAATACCAGACGGCCCACTTCCTGTCTTAACAGAATCTTCAAAATAAAAGACCATAACGTCTTCAAAATAAAGGACCGTAAAAAGTGCGAAATACAACTTAATCAAATTATCACTATTTGGACATAATAAAGGGCAGAACAGGCTGTATAGCTGCTCGGTAAAGAGTCCTGAAGCAATGTAGAGAACTTGTCCTGATGACTCCTGGTACTAGAGATAGTGAATGTGTTTATTTATTTAGACTTCAAAAATCTAAACAGCTCATTTGTATTATCCCTCTAAGTAACAAGGTTGTTTACTACTTTGTATTTATTAACATTGAAAGGGTTTTTCAGGTTTAAGCTTTCGCCGTCTACAGAAAATAATAAGGAGTCTCCCTCTAGGGCAATGTAAACAGAGAGCTCATAAAATATTGCGAAGTGATTTCAACTGTTTCGAAAACAGAATGTAGAGTATGATATTGTCCTTACCACACTCTGGGCAAACATCCATATGGATGTACAAGTTCCCAGAAGCCAGGTCCAAAGCTAATTACAGACCTCCAGTGAGAAAACAAATCAAGGAATATGAGTGTAAATAAAGGTCAGCGCTGCTGCTTTCTCAAACAAAGACTGCTAATTGGGTCAACATGCTTCTGCTATCAAGTCATCTAAGGTTTTCCTCTTCACTGTAAGGTTTTAGACCCTGTGAATAGAAGGGAATAATTTCTGTTGTGTCCTTTACATTAAAGTGTGTCAAAAATAGGACACACTGTACTTGAACCTGAAAAGACAAAAGCCTTAAGCCTCTATCAAGAGCAACTTCCTTCCCAAACCAGAGGCTTTTAAGGCATACCAAGACTGCCTAATAAAGTGAAGGCCAGTTCAGACACTTACAAAGACTGTTTTGTGTTAACTTTAATAGTTAGCGTATAATAAACTGCATATATAAACTAAGTGAGTGTCTGTTAGTTTTGGACTGAAGAGTTGCATTGTATTTTAATCTAAAACAAATAAATAAAACAAAAAAACAGAAATGTGTTGGCTCATATTGTTTTTATTTTTTCTAAAAATGTGTTGTGCTTCTCCAATCTAATAAGAGTAGAGCCATACACCTCAAGAGGATTAATGTAATAAAAAATACATAAAAAAAGGAATGTGTTCTAAACCAAATTATGCTTGTATGTAGGGCTGGGCAATATGGCCCAAAAATATCATGATCATTTTTTCATATCAGTCGATATGTTGTATTTAGTATATATATATACATGTATATTAATGAGTTTATGAAATTCATAAAACTCAAACTTTGAAACATGCTTTTGTTTATTAAATTATTTTTTTCCACTTTCAACTCAGCTTCACTTTCTCTAAGCAATAGCTGACAATTTTCTCATTATATTTTGTTTTCTTACTAAAATACAAAATATTCTTGTCTTATCAAGAAAATGTATATTGAGGATAATTATCAATATAGAATTATCGCCTAGTTCTACTTACAAGCATAATAGATAGCAAAAGACAGGAGGTACGATCAGGGGTGGATTAAGGTTGCTGAGGGCCCCTGGGCTGCTGCAAGTTTGCCGCTAACACCTCTATATTTAGATATATTTATCTATCTATATATATATATATATATATATATATATATATATATATATATATATATATATATATATATATATATATATATATATATATATATAGATATATAAAGATGGCAGTACAGAGGAGAGCTGTAAAAGACTGTGAAAATGAAAAAATGTAAATTAAAATATTGTAAACGTTAGTTTATTCATGCAAAAAAACAACAACACAATGTTCACACGCAAAAGTACAATGCTCGGAATTATCTCTCAAATTTTGCTTTCACAGCAATTTCAGCTCTGTCAAGAGCCAACTGATTTAAATACACTATAATTCCTACAACTCAATTAGGTCATAATTGAAAGTGAAAGTGACCAGTCGGCCAGATACCTGGATTTTGTGCTTTGCATTTAACCCATTCCAGTGAACACACACAGAAGTGAACAAACACACTGTGAACACACCTGGAGCAGTGGGCAGCCGTGGCTGCAGCGGCCAGGGAGCAGTCGTGAAACTGGTGCCTTGATCGAGGGCACCACAGCTGTTATTGTTGAAGATGGGAGAGAAAGTGTTTCACTCACACCACAATTTACCAGCCAATCTGGAACCCACTCCACATGCAAGCAATTTTGCAGTTGACCAAACAAAAAAAATTGAGCCCTATGGATATTTATGCCACTTCAAGTGAATAGGGCTAAATATTTTATTGCAAAATTGTGTGGAATGCTTAAAAACATCATGACGTTCTGATGGGCGGATTTTATCTCTTCCTCAGGAAAGCTGAGACAGCCATCTTGATTTTGCCTTGATACAGGGATATCTTGGCCAGCCTGCCTGGATGTGCAGTACAGTTTAAATTTGAAAGGTTTCCTTGGATACTGATGGTAAGGTCCATGAGTCTGAACGCTCTGGCGGGGGTCAAAAGCTTAGCTTTATCCCTGCTTCCCAGTTTCGCCCGATAGCTGTTGTCGCTGTTCGTAAGTAGTGCACGTTAGTACAGTGGGTACAGTTATTTCTGCAGACTGTATCCACGTTACACAGTCTATATTTTACGCTGTCGAGTTGTGTATGTGTGCTAGCGTGAAATGAACAATGCTAAACAACACAATGACGGTGTGTTGTCAGGATCCTAAATGTTTGTATTTATTGGTAGGCTTAAGTGTGTTGCTGTTAGATCATCTCAAAATAATTTTAAAAGTTCAGGTAGGATGTTTTATGAAAGAACTGGTCTGACTGTTTTTTTCCACAATCATTCTTTTGTTATTTGTTACATCCAAGAACAAAATGTATTTAATTATATCAAGGAAGTTTATTTTCCTTTTGGGCTCATTGGTCTCACTCCGCACAACATTCAGTTGAGGCTTGTTAGTGGCGCTGTGTTTGCTCTGGAGAGATGAGTTTAAAAAGCACTCACTCTCATCTGGAAGTGAGACGTTGCTCCTCAGCTCCAGACTGAAATTGCTAGTTTAGAATTAATTTGATGAGGGCATGTCCTACATTATGAGTAGAAATTTAGTGACATTTTAGAATATATTTCGCATATCATATGAGTTGAACAATATTGAAAATTTGAGTCTTTTTTTCAACATTATATGAGTTGACCAATATTAAATTTTTTTTTGTAAATTACTCCCCAATTATAAGTTCAGCATTAATAATATTTATGAGATAAAACTGTGAATATAATTTTAATTTGATGTAAACTTATCACTAAAATATCTGTTACACAATAACTTTTGAGTTCTGTGAACTTGTTAGGTTTTAGGGTGTGTGCTGATGCTAAATTGCATCATTGCAAAAAAGGATCCTATATAAAAAATACCCTTATCCAATCAGAATCATTATCACAGCTTGTAATTTCGTATTAGAGAGAGAGAGAGAGAAAGAGAAATAGAGGGATGTTCCCAGTTATGATTTTGCCAGTGTCACCATCTAGCAAATACTGAACATGCAAAATGCGAAACTATTAAACCTTTCTTATCCATCGAGCAAACACCATTAAACATTGGAGGGAGAGTCCGAGAGGATTATCCATGGTCAGTGATTTAGAGATTTAAAGTGAAGTTTTTGTTTTTACAATCATCTGCATCGAATGTACTCCAAAAGATCATTAAGATATAATTTGTAGCTATTGGGATTACCTTATTGGGAAATGGGCCCTGGTTGAGTTGAGTGAAAATTGTTTTCAATGTTTACAACCTCAACCTTTTTTAATAGAGATCTTTCATGACTTTATGCTAATTAAATTAACCAATTGCCTTTTAGTCAATGAGACCAATTAAACAAGCTAAGATTTTGTTCAAACCAAGCTCTATCATAACGATGGTGTAGCATTGTGTGGGTAATAATACTATAAATATTATAATTGTGTTAAATGTTTAAAGATTTCAAAGCAAACCTTGATTGCTATGAAAAGAGAAATGTTCAGCACCATGGATAGCTCTGTTAAGTGTTCAATATCTCAAACTCAATTCCTCCAGGGCTGCAGCCTTGCAGTTACTCTGATCCCCCATATTGAGGTCATCAAACACCATCATTTGAAACACCAGGTCCGAAGTTTTGTATTTGAACACAAAAGCAACACATCACACATCTGGCTAAACAATGAGCACAAAGCGGGAAAAAAGATTTGTTCTGTGATAAAAGCTTGGTTTTTTGCAAGAGAAATGACCAATGAAAGCTGGCTCTTTTATTAGAACATATTTGAATTGCTGGATTGAGCTCTGTACATATTCTTGTGTCAACCTCACATCAGAAAACGGTGATGAAGGACAATGTGATGAAGAGCCAAGGAGCAATTCACAAAAGAGGAGAATATAAACATTTAGAAGTTCATCGTGCTGGTGTCTGACCGTCAAGGGTTGTTCGACAAAAAAGCCCTCAAAATTTATGACTGGCGAAAAATAGCTGGAATATGGCTATTGCCTGTGAGTAGAGATGGGAAGTTTCGTTCACTCTGATGATTCATTTATTTGAGCCTTGTTCATTTAAAAGAATTTATAATTTTATATTGTTTATTGTAAATATTTTTGTATAATATTCATACTGTCCACATAGAAAACATCAGATCAACTTGTAAACTGACAAAGACCCAAAAATAGAGCAAAATACATCAATCTGGGTAAATGTAATCTGCATGCACCAAAGAAAACGATTTACTCCTCAATAAGAGCTGTAACTCATGAGTCATTTAAGGGCAAGGAGCATCACTGCAGCAACAGTAAACAGTAAACAGGTTTGAAGCTAGTGAAAAAACACTCTTCAGAGAAGCCATTTGAACTTTCGTGTGAATCTCAATTCGAAACATTGTGTAAAGACATTTAATCTCCTCTTGGCTTGTTGAAGCTGCATATGTGTTCCCTGAAGTGGGGTTGACACAAAAAAAGCAGGGTCTGTAGCCTTCCAGGAATTAGGTTTGAGACCACTACTCTATACACTAATAAAGAGTTTGGAAATGCTTTGTAAACACACAAATGTTATATTTCTTTAATGAACCACAACTCTGTAAAGTAACTGGAGGCTTTGTTGTAAAGTGGTAAATGTTTTTATTTTTGCTTTTAACACCAGTAAGGCAGAGATTAAGCAAAGGTTTCTCAAAGGTGTTGTAAAATAACACAATCTTTACTTTCGTAACAGTCAAGTTTAAAGTCAGACTCGTTAAATGGGTGTGGTCTTGCTATTTGGAAGACTCCGTCATTGGCTGAATCTTAAGATGCTTGTTTGAAAGCAGTTATTTTATTATGAAATCATGAAAATATACTGGGGCAGTATGTTACACTGCTCCTTCGAGAAAAAAGGTTACTGGTTCGAGGCTAGCTCGGGGGAGGGGGCTTTGCATGTTCTCATTGTGGTTGATTAGGTTACCTAATGTTCTGATGTTCTAGTTTTCCTCTGAAGTCAAAAAACTTGTCTCAGTTGAATTTGAGTCATTTTTGGACTTACCTTAAGAAGGATTGCCTGTTTAACAGAGTGTATTCTGTCTTTTGCCTAAAGTGAGCTGAATAATGGCACCAAAAGAAATGCATGACACTGAAAGGAATGAAAAGATATAGAAGGTTCTTTTTTCAACATTGGCAAAAATCGGGTTAGGCTGTTGGTAAAAGACAAGATATTTTACTACTATGACAAAGCATAGATTGTTGTGCTCAAGAACACTTTTTCATTTAAATTCAAATGTTGAAGTTTATTGCAGGAGTTTGGTTTACATTACTGAGTAAGTGTTTTTATAGTGAATGTGTCATTCATTTTTTTTTTGTTTAGTCCCTTTATTAATCTGGGGTTGCCACAGCGGAATGAAATGGCGACTTATCCAGCATTTTTTTTATGTTTCGGATGCCTTTCCAGCTGCAACCCATCACTGGGAAACATTCACACACACTCATTCACTGTCATTCACTACGGACAATTTAGCTTACCTAATTCTCTAGGACCGCATGTCTTTGTACTTGTGGGGGAAACCAGAGCAACCGGACGAAACTCACGCAAACACTGGGAGAACATGCAAACTCCACACAGAAATGTCATTGCCCAAGGCTCGAACCAGCCACCTTCTTATGAGGCAATCATGCTACCCACTGTGGTACAGTGACCCCCATGTGTCCTTCACAAATTAGTTTAACATTTCCAAGTTTAAACATTTTAACATGTTAAAGTTGTCATTTAGGTGCCGTGTTCCTCATGTTCCTCTCAGTGCCATGCTTCCACCACACCCCCTGCTGGGTTTTTTGGTAGCTCATTGAAAATCCATTCATTTCTGATGAATACATTAATCTTTTAATAAGCCAAAACACACTTTTGGTCCTGTATATCTGCAGAATAAATACATAACACCCAACAATGGTCATCTCTAACAAAAACCCTAATTCTTAAGTGCTGTGAAATGAACAATTTTTGCTACTCTTCACATATGGCTTTCTCAAGTTCATCCATATATCCTTGCCTCTGGGTAAATGTACATTTACCTGAGTGAATCTTCATTGTTTAAAGTCACCTCTCTCTCATCCCCCTTTACTCACAGCTCTGTCATCTTCTCTGCATAACGGCTCCAGCATCAAATGAGGAGCTGACCGGTTAGCGCAGGGTCATCTGTGCCTCTCAGCAAAACTGATTTCCCAGAGCAACAACACATTTACCCCAAGCTTCCTCCATCTCTATAACAGCCTCACATATTGTGTTGTTGTGTTCGGTTGGCGTGTTTGTGTTTTTTCTCAATCCCTGAAGGTCATGTTAAGCATGTTTCTGTTTTGGCTGGCATGTACAGAAACAGGGTCTGAGGTTGTTGTGCTTCACAAAGAGATCTGTTGTTTCAAAAGACTTTGAGTGGATTGATTTTTTTTGGAGGCAAAGATAACAAGAGCTTTGTTACAAAAACATGCCAAGTGGATGTAGTGGAAGCTAGCTAGTAATTGATTTTAATGCATTTTGACATTAACATGCTGCTGATCTTACACTGGAACTGTAATAGAATTCAACAGGCAGGCTGCAGAGGTCATATTCATTTTCTCCATCAGGGAATTGATTTTTAATGATAACCCTTAAACGTTAAAGATAGAAGTAGTGTAAGCCATGATGATTTTAATCAATAGAGCTTTGCCAGGTTTGAAACCATTAGCAAGTATTTTTTTTCAGCAGCATTGTTTAAGATTCCAGTTAGAAAACTACATTTTCCATAATTTTAACTGTGTGCCAACAACATAAATTCATTACCTATAAAGTCCTGTTAACTAAACTGTAATTCTAATTATACCAACCCCACCATTGCTCACAAAAACAATTAACCCATTAAAACCTACTGTAGAACAGTTCCAGCAGAGCAGGGCCGTGCAGAGACTTTCTGAGGGGCAACTGCTCAGATACAAAATGGAGTACATAAATTATTTGACCATTTCGGTTAAGTATGATCATTTAGAGACATTAAGCAACCACTGAATCACAATATTCAATAACTGCACCAGGTGTTAAAATAATGTTAATTTATATGATGTACAGTTAAAAGATGTACAAATAAGTGACCTGGAAATATATGGTGAACAGAAAATGTAAAAGCTATCCTGAGTGTAACGTAACTTTTTGGCTTTGATCATGTTAATGATGGTTTAGCTCTATCAAGAGGATGATCAAATAAATACATATAAAAAATCCACACCTTTTACATTTTAACATGATAAGAAAAACTATCATGTGAGCGTTGGTGCCAAATTATTGGCTTTATTGTAAGCAGCCAATCTGGCTAATAAAACCAGTTTTCTATGCTGTGTGTTATACTCAATTTGCCATAAGAAGAGCTCTTTATCACAGTTTATATTTTTATGTTTAGAAGGTGGTCTTGTGCAGCCAAACATATGGCATTTCTGTTTATACAGCTTTATTGAGCATTTCTTTCTAAGTCCTATCTATCTTTGAACATAATTTATGTCACACAATAGCTCACTTTCATTTTGTGTATAATATTTTTAAAGTGCATGTTAATCTCCAGCAAGTCTTGTATGTCTTAATGTAACATACCTGCCTCGTGTGCAGGACCTATAAGCATATTTCCCACGTGCATATATATATATTGCATACATTTTTGTAACACATTTCATTAACATTATTTTTATTAGTGATCCATAAGAACACTGGGCCACACAAAGGGACATCTCCCCCTGCATGTTATTTTTACATGCAGTTCTGTTCTTCAAGTAGTTGCAGTAGCCATATATTAATACAATTTTTACATTCACAACTAAAAGCATACGTATGTCAGAATTCCTAAATAACTAATCATATATCCACACAATACTTATGTTTGCAAAAATATTGTATACATATTACAAAAAAACACCACACAAAACCACACACTTTTATTTGAACTCTATACATATACTTGTTTATGAGGATGTGGTAGCGTGGTAACCGAGGGTTTTAGAATTGAGGAAGGAAGAGCTGACACAGAGTTTTACAAAACACCAGTGGTTTATTGACACCCCAAAAGCAAAATAAACAATCCAAAAAATGAACAAAACACATCTACAAACAAAACACTAAGCTCTAAATAACCAAAATAAGAAAAATGCATGAGAGCAGAACCTGCATGTTTCTCACTTGGGTTAGCTCCCTAGGTAACTAAAACAAAGACTAATCGCAGGCCCAAAGTATATGCAGCTCTCACCCCCGAGCCAAAGGATTCTGGCCTTGTGTACATGTGCCCCAACGCCCCCCCCCCCCCCCCCCCCCCACCCCCACCTGTCTTCTACCTGTCTTTTAACAGACACCAGGCCTGCAACCTTAATTGGAATAAACTATGCACAGGGGTGCCATTGCTAATAAGTCTTTGGGGATGAGGTCTCACAGGGATATACTTACTTTTATAAACAGTGCACTATTAAGAGTCAGTTTTACAAAACTGCAGTTACACCAACATCAGATTCAGCGAAAACAGTCAAAAGGTCTCCTGACCTTCAAAAAGGTCTTTTATTTTGGTTCACAAGGCTGCCTAATCATCAAGTAGCTACCTTACTGTATCTTTAAGTTACTGTATCTTTAAGAAAGAGACGCCTGCAGAATCAGTGTAACATACTACACTATAAGAGAGCATTTAGTTTTAGTCGAACACTGTTATGACTGTCTTTTTCTTTGTGTATGATTTTATCATCCTGATTCTTGTGACTTCATACTATTTCCCCTTTTGAAGGTGAGTTTCTCCCCATATGGCCGTAAAAATCTCTAATCCTTAAACAAGCCTAATCCGAGTATGTATTTGTCAATACAGATTCATAATCCATCAATTCTCACTGAAATCCTTGTCCATGCATGAAAATGGACAAGTTCCTGACACTGTAATTTATGTGCTTAATGATAGTCAGTTCCCTTTCAGCTTGTCACCTGGAACCCATCTGTGGAGACCCAGCTGCTCAGCTTATTAGCTCATTGAATTAGACCAATCGCGTGCCAAAGAGAGTGAAGACTGGACGTTCGACTTGAACAGCATATGAGTTCTACCCTCCAATACCTCATGACTTTTTTAGCTCACCTTATTACCCAGCCTATCAAACAATGGTTGAAAGAAATTGGCAGTGGTCTCCAAGGCAGGGAGCTCATTTAGTTCCGATCAAGGAATGCTGGCTCTGTAAGTGGGGTAACCTTCTGAAAGGGGTTTCATCTGAAGTGTTGCCTCTCCTGTCCAGGTGGTCAGCAGCCAACAGAGCAAGCGGTCAGCGCAACTGGATGCTTATTCAGACTCTCGACATATTTGGCGCCTGCTTTTGCTTCAACGCTGACTGAAAACACACCATTAACAGAGGCACAGCTTGACAAGAAAAATGAAGAGAGCTATTTTCTGTGGCCTCGAGTGCCAGGCTGAATAATGAGCAGACGTTATTTCTCTCTTTCCCCTCCATGGATTCACCCGTCCTCGTGAAGACCCAGTCAGAGAAGAGTGTTTGCCTCTTCCTCTGTTTTCTCTCCTCTCATTTCTTCTTCCTGTTCCCTGAACTGTGACTTCTTTCCTTGCGAAACCAGGGTGTTGCAGTCACAAACTTCAGACAGACAACACATTCGTAATGTAGGCTGCAAAATAGAGAGTTTTCTGTAGAGAATTGTTTTGTTAAGGTCAGCGATGTACTGTACAGGTCTTCTAATAGGAAAAAATAAATCTTTAATAGACATGAGGGGCATTAGTTAGATCCTGTGTTCCAAACACATCCTCCTCTAGCCTCAAGTGCTAATAAAATGACATGAAGACCCTTCTGCTGTGAAGCAGCTTGAATTCACAGCCGGAGAGCAACTCATTGACCACCACCAGTGTTTGTTCCACTGTGTTTATAGTAGATTGTGTGTACTGATGCCTGCTTGTCTTCCAATTTGAGTTTCATTTTGCTGCTGTGGATAGGGAATGCAGCTGTTTATATAAATATGCTGTGTGTTCAGTTTCTGTCCCTGAATAAGCGAGTGTGCATGAGGAAAGCCAACTGAGGTGGTAATAGTTTAGCTGGGGCTTGAGGTATGTGAATTCTTCTAGGGTGAATATCATAATGCACAGCTCTTCAATATACCTACTTGTGGCAATTCTAGATATGAATCGAACAAATATTTAGTAAGGAATACTCTTATCACATGCTCTTTTTTCACGTTTGCTAATTGCTAGTTGGTAATACCTCAGGTTAGATTAATACCAAAGGACAATTTCAGCTTTAATGTAGAGGCCTTTAAATAACTCCAAACTGACCCCTAAGCGAGGTTTGATGCGCACAGCACAACAGATGCAGCCTAGTCTCAGCCTCAGACATCACTAAACGAATTGTCATCTTAGTGTCTAATGAGTTTGTTACAGAAAGTTGAAACCACTTCAAGAATCCCGAACTTGTGGTTTTATTGGCTAAATATTGGATTCACAAGTTTGTCCTCAAACCGAAAGTCTCACTGGGTTCGCACTCTTCTCGGAATTCATTCATATGTAATACTTGAGGAACATCAAACAGAGCATCTGATAAGGGGTGTCAGATCTTTCAGCTGATGCTCCTCATCAACTGTAAGGACTCACATCCTCCGTGCCACCAGGGGGTGCTTCTGCCATGCACCCACTCTCCCAGACTAGTGATGGTGCCCTTACCCTCAGTTTCGCTAAGAGCGCAGACAATTAGTCTCATTGCCAACACCTGTGTTTTGCCTTATGTAAAAACTGTGCTTTCAGTGTTCTTTGTTCAGTCCTGAACCTTCCTGTCTTGTTGCTTTGAAGCCAATGGATCTGTGTTAGCACAAGTCTATTCCAATTTTTGGAAGTTCATTTTAAGACCCTTATGTCTGATTTGTTTTGTGCCTTTTCCTCAAGTCTTTTGTACTTTTTGTTACTCAAGTTGTAAGAGGCTCAACACATTTTGTGTTGAGGTTTTTTGTTCCTGCAAGTAAATATTTTTTTGTTTTAACCTGTGGACTCCTCGTTGTCTTTCTCCTCTGCGTTTGGGTTTACTGGAGCAAGGTTGGTCACTCTGTAACAACAGTACAGAGTTATGCCTGGGTTCGATCCCAGCTCATGCTGGATAGTTACATCTACAAATCCACACAGGGTCAATCATTCAAATCATTTAATTACCATAAGTTCGGGAGGAACTTGGCTGATAATTGACCATCTAATCAAATGGTCTCACCTATCTATATTCCTGGTATCTAGACATGTCCTACAGGACAGTATCAACATTGTGCTATACCTCCTCTTCACCACTTTTGTTTAAGAAATCAATAAAATAAATGCATGAAATAATTATCCCTAACTTAATTCACTTCTATGTATTCTTTTTAGCTTCATTTTACTCAAAGGTGCCATATGATGACAACGTGACTTTTCTGACACTTCTGGCATCTTGACTGAACAAAAAAATTTACATTCTAATATTCTCTTTTTCCCAATACTTTCTGATAGCATTAGTACTTGACCTGAACATAATTCCTTAATATCTCTTGACACATGTTTAATTGTAGCTAATATCTGACATATTCCACCTTGAACATAGCTTAAGCTTTGTTCAGTATGTTGTTTTGTGTCATGTGGTGTTTATTTAATCTTTTGTGTTTTCATTTATCGTGTTGGATTGTAGTTTGTCCTTTATGATTTTGTAAGTCTCTTTCTATAATATTTAGTTTTGTCATGTTTTGTTTTAGTTTTGTTGTTTCCTGTTGTTGTACTGTAATATATTTCAATTTACGTAACTTTAGGTTTTGTTTTGGCTTAGTTTTGAGAAAGTTAGGTTATTTCGGCATAGTGTTGTTTAGTTTAAATTAGTTTAGTGTGCTTTATTATAATTTATTTTGTAGTATTTTAACAACTTTATTTTTTTGTTTTGTTTACTATGTTTTGTTTTGTTTTACTTCATTTAATAATCTCATCAATTATCAATCGTGTTCGTGATTGGTTAAGGAAAGCTGTGCCTAATGTGTTAAGGCTAATTGAAGTTCATTTAATTTAGAATAGGCTAGATTGTTCTTCACTTCCCACTTTTTATTGCGAAGTAAACAGTTTCTATGTCTTTCTAGTTTCTATGTCTATATAAAATGTAAAATATTTCATTTCAAATAAAATCTTGTGTGTGTGTTTTTTTTAAATAGAGATTTCAAGCATCTTCTATGGATCCATTGATTGTCATCTTCACTGACCACCGGGATTTCTTCCACAAGCCTGTCTGATTCCACCTAGCAGGTAAATTGATGCTATTTCATCTTACTCTTTTACCTGCCACTATGATTAAGTATGAAAGCTGTGAGTGTGGACCAGAAGATGCCAAGTCAGACAGGCTTTTACAGATGCAAGCAACAGTTGCTGATCAGTCTGACTTCTTTTCTGAAGCTGATCAGTGTGACATTTGAGCTGATATTAAACATGGTGCTGTAATTACACTAAAAGGTAAACGAGAGGTAAATGCAGGGAAATTTCTTTTCCATTAGCTGGTCTTTTATAAACTCTGTGGTTGGGTTAAGTGCTGGTCTCTACAGATACAGTATGCATTGGTTTTCTGATTTGGTTAGACATAGTCATTATTATGTGCATAAGAGCAGCTTGTGAGACCTTGTCTCACCATGTTTTTCTGAATCTTTGCACCAAGTTTAACAGTGCATTAAATGATCTAAAATCTACTGCAAATCATTAGCAGTAAAAGTGAAGTTATAGCCTGGGTTTTAAAAGAACATTGCTGGAATCATCAAGCTCTGCACTTTGAGCATGTGCATTAATGCCATTATGGAAGTATGTCCTCTAAATAAGATAAGAACATTTTGTTGACAGTTTTGCAAAAAAAACTGTAAATCTTTTTTTAGAGCTTCAGTGTTGATGTGAAGTAACTTGCTGCCGTTTGGATCATTTTTATCCCGAGCTTGATAGTTTTTTAAAAATGTGCTACCTGCTGTAACATAGTTGCCTCACTTCTATTATTTTTAAGCCTAAAGTGCATAATAGTTTATATAGGCAAATTAGTTACTATTTTACTAAATTTCAGTTTTTTTTTTGCAATCACGAGGCCATATTGACGTTCATTTTATTTATATTCATTTCATTATTGCCAAACACTCATTGTAGTTTTCAGTTAATTGTAAATCCATTTTTAAAGAAATGATACTGAGTCTTTATTTTATTTTTACTACTTTCGTTTCATTACTGCCAAATGCAAATTTTATGATTAATCATAAATCAGTTTGTAAAGATTTGCTGTGAAATCTTTATTAATTTTATGTTGGCAATGTTATGTTCTTAATTGCTAAATGCCTACTATAATTTAGAATTTCTTTTAATTCAATTTGAAGATATTATTTTATTTTAAGACCTTGCTGAATTATTTATTCTGCGAGTGCAATTTGCTGGCTTTGTAATTTTGGCATATTTAGAAGCAGAGAAGTTGGAGGTTAAATAATTATTTTAATTAAATTTAGAGTGATCTAAGCTTCTTGCTCTTGTTAGTCAATATTAAAATGAGTTACAATACGTATAAATGGCTAATTCTTGAATAGCTGTGTTTGCATGCATATGAGTAATCTCAGGTCGAGTTGGGCTCATAAATACGACAGTAAATAAAATCGGGGTTGGGTCAGACTAAATTATCTCAGCTGGGCAAATCTTTGTAGCCAGATTGCAGCGCTACAACTGTTGGGGAGGTCAACATTTTCATAACCCCTTTAATTAATACTCAAAAAATGGTAATTGGAGGGGACAGTGAACAAACTCTGGTTCGAGTCAGACTACATTCTCTCGAGCTCGGGCCAGGCCAAACTTTTTAGACCCGATAACAGCTGTAACTCTTGCTACTTTTAGATACAAAACTGGCAGAGGTGCATGCATGCTGAAGTAATAGAAGGAAGGTCATTTATAGCAGCCAGCCAAACAGTGATTGAACACCAACTGAGTGAATTGCTTTTGACAGCCAGTTCAGCCAATCATACAGGCTACCACTTCCTTAACA
Organism: Danionella dracula; assembly: GCA_900490495.1. NCBI lineage: Eukaryota > Metazoa > Chordata > Actinopteri > Cypriniformes > Danionidae > Danionella > Danionella dracula. Next base: position 4,202,784 of record UELW01000622.1, read on the forward strand.
CAGAACATGGTAAAACTGTAAGAGAAAAAGTAAGCCGTTAAATACTTAAACGATCAACTTGAATCATAACACATACACTCACCTGAAGGATTATTAGGAACACCTGTCCAATTTCTCATTGATGAAATTATCTAATCAACCAATCACATGGCAGTCCTGTGGGTGAAAATGCCTTGTTGATGCTAGAGGTCAGAAGAGGTCGACTGATTCAACCTGATAGAAGAGCAACTTCGACTGAAATACCCACTTGTTACAACCGAGGTATGCAGCAAAGCATTTGTGAAGCCACAACACGCACAATCTTGAGGCTGATGGGCTACAACGACAGAACCTCAACGGGTACCTACTACAAATAGGAAAAAGAGGCTACAATTTGCACAAGCTCACTAAAATTGAACAGTTGAAGACCGGAAAAATGTTGCCTGGTCTGATGAGTCTCAATTTCTGTTGAGACATTCAAATGGTAGAGTCAGAATTTGTCGTAAAAAGAATGAGAACATGGATCCATCATGCCTTATTACCACTTTGCAGGCTGGTGCAAATTGGGCATCATTTCAATGCCATGGCCTACCTGAGCATTGTTTCTGACCATGTCCTTCCCTTTATGACCACCATGTACCCATCCTCTGATGGCTACTTCCAGCAGGATAATGCACCATGTCACAAAGATTAAATCATTTCAAATTGGTTTCTTGAACATGACAAGGAGTTCCCTGTACTAAAATGGTCCCCACAGTCACCAGATCTCAACCCAGAAGAGCATCTTTGGGATGTGGTGGAACGGGAGCTTCGTGCCCTGGATGTGCATCTCACAAATCTCCATCAACTGCAAGATGCTATCCTATCGATATGGGCCAACATTTCTAAAGAATGCTTTCAGCACCTTGTTGAATGAATGCCACTGTTACGGTGGGAAAATGGGTGAACCCAAATGCAAGCGACTACTCAGAAAAAGGTATATAGAAAAACTCCTTTTAATAAAAAAAAGAACAAACGATGGGAAAATTCCAAAAACTGAAAACTGCACTCTCCTAGAGTGGAAAATCAAAACTCAACAGATTTCTGGTTGCTGGTTAGGCCAAAAGTCCTCCAGGGTCTGCTAGCCTTGCTTGTGGCTGGTGGCTTGCTCTGAAAATAGTAGGAAAAAATGATCAGCAAAATCACCACAACATCGAGAATTCAGGATAGTTTAAAGCCAAGCAAAAGACTGCTCCTAACATGATTTAGATCAACGAACTGGCAACGGCTAACTGCAGATCCACCGCTTATATCCAGAAGTATCCAACAAGCTCAGGTGGATGCAATCAGCCTTAACAGCCACACCTGAAATCAATGTAAAAACCACACAGCAATCCCAAAAACTACAAAATAAACCTCCATTATAACAGTACCCCCCCTTTACGAGAGCCTCTTGGCGATCAAGGGTTCTTATGAGGGTTGTTTTGATGAAACTCCCTGATGAGGGAAGGGTCTAAAATAAAGGAGCGAGGAACCCAAGATCGTTCTTCAGGTCCATATCCCTCCCAATCGATGAGATACCGAAGACCTCTTACCTGTCTCTTGACATCCAATATCTTTCTGACAGCATAGACTGGGTCATTGTTCAACATCTGGGGTGGGGGAGGGGGTTTGGTAGGTGAATTCAAATTGCTCTCTTTTACTTGCTTGATTTGGGATACATGGAATGATGGGTGAATTTTCATAGACTTGGGTAATTTCAACCTCATCACTACAGGATTGATTCTACGTAGTATTTGAAAAGATCCAAGAAAACGTGGAGAAAGTTTCCTGGATTCTGTCTTCAGAGGAATGTTTCTAGAGGACAACCAAACCATTTGACCTGGTTGATAAACAGGGGAGGAAATGCGATGGCGGTCCGCAGTCATTCGATTACGCTTTGAAGTCTTCAACAGGGCTGACCGAGTCAACTTCCAAACTCTACGACAGCGTCGAATGTGGGAGTGGACTGAAGGAACTGCAATTTCCAATTCATCCCTCGGGAATAACGGAGGGGTGTATCCCAAAACACACTCAAAAGGCGACCTGCCAGTAGCTGAACTAGGGAGGGAGTTATGGGCATATTCCACCCAGGGTAGGTTTGCGCTCCAGTTAGTTTGATCCTTGGCAGAGATGCAGCGCAGCATTTCTTCGAGTTCCTGGTTTGTCCTCTCTGATTGTCCATTGGACTGAGGATGGAATCCAGATGACAGACTTACAGTTGCTCCTAGTGCCTTGCAGAAAGCTTGGCAAACTTGAGAGGTAAATTGCGGCCCACGGTCAGAGACAATGTCAAACGGAATACCATGAATTCGAAACACATGTTGCACTAGAAGATTCGCCGTCTCCATAGCTGATGGTAGTTTGGGTAAGGCCACAAAATGGGCAGATTTAGAAAATCTATCCACTATAGTTAGAATAGTAGTGTTGCCTTGGGATGGGGGCAATCCAGTGACAAAGTCTAAGGCAATATGGGACCAAGGACGACTCGGGATAGTTAAAGGATGAAGCTGACCTTCAGGGGGACGATGAGTAGTCTTGCCTTGAGAACATATTCTGCAAGCTCCCACATATTCCCTAGTGTCCTTGTCCAAAGTTGGCCACCAAAAGTGTCTTTTCAGAAGATGAAGAGTACGATTGATACCTGGATGGCAGAAAAGATGGGAGTCATGCACCCATTGGAAGACCTTAGAACGTGCAGAATTAGGGACAAACAGCCGGTCAGGTGCCCCATCTCTTGGATCAGGTTGTTCTTGTTGAGCCTCTTTGATTGTCTTCTCGATCTCCCAATTGAGGACACCAACAACAAAGGAAGATGGAAGAATTGTGTCCGGATTAGTGGAGGTGTCTTCAAGATTAAACTGCCGGGAAAGGGCATCGGGTTTGATGTTTTTAGAGCCAGGGCGATAGGTGATGGTAAAATTGAAACGGCCAAAATATAAGGACCACCTTGCTTGGCGAGCATTTAATCGTCTGGCGGATTGAATGTAAGCTAGGTTCTTGTGATCAGTCCAGACTATGAATGGCTTTTCACTGCCTTCCAGCCAATGTCTCCACTCTTCTAGGGCTAATTTTACAGCCAACAATTCCCGATTTCCAACATCATAGTTCCTCTCTGCTTTGGATAGCCGCCGCGAAAAGTAGGCAAAGGGATGAAGCTTATGATCTGATTGCGATCTTTGTGATAGGATGGCCCCCACTCCAGTCTCCGAAGCATCCACCTCGACGATGAATTGATGGGAAGGATCAGGAGGAATCAGAATAGGGGCAGAGGTAAAGAGGTCCTTTAGCTTCTGAAAGGCTTTGTCCGCTTCTTCAGTCCACTTGAAAGGAATCAAAGGTGATGTCATGCGAGTAAGGGGAGAAGCTATCCGACTATAATCTCTTATGAATCTCCTGTAGAAATTGGAAAATCCCAGAAAACGTTGTAGTTGTTTGAGATTACTAGGAAGTGGCCATTGAACTACTGCTTGGATCTTCTCTGGGTCTGCCCGGACCTTTCCATCCTCAATGATGAATCCGAGAAACTTGACCGAAGACACATGGAACTCACACTTTTCCATCTTGACAAAAAGCCTGTTCTCCAGAAGTCGCTGGAGAACTTGACGAACATGGAGAATGTGTTCAGACAGGTTGTTAGAAAAAATTAAAATGTCATCGAGATAAACAAACAGGAACCGGTTCAAAAAATCACGTAAAACATCGTTCACTAGAGCCTGAAAGACAGCAGGAGCATTTGTAAGTCCAAAGGGCATGACCAGATATTCAAAATGTCCAAGGGGTGTGTTGAAGGCAGTCTTCCATTCATCGCCCTCCTTGATTCTGACAAGATGATAGGCATTCCTTAAGTCCAACTTGGTGAAAACCTTCGCTCTCTGAAGTAGATCAAAAGCGGAATTGATAAGTGGCAGAGGATACTTGTTTTTGACAGTAATGTGGTTAAGGCCACGGTAATCGATGCAAGGCCGAAGAGATTTGTCTTTCTTGTCAACAAAGAAAAATCCTGCACCCAGTGGAGAAGAGGACGGTCTTATGAGACCTGCAGATAAGGACTCCTGAATATACTTTTCCATAGCTTCTCTTTCCGGATGGGAGAGATTAAACAAACGGCTGGTGGGCAAGGGCGCTCCTGGAAGAAGGTCAATTGCACAATCACACGGTCGGGGGGGAGGCAGGGAGAAGGCCTGGTCTTTGCTAAAAACTTGATTAAGATCATGATATTGGGAAGGGACAGACATTAAATCCAAGTTTTTTGGTTCTGGGATTGGCATTACATCTTTTGCTGGAGGAATCGCAGAGAGCAAACAAGATGAGTGACAAGAAACACTCCAACCAGTTATTCGTCCATGGACCCAATCAATCTGAGGATTGTGACGTTTTAACCAAGTATGACCAAGTACAATTTGTGTAGCAGGAGAAGAAATTAAATGGAATTGAATATATTCTTGATGGTTTCCAGATATTAGAAATAACACAGGAATGGTTCGATGGGTTATCTGTGCAAGGAAACTTCCATCCAATGCAGTGGCAGAAATGAATTTCTCCAACTTCTCAATGGGAATCTTCAATTGTGAGGCAAGACTGGAATCAAGAAAGTTATCTTCTGCCCCTGAATCAACCAGGGCCTGAAGAGCATGGTTTTTCTGCCTGATAATCAAAGAACAAGGTATAGACAAACGATGGGGGGAAGAGGAGGAAAATGAAGTCTGGCTCACCCGACACTCCTCCTTTACGGTTGAGCCCACTCTTTTGGTCGAACAGGACAAGATTTCAAATAATGCCCCCTCTCTGCACAGTACAGGCAAACCTTAGCTTGGATTCGTCGCTGGCGTTCGTCAGGGGATAAACGAGTACGGCCCAATTGCATGGGTTCCTCCTGGGGAGAGAGAGAGCTTAAGGATAATGGAGCAGCAGAAATCTCTGGAGCAGACCAAACCCTCGGTAGGCTTGCTGTATTGGTCAATAAGGGATAAGAACGCTTGGTCTTTTCCCTACGACGCTCTCTGAGGCGGTTATCAATGCTGATGGAAAGTGAAATTAGAGCATCCAGAGAGTGACATGGTTCTCGAACTGCCAGTTCATCCCTAAGTTGATCTTGGAGTCCCCGGATGAAGACCTCTCGAAGAGCTACGTCATCCCAACCAGATTCTGCTGCAAGGATACGAAAATCAACAGAATATTCAGCTGCACTTCTCTGCCCTTGATGAAGTGAGAGCAACTGCTTTGAAGCCTCTCTGCCCAGGACTGGATGATCGAACACCTTCTTTAACTCTGAAGTGAAAGAGGCAAAGGAGTTTAGTGCTGGGTCCTTCTGTTCCCATAATGCAGTAGCCCATGCCAAAGCCTTGCCCCGAAGTAACCCCAAAATGAAGGACACTTTGGCAGTCTCTGAGTGGTAAGTCTGAGTCTTCTGATCGATAACCAAGGAGCATTGAAAAAGGAAGGACTTGCATTTACCCAGGTCGCCTGAGTATGGCTCAGGATCCGGAACATAAATCTCTTTCGGGACTGAAGAGGTTGGTGGACCATCCGCCATGGTAGAGTGCGTCGACACCGCCTGTGAACTGAGTCCCGAAGACAGTTTAGTTAATTGCTCACAGAGCTGAGATATTTGCTGAGCCATCATCTGACTGTTATCCAACAGCTGTCTTAATTGTTGGTCATGATTACCCAAAAGAGATCCATGACTTGCTAGCACTTTCTGAAATGAATCGGTCTCTGCTGGGTTCATACTTGTGGCCAGTTCGTTCTGTTACGGTGGGAAAATGGGTGAACCCAAATGCAAGCGACGACTCAGAAAAAGGTATATAGAAAAACTCCTTTTAATAAAAAAAAGAACAAACGATGGGAAAATTCCAAAAACTGAAAACTGCACTCTCCTAGAGTGGAAAAAATGATCAGCAAAATCACCACAACATCGAGAATTCAGGATAGTTTAAAGCCAAGCAAAAGACTGCTCCTAACATGATTTAGATCAACGAACTGGCAACGGCTAACTGCAGATCCACCGCTTATATCCAGAAGTATCCAACAAGCTCAGGTGGATGCAATCAGCCTTAACAGCCACACCTGAAATCAATGTAAAAACCACACAGCAATCCCAAAAACTACAAAATAAACCTCCATTATAACAGCCACATACAATTAATACAGTTCTGAGGGTGAAAGGGGGTCAAACACCGTATTAGTATGGTGTTCCAAATAATCCTTTAGGTGAGTGTATAATACACAATTGAGGCATCTGCCAATACACTTTTGGTATTTGCTACCATACCTTTTAAGCCAATAATGTAAACCAAAATATGTTGGTAGAAAAAAAAAGAGGTAGTGTCTGACTGAACTGAGTAAAATTTGAGGTAAGGTGCACAAAGCATGTGCACAACAGAGCTTCGGTTTTGGTGAATTGTCAATGCATTCCTTAAATGTAATACATTTTAGTACTTTTATGACAATTTAGATTTAGAAAAACACCATTTTACAGTACTCACAATTAAACAAAGACTTTGGTTGTTATTACTGCACTACAACTCAACAATCACTAATTGTAAAAAAATCAGCAGAATTTTAGATATGTCAATTAAATAAATAATTCATGCATTGTAAGTGCTCTAGACTTAAACATCTCCTAAACAGTTTGAATAGAGCATCCTTACATTAGGAGTCCATTATCTCCATTCAGCTTTACTTATGCCGAACAAAGAACGATTTCCGAGCATGCAGATACGAATACAGCTGGATGCAGATGAGAGCTGTGCTGATCCGCTAATAAATGATGGACACTTGAATCTTGAAGAACGCTTCTACAGATGTACAGCTGGCAGAGGCAAGCGCTGATGTGAGTGAGCATTAAAGATTCATTCAACCAGCTGTTCTTTATCCAGGACAGCACAATCTTCCAGCATGTGTTCAGATTCTAAAGCAGAAGAGTGCATGAGGCAAAAGCAGAAAGTTATACTAAAACACGTGGCATTATGTAACCTGAAATATTTTTATGGTGGTTTTATAGTGGTCTTAATGAATGAGTGATTAACCACAATCTTAAATAGTTTGAAGTGGAAAGATTGAAAACTCAACTCTTTCAATTTCTCTGTTTCTTTTAAGATGTAAAGTTAAGGTCACTGCATACTGATGATATGGGGCCTTGTTGTCTGTAATCTCCTGATTTGGGTTATAACACCTACGCAGTTAATCTTTATTCAATTTCTTTCATGTCAATGTAAATGATCATGAAAAATATTGGCCTGGGCTTTTTTCCTGTTGTTTGTTTGTTTGTTTGTTTATTTAATTTAATCATAACTTGACAATATTTTTTACTTGAATACTTTCCAATCAATCAATGAAAATATTGTATTTAGCACATTTAATGTAAATAAGAGCGCAATACTAATTCTTATGAAAAATTATATGGGGTAGAATTAAATAATTAAATTATTAGTATGAGGAATGTGTTCTTGGCAGCCCCTATGTTTTCTATGTATGTAATCTGTATGTAATCAGTATGTAATTCTGTCATTATTTTTGGTCACATTTTAATTATTTAAAATCTTAATAGTTTTAGTGAATGTAAATTTATATTTAGTCGTTTAAAATATCATTTAACAAGTTCATTTAAATTTTGTAAAATATTTTGATTGTTACATTTTTCAAATGAGAGCGGTCCTTGCAGTGGAGGTTGAAAATGGAAGTTTTCATAGCTGTTTCTTTTTGGGACTATTTAAGACTATTTAAAGACTGTATAGCAATAAAATAAACAGTGAAACAAATAACAAGTGATTAAAACCTGCTGCAGGATATGTGAAAAATTATGGGGATAGGTTAGATAAGCATAGGTTAGATAAGACTTTTTAAGTGATTACCTCAATTGTGAAAAAGCTGTGTAGGTTGTTTTAGTATCAAGAAATGATGAAAGAATGTTTCTCTCCTTTCTTGAATTGGTAAAAATAATTCAAAACAAGTAATTTGGTTTCAAAACTTACTTTGAGTTTCTCTAATTGCAGCTTTTAGTTGGTCTTTCTCTGATGTGAATTATAGCCATTTAATTAGCTGTTTTCTATAATGTGGAGTTTGTCTTTCAAAGTAGTCTTTGAATTCCCTGTGTTCCCTTTGTAGTGCTGCATGACATTCACTACAATGAAGTTGCTATCAAATACTGGATACATACTGCCCACTTGGAATTTGGAACAAAGCCTTCCATGCTTGGAAAAACCTTACAAACAAATTTAACTCACAATTTTTTGGAAATTCTTGGAAATCCATGAATTTTAAGATTGTTATGTTGTTAGTTATAAAATTGCTGTTGTAAAATACTGGTTACAATGAGGTGAAATAACTAATTCCCACATAATCTTGAAGAGTTTTTTTTTTTTAGAATTGGCCTCTGATCAGGTGGTTCCACCTTGTTACTAACCTAGTACAGGTGCTGGCAATTATCATGTTTTTTTTCAATAATTACATTCAGGGATTGGTAGAATTATTCATTAAAAACTCACCAACTGATATTTTGTTTATTTTAGTTTTAATGATTAAAACCCTAAATCTCCTAAAATGTGACTATTGTTAAACAGTTTAATATTGAAACATCTGGTGACACACTCTAATTAGCTCAATAACTTAAAACAACTGCAAACTAGACTAGTTCTCTAGGCTTCTTTTAATCATAAAACAATCAAGACAACAAATCAGTCTGTAATAAATACATTTAGTATTCCAGTAAAATATATCAGTGTGTAATGAATGAAAATAGTATACAGGTTTCACTTTTTACATTTTTTTACTGAAATAAATAAACTTTTTCGTTATATTTTAATTATATGACTAGCAAGAGTATAGAAGATCCCGTTCAACGTTTTTCTTCTGGGGGACCTTCTGCTCCAACTATACTCAAACAATTAATCTACTCTGCTTTTTCAGTGCTTGCCAACATTACTTGCAACACTAATCAATTATATCAAAGTAAGACTGAACTTGAAATCTATCAGAAATCCTAATAGAAACACACACAGTGACTATTTATTTTTGTGTGTGAAACATTCTGACAATCATAGTAAGTCCTTTAGCAAAATTACTAAAACTACAATGAACTCAATAGCATTTCACAGAGTCAATTACAAGGAGTAATCGTTCCCCATCAATCGGTCACTATAACTTATGTTGGTGATAACTATGGGAATTTCCGCTAGGGGCGCCCAATTCTCTCCACAAACTTTTTAAAAGGCCAATAATCAACCGAGCTAAGGGTCATGTGATCGTGCCATTGCTGATAAAAGTGGATGTAAGTTCTATCTGTTGTTACGCTGGAGCCATACTCTCTGACATGCAAGCGACTGAAGTGGAAGCCAAAACAAAAATTTTGATTATTTCTCCCTGTGTATATTAAAGGAGATCTGGTGTTCTACAGCAGCCAGCATGGTTTTCTGGCTGTCCAGTGTGCTGGAGCTGCTGAAAGCCCTGGATGTCTCATCTTTCACTGCTTTCACTCCTTTTTTAGTTGAGTATTTGTTTTGTCGGTTGATTGTTTGTAGCATGTTCTAAACATGTCGCGATCGCACAAGTCTGTTGGATGCGGTGGATCAATTGCATTGACGGATAGCCACTATTATTGCCTCGCTTGTTTGGGTGTAGACATGCCGAGGCAACTATTAAGGGTTCAGACTGAGTAGATTGCACCTTTCTGTCCAGTAACACACTAAGAACAAAGCTGGCATACTTTCAGGCCGCCACCGTATAGGTTGTCCCTCTCATAAGGGTCGGCGAGTGCATGTCTTTGGCATTCAGAGGAGTCGAGTTGAGTCGCATGTACAAGGTTCCAGCCCTGCATGCTTCTCCCTCCCCCAGTGCATCTGCTATCTGCCACAGTGACTATCTGACGACTAGTGTGCCTGATGATGTGATCTTCACTGCTGCATCAGAGAGACGGCGCATCTCCCGAAGGAGACCGCACAGTAACCCTGCCCCCTGGCATGAACAGCCTCCATCTCTCCAGCTAAGCTTTTTGGTGGACCAGATTGTGACAGATTAAGCTGCCGCAGGTCAAGATGCCGCTGCCCTGCATGCCATGGCAGCCTTTCAGCTACTCTAGTAGTCCACAGCCACCATTTTTGGTTTGGTTGACCCAGGCTGAGATGTCACTGTAGATATCCTCATGTCCCAGGTCTCTACAATCAGGAAGTAGGTGGAAGGTCTGAGAAACCATGAAACCATATGGCAGGTCCCCTTCAAAGTCGGAACCTCCACTGCATTCTGGACGCTGGAGAAATCCTCAATCATCAGCCCCCACTTCAGAGGCAGTGACCCCCCCCTCCAAACATCATCTGGGGAAGTGGTCCCATTGCAAGCGGGCCCATCGCCTTGGGAGTCCAGCTGCTGTGTGGACTTCACCACTGGGAAGGAGACGGTGCCACCACTATCATCCATTGGACCCACAGGTCAGCACTCAGTTTTTTCATTAAAAGTGCAAATATTTTTACTCCTTGGGTTATGTATGCAGCCAGTAGGCTTGCATTCCAGATCTGAATGCGGTTCTCGTTTCACTTACACATTCAAGGGCATAGCATCAGATGTATTGCACCCCGGATGGCTCTTAGTTTCTGTGTCCTCGAGTGAGACCTCCTCGTCTGGAACTGGATGCTGCTCCAAGGTCAAACCTGAACATCCATGAAGGTCTCCATATAGGCTTTCTTCGGACTCCACCACTAAGTCTGCTTGCTCATGGCCCCGCTAAGGAAACTATCGGCAAAGTGCGGACGACGCCATTAGTGGAGTTTCAGGAAGCTTGGTGTTGTCAAGCCACCCAGGTTCAACAGGTTTCTGTTGAACTACCATTCAGGATGATATCTCTCAGACACACGGTCCACTTAGTTCATCCAGGGAATTGGTTTGATACAATGGATCTGAAGAATGCGTACTTTCACATGAATGTACTCCCTTGGCACAGACCCTTTCTTCGGTTTGGCCTCAAAGGTCAAGTGTATCAGTAATAGCAACCTCCCCATCGACCTTCAGGTGATATAGGTGGCTTTAGTACCGTTAATATGGAAAGGGGTTAGAATCTTGGCGTACTTTGATGACTGGCTGATACTGGCCCAGTCGCGGCCCTAGTTGACAAAGTGTCATGTCACCTCAGCTATTTGGGGCTTCAACTCAGAAAAGAGTATAGCCAGAGCATATATATATCTCTCTCTCTTTTTCTTTCTCTCTTTCTTCTCTCCATCTCTCACGCTCTCTCTCTCTCTTCAATAAGTTGGAGTCTTATTGTTCTGATCTCCAACTAAATACAATCTGATATCTGTTTTTTGTTGTTGTTTGAGGTTGCCAGAGAAAATGTGCATAAATGCTCAAAAACATAAAAGTCATTAAATAGGTTAACAGGGAAACATAAAAGTGGCTTTTAGTATTGCCATAGTTTGAGAAAAGGCTTATATACACTGCAAATCATAAAAACATGGTTAAGGTTGCCAAAGTTTACGAAAATTCTTTTGAACACACAAACATGTTCAAAATCTTAATAGTGATTGTCAGAGTTGCCAGATATTTACATAAATGTTGTAAATTTAAAAAATGTAAACGGGATTGTAATAGTTGCCAGAGTTTGAGAAATGCTCATAAACATTCAACTTTGTAAAACAACATGGTTAGGGTTGCCAGAATTTCATACTTCGTAAGTGATGGTTAGGGTTTCAAGCAATATATTTGAACCATTCTGTTTATTATGCAAAAGTTTTGCAGTCTGGTATGCATTTTAAATTTGCATACTTAAATTTGATTCTTAACAGTCTTAAAAAGTTCTTAAAAGTTTTAAATTTGACCTCAAGAAGCCTGCTGAAACCCTGGAATCCTTTTGGAGGTAATTCATCATTTACATGCATTCTACCTTATCATATAGCATTTATTTGTTTGTTCAATATTTCTTTAGTGTTTATCTTTGTAGCGTACACCTGTTGTCTGAGCTTATTCAGCTTATTCTGCTTTCAAAGCAATTTTGCAAATTTGGTCACCTTGTCTTAAATAATTGTGTTTTTAGAAATCGTAAACACTTCACAAATCTGGTATTAAAATAAAAGCTGTAAAATCAATAATTTTACTAGAATATTGTACCAACAGAACAACACCATTTTAGTAAAACAAGATACAATTGTCTTTTATCTGAGTGACATTTACCTTCACAAACCAACAAGCTCATACCTGAGCGTACTCTTAAAACTGATGTGCCTTTTGGCAACACAATACTCTGATGTCTTTTTCCCCCACCATTCTTGAATATAATTATTTCTTTGTCCCTAGACCTTGGTGAAAGCAAAAGCCTGCTATCTGTCAGCAACACAGAGCACGTACCTTCCCTTTGCAGATTCTCAAGCATGCAAAAATAATCAGGCAAACAGGAGAGCAGCTCCCACTGGAAATCACAGTAATAAGCCCACCGTTCCCTTCCGATATAACAGCTGCTTATGTTTTTCTAATGGAGAAGAGCCATCACAAGCCATCACTTCTCGTTCATCAGCAGCTGTTAGTAGTGACTGGAGGTGAGGAGGGAAATCAACATCATAATTCCATGCTGCGTACCAAGCGAGATCTTTCAGCGAAGAGATCTAGATAGAGTCTAGGCTGTGACCCTCTAGAATCGATGACCTTGTCTTAACACCTTCACACCTGGATGTTGAGACCGGGGCAGAGAGGTCCTAGGTCAGCTTATTAGCGACATCTCTCATGCTGGTGATTCTCGAGCGATACAAGTGATACACACCATCTGCCAAGAGGTCAGTCTGCCCTGGCAGGGCCTGGTTGAAACAAGTAAGCGTGGTGTCCATGTGTCAGGCCTAGTGCTAGCAGGCCTTGGGCTAATTTGAACATGATCAAAGAGAAACTCATCTATAGTGTCTCCTCTGTGCAACCCTGGCTAACATCCTCTGTGCATTGTAGCAATATAACACAGTCCCCTACTGCATGTATTCATAACGGGGAAATTCCTTATTTCAGCGAGAGCCTAATGTTACTATGGGAAGGGAATGACCATATTGAAGTGATGTTAAATGCGCCGTCTGCAGAGCATATATTAATGATACCTTTAATATGTTAATGTTGGCTAAAAATAATGGTATAAACAGAACGCCAAATAAAATAATATGCGCCAAATGTTAAGAAATCACAATCTCTAAAATCAGTTTCTTTCCAATAATTTATTGCAATCCTGATATTGATAGAAACCTAAATATGTGATCGTTGGCAAAAGACCATGGCCTAAATGGGCAAAAAAAAAACTACATTTATATAGTGGAAACTACTGTTCAGAAATGAAAAGTACGAGTAAGATGCTGCTGTTTCTAATATGAGTTTCTCCACTAATTTGCGTTCTAGAACAGCACATTCCACTTGATAAACATTTTCTTTTTGGACAGCTTGACTGTAACCTTTTTATGAAACGTTATTATATGTTTGTGTATATATAACATACACATGATGTCTTGCTTGATTTTACATTAATTTAAAGTGTTTTTTATGTAATTGTATTAAAAGTTTCAGTGCTTTTTAACATTGAATGTCAATGTGAGAGTGGAGGGGCAGGCCCAGAAGCGGTACAAGACGTCACATGTTTTGTTCAGTTACTCAGTTCAGTTTGTTCAGTTTTCAGTAGAATACCCGATTAATAAATATTTAATATATTATTAAAATATTCGATTGCTACAACCCTAGTCAACACCAACATAAAACTCGACTCTGCAAACAATTTTTACAGCTGACACATGTGCACTAGTTTTAGCTTTGAATTCCAAAAGCAAAAGCTCAATAATTTGTACAGACTAAAAATCAAAAGCCTTGGAAGGATCAAAATGTGGTTGATAAATTGGCTGATAAATTAAATCTTTCTAAAAGTTGACCACCTAAGGTCAATGATAAGATAACCTGGGGTCAGAAACAGGCAAATCATACAACTTAAGATTAGATTGGACCAAGTCGTTTTAACTAGATGTAGAACTGGGCATAAAAAGGAGACTTGTAAAAAACTTCTTACCAAACTGCCTTTACTGCCAACACACGCTATCTGTCAAGCATATTCTACTTCACTGTTTTTACCTTAATTCAAGTAGGAAATATTTTGGATTCGTATGGACAAACCTTTAAATAACTTTTTAATAGAAAATTAATTGACAGCTTTTAAAAAAATGTAAAAGAAAAATAAATTTTATAATCAAGATGTTTCTTTTATATTTATAAAGCACTTTAATTATGATAGGTAAGGATAAACAGTATTTTTGCAATGAAGATAGCCTTTGTTGCTGACATGACAAACAAACCCTACTGTCTACTGTAAAATCTAAAATGATATTTTATTATTAAAAAATTGCCATTGCATCTACTAAAATTTGACTAAAAAGAAAAATATGACATAAATGACTCTAATAATGTGTCTACAATAGTACATGAATGAACCATATGAAGACACCTGTCGACTTATTTTATTTTAACCATTTGCCTAATGGATATGCAGATCTTCAATTAGGTTCAATTTACTCAAGCTAGTGTTTTTAATAACATTTATTATATTCCCACCATGTCCAAAAAACTTCCCCTTTGCCACGTTTTGAAAAATAACAGGGTACGCTAAAACCCTGCACAGTGTATATGTGGACGAACACCATAACAGTGTTAAAAAAGGATAACTGGGTACATGTTGACAGGACCTTAGTGAGCGCAGTGAAACCACTGCTACCATTCACTAGTCTACCATTTGTACAATACTGTACAGTAAAAGGTGTTCAGGAGTACCTCAAAATATGAATGCTTAACGTTACAGAAAATCAAATATACAAATGGTCATGAGAAAAAATTTCAATATATGAAAAACGGGTATGGGAAATACATACGCGTACATAGCCGATATTTGTTATTCGGGCAGAAGACAACACTGGGCATCACGTGACTGTATTCGATGCCCCACTAAATGTTCTGCTCTCCAATTCCAGCCCTGACGCTGTGTGTTCATGCATAGCATCCTGGCGCCCCATGACATATTCCTGGAAAAGCTTTCCCTCTCTTCATGCACGCTTTCAGTTTCGTGTCTGTGTCCTAAGTAAGTGAATATTTTTGTGTTGCTTTTTGACAAAGCTTATTTTTTTCATACTACCCCCCACTATCCATTCTTCTCCCCTACCACCTCCAACCGACATTTCACCACATCACCTCACTCAAAGGGTTGTTATTTTTCATTTATGTTATTCTGTTTTTATTGTTTTATTAATATTTATTAGATTAATATTTTGTACTTTTAAGTATTGAAGAATCCTAGTTTATTTTTCCATGTTATTTAGAATTTTTTGTGTTGTTTCTGTGTGGCTTGGAACGAATTAGGCTATGCATTAGGAACAGATATTTTCTTACTTGTAAAACTTGCTTTGCTATATGAAAAATTCAGCATATGAAAGCCACCCCATGACAGATTAATTTCGTTTCTTGGCATATCACTGTGTACTTAGCCTTGTTTAATATTAAAAACCATATTCTGAAACTCTGGCCACAATTAGTAGGTTTTAATTATAACAAACAAAATATTTTTTTTATTTAAAATATTTTCTTGGACAATATTAAAGATTAGATTTGCATTGAATATCCCATGAATTGAAATTCATTCTACCCTTTTGAAAATTAAACATTTTGACCATCATTAAAAACATTACTGTTAACACAGTGTTTTTTTTTTTTCCTTTTCAAATTTTTTTAAGATCCAATACATATTTTTTTACTTGTACTCTAGCATTCAAAACTATAAAAAAAAAAACTTGGAAACCCTCCCTTCGTTTATAATCAATTGCAAAGTTTGCATTCATCTTTGGGGAGTTTGAGAAGCTGCATTGGTTAAACGTTTTTCAAGTGCTCTTTGCAGACATATAAAATCTCTGACCCTTGCTATCAAGTTTTCTAAAGTTTAACCTTCCATCAATACATGAGGCCCAGCCTTGCAATGATTCACCTCTAAGGGTGCTTCATTGAAATAATCAATCCCTGTTCGTTGGTCCCAACATCTGAAGGGCTGTCTGGCTCAGGAGCGCTGGTGGATAATCCACTGGATGAGTCTCTTTGGGCCAAGGCCTGCCAACACCCGGGCATTTTTGGGCAACCCTCCCGGTAAATCCCTACTCTCTGTAGATCAGCATCCAGAAATTGTCGGAGGTCAGAAAGACGAGCCATGGCTGTGGTATGTTGCCAAATATGATGAGAATTGTTCTTCAACATTGAGTTGAATGTTCCAACAGTGTATTCAATTTTCATTATGTTTTTTTTTGTTTTTAGCTCATCATCTATTCATTTATAGCTTTTCTTTTTATTTTTATCATCTAAAAAACGAGTCATGCACCTCTTGTTCCTCCTACAATTTAGTACTAATAAAGTTGGTTCTAATATTTAATTCAACAAATCCACAAAAGTTCCAGAGAGCATTTGCATGTGCAATTCTATTAACAGTGCTTTCTAGGTGGTGTTGTTTGTTCTTCTGGACATGCATGTTATATCTGAGTTGCATTTTGCATTGGCTCTAAAAAACAATTACAGGTTAGTAAATTGATTGATTGATATTATTTGTAATGTAAACAAATGCATCAAAAAGTCTCCAAAAATGTCACCCAAAAAATAAGAATTGAGCATAAAGGCCTGCACTCTGGCGCTGATTGGTAGAGACAGAAAGTAAGGTTTGTGGTCAGTGTAATTCTTACACATTTGTGCTGCTCAAAAGTGGGTCCAGGATGATCCTGACTTCAATGCATTCAGAGTACAACAGCAACTAAATACTCTGCTTGCAGGAAAATAATGTATTCTGTACTTGACAAATACTTTGACAAAGGCATGTTGAGTATAAAGACATTGATGTGATGTTAGGTCAATACACATCCAGGTTGGCAAACAGCTTTTCTGTCATTCTAGATGAAAAAAAAATGATGTTTAGAATTATTTTGTAGTTAATGCAGGGCAACCTAGCCCACAACAATGTAAATCTTTCGTTAGAAGGTTCCTTGTTAATATGCATTAAAGGCCTAGGGGCATTGTTCTATTTTTAATAATATGTTATTCACATTGGTCTAATTGTATGGGAAATGTGATTCTTTAACTTATAAAATCACAATTTTTAATTGAGATCACATCAAATCTCATAATTTTGTAGCCCAGCCTTATTTCGGAATTGGGCTGAGATTTTCATTCTGCAAACTTCGTAAGCACTCCCATTAATCACCTATTGGTTAGGGATTTATTTATTCATGACGTGTATGCAAAGTTACTGTCTGACGATCAACATAGATGTGAGAGATTAATGATGAGCAAATTCAACAATTTATATACACTGTAATGGTTTGGAAAGAAAACTATTATACAACAATCCCTCTAAGAGCCTGAGTCATATAGCTGTTTGGTTCCCCATCAGGCGTTCATGACAACTTATGTCAGTGCCAACTATGGGAACTCCGCTAGGAGTGTTCAACTTTCTCTTTTTAAAACGGCAATCAGCAGCTGTGCTGATGGTTATATGACCATGCCCCACACACAAAGACAGATGCAACTCTTTCAGTCTGCTTATTGGAGCCATGCTCTGACACAAGCGACCAGTGAAAGATTTCACATCGGCGTTGGATTATATTCCCCTTTTGTGGATCAAGAGATCTGCTGATTGCGGCAACCAGTGCGATTCTCCGGCTGTTCACAGTAGGCCTGAATAATGATCTGATAATTACAAAGCATCTTTGAGTGTCTAGCAAACCGCTATATAAATTGAAGGCATTGTTATTATTATTAACATCATCAGGGGAAGAGGTCCATCCAGCTGCCATGCGGCCTTTGCCACCAGCCCCCCACCCCCCTAGGAGGGAGGGGGTGCCACCACCATCAGGCAGCATGCCCACAGGTCAGATCTCAGGTTCATTAAAGATTGAACTTCCTTGGTAATGTGCGCAGTCAGGAGGCTTGCATTGCTGTTCTCGTTTCAGAGACACCAGGGTGTGGCATGAAGCCTGGATGGCTCCCAGCGTCCGTGTCAGAGTCCGCCTTAAGTGAGACCTCTTCCACTGGAACCGGATGCTGCTCTGAGGTTGAGCCTGAACGTCCAGATAGGTCTCCACCTTGGCTTCCTTCGGACCTCACTGTTAATTTCGCTAGTTGGGGCCCGACTTGGGAACTATTGGCCAAGTGAGTATGGTGCCATTATTGAAGTTTCGGAAGCTTGGTGGGAGCTTCCTGTTATCTCCCTTGGCTCATACATACTTTCCGGCATGGCTGTCGACTGCAGTTGAGGTCAAGAGGCCCAGGATTCAAGGGTCTTATGACCTCTGTCTCACCCACAGAGGCCCCAGGCCTGCATGAGGAGATCATTTCCTCTTATGCAGGGTGCAATCAAGGCGGTCCCTCCTTCCGACATGGCACTGGGGGCTGTCTCTTTTCTATACTCCCGGTTGGTTGAACCATTCAGCAGATACACTGTCTCTGTGGAAATATCCTTTGTGCGGCTGGACCTTCTGTCCCGGGATGTGGGCCCAAGCACCAGCACCAGCACCCAGACCTCTAGAACTCCATGTCTGGTACCTTAGGCACCGAGAACCCCCGGTTATGCCTGTCTTGTCAGAGCTTATGCTGGCAAGTGGGTTTGGTTTGTCAACCGGTGTCACTCTCGCTAAGTAGACCTGAGCAGCTGCCCTTTGAACTCGTGTTACCCCTTCTCCAAAGATAGTCTGGATCGAGAACTGTCTCCATCCACCCTGAAGGTTACAGCGCCGCGATTCTGCCAGAAGGTTTACGCCTTCCTTAGTTTCCTCCTAGGGCCTTTTATTGTCCTGAGAGGACATCAAGGTCTTCCATTTGAGCCGTTTGACTCAGTAGAGTTCAAGTTCTATTAACTAAGCGGTGCTCCTGATCGCACTAGCCTTTGCAGCGTGGAAAGTATTTAGATCCTTGTTTTCATCTGTAAACTGTTCATTTTGATTTGACATCAGTTTAGGGCCACACATCACTTGCACATAAGAATGATAGCTGTTGCATGTTTGTAACACGAATAAGCAAAAATGAGATTTAAAACAAAAATAAAATATCTGCAGTCTGAATATAGACTTTTTTTCTTGTTCGCTTTTTTCTTGTATGCTTTTTTCATTATAGCTTCACACACTTCTTTTTTTGTGTATTTAATTGTAACAAAACAGACTCCCTCCAACCCTCCTCTGTTTTTCCACCTTTCAGTTTCAAGCAGCATCATCCAAAGACTCAGCAACCTTCCTATCACTCCTGATCCCCACTCTCTATCACTCTCACGGGAATTTTAGATTGTTTTTCTATGCTCAGAAGAGCAGCTTCTGCCAGGCGGTAAAGGAGAGACTCTTTCTTTGAACATCAGCACTCCACTTCAAACTGTAGTCTCTGCTCAATAACAAGAGAGATGTGTTTATTACCATGACCTTTATTGGTCGTCATCCCTTCACTCCAATGTGCAGTTGTTCAATGCTTTGCCATAATTACTTTTGCAGATGAAGGTGAAAAAGTGCAAACGAATCATACAAGGCACTTTCACTAGCCAGGTGTCTGGTGTTCCCACAGACACACTTGAATGTCAGTGTAAGGTCAGGGCAGATGACTTTTGCATGTTTTCAATTGTGTACAAAATGAAGGAAAAACCAAGTGAGAAAATGAACTATTCTTTCTAAAAGATTAGATGAATAAATAAACAGCTTTAGCAAATGTCTTTCTGACCTTGGTGTCTTTTACTACTGCTTGCTTTCAAAACAATGCACCACTACCAGTTTTATTAGTTTATTGTGTAGATCACACACATTGTTTCATAGTTTATAGATGAATTTTCTCTGGCAAATCTCAGTCATTTCCTCTAGAGCACAAAAGGCTGCTTACCAAAGAGAAAGTTATTCCACTGCAATAGATGGTTTTTAAAGCATCTACAAATATTGCCATCCTCTCCCAGAAATGTTTATACTTCAGCGGTTTCGGTAGGTTGTCTTACATACTTTGTATTATACCTGTGAACCATAGCATTAATCATGCTTGTAGTTGTGGGATGAGAAGGCCAAGCTTTTCTTGTGCTGCAGGCGCACCAAGTGGCATAGTGGTGGAGTTGGTTCAGTCACCACCAGGTCTATTCCGTTGTGACCTTGGGCAAGACACTTCACCAGCATAGCCCTGTATGGATGTGTGTGACTGGTGGATTGTGTCTGGTGGTGGGCAGAAGGCCACATTGACCCCAGAGAAGCTGAATGCTACTTGTCACCATCAGTATAATGCGGAATAAATTAACTCTAATAATAATAATTGTTGTTATTATTGTTATAAAAAAACTTAACATGCTAACATTTATAGCTAGGTCGTTAGCCTGTTGGTTTTGTACATCACAGTGTTAGTTTTGCAGATTTTCTGATCAACAAAACTTGTATTATGCAGAAAAGGCTTTATCTGAGCCAGTATGTACATCATTAAATAATAATCAAGCTAATAACTTTATAAACTCTAGAGAGTGAAATTGAAGTCTCAATGAAAATTCAATTAAAGCTGCAAGCAGTGATGGGAGGGCTCTGGCACCTTCGGCGTTTTCACCCTCGCGGCGAATCTGTAGGACTATGACCTCTTGGTGTTTTAAAAAAATCTTTGATCTTAGAGTAGTCACAAGAACCGTATCCTTTTACAAATTTAGAAAAAAAAGGTTGGTGGGACTACAAGTTATTGTGCACGTTGTAACATGAATGTGTTAGCACCTGGACTGTTAATTTGGGATCAATCAAACGTTGAATGGCTGAACTATAACAACTTCCTGTTTCAAATCCATATTTGGACATTACATGGCCTTAATGGCCATGCCCTTTGCTGTTGTAATAGAATATTTAATCATTGTAAGTCATTCTCAAATAAGATTAAATTTGTATGTTTACATGGGATGGAACAGGAAGTGATGTAGAGAGGCGGGGTTTATACTGAAGGGAACCTCAAGGGGTTTGGGGCTTTCCGCTCTCTCTCGCTCTCTCTCTCTCTCTCTCTCTCTCTCTCTACCCTAGCGGGTGGACGTACGTGTGAGCGCTGCTTGTCTCTTTCCTTTTTCTCTTCTTTCCTCTCTCTCCTCTTTCCCTCTTCTTTCTCCCTCCATGATGCTTGCAATGTGATCACATTCTTCATTGATATTAAGGCATGAGCTTAATTCATGTTTGGAAAAAGTAATAAATAGCTGTTTGCGATTGTGTTCATAAATCATGTCTCGTGAGTATTAAATATTTCCATTATAATGTAAACAAAAAAACTTCATAATATAAAATTATAACTACTTTAAGATTATTTTGGCAGAGTTTAAAAATAAAATACCTATGAGGAGTTTGTTAAAGTATGAAGCCCATATTTTTGCTAAAAGTGTATGATAACCGATTTTCTGTCCCGTTTGGAAACACAACTCAATAGATTTTTTTCAAGGTCTTGGTGTCCTACACAAGTGTGACAAAAAATGTTTGTTTACATTATACACTGCCCGAAATAGACCTGTAAAACTACAAAAAACATGTTGTAAATGCTTGCCAATAGGTGGCTCTATGATTGAGAGTGTTTGTTGTCATACAAACTTGTTCAGATTTGGTCTATGAACAGTTTGGGCCAGAACAGACATTGTTTGCCTGAAAGATAATGACTTCCGTTTTCAAACTGAAAAGTGGACATTCGCCAGCCACCATAGCTTCGGCCATTATGGTAGCCAAAAAGCTTCTGAATTAACATACCATATAGCCACCGCTGGTGCTCAAGCCCTAATTAATTGAACAGCCCTAATAGCAACTCATAGATACCCATTTGAAAAGTTGATGGATAATGAAGAATGGTGTAATAGAGTGATAAGGGTTGGCATTTTGCACTCAGGATGAATATAGGGAAGTTGGAAAAGAATTTTGGCTCAAGCCCTCAGTATTACGTTCATTTGAAGACGGTGATTCCATATAAACTTGATATGGAATCCCTAACTTCCCTAGAAACTGAAATATTTACCATAGCAACCATACCAGTTGGTCTATGTTTGAACTTTTCTGCACAGGACAGGAAGATGCATGTTTTAGAAGTATTTTTTGTCCTAGAATTGCTTGTTAAGTCAATTGGTACATGAAGTTTTAGCTGAGCTCGGATTATTGGTGAAAATGTGTAATTAAAGACCTACAGTCTGTATCGCAAGTGTTCGGGTCCAGTTAAGCAAACTGAGAGAGCGAGAAATGAAGTACAAAACAGCCTGAACAAGTGAGTAAAAATCAAAGGAAGGACATTTGTTTATAACAAGGCAAAGAAAGTGTTAAGCAATCACATTTGCAGTAAAGTATAAACTTCATCATGAAAATCATCATGAAAATATTCTAGCAGGCTCTAGGTAGCAGACTTCACAACTAATCTACACGAGAACACCTCAGAATTAAACACGGAGTGCAGTTTGAAGTGAAACGTCAGCAAATAAGCCTGGTAGAAATGAACGAAAATATTTGTCATATTTAACAGTGACAAAACCATTTTCAGTTCTCTGTCTAATCTTGCACTTTCAAAATGTAATTTTTGCCTCTAATGTTATTCAAGTCTACTAAAATGTGATGTCCAATTTTTTCCGTCATATCGCGATTTAATACCAATACCGTCTGGACAGTGAAAAATATTGGGAAATTAATTTTAAACCAAATCGCCCACCTCTAGAGTATTCACATGAATGGAGGGCAGTTCAACCTACAGGGAAATCAAGGGAGTAGATTATTTCTTGTAATTATTCAGGAACATTCTTGTCATTTTCAAATTCTCTGTTTTATCCTGTCCATTTTCACTGCATGTAACAGTTTAGCGATCAATAAAAGTCTATTCAATCAATCATTAAAATTATTACTTAAAATAAGTACAGAAAGAATGGTATTTAATGTTAAATGATTATACTTCTGGTCAGAAAACTGTAGGCACATGTGGGCTGGTTTGTTTGTTTGTTTCATGCTACAAGAGCTAAAGAATGCTGCAAGTGCATTTTCCACAGAGTCTGGTGCTATTATTAAATATTCCTCAAGCTTTTCTCCTCATATTATGTAACTTTCTTTTGGGAATTTCTTGTTAGATTCCATCAGACACTTCTACTATAGAGTATATCCCTGAATTAGTTCTTAAAATTATGTTTAGTTGGATGGTGGATTGAATTGGAAATTATATAAAGTACATGTCTGTGAAAAGATTGGATCTGTGAAACACACTTTTAATTGAAAACTTGACAAAGCTAAGATGATTCTCATCAGAAAAATGAAACAAATACATAACAATCTAAAAAAGAAGTAAAAGAAGACACTTGCATCCTTCTCATCAGCACACTAACAAGCCTTGGGGTGCACGTCTCTCTTGCTCTTATGTGATTTTCTTCTTCTTCCTACTCTTGTACTCTACTCACATTCATCCCAAATTCCCTTCTGAGTTTCACATTCGCCCATGCCTCAAACAGTATTCCCAGATGGCTCAAAAGCGTAAGTGAGTCTCAACATTTCTCTTTTTTTAATTTCCCATGGAGTACTAGTGCCTTTGCACGCCGTTCTCTCTCTCTCTTCTCCCCAACTACCTGAAGTCAGTTCCTAGTGTGTGCTTGTGTTTGTGAGACACAATTCCAAACAGAGGCCAGAAAGCAAAGCTCGCTGGGGGTAAAGGGAAATGACTTCATGTATGATGTCATCTTTGTTTTTTTTTGCCGTCTTTGTCACTTCCTGTGCTGACCAGATCTTATTGAAGACTCAATGATATCAACAGAGCTGAGTTTTGTTAGCAAGCTTGTGTCTGAAGTGGGATTGAGAAGGTTTTACATGAGCTGAGAAAGCACAGTTCTTAAGTGTGTGTATAGGGAGTATTTGTAGCTCTCTAATATACAGCAAGTTGCGCCCTGAAAGTATAGCCTGAGACCTTTTGCAGAGACCACCAGGACCCTAATTAGTAACAAGCTTCTGTCAACGAAGATGGATTCATTGATATCTTTGAAAGTAATTCTTTCCAAAGAAGCAATGCTGTTTAGTGCCCATGCACATGGTTTTGCAGATACTCTATAATGAAGTATTAGATTAAGAAGGCTTTTTAGAGATTTTTAATGAGCTTCCCAGAAAACTAAAACATTGCTGCCTATCAATCTATAAATTAAGTCAATTATTGCATCAACATTTGCACTTCAAAATCTGTTTTCAATAGCACATTTAGAATCTTCCTCAGATGTGCAAAGCAGTTGATGCTGATAGATTCTGAAGTATATCTAATTACGATAATGAGAGCTTTGAAGTTTCATGTCAAAAAGTACCACAGAGCTGAGCTTCTACAAATAAAAAAGCAACTTCTTCATGGAAAAAAGTCCCTGTGAAGCTCTTTTCCTCTACCTTCAAATATGTTTCTTAAGGCAAAATTAAGTAGGGTCGTTTAGTGGAAAGAGGTCATGATGGCAGCTCCTCTCAATATGTATTTGACCTTTATAGGTGACTGCCACTGTATAATGAATATGCATTACCTCTATTTCACGTGCACTGCTCTGTCCTTCATGGATGATAAACAGACTTTCACTTACATTTGTATTGACAAGACATTGCTCCAATTTAATCACCTTATTTTCTCATTTGTAGCTTTTCTCAAAGTCAGCCTACCCTCTAGTGTTTTAAGCTGTCCAATTTCCATTTAAATTGAATAGGATGCACATCTTAATGTGACAGATATTTTTTAATGACCACGATGGCTTGAACAAATTTCAGCATCTTTGGGGGGCTTGAAAAGGCTGACAATGCACTTTCCCTGTTTGTTTTCTAATCTAGCAGGTTAATGGGATTCCAAATAGCTGGATTGGAAGTTCTTGTCTTTGTGATAGAACAATTTGCCTGATAGTCTCAGAACTCAAGTGTAATGGTTTTTGACTGCTGCATGAATTTTCTACAATAGTATACTTTAAATGTGCACATAAAAATCTACAATAGTATACTTTAAATGTGTCAATAAAAATAGTATACTTTTAAGTTGCATTGTGTGGTTAATGTTCGAAACTGAATCAAAATTAATTGAGAAACTGTTGACAAAAAGAAGTCAGCCAATGATGTTTAAAAGGGTCATAAACTATTGCTATATTTTGCACTGCTCATGGAGGCTGAATTATTTGGAAATCACAATTTTTACATTATAAATCATTATTCTATTTTATCTTCCAATCTAACCTATCTTCAGAATGACATGCTTGATAATTTGTATCGAAGTATACAAAAATGCATTTGTCAAAAGATTCAAAATTAAGGTAGCAAATAATGTTTTGGCTTCTGATGTTATAAAAACATACAACATAGGACACTCTGACCAAATAGAAACAGAAGATCAGAAACAGATCATAGAAACAGATCATTGCCTGGTTAGTCCTAATTCGTTTTAGGATTCTCACCTTTGTCATCTTCTGATTGGTTCTGATTCATCTTGGGTTGTCACTCACCTGGATCGTCTTCTGACTGGTTCTGACTTGTTTACCACCTGGAGTCGTTAGTGGCCAATGCTCACGTTAACCCTGTTGTCAAGGAAAGAACCCTACTTGACAGATACCCTACTCAAACTCTACTCTGCCCTAAGTGGTAGTTGTGGTATAGTTGTGTGCCTACTGCTTCAGGTGTTTGTTCACTGTGTGTTTGTTCACTGCTGTGTGAATACACTGGGGATGGGTTAAATGCAGAGCACAAATTCCGGGTATGGTTAATTCCATATCTGGGCCGACTGGTCACTTTTATTTTCACTTAGGAGATACCTTCCTGGTCTTACTCCTCTGGCCCCATACCCTTCTAATTCAGCCTGAAACATAAACTGTAGCTAATATGCATCTAAGAACCCATACTATACTTCCCTACCCATGAAAGAGATAGCCATCACTTTAGCTAGTTCCATTGGCTTGCTTAGTACCCAGACTTTTTCTGATCCCCTGACTGACTTTGTCTAATTCCCAATGCTGGGATTTCATCTACCCCATCTCTGTCACAACAACTGTGAAATGCAAAGGCAAGTGTCTGCTTCCAACACAGCTGCCTCTGTGTTTGTTAACTCCTTTATTGGTTTGCATTACAGTACTGATATTTTATCATCACCCAAATTATTTAAATTAATTTCTAATCCTAAATTAGAATGAGAGAAGATTGGGAGAAGTAAAATAGGATTTTCAAGCAAGTGTTTTCACTGACCAAGAGTAACTCCTGAATTTCATATAATAAAGTAGATTGTTGCATATGGCTGCATGTTTCCTTTACTTACATTAGAACTGTATTACCGCAGACACCTTGATATTTAATCTAACTTTCATTTTTGTCATTAATATATTAAAAACTGTCTGACATAAGCTTGATGGAATTACATCACCCAACCCAGTAGCTACATAGCTAAGATATTATTTATACACTGTCCACACACACTTTATCAATTTTCTGAATGCAGATCCACAAATGGACATCCCTCACCAAAGGGAACTCCTAATTTGTGCAAACAATTTGAGGATGACTAAAGTTTTTATTGTTCCTAAATATGGCAGAATTTGTTGGAGGAGGGGAAAGAAAAGCTGCCTTGCTTTTGAAGAATTAACAAGACTGTCTCATTTAAATTTTGCACAGCGTCTGTGACAGCTTCTGAAAGTCCCAGTTTTACATTTTCCTGACAGTGGCTTTGATGAGCGTTGATAACATACAGCAGCTCCCAGGGAGCCTGCATCTTATAATAAAGAGTTTGGCAGCAGAGACAAACTCTGCTGATCCAAGCAATGCATTATTATGTGTCTTCATAGCAGAAAAAAGCAGCTCCCTTTTATGCCTCCTACTATTTTTACACTGTTATTATGGCTTAACATTATCCGATTGTTCACATGCCAGTGTGTATACATGAACTGCTTTTGTTCTTTGTGAGTGATGGCATTTAATGCCTTTTTCTGCTTCATTTAAAATTCACTGCATTAGCTCCCTCTCTCTTCTCAGATTATATTTTTCCATAACTGGAATGTTTTTTCAGGAGAGATAATGTGGTCTTTTTAAAAGAAGCAAGTAAATCAACAGGGTTAGGGTTTTCTGTCTCGTGGCTAATCTTGCATTCCGTCTATTCAAGTTACAGTTCATGTATCAGATGACTAGATAGAGTAGATTGCTGGCCCTGTGACCCATTTTTAAAAAGCTGGCTTTAGGCTGTGCACAGGTGAACAGTGATGCACTCCATGTTCTCACTTAGATCACCACAAGCTTGGAAAAAATTGTGTGTGAGTTAATAACCCCATTTATGTGTTTTAATGTATCTTCTGTACAGAGCCCCAGACAGTCTTTGATGAGCTACAGTTGAAGCCAATAAACTAATCAAAGGTCACACCTCCAATCAGCATGCAAGAGGGCCATAAAACTCCAAGCGTAGTGCACTCTGGGTTGCAAACAAGGAAACAATCGTAATTTTAATTGGTTCTAACAAGTGACTTGAAAAAATAAAACTCATTGTAAAGTCAGTAGATATCCGAATCAGCGTTATTGCCGCATGTGTGTGTGTGCGTATGTTTACACAAGGAATTTTCTGTGGTACAGTGGAGCAGTCAGTGCAGCAACATAAGTACAATACAAACACCATAAGTACAGTAGAATAAGTAAAGAGCAACTCAACTAACAAAACAATTAACAAATCAAAGAAATAAAATCAGTGTAGGTCAATAAAAGACAAACCCAGTACAGAAAGAAGAGCACTGGTAATGAAACGATGTGATGAGATTAAAACAGGGGAAATTAGTTTGCTGTGTTAAAATGCAGAACATAAATCTCACTTAAATAGGGATAATAATTCACATGGAATTATTATAGTTATTGATGGTAAGATGACGCCTCATAGAATCACTTCGGCCAATTGGTTTGAGAAAGTGTTAATTTCTTAAAGCTTCATGTGCACTCAAAGCCACCTACTGGCCCAGTGTAAAACCACAGGCAGCAGTATCTTAACCACATCACGTGTGACGTAGTGCATTTTTGTGACTTGTCTTTCTGGGAATGGCTGAATTAAAAACAAATAATAATAATAATAAAAATATACAAAAATATTCTGAAATGTTAACTTTTTTTTTTTTGTGGCACAGGTGTAATCAGACAAAGGGCAGTACTTGTGGAACTAAGAAAAGGGCACAAATTACGTTTGTATATCTAAGGTAAAGATGTACAGAACAAGGGAATTTGTTTTAAGTTTATTTATTATTGTATCCAACTCTCCTCACCCTATTAAAAGTTGTTGTTCCCTAAACTCTTCAAACTGTATCCAAACAGTATAAACAGTATCCACAATTCGAATGAACCTTAAGGGGGTCTGTAACACTTTGCAACAAAATCTAAACCCCTTCCTGAAGCGGTCACCTGTTACAGCCGGCCAGCAAGGCTTCAGACAATATTTTGGATTCTCCCCAAATGAAGCAAGCCTTGACCCACCATTTACAAAAATGCCCCCTTCATTGCTCGGCACATGGACACACACACACACACACGCACACACGCACACACACTCATCGAAGCCTCAGCACATTTTGTAACATCACTAATTATAGGAGAGAAGGGAAAACACTGTATAATAACTATACTAATACAAAAAATGAGTTTTATAAATTTGTTCACATCAGCACCAGAAATGCGGTAATGCAACAACTAGGCACATGCCAAAAAACCTCACTAGAACAGTCTGGGTTGCTTGCTGATCACTCTGTCAAATTATTTATTTGCATACTATTTTTACTTTCAGTTAGAGTTCAGAAAACTGCTAATATGCCACATATGCATTGTATAGCTACACCCTCACAATGTTCTAAATTAACTACTAGGAATTAATTACTACTACTAGGAATAGTTACATAGCACTTGGAGATTTTAATTTGATTTTTAAAATCCATATACATTGGCTAGAACTTTTATTTTGTAGCATTTTATCAGTTACTGGAAGCATAAAAAGAATCCGGACATCGAGGACTGTGACATTCAACCAGCACCTTGAAAGCAACTGTACAGTTGCATGTTAGGGTACATAAAGTTGAGGGTTCAATTGTCCTAGAAAATAGTCAGACAGGTCTATAGTTTGAGTCACAGAAAAATTTGAAACACTTGAGTCCTGTGACCGATGCTTCTGCACATTTTACCAGCACACTATCCCCACTTTTATGTGTGTGAAATGAGAATTAGTGTCCCAAACCATAGTAGACTTAAAAAAAAAATGTCCGTGCGGATCCCAGATGTGCACTTTTTATAGTTAGATTCTGAAGTACAGATCGATGGATGCTCAACCGGCTGATGTTACCCACAATCCACTGCGCTCGGGCAGAAGGAGTTTTGTCTTGCACCCAAACAAAAAAGCTCTCCCTGTAATACGACTCATTTTTAAAGAAGAGGACACGGAAATAAATACTAGCAATATAGAGAGTTCTATTTATTATAAGAATATGTTTTAATGAAGAAATGGAAAAGAAGGAGTTAAAATCCTCACACACGTTGTGCGTAATGATGTGGATTCCGACATTTTAGTGAGTCCCAGATCATCCACACTCTCGTCTTACACACTAAAATTTCTTCTGCAAATGAGTATCTACTTTAAGGGTGCAGTATAAGTGTTTGGATTGCGACGCAGCATTCATTTTGGCACATCTCCTGAAATCACGTTTAATTGGTCAGAAGAACAGGATCCGAGCATCTGAACCTGTTATATACAGTCAATGTTCTGAACCCAGCTTCCAAAAGCTGTAAAAGCTTTTTCACCCCATAGAATTGCCTTTCACTGAGAGTTATTTTGATTTGTCGTTATATTTAGATAATAGCATATATTTTCATTTTGACACGGCACTGATTTAGAGGCTTATGAAATTAAACACATCAACTGCTAAGAAATTTCAGTCCTTTTCACTTTATAAAGTAATGCCCTTTTTTCTCCAAAACTGAAAAAAATATCTATAATATATATATATATATATATATATATATATATATATATATATATATATATATATATATATATATATATATATCACAAACTTTTTAAATAAAGTTATTTATAATGTGGTTGTTTAAATTTAACTATAGTTAGAGATCTTGTTTGATAAATTGGATTATATTTTATAACAAAATCATCTGTTCACAATAAACATACAAGCGTAACTATTTTCATCAAGTCTGTTTGGAGACATGAAAAACCCTGGTGTGGCAATAAACAAAATCAGAGTAAAACAAATCGGAAATGTTATTTTCTCACATACACAACATTGTAGATGGAGAAGTTTTACCAAAGGTTATGGAGAAACGATCTGAAGTGTGCAGAGTTTCATGAATCTCTAGATATCACTACAGCGCCAGGTATCAGATCGTTTCAAAGCCTTAAACCAATTCAGCTCATTTGATTCATCTGCTTCGTCACTTCATGAAGCTTCAGTTTGCCCATCACTAGCGCTAAGCATGTCAGGCAAAGCAGGTTCATTTTCTTTCAGAGAAGATCTTAGAGCAGTAACATTTAACAAATTTAACAGTCTAATACTGGATGGTTGAAATCTCAGTCTTTTATGTAATTGCTTCAAAAGAGCTGACAAGCCCCAAGTGATCCCCTCACCAGATGATAAGCCGCTACTCTCGTTGGGAGACCAAATCACAAACACAAAGAAAATAGGCCGTAATACTACAGGACATAACATAATGTCTGTACTCCTTGACATAGTCTAGTCATTCACTGCTCTTTCATCTTACATATCTTGGTCTGTTCTTCTCCCTGTCTCAGCGTCTTCTAGAAATAATCCACATTGCATTTCCTCAAATCAGTCTGCTATATTTAAGCTCGCTCACTGCTCTGCACTCTGTTGTACTGGTACTTCCTGCCAATAAGTAGCCTAGTGTGCTTATTACCATCTAAGATGCTGTGCCTATGTTGTACTCTTAATGTCAAATAAAAGCAAGACAATTAAATTTTGAGTGGTGTGGACGTTTAAAGAAACTGGCAATCATGTGCTACCATTAAGAGGAATGCTTTTTACATCACAACACTTTCATGATCAGAACACAAAAGATTTATTCCATATGCTGCTCATTTGCTTCAGGAATGCCAGCTGTTTATCAGACCTTTCAGGAGCACTTTTCATTTTTTAACAAGCGATAAACATAGTGTCGTTTGTTTGGTTTTCACATTTGTTTCCATTATGTGAACTCAAGCATTTGCATAATTTTAAAATTTTTGATGATTTATACAATCAGATAATTTTCATTTTAATTGAACTTAATCCAATATAACCTTTTGGTCATGTGACATAAGATGTAATAAGGTACCTTATAGCTGCTTTGTTAATAGAAATGCACTTTCTATTGTTGAGGTGTCAATTTTTTTTTTTCATACAACTCTAGAATGAAACATTGCATGTATAGCACTAACAACTGGTTCTTTGTTTGAAGGGTTGCGATGGGTCCTCCATATTTACAAAATCCTGAGTTAACCTCAGGAAGGAGGCTTGATGGAAACCTCTACAAAATTGTAAACTTGTAGAACGTAGTTATCCCAGGCTGCAAAAAATGTTATTGCGAAACACAACTAATGATAATCACATCGCAGATGGTATTGAGGTCTATATGGTAAAATAAAAAACTACTGCCTGAACTAGGCAGTGTATTGCAGACTTAAAAAAAACCAAGTCACCTTTTTATTTTTAAATTGAAGTTTATCTAGTATTAAGCTTTGTTATTTGACTA
Organism: Danionella dracula; assembly: GCA_900490495.1. Lineage (NCBI taxonomy): Eukaryota > Metazoa > Chordata > Actinopteri > Cypriniformes > Danionidae > Danionella > Danionella dracula. The sequence continues at coordinate 4,234,481 of UELW01000622.1, forward strand.
TAAATTAGGCTGAAGCCGCATGGTTCAGTGGAAGACAAGGGTGGATTTTTAAACATTCCCATCTGTAAGCAAAGGCACAAAGAACCTTAGAAAGTTTAACATTTTAGCGTTGATTCCAAAAAAACGAGAAGGCATCCAATTAAAGGCTCCTAATTAAAGCGTTTAACCTCAGTAAATCTCAGATTAAATTCATTCTTACACAGTTAATTAAGTCAAACTGTCACGATCTGTTCGTATGTCTTTACTCTTAAAAAAGAAATTTAAAATTATTTTATTTTGATTTGCCTGGTCCAGTCCCTTTTCATGTTGCCACATAGTTTGACAGCCCTGCTCTAATGAGAAAATATTCCATATAGCGGTGTCTGCAGGGCAGAGAATTCTTTAAGTCCGTTCCTTAATGTTCAGAGAAGCTGAGAGGGTTAAAACCGAGAAAGACAAAAGTGCAAGTAATAGAAGCATAACTTTTGATTAAAGCAGTTGTCCTTATTTTGGATAACTCTTTTATCCAACCATTACAATAGTGTGCTTTTAAAATGTTCATTAGTTGATTTTGACTAACATATACCTTTAAATAAGTACTTCCCCCTTCACGTCTAAACACAAGAAGATGGATTCAAATAACATTTGCTGACTGCAGACCCTAAAGGTTGAAAGAAGTCACTCTTTATGACATACTTCCAGTGCTCACACATCACTGAGCAATTGCCTCAGAGTTGAATGAGCAGTTTCAACAGATAGCATTCTCCTTTTATTTTTGACCTTCTTGGTCAAAGTGACTTTTAAGTAGGCTGCCGCTGAGGCGATAGGCAAAGGAAATGCTCACAGCTGTGTCAGCAGAATGCAATCAAGTGTAGAACGTGCAAACGCCATGGTAAATGTGAGTGTTTCCACGGTGGTTTATATTAAATTACACTGGGTACCAAGAAAAGCCAGCCTTTTTGAAGATTCCCAACTATCTTGGGGGAGGACATTATCCCCCCACCATCGACTGTAGCAAGTGGAAGCAAATGATAGATGTAACAACATCAATGGCAGAAGGGGTAAATATATACCCAGGAATTGATATGTACCTCTTTCAAGTGATACAATTAATTTTCATTCAGTGTTCTTTAATGCTTCCCAGGCATAGAGCTAAAAATAAATGTGAGACTTTGTGAAGAGGGAAATGGAAATGAATTTCAAATGCAGCAGGAGTTGAGAAGAGCCTGTGCTTCTGTGAATATCACATTTCTCTTTCAGGCTTTCTGCAGTCTAGGAAGCTTGGATCTACTGATTGTTTGGCAACAGACAGCTTGCGTTTTATAGCCTCTGCACTTTCTGTCTTGCTAAGGTTGATTTGATCCAACAACAGCTCTTTTTCTTATCCATAACATTCTGGGGTTTACGCGTATGGTGTTGGGGTTAGATTACACTGATGCTGTTTTCCTAAAATCCTTAACAAACAAGACTATATTTCCCAACAGATGGTAAAGCTACGTTTCTGAATCCGCTAAAAAGTAATCTCACTGTTTCAACCCTCATGCACCAAGGGCTTTTGAATTATAAACATTGTGGGCTTTCCAAAAGGTGCTTGAAATCTTTAAAAAGGCATGCATTTTATTATGGGACCAGATTTTTTAAAACTTGCAGTTGCTTACTTTGAATATAGAACTAAGTAAGTTGAAGCACCTATTAACTGAGAAACAGTGGGAAAACAAGTGATGAGTCACCCCATAGGGTTGGGCGTTGTTGACCAATTTGACATCATATGATGTCTAATGAGAAACATCACAATGAATGATGGCATCGTCTTTATAGGGGGTATATTAAAAGGAACATTCACCTGTAAGGCAAAGCTTTGGCTTTAGTTGAATCAATGAGGACAGACGCAAGACACGTCGGAATTGTGTGCAGCTTAGTGTAAGATGCGAAACTCACAACCGGCTTTAAGCACATCATCTTAAAGTAAATTAAATGCAAATATAGCAATGATGCCATCTTAACTATGATGTACAACGCAGACCCAAGATACCACATGAAACCTCCTGAGCTAAGCGCCACAAAACGTTAAATTAGTTACTGAAATAGCGGAACTGCTCGTAACACAGCAAATCCATCATATGGCTTCGCACGTATGAGGCACTATAACAATGCCGGATTCCTTCGTCTTTTCTCTAAGACGATTCCTCTTAAGTCCAACATCGCTTATAAATATATAAATATGTGCTACCAGTGCTCTATCTGAATGTGGGTTCAGCACAGCGGGTAATGTTTTTACTCCACTTCGTGCTTGTTAAACCCAGAAAAGATGAACATGTTATGTTTTAAAATGAAGGTTTCTGACAAAAAAAAATGTATTTTTTATTATTTTTTTCCAAGCTTGTTCGCTATTATGTTAAAACCCAAAAGAACCTTTCATGTAGTTTATTTAATCTAATTGAATTAAATTATTTAACATTTTCTTTTTGTTGTTGCTGTTTTTCAATGTATAATTTTTTAAGGTACAAAAGTTCATTTAATTTTTTTGGAGTTTGTATGGTGATTGTTAACAACTTTATTTGTAATTATTTCGTCATAATAATACAATAAGTAAAGATGTGAAAATTGAAAGAATGCATTTTATTTGCTTATTGTTTTATTAAGTGTTTTCCGCAAGCGGGCAGGGTAGAGGATCATGATGCCGGCTTAGCATCACAATGTCTATCTGTCATCAACGATGATCAATGGCATCACGTATCGACCCAACCCTAGTCTCCCATCCAGGTACTAATCAGGCTCAGACCCGCTTAACTTCACCGGGGAACCAGTCATGAGTTGCAGGTGGATAAAGCTGTGAAATTGTAGTAATCAGTAACAAACTGGGTCTAACTACTACAAATCGCCTCAAATGGGCATCACATAAACGAGAGGTTTGCACAAGGTTTGTCACTGAGGGGAGGGGAGGGGAGTAGTGGGATTGGGTGGACAAGAGTGCTGCACAACCTCGAAGGCATGCAAAATAATATGATCTGAATACAATTAGTTTGTATATAAGACAGGTCCTTCTGGGGGCAATGCAGGGATTTAAGGGATATTAATAGCAGAAATATTTATTTTAAGCTGGTCCTCCTATCGAATGTTAAGTAAAAGATCGAAATGAGCGTGCTTTAGATTACCCGGTGTAGTATGTGGTTTCCAATGCAATAATCACAACTGCTCTTTGATGTAGCTAAAGGGATCAGCAGTGTGACGTAAAGCTTTTTTCTGTATAAGCACTTCCCTGGAGTGCTAATTAAACAGCAGGTCTGCTGAACCCTCAGTCTGATCTGTTATAGGACTGTGCTGGAATTGCTGGAATCTAAACTTAAGTGACACTCACACCCAGGGCCAAACAGAGAGATGGAGGAACATGCACTCACAGGGGGAGGGAAACCTTTGAATAGGTAGACTGACAGGCAGTGAGGTCTGCTAAGATGGAAAGAGCTTGTGCTTCGTATGCGGTGGTGAGGGTCAGGAAGTGGCAGCGTCGGCAGAATGGCAGTGGTTAGATGTGACATCCTGTCAAGTGTTTGACTGCACCTGTGTGGCAATAGCAAACACAGCTGGAACCTCATGCTGGATGCTAATTCCAGCAAGCACTGGGCCTTCAATTCCCTATGTTTGTTTTTCATTTGGACGGCATGCTTGGATTTGAACACTAAGTGGCAAGGTGGAATTGGAAGGGATTTCACAATGTAGTACTGAACAAAAATATGTAATTTATCACTGCATCTGTCATGCATCTTTTAAAAGGCCATTATGCAATATTTAACTTCTACAGATTGTATTGCCAAGATGAATAGGAACAAATGTCATTTTGTGGTAGGATACAGACTGTCACCATACAATAATTAAGTCTTTTATGTCAATTGACCTTGATTTTGCATGATAAATTATTTGCTTTTGCCAATCTTTTGAAACGTTTGCAGTAATTAAAGCATGCAAATGGTCTTTCCCATTTTGAACTTTAACCATGGTCTCTATTATCATGGTAAAATTGTGTTAACAACAGAGACATGAAAGTTAGTGTTGAAAGAAGAAGCAACAAGTAGACATAAGAAAATAGTGGAAATTGGGAAAAGTGGAATATGGATTATTATTAATTATTATTTCAATCTGAGACTCATGGCATTGGCTAATTTCTAGTTTGTATTTATACAGTGGTTTCTTTTAGGTTACCTAAATATATTTAGAGTATTTTAACATAAAATAGTTTTATTTTGTATTAAATGCAAGGAGTTCACCAGTCCACGAACATTTTTTTGAATGACAATACTATGAACACCCTACACAGGTTAATAAATTCAAATAAATGTGGAAAATGAGATTTCACCAACTAAATATAAATAAAATTGTATACAACTAAATGTTATTATGTTACATTTAAAACAATCACTAAACAAAAGAAGATTGCTAACATGCAGAAGAAGCAAAGCAAGAACAAATAGAAACAGTGCATAGTCAAGTGATGGGTAACGTAAAAATGTTTTGACTTTTTCTAGTGGTGTAATGGCGACGTGGATTTTTTTTTCGTTCGGCTAGTTACTATGCTCAATGTTGGGATGAGATACCACTCTCGCTAGTCTAGCTACACGAGACTATTGTTGTAACAACATGACGTTATGAAAACATGGGATTGGTTGTTTGTTATGTCAGTCAAACAGCTTCATGAACTTGTCTTGACCAAAAAAAGCAGCCAAAACCCCAAACCTTCCTTGAAGTTCTAGCTACTGGAGATGTTCCAGTAGTGGAACATAGTTGTTAGTTTTATCGCAAGACTTATATCGGACAAGATTCAGCAGTGTAATAAGCAAAAACTCAGCCAACGGTAACTGGGGGGATTCCAGAAAGCTGGTATGTGGCATAAATGGATATGTTTGAGGGTAAGTTTGTGGATAATCCCAGATTTCGGTTCCAAAAACAAATGTATCTTTCAGGTTAGTTAAGAAATGATAGCATGTTTAGCATACTCTCTCACATAACCATCTCTGCTGCAGAGTATGTTAGAAGGTAAATTCCCCATCAGTCGGTTTCCCCCAGTGAGCCTCCTTGCAGCCCTCCTGTGCAAGATCAGGGAGGACTAGGCAGAGGTCCTAGTGGTGGCACCTTATTGGCCCTACCAACCTTGGTTCGTAGAACTCTGCACCCTCGTGACAGTCCCTCCCTGGCCAGTTGCCCTGCGGTCAGACCTTCTGACCCAGGGATGTGGGCACAAGCACCCACATCCAGACATCTGGAATCTCAAAGTCTATACTTAAGGCCAGGGTGGAGGAGGGCCTGCTTGGTGCCGGACTACTGACGTGCCCGGCTTGCCTGGCTGTCGGCCGATGCGGAAGGATCTAGGTTGTAGCATTTTGCAGGGTGTTCCCATATTCGTCACCAACATAAATCGTAATGACCTACGTAATGGTTACTTTTGTAACCCCTGTTCCCCGAATAGGGAACGGAGACTTATGTTCCCCAGCCACAACCATAAGGTCGTGAGTAAGTCTGGTTGCCTAGAGGATGAAAAAGGCTTGAACTTCACAACAGGAAAAGCATCACGCTCGTGTCCGGTTTATGCGGGATAGCGTGATCATGGAGTGGAGAGACTAGGGCACCCTTAGCGGAGCTTCCCATAGTCGTCACCGACATCAACACCGACTAGACAATCTGTCTTAAAACTAGGATGTTTTCTCTTTTATTTAAGACTAACTTAGAAAATTTTGTATTAAAATAAGTATATATGACCTTAAATTAAGAAAGTTTGTGCTTGATTTTAGTTCTTGAAGTAGAATATCGGTTCTTAAAACTAGAAATTCTAGCTTAAAATTTAAATTTTAAATAATTATATTATACATTATTAAGGCCTATTGATGCATTTTTAGATAGGACAGTTCCGATAGGAGAGAGGCAGAACGCTTTGTAGTGATCAGGGGAGAAGATCGGTGAAGGATCAAGGCTGGATTCAAATCCCCGTCATCATAGGCTTCAGCTCCACATGTCAGCGCTGACAAGTTCATTCATTTCTGATAAGCTAGATAAAACTAAAAGAGAAAACATTCTTGTTTTAAGACAGATTGTCGAGTTTTAAGACCACTACTACTAGATACAAGTTGGAAAATTCTAGTTTAAATGTTTTTCAATGTTTTGTTCAATCTAGTTCCAATGTTTTTACAGCTTGGAAAGACTTGTTTTGAGAGTTTTTGTATTTTTTTAAGATCCAACAGCATATGTTATTAGCTAGAAGTTTTTGCTAATTTTAAGAATTCTTGCCAAATCAAATTTGCAGATTCTTTTGCTTGATCTTAGATATAGAGTTTATCTATATTTGCTTTTTTGAAATACAGATCTCTTCCATCAAAGTTAGTACACAACTGGACGGGTATTAAAGTTTGGGTTATTGATGATTTATTTATGGTGTAGATCCTTTTTCTTATTTTCTTTTCACAAACATTTGAGTCTTATTTCAAGAAATCAAATGTTCTTACCCCATCGTTAGATATTTTACTTGATCTAGACTTGAACTAGATTTAAGATTTTTTTCTTGTTCCAAGATGCATGTTTTTTACCAGTATTTAATATTGATTTCTTAAAATAATATATGTTCTTGTTAATAATCTTGTTTTAAGATCAGTTGCAAAATTGGCAACTTGTTTCACATAGTTTCTAAATTCACGAAAATAAATGACCAGAATAAGAAATTTTTTCTCCTCAAGAAAATATAAGTGTTATTTTGTCAAAATAAGCTAAGTAATCTATACCCAAAAGGTTTAAATTAGAAAATTCTTCATAAAATAAGAAAATCAAGATCTAATTTTAAGCATTTTCAGCTTTGCTTAGAATTATTTTTTTGCAGTGTATGCTACATTTAGCATTTTCAAATTACCATAAAACAATAGAATAACTTTATATAATAAAAATACCCTTTTTTTTACTTTTTCAAAGAATGAATTCCCTTCTGTTAACTAATATGCTGATTAAAACGGTTTGCTATTTCACAAAAAAATACGACTAAAATATGATAATTTTAAAATGCATTTGTACAGTATTAACAAAAACCTGTTAAAATGCTTTTGGAATTAACTCTATTTTAACAACTCTATTATAAAAGCTAAAAGCTCATGTTCATAAAAAGTGCTTAAGAAACAAAAAGAATTAGTGTTTTATGTTACCTATTAATAAATGCAAAGAAACTTTTTATTAAAGTTACTGTATCATGTAATTCGACTTATCAGACAATGTTGAATGTTTTAGTGTTATTTCCTCATCAAAAACATGCCTCAACTCATATTCAGATTGGTTCATCGTTAAGGGTGCAGTAATTGTCTAGAGGGGTCAAATACTTATTATAAATGATTTAAATGGGCATAAACTGGCAAAAACAAAACCAGGTCAAATTTAATGGAAAGAAAACTAATAAACAAAAATATAACCAATCCAAAATAAATATAAAGAAAAATTAAACCAGTGCATACTATAGTAAATATAAATACAAGTATTTATTACACAAAAATAAAACCAGGGTCTACTATAGTAAATAAAAATAAAATGAATTAATATGCACGCACACACACACACACACTAAAATTGGTACATTTTGGTGTCTTAAATTTCAAATGCTATTTTTATTTTTAAACAGTTTTTTTTTTATTTTGTCTATACTATATGATTGTGAATGATTAAGGATTTTTGTTTTTGTAAAGGGGTATTAGAAATATGTAAAAACTATTTAGAAAAAAGTAATGTTCAGTAGGTGGAAACTGCTGTTTGAGAATTTGTCACATGGTATTCCTAACCCACTTCAATGGTGACAAGATGAAGTTATCTAAACAAGACACAGATCTCGCTGAAGGGGCATTGAGACAGACTTTTGACCCAGATATGAATGATGAACCCCACTTTAAGAATGGTGAACAAACAAACAAAGCTTTGACTTCTAATTGTTTGCATCTGGGCAACCGTTAAGAGAGGAGACATATACACTTACATTGCTGTTTCAGAATTAAATATCTTGACATTGCAGGCTCTGGATTAGCAGTGAATGTATTTTTTAAGATATTTGATGATTAACTGTTGGTTTTTAAAAGCAAAAACAATTAAAATTACTTGATTATGGTCCATGTGAAAAGGAATGCAGATAATACTGCACAACTCCCACAGAGTTATAACGGAGGACTGGTCACAAATTTGGTACAATAAAAACATCATGCATTTACTCATTCATTTATAAAGCTATATTTGTCTGGGATCTTAGCCAAAGCCATTAGAAATGAAAGTGTTGATGTTTTTTCCATTTCCACTCATTTAACATTTAGTTATTGATGCTCACAGCGCAGTGTAATACAAACCCTTTGCTTTATGGCACATCATCAGTTCTCCTCTGAGATTAATTACTGTGGATGTCCTGATTAATTAAGCATGGAAGAGAAGAATGGCTGTTTTGAAGAAACAATTCAAGGTCAATTATTTGAAATAATTGTGCTGTGAATGACCCAGTGATCATTAAAGAAGCTTGAGGAGCTATTATTAATGCAACAATGCAATTTGAAGGCTTTTGTAGGATAACTTATTGTGGTGGAGTTGCCATTTCTGTTAAACGGAGCACTTGTGGCTTTCTGTTAAACTGAGCACTACCAATTTATATTGAAACTAGTTTTTACTGGTATGAAATACTGAAGAATGTTGAGATGATTTTTTTTGTTCTTATTAATTTTTTATTAAAGAGTAAATAACAAAGCATGTTTTGTCCAATCTCATTTTTACTGAAGTACCTTTAAAGTAGGAGGTCACCGTTCTATTTTCCAAAAAGTCTTAAATTGGGGAGCTAGTGAAGATGTTAAGACAATGTGAACACGTACTGCTACTGTAGAAAACTGCTGTAAAGTTAAGCCATTTTTATGTTGCCATTATTTATTTTCTGTACTTTACATTGTTATAAGTATTCTACAGGAAAAAAATATGCCTTTCTTAATTTTTGTCACTTTAATAGTCTGTAATATATATGGTTATGGTAGAGTTAAGTGCCATGCTGTTTGTGTTTCTGTATAGTTTACCTCTATTGACATGACTTCTGAAGATCAGTTGAAATAACTCCCTGAAAATGAGTAACGTCACAAATAAGTACGTGTTCTTTTATATACACTACCACTCCCTCAGTTCTACATGTGGCAGGAGCAATCGACTGATCGGGAGTCGGTACTCTGTATATGCAAAAGCCAAATGTTAGCAGTGGAAGGTTTGAACTTAAAAATAATCGACGAACAGATTGCCGGACAGCACATGGAAAAAACAAACAAACAAATGAACAGACATTAGGACAATGTTATACAAACAACAAACAGGTGATCAGCATCAGCTGAAGGATATATAATAAAAATGGAGATAGGCTAGATAAGTACATTGAACCAAATAGTTTTTTCAACAATTTGTATATTTATAACGCCCAGACACCATACTGGTTTGGACACATAACAGGAGCAAATTATTCGAAAGCTAGATTAAATAGAAATATTTTTAATGTAGTTTTGAGCTCTGTGAGCATAGCCTCTGGACATCATCCGCAAGTTTATTCCAGAGCTTGGGAGCTTTATATGTGAATGCTCTTCCTACCGAGTAGATTTACTAAACTGCAGAATGATCAGTAGCTCTGCTTCTTGTGACCGAAGAGAGCGAGCCGGAATATATCGTGATAGGAGACTGCTCAGGTAGGCTGGACCCAAGTCATTCAGCTCCTTAAAGGCAAGAAGCAGTATCTTATAGTCAATGTGATACTTGAATACTTGATACAGCCAATGAAGAGAGGACGTAACTGGTGTAATGTGATCATATTTCTTTTTACTTGTGAGAACTTTAGCTGCTGAATTCTGGTCTGGACTAACTGTAATTTATGTTGTGTGGCAGCTGAGACAGGATTTGCATAGTTAGTGGGTGATACGTGTGTTAAGTCTATGGAGAACCATACTGTGTGATCTATGTGGCAACGGAGGAGTGTATCACCGAAATGTTGTGGCATCAGCGGAGAGTGCAGCACTGATGTAAATGCTGAGCAAGTTGGAATTTGTAACTATTTTTGATGGATTTTCATATTGGGATTTGCACCAGTCAAGCAGGAGCTTTTTTTTGTTGATAACATGTTTTTTTCTGGAGGACTGCAAAAACTTTTTTTTTTTTAAGATTTACTCACCTGGAGGATATTAATAGGTGCTCTACTGGTAAAATAGAACCCCGAAGGTAGTAAACAGCTGGAATATCATAATTTTTTCTGCCTTCAGAGAACATAAATATCAAATTTTCTCTTGACCATGTTGTCTCGGGAAAACGCCTATATTAAATACATGTAAATACACAATTTATAATATTTAAAAAGTTAAAGTAACTTAGCAAAATATATTTTGAAATCAGCTAAATATTAATTTGCATTGATTACAACTAAAACTTTTATGATTTTTCTTCTTCTAAAATTAGACTAAAACTAATGATCATTTTTGTCAAAAATACTCTTTCCTTTTCAACTCCAGCTGCCACCGCTGATTAGCAGACGAACTGAGATCCGCCTCCTGGATGGTAATCAGCGTTCAAACTGGCGAATTAGGGGACAGCTCGATTCACCTGCGGGAATAATCAGAAGCGCGCATGTGCGTGCGCACAAGCAGTTGACGAAAACCAAAAAAGGGAACACTGCAAAACAGCCAAACTCACAAACTAAGCAGACATGCTCCCAAAACAAAAATTAAAGCACACAGAATACCAAGTTACTCCGCACAGACAATACTGCTCTCCACCAATTTTGGGAATCATGAAGAGCTCCTGGACGAGCCCCAACTTTGTTATGACCTCAAAAGGGGATGGTGTCTAGGGTCGGGGTGTAACAAAAAGGTGAAGGAACAGAAATGAAAACTGGAAGCAACGGGACACAAAAAAAAAACTTTTGACCAATCAAATGTGCTTTAATTAATCAAATAATGTGAACAATGTGTTAAAGAAATCACAGAGACTAAACATAAACCAAACATAAACTATCTAGAAAGGGCAGACCATTCTAAGCTAACTAAATAACACACAAAAACAGACAATTTTTTTTCTTTTTATTAGAAATAGGTTTTGGATGTGAAGTTCTAATTAACAATAGTCAAAGGCTCTACACAGTAAAAACATCCCTAAAGATTTCATTTAATTTAGCAAATCAATAATGACTTAAATATGACCATGTTTATGGTGAGCATTTTCACTTGTGTGCTGCAGAGTTTTGTCTCTTTGAAATACAGCTCGTATAAGTCCAGCTGCCACTAAATAATGTTTTCATTATTATTGGCTAAAATCCATTATGCCATAATGGCACAGTTAAACTTCAGCAGTGTAGTATCTATCGAGCAATTAACCTTTGATAAACCAATTAATGTTTATCATTTAATGACAGAAGCTAGGCCTGAAGGAGTCATATTTGAGTTTAATGGAATGACTCTCAGATGATGTTTAGCTTAACACAGCTATAAAATTGTCAAAGTTGCTTGTTTTCAAACATATTGACTATATTTTACAGAATAATTGCACAGGGAAAAAAAGAAATCACAAGAAAGCATGTACGAGAACAGAGGAGATGTCAGGATTTGGATGAATTATTGATAGCTCTGTGAACACTTCTCCAGACACTGCTTGATTATTTCCTACACGTAAGATTTTTTGATGCTTCATTGTCTCTAAAGTATACCTCCTCTCTCAAGTCACTATGGAGACAGTCATCACACAAACAGAGGCAGTCTTGCTGAAATACCAGCTCTCAAGCTGCCATCCTTTTAATGTGGTTGTTGTGGCTATAAAATAAATATAAACATGTCAGTAGGATTTACCTCCTGTCTCGAGGGCTTGTTAATGTGTGTTTCGTGAGATCCCTGGAGATCTCGACAGCGAGCAGTTTGATATCGGTGCTGGCTATTATAGCACGGTTGAATGTTGCCATCACAGGCGCTCCACAGGTCATCGGCAGCCTGTCATTCATCATCAGAAATAACGGACAGTGCCTTATCCCCTTTGCCATTAAAAGAGCTCCACCTGAGAATTTATCTTCTCTTAGTCCTCTGCAATATCATTTTCCCTAGGCTTGACAGGCCTCAAGCCTCACGAACGCAATAATAAAGAATTGATTATATTCTTTATGGAGCGCAGAGGGCTCAAATGTGTTTTGTGTTCCTTTTTCTATCAGCTGTAATGAAAAAGAAAAAAACTAAGGTGAGTTGATGAATGTGTAGAGGAGATTGCACATAGTTTCCGAAAGGTTCACATTACCTTTGAAAGCAATCAGTCTTCTTGCTGAAATGTCCTCAGTAAAGGCTTGTGAAGAGAAAAAGGATGAGGGAAAATATTGTACAGTTATCCGTGCTTTGCACTGTAGAAAATAATGAATTGAGAGCCTGGCTGAAAATGTGTTATTGTGCAAGGCCTCTCACATATTGATGTAGGTTTTAATTTCCTGCTCTCTCCACGTTTGCCATTAGCATCTGAGACGATACAAGCATTTAATGAAAAACACCCCCTCCCTCCTCCAGACTAAACTGTCACGGCAAAATAATAAAGCAGACAAAGCACCAGGAAACTAATAAACCTCATATTTCTTTTGACATCAACATGAAATCATATGGAAATTATTCTGTGAGAAGAGACTCACAATGGAAGGCAGCTCTGCATTGTACTTCACAGGAAACTGGGGAGAACATAGGCAACTTTAGCCTGTATTATGCCGTAAAGGAGTTATTTTTACCTCAGAGTGCTAACTTATCAATACAACAAAAAAGAGCTGTCACAAGTGTCAGCCTCTTCAGTACCTTTAGGTGAGATTTAATCGCTTACATAATTAGGTGTAAAGATTTGAGGAAGTTGTTTGAGTTATGGTATTTTGCCATCTGTCATAACCATCACAAGCTGGAATACATGTCCAAGTTTTAAATTGTTTTCATAATCTATACAAATTAATTTTTTAATAATCCATCAGTCCACATCAACAGCTGAAATGGAGTTTGGTATCAAGTGCCGACTGACGAGTGATGGATATAGTATGAATTCTAATATTACCTCAGATAGCAGGTTCTGTTTAGTATGATCAGATGTGCTTGGGCATGGTTGAATTTAAAATGTACAGGGCTACCACATCCCTCCAACACTAGCCTTAGATAACCTGATGTAGATCATATCTCTTCTGAAGTCCTTCTTATGCAATAGTTGTTCTGAATTCTTGTTTCTTATTGGCGAACAGGAGTTTTTTCATGTCGAATATTTTTGTGGTAGTTCAGGATTCAAGTTTAATAAATTTAAAAAATTTTAGGCGATTGTGGGGCTTTATTTAAGTTAATTTTTTAGTTTGAGCCAAACAAATCATATCAAGAAGAAGACAAAAAAAGAAATGGTTATTAGTTTTAATAATTTATTTGTCTTCCACTGACTGCTTTCAGCATTGCTGTCTTCCACACATGCACATAAACGCTGGCCTCATGCAATGACGTAAAAGTCGTGAAAATACAGGTAACATATAGGCAAAAAAAATTGATTATAGGTTACTTTGGGCTGCAGTCTGAAAGTAGCTAAAGTCAATACACTACATGGTAACCAATGTTCCCTCTTGGACCACTGTGAGAAATATCTCGACACCTTTCTAATTAACATGGTTTATGTAAAAAAAAAAAAAAAATCAGCAGGGATTAGCTTTAGCTAACATTTAATGTAAAAAAAAAGTAGTTTTTTTCTCCATTTATAAAAAAAAAAATCTTTTTCTTGGCCTGAAAAAGGGTCAATGCAGTTGCACAGTATATTTACATAAACACACGATCATGACTTGTAAATCATTGTTTCTTTTGCTGTGCACTGACACAAACTAGCTCATGCTGATGTTTTGGAAGTATAAGTAGAGTTTAAAAGACTTGTGTATCACCCTGTTACTGTGTTTTTGTCATAAAAGTTTGCAAATATAATTATATATAATCACATTAAACATAATCCAATTAAACTGCAGCAATGATGAATACACAGATGTCTTGTTTCTGGGGGAGGGTTTAACAAGCTTTGATTTACACACTTGCCTCCATCATTTTAAGACATAAGAGCACAGTCTCATTTTTAATAATTAGAATGTATGAGTTGTACAAATCTAAAAACAACAATAAAAATAATATTGATAATAAAATAATAGTGATAAAAATACTAAAAAAAAAAAAAAAGAGAATGAAGCTAATTAAGGACATTTCTAGAAAATGTGGCTGGTGACACCTGTGTTACTATGGGTTCTTATGGGGTTAGAAAAAACAACCAAGCTGATCAAACAAAAGAAACACTCAATTGTCAGCATATTTTTTAAAGTTATTAAACAACAACTTAGTAAGAGTTATTCAGCTTTTACTTAACACTATCTTAATAAAATCGTGTGAAAATCAAGAAGGGCTTCACAGGTTTCTCTTTACGCTCTTGAATGGAAGGAACAAATATCTTTCTGAGGCTTATTAGACGAGTGGAATCAGCGATTAAAAGTATGCATTTTTGATCTGGAAGAACTTGAAATAACTTAATTGGTGAGTGTCCGGAAGACAGTAATAATAGCGTTCATACACTATAAGACTGAAGAGACAATTAGAGAACAAATATTTTTCGGAGGCTTATTAGACGAGTGGAATCAACGATTAAAAGTAAGCATAATTGATCTGGAGGAACTTGAAATAACTGTTAATTGGTGAGTGTCCGGAAGACAGTGATAATAGCGTTCATACACTATAAGACTGATGAGACAATGAGAAAACACACAAGAACTTGCCTTTCTTTAGGGTGCCTGTAGTTCTCGCATAGGTTGACATCAGACAAATTCCAGAAATGTTAAATTAAAACTTGTTGTTTATGCTCACATCATGAACATGTACGATCAGGAGTCAAAAAAGTACCCTTCCCTAAATGATCCGCTCATCAGCTTTATCAAACTTTGTGGAATCATGTGTACGCCTGTAAATTGTGCTGTGCACGTGTCACGGGACTGGTGCGCGAATGCACGTGCGTGTACCTTAGAGTAAACATTATGGGTAACCATGTTAAAACACTTTTGTTGAATAAAGTGATAAATTAGCAATTAACAGTTTATTATTTGCTTAACCAGATTTTATTTACTTTTATTTAGATTTACTTTTTGTGATTTGTTAAGGGAATTTGAGCTGGGTCTTTGTGTAGAGCAAGGATTAAAAGTCTATTGAAAGGCCATATCCTGGCTTGATAGAGTTTAAGTTATAACTTATTTAAAACTTGCCATTCCTACACTTTCTTGCTATGAATAAGAACAATTAAGGTCTAAACACAGTATACACATGGTAGTTTGTCTTGACGGTTCTTGTAATTTTCCTTTTTTGTACATTGTGTGTTAAATTTACAAGAAGATGACAAATACACCCCATTAAATTGTTAACTCTTACTGGGCACGTTTCCTTATTACCTTCTCAGAGAAAGTATTTGGACAATTCATTAAAGCATATTGCCCATTAAGTTAGACATCCAATCAAATGGCAGAAAAACAGTGTATGATGCAATTTGAACGTTGTTTGGAATTTCTAACTGAACATCAGGACTTTTTAAACTTAATAATGTAAAAAAAAACCTACAACACATCCATTACAACCCTTTTATACAAATAATATTCAGCTTTGTAACTTCTTCATCAGAGAGCTGACATATTTTTCTCAGATCTTGGCAACTTTTGCATTTTCTGAAAACTGGAAAATAATTAAGGTCTTTAAATCATGTTAAAATGCCTTTATTGTATACGCCTTTGATTGGATCATGAAATGTTTCCCATGATCGAATCAACGGTGCTGTCTCAGCAGCCAGTCGTCTCAGTCATGTTCTGTCAAAGAATATCACATTCATGCACAACAGCTTTATGTGACTGAAAGCTGTGCAGCAAAAATTAAGTGGTCTGGTCTAAGAACATGAATGCAATATAGATGTTGCTGTCAGCAATTTCTGTTGTTTACACAATGAGATTATGTTTTTGTGACAAAACTCTGTTTTCTGCTGTGAAAACATGTACTGTCTCCCACTCAACAGCTTTGCAATTTAGCATGCTGGTCTGTTCAGGCTTTTTGAGCTGTTAAAATCTACCATGTCCATTTTGAGCGACCATCTGTAAGTACTGACCAAGGTCCAGATTCTCATACCCTGACACCCTATGGTCGTCCTCTGGGATGGATAGAGATTAGGCAGAGCAAGCTGTGTCTATCATAGTAGGTTGGGATCTGTTCTTACCAAAGCTACAGCGTATATTCTGTGTGCATTCTGAAACAAGGAACGGATGACACAGGGAATCATGCTGTAAATTCTGCCTGTGCATGTGTTTTATGAGCTTTTTTGATTCTGTTATTTTCCCCCAAATATATTTGTGATTGTGATATTTGGGTATTGTAATTACAAAAGAACTGATTGATGGTCGTTTAGCTTTTTTTCACGAGTGCTTTTCTATGTGACTTCACCACCCATCTCCAATCAGTCTAGCCACTAATTTCTTAAATATAAAAAAAAATTGGCAAAAGTGAGGAACAATGTCATAAATGTAAGTGTATTATTGACCAACATGACTATGGTTAGGATTATAGTATGAGCTGGTATGCTTGTTTTATACAGTTATACACTCTTGTGATATCTTTTTTTTTTTTTATGAAAATCCTTGTCCGTGTGGACATGGCCTTAGTGAGCGCATGAACAGTTTTGTATTTCTCCTCTTGGTTGGTTGCTCTTAGCTGGTAGAACTTGCTAGAATTGGACTGCTGGGAGACACTGAGGGAAAGATGTTGTAAGTCGTTTTTGCCTGTGGGAAACTGAAGATGCTGGTTTGTCTCAGAGAGCTAGAGCAACCACTCAGTACAACACGCACATTAATTATATTAGATTTACAGTATTTTGCAAAACAATATGTTCTGTTCATGTGCTGCTATGAGATGAACATATCCTGACTAATTTCCCTTTAGTGGATTTATTTTTACTTTTTCCACTACAGTCTTGTCAGCATACCTGCTAGAGGTGTTTGCAGATATTAGCTGTTTATTTTGGAGATCTGTGTCTGGTAGTTTTTTTTTTGTTTGTTTGTTTTTTTGTTTTTTTTTATAAATTTTAATATACTGTTGGAAAAACAGCATGCAGAATCTGCTTGTTAATCCAGAATTATATAATACAAAACAGTGCCAAGAAACAGTGCAATTACCTAAAGAGCAAATTGATAGAGCAGTGACCAATAATGAGTACAGTTGGTGAGATGTTACGTTATTTTAGGTTTTTATTTGCTACAGCAACTTAATGTGTACTTTTCAAGAACAAAAATGTATTTTACAGTGTATTCACACTAAAGTCTACTCTAAAATAGTCCAAGCCATGGGTTTATTTGGTCTACAAATTTTGACTTTTGAGTCTTTCATATCATGCCTCTTGGTAGAACTGGCAAGTTCTCGTCATATTTTGAAACAGTTACACCATAATGACATGATAAAATGCAAGGTAAGAGCCAACAGGGAAGTGGGGAGGGTGCATAATCATGATCAAGCAAAACTTGCCTCGCTCAAGCAACTTACCTAACAAAAGCTAGAGCGATGGAGCTAGCATTTTAAAATGTAACAGAACATTCATGTTAGAGCAAAGAGCACCTAAAATAGCATGTGATTGATTAATCAATTATTATTAATTAATGGCTGCAGCCCTTATACAACCAATTTAATTCTGCTTGTCAAATTGTGGAAAAAGTAAGATGACATTTCAGCAGATTTAGTACCAGACCAGAGTCACAAAAGATATTTTCAGTTTACCTTACTAGAAAGCTCTGGTACTAATAGTGGAAACATAGATAGAAGGGTTTATATTATATTTGATGACCAGAAGTGATCGTCAGTTTATCCAGTTTTCCATTGTGTTTGAAACTGCAACAGTAGTGTATTGGTTATAGAAAAACATTGTAATATCTGACACAGCATTAGTAAAAATAGCTTTCTTTACAGGACACTTTGAGCTCCTCCAAACACAACTTCTAAAGCATCATATTGACCTTTGTTTACAAATGAGTCGCCCTTAACATGCATAATATTTCGTATTCTACTTGGAATGCTACATCACACTCCATCCTCCTTAAAATTAATATACTTTTCTCTTTTTCAGATTAGGGTCAGATGATGAGAAGTTCAAATGCTGAGTAGCTGTACATTCTGCACAGAATACCAGTTGATTTCAGCATAATGTAAGTACTGGCAGTAGTTCTCATTTGTTCAAGCATGGCTAGCTAGTAAGCTAGTTAAACGTGAGAGAAAGCAAAGCCGAGTAGATAGTGTTTCCTTCTGGTTGAGGCCATGGAATGATGTTAAGACATCACTAGTACTTGTAACAAGAGCTTGTAACTCTGTCACTATCCCTAATAAAGTCATTGGCTAAATAAACATAGCATTTCGAGTTCTAAAAATGTAGTGTTGTTGTATTGTTGTATAGGTCAACATAATCAGTTACTCCTATGGTAAACATACAATATATGGGCTTAATTTAAATGCAGCATTTCATGTCAATTTGTATACCATTTGTTCATTTGATTTTAAGATTAAAAACCATAAACACATGTTCTTCTATCATTTATTTTCATAACAAAAATGAAAAAGAGAATTGACTGTATTAAACAGATTTAACATCCATTGCCTGCTTGGACTTATCAGCTGCAGTTGGTGTGCGTGAATGAACGAAGAAGTTCCGAGTCATGCTAAATCTCTCCAAAAGGAAAATAAAAAATCAAAATACGATGCATGCTAAGAATTGATATTTGCGATTTGAAGACAGAGTATAAAATAAATAATGTAAAAACAAATTCACTTTTCACTTTTTTGTTAACGTTTTTTAAATTTAAAAACTGTGAAGACAATTTTTTTTTGTTTAGCTCAGTTCTTTGTTTTTGGCCAGATTTACCTTATTTAACCTGTCTGCCTGTTTGTGTTTGCTTCCCTCTGTAAATGATGTAATTGGATCTCCTTGTCTGGACTCAAGTTGTTAAACTCGATTATATTTTAAATGCGTAATTTTCATATGCGTGAAAGCTGCGTACAAGAAAAGACATGGGTACACAGATTATTTATTTGTAACAAATGTCTATACATATTTGAAATCACAACCATGTATTTCGATGGAGTTGTCAAAAAAACACATTTTTGTTATGCATTTCAACTTATAAATGTGTAGTACACTTGCATATTATAATTTAATGATGTATTAAAATTCAGAAAACAATTTCCATCCATGACTTCAGTAATGAAAGTTTTGTGGTGGCACTAAATTACCAGTGAAATCTATTGCAAACAGCCTCTTGATAGGCTCTAAGAATCTGAATAGAGGTTGTAGGGCTGAAGGCATATTTTCCATCAAGCAGAGTTGTCTTGAGGCAGAGAGGAAGTGACAGGGTGCATTAACTTGAACTGTCTCTGTTCTGAAGGATTAAATGGCTATCCTTATACATTAGCCTTGAGCTAAATGGCTTCAACCCTCTCACATATTGTTCAGTCCTCACTGTCAGCGTCTGCTGAACACATGGACTCTACGTCCGGTAACCGTTCACGGTTTGTTTCTCGATGGATTAAAAAAGAAACAGCTTTCCACACTGTAAATCGATTGCACCAAGCAAGTAGTCTGACCCTCTTTGATGCTGAGGGGGGCATTGGGATCGATCCAACCCCTTCACTTGGTGCAAACAAGGAGACACAAATCTAACTGGAAGTTCAGGGTGAATCTCAAGAAAATGAATCACAACAGATGTCAGGCGAACACAGAGATATAATTCAATTACCTAAGTGTGGAATGACATTTGATTTAATCTGAACTATTACTGCCAGGGAGGTCAAGCCAAAAGAAAGGGCACTTGTCTAGTTAGTCGAAATTAGAGTGTAAATCTCAAATGTCTGCAAGGCAAGGGAAATGTCATTTGCTGAATAACTGGCTAATAACATGGTTTCTCCTCACCTTTGAGTTACCAGGCGGTGCGGAGAGAATCTAAATCATGCAAGACTAACAGTAGAGTCGTCTGAGAAATTTGTGTGCCTTTTGTCATGGTTGGAGGGGAATTAGTGGGTGCACTCGATGAGTGCTGAGCACACACTAATCCTTGTGAACAAACACTGCGAATTAGGAATCTGGCAACGGCTTGAGAAGATGTTATATGCACGTTATCATGTTGTTCCCTTCTTGCCTAATCATCTTTGTCATTTCAGTCTTCTCAAACTGGCAGATCGCTTATAACGTCTCAGGTTAGATTAAGATTTATGTTGTGGGCGATGCACTGTAACTAAATTACCTCTCCAAGCACCCTTATGGAATCCCTGAGGATGTTTGAACACGTATACATTACATACGTGGTTTGTTAGTGTATTGATTGCACAAGCCAGACGAGCATTAGAAGACTTTTTATCTTCAGGCATCAGACTCTGTCAGGCACGCTTTTCCTGCCAGCTCAGAGGGGCTGCCATGCATGTTATTGTCTTCTATTTTAAGGGACTTCTCACTGGGTGGTGCAGAGAATGAAATGAGAAGGAGTTGGGAGTAGTCGCTCTCCTGCAGCGCTGATGGTGTGATTCTGACTGAGATTGTGTGTTTGAGTAGCAGTTTGTCCAGAAAAACTTTCCTCCCCTCTGAGTTGAGCAGCATGTCCCCAGATGCCAAATCTGTCACAAAGATGGAAGTTGTTTTGCATCTGGGTGAAACAGCAAACTAATAGTGACAGCTTCTTTCATGTTAGTTTGTAATCTGAGCAAGAATTTGTGGACTGTGTTCTGTATTTCCACACATCATTAATTATGCATGCTTAGATTGGTGGCATCTGCTTTAGTCATCTAAGGGCTTGTTATTGCCGCCTTCTCTTGCTAATGACTTGACTATGCTGTCAGTGTGACAAATCTGGCCATCGTTGTCTGATACCAATTATTACCAGATGGCTGTACTGTAGTTTAATCTGTGTTTTAGTGTATCGTCTGTAACCAAGGAGTTTATTTTTGGTTAAACACGCAAAAGATTTAAATTGCACCCTTTTAATATTTTTTAATTGCACCCTTTTCAGATCTGGAATCTGCAAATGTAGAGCAACTACTCCTAATCAGGTCTGCCACAGGGATTTTGGTCTCCTAGATTAAATAAATTGGCTCTAAGCTTGCACAAAAATGTAGAAGAATGTTTTGTTGCAATTACCAACAATTTTTTTTCTTAGCATTATTAGTTGGGATCCACATATAGAGAAACATTTTTTTTGTTTTTACAACACCAAGCGACCCAAATCAAATTTTTTATTTGCTATATATGTGTCCTATATCTGATATTTTTAGAACAGTCAACAGATCAATTCCAATTTTTTTCATATCCGATCCAGGTTTTTTCAAATGTGGTCCTGAATCCAATACATATCCAAATTTATGCCATGCGACAGCCAGGTCGCATTTATCCAACTTTTACGTCATTGTATAGGAACAGATGTCACATTTCTGTACATTGACAGGAAGTTTTACGACAATCATGGCTGAGAACATGAAGTAATAAAACTAATACATATTCATACACAGAACAGATACAAATCATATGTTGGTTGTATTGTGAACAAACGCACAAAAAAAAAAAAAAAAAAGAGTTATTTCAACAAAACAATTGTAGACCTGCAATCTAAAATTAGCCATAAATACATATTGGGGCAGGGCTGGGGATTTACCTCAGATATTGTAATCATAATAATAAATCTTACTTTTTAATTGTTGTAATGTTACCATCAGAGTCAAATCTTCCTGAAATCGTACAAATATAGCAATAAGCAGGACACCTAAGGTGATGCTACGTGAGTTTGAATCCTGAGGTTACAAAACTATTAGCTCTCCACCTTCCCACTCTGCTACCAGACCTATGACAATGGCTTCTTTTGTACCTGCATACCTAATTTTAATGCATTGTTTAGCTTGTAGGCCACCACACATCTAGACTCGCCTGCTCGGATGGTTTTTCTGCAGGTTGATTTTTGCTAGCTTTACACCTCTGCGATTTAATGTTGATACAGCAGCTTTCCTTGTCATTGAATTGCGCTCAGGGGACAACAGTGATGCTAAACAACTGTTTATATCTGAAACACAGAAGGAAAGCTTTATTGCATGCAATGCTGTGGTGAGATATTGAGTGGGGTGAATATATTTCACTGTATCTGGCAAATAACAAGGGTTAGTTCCAGCCACCCACCATTAGCAACTGCTGCAGCTCCAGCATCATCTCTGGTGATGAAGAGCTTGCTGTTCTGTGTCTCTCTTCTCACTGCTGTTTTTGTTCTCTCTGTTGTGCCAACTTTCATTGATCCACCAAAAGTGTTCGGCTGCCAAAAATCCAAACGTGTACACACAAACCCCTTGTTGTGTGTCATTGTCTAGGTGGGTGAGCCCTTTATTCTTTTATCAAGTACACTGAACTCATTGTTATTTTTGGCCAAAAATGTAAATGCAGTACTTACTCTGAATAGCTTTTTTTATTATTATTTAATTTTTGTTACCCCTTTTACTATATGCATAATAATTCATGTTAAAAATGAAAGTTAAAGTTTGCGTAGAAATTTAGCTTTTTGCACTGGAGTACTCATCTAAAACACATTACTTGTTCTTTCTTATCTCTATCTTATTTTGTAATTCTATTTTTTTTACCTTACCCCACTTTCGCAGACTTAGTGGTTATATTTTATGTTCTATGTCTCTGTTTTCACTTACTCACAGAAGTAAATTCGTAGTAAAGTTGAAACAACTTCATTACATGGGATTAAAACACGATTTTATTCTGATTAGTAACTTCTGGCTGAAGCAAAAAAAACATGATGTGACATTACAGTTTTTCCGCATTTTCACTACGAACCTACTATTTATATGAGAGCCCTTAAAAACAAATTCTATACTCTTTTTTTTTTTTATTAAATACAAAAAAAACTCTGTTTATGACTCCTTTAAAACCACTTTTAAGTTGCCAACTGGTGCAAAGACACTAATTTCTCAGCACAAATGGCAGATGTGGTTAAATTTTTATTAGAAGCGAAAATGTCAAATAAACATATGACGCTGAAGTATTCTAAATCTAATCTATTTAGCAACTTAACAGGTAAAGCATATTTTAAAGGTTAACTTTAGACTAAAAACTTATCAAATTTATCTTTGGCTTTCAATAGGAACCCTTTCTCCTAAAATAGCAGATTCTCCGGATGTGAATAACAACGGTTTCAGTGCTCTGCAAATCTCCTGTATATTTTCTTTGATGTTCCTCTCCATAAATCCCATCATTAGACTTTTATTCATGCCATGAATCATGGTGACAATACGCAGCCACATCCACCCTCTCCAATGGCTGTGAGCCGTTTTGACAGGGCATACAAAGACAGAGATGGAGGTCATTCTCACTCATCCTGAACACAGCACAATACTCGCTGATGCGTTCACAATCTATTCCAGAAGGAAAGCAACAAGAAAAACTGAAAGCCTCTGTTATGTGCACCCCCTGTGAGGACAAGTGTCAGTTAGCAAAGCGGTTAGAGATTCAGGTTTGTGTTTTTTTTCTGGGCAGAAGGAGGGCTTTACAGACAAAAATAATACCAATAACATTAAAATTCAGTACATAGTTCAGTAAATATTTGGAATAAACTACAAAAGGGGTATTTTATTATTTCCTCTGGTAGCCTTGTTTATTGTTAATTGTTAGCAAAAATGCATGATCCGTATTGAGGATAAAAATATACTGACATTGCAGGTAATGTTACACAAGGTATCTGTTTACCGTTTTATATCTGTAATGAGACATGAATAAAAGAAATGATTGTCTAGTCATACATAAACATGAATGAACATAATCTGATTTGCATTAATTAAGTGGAAAGCACTCAAGTGGTTGATACATTAACAAGAAATTGGGATATATTGTTTAAAACTCAAGTACTCATTTAGAAAATTCAAGCTTATCAATAGATGACTAAACTCCACTTTAGTTAATATGTTATTAAAATATAAATATTCAGGGGGATGGCTATTACTGCTGAATTTAACATCTTAGGATTGTCACTGTTGTTATTTTATAGTGACAATTTTTCTGCCTATGCCCTTTTAAGTAAAAAAAGTGTGATTTGAAACAAATATTTATTATTTCAAGCAAGCCTCGGTGGGTTTAGAGAAGTGTGCTAGGGTAGCTGTCTGAGCAAGAGACTCGACGTGATCTGGAGCGACAATCCTACTGAGAAGAACGGCGAAGGGGTTTACTTGATAAATAAAATCAGCTAGGGTGGTGGTTAATTAAGTAGCAAGTCCGCCCAAACTTAACTTATTTAAATCTAAAGCCTAATCTTTACACTGTCAAGTCTACAAATTATACAAAAATAGGCCTACAAAAATAGTTCTGCGCTCTGTTGTGTGCTGTCTAACTACTTGCTAACAAAACACAACGCAGACTTTAACAAAAGACCTATTTACCTCATCATACGTCTTAAAATATATTGATTATTATTTGTGAATATATTATCATTCTGACTAGCAGGCTATGCAGAGAGACCATTTTGCTATCCCTTTGCATGTCGCTGTTAAAACAACCCAACACTTTACTGTATGAATGTATTCCTGCTTGTTGGCACGGGGCGATAGTGATCCCAGGGATCCTTCTTACTCTGCCAAACAATAGAATAGAATTAATAGAACAGCAAGTCAAACAGTCATCCAGTATTTTTTTCAAACCATTCATTAATCCAGTCACCCAGTATTGGACTTTCAAACCATGAATTACTAATAACAAGGACGGCCAACAGCGGAACTAAAAGGAATAATTAAAGGTTAGATGATGGTAACATATTTAATGACTTTTGTAAATTACTTTTATTTTATTAATGGCTCCACTAGCATCTCTTTTGTATTTAAAATTGTCCTTTAGCCAGCCATGCAGTTCTTTATCCCTTTCATTACAATGTGTAATATTACAGATCTGTAGGGGGCGAGGCGTGTTAATTGCGTAAAAAATATTGACAAGTTATTTTTTTTCTGTGATAAATTAATCTAACTAACACAATAAATTCCCAACCATAATATTTTTAAATCTGCCTCACCAGACATAAGCATTGCCGTACATCACTCATGTATGTGTATGAAATCTCTGAAAACTCTTCTCTTTAGGGAACACCTACTATAAAAAAACTACTTTCTTTTTTCCTCCTCTGTCTTTATCTTCTTCCTCTACTTCCTCACTGCTTTGGTTTTGTCACACCCAGCACCTGCACCGACACCCCTCATGATCCAGCTGCACCTATCCAATCCCGAGAACCATCACCTGAGTACTAATCACCCGCACCTGTGTCCTTCAATCACACCACCACTATAAATACTCACCCAGTTCACTCCGTCCATGTCCTGGATCAAGGTTACTTGAGACTCACCACTCCTGAACCTTAACCTGTATAGTCCGTCTGAGCCTGCCTGTCCCTTCCTTGAAGTTAGAGAGAGAGAGCATCATAAGGGAAGTGATTGAACTGTTTACTGAACTCTTCTGTCTGACCTGACCCGTGCTTACGGAGTCGCCTATCTGCCTGTCTGCGGAATACTATTAAACTGTGTTTTATCACCACCTGTAAATAAACTTCACTTACCTGCATCTCCCTCGTCTTCTCCCTTTGTGTGAGCATAACAGGTTTATTGATCAGTTGATACAATTTCTATTATGAGAAGCTGAGATAGACTTTGACGGTGTAAAAGATTGTAAATTGTCTCTCCCCTAATGTAAGTCGCTTTGGACAAAAGCGTCTGCCAAATGCCTAAATGTAAAATGTATGTGTAGAACCTTGCACTAATGCTAAATGTTACTCAGGGATACTTTGTTTAATTGTTTTATTAAAAATATTTACACTCATTTAATCAAACACAATCCAATAATTCATTCATCTCCTTTTTTGTGCCAGCTTAGCATGCCAATCAAATTTTGACAAGAAGTCTGTGCAGTAAAAACTGGACAATCATTCAAAGAAGAGGAGTTTTTGTAATGCAACTTGGCATGTACTAGTGGTGGAATGAAACTAGAACTACAAGGAAGCTATTAGCTCCTATCAGCTAAAAAAAAATACAAACTCATTCTGTTTGGTTAATATGTTTAATAAATAAAATACATTAAATGTTACAACAACAATACATATGTAAATATATATATGATTATTTCAATCTAACATAGATGGTTGAGTATTCGACCTGGATTCCTCCTGGAATGCTGAAACCATGACTCTTTTAGAGGCAACACTAACTTTGTCTTTCTCTGCACTCAATCCATTAATGTTCATAACCTTTTCACAAATTCTGTCCCATTGCATAGATCCTAAAGGAAATAGGCTGAAGTTGAGTTCAGTAGTTATAAGAGTTGTGAAAAATTCCCTTACAATTTTTGATTGTAGGGTAAAGGAGAAGATGATTGATGAAAAAGCTTTTCATGATGACCTGATTGACCGTGATCATTCCCAGGTTGAACTTTCCACCTCCTGTTGGCGACGCCTCATGACCTCCTGTAGCTCTGTGTCTCCTTGTCCCCTCTGAGAGAGAAAGTCTCTTTAAATCACTAGTTCAGATGATTATTTGTTATATTGCTCTGAAACAGACCTCAATTTGAGCTTTCTGCACAGTAATCTGACTGAAGACCCGCGCACCCTCATCCCCACACACAGCTTTTAATTCCTCCTTACTCAGAGAGAACAGTTGAGCTCCATTCAGAATCCCCAGACAGTCCACCACCCTGTAACACAAAGAGAATTTTACATCATATTTCCCCGTTATGCCTTCAAAGAATGCAGAATCCTACTTTATTTGATCTTTTAGGAGAAACTGCCTGATTCACTTTGAAAGTCCACTGAGAAGAATTCAATAAACAACTTGTTTGTTCATATTTCTAGACATTAAATGACCTTAGTGTAAATATTTGATGAAGTAAATTTTATTTTCAGCCAAAACAGAATTGCTTTATTTCATATGACATGCGCTTGTGATGGGCAGCCAAACATAGAACTTGATGCTTAATGAACACGCTAGATTGAAAAAGGTGGAATACCTATTTTTTTATTCATATGAACTGAAATGACACTGTTAAAAAAAAAAACAGTATAGAGCTTAAGGGTGTTTTCACATTTCTAGTTTATTTAATTTGGCGCAAACCAATAGAAAGAATTGATACGTTGATACATTATTACAAAGTTTGCTGTTTTAGTTCTCATTCCCATCACACCAGAAGCTCTGGTCCCCACTAACTGAACGGAATAAACACAGCTATCATGTGACATGATACGGGCCACTGATTCTACCATACGACACATGTGTCCTATACTGCTTTTGCAATCAGATTGATTAGAATGAATCTGCATGCGGAAGTAAACAATGGAGGAACAAATGCTATAGTAAAGCGGGACAATATGCTCAATCATCTTTTACTACTAATTTCTTTTATTCGCTTAACACAAATGATACATGTTTCAAATGCCACTCGGAATCATTTACAAAACAATGTTTTGTGTACTCGAAAAAGCAAAGAAGGAGGAATTACTTTTGGGAAAGATATACTGTATAAACACTTCACCCAAAGTGTTTAGCAGATATGTTTTACATCAACAGCTCTGTTAAACCTCTTTCTCTGAGATGCTTGCTGAACACAGAGCATTGCTGTATTCTTGTGGGGTTTGGGAAACTGAGAAGAAATGTGATCATCAAACCAGATTTCTATAACAGTACAAAGCTCCTCACTACTCTGTGTTTGACCGCAAACCGCCAGGACAACAGCTGCTTTAAAAACACATTCACACAATCTCATAATTCCACACACAAGCATGTAAGGTGCCTTTATTTGATCAAAAAGCATTTTGTTGCCTTCATTTGTGTTTAGTTCGGAGTGGTTATCAGATAGTTCGATCATGTTCCCACCACAAACAAACAGCTCTGGAGTTCGTTTGGAACCAACGCGAGACCATCTCTTGCAGCCAGTCTCGGCCCATTTTTTTAATCTACTTTTGGTGCGATGTAGGGTTCAGTGACTGCTTTCACATCTGACATAACGAACAGAACTAAAAAGAAAAGTGAACTTTATTTTGTTTAACTGAACAAGTCAGGTGGAAAACTCCCTAAGGTTGTTTTCACATCTCTAGCTCATGTTGTCTGGTCTGGACCCAGAGAAACAACTGATACATTGTCGTAATGTTCTGCCATTTTAGTCCTCATTCACATCCCACTGAATGCTCTGGTCTGCACTAGTTGAAGAGAATGAATACAGGTTCAGATTCAGATTTTTTTGTCACATACACATACAAAGTATGACATGAAGTGAAATGTATTGAATGACTGTACAACCTATAAAAGTGACCAATTAAATTAAATGAAGAGTGTAGAACATAATAAAATTAGATAAAGAGAAATTAATTATACAATAAAATAAAATAGGTATATGATATGAGAAATGAGAAAGTACATAAAATAAAATACAAAAATACAATAAAATATAATAAAAAATAGTGTATTTTAAAGATAAATATAAATATTTATACTGTTTATACCATTATCTTTGGGCAACATTAACAAGTTAAAGATTTTATTAATGTCTGCTCTGTAGTACATAATAGAAATGAAACGGAACAGTGGTTATTTGTGTTTGTTTCATTGCTTCTCGCTCGTGGCAGAGACAAAAAAGTTTATGCCACACTCTGCTAATATAACACCACTGCAGAAAGAGAGAGAGGTAGACAGATAGATGGACAGACAGATAGAGAAAGAGGGGAGAGGGAGAGAGAGAAGTAAAAAATGTTTTGCCATCTTAATACTTAAAAAAAAATTAATCAATACATTCCTAATGTTCAGGTTGTATACTGCTGCTAAAATGAATACACATTATTATTAGCAATAATATTGCCTCTTATTTGAACTGTATTGAACTGTAGCTGAATTGGAAGAGTCTTTGTGATGTGCTGTGGCTATCCTGTACTTGTGTAGTTTATTGTTAGTGATTGTGTTGGTACTTGGAGTGCCATACTTTTTCTGAGGTGGTACTTGTTGAAAAATGTTTGGGAAATTTTGAGTTTGGGTCGGAGTTGTCACTTACGGTCTGGAGAATCCCTTTGCATTTAGCCAGCCATGAACCTCATAAGACTGGGATTCATATGTGATGGGGATGAATGTATTGGAGCGCTCCATCCGAAAGTTTCTCCCTTGAGGTTGAGCTTTATTGTCGGTTATCCTTTTTAGCAGCTCATCATTTACCTCCTTCTGTTGGTTGCGGTCTAGAGAGACAGACAGAAGATGCGAGAGATAGTTAAACAAGTGCTGAGACAGGGACAAAAATATTCCGAGAGCCTAAGACAGCAGCTTTGTGTTCTGGTGGGAATCTGCAATCTAAGTACATAATAGCACTCTCACACCCATTTCACTTTCCACTTCTACGATTTTTTTTTCTGTAGACTCGTCCCATCCCTCAGAAAAATACAGCAAGCTGATAAGAGATACATACTATCTTTATCCCGAGAGGATTTATTCATCTCCAAAACCTCAGTGTGATTTACCGGGGCAGGAGTGGTACCTTTGTAAGGATTCACAGCCTGTAGAGATAGAACAAAAGACAGGGGAAAATGAGAGAGAAAGTCATTGCCTGACATGCAGAAAGAAGACTTTATGTGAGCACTTTCATGAATGTGGTTGGGGAAAATTCTCTTCAATTTCACTAATATGTCAGTAAAAGGAAGTGCTTAACCTTCAGAACATAGTCTGCTCCATTATTCTGTAACCCTGTCGTTTTTGTCAAGTACTTCTGGATGTCTTTAACTACACTAGATAAAGGTACGGCATGGAATATTTTGGGAGCTAATGCTGCACATTTGAAATCACCAAACAACTTTGCACCTAGACAAATGGGGTGTTGTGCCTATTTGGATAGATCCTTTGCTGTTATCCTTTAACATGAACTACTATGGACTAAAATTGCTCTCAATAGCACAGGCATACTTAATTTATTTTTAATGTACATAATCTTGTGTGTCTGTTAAAAGGATTGTGTATAATTGTGTGCTATTGTATGAAATGGATTGCAAATTATATACACAAGAGTGTCACAGACACAACTTCAAAATGCATGACTGTTTATGCACAAAAAACTAGGTTGATTTAATTAATGAATTATTGAAAAATTATACTATAGATAAATTATAAAATATCTTTAGGGCTTAGTTTTTGTTTTTAATAACAGTACGGTTTTGTATGCTATTACAATCATAAAAGAACCTTCTTTGTCATTTTTTTTTCGCAGAGCAAAAACAGAGCTTACAGGAATATCCTATTTGAAAAAGGCTGGAAAGTGCACTATTCTGCAGTAATTTGTTTTAGTTAAATGTTTTCTGGTGTTTCATGGCACACCACTGCTAATAGGTTTTGTTTTGATTAAATTTTGCAGTAAAAAATAAAAAATAAATTAATGTGTGTCCATGTCCATGAATGGATAATAAACATTAAACCTTGGACAATTTGACTGAAAAGTGCTCTTTAATTCTTAATGTGTTGCTAAACAGTATTGAATCAAATGATTGGGATTCGATCAGCAGCAAAAAAAACTGTAATGGACAGCCCTATAATAAAATGAAATGTTTCTTTCACAAAGGGAGCATTGTTTTATCCTCAACACAAAGATTTTATTCATCCCATAAGGTTGAGACATATTAAACTTTATGGTGCTAAAGTTTTTTTTCAAGATTCCTAAAAAGCAAATATTAGCAGCTAGCATTAGCCTCTCATTTTCATTACAGTGTTGCATTCATGATTTCTGATACAAAGGTGTATTATGAAGAGAGAAAAAAAATTCTGAGCCAGAAGAATTTGTGAATGGAGCCAGTTATATAGTTCATAAGGGCTGAAGGAAGGATTAGACTGAGGGAGTAGAAACACAAAGGAAGTTCTGGTTGAGGAAATCAGAGAATTGTGGGACATGTAAACGATTGTTTGTGTCTGCTCATCATTGCAATATGTCTGTTACATTGATTAATGCAGTATAAATGGTAACATATTTGTACCATTCTTATTCAAAATTAAAAACATTTTTACAGTGCCTTTTATTTCATTTCAATTATTCAGAAGTTGGCCTAAATGTTGAATTTTAGTTAATTTGCCCATCCTCTGAAGTCAATTTGACTTGGCTTTTATAAATCATTCAACCTCATAGTAATGTTTCATGATTTCAGATTTAAAATCTTAAGATAACTCAGAGTACTATCGAATTACTATATCAATAAGAACAATAACATGATCAAGAATAATAACATAAAAACGGCTAATTTTCAATTGAGAGGAAATCTCTAAAGCTTAATTTACTGTCCCCAGGGCTTTACTTTTTTCTGCACACAACACATGACTTCTGTAAGCATTAAATGCTGCTGTATTCTTGTTGGGTGCAAATGTAAAAGCTGACTGCTGGTTGAAGTGTGAATTAGGCACAGGTTTGATTAGGAACCTTGCTGTTGAAGAGAGCAGTGCAGTTGTACGCTGGCTCTCCTGGTTTGACCTCTTCCAGCACATTACATGGCACATAGCCCGACTGACCACTGCGGTTCCTCAGCAGCCACCATTGCTTGCTGTTTTCCAGGACCTATGTTAAAAATCACAGAAATCATATCACTTATTATTATTTTATTTTATTTTTTTAAGCATTTTTAATGTCTTGAGGTGCTGTACTTTGTCTTTGTGATGATTCCTTCTTCTTGGACTCTATAAAATCCTATCCCAGTGATAGCAGGCTCAGTCTGGCCATGTCTAGAGACACGTTTATCCATGTTTCCAGATGGATTAGGAAATCGGGGGTAATCCCTCTGATCACTTCTGAAGTTCTCATGTAAATTGAGTGCCATACGGTTGGAGGCAATTGTAAGCCAAACCACAGACTTCTAAAAGTGACGGATTTAAATTATTTGCTTAGCATATTCCATTATAATGGTTTGTATAAATACATGGCCTCATGAATGTTTATGAATTAAGTTTTTTAATGTTTCATTAGTAATTATTAAAATGAATTGCAACAACAAAGAAGTTATTTCCAAATATATGTTTGTTTATAATTGCGTCAAATTCAATTTCCTCCAATAACATTTTTTGTCACACTTAGCACAAATAAGGTTTTTGGGGGGTGGGCCACCCCCTATTTAATGGTAGGGGCTGTTTTGACCCACACTGTACCTCTTCTCTGTCCTGCCCTTTCATTCCTCTACCTCTAGAGTGTCAGCCATACCTCCAGTTCTTCTCCCTGCTGCACTGACAACTCGTTGGCATTGCGAGCCACAAAGTGATAGCGGATCCTGACACGCTGGATGTCACTGTTAGACCTGCATGACAAAAATAACCAGTGCTTAGAAGTTACTTTCTCCACAAGGCTGTAGGTAAATAAATGAATGAGAGTTCTTTTTCTTTTTAAGCCTTGGGTTATCAAACTGGTTGGCTTCTGTAAATTGTTTTGTTATTTTGTCAGTAAAATATTAGAGATCTGTTTTGGTTTTCATTAACTCTTTATATGTTAATGTTATAATTCTTCAAGTTGCTATTTGCACTCCTGTCTTGTTCACTCTTGTTCTCTGTTCAGTTGTAAATACACCTGTTTTAGATCTCATTTAGTTTGATTGTCCTCCCATTAAAAATTTTTTTTTTTCCTTCGGAGTTCTGTGTTGCTGGATTACGAATTTCACACCTTTAAGTTCAGACTTTGTAATCTTAGTCAGTTTTGTCTTGAGTTTAATTAATTTATTTTTTTACTTTTGTATCTTTATTCTAGTGGTGGTGATATGAAGGCTCGTGAGGCATGGAACCACTTGAGCTGGTTCGTGAAAGGTTTTATTCTCAGAGCTTAATATGTACACAAAAAACACCAACTGTCTAAGCATATAACTACAGGCCGCTGTATCAGAACCACATAATGTGTGACGTAAGGAATTTTTGTGTGACTTTTGTCTGTTGAAAATAACTATGAATAAGAAAACAAATCATTTCTGTTTGTAATTCATTACATGTGTATATATAAAAACTAAATCTGTGTGTGCAAATTTTCCACAAATACTAATGTCATGATATGGTAGGTTGTGCCTAATTTTTGTGAAAATGACATGGATGTAATCAAACAGAGAACATTGAAAATGCTTGTGGAACTTGAAAAGTATACTGTGATGATGTACAAAACACAGGAATTTGTATTAGTTTTATATTATATTCTACTCTCCTCACCATCTTAAGTCTCTTTCTTCCCTAAACTCTTCAAACTTTATAAACTTCATTGCAATTCATAAAAAAACCCGTTTTGAACTTGCACACACAGATTATATATTTTTTTATCTTATCTATTTTTTTAAGTTAAAAATATTAATTTTGCGTGCTAGTTATTTGCGTGCTAGTAACTACACACTATAACAAAAATAACCTAAAAATACAGATATTGTTATTTTGAACAAATATATACAGTACCTTTTAAAATACAAATCAGAATTGTTAATAAGATGCTCAACAAAACTACAATCTGTTTTACCAGATTTCATTGTCTTTTAAATAATTTTGTTGTCATTAAATGCGACAACAAAATACATTGATTTAAAGTTTTTCTACCACATTTATATATCTTTTGTAAATGTTGTTGGTAAATCATTATCTAATTTTAATAATACAAAGTCAGTAAAGTAAACAAGTCAAAACAATGAAGCTTTATTGGAGATCTGAAAGAAGCTATTGAGACCAATCTCTTTTTATAGTCAATAATAGACTTTATTGTATAAAGTGCTTTTCAGAACCAGACCAAAGTGCTTAACTGAATGACACTGAACCAATAAAACCAATACATTACAAAAATGAAGAAAAAGACACCATTCATTAAAAGAGTTAAGCATTAAAATCGGTCAGTGCACTGACACATGGTACAAATTTGCATCTGGCGACAGGGGTTCTAATCCCATCCCAGTCTTGACGGATTGTCCTCCCCAGATCTCTCACCCAAATATTCTCCCTGTCTCCTCTCTACTGTCTTATCTAGTGATGGGAAGTTCGGATCATTTCTCCGACTCGGATCTTTGAGTCCTGTTCGGCAAAATGAACTAATCTTTTTTTGAGTCATTTTGTTCATTTCATTCATTTTAGTAAAATACCAATAAAATGTATGTTTTTTCCCTAACACATTTATTATATACACAAACCCGAATCACACTACAAATAAGACAAAACTATAATGCTTGAAGACAAAAATAACAACTTTTAGCTAAGCCTACCTGGGTATTTTAGTCTGATTCAGCTCAGCTCTGATCTGTCTTTAGGTTAAAGTGTCATCGGTTCTCACATTTCTTCTCTCTGATGGTAACGAGTTCAGTCCGGGCCACGTGACGCTCCCTAATATGAACCAAATGCAGTTTGAGCCGAAAACAAAAGATTCGTTCTCTCCCCGAGTCCTCCGGCTCCTTTCGTTCTTCTGTCACGTGACGCTCCCTAATATTAGTCAAATGCAGTTTGAGCCGGAAACAGAAAAGATTTGTTCTTTCCCCGAGTCCTCTGGGTCCTTTCGTTCTCTTGTCATTAATGATGAGCGCGTTACTCTCGGAAAACCAGAAGTATGTTGCGTGTGCGCCACTGAACGAATCCCTCTCCGACGCGATTCGTTCCTACGAGTCACATTAAAGAGTCGTTCAAAAAGAACAAATCATTCATGAACTACACATGACTAGTCCTATCTAAAAAAAACGTTAAAAAGCTACTTTAAAGGCATTAAAGATACATATTACAATCAAGTTGTAATTATAAGAGCAATAAAGATTAACAAATAAAACCTGAACTGACATCCATGAGCTCAACTGGATACAATATTGGTGAACCGACAGGAAAAACCAGTTCAAGCCAGTGTACGCAGTTAAAAGTGACAATAAATTCTCATAGCTAAATTTTTAAGTGCTTTGTAAGTGAGGGTTAAATTTTGTGCCATCAAAAATAACATGTTAATGCACTCAGTTAATGTTTGTAAATTAACACGTTATTTTTTTATGCAAACATATCTTGTAGACAGTTTTTCAGACATTATTGAACTCTATCTATCCATTTTCTTGTCAGCTTTCTTCCCTTTCGGGATCCCACAGCAGAATGAAATGCCAACTCTTCTGGCATATGTTTTATGTGGCGGATGCCCTTCCAGCTGTAACCCAATGCCGGTGAAACATCCACTCACACTATGGACAATCGTTTTTACCCAATTAACTTATACGCATGTCTTTGGACTTGTGGGGGAAACCGGAGCGTAAACCCACGCGATCACGGGGAGAACATGCAAACTCCACACAGAAATGCCAACTGACCCAGCCAAGGCTTGAACCAGCGACCTTCTTGCTGTGAGATGACCGTGCTACCCACTGCGCCACCGTGACACCCTTGAATTAAAAGAGGCAGTGTAGAAAATTTATTGTCTCTTATAAATGCTTTTGATGACTTCAGGTTACACGAGAAGAGCCTTGTGAATGTATATTTTCACTTTCCTGTCACATGATCCAAAAAAGGGAGCAACAATTGCTCCTTATACAAAACTGAATCTAAAGAAAACTGAGCTGTTCTGAGGTTTCAAAGGCAAGTCTAACAGAATAATTAACTTTTAGTCTGTCTTTTATTCTGAAACGGTTTCATTATTGTAAGTTTTTTCTTTATTAAAAAATAATCAGATGAAATAGGTACCTTTGTTTTAAAATATTTTAATTAATATTACGTTTTAAATAAAATGTAATACATATTTGGATTTTCTATTAATTAGTTTTATTTTTTAAACAGAACTAGTTAAAATCAACTCAAAATCAGACTGGGAACCAGTGTAGTGATTTTAGAACAGGTGTGATGTGTTAACACATTCTGAACTCTGCCAAGATACAAGCAGCTGGAATCTAAACATACAGCAGCTTTGCCAGTTTAAACCTGGAAACTCCAGAGAGCTTTATAATAATATAGTCACACGATGGATCAAATGCCC
The DNA here is from genome assembly GCA_900490495.1 of Danionella dracula. Lineage (NCBI taxonomy): Eukaryota > Metazoa > Chordata > Actinopteri > Cypriniformes > Danionidae > Danionella > Danionella dracula. The sequence continues at coordinate 4,270,478 of UELW01000622.1, forward strand.
CCCAAGATTCTCCGTTTTGCTCTTTTCTGGTTTCCATTTTGGAACTATTGGCAAGCCAGTATTCAGACAAAGGAATATTAAATTAATCCAATCAGCAAAAAAGTGATATGTCAGACTAAGGTGATTGAGTGGAGTTCCACAAACAGAACCCTGAAAAACACCAGTGAGAACAGATCTACTGAGACCAGTCAGAAAATAGGACTCAAACCATTTTAAGGCAGTGCTATTTACAGTACAAGAAACTCCTTTTTAATAGGTAGGATGTGAGTCAGATTATTTTGCTTGTCAGATATACAAATATTATTCTTAGTTTAATTCAATCATAGTTATGTACATTTTCCCCAAGAATAAAAACTTAAACTTTTCTCTTCCTTTTTCCTTGAGAAAAAATTTTCTCCATCTCTGCATGGGCATATTCCAATGTTCCTTCATCAGCTCAGGGGATCCACACACACAGAAAGAAAGACAGACTGGCACAAAAGGCCCCTAGACATGCATCTTTTTTTTCTAAATAAAACAATTAAAAATCTTTATATCATCAACCATAAAGCACATACTAACTATTACAATAAAAATAATAATATTAATAATAACAACATTTGCCATTTTTGCTGCAAATTATAAATAATTTAAATAAATGACAACTTTTCTGACAGAAATCAGACTACAATCAGATGTAAATAAAAAAAAAATGTGAAAGTACGGATCTTAACTTTCACCTACCATTTTTAACTTAACTTTTCCAACCCAGTCTAGTAATTCTTATGACATTTTCAGAACAGAGTCCCTAAGCAGATCCATAATGCTTCTTGCCTTGTAAGTGCACTTCATGACAAAAACAAGCTATTAAAATCTCAAAGCTTCCGATGATAAACAGACATGCAAAACCGGATTATCATAACAGAGAACTTACAACTCGAGCATCCTTTCTCAGAAGAGCCTGCGGTGGCTTTTCTGTGAGCCTCTGCGCCTCTGCCAAGGTGGAAAGAAAGTTGACGTGCTGCTGCCTGCACAGGCAGTGTAGCTCATGTATTTTTCATGGGGCCTGCATAGAGCATGGAGAACTTTAAACTGAATGTACTGGTCCCCATGCATCATTAATGCGATGGCCTCCCTCCCTCCTCCCTGACTTGCTATGGATAGAGCATTGAGGATAACCGGAGTGGCCTAATGTCCAGTCTGTGCCCAGACCTTCTTTCTTCATGCCATAAATAAATAAAGATCCTGAACGCTGAAAACTGCCACTTCACTACACAACAGGCAGATTTGTTTTCGCCTGCTATCACAGTTTGTTTTACACGGTCCAGATAGCACATCATATATTTCAACTGGCTCATAATTGGAGCCATTCAGCATGTCACTCCAAATAATGGGCATTGTAAAAAAAGTAATTATCTCAATTTATTTATACATCTACAAAGTACCATTCTAGTCTGGTGTCTAAATTATTAAAAGGTGAGAAATAACAATCTGTGCCTGGATAGATAACATCACTGACCACTTTTTTCCCACAATAGTCAATCTTTAATGTTGTAGTTCATTCAAATGTGAATATAAGTAAAAATAATAAACCAAACATGCAGTTAACTCCCTTTTTAAAAACATAACACGCCTATGGTCTATCACCCCCAAGTTAAATTTCCTTAACCATGCACATACTGCAGTCACAGTTTTTGATTTGATTTTGAAAGATCTGATGATTGTCACCAAGTTGTCACTTTTAAAAAACTTTTAAAATCTTTCATGATTTTTTGGGGGTTGAGGGCGTTAGGGTTACCCCAACCCCTAACCCTAATCCCAACCAAAGCAGCAAAATGGTATTATTTGATAAAATCACCTTCTGGTAATTGAAAAAAATCCCAAAGACTTGAAAAACGTAAATTTGGAGATATTTGGCAGAAGTTTAGCATCCAGAGTTTTATCTTTTGGCTCTGTTTGTACTCTGTTTTGTTATTAAAGTTTTTTTTAGCACGCTTTGATTCAGGGGAAATTAAATGACCTGCGTTCCACAGAGCTTCACTGAATAGATGAAAAATATTGTTAGATGGCCACAGTGCTGCTCACTACTCTTTTATTTCAAATTATAATTACTCATGTTTATATAACTATAATACATATTAATAATGCAATGTTTATATAGCCCTTCTCTGAGTGCTCAGGGCACTTAAAATATTAAAATATATAAAAGACACTCCTAATCCCCTATCATTGTGCAGCATCAGGCAGGATGACGTGATGCCTGACATTCTGCACTCAGATTCATTACACACTGGCTGACTGGAGAAAATGAGACAGGGTAAAGTAGCTGTTTAGTCGATGGGGATTATTAAGATGCCTTGATGCACTAAAAGCAGCATGCACATTTAACCATAGTTTTCAATCTAATTTAAATTTTGTTTTATTAATTTTATGTCAGGTGTTGTAGAGGTGAAGGAATCAAATATATATTTTTATTAAATTGAAATAAAACCCATACAAGAAAAAAAACCCCAAAAAAACTTAAAATATTCATACAACGAACCTCCACATAAGACAAAGAACACTGGGAGCTTATGAAGAGGACAAATTTTACAAACTGAAGACTAAAAGGTGTGAAAACTAATCAGGACAGATACAGCTCGTCTTGACTCACAATAGCTCACCTCAACTCAACACGTCTCTATCTGAGTGGGCTTTAAAACGTGTCACTCAGCAAGTCATTCCACTTCCGCTCGGTGATGTCAGAAAAATGTGACCGTGTTTACATGTTTTACATTAACCGTGTAGATCAATGGAGATGTGTGTTTTAGGACTGCTTTTACTTTTTTAAAAGCCAGATTTTGTTGCCTTCTAAAACTTAATGGCTGTGGCTTTAACCGTGTCAAATCGATGGTGCTGACATGTGCTTTGCATAAACCGTGAGGTCTTGGAGAGGCGTTTAAAGACATTTGATCTCCTGAGGTAAAGAGGTGCGCAGAAATGAGAAATGCTTTGGCGCACTAGTCTCCAAACAGGCTTGCAAAGATTATATTGTGTAAAGTGTTTTTGGTTAAGTTAGGAATCAACTTTCACCAGGTCCCCTAAAACATTCAGGAACTCTAAAATCCTCTTCTCGAGTGACGTTTCATTACGTTAGCGGTTCACTGCCCTGCACTCAGTCAAATCCGTGTTCTACTCATCCATGCACCCAAACAGAGCATCGGCTCCTTCCATCCGCTCTAACTCTTCTCAAGCATAGAAAGGAAGGTCTGAAGATCTTAGTTTGTCCATTTTACTTGACACGAAAGTAAGTTTCTCTTAAGAAATACTTACAGCAAGTTTCAGGAGAATTGTGTTTGGCACTATAAGCTAGCAGAGCAAGCCGTAGCGTTCATGTTGCGCTGTTGTTGTTGCACATGCAGTGAGGGAATCTGATGTATCAGAGCTCTGTGTGTACTGAGCAATAAGCGTTCAACAGGATGTCATTTGTCAAGCATTTTTTCCGATCAAAACAAAAGTACCACTTCAGCTCGGTTTTAGAACCTCGTCTCAAGGGGCATTAAAAAAGTACTCGTTTTGCCTCATCTGATCGTGTCGAGTTGAGCAGAGCAGATACGATCTACGATCTGGAGAGCCAGAACGATCTTTCTCTCTGCCCCAACAGTCCGCTAAACACAGCAAGCTCTATCAGAGACCTACCAATAATCAAGTTGTTTAATCAAGTTCAACGTACCTCTCTGCAAAAAGGGATCAACGCAAAGGAGGATGGTCCTCAGGCAGCTGCACAGCAAAAAGTGACACCCAAATGCTACCAGGGCACTGCTTTTATCTACCATGCATTGGTATAATGGTTCAACTGGCTGCAGGTGAGTTACATTACCTGCGTCTCACCACACGGTCAAGTCTTCATTTTACCATCTGAGAAAATGAGGTAGACTGCTGCATTTCTCTTTTGCTGACAGACTGACCATTGTGTGTGTGACTTCTCATCTGGATTAGAGTAATCCTCTTCTGGCTAGGGTTTCTAGGACTACTTTGGATAGGGAGCAATTCCGCTGCTTCTGTTTTGACCGAGACCAGAGCAGGTGAACACATCACACCTGTTCTTAAATTGGCACCCAGTCCTCTTCTGTGTGGATTTTAGTCCTTGAATACTTGTTTTCTATTTTAATCTTTTACACCCCAAGGTGTTCGCTCCGCTCCTCTCAGTCTAAATTTCTGTCTTTACTACGCACTTGCACTAAAACTATGGGAAACAAGGCTTTTTCTGTCTATGCACTGACACTCTGGAACTCTCTCCTGGGTGGGTTCAGGGATGTCACCATTTTTAAATCTCATCTTAAAACTCCTTTTTTGAAAACTGGCTTATATTTTTTGGCATTTTATACTTTTTTATTGTTTAATGAACTCACCATCACCACAAAATAATTAGAAACTTCTAGAAATCTTGCTTGGCACCAACAGAGGTCAATTTCTATCTCTTTCTGAATCTAAAATATTCCCCTAAATCCTTCTTCATTGTGCTCCTTCATGTCTACAGAAAGCCCTTTTGTTTGACCGCCTATCGCCTAGGAACAAACAATCCATAAAGATTTTCAGTTGCTAAAATGGCTCACATCTTATAGCCTGAAGAAACACTAACCTTTTCTGCAATCTTTTTTTGTTGACCCCATCTGTGACCTACAGTACTATAATAATACTACAAGATGTCATCCGCCTGAAGCTACTTGTGGGAGTAACCTATTGTAACCATCAAACATGATGACATGATGAATACATGCTCCAAATACATCGAGAGATCTTCAAGCTCAATGTTATCCTCCGAAAGCATCTACGCCTACAAAGCTTTATTGTTCATGCTAAAAAGATTTGCTAAAACAGCAGACAATGCAATCCACTTTTAGATTAGAATTAGCGTTTAGAGTTGTTTTCACTCTATACTTGTTTTTTTGTTTTGTTTTGTTGTTCTGTCTTAATTTGTTGTCGTTTCCAGGCATTTAATGTACATCTGAGATATATTGGTAGAGCAATTTGGTCCATTTACCTGCTTTAGATGCTTGTAATCAAACAACTGAACAATACTGTTTACCACCTTTGTCAAACTGTCTTTCTAGAGCAACTTAAGCGGTTATTAAAATGGCTTCTAATTAGAGGCAATGAGCCGGCATTTTACTTAACATTAATTACATTTTTAGAGTAATTTGTCTTCATTACTATTTCTCCACACAAACAGATTCACAGCAGCTGCAGTGCATTTTCATTGTCAGGAATTGTATTAATAGTGAAATTAGTTCAAGTTAATGTGAGGAATGCTTTAAGAGGAATACGCTTCCACTTCTGCTCCTTGGTTTCTGGACCTTTAACAGAAGTCTGAACTTCACTGAGCTTTACCATGAGAACCTGTTCTGAGTTTTAAAAGGAATAATAATTGTGCAAATAGTTTTTTGGTCAAGCAGAATTGGCGCTCTTTTAAAACTGTGTTCTGCAATGTGTTTTGCAAGGATATTTAGTCCGCAATCAGATCAGAACATGATAAAACTTACAAAGGTGGTCTGGGAAATGGTTTAAGCAATCTCATTAGGGAATACGCAGTTGCAAATGTTCTGTAAATACAGTAGTGTATGTGTGGTATGGAAAGGTATGGTAGGGTATTTGCTGGAATGGTATGGTTTGGATTGGTACGGTATGTTTGGTTTGGTTTGGTAATTGATGGAGTGGTATGGTATGGTCCTGCAGCGAGTAAGTGTAAAACAAAGTCGTGGCCATTGACTTTGCTATAACCGGAAGGACCTGCACTGTTCTAAACAGAATGGAGAAGTAGTTGTGAAAGTAGCTCATTCACTTCATGTTAGGTGCAGTGGAAAGCACAGGCGGACCCAACTGCAAGTTAACTGAGAGTCTTTAATAGTCAGCACCCAAAAACTCCAAAAAAAAAACACCGGCGCGAGAAGCCACGTAAAACAACTCAGGATTGGGGACAGATTCCAGTTCACAGGACTAAGGAAACCAGCGAAAGGCAGGTGAAAGGTACGCTCACGTTCAGTCCGTATGGATAGCTGTGGAGAGCCTCCGGATCCGAGCAATCACCGATACAAACAAAAAAAAAAACAAAAGAACGGATGAAGACCGGTCGGGCAGATCTGGTCCGACTTGGCTTGACAGACTGGAAAGCAAGGCAAACAGGTAAGAATGTTTGAGAGGCTATAATCGTCTGACACAGAGAAGTCAGAAGAGGGAGAATAATCAGTGCACAACAGGAACCAGTGCACCCTAACGAGCCGAGCAGGTGCTCTGAATGAGGGAAGATGGGGGTAAAGAATCACAAATTAATCAGCATTCTCAGACAGAGCCTAACACTTCAGTAGTTCATTTGCAACTCGCTAGCATTACTCTACGCAATCGCCTCATGAGAAATAGTGATTAGTTAAATGATGTTACTTTAAATTAGATTAAATCAAACGGTGCAAATAAAAGTAGAATATCACTTTTTTTTTGGTTTTCAGTGAATGCAAGTAACAGTTCATTTGTAAACAAATGAAAATTATTATTTCCTTTCATGGTAATAAAGCCTATTAGCTTATTTTAAGTTCTAAAGTTTTTATTTATAATCCACAACAAAGTTAACTTGTTATCTACCAAATCTGTTTTCAGAATGATTTGTTTAACAAATGTTTTGCGTATTATTTATTTATTTATTTGATTATTTAATTTTGAGAAGTTTTAACATTTAAGAATAAAGTTTGTTTTTCATTTAAAGTAAAAAAATTTCAAGTTAAATATCCTTTAACTCTATTTGTGGTTTTTGCAATTTTTCAAGTTTACTTCTATACAAAATAATACCATGATTTATGGTTTTATATTGTTATAAATAAAACATCAAATAAAAAAGGCATTTAGTTTTATGCGATTAATCGATTAATTAAAAAAAATAATCGACCAACTAATCGATTATCAAAATAATTGTTAGTTGCAGCCCTAGTTTGGTGTGATATTTGATGGAAAGGAGCCCCCTTCAATGTTTAATCAGTAACTACCTGCATAATGGATTGCCTGAATGACCATCACCTACAGCTCAACATGGCCAAAACAGGAAATCCTGCCCAATCCCTCTGTGCGAACTGAAATAGACTTGGACTGTGTAAACAAATTACATATTATCTCTCCCCTACTGTACAAAAGCGTCTGCTAAATGCATAAATGTAATGTAAATCTTTTCTTTTGTTATGGTTTGGCATTGTATGGTATATAATGGTATAATATGGTATGATATTAATTTTTTTTATTGTTTTTGATTGTTATCACAGCATTTATTGTTTATTATCGCAATGTTAAGCAAAAAATTTACAATGGTGCAGGATCCCAAATGATTATATTAACAAGACAAGTGTCACGAGTGGGAGAGGAATCAATGAGTGAGTTTAACTTTTATTACAAATCTAACACAACCAAAACAGGTGTAGAACATTGACAGTCCTTAGGGAAAGCAGAAAAGATGTGTAGTAATATTAAGTAAGCAACAGCAACATAAGCTCAACATGGAAGATGGCAGTGCAGGGGACACAATCCACAGGAGACGGCATAACAAAGACAAGATATAGAAATCAAGGATAAAATCTGGGACAACAGGAGCTGGGTATGAAGAATTCTAAATCATGGGAGATTCTCTAAATATGGTGACGTCAGCTGTATGAGAAATTTGAAGGACAAGGGATGATTGAGTCATTTATACCAAAAGTGACTGTGGTGTTTGGATTAGGCATAATGGTAAAAAGGTTACTTGTCTCTATACTTGTTTTTTCTGTGTTTTTGTTTATTAAAACTAAAAATGAATCTACAAAACTGAAACTAAAGAGGTAACCAGAAAACATCAAAAACTACATAAAGCCTCAAGAGGGGCTGAACCTGACAAGATCTAATGACTGCAAGTGTCACGTTTAGGTAGTAAGGAGGACCCAGAAGAGAGGGAATCGGAACCAAGAGTCTTTAATAGCTTGAAGGGGCAAAACAACACAGCTGTTCAACAGAACAGAAGGAACAGGTCACTGAACAGAACTAAGGCTAGGCTATGGAGCTCAAAACGCAAATGAAGGGTGGCAGGTCTTCCCCGGTCCTTCAGGGGTGTTGGGAGAGTGCGAGAATGTCCGAGCGGTTAACCCAGCGCGATCCTCGGTACCTCGGGTGAGGGCAGAGTCCCAGCAATCCACACTAACAAGACAAGCAAGACAAAACAGGCAACGAGAGGGAGAGTTAGAGTTGTACATCTGCGAAATGCTGTGGTCGAACAATTACTCCGAAAGACAAGATAAAACAGGAGGACTTAAGTAGCAGAGAGATTAACGCAACGAGAAGCAACTGAGGCTGATGAGCGGAATTAGCAGAAATGCGGACAGGAGACAGAGGGAAGGAGAGAGACAAGCTTAACAAGCTGACGAGACAGAGAGCCTGACAGCAAGTTTTATCTGCCTTTTAATTTTACATGAAATGTTCAAATAAAAGCTAACAATTTAAAACATTCCTGAATATTTTGAATCAATGGGCATCTGAATATAATTTTCCTTCAAAACAATAAATGCTCAGATACAGACACAGTGTTCAATGACAATATATATGTTGCATTACTACAAAAGAGCAGAGCATGCACATATTATTGATGTGTCTTTTTTTCTAGAAGAATTATGAAATGAGAGCTTGAGGAAAAGAAGGAATGTGCTGTGTGCATGAGTCTCTAAATACAGCAATCATCAAACTCTTAATCATTTCTGTTCTAATCAATAATGAAAGAACCTTGGCGTTTTCTATTGTGTTTCCAACAGAACATGCTATTGTTCTTCTATTCCAGCTATAGTGTGGAAGAGCAACTCTGAAACGCTGGAAGACTATGCACCAAATTGATTCTTCCAGCAGCCAAGGAACATGTGCTGCGTGTGCTAAACATCAGAAAGATGCCAAGCATGAGCTCTTCCTGTGGTTTGAAACTCAGTTGAAAGTTTACCTTTTATTATGTACGAAGAAAAGTTTTCCGTTTTATTTTACCTCAGGCTTGCTGGGAAACTTCAAAGCTGACAGAAAAGTGGTGACAGCAGGGTTGCTCTTCCAGTTCTTGTTATGAATAAGAAACTTGGAATATAATTCACTGTTATTTAGCTTGAGATCTGTCTAACTCGAGCTTATACTTAACTTCCCAATTAAATAGAATATTTTAATTAAAAATGGCTAAACAATAAACAATGTTCTTAATTCTCTTCAATGTCAAGCTATCCCAAGCAGGTTTGGTGTGCACACTGTACACCATCAATTGGCCATTACTATACAGTAATGTTGCACAAGGAGCGTAGAGACTCATTTTTGTCAAAATACTGACGTTAACAAAACTGAAATGGAAGTTTCTTCATTAATCAAAATAATTTAATTCAATCTGCTGTCTTTCAATAATCAAAAAGCACAAAACAAGCACATTCTCCAGGCCCAGGTTGTTTAACGGTAGGCTTCGTACGCTTCTCAATTTCTAGCCAATTACACTTGCGATTCTAGGCAATTATGAGCAGAGCGAACTCGTGAATGAGATACTTTGGGAAAAGCACACTGTTCAGCAAAAGGACACTTACAGCAGGAAGCCAATTAAGGATGTCTCTTTATTTCTATTTCAGAGAACAATATATATATATATATATATATATATATATATATATATATATATATATATATATATATATATACTTTTATATCAACAAGCTACAGAGCATTTGCAAGCACAAAAAATCACCCATAACACACTGCACCCTGCCCGCATGGCTGTAGTCATGCAAACTTAATGTTTGAGTATTATTTTCTGTGAGTGGTCTGCTGTACTCAAAACACTTCCACACCACGAAGTTGATTCCTTTTAGGGATTTAATAGTTCTTTTGAACTTCTTAAAGCCCTGCTAGCTCTCCAGTGCTGTTTTTTATTTTATTCAAATTAAAATATTTTTTATTATTAATTTTAATTACTTTAACATTAATTACACAAAAACTACACAAAAGTTCTTAGTTAAAGTGTTGAGATGAGTTGTCTAAGTATCTAAATCACAAATTAATGGTTGATATTAATTAAAATAAATAATACATATGTAATATATTAAATGTATTAAAGGAAAACACAACTTCAAGGCTAAAACCAAACTTTTTAAAGCTCGCTTAAACAAGGTGGCTGTGGCCAAGATGTTTCAAGCGAGAGCAGATTACACATTGAAACAGAACAAAGCTTTGTGCTCAGCAAAAAAAGCAACATATAACTACAGAGTTCTGGATCATCTACAGAGGTTTGAGCGTATTTGCTGGAAGTCCTGCTAGGAGAGCATTGCAGTAGTCCAGACGTGAGAGGACCAGCGCCTGAACCAGGAGTTGAGTTGCATGTTCAGTTAAGAAGGGCTAGATCTTTCCAATGTTGTGCAGTGCAGATCTGCACGCTCGCGTTGTCTTTGTGATGTGGTCTTTGAAGGACAGCTGTTCATCCAAAATCACTCCAAGATTTCTGACTGTAGGAAAGGATGACTGGGGATTGTAATTGTTAAGGGGTGGAGTTATAAATGTATAATGCTCTGCTACGAGAGTAAATGCCACTGAACAGAGCTGGGCTTGTTAATTATAGGACTGATTGCATTAAAAATGGCTTAGAAGCCATGATATATATGAAGTTACCAAATAGTCATCACTGAAGACGACAATACTTATTTTGTACAGGACTAAAAAAAAATATTCTGCATTAAGATTATCTCATTTAGCTTTGCTATACACCCCAAGTTTGCTTGTATATCTTCTGATTTCACTCTTTCCATCACTAACATAAATACAATTAAATGGAGAAACTCAGTGTAGTCTGTTTAAAATAAACCATAGAGAAAATCTGGTGTAACTAATGAAAAGCAATAGACTGGTGCGATTAATTATGTTACACCAAGCTCAGTCATAATTTATAAACCTTTTTATGAAGAATGAAAAATTAAGGAATCCCCACTGAGAGCCGAAGATGTTTTTCTTCGCAAGTCATCAGCTTCTAAAAAACATGTCTAAAGCTATTAAGAATAATATAAATAAAAACAAAATAAGAATCTGAACCCAATGTCCCGTGTGCCACTAATTTTTTACGAATGAACTTCTTTATGCTAATGACGTTACCTGCAAGCTACATATTGGTGAATAATTGTTGCAGCAAAACAGAAAATCACCTATGATGCTTTTACAGAGAGCAGGGAAATAGGGCGATATGTTGTTTATTGATTTGTGCTCAGCTCCGGACAGTTTCTTTGCGTACTTTTGGGTTATTTATGAGTTATGGATTGAAAGATTCAATGAGATATATGATTTATCTGAAGTCTAACATTTTGAAACATCCTTATCATCTATGACAATATTAATCCAGACATTTTTGTATAGAGCAAAAATCGACTATATAGATAATACATCCATCCACCCGTTTTTATCTACTTACTCCTGTGCAGGTTGAAAGGGTCCTCCAGCTCACAAAGGTGGGAAGAGGTGGCCAGTCTAGCACAGAGCCCCATTCAACTCTAATTGTTACAGATTTAACTTCTAAGAGTTAGTACATTTTTAGGATTTGTTTGTACAATAATTTTTGTTGATTGGTTTGGTTTATTCAAACGTGTATCTAACAATAATTGACTAATTATTCATGATATTTAAGATATTAGAAATGTCATTTGTTAACCATAAAAAGGATAATATATGATTTGCATAACTCTTTTTGTTGTATTTTTTATTTGATGAACCAAAATAACTATATATTTGATTTGTGTACTGATTTGTGCATTATGTGTTAGAAAAAGGTCTTGATAATAGGTTAACTTTTTAGTTTATTGGCTTAGAGTCCTCCTTTCTGAATGGCGCATTGAGCGACAAGGGTTCTCGTCGGCCGCAGCTTCTACAGCCTCTTCCCATGAAATCTTGCTTACTCGAAAATCGATATTGAAGGTTCATTTCCAGGTAGATCGAGCCAACATTGCTTGTACTTCTGGTTTGGTAGTCTCCATAAGATGGTGGTCTGGCCATGTCCTTGGTCACATAGACAGCGGATGTAGTCGGCGGATCAAATTTGATATTCGGTAATGATGTGAAGGCGGGGTGGTGTAAAGATACTGAGGCAGGAGGCATAGGGGAATCCATGTGCCGAAGTTTATTTACTCACTCAAGAGAACAAAACAGTGGTGTTCAAGATGGCGGTGCCGTGTGGCAGCCAAACACTCAACCTAAACACAGTTCAGGGAAGGCGGGAAGCAGGCAAGGGTCAAAATCCAGAAAACAGTCCAACAGGCAAACTAAGTGAAATCAGAATCCAAAAAGGGGTAATCCACAGATCCAGAAAACAGGTCACAGGTAACAGGCAGGTAAGTCAGAGAGGTAACGCTTGGTATGCAACACAGGTTGGCAATACTTCGCAATGCAGGTGTGGGAGGACTTGGCTTAAATACCCTCCCAACAGGAAGTGATGAAATCAGATCTAGAAGTCTGGAGAGGGAGCCCTCTGCTGGCGTGGTGTTACAGGTGGGTCTTTGTTTGCAAATGTACTTCTTCGCTTGTGATTCAATGTCTGTGCATGATTTGTTTAAGACATCAATGCTGAAACACATTAAACCACTTACCAATTCTCATTGTCAACTTCCATGTTGCACAGTCGTTTACAGTGGTCGAGATGATACAAATATCTTGATAGCTATAGTGATTGATGTCAACTGCCAAATGGAACATATCCGATGTAGGATTGCAGAAGTCACATCATGACATAAACCTTGTTATTAAAAGTTATTATTATTAACTTGTTAACTATTATTAACTTGTTATTATTAAAAATAAATCTGGTTATGTGGCATAACCGGATATTTTTGAAGGTAAGTTTGTGGATAACCACAGATTTTGGTTCCAAAAACAAAGGTATCTTTCAGGTTAGTTAAGTAAGCATCACAACATACTCTCTGAACATAACCTGCTCCAGGGCAGAGTATGTTAGAGGGTAAGTTTGTTTAAGTGGTGTCATTGATCATGCTATGCCCTTTTGTAGATGTTCCTGTTGACTAATTTAACATTAATATATTTTAATAACACACTTTAGTTAATTTAAGTAAATTTCTTTGACCATTTATTTAATGAACCTTTTTGAAAGTGCACATTCCTAATACAACAAACTGTGAATCTGGGGTTAAAATGTAGCATTGAAATAGCTCTTATAGTTTTCTACAATGTTCAAGGTTCAACCCTCAAGTGATTGAAGAGTTCCACCAATTTGCAAGTTTGTCCTTAATGCAAATTATGAGAAAGTCAGCACTTTAAAAAACATTCATATGGTCCATATTCTTTTAATGCCTACTTTACAGTTCCCAAATGTTATTGGCTGCATAGATGATACCCACATACCTTGTAATGCTTCTATCAGTGAGTGGATTGTTTTAACAGGAAATCTTTCTTTTGCATTTTGAAAGTTACACATTTATTGTTCTAATAATTAGATTGGTAATTCAACGATATGATTCAATAAATCACTTGGTCTTTGAAATCATTTTATTTATTTCATAAAAAATTATGAGAAAATGGCCAGGGTCTGTACATGATGACGGAATTTTTATAGACTCTTCCTTAAGCAAAAGCAGATGAAGATGGCAGAGATGGAGATGACAGTAGGAATATTGAAGGCAAGTTTTCAGTATCCTATTTCATATTAGTATGTCACACAACATTGACCCTATAAACTCGCCCCCATATATGGACGCAGGAGAGGTAGCTAGTCTTAGAAGAACAAAGAGATGAAAGAATGCCCAGAAATGTTGTTTGTCAATTATTGAAAAATAATTGCGTGTTTGTAGATGTGTGAAGTGCTTCATTTCTGTTTGTCTGAAGTAAAGCAAAGCTGGAATGCATCATTTATGTGTGTAGATACACAACACATAATACCGTAACGCAATTCTCCTGTATGATTTTTGTCAAGTTTGTCTTTTTTTAATGGCCAACCATTTAGTTTGTTTCCACAAGAATTCCATCTTTTAAAATAAAATATAATTGTCAATGTACCATATATTGTTTGTCCTTATCAATGTTATAAATGTACATATTTACTTGATTGGTATTTTCTCGGATGCTAATAATCTTTTTCATAAAAATTGGCTTCATATCTTTGTAAGCCAGCATCAATACTTTCAACTCTACCTCTGTGAAATAAATGCTTCAATTAAACATTTTAAATAAGCTACAATCAATGAATGAATTTTGGTAAAGAAAATCAAATTATGACCTTAAACGATATTACACTTATCTAATAACTTAGCGAATTACAGCCTATAAGTAGCAGCCGAATAAGAATGGCAAGACAAGATGTTAAATTTAAAGTATCTTATCCAAATGATCAATACAGGGACAGAACCAGGAGAACACAGATATCACAATACTTTGATATCATCTTCTAGAAATGTCGAAGTGGGTTGGCAATCTTTTCACCATAACTAATTGTGAATTAGTTGTGTGTAAATATAAAGATGTATGTGAATGAAAGCTTAATTTAATTTTTTTTAATCTAGGAAAGTTTACAGGCTAGAGTATTAAAGTAGCTCACTTGTGTTTAACATTTGTTTGAGCCAACCTTTTCTTTTTTTCTCTTTGTTTTTCTCATTTCTTCTACATTCTTCTGTTCTTGCTTTGGGGATATTTATAATTTTTGTTATAAAAGTGGTACTGCGAAATTAGCTTATTCACAGCCAGGAAGCCTCAGTGATACTCAAAACAGTGAAAGACGGTATTATTTGTAAATGGATGTTTTTTTTTTTCTTTACCCTCGAGCATGCTTTGTTTAAAGTAGTGGGCCCTGAACACTTTTAAGAACATTTTGTGAGTTTTCATACTTATTGCTTAAATTTGCTGCATACGAGGAATAAAAATAACCAATACTGGTGCATCCTTGAGGTGGTGTGAATTTTCAGGTAGCTTACAACTATTTTAAGGGTAAACCATTGGTAAACCAAGAAAAAGGATCACCTTGCAAGGTTTGAGTTTAATCATTTTGACACAACTAGCACATTCACAATTGTTTTCAGAGTTACTTTCAGGTAGCACTTTGTAACAATTTTCTAAAGCTTCAGAAATGTATTTTTTTGTGTCACAAAGTTTCACACTACTTCATGCTTGATCTGAAAATTTTACATAAAAAAAATATGAGCTGTTTACCTGCTGCTTATATATGTGCAGTGTGAAACTGATCTGATAACTTTTCTATTTCGAAAAAAAGTCATATAATCTCACCTTCAGCGGCTGGATCAAAGTGAATTCTTTTCAAATTATTCCACTGGTTTGAGCCTTCGGGGTAATCTAGGTTGGTGCCTTAAGAGGTGTCAGGCAATTTCAGTTCAAAAACAGGCACAAAATCCAAAAGGTTAAATGTGTACTGATCATCAGGCTGAATGTTCCCTGTGATGAAAATAAGATCGCTTCAAATCACTTCCCTCTTTCGAGTAAATCATCAATGATCGGCAACTCTTTCACTCGCTGGATCAAAGTGATTTTTTTTTTTCAGATTATTCCACTGGTTTGAGATTTTGGTTTCTAGGTTGTTTTCTTCCTCTGGAAACACTGGTGGGTTTGCACAGAAGATGAGTCAGGCAATTCAATGTCAAAAATAAGTAACAAATCCAACAGATTAAATATGTAATGATCATGAGGCTGAATTGTAGGTGTTTCCTGTGACAGGTGAATGAGATCCAGCTCTGTGATGGCCAGCTGGCCACACAGTGTATTACTGGGTACCTGGATCAGGGCGGCTGCTGGTCGTCCCTGGTGTGGCCTTCTTGTTCAACCAGGCAAAGGATGTTTGGCAGGAAAGGACTTTTTTTTATAAAGGAATTACCCAAATTGGACCAGTGCATTTTTTTCGTTAACTCAGGGGGTCATCATTCTGTGTCAACCAGTATCTAAGTGAATCTTTTGTACTCAGTTAAAAGGTTGGTTGATTGGTTGAATTTGATTTGATTTGATTGGATTGATTCCTCTGTTGAGTTTTGCTAGAGCTCAATTGAATGTATTTCTTTTCCGTTCACATTTTTTGGGCCTGCCATTAATGTGATTTTGTTTATTTTATTTATTTTTTTATTTTTTTTAATTACCCAAATGACACCACATTGCAAAACATGACATCATATCTGGCGAGATAATCATCCCACTGGATTTGGATTTGGCTTTAGCAAAAATTGATTCCGATTACACATCGCTTCAGATACTTGTTACTATGTTGTGGCATCACATTAAAGCAAGTTTCAGATACCACAACAAAAGTTTGATCACTCTGTGAACAGCTTAACAAAGAGTTTTTAGTTCTGTTAAAAGCATTTAGGAGCCTCAAAGCCCTGAACAGTATCAAGCCCCTTTGGAGTGCTTTTGTACATGGTTTTTGTAAGTAGATAAACAATGAACTGTCCATCATTATACAAAGAGACTGGGAGACAAGACACCATCCCTTTTGCAATTGCTAAAATGCTGGATTTTGTTCCATGAAGAAATGTGCCTGAAGGAGATAGTGCTTTTTCATGTTATCAGCTGCCGGGCACACTTCTCACAGCCATTTTCACATTTCTCACTGGTGACCCAGTGCTCACCTTTGCTTTTCTCAGAGCTTTTAGGAAGGATGGCTGTCCAACCATTCCTCACTCTATACAGAGTACCATTTTTGCACATTGGTTGGGCTCTCTCTGCCATTCTTCCCAAAGAACATAAAGAAATGTAGCACCTTATTATGCCAAAACCCACTGAAGTGAGAACAGGTTGAAAAAAAAGTATTTTTTATTTAGCTTTAATTAAATCTGGTTTATGTCTTGAGTCACTATAGTTAGAGATACAAAGTTGCTCTATAGGTATGTTCCTCAATCTTAAAGGCTATGTTCAGACTGCAGTCCAAAGTGACCCAGATCCATTTATTTTGTCCATATGCGACCTGTAACTGATCTTTTCAGGACAGTCTGAACAGATTCCTATTTCTTCAAATCTGACCTAGGTTGATATCATCATTACTTTGATGATTTCGTGAACCCTAGGGATCCTTGTCTCAAGTCCATGATGGTGCACTGTACAAGTTATGTATGTACATGTATGTATGTTAGGGTAGACTCACATCTTTTAATTGTTTCTGTAGGAGCCAAATGTCCGTTTTATCCCCTAGTTGGGAGTATAAAAAGATAAGAGGTTGTTCTGCTTCCTGTGGGTCAAAGGACATTTAATGATGACCATGTTTGGCATGGCATAGCACATACAAACATACAACCATTCAAAAGATGAGATGTTGAAAGACGCCATGAAGAAATGTTGAAAAGTCATGTGCTTGTATTTGATGCAACTGCTTCGTTAATTTATTGAAGAGATATTTGGATTGGATTTTTTTGGATGACTTATTTCACCAAGATCATATGAGTAAAGAACACCATATTCACATGTGCCTTAGTGGAAAGGAAGGCCTTGCAGTTCCCATGAATTCCTTTTTTTTTTTTCTTCAGATTTTTGTACTCTCTTGTCCAGTGTGCTCTATTATTGGACTAAATTTTTTTTTAAGTCTACCCATTATTGTTCACCTCATTAAAGTCATTAGTATCAGCTGTATTTACTGCTGTGTGCTTAAGTATATTTCATATTTACTCAGATTGTTGAGTTCATAAAGTCATGTTTTGTTCTCCACTACTATATTCTACTTTGTGCTTCTTAGTGTTGTTGTTTTATTCTTGTTTTTACCTGTTTTAATGTTAGCTTGCCTTTTGTTCTCTGCTTGTTAATTAGCTTATGGCAATTTTTCATTAACCTGTTTTGTAACAGGATGACTTAACTCAGCTTGCCTTTTTGAGTTTCTAACTTTCTGTACCTAGTTCCAGTATTTTTTTTTTTTATAACTGTTGAATTTAGTTTTTTTCTGATTGGAAAGAAAAGTGTGACGTGACAACTTGTGGATTGCTGATTGGTTAGTTGCTGAACTCACTGATTGGGCTCACTCGAGTGTTGTACTGTGCCAAATATTTGTTGTTTCATTGAAAAAGCCACACATCAGCCAAGACACCAGCCAGAGACCCCATCTCAACCCGGCTGTTACCATGTCGGGGGAGAGTCTGTGTCTTCTCCTTTTGTGGCCTTAAGACCAGACCCAGCTATTAGGGAACTTTATTTACTGCAAATATTTCTTGATCAAGTCAATCAGATTTTCCGAAATGTGCTCATGTTAGTTTGAAACTTTTCTAGTGGGATATTGTAATCTCACTCCAAGAGAAGTCTTAAATACCAGGGGGGTTATGAGATATTCTCATATCACACACTCAACGTTCTTCCAAACCGAGGACAAATCATTTTTAAAATGCAATACTGAAAGAACCATATTCTAATCACTATTTTCAGCCACAAAGAAAGAAGGCCAGATGAAACCTAAAAGAAACCATGGTCCCAATAAACCTGTATGCAAAATACATGGAACCAGATGACTGGAAACTTTTGTAGGTTTTGCAGGAAATTAGAATGAAATTCTACATGAAGCTAAAGGAAGTAAATAGATAACTGAAGTTACAAGTAATGCTAAAATAAAATAAAAAAACACTGGATTCTTTGACAAAATGAATGTCAATAATACATTTTTGAAGGTGCTGTCAAGGTATTGCCATACTCAAGTGTATCAATATTTTCCTACACCCTATTATTTCTACTCCATTTGAATGAAAATGACACAAAAGAAAGTTCTGAAGAAGAAAGTAACTGAAGCATTAGGAGGTCTTAGTTCAAAGAGGTTAAGTTAGATTAAAAGAAAGAAGGTCCATATGTCTGTGATTTTTACATTGAGAATGGGGAATTGACATGGCTGTGGTCCTTTTCCAAAGCTTCCCTTTGAGGTTTAGGTTATGCTATAATATAGGTCAAAGTGGTAACTTCGAAGAGGCGTCTGTGAGAGGCTCGCCAGACAAGAATCATTTCTTATGCAGCTCTTCCTCATTACATCCTCTGCTTATAGAATTTCAAAGGCCTCCATGTCTTCAAGTGACCTTAAAGTAAAAACTCTGCCTTTCGGCAATAACAAAGGCTCACTCAACAGACTAACCTTGTAAGAAGCACCATGTATTGTAACTAAAGATACAGTATACTAGATTCTAGGAAGTGATAGTTGCCCGTGCTAAGCACTAATCTGTGATTTTAAAACATCAGAGATATTGGACAAAATGTTATATATGTTATGTAGCTCAGTCAAAAATCTATATTTTTTAAGTTGCAAATGGTGTTGCAGAAGCATAGTTCAGCTTCTTTTTCAGCTTGAATGAAAGTTGTTCCTGTGAATTTTCAAGGCATTTGGTTCATTACTGGTTAACACCTACAAATGAACAAAATCCAGGCAGCTGTCAACGTTTTTCCCTTTTAAGGTTGTAAGAATAAATTCAGCTTGCAGTGCAAAAAACTATAGTGTTAAAAAAACTATAACAGTATGATTCAGGAATCTTGGTGTCATCTGTAGCCTTTTGGAGAGAAGGTTTATAGCTAAAAGTAGACATTGTCAGCTATTTTCTTGATTGTGACAAATACAACAAAGGACGTACTCATGCTCTTTATGCTGTAAGGTTGACCTCATTGCTGGTTTCCGGTTTCCCTCACGTGGCTACTCTAGGAAGCTCCTGATTGGCTGATGGGGCCATAAAATGCTGCAAAAGTAAAAAATGTGAATTTCCTTGGAGTGAAGGGTGATGCTGCAATCTCTGTGCCGCCACACTGCTTTTAATGTCCCACAGTTCTTGTCGTAGACCATCCATATTCTCTGCATGGATTCCAAATTGTGGCTAGAGCGCTCTGTCACACTAGTCTGAAATAATTTCACGAGTTTGCTCTCACTTATATTTGTCTAGTATCGCAAGCGTAGGTGGCGAGCAAGATATCTACTAGGGCCAGATTAAAATGAGGAAGAAAGGATGTTGTAATTAAGTTTTATGTTTACATTTTGTGTTTATGTTGATATGCTATCTCACCTTTTAGTCAAGCAAATCTTCTTCATGCAATAGTTTAGAAAGCCTTAAATGTCAGTTTGGATGCTATAAGATTTGTTAAATTGAATTGTTTGAAACCTTACAGTATGTCCTGGAATGGATTGTTCTTTTTGAGTGAAAATGTTTGAAAGGCTGTTGAGGATAAGAAAGCATGTGATGCAATGGATTGTGAAATCCAATTCATGTTATCCATACTCTCAGCTCAGTAATGCAATTTTATCTATTTCTAGTGTTTTGGCTCCCACATTCTTCAATCTCTTAAAACCCAAAATAGAATTTGATTTTAATTCAGGCTCAATCCAGCTCTTCGCTCAGCTTCAAGGCTTAGCCTCAGCCACCTGTACAGCTGGTGCCTGCTGGAGTCTGGATCACAGCCAGGTCCACACGCTGGCAGGGTTTACTCATACATCAAAACAGAGAGACATTCGGCAGATCCGCTCAAAAATGTGCCACCCTGGCTTCTGTTCAGGAGAGGCACTAAAAATAACCTGCCACCATTGCTTGGGACTGAAAAATCGACAAATGACTTGTATCATCTGACAGAACATACCAAACAGCATTGACAGAGGACTGTCAGAGGATTAAGGGAAACACTGAGACTTAAATATGAAGAAGTAGACCTCTTTAGTGTTCAGTGTCAAGTCTGTGCTTATAAATCATCCTCAGGTTTCATAAATCCTCAGGTTTCAGGTTTTGAGGGTTCAAACTTTAATTGTTTTGATTACTTTACCACAGGGACAAGTAAGAGATATGACTTGATATTTGTCTTCAACTTGATAAAATTGGCCAGGAATTGTTCAGGTGTATTAGACAGAGTTTCTGCAAATTTCATGCGGTCAAGAGTTTTTAAGACTGATGAGAATCAAATTTAATACCAATAATCATATCTGTATAAATCATTGAGAAGGTAGAATGATATTAGGAGAAGCTGAATCTGCAGACAAGTGCGGCATAGAAATACACACACATTGTGGTGGTATGGAAAGATTACCCAGATGTCACAGGAGCTCCTTCAAAGTCTTTAATGAGGAAGTAACAAAAACCCACTGTTCAACAGAACAGAACAACTTAAAGTCTCTGGAGGAAGTCAGACGCAGGTTCAGCAAAACCTTCACACACATTCTCCTGAAATGTAAATACTTGTACTGAGTGAGCCAATATGAGATGTGTAAAGCAACAGTAATGAAGTTGGACCAATACTAACATTATTTTTCATGAACAGTTTGTCAGAAGCTCTAGTGAAAATGAGCCAATATTTAAAACACAATTTAAAGCTTGTATTTGGCAGTTTTTGCTTTATGCTGAATTGCAATATTCCCAGTGATCATAGAGACATTGTTTTAAGTTTAGTTTAATCATTCATTCAGGCAGTGAGCAGATGAGACACTTTGCAACCTTAACATTGCATCCCGTTAACATTAAGAAATCTGATCACATTATATAGTTGGGATCTAGGGCCTTTCCATGGTTTGTTTCCAAGTCCATTTGGCCCTGGTAGTGGGAAGCAATCTTTCTACTCCTGGAATATGTTCCCTAAAAACACTTGCGAAGATGGTCTGGGAGAGGTTGAAAGGATCTCAGGCAGGAATGTGCAATAATCTGTGATTTGTAAATATGGTATTGTTCCCAGGAACATATCAGAAGTCTTGGTGTGAACACAAACCAGTGAAGGGATTGAAGGGGAAAGAAACATGAAGGAACCTTGGGTAATTAATTAATGTGAAGAGTACTTAACAAATTTTCTTTTGACCACATTAAACTTATGAACTTATTTAAATCGACAACAAAAAGAGCTTAGCTCTCCTTTTCTCCAATCTCCAACAAAAGAGATTAAAGCACTGGCCAGACTAGCTATTGAGAGTTCCGAAGGCCACCGCATGGACATCTTTAAAAATATCAATATAAACAGTCCAAACAGCAGCAGGGTTCACTCTAATGTACTTCAGATCAATACTGAAGCCCTAAAAAAATTAATTTAGCTTTAAACAAGATTTCAGTAAACACACTCTCACTTCTTCAATCCTGTGCTTTGTAGGAGTATAATGTGATGCGTTATCGCAGATTAAAGTTAAATTCAGCTGAACTATCATTGGAGCAGAATCCAAAATGTCACAGCATAGGCTGAAACTTCCGGTTTTGCACCTTCGTATGTGATCCCATTGAAGTCAGTGGAAGTGCTTTCATAGTGTGACCTAGGCATAAGACAGAGAAATGAACAGGCCTGAATGAAAATACAAAAAAAGCTAATGACAGTGTTCTAAAACACTGTAAAGGTACAGAATCTACAATTCTCACACTTTTACAATCCCTGTGTCCATTAGACCCAAACACCTTGTATGTAAAATAAATATTTAGGAGGGATAACAGTGTGGGTAAAATGTAAAATTTGTTCTGATGAATGTTTTTATGTATGAAAAGGAGCCAAGGCCACTGAATCTCAGTTTCAAATAATAATTGCTTGTATAAAATTTCATACTAGGGTTAATACCTTTATATTTAAGCCTCATACTGTTCCATGTTTTTTGCCTTGTCTTCAATGTACAAGCCCTTTTCTGAGTCTCGTGCTTTCCATGTGTTCCTTTGAGGTTCCTTTGTAGCTCTTGAGTTTTTGTATTCGCTTTTCCTTGGTTCCACTTTTTGCATTAGCCTTACAGTATGTGGTTGAATAATACATTTTTAACTTTTATTTTAATTTTATTTATTTGTTTCTTTTCTAAATAACCAAAACAATGCAAATCAAACACTGATTAACACAAAGAAATTAATTTAATTATCTGAAGTTTATTCAGAGATTGCCTGCCACAAGGTTCCTCAAGAGCCGTTGTTTCACATCACCTAACATTGGTTCTCTCCTTTTCCATGTTTCTCAGTTCTTTTGTTTGAGGAGAAAAATCTATTTAAGTGGCTGAAGCTCTGACACAAAGCTAGAGCAGAAAGCTGTAGAATCTGCTGGGTTAATTGATTATTTGCGCAGAGCTGTATATCAGCGAGGTGCAGCATACCCTTGGGAAATAATGTAAAACAGATAACAAGATCAAATGTGGAAGAATTGCTTTCTACTGGCAGATTTATTAATTCGTTTCTCTCTTAGTAAAAAATGGCTTTCCCCTCCTTTCCATTCAGGTTTTTACATTAGGGATAGCCTTTGCGTCCTGGGAAGCAGAAAAGCTATAGATATTTGTTTTATGAAAAGATTTGGATTTGAACAAATATTCTCAGAGTAGCATTGCATCTTCAAGCATCTGTGTGCAACAGGGATATTCGTTGGTTTTAGCTTTGTTTTGGCTTGCTCATTTTAAAAATTTGAATCAAAAACATGCTTTTGAGACTTAATTAGAGGGAAAAAAGATGAGAGAATGTGCAAACTCACATGTCGTGTTTGTGTGTATTATTAAAGGATCAAGCTTTTGTTAAACACACAATAGATGTTTGCTTGCTGCAGTAATTCTTTGATTGCAGATTTTGTCCGCTGAAACAGGCTCTATCCTTTCATCCTTGGCCTCACAGGTTAATTTTTATTGTCATGGTGCAGCTGAATGCAGGGAGTGTTTGTTGTAAATCCAAATCAAACCAACTCCACATTCTCTCATAATGTATTTACATAATAAAAATTGCAAAGCGGTCTTGCAATCTACTAGACATCCTTCCTCAAACATCTCTCTGAGCCATCTCCAACTCTGTAAACTGATTTGTTTTTCATTTTCATGGGGTCTTGCGGCACATCAGACATGACTGTAATTGCCTTCCTCTCACCAGGGAGCTTTTTGTTTTTTTGCTCAACTTTATTCTCTATTTCATGTCACCAAAGCTGAAAAAGAGACATCATCCTGGGAGAGATGACACCTTGTCCATCATGGAGTAGAGAGATAAGAACATGAGATAAATATGTGCAAAAGCACAGATCGAAATGATGCAAACTTTGAAACGAGTGAGATGATAGAAAGACCATATTGAATTTTTGTGATTCCATGATTTTGTTTCACAACATGTTTCACATTCTCTAAACGAGATTTGTCCTCTGTTGCCTTTAAATGGACAGTTTTCATTGACTGTAAAAAGGGCTGCTCACCCCGGGAGGTGATGAAGAAGTGAGTGGCAGGAAATGGGAATTAATCTCAGGTTATTTATAAAAAAAAGAGCTCTACAGAAGCCAGATTTCTGGCAGCTGTATGCCAGTTTTGCCTGTAATTTCAGCTCTTCCAGAACCAGTTCCTGTCAAATGTAATTGCGCAACAGATGAAGGGACCAGGCTGCTGCTTTTACACACGAAATCTGTTCCTTTACAATGTGAAGAAACGCAGTCAATATTAAATCAGTGTTTTACTGCCACCTGATTGGAGGAGTTTTAAGTTTCTGTGCTTGCAATTGATTTTGTGTTTTTCCACAAGCAGCACTCTCTCCATCAGAGAAAGTAGGATGGTTTGGCTGCATACATTTTTTTAATGGATATTTTATTTTTGGCCTCAGTGTGTGTCTGGAGTGTTTGGAGGCTCAGAGGATTGCGGTGCCTGTGAAATGCTTGCATTTAAATGTTTAGAAAGTTAGCTTCCTGGTTGCTTAGAAGAAGAGGTTTAACCAACCTTTTTGCACCATGGACTGGTTTGATTTTAATTGGTGTCAGTTTCTGCCCCAGGTTAAGCAAGTGTTTTTGGTTTTGTGTATCCAGATCATAGTTTATATGTTTATCTTTTTATTCACTTTTGAAATTTGTTTGACATTGTGTTTTCTGTGTCTTATGCAAGTTTCTGTCTGACATTTTGGTCAAAATTGATTTATTTGAATATTGTAATTGACATCATATGAACATTTCATGATGTGTTTTGTAAAGTTATTTACATGTTTAGATGTTTTATTTAAAATCAAAAAAGTTCTGTTTCCACTGCAGAAACCGTAATCCCTGATTTGTTTACTCCATACAGGTTCAATAGTGTGTTTCCCTGAACATGCAAATCACTCACAAACCACACAACTTCTGTTCTTGGTGTTTTTTTTGTATTTTCTATAAAGTGTTACCCACCCAAATTGCAAAATAAAAATGCATTGTAAAAAGTTGTCTGTCCTCCTATTGTAAGATGGTTTGATCAAATGTGCCTCTAAATTTAGTTCAAAACACTGTGCACGCTACTAACCATTTACTAAGTATTAGCTAAGCTTAGTTAAGAAATAATATATAAAGCATTGCTTCCATGTTAATACACATTTATAAGCAGTTTATAAATATAACTTTCAGTGCTTTATTATTGATTCATACACATCTATATACTATGCTTAAAAACATTCATTTAATGCTTTCTTGTGGATCAGTTAATCTCTTATAAAATAAAAAACAGTTAGATATTATTTCTAGTGATTCAAGAGATAATTTACAACATGTTAATAAAGTATTATTAAACTATTGAAAAGAATACTAATACATCTTATTATTCAGACGTATAATGAATGCCTTATTAACACTACTGTAACTCATGATATGTTAAGGTAGTTATAAAGCATTTACTTGCTGCTAGTTAACTGTTTTTGTGAGTTCTTCTAAAGTGAGAACTTTTTCTAACTTATAAAGCTTCAGTTACTTAAAGATCAGACAAGCTGCAAAGTTCTGAATCACCTACAATCTCATCACCGTTACTGCTTTGTATGAGAGGATCAAAATCCCATCACCCCACATTTGTCAACTCTTGTGTTTCCCATAAGACTTTCACCCACTGTCTCAAGCGCTTCTCCCTCAATTGATAGGGAAATAAATCTGAACTTTTCTTGGATCCAGTTGTCGTCTTCTGCTGAATTTGTGGATCCCATCTTTCTCCTCTCACTCTCCCTCTACTCTTTTTTGTAGTCTCATAGTCCTTCAATCCCTCTCAAATAGTTTATTCTTATTTGTTAATAATAATGTTTCATTCTGTACTGTTTTTCTAGAGGTCATTAAACTAGAGTGAGAATAAACTAGAACGTTATTGTTACAACTGTTTACTTACTGCTGCAAGCATCTAATCTAGCAGTGCCCAAGTGCCGTTTATGGTGCAAGGTAGTAGTCACTAAAATACAATAATCATTGTTTCTAAATTGGCATATTCTCCACTACAATGGTTTAGTGGACAATGCCTGATTCTATTCTAAAAACTGAAATTACATCAAAGCCGCTATAATCAATGAGAGTTTGAGTATTTGAACAGCTGTTTTTCTCATTATATTTGCATCCAAGACGTTAGGTGGGACAAACACAACTCCCTGCTTTTGAGTGTTTAAAACATGCAAAGCACCAAAATAAATGTCTCTGTGCCTATTTACCCTGGTGACTGCTTTTGTACCTTTTTTAAAGCTCGAAAATGTAAAGCAAATGCAATACCAAATAGTTCTTTCTTG
Organism: Danionella dracula; assembly: GCA_900490495.1. Taxonomy (NCBI): domain Eukaryota; kingdom Metazoa; phylum Chordata; class Actinopteri; order Cypriniformes; family Danionidae; genus Danionella; species Danionella dracula. The sequence goes on from UELW01000622.1 coordinate 4,296,817, forward strand.
TAATTTTTTTATTATTTATTTGTCCTAAAACAAGTGTAGAACACAAAAATATAGTTTAATAACATATATAACTTTAGTTTAGTTTATGAAATTACTTCAGGGGCATGTATGGATTTTGTTCATCTTCATTTTTTTTAACACTGAAGCAAGTTGTTTTCAGTGTCAGTATAAAATACTGTATTAATTTCCCAAACGTTTCATGTAATGGCAAAAAAGCATGAAATAATTTAAGATTCTTTTAAAGGGCAAGTAAGACATACAACTATGGATTGAGAATTCCCATTTGGAAGATGTCTGCTGTGGGTAGGATCGATACACATCTGATCAAAGAAGCGGCTATAAAGTCATTCTGTTTTCCATTAGTAGTCTACGATGCTTAGAAGAAACCATCAAAATGGCTGATTCACAAAGCCTTCCAAAACACTTGCACCCTTCTTTCTATTCTTGGTATACCTTTTATAATTTGAGGTCAGAAATAAAAGATTGCCCGAGGCCTGAACTGCTTTTTCTCTGTTTTAAACACAGTGACTCCAACCATGCATAATTAGGATGAAGATAGCTGAAATTCAAATGTCATTTTGCAGTACGGCTCTTAAGAATGACTCTTTGTACTTGACTCTGAAACAGAAAGGGCACAACAAAAAGAATTATGCACATACTTTATTAATGCTTGGTAAGTAGGATTGGGATTTTAACCACAAAGCAGCTTCCGCAGTCTAAAATCCACCGATGGTACTATATATTATCAGTGATTTCATTATTGGTTTTGCAGGTAGACAATGTTGCTGCGTACAAGTAGTCTGAACTTAAAGGTCCTATATTTTGCCCTTGTTATAGCACTTAAAATAAATATTTGAGCCCTCTTTACTAGCTCTGCACTACTAATACCTTTCACACTGCAATATTTTTTACAAAAAAATGTCTTTGAGTTACAATTGAGTATTTCATTAATGTATTTAAGCATAGCACAAGTAAAGAAGCACTTACTGCGTGGATCTCCAAACCAACACACAGGACAGTTGGAAAAGTGTCTGGTGTAAGAGCCAGTCTCATCATAAGTCCTTTGTCGAACTTTTTTTTGTTGACAAACAAGTTCAATGTGAAGTGCTGCTCACAAACCAAAGTAATCTTTACAAGTTTTCGCTGACACTAAATCAAGCCATTTCAGACGAATAAGCTCATCCTTTGATAATCCAAAGAAAACTTTATGAACTGGACATCCGAAAATGCACTTCAATATCCAAACCGGTATGCTGCTTTCACACTTCCAGGTCAAACTGTGTCTCCCACTCATCGTAGAGAGGTGCTGTACCTGTGATTCATATGATTCACAAGTAGGCGGGGCTAAGCACTTTGGGTGAGAATAAGAACAATGAGCTGTTTTTGGCTCACAAGCAGGTAATAAAAGATTGCTCAAACATGCTTGAGATAATCTGAATACCATTTGAGGCATGTTCGTCTGCTCTTATAAAGAAACTCATTCTAAAACTATTAATTAACCTCATTTGATGTTGTTGTGTTCACCATTCATGTGATCTATATTGGGTCACATGACTGAAGTTTTTTGTCTGATAGCTTGTCATAGTTAATGTGTCACATGTTTTACCCAAAATCTCTCATTACCATGGCAGTGGCTAATACATTTCACCTGTGCTTTCTTAATATCAACAAAACACAGAAAACCTCAGACTTCAGATTTTGATTGCTCCTGTTTTTGTTTTTTTTTGGTTTATGACATTGTTCAGCCCTAACAGCCTTTTTTAATTATCTCATATTAAACTTCTAATAAAGAGTTTACTGTTCCAATAAGCTATTAGTAAACATTCCAGTTTTTTTCATGTTAATTGGGCTTAACCTTAGCGTATTGTACATAAAATTCCATCTGAATCAGTAGCTTCTTGATTCACATAATTTTAACCCCTGCAGACCCTACATCCATTACAATGAACAGAACATTCAAGCAGTTTAAATGAGTTTGGAAAGTAGCTCTCAAGTTAAGTCGTGTGCGTTGAAGGATTGATCTCATAGGCAGTGACAGCTTGACATAAGAAGCTCTTTTTCATTAAAGAATATAGCAAAGAAAAGAGATGGCTAAAACACAAGACCCACAAGGGGGCAAAACTAGGCTAATAACAGAAATAACACTGATCACTGGAACAGACACAAATTAACAAAATAACTAATCAGACATCACATTGACTAGAGCCTTGGTAAACGCACACACAGACAATTAATGCACCTGTGAAAAACAACACAAACACATGGGTATAAAAAGAGAGACTAATAAGTGAGGGCTGCAGGGACTAACAACAAATTAGACAAGGGACGAAGGCCGACGCAACAAGCCACGAGGGGAAGAGAACATAAACAAACACGCAGACAATACAACCACCTATCAGGGAAGCGAGGGAGTCACATGACAGGCGGGAAAACCAGGAACTGGCACAAGGGAAAACACAGCGAGACTGAGAACGCGCGATCTGAGACAGAAGGGAGTGGATAGGGAAACACAGACAGCCGTGACTGACGGCAAAAACCCTGACATAAACACTTTTTTCCTCACTTTGTCAGCAGTAAAATATCAGGACCAGAAGAAAAAAAATCTAAATCCTTTTTTGCACATAGATTAAACATAAGAGTATACACCTCTTTAAGTTTTGTTTGTTCCTTTTTGGAGAATTCTATCCAATTCTATCAAATTTTCACTGAACATAAATCAAACGAACAATTGAAGAATTTGTTAAAAATATTTTTCATCTTGGTAGAAGATTATTAGATATATTACATTGAAACTAATTTACAAAAATGTTGAAACTTAAAATATTATTATTAATGTTTATTATTCGTAACATGAAACTACTTTAAAATGTTCAGTTATACATAGAACAACTTTAAAAAATATGAATTCAATCTACATTGTAAAACGAAAACTTTAACAACAAAAATATTTGTTGAAAAGATGATACTTAGTAGTTGAAGAAGTATATGTTTTTAAAATGTATAGTTAAGTAAAAAAAAAAACAGTGTAATCAATAACCAAACTTCTTGTTTGTTTGTTTTTTCAGATCGGAAGTGCTTTCATCATGAGATTGACATTAAAGTACTTGGACAAGATGAGATGTTTCAGGAAAAAGTCCACCATTCCTTTCCTAGTGGTGCTCATTACCTTCTTGCTCTTCTTGAATCTCTACATGGAGGACGGTTATGTTCTGGTAAGTTTTCTCAGATTGCCAGCCTTTGGCTTCATACCAGCCTGTCTACTGTTGTAGCTTGTGATTTAGTATTAATTATCTCAGTGCTGAAATGTTATTTTGTTTATAAGCTTTAATTACCAAATGCTGTGTTCAAGACTGCAAGTGATATGTCGTGCATGTATAATTATCAGAGCCTAGTTAAAATTTTATGATGTAGATGCAGACTTAATTCAAGAGACACATTTATTATTCATGAAGCCAACTTTATGATCAAAACTTCGTAATCATAACATGTCATGTGTGTTTGTCTGTTGAATTATTCAAGTGTTGTACCCAATTTGACTAAGTTACTTTTCTAAATAACCCTCATTTAATTAAAAACCAAACAGTTTAACCGCTAGGAAAAGATATTAGGGTTATCAATTTATTTTGTTCTTAAAGAATTTAAGTGTAGCATGATACCATAATATACTTTAATGTTCGATAGTTAAAACTTGGTAAGAAAAATCATTCAAAAGCTGTCATTTACATTTAATGAGATTGAATGGAAATTGTAAATTCAAAATTAATGGCCTGAAGCACTTGCAGTTAAAGGTGTAAAAGAAGCCCTAGCGGCTCATTAAACACACTGTATGTATAATCCTGATCCTCTTTCCAGCATCAAGGGTGAAACCTAATGCTGTACCCTCTCTGTCTTAAACATTTGTTTATGTGTTATGTGTTTCAGGAAGAAGATAAACGTCAGCTGAGAGAAACTTCTATACATCCCCTGAACTCAGAGCGAGATGTTCATACCTTTAAAGATATCACCAATTTCTCCGGGACAATAAATGTGACTTACCGGTACCTTGCAGGAACACCTTTACCTCGGAAGAGTAAGACCACTTTCCTTAAGTTTCAGTGGCAAATATAATAGTATTGTGCACAAGTCTATATATTTTTTATTTTACCTTCTATGTTTTCCCATTTTTTCATTTGAACCATTTGAGACTGTTAGCGAATAAGTATGGAATGGATCCCAGATGCAAGGACAGCATGAACAGTGACTCAAAGCAAATCCTAGCAAATCAATCAATCAAAACGTTTTTATATATAGCTTTTTTTGCAGTTGTTTCAAAGCAGGTTTCTGAAGGTCTGATATTCATTAACAGTTAAATAGGAATTCCTATTGGATTGAGAGTGGTAGAAGTAGAAATACCTAAATAAAAGCCCACAAGAGAACAAAGTTAATAAAATAACTGCTATAATCTGAAGGCATAAACTAAATAGCATAAAACAGACAAAACTAAATTTTCACTAACTGAACCCAAGAAACAGGGCAAGACTTAACACATGGTAAATAAACAAAATAAGTCAATGATGGACTCAACCAAACATCCATTTTCATGTAGGCGTTTTCCCTTTCGGGGTCACCACAGCGGAATAAAACCACATTTTTTATGCGGCAGATGCCATTCCAGCCGCAACCCATCACTGGGAAACATTCACACACTCATTCACACTTTAACACTATGGACAATCGTTCTTACTCAATTCACTTATACCACATGTCTTTGGACTTGTGGGGAAACCGGAGCACCCGGAGAAAACCCACGCGATCACGGGGAGAACATGCAAACTCCACACAGAAATGCCAACCGACCCAGCCGAGCCTAGAACCAGCGACCTTCTTGCTGTGAGACGACAGTGCTACCCACTGCGCCACCGTGACCCTACTCAACCAAACAGTAGAATATAAATGAGAGATTCAAACATTAAAAATAATGTTGATGGAAAAGGCGATATGAGGGGTGGGGACAAAAACATGACGGACAATGATTTGGAATGTCACACTTGCATATTTTTCACAATCCAAAATGTGGGAGGACTCCAAGATGCAAGACAGCAGGCTACTTAATAGAAGAAACTGTTTATTAATAACTCAAAACAGAAAATATCCACAATGGGGAGAACGTCTGGCACATAAAATGCAAGATAAAGAAGAGATACTCCAGTGGTTGTTTCTGACTGGTTCATAAAATAAATGTACTCATAGTTCGAGGGGCAGTAAACCCAAGAAAACAAAATAGCACAGCCATGTGTACGACATGAAATACTGTGTGTAATATGAATGTACAGAGAGATGCATGATTTTTTTTATAGCCCATGGTCTTTAGTCTCTAGAATCTCCCCTGGAGGTAGTCTGCCCCCAAAGTTTTGTGTTTGATGATTATTTAGTAGCCAAGATTGACTTGAGCAATTTCACAACATATTTTAGGTTTCTGTAAACATTCTTATATGTGTGTGCATGGGTATTAACAGCCTTGATGAAGGTTTGGCTGGATTTTGCACAAACGTTAAAAAATAATGTCTAGACAAGTAAGCTGAAAATTTGGCACAGTATTTATTTATAGTTTATACCTTATGGATGCATCGATAAATCAGTAAATCAGTAAACAGACATTTTTTCTACCTGACAAAATATACAGACAACATTCAGGACATATTGAAAAATAACAGAATGCTTATGTCCTGGTTACAATCCACAGCTGCTTTTTTAAAAGCTATTTGCTTGTCCATGAAGTTTGATTGAAACCTGCCTCAGATTTATTCGTACTCAAATGGAGACTCTCTGTCTACTGCTCTGGTGAACTGACAGCGTCCTAGAGCACAAATGTTTATTCAACCCAGCTTTTTTTAAAGACAACTTAATGAGGATAGAACCTCACTAATGTGTGACAGCCAAATGGTCCTTTCTGACAGGAAGCTCATTATGAATCATTTTATCATAACACTGGGTTGACGTCATTGTATTTTTTCTAAAATAGAAGAGCTGAAGAAGATTTTAAATTCTATATATATATTTTTTTATCTGCGTCTGTAAAACATCTTTAAGTGTTTATCAACATACTAAGGTAAAAAAAATATTGTCAGGCGGGCTTAGAAGGATCCCAACAAGCTGAGGATTTGTATAATATTTATTCTTCCAGTACAACAGAAATAGATCTCACAAGAAAGAAACAGAAAGTAGCCTCAATAGAGGAAAAGACGAGCCACGCATGCTGTCATTGTAAAACTCCACTGATGTGGTCAAAGTAACTAAAACAGGATGGCATAGTCATCATACATGATAAAGGAACTGACAAGAAGACTGTGTTGAAAATGAGTGCCCTATTTGTATACCCTCCAGTGATGGGGATCAGCTGATGATTGCCAGTTCTCAAGACTTTGAAAGAGTAGCTGAAATGTAATTGAATCAGGGATTATTATGCTTGAGTTTGTGAAAATAAGGGTTAAAAGACCAACAATAAAAGAATGGTTAGCTTCACACTTACTGAAACAAAATTATGATGAGACTTGACTAAGGGTCTTTAGCTCTCACTATCATTATAAAAAAAAAGCTTGAAAACCATTTCCCAAGTTTGTCATCCCAGGTGAGAAATCTGGGGGTTGTTATGGACCTGTACCTGACCAAACAAATGAATTCAGTGGTGAGGAGTAGGTTTGCCAATCTTGTGTCTCCTCGTTAAAATCATTATTATATAGTATTTTATTATCCAGATTAGATTATTGTAATGCCCTGAACTGTGGGCTTCCCAGTTCTGCAATTCATGTCCAAATTGCTGCTGTAGGTTATGGAGTAGGGCTAGAAAATATGATCACATCACAACTATACTCTAGGGGTGGGCGTTATACCGGTATGAAAGTGAATACCGATGTTGTGTTGTGCCATGATATGGATTTTGCAATACCGTGGAAACCATTACACAGTCATAAATGTAATGAATTCAGCTTGATATTTTGCTCAATTCATTTTGAGCAATAAATTTTGAGTTTAGACGAGATGTATCATCTCCTGCTTTCCGCAGGAGCTGGTGGGACATGAAGCGAGCGCTTGTGCCGAGAGCAGATGGGAAGCTAGTCAGCTACAGAGGATGCGTCAGCTGCTGCTCTGTCTGAAATCCAGTCAGCCAGAACAAACTAAGTTGCTAAAAGTCACCAAAAACAGCAGAAATTGTTGCTAGATTTGCCACTATTGGCAGAATTATAAAAAAGTCACTAGGCAATCTGAAGAGTTGCTAAATCCAGCGACAAAGTTGCTAAATTGGCACCACTTGACAGGCTGTGGGGACAGCTGCATGGGGTGTCCCCTGATCGCGTGTTCTCTCTCTCTCTCTCTCTCTCTCTGTTGAATAAAGACTCTGGTTATTAGTGAAAATGTGTAAATAAAGAGGTATAGTCTGTATTGCAAATGTTTGGGTCCAGTTCCAGCAAACTGAGAGAGCGAGAACTAGTGAGTAAAAACCACAGGAAGGACACTTGTTTATAACGAGGCAAAGAAAGTGTTAAGCAGTCACATTTGCAGTTAAGTATAAAGTTCATAATGAAAATCATCATGAAAATATTCTAGGTAGCATACTTCACAACTAATCTACATCAGAATTAAACAAGACTGCATTTTGAGGTGAAACATCAGCAAGTAAACCTGGTAGAAATTAACAACAATACTTGTCATTTTTAACATTGCCAAAAAAAGAGATGTAATGAGTGTTATTTTATGGTTTCCAAAAGCAACCAATATGGAATGTTTTGGAATGTGATTCTTAGTTTTATGGGGCATCATGGTGGCGCAGTGGGTAGCAAGGTCATCTCACAGCAAGAAGGTCGCCTGGGTCACTTGGCATTTCTGTGTGGAGTTTGGATGTTCCCCTGTGATCGTGTTTGTTTACTCCAGTGCTCTGGTTTCCATCACAATGTCCCAAGACATGCGGAATAAGTGAATTGGGTAAAATGGTAAAATCGATTGTCCATAGTGTGAATGAGTGTAGGTATGGATGTTTCCCAGCAATGGCTTGCGGCTGGAAGGGGATCCACCGAATAAAATATATGCCAGAAGAGTTGGCGGTTCAGTCTGCGGTGGCGACCCCGAAAGGGAAGAAAGGCGTCAAGAAAATGGATGGATTCTTAGTTTTATGGTTGCAAAAAAAACGAAACAAAAGGGGATTGTTTGTGTTGGTTAGTTGTCAATTGTAATGTTTTAAATCGACAGTAATTAAATTACAAGTTAAAACGTGACCCAAGGACCCTAGTCAAACACGCTACAAACTAACATACACACAATAATGACAATTTTAACTGATTTCATTTAATAGTTCATCACAACCTCCTTTGTAGGCCAACAGTTACCTATTCATGTTTAACTGAATAAACAGTTAGTAAACACAAGTACATCTTATTAAACATAATGATATGATAGTACAACAGCTTTCTCAAGCAGTTTGTGATGAATATAGGAAACAGGAGATGACACCCTTTTCCAAAGTGCCACCTGGCTAAAGAAACTCGCTCACAAAGAGCTACTTTTAGTCATTACTTTGGGTAGCACACATTCTCAATACATTTGGAAGATTTCAAATGAGTAATGTTAATCTAGATTAATTTAAATATTAGAATGAGATGAACCTAGATAAAAAAATGCCCGCACCTAGTTTAATTTAATTTATAGAGGCCTACCTCATGTTGCACATTTGTACCTTTTGAATTAAAAGCATAAACAGTTTTCTGTCTAATCTCGTACTTTAAATAAGGTTAAAAAGCAAAATTTTCCTCTAATGTCATTACGGTATACTAAAATGTTATGTCCAATTTTTTCCTGTCATATTGTGACATAATACTGATTCCGTGTGGAGAGTGGAAAATACCATGATACGAATTTTAACCCATATCACCCACCCCTACTCTGCTCCATCACGTGTCATACAGCTGGGGTCACCAACTCCAGTTCTGGGGGCTACTAGCCTGCAGATTTTAGTTGCAACCCTGTTCTATTATGTTTACTACTCTTGCTTCAGATAAGACAACAGAGGCTTAAATAGCACAACAGATGTTTCATGATGGTTGAATTAAAAAATTTGCAGAGCAGTAATCCTTCAGGACCGGAGTTGGTGACCCCTGTCATACAGCTACTAACCACGAGCGACAGGGAATTTGCAGAAATTGACCCTGGACTATGGAATGAATTGCCACTCAAAAGACACAATTGAGGCAACACTGAGTCTTTAAATACAGGCAAATGTGGGATATGTGAATACAGGTATATGTGTTTCATTATATTGTCTATTTAACACTCTATTTTGCCTTGTTTTATGTTTGCCACTTTGGTTCACCTCTGTCCTCTATAAATAAACATTATTAACTTACCTAAAGTTTCCCAGCAATGGTTTGCGGCTGGAAGGGCATCCACCGCGTAAAGACATATGCCAGAGAGTTGGCGGTTCATTCCGCTGTGGCGACCCCGAAAGGGAAGAAAGCCAACATGAAGATGAATAAATGAATGAACTTACCTAAAGCAAAACAGCAGTGCATTGTTAAAAGTAGGGATGTCCCGATCCGATCACCTGATTTCAAATTCGATCAAAATCGTAAGGTGCCTCCCGATCAGGACTCCGTTTTATTTTTTTCTTTATTAAGATTATTTGAATAATCTTGTATATAAATATATATGCACATAATTTACTCATTTTAAAAACATCTATACCAAAACAGCAACATGTGTGACACATCATCACTGTTGCAGAGATGCAAAGCTCACTGCAGGAGAGTGATGAGGAGGAAGGGGAGAAAAAAAATGCTCAGTGACAGCGTGAGGATGCAGGTGATTATAGGACGTCGAACCCCGATTTGAAATTCTGTCTCGACGCTGTTTTACAGAGAAAATTCTAGGAGACAATTTAGAGTAGATTTGCTTCTCCTCTTATCAGATGTTACCCATGTTTCATTCACCGCAGACATCTGGTGTTTGTCCGCTCCCGTGTCTATCGAGCCTTACCGCACAATGTATTGGCTCCAATTTTGTTATACGTGGTGTGGTTCGAACTTTACATGTCCAGGATTTCGCGGATCACACAAGCACATCCACCACATACCGCTAAGAATCCCGTTTTGACTGGAAATAACTGTATTTTGCCCCACCGTTGTCTCATCAACGTACGGTATTCAATAAATAGTCACGCGCATTTTGGCATTTTCACACACTCACACACCACAGTCAAGATTTATCACACATAAATATTGTTTCATGAAAAAGCCCACTAAGGAACAGTGCTATATTTGAATGGTATATGATTGCTTGAGATACATTAATACAACATTTCAACATGGGGAGAATTCTAAGCACTTACACAATTTGTTGTGTAATGGATGCGCTTCACAGAAAAATGGACGTTTGACATCACTCTAGCCAAAAACTTCTCATGCTCAAACCTACATGGATGTCTGCAGAGAGATCTGCTGCAATAATCAAAATCCCCAAAATACTGTGCTGGTGCTCTCTGAAACATCTCCACCAGAAGAATTAATGGAGTAACATTAGAGCTAATATAGTAATAAGGTTGTAAAGTGTTCCTTAAGAGTTGTTGAATATTTTAAAAAGGTGATTTAAATATATCACATCTGTTAAGTGTTCTTTATTCTTTCTTTATGTATCATAAAAGTATTGGATCAGGAATTGGTATCGGCAGATCTTTAAATCAAATGACCCGGACTCTAGAGCAAAACTAATTCCTTGTTAAAAGGTAATGACACTGTTACGTTTCTTTTAAGTTGGTAAATGATTCTGGCCGTAACATTTGCTTTGCAAAGAAAATTAAAAGCGTTAAAAGATGTGGAGAAACCTAAAGAGAAAATAGCACAACAAATTGCTAAACAGAGTGATTTATTTACAGACTATTTACTTACAAAAACTATTGAACAGACAAACAAGAACAGATAAAACAAAAACCCCGGTTCCCTGCAATACTCCCAGGAAATAATATCTCTAAACTATCAAATAGGATAAACGTAAATATCAGTCAATTACTGCTTAAACTCTAATCTACTCTATTGTTGGTTACAGATGTGCTCATTACCTGTCTAGTGTACATACAAAGGTTTATCTAAGCGTAATGCCCCAGATAGTATAACACGTGATATCTATCTTTCTCTCCCATCAGAGGATTTGGATGACAAACCAAGCCATTGTTTCTGGATTACCAGATTTCTCAAATTAACTGCCAGCGTGACAATGCTCTTTACTTCCAATAATTTACAATTACAATTAGAAAAGCACATCAGGGTAGGGTTTTGATCAGAGCTAGTCAACGACGATTTGTGGAGACTTTTATCCAAATAAGCCAGTTTTGGAGCGTCCTGATTGGGTGGTGTTGTGATGACATCATCGGGTGTAACTTTGACTGACATCCTGCTCGACGGATGACAGAGAGACTGGAGCGCTGGTGAGAGTAAATGGGTGGAACTTGGATTTCAAAATGGATAGGACAAGAACATGCCCACAACAAACAAACTCTAGAAGAACCAGACATTCTATGTAACAGACACAGAATTGCATCAGAGTAAAATAAAGCAGAAATAAACAGTAACACCAACTTTCGTAAAACTGTGAAATTTTAGCGGGAAAATTTTAATGCATTGCAAGTTTGTGGTAATTCTACGGTAAGGAAACATAAACTGAGAAAGTTTATGTTATAAATAGTTTAAAAAGGAATTAAATGCATTTAATTGCCTGTTTAGATAGCTGGGAATTTTTTATTTTACTTGCATTGTGTATGTAAAATAAGTCAGTTGTTACCAATTGTCAGTTTAGGCAAGTAGTACATCAACTTCCTGATACACTTCACTTCATGGTTTCTATGCTCTTTTGCAGAGTATCTCACCATTGGATTGTCATCAGTAAAAAGAAAACGAGGAAACTACCTGATGGAGACCATCAAGTCCATTTTTGACCAGTCAAGCTATGAAGAGCTCAAAGAGATTGTTGTCGTTGTTCACTTGGCAGACTTTGACCTAACGTGGTGTGAAAGCCTGGTACAAGAAATCTCAAGAAAATTCGGTCACCATATAATCGCAGGGCGGCTGCTGGTGATCCATGCTCCTGAAGAATTCTACCCATCCTTGGATGGGTTAAAGAGAAACTACAATGATCCTGAAGACAGGGTACGCTTCCGATCCAAGCAGAATGTAGATTATGCATTTCTTCTGAATTTCTGCACTAACCTGTCTGACTTCTACATGATGCTGGAGGACGACGTGCGGTGTTCTAGAAACTTTCTCACTGCCCTAAAGAAAGTGGTTGCATCTAAAGAGGGCTCGTACTGGGTGATGCTGGAGTTCTCAAAGCTAGGCTACATAGGGAAGATGTACCACTCACGGGACCTGCCCAGGCTTGCTCATTTCCTCCTCATGTTCTATCAGGAGATGCCTTGTGATTGGCTACTCATCCATTTCCGAGGGCTCCTGGCCCAAAAGGATGCTATTCGCTTCAAACCTTCCCTTTTCCAACACATGGGATACTACTCCTCATATAAAGGGGCTGAAAATAAACTCAAAGATGATGATTTTGAGGAAGACTCACTTGATATCCCAGACAACCCACCTGCAAGTTTATTCACGAACATCAATGTGTTTGAGAGTTATGATGCTGCCAAGGCATACAGTAGCGTGGATGAATATTTCTGGGGGAAAGCACCATCAACAGGGGACTTTTACATTATAGTACTCAACAAGGCGACAAAAATCAACAAAATTAAGATCATCACTGGAACGGACGATCGTCAGAATGATATTTTGCATCATGGAGCTTTAGAAGTGGGAGAAAAGTTAATAGGAACTAAAAAGGGAAGACAATGCTCTTCTTATATAACATTAGGGGAATTCAAAAATGGGAACATTGAAACACATGATGTGGACCACAAGATAGCATTTGATATTGAATGTGTTCGCATTGTAGTAACGGCAAGTCAGAAAGAATGGCTTATAATCAGAAGTATAAGCCTCTGGACTACACAGAGTACCAGTCAATGAGAACTTTTTGAACTGTACCTAAAGGCACAAGTTTAGTGTTTATTTATCAGTTTATCTATTATTTAGTTTAACAGATTAATTAATGGTTATGTAGTATTATATATATATATCATATTCTATATATCTATCTAAGTCTATATATTATATTATATATATATATATATATATATATATATCTATACTATATAATCTCTTATATATATATCTATGTATATATATGTATATGTTATATTATATATTATATGTATATATGTTCATCTTTCCTATTCTATTCTATCTATATTCTATATCTCTATCCTATATATCTATATATATTCTATAGTCTATATATATATCCTATATCTCTCTAGTATTTGTTCCACGTGAGCATCTTATAGATTTCTAAATTCTCATATCAAATGGCACTCCTCCAAATGGGAAAATAAATCAGAAATTAACTGGAAAAATGTCCTCCAAGCTTCATGCAAAACCAATCCTTTCTACTCCCATTGTGCTCCACTCACATACTGATCCACCAAAGATCATCGATAGAGAAAAGGATGCACTGCAAAAAATGCACTCTTGGAACAAGAAAAAAAAAAGCCTTAAATAAAGTTAAACTCTTCCTAGATCAAGCAAAAAAATCTGCCAATGGGGTAAGCAAATTTGACTTGGCAAGAATTCTTAAAATTAGAAAAAAATTCTTGCTGATAAATAGACAAAAACTAGAATATTTCAACTTGTATCTAGTCTCTAGTGGTCTTAAAAGTAGACAATCTTTCTTAACTAGGATGTTTTCTCTTTTATTTAAGACTAACTTAGAAAATTTTGTATTAAAATAAGTATATATGACCTTAAATTAAGAAAGTTTTGTGCTTAATTGTAGTTCTTAAAGTAAAATATGAGTTCTTAAAACTAGAAATTCTAGCTTAAAATTTTAATTTAAATGAATAATATTATATATTATTTAGGCCTGTTGATGCATTTTTAGGTAGTACAGTTCAGATAGGAGAGAGGTAGAACACTTAGTAGAGATCAGGGGAGAAGATCACTGAAGGATCAGAGCTGGATTTGAACCCCCATCACCAGAGGCCTTTGTTTGTCAGTTTGTCAGCGCTCTGACCGCTATGCTATCAGTGCCGACAAGTTAATTTGTTTCTGATAAGCTATATAACACTAAAAGAGAAAACATTATAGTTTTAAGACAGATTGTCTACTTTTAAGACCACTAGTGACTAGATACAAGTTGGAATATTCTAGTTTCAATGCATTTTGACAGCTTGGAAAGACTTGTTTTGAGAGTTTTTGTATTTTTTTAAGATCCAACAGCATATGTTTCCAGCTAGAAGTTTTTGCTAATTTTAAAAATTCTTGACAACTCAAATTTCCTTACCCCATTAGCAGAATCTTTTGCTTGATCTAAGAAGAGTTTATCTATATTTGAGGTTTTTTTTTCTTGTTTCAAGAGTGCTTTTTTTGAAGTACAGATCTCTTCCATCAAAGTAAGATCACAACTGGACGGGTATTAATGATTTTTTTTTCTCCTCAAGAAAATGTAAGTGCTATTTTCTCAAAATAAGCAAAGTAATCTATACCCAAAAGGTTTAAATTAGAAAATTCTTCCTAAAATAAGAAAATCAAGATTTTCAATCTAATTTTAAGCATTTTCAACTTTGCTTAAAATTCATTTTTTGCAGTGTGTTGGTGAATATTGTTTAATCAGTCTTACACAAACATGATCAAATATCATATGAAAAGATGGAGGTTCAGTCCAAGGGAGTCATTTTGATGTTTGGGTTGCATCTGTTTTTTCACTGCTATAAAGGTTTGAAAAGTGATTACTTGGACCAACTGTTGACATTTAAAATCACTGATATAAATATGACTCCAGACCAGAGGTTCACAAACTGTGGTACGCGTATCTGTTAATGCCTCTCCATCCAGCCTGGCTAAATCTGCTGTTCGACTCTCTCTGTTGTTGGAATAATAAGTTTGATCGTTTTTGATAACGGAGCAATGCTGCGTAGCAGCAAATCATGAGTGTATTAAGAACATTCTCACAAACAGAAAACTGAACCACATGCACAAAAATACAAACCACAAGCCTCACAGCACCAGAGAGAGCCGAAGTCTTTTCAACCAAGTCATGTCATATTTGTTCTATTACTTCACTTTCCTTTCACTGATTTATGTGAAACTTCCGGCCCATGCCCAGAAATGCAAACTCTGTCTTTAATTATGTAAAAGTCAGATAAATGCAACCTCTGAGGTCATATTACAAAAAATGTGATATGTATTGTATTCAGGAACACATAGGAAAGCGACCTGGGTCGGATTTGAAAAAAATAAAATAAAAGTTGAGCTGTTCAGACTGTCCTGCAAA
This sequence comes from Danionella dracula, assembly GCA_900490495.1. Taxonomy (NCBI): domain Eukaryota; kingdom Metazoa; phylum Chordata; class Actinopteri; order Cypriniformes; family Danionidae; genus Danionella; species Danionella dracula. Next base: position 4,312,210 of record UELW01000622.1, read on the forward strand.
TATCTGGACATAAAACATCTGGTATTCTACTAGTCCTGCTTGAATTTGGTTATATCAGTTCACCAATTTATAACAGGAGTGTATACACACAAGTTCAGAGTTGATTTTAGTCTACATGTCATTTCAACAAATTTAGAATAAGTGGTTCTTTACTTGAAAAAGTGCTAAAAAAGAAACCAATATCCCCCAAAGACACGCAAGTATATGTACGTCTAAAGAAATTTTGTTTGTCTATTCTTTGGAGACTCGTGCTAAACTCTGTGGCAATAACCAGATTTGCTGCTACTGTTCGTAGCACAGTTTTTTTTGTTACTGCGTGTAGAAAAATCAACAATGGACAAAATAACGCTTTAGATGTGTCATTGATTTGTTTATAAGAAACAATATTAATGGATAGTTGGGTATGACCCTAATTAAGAAAATCATAGTAAATAACAAATAAAGTTTTTTTATTTGTTCCTGACATACACAAAAAGGTTGTTTGTGAAAGGATTTTAGATCCTTCTGTGTGTTTCTTTATACTGGTTTACATTTTATTTCATGCATCTAATAAAAAAGGATTTCTTGCTGAGGCATAAGAGAATATCCAAAATCGATGGAAAAATCTAATCATTGCAATTGCTCACAAACGATTTTTTTAAAGAGAGATCAGACTGTAAAGTAGCCCAAATGTCACAGATCTAACAGAAAAAAAAGCTTCATAGAATAAACATCAGCCACATTCAAGGTTCCATATTCACTCACACTGACTTAATCATTTATAGTTTAAAGTGTAATTACTGAATGAAAAATAAATAATCAATCCAGATGTACGTATGAAGCTCTTTTATGGGATTGCGTCAAATTAGCTTCACAAACAAGATCCATACTGTGGATCAACATTATTTAGATAAAAATGTATAATGGTTAACGATAAATGGGAACAAATTTAATTACGATATTCTGTCAATCTATGAACCATTGAGAGTTTATTTTGAGATCAGCAAATATAATTATCCTTGATCAATTTATATGGACAAGGTTAATGTTAGAAAGATTGAGAAATGTAATTGTTGAATATATATTGCAAGCCTAACAGCAGTTTTTTGCGGTGTATTACCATTATAAGGTTAATACATATAGCATTAAACAATCATGGAAAAAACTTATTTAGAAATTTTTATTTCTTCCCTATTTTAAACTAGCTTTTTTACCCAAAAGCTTCTTTAGATTTCTTTTAATGAGCATTTTCCCAGTCTTTCTAGTCCTGAAATATTTGCTTCTCCTACTTTGCTTTCCCCAACACAGGGTCAATATTGTCTTGAATGCACAATGGATTGTGGCATTAATCTACTCAGTAACATTCATAATCGCTCCCCATTGAATGAAAACAGAAATGTTATTCAATCAACCTTGGGTGAGTAGGGTGAAGTTTAATTTTTTGTGTGCATTTCTTCAGATGCATGGACTAGAGCAGCGAGCATTGTCCCATCTTTGACGTGTTGTGATTGTACAGTACAGTGACAAATGAGGTAAACCATACACTACTTTATTCACATTGTTTGCACAGCAATTTTAACAGAGTAAATTGTATTTTGTTTTGCTCATTCCTCCATAAAATTACATCCACAACCACCACAGCAGAGTTCTTAAAAGAAATTCCAGTCTGGAGCACTAGTTGTCCCTTAAATGCAGTTTTGAGTCATTGCGTAAATGCACACATTTTTATTGAGAACATTTGTTTTTGGAGTTAAAGCTTGATTTTGCGTTTATGTAATTGTTAATTACTCTGTCAAACTAAACATATAATATGAAAAATGCAAAACAGCACACCAGACTTACATTCATATATATTGAATAATTTAAAAATAAATCACATATACAGCTCATGTGATTAAAAGCTGAAGAGTCAGCTGAGGCTACATACAAAATTGTAATAGATTGATTATGTGTTATAGTAACCTTTCTTACATCACCATGCAATTATGCTGTTAAAATAAGGAACTGGAAAAGATGCTCTGAAAGTTTCAAGAAAATAAAACTTTCACTGCTTCTGAACCATTTTGACAGCTTGTAATATGCAATAATAATTTGTACTACACTATGACCATCTGTCCTGCATTGTCACATATACCTTAGGTTTGTATGGAATCCCAGATAACACACTGTTAATAAAATATATCAAGGCTACTAGATGCATTAAAGCATGTATAAGTGTCTGCTCCTTCTTGTTATGTACTCAGTTTTGGGTTCCAGATACCAGCAGTCCTTCTTTCATTGTCTTTTTCTTTGTAGTTTATAATTTCATGCCTCATATTTTTGCCTTCCTTGTTTTGTTTTAGCATTAACCAATCATCTGACCTTACGCACATGGCTGGTAGCTGTTTTCTTATTTTTTTCTGTTGGGGACACTTGGCTCCATGTTCTTTGTCTTGTTTGTGCCCCCACATTCTAGGTTCCTAGTTAGACACTTCAGCCATGCATACCTGGGTGTTTTTAATATTGGTGTATCAGTTACTAAATCGCCCTTTAAAGCACTCCAAAAAGTATGCTAATCCAATAGATGGTTGTCGAATCTAACCCAAAGTTTAATTACTATTTTCTTCTTCTTTTCAAAGTGTGGAATAAGCAACGCTCACAAATATAATAATGAAGTCCTGGATAAACAAAACTTCTTTCAAAATCTATTGCCCACAGCTAGCTATCTCTAAAAATGGTCCCACCAACTTGAGGTGCTGCCCAGTCTTAACCTGTCAGGTCAACAAAGTCTGTGAAGATTGAACCTCTCTTTAAGAAGAGAAGATTTGTCTCTAACATTGACTTCCATATTGTTGCAGGCTAGTGTCTCTGTGCTATGTTTTCATAGGTTAGGTATGGATGTAGTACAATAAACATCATAAGCACAGTAAACAGTAACACAATCCTTACTATATTACCTATTAAATTAGGATATGTGTAGTCTCAACCTCAAATCTGCCAGTACTTCAACAATCCTGAAGTCTTGATTGATTGAAATTTCTGGATTCCCTGCAGAATCTTTGGCCTCTCTGAAACTAAGTTTAGACGGTTGATTGAGAAAAGATTTTACTAGCTGTGTGCCCCCTCAAATTGATTATAGAAGATTGTTGTTCTATTTTTTTAATGCTGCACCATGTCTTCTGTGCCTTTTTTTATAAGACTAGTTGCATGTCGGTCACATGTTGGTGACATTTTCATTCTCCGAAACATGACTGTTTAAGAAACAACTTGAGATTGGTTGTTTGTCATGTCAGTCATAACCAGTTATGTGTGGAGGGGGAATTTGTTCTTTCACATGTTTTGTTTTTCTCATTTGGTTTGATTATTTCTTTTGCTTTCACTCCATCAGGCTCATACTAACTTTGAAACCAAGAGATTACATTTCTGAACATTTTTGCAAGTTTGTTTGCTCTGTGTATTGGTGTCTTGTTAAAAATAGGTCAAATTAAATCAAACTTTATTTGTATAGCATTTGTATATTGTGGTCCTTGTATAAGGAGAACAACTTGTGTTCGGAAGGTCGAGTGGGTTCCCACTTCTCCAGGTGTGTTTTCATGGTGTGTTTGTTCCTTGCTGCATATACACAGGGATTGCAGAATTATTAGGCAAGTTGTATTTCTGAGGATTAATTTTATTATGGAACAACAACCATGTTCTCAATGAACCCAAACAATTCATTAATATCAAAGCTGAATATTTTTGGAAGTAGTTTTTAGTTTGTTTTTAGTTTTAACTTTTTTAGGAGGATATCTGTGTGTGCAGGTGACAATTACTGTGCATAATTTTTTGGCAACTTAACAAAAAACAAATATATACCCATTGCAATTATTTATTTTCACTATCGAAACCAATATAACATCTCAACATTCACAAATATACATTTCTGACATTCAAAAACAAAACAAAAACCAATCAGTGACCAATATAGCAATCTTTCTTTGCAAGGAAACTCAAAAGCCTGCCATCCATGGATTCTGTCAGTGTTTTGATCTGTTCACTATCAACATTGCGTGCAGCAGCAACCACAGCCTCCCAGACACTGTTCAGAGAGGTGTACTGTTTTCCCTCCTTGTAAATCTCACATTTGATGATGGACCACAGGTTCTCTATGGGGTTCAGATCAGGTGAACAAGGAGGCCATGTCATTAGTTTATCTTCTTTTAGACCCTTTCTTCCCAGCCATGCTGTGAAGTTCTTGGACGCGTGTGATGGAGCATTGTCCTGCATGAAAATCATATTTTTCTTGAAGGATGCAGAATTCTTCCTGTACCACTGCTTGAAGAAGGTGTCTTCCAGAAACTGGCAGTAGGACTGGGAGTTGAGCTTGACTCCATCCTCAACCCGAAAAGGCCCCACAAGCTCATCTTTGATGATACCAGATATCATCAATGTTACTCCACCTCTACCTTGCTGGCGTCTGAGTCGGACTGGAGCTCTCTGCCCTTCACCGATCCAGCCACGAGCCCATCCATCTGGCCCATCAAGACTCACTCTCATTTCATCACTCCATAAAACCTTAGAAAAATCTGTCTTCAGATATTTCTTGACCCAGTCTTGACGTTTCAGCTTGTGTGTCTTGTTCAGTGGTGGTCGTTTTTCAGCCTTTCTTACCTTGGCCATGTCTCTGAGTTATTGCACACCTTGTGCTTTTGGGCACTCCAGTGATGTTGCAGCTCTGAAATATGGCAAAACGGGTGTCAAGTGGCATTTTGGCAGCTGCACGCTTGACTTTTCTCAGTTCATGGGCAGTGATTTTGCACCTTGGTTTTTCCACACGCTTCTTGCGACCCTGTTGACTATTTTGAATGAAACGCTTGATTGTTTGATGATCACGCTTCAGAAGCTTGGCAATTTTAAGAGTGCTGCATCCCTCTGCAATATATCTCACTTTTTTTTACTTTTCGGAACCTTTCAAGTCCTGCTTTTGACACATTTTGCCAAAGGAAAGGAAGTTGCCTAATAATTATGCACACCCGATATAGGGTGTTGATGTCATTAGACCACACCCCTTTTCATTACAGAGATGCACATAATCTAATATGCTTAATTGGTAGTAGGCTTTCGAGCCTATACAGCTTGGAGTAAGACAACATGCATAATGAGGATGATGTGGTCAAAATACTCATTTGCCTAATAATTCTGCAGACAGTATACACTGGGATGGGTTAGATGCAGAGCACAAATTCTGGTTATTGGTCACTCCATATCTGGCCAACTGGTCTCTTTCAGTTTCACTTTAGGAGCATTCTCAGAACTGACCCAGAGTGCTCTCCGCTCATGACAAAACAAATGGCTTCAAGTTGCTAACCACATGCCAGTCTGAACAAGTACATTGTTGGGCTCTTGAACAGAGGTAAATCTGAGATAGTCTTCCTTTGAACTGACAAACTGTTTCACAGCTTGGGACCTGCAACGCTGACCAAGCTTTTTTATATCACCAAATACCATCAAAATACAGAATCAGAGTTAGAAATATGTTTATTGCCAAGTGTGCATGTGAACACACACAAGGAATTTGTTGTGGTACAGGAGTACTCTCCACTGTTGGTACATTAAATGACAGTCTAGATTAAATAACAAAATAATGTTGAACAGTAAAGACAGGTTATATAAGTAAATTGTTGAAATTAAAAATTAATAGAATAAGGTGTATGATGAGTGGAGGTAGTAAAAAATATAAAGTAGTAGAACTATAACTATCAGAAGTCCAGTGTGCTTAAGAAACGTGCTTTAGCAGGAATGTACAGACCTTACAAACAGAATTGTGAGTGATGAAATGTGCAAAAAGTCCACTAATCGAGTCCTGTTGCAATATTTAGTGGAAATATTTTAGAGTGTTGGTGGTGAAAGTTATGGGTTATGGGAGCTAGATGGTCTGAGGGAAGAAGCTGTGTTTGTGTCAGGCTGTCCTGGTGTTTGGGGCTCTGAAGCACCAGCCTGAGAGTAAGAGCTGAAAGAGGTGGTTACCTGGGTGAGCAGCATCCAGAATGATTTTGAGATCCCTCTTTTTCGTTCTGGAGGTATACAGTTCTTGAAGGGAGGTAGGGGAGCCGAAACCAAATGGCGATGGAGGTGCAGATAACAGATTCGATGACTTCTGAGGAGAACTGGGTCAGCAGCATCTGTGGGAGGTTGATCTTCTTCAACTGGCACAGGACAAGGTCTTGTGAGATGGTGGTTCCCAGGAATCTGAATGACTCCACTTGTGCTACTGTGTGGTTCATGATGGTGTAAGGGGGGTGAGCGGGGTGAACTCAAGGTGGCTCTTGCCACTGTCACTGTTTTAAGGGGGTTAAGCTCAAGGTTGCTCTTGCCACCCCAGAGAGCCAGCCGCTCCAATTCCTGCCTGTATGCAGACTCCTCGCCATACTGGATGAGACCGATGACAGTGGTGGTATTGACCGAATGGATTGGGAGGCAAACTGCAGGGGGTCCGTAAAGGATCCAGTGATGTTCTTCAGGTAAGCCAACACCAGTCTCTAAAATGACTTCATGACCACAGATGTGCGATTAACTGGTCTGTAGTCATTGATTCCTGTGATTTTTGGCTTTTTGTGGATGGGTATGATGGTGGAGCACTTAAACATCACACAGCTCCAATGATCTGTTGAAGATGTTTGTGTAGATGGGTGCCAGCTGGTCAGCACAGGTTCTGAGGCATGTTGGTGAGACCCCATCAGGACCTTGTGCTTTCTGATGCGTCAACCCTCATCAACCTCACTGATCTGAAGTGCTGGGGTAGGGGGGCTTATGTTGTTGACGCTTGATCTGGTGGATCAGAGTGGGTGGGGGATGCCAGACTTTGAGTTTCAAATCTGCTGTAAGACTCATTGAGCTCGTTCATCAAAGTTTGATTCCACATACAGGAGCGGGGAGGTGTCGTGTAGTTGTTGATGGTCTTAAGGCCTCTCCACACTGATGCAAGGGTGTTAGCTGAGAACTTGTTCTCCAGTGTCCTGGAGATCTCCTTATTCTGTGTATTCTTGGCCTGTGTTCCTGAACATGATCTCCGCTCCTAAAGGGTGCGCCTTAGGCATGGCAAAGCAGTCTGAGTTTTCCAGAGAACCATGGTTTATCGTTATTGAATGTTAAAAAATTCTGGATGGGAATGCACAGAAATTGACATATGACAAGTCAGTGGCCTTGTCTTGTTCTAAGGTAGCAGTTTCAAAAACACTCCAATCAGTGCAGTAGAAGCAGGCTTGTAGACCCCACTCTGCTTCACTGATCCTTCTTTTAACAGTTCTCACTACAGGTTTAAGGCCGTCACACATCTATCCGAATATACAGTGTGAAGTAACCAGCGTGAACATACCTCGATCAGAAAAGCACAGGCGCCGATGGTACATCACACATCTGTCCAAGCGATTGGTGCGAACAAACAACTCAGCACTGTCATAATGGATGGGGCTTATATTGCTGTTATCCGGCCATTAAGAGTTGTTCAAAAAAAAAACCCATAAAGATTGTGAAACAGCCAGCCATGTGGATGTCGTCCCCTGAATAGTGATGGAAAGTTTCGCTCAACTTGGAGTGCTTCATTCTTTTGAATATTGCTCAATGTAAAGAATGATTCATTTGAACAATTAATTTGCATCATATCGTTACGACAAAAACCCCAAAATAAAGAAAATTACACTAATCTGAGTAGATAAATGTGCTTATCGGTGTCTTCTCATTATTATCAGTGTAATTCGCATTCCCCAAAGAAAACGATTCACTCTGTAAAAGAGTTCATTACTAAAGAGTTAGATTTGTTGATTTGAGACTCGTGCAAATGTCAGTTTGGATATATGTGTGATGGCCTTTAGCTGCTTTGAGCTGTTGCTCTAGTCTGCTGATGGGGGTGTCTGCTGATGAAGTCCCAGAAAAAACTATGCTTAACTGTGAATTTTACTTCTAATTATTAGCAAAAATGTTTTTAGTTGTTTGTTTGAGTTTTCTTTGCATCGAGAAAGCATGAAAAAAAAAATTATATTATCTCAATAAAATAACTGCCCAAAAATTGTTGAGACAACATAATGTCTTGCTACATACAGTTACCTTACTTTTATGTATAAGTAAGTTTACTCAAGTTGTTTTAAGGTGCAATTCATCTTAGGATATTTCATAAAGCTAGTAATTTTTATACTTTCTAATAAATACACCCTTTGTCCAGAACAGCCTCAGACTCTTTTTAATGATTATCAAGAGGAATTTGCCAATTCTACCTCTCAAGCAGTAGAAACATAAGACCTGCTGTTTTCATTTTCATTTAGAGTCAAAACTCCATTTTCATTTAAATGTATCTCTTGCACACCTGTACTTCAGAATTGTCTTTGAGTGTTTGTAACAGAAGCACATGTACTTTTTTTGATCAGCCAACCAAATGTCAGGCTGGGTGTTTAATAAATCATGACAAATGAAAATACTGGAAGGGGTTGTCTTCCTAATTAAACTGAGAAATTGCTAATTGTTCATGCATGAGCTATTGTAAGAAAGAATGCCAGTGTTAGTATGTTTTTGCCTTTCTGGCGTGTTTGGAGGAACTTGACTGAATGTTCTGTACCTGATTTGTAACTTAACTGTACTAATGCTATGTAAATGACTCTAATGGACATCTCACATGTTGTGTGAAGCAAACATTCTGCTGTAGAGGTGTTGTATGTCACCTAAAGCATTTGTCACAAGGTAATGTAACAATATTATGACATGGCATATATTTTTTTACATCACTAGAACTGTTTGCCTTGATCATTTTACTTAAATGCACAGTCAAATGCTTTGATGACAAAATAGTAAAAAAAAAAAAAAATTATCCAAAAATTATTGCATGATTGATGTTGATGAATCAGCATACATATTCATACATTTTTCATAAAATGCTGGACACGTAACTCATATTCTATGCCTTAATGTGGAATATGCGATTTCTAGAAGCTGGTGTTGAAATCAACTGAAATCAATTGAAATCAACAAAACACACACTCATCCAAACCCATAGTGTCTCGTCCCTACTTTGATACCTCCTATTGATTGGCTGCAAGTTTTTGTTGGTGCGTTTTTGAAAAATTTCATACCACTCTTCCTACAGAAACTCCCAGCGGGCTTCCCTCAGGTAACTTTGATGACAGTTGTGAGATATAGTAGGTGACACAAGATTCTATCAAGACCATGACCTTTTGTGTAATTTATCAGTTTTTTAGTTCATATCTAGGATCCCATGTTAATACACATTCAATTAAGCTAGACTGCTTTTGGTATTTGGGTAGATTTTCAATTGTGTTTGCAAAAAATTTAATTTCACACTGGTCATAGCATGACTTATAGAAGGACAAACAATAATCTATGTATTCACATGGCGTTTTTTTCCAATGAGCTGTGTATTGTAACGCTTTGGATCAGATTTTAAAATAAAATTATATACAAACTAACTAATGAAATATTGACCTTTAACATCACAGATTGTAGCCCACAGCAATTTATACATGCAACAGCTCTATCTCACTCTGGTTGTTTTGCATGACACAAGCAACACAACAAATTACAGTATGACTATATTGTAGTAATGTTAAGATGCATTTGTTGAGTAATGAAGGGGGAGTCAGGAAGCATGTAGTGAGGCTTTGTTCATTTAGAGGAGGAGCCAAAAAGTGTGACGTCGGAAGTATCTCTGGTCAGCTGAACCACAAGACTGCTTCGGGAACTGGTTCAGATTTTGCTAAAAGATGTTACAGCTAATAGTCCTTGGCCATTATTCAAAAAGTCTGTTGAGACTGGATAGCATTTAGAGATAGTTTAGATTTAGATTGGTGAGAGTACGTATATAAATAAATAAATATCAATAAAATGAATGTTCTGTAAAAAAAACATACTGTCTCTTACATCATTGCCCAAGTTTTACTATCATAATGTGTGCTTTGTTCTTACAAGCTCTTTCACGGTCCTCCACCTGATTACACCCATGCTAAGATATAGATGCTTGTGATTATACAGTTGGCCAGTAGGTGATTTCATGAGCACATGCAGCTTTGAAAAATTAACCCTTTCTCAAACCAACTGAATCAAGTGGTTTAATGCCTCAATAGGGTTAATCTCATCATCACTACTGGATTTGCACACACAAACTATTATAATGTATGAGGTATGTCATAAGAGAGGGTGAGGAGCAGAACCCAATCACACGACAGACAGAGGTTTACTCAGTGTTTTTAACAATATAACAGAAAATAAACAACAAAAATTGCCCACGAGGGAAAAACCTCCAATAACTAAGGTGCTAAACTTACTGATAACAGATTATCAAAAACAAGAAAAGTAAACGATAAAACACTCAAACAGAACAATCGTCTGTAATAAAATTAACTGAATATAGCAAGGCAAAAGGTGTAACATTCGCAATGCCCAAAACTGGACTCAGGAAGAAGAGTTAACAAGACAGGAGTGCAAATAGAAGCTGGAATGAAATAATTTACAGAAGCTAATCTCTATAATGACAGAAAACAAGACCTAACAAGAAAAACCTTAACAAAGAGTAAACCAAAACAGAACCCTAACACTCCCCCAAGCCTCAAACGAGTTATAATTACACTTATGGGAATACTCCACCCCAAATATAAACCTGTCAAGGTTTTGTTCCTCCATAATTTTACATATATTTATCTCATTAAAAACAGCATCGCTTCTCTCAGACTTGGACCATGTTTGCCCTACACAACGGCTAATATCGTCCCAAATGTTTTGCTAAAGATTTAAACATTGTTATTAACTTCTGTGTGGGTGTGTGTGAATGATGGGGTGTGTTGGGTGGTGGGCAGTAGACTTTAGGCCTGAAAGGGCAGCCATTTTCTGTCAGACTTCCCTAAGCAGCGCAGTTGAGGGCTAGCAAGGTCTGAAAGAATAATGCTCTGAAAAAAAGTCAATGTCTTTGAGCATCTGGAAAAGCAAATTGTAAAAATGTAAATTGAAGGCAATATTATTATGTCTTTTCAGTTGACTACATGCTTTTTAACTCCACAAAAATGTCGATATGATTTGGTTATATTAAAGAATGCGATAGTTCAAGTACCGACACCTTTTCATCAAAAAACATTTGATTGACCAGAATATTAAAAATATACGAATTGTTGATTAAACATTAGATGTTTGGATGAATTTATATTTAAATGCCTACTAGTGGATCAAAGGACTGAAGGTAAGCAGTGTTTGCAAGAGTGATAGGTATGTATTAGGTGCTATCTTAGTTTGTGTACTTTTGTACTCTTACTTGATTTTCAGACCAAGACCAGGATTCGCATGGTTAGCAAATGATTTACATCTTAAGTCAATAAGTAGATGCAATATAGAATAGGCGTAGCGGGTATGTTAAGCACTGTGTTCAGCCTTGTCAGGACTGAAGTGTTCTGTCTTGAAAACAGTGCTTAAATTATTTTTAATAATTCACATAAATTTGTATATCTGACTCCATAATTGATTTTTAAAAGTATTATCTTTAACAGTATTCTTGATCATAACCAAAGAAATTAGAATGCTAATTATTAATGATAATATTAAGTTTTAATTTTTACTCACACTTGATATTAATATTCTTATTATCCCTTAAAAGTTTCAGTAAAAGAAAAATGACTAAAATATTCCAAAAATGTATCATTGATATACAGGTATGTAATACATTAGGTTCAACCAGCATACAATTTATGAAATATGAATCCAAGAGTTATTTAATTTGGAATTGTTCATTCTAAAAGAAAGGCATTAAAACGTACTCCAAGATTACTACATTACTCTAGAGCTCTCTCCATCATAGGCCATTTTAAGAGAAAAGGCGAGAATGTATGTTTACTATCTGCCTTTGAGAGCTTCTTCAGACCAATCTCCTCCCAGAGAGGTGTGACTTAATCCGGAATGCGAATCAGGAGAGCATCAGTCAAAGCTGTTGAGAGTGTTAAAGATTCCAGTTTTGTGATAAACAAGCATTGCACTAAACTCTCTAATATATTTCAAACAATATTAAGCATAAACTGGTTAACAAAACATTATTTTATGAACATGGTTACACATGGAGAGAAGGGGTTAAGAGAAGGCACCCCATTGTTTTATTATGTGAACGCTAAAGTCAACACCCCAGACTCAGAAGAACTTCCTGCCTTACAACTGCGGAAATCATCATGTTCGTCAAGGAAGTTCAAATATTTAAAAGTTTAGTTTACGTCAGCCAATCAGGAACTTCCTAGAGCAGTCATGTGCGGAAAACTCGAAACCAGAAATGGTGGAGGGAAAGCAAAAATGGATGTAATCATGGCTTTAGGGTCAAATTCGGATCTTCCTGTATTTGTTGGGTTTCTTTTGAGAATAATAAACCTTAAAACTTGTGAGGTTGGTTAGGGACTCAATTTCCTTCAGAAATTCCCAGGAAGTGTAGGTGTAAACTGTCTTTCTCCATGTGAGCTGAGCTAAACTGGGTATGAAGGCTTCCCTTACCATAGTTTCCACATGATATTACACTTCTATGACTATTAACTTCTCATCAAACCCATATTCTAAGGCGAGCCCTCAACAAGCTGTCTACTGAAATGTATTTTAAGATAAATAAAATAAAAATTGAAATGGAGCCAAAATACTGACTTTAGCTTCTCTTATAGTAATGGGACCATGCTAACTGCTAAGTCACAGACTGAAGATGCTCCTATAAACTATTCACTGTATTCCCTGTGTAATTGAGCTCTGCTCTGTGTTTAATTAAGCAAATCAAATGGCTCCCTTTATTTCTCCAGCATACAAAAACATCAGTTTTTCGCTCATTGAAAAAAAAAAATTCTGATCTAGCCTGGCATCAATTTGGATTGGTGTTACATGCAGCAGTCATGTACTTCAGTTAGTGTAATGCCAGCCTTTTCTCCTTTGTCTTTGTTAGTTTTCACAAAACCTCTCTGGGGTAGCGTAGGTTTGATAAAATGCCAATCACTATAAAAAGCTGCTCTGAATCACAGTGCCATCATAGCAGCCTCTCATCATGAAATACACAGATTGCAGAGATTTCTCTGTTATTCACTACTATTTACTCTTTCATTTTCAGTTGGATTTAGAAGACAAAGAGAGTGATGAACTGAAATAAAAACAACATGTTGGGTAAATTTTTTAATTACTACCAAACTAAACCAAACATAATGGTTTGATGCAACAGCCTTTGTCATAAAAGGGACGTCATCATTGCCCCATGCCCTTTGACGCACCCGGAAGACCACCGAGCAACTCGCACCGGAGTAGATCCAGCGGCAGAAACAATACAAACTCTCTAGGTCAAAATAAAATGTAAATTAAATACTTTTGTCATTTGTTTTGTTCGTATCATTGTAAGGATTGCTCTCACTGTAAAGGGTTGCAATATTCACAGATATGTGCACCTATCTGTGGATATATACAACCATCAACAAGGCGATCGCTCTCCTTACAAACACACACACACACACACACACCTCTGTTGTTTGGTGACGATTATACCTTCATCGTCACAGCAAGACAATTTTTTTTCTCACTAGAAACTAAAAGTTTTTGCAGTGTAAAACAAGGTGATTGGTGTGGTCAAGAAGTTAAATGTCTTTGAATCTGCTGGCTTTCAGATGGGTTTTCTTTTTCAACCAGAATGAAGATATCAATGTGTTCATGAGAGTGGACATGAGGACACAATGACCACCAACAGAGTCCATTGCATTGTTATGAATGAAAAAACTCATGCAATGTAAATGGTGGTAGAGCTGGCACTCTGAGGGAAGTAAATTCGCTTGCTCCAGAGGAATCTGAGGATGGATTGGTTCATGTTCTGCCCCTTCCATGCCAGGAAAAACTATTCTCGCCTAAAGAATAAGATGAGGACCAGACTTTTCTTGGTGCTCATAAACCAATGATTTTTACTACATTGATATTTTTTTATGTTTAGTAAGAAATGTCTTGTATCACCAGGATGCATGTTCTGGACTGTCTGCTTACAAACTCAAGTTCCTTAAGAACATTGCACAAAAGGAAGCCTTCTTGTCGTCTCTGAAGATATGGCAAGTATGTGGACATTTTAGTAAAGGACTAATTTTCCATTTCTCTTGCTCTCTCCCTCCCTCAGTCTCCCCCCAATCTACTCTTAGTCTCTTCTTTCTCTCCTGCTCTTTTACTGTTGTTCCCCACTGTACTGTCCGTCTCTCCTTCTTTCTTTCTCTTGTATTCACTTGTTATCTTACAGGTGTAACTTCACATATAGATTTTAAAAATATGTAAAATTTGATCTTGGTGGGTTCTTTTATTTTTTTTAACAATGTAGTTTACAAAGATATTGTAATTCCTGTCTTCGTCCATTATCACACCTTTTAGAATAATCATGGTTGCTGTCTATACAGAAAAACAAGAAGATGATTATTCTCTCTCTGTAAATAAAGCAGTACAGTTGAAAGTCTTAAATATTTTTACTGTTGGAGCTGATGGATGAGGAGTAAGCTCTATAATTTTATGTAATGATATGAGCTATAGGAGTATGTGACATCATTGTACACCTACGGCTTATTAGAGTAATTTAATTGGACGATACCGCTTCATCAGGGAGTTAGAGGATGGATCTCTGTAAGTTTCAGGCTTGATGGACATACAACACTCATCCTTACTTTAAAAAATGATTGGCAGATTATCAATTATTACCTTGGTAGAAAGGTGCACAGCATTCATGGGAAGCATCTCCATTTTTAGTTACTGTTTTGTTAACTGCATTTTTTGTGGTAGTTCATTGGGAGAAAAATCTTTGCAGTTTCCATGGAAATCCCCCCATCTTAAGGCACAAAACCTTACCCCAAGTAAAGGGTTGACCAATAATGAAGTAAAAACAAGACTAATACTTGGATAATTTTCAGATATTATATTCTAGTTGTTACATTAATATTACATATTATCCAAAACCTTGTAACTTTCTTTCTAGGCATTTAGGGGGTGATCAGGGCTTGCGATGTGTGTGGGTTTATAATATTATATTTTACATTCCAGGAGACTGAATCCAGAGAGATCATGGTTAAGATTATGGACATTTCACTGATGTCTGTGTTGAGCTGGAAGTTGTAGAAGTTCTCCACAACATGCAGAGTGTTACTCAGCCATGTGTTATATTCAATGTCCTTATCTATGCACACAATTTGAGCTACCCTAAAAACCCGAGACAACTGTGAACAACCTGGATCCCAACAAAACTTTCCCCAGAAGTACAGAAAATGAAACTGATATTGCTCCAGGTGATCTGCCTGGCAACAAGAAATTTTTACAGCCCCTACCCTTTTTTCTTCATTGCATTCCAACTCTGAGATAAGTAAAATGCTTTAACATATGAAGAACATGAAGTTCTTTAATTATATGTTAATTATCAACTGATAATAGATCTCTAAACTGTTTTTTTTTTGGGTGTCCAAGTAGTCGTGACGTTCGAGTGTGGCTGTGTAAGTGGGCTCATATTGTTGGCTGATGTTAACTTGGCTCAATCCAGTATTATATTGAAGAAAAATATATAAATAAATCTAGAATCTTCCAGTTGGCCTAATGATTTTATATCTTGTATCAGATTTGAAAAAATACATTGTGATGCATTGTTTAAAATTAGGATTAGTATATAATTATCCATTACACATCATTCAAATAAATGTTATTTATATTTTTTAATTATTATGTAATTTATACAATAAATGTTATGTATTTTAAATAAATACGCTTTTTGTAATTAATTTTGTTATTAATTTATTAATTAGTCCTATTAAGTAGATGTGATGCACTTTTTTAGTTGTAGCAATGCATTACTTACGGACTCTGGCATGTATGAATGTACAGAATATTCTTAATACAAAGTTAAACTGTGGTGTTTCTTGTTTGGCCGATGATTCTGCCAATGATAATGCCATCTGGCTGATATAGTATTTGGGACCCTAAAATACAATGAAAACCTAGTTAAATTATAATGTTATAACAATAAATATGATATTGTGTTTAAAACAACATTTATAAACAAATCTATCAAATGCCTACTGTAAGAATAATAAGGAATTCTTATTTTATACTCTGTATTCTTGTGAAACTCTTTGTGCTTGTGTGTGACTAGAACATCCTGTGTTTTTATTACCCAAGCTGTCACAGTCCATCTTCCCCTGGTATTCTCCTTCACACCATTTGCTGTTGGGGGTTTGAAACTCTGACTGTGCTTGTATGTCCAGTTTACCCCTCCCTTTTGAGAGTATATAAGGGGACTAAAAACTTTGTGTTTCCAGAAGTCTTTGTTTGAATAAACTCAAACAGCTTCTCCGAAGGCTAGGGGATCCGCTGGTGAAGTTGCTCAAATAAAAGAAATCCTACAACTTGGTGACCCTGACGTGATCTGCCTGTGCAGGTAAGCGAATTCTATTTTTTCCTTGCCTGCCCAGGTGGGTCTTGTTTGTAGGAAGATTATAAGAGATAATTAAAATAGGAAATTGTAGATTAGTAAGAAATTGTAAGAAAATGGGTTATCCTGTAATGGTGTCTCGTACCTGATTAAATTTAGGTTAGCCATTCAACAGAAGATCACATGGTTGTGATATAAAATAGGAGTCAGATTAGTAGAGTTATCCTGTAATGGTGTTTCGTACTTGATTAAATTTGAGTTAGCCATTTAACAGAAGATAAGTTTGAGAAAACTGGTTATCCTGTAAAGAGTGACGTTTCGTACTTGATTAAATTTGAGTAGCGTACTCTGCAGAAGATTGCGCGTATAAATAAGGGATTTATTTTACGGCAATAACATACATATAAAAACTTTTTTTTTAACTTGTTGAGCATTGGAGCAGCATCATTAGTGGATCCCCTGAAAAAGCCTTTGTAATATGGGTCAAACTCATCCGAAGCCTGAGCCCGGCGAAACTGCCCTTAGTTGGATGGAACGTTGTGGCTGGGGTTATTTTACCCAACCCTACGTTTCCAGCCTGGCGGGATGGACGGAAGAACAGCCACAATGGCGTAACTTCCCTCGCGAAGGCTCATTTGAACCGAGCGATCTAAAAACAGCACATGATTTGACTTATGGTGGAATGGGAGATCCAGATTGGAATTTAGATTATATGAAGGCTGCTTATGGCATGTGGTATGACATGAGTTCAACCTGGAGAAAAAAGAAAAACATTTTTGTGCCAAAATCTGTGTTAAAAACTGTACCAAAGCCTGACAAACGAAAGAAAGCGGATAATGTTTGCGCTGTGAGCAGAGCTTCTCTTCCTCCACCCCCATATGCAGCCCCGTGCGCGCGCACTCACACAGCCCCGCCCGCGCCCGCTCTCACACAAGAGATGAAAACAGATGTTTCTTTCTCACACACCGCTTCAGCCCTCTGAAAGAAAGTGAATCACGATCTGAAGCCCGCGCTCCCGCTTCTAAAATTTATCCGTCTATCTCCAAAATTAATAACGAAACAAGACAACGAATGGACGCCGCCAATAAAGATGGCCCGTCTATGGGGGAAAACATAGCAGCAGTTTGGATTGCGAGAGCAAAGGGGATTGATATTATTCCTCCCTCCCCTACGGCACTGAAAGATTTGATCTCGCTCCTTCCCAGCCCAGAAGACCCAACCACTTTTGTCAGAATGCTGATTCAGAGCTCTAGACACTGTCAACTGACTGGTGCTGATTATCTATTTATTTTGCAAAGCAAATTGGGCGCCAGCTATGATGAAGCAGAAATAATTGAAAAGGTGGCAGCTTTAGACCCAAAACATGACGAATTAAAGCAGGAACAGGAAGATGAGGAGGAGGATGTGAAGGGTGGTGCAAGCTCAAAGAGAGGGGCCAAACCAAAATTGACTCTGCCCTGGCGTGAGGATCATGGTGAATTGCTCGAGCTCCTCGCCAGGGATCTTACCAAATATTTGGTTCAGAAAAAAAACAGTCAACAGAGACCTCTCTCATGTGACATCCTGTAAACAGGAAAAGAATGAGAGCGTCTCAGCTTTCTACAAGCGCTTTGCAGATACGTGGATGCATGTAGGGGGTTTTGAACTGGACATGTCCAGAGCTGACCCCATGTTCCTGTCAACCTTCCTGAATAATTGTCTTCCCGCATGTAGAGACATTCTAAAATATCACCTGTGTGATAGAAATCGTTTGACTTTGAAGGAAGCAGGTGAAAAAATGAGAATGCTAGAAGGTGATGGATTTTTCCAGAATGATAAAAAGAATACAGCATGTGTAATGATGCAAGGTCTGGGGAAACCCAGACAAGGTCCTCCTAAAGGGGGAAACTGTAACTACTGTGGAAAGCCAGGCCATTGGGCCAGAGAATGTAGGCAAAAAAACAGAGGGACAGCGGGAGAGGAAGGAAGTGGAAGCCACAGGCCCACCCACAGCAACAACAAATGCATCCACAGCAGTATCAGCAACAATATAGAGCTCCGCCCCCTGGACAGTACCAACCTTACCAGCAGAATCACTATGAACCTCCTCCTCCCCAAATGCTGGGGCCATATCCACAGTCCGGATTTTCTGGCCCCCGCCCCCAGCAGCAGCCTCCTGCGGGTCCACGCCCTTACCAGGGCCCGTACCAGTCCAGCCCCTACACACACAGAGACTAGGGGTGCCCTCAGAGCCAGACCCCCACTGCCACAATGTTTAGCATGTCCTTCTCCTCTCCTTTGCAGGCAGACCTTCCCATGATAAACCTTAAGTTGAATGGGAGTGTCTACCCTTTTCTGTTGGACACTGGAGCAACCATGTCCTCGTTGGGGGAGGGGTATGAAGGACCAATTTCTAATGGCAGTGTAAGCTCTGTGGGAATAGATGGGGTGCCCTTTCGCAGCCCTATGACACCGCCTCTTAATACAACAATAGAAGGGGACCCTTCTATATGTCTTTCTCATCGATTTGTAAGCATGCCAAATTCACCATTTAATTTACTCGGTAGAGATCTGATGTCTAAATTAGGCATGTCTCTCTCCTTCCATGGCTCCGAATACTCTAATCAGCACCATATTGCCCCCTATCGATTTAATTGCTGTTCAAGCAGCTGCTTCTGATCCTTCCGCATTCCTTCCGCATGTGCATCTTTTCTCGCCCGCGAGTTCCACGGTGTTACACATCGTGGTCGAAGAGGGGTAATAGACACAATGAATTCTTCTTTATGTATTTTTAATTTGACAACACATATAAATCAAACACTTGATAGATGTTTAATTTGTGCACAAAATAATGTTACAAAACCACAGGCAAAACACCAACAGTTGATAAAACCAGAAAGCCCCTTCCAGCAATGGCAGGTTGATTTTACACATCTCCCTAAGAGGGGATCAAATAAATATTTATGTTCATTTAAGAGAATATATGAGTCAATTAATTGAGGTTCTGAACCATTATTGGCAAACGATACATTCAGAGATGGCACCAATGTCTGAGGACAGTACACACCCATTTAAAGTTGGAGATAAAGTTTTAATAAAGCAATTTCACAAATTAGGAGAAAATTTCTCTGAACCCAAATATAGTACTCCTACTGAGATTGTTGCCGTCACTAGAACAGCTGTATTAACTTCCTCCTTTTCACAATGGATTCATGCTTCTAGAGTAAAACAAGCCCCTGAAACAATGTGAATTATTTTGGGTTATTATGAATATGCGCAATGAAAAGAGTTCCCATAATCTGTCTTGAGGTTTCTCTGTTCCTAGGGAACCCCCATCAGAGAACTATGGTGGCCAAGCCAACAACTGCTTAACCTCCATTCTGAGCATTATTAAAAGAACTTGGCAACCTCACAATGATCTGGAAACTCTTCCTCTGCGGACTGGTTATGAGACATTTCCTGATGGACTTCAACCAACAAGTAGTCTGTGGAAATCCACCACCTAAAGAACTTTTGACCAGATATCGACGCTGGAGTGAACATGGACATTTCGACTGGACCAAAGAGCAAAGCACAAACCCAATAGAAGAAAATGTATGGTATAAATATGCAAAAGTTTTGGCTAAATCATATAATGTTTCTAATTGCTATGTCTGTTCTGTTATGCCCCACTCAGCCCAACAGGTCACCTTATATGGAAAACATATGAGCGGGCCTAACGCCGCTTGTTTTGCTAGCATAGCCTCCTTAGGGTATGCCGATGAGTTTCTTCCACTTCTTCCCACAGGAACATTTGAGCAAACGATTGAAGATAGGGAGTTGAACAGAACAATGGATAATGTTGAATGTGATTCCAAATTTTGGTTTAAAATAGGCAGTAAAGCTCCAAAGGGAAAATTAGTAGGACACAAAATATTTATAAACCATAGTAAAGTACACCGTGTTTGCTATAAACAAGTAAAGGGAAATATTTTCATGGGAGAAATTGATGAGAAAAATTGTGGTGTTACCAGTGTGGAGAGCCTTTCTGACCCTACATCAACTGACCTCTCCAACGGCACATATATTGTGGAGGGTGGCTGGTGGCTGTGTGGATACATGGCTTACCTTGCTCTGCCTGCTAACTGGACAGGTAGATGCGCCCCCATCCATGTAACAGATCATACTTTTATTGTCACAGCTAAGGCTGGGGACGAAGGCAAACCCAACCTCGAAGTTGGTCACCCTAAGCGGGTGCGAAGCAAAAGGAGTGTGCTCTCTTTTGAGCCACACGACCCAATCTGGGGGTCGAATGTTCCTGAAGAATTTAAAATCTGGACTACGGGAGGCAAGGTCACGCTGGCACTGGTACCACACATGGAGTAGGGAAAATTATGCTCCAACTAGAGACCCTGGCCTACAGATTTGGTTTGTTTTTAAATGCTACAATTGATATTGATCAGAACCAGAATAAGGAAATTGATAATCTCAGAACTATGGTAATGCAAAATAGAATGATTCTTGACTTACTGACTGCTTCTTCAGGAGGAGTCTGTGTACTGCTTAATACAACATGTTGTACATTTATCCCAGATGACGTACATAGTGACAAAATGAAAAAAGCCCTTGATACATTGGTAGCCCTTAGGCAAGCTATGACTAAGGATTGGAAGAGTGACCAGGGCTGGGGATGGGAATGGTTGTTTCCTAATTTGTCAGTGTGGCTCTCGCCCTTGTTATCAACATTTGTTCCCATAGCAATCATTCTCTTACTGCTTTGCTGCTGTGGTCCGACTCTTATGCAATGCTTGATGAACCGTGTGTACGCGACTATCGAAAGTATGACGGAGAGAAAAAATGTAAGAATTCCTTTAAAGTGAAGTGTTTCTTAGGCTTTTCAAGCCCAAAAGAGGGGACTGTAAGAATAATAAGGAATTCTTATTTTATACTCTGTATTCTTGTGAAACTCTTTGTGCTTGTGTGTGACTAGAACATCCTGTGTTTTTATTACCCAAGCTGTCACAGTCCATCTTCCCCTGGTATTCTCCTTCACACCATTTGCTGTTGGGGGTTTGGGGGGTTTAAACTCTGACTGTGCTTGTATGTCCAGTTTACCCCTCCCTTTTGAGAGTATATAAGGGGACTAAAAACTTTGTGTTTCCAGAAGTCTTTGTTTGAATAAACTCAAACAGCTTCTCCGAAGGCTAGGGGATCCGCTGGTGAAGTTGCTCAAATAAAAGAAATCCTACACCTACAAATATACAACATTAAAAAACACATTACATTAACAACTCAGCTAACAACCTAATTTAAAAATTAACTCAATGTTAAATAAAACTTGTATTTACCTGTCAAATGTCAAGTTTTTTGATGTTTCATTTTCACTAGATGTACAATTAACAATTCAAACAATATCTAGCTAAACTAACAGTCTATTATCAATTATCTATTAACATAATGCACATAAAAATGGGCCTATGCCAAATTAAAGATAACAAAAAAACGATTGAAAACATCCATCTGGACACTTTCAATATCTACGTTACTTATGTCTGTGGCTTTGCAAACCATCTTGATAGTTATGGTCCTTCCATCTGGACCCTGACTCATGCCCAGGTGTGTGGTAGAACAAATCGCCTGTTTCTGTCCGTGATCTCAAACATTGGGGCTTCAGCCTGGGATTGACCATCAACTTTTTCATCACCTGTGTGTTAAAAAAAGTAAGAGATATAAATGCTTAACTGAACTTTTCAATTCCCTATCTTATAAGCATAACTTACGTCTGTGGCTTTGCACACCCTCTCGATAGTTATGGTCCTTCCGTCTGGACTATGACTCATGCCCAGGTGCGTGGTACGACAAATCGCCTGCATTAACACATCTATTAGACTAACTGACTCAGATTCGCACTACAGTCTCTCAAGGTTTGTACATCAAGGACACCTTGAGCTACTCTCCAACATCTGTATCGTTATTTAATCTTACAGGAAAAAAATCATTACTTGAGAACCAAAAAAATTATTTTTGATTTCTACAGTTTCAATGCTGTTATATTATGTGAATAGAAGTGTTCCCCATCAGTCGGTCACTACGACTTATGTCGGTGACGACTATGGGAAGCTCCGCTAGGGGCTCATTCCACATTGTTTCAATGAACGTACTGATGGTCACGTGATCACGCCGTCCCGCATAAACCGGACGTGAGCGTGTCACTCTTTCTGTTTTTCCTCTGGAGCCGAACTCTGACATGCTAGGGACTCATGAAAGACACCACAAAACAGTTGGATTATCCTTTTTCATAGTAGAGCACTTGTTTTGCCAGTCGACTGTTTGTAGCGTGTTCCAAACAAGTCGTGACCGTGCAAGTCTGTTGGATGCGGTGGATCGATTGCATTGGCGGATAGCCACAATCATTGCCTCGGTTGTCTTGGGCGTAGACATGCTGAGGTAGCGTTTGAGGGATCAGAATGTGTGGATCGCTCAGTTCTGTCCGGCAGCGCACTTAAGGCGAGGTTGGAGTATTTTCAGTCCACCACCGGAGGCTTTGTAGCTCGTGCCCGTAAGGGTCAACGAGTGCATGTCTCCGGCGCCCAGTGGAGTCGAGCAGGGCCGCATGCTTCCCACTCCCCCAGTGGATCCGCTATCGGCCACAGTGAGTTATCGGATGATGCGCTGCTTGCATCTTCTGAGGACTCCTGTGCACCTGAAGATGCGATCTCTGCTGCTGCATCGGAGACAGTCGGCGCATCTCCCGAAGGAGACTGTAGATCACTCCTCCCCCCTCTGGGGTGACGGCAGATTGTGCTGCGGAGGAGATGGCCGCCGAGTTGCTTACCCGGGCTGCCAGAGAAAATGGGTTGCAGGTGGCTTTGCCACTGGCACCCGAGACCTCCAGGATGGACGCGTGGTTTGTGGGGTCACGCCACGATGATATCACGCAGCCCCCTCCTTTCCCGTTCTTCCGGAAGTGCATCAGGAACTGACCCAAACTTGGAAGGCACCTCTGAAAGCGAGGTTGGTCAGTCTCCCCTCTCTCGCTCCCCTTGACGGCGCTGTAACTAGGGGGTACGAAGCGATTCCCCAGGTAGAGCAGGCGCTGGCGGTGCACTTATGCCCGGGTAACCCTGCCGCCTGGCATGAACAGCCGAGGCCTCCATCCCACCAGCTAAGCCTGTCGTTGGACCTGACTTTGAGGGCTTATGCTGCGGCGGGTCAAGCTGCCGCTGCCCTGCATGCCATGGCTGCCTTTCAGGTGTTCCAAGCCAAGGCTCTGAAAGAGATGTAGGAGGGGAGTTGTGGCCCAGGTCTTACAGAGGATCTGAGGGCGGCTACCGATTTTGCGCTCAAGGTGACAAAAGTTACAGCTAGCTCGCTCAGCCACACAATGTCTACATTAGTAGTCCACAGCTGCCATCTTTGGTTGACCCAGGCTGACATGCTCCCTCAAGACCGGAGGAGTTTCCTCAACGCACCTGTGTTCCCAGATGGCCTCTTCGGCGTTGCCATAGATGACCTTACGTCACAGGTCTCTATGATCAGGTTGCAGGCGGAGGGTCTGGGAGAATTTAGGATGCCACATAGGAAGAGACGTGGCAGGTCCCCTTCTACGTCGGCACCCCCACCGCCTGCTCGACGCTGGAGAAAACCTCCCCTGATCGTCAGCCCCCATGTCGAAGACGTCGACCAAGAGCGGCTACAAGGAGTCGATGGCGGAGCAGTCCTGTCCAAGGCCCCCCCAACATCATCAGGGGAAGAGGGTCCATCGGAAGCGGCCCTAGGACAGGCCGCCTAGGGAGTCCAGCCACAATGCGGGCCTCGCCACCAGCCTGCCCCCCCTTGGAGGGAGAGGGTGCCACCACCATCAAGCAGCGGACCCACAGGTCAGATCTCAGTTTTTCATTAAATATGCGAAACTTGAACTCCCTGGGTTATGTGTGCAGCCAGGAGGCTTGCATTGCAGATCCGAATGCAGTTCTCATCTCAGAGGCACATTCAAGGGCATGGCATCTGATGCAGTGCAGTCCGGATGGCTCTCAGCCTCAGTGTCAGAGTCAATCTCGAGTAGGCACCTCCTCGGCTGGAACCAGATGCTGCTGCGAGGTCGAGCCTGGACACCAAGGTAGGTCTCCACCTAGGCTCCCTTTGGACTCCACTGCTAAGTCTGCTAGTTCATGGCCCCGCTATGGACACTATCGGCAAAGTGCATATGAAGCCATTAGTGGAGATTCAGGAAGCTTGGTGGGAGCTTCACAATATTTCCCCTTGGCTCGTACGCACCATCCGGCACGGCTATCGACTGCAGTTTGCTCTCAAGCCGCCCAGGTTCAACGGGGTTTTAATGACCTTTGTCTCAGCCACAGAGGACCCTGTCCTGCGCGAGGAGATCGATTCCCTTCTATGCAAAGGTGCAATCGAGCAGGTCCCTCCTGCTAACAGAGAAATAGGGTTTTACAGCCCATACTTTCTAGTTTCCAAGCACAAAGGGCTTTATCAAGAAGAGTAAAATCAATGAGAACCACTAATTCCCTGACATTGAATATCACTCCAGATTTCTTCAGAAAAACACAAATGGAGCTTACTACTAATTAGCCAACAAAATGTCAACTTTATAAATGAACAGGCGAAGCCCACTTCCCTACATAAACACAAATGTCTCATCTCTGCAACATTTTATCTTAATCCTAGTTGAATGGTGAGTAGATCGTAATGCCGTTCATAGGCATAAATAATGTCCCATTTTACGCAAACTCTGGCTCACGCAAAATCTTAACCTTTGCCCATGCCTGCCTTTAATGTCTTCAAGCAAAATTTCTCTCTGCCAGTTATTTGGTGACCTGAACCGAGGGTTGTTTTCCACTTCGCACCAGTTTTTAAATTTCTTGAAGGTGACTCTCGAAAGGAAAACATGAAATTTTGTTCAAAGAACAGCTAAAATATTGATGTAAGAACATTGTTTGTATTGAAGGTGGGTCCATATAAATCCTCAGCGGTATCCACAAAGTGATTAGAGCTCTGTGTGCATATGCAAGGTTGTAATGCTCTCTTTGTTTTTTTCCGCTGGGGTGCCAGACCGAGGTTCACTCGGTCAAATATTTTTGATCAGAGAGGTTATCAGGATGTAAGCTTTATGTCTTGTCATACGTCAGTCATACAGCCTATCTTTGGTAGAACAGAATTTACTCATAAAAGAAACCACAAAGCCGTAAATGTTGAATCACCCATCATATATTATTCTATGTGCACAAAAATTAAGAAGATGTGATTTCATGGATCATCTTTCACAATTCATAAACATTAAACTTCAGTTTCAACAATGCATTTCAATCATACACAAAAATCGACAATACACTTCCTCCAAAAAAGTCATTAGTTCAGTGATCCACAACAGTTCCCGAAATAGACGAGCATTATTCATCAAGTTAGTCAAGTCAATAGTGGTCGTGGACTGAATGAGACTCATGGTTCTCCCTGTTCACCCGAACGCTCTTGTAAGTCGGGGTGCTCCTCACAAAACCTGCGATGAGAGTGTTAATCCATGTAAGACTTTCCCCTTGAATTCCAGCCTCCGAATTGACTACATACTCCATCCACCATTTAGGCTCTGCCCTCGTTATGCTTCAACTCGGAACGCCTATACATTACCGAGGAAAGCAAAGAAACTGTGCAAAACCGCTCTTCATGCCGGCCAAACCATCCGATTGATTTCGAGGCTCACACCACTCTTTCTGCAAACACTGACATTCCGCTTATCTTCTCTTTCACTGCCGCCTTTCCGGTTAAACAATCTTCTTCGTCATGTCCCGGATTGAGCTTCCTAGCTCCTTATCGCCACCTCCAGACCCGAATGAATCACTCTCACCATTGAGCTCCAAACAGGGAAAAATATTACGATTACTAAAGAAAAAATATATACATATAATTTTATGTAGATCGTTACAAGGTTAGACTCTCTTCTGATTCTAACAACAGAATGTTATTACCAACACTCAGACAGAGAAAGTGATCATACTGTTCATCGGAAAGAAAATTCCTTAAAATTCTTTAACATTCTTTAAAATGATTGGCCCTGTGTAGAACAAAAAGGTACGTAGCTCTGTGGCTTTCCATCTATCGAACTCTTCCATGCCTCTAGGCTTCCTCGCAAACTCCATGGGCAAATAATTTTTTTCTTTAAATTCGCTATTTACTTTGCTTGGTGGACCGCGCAACAAAAATATGAGGAGCCTTTTCATAACTCCAAAAGGCAAACTAAGTGTATATGATCTAGGGGGAACTGTTTAATACAAAGAATGCCAGCTGTCAAAGAGGCTTTTTTGCTTTTTGATGATCAGGGTATTCCATTTGGTTTTTCCTTTGCCCTTCCTTCAACCATTTGCGCAACTTCCAAACATCTCGCATCCCTGTAAACTGCTATGGCTCTAAACACATTTAAGGAATTTTCATTTAAGGATTTTCTTATTTTCTTCCAAATTATTGGTCCAAAACACATCAATCAAGCTTTTTTTAAAGTTTGTAAGACCCTCCCCCGGCAATCAGAAGTACAACCAGGCTTGTCTTTGTACCCCAGAGCACTATATTGTTAATGGAATGATGAGTTTGTGAGAGTAACTTTTCAGTCTTTTATTTCTTCACAAAAGGGAGAGCAAAAGGTTCATCTTTAAATCTTTAAACAGCAGACGAAGAGGAAGAACCTTGCACCAGTTGGGAGTATTTATTGTTATATACAGTGAATGGCATTGACCGGGGAGCAGGTCTGTGGTGGGGTGACAGTGAGTGACAGAAAGGCTCAACTCAACTCAGAGCCCATCAGACAAAATGAAAAAAGTTGTTAAAGTCGCTAGATTTGTCGTTAGTTGCTAGGATACAAAAAGAGTCGCTAGACAGCCTGAATAGTCGCTAAATCTAAGCTCAAGGTTGTTCTTGCCACACAACCCAGCCACTGCACTTCCTGGCAGTATGCAGACTCCTCCTCGTTTGAAATATTTTATCTTCAAAATACTATTGGGGGAATAGTAATTAAACTGTTCTGGGAACAGTGAAACAATTGTCTGGGACATTGTTAATGATACTAATCAGGGAACAGTTATAAAATAACGTCAGGGACGTTAAAATAAAGGCCTAATAATAGAAGGATTGTCTGGGATATCGTCAAAGTTCTATTCAGGGAATAGTCATAACGTCTGGGAAGTTACAATGATCGCTAAAATACTATTTGGGGAATAGTAAAAAAACAAAAAGAGCAAAATAAAAAATATATTTTAAGGAAAAACTTGAGACTCACTACTAATAAAATAAACAAAAATATAGGGAACTAAAAAGGCAAAAAGGAACTAAGTGACGATGCAAAAAAAAAAAACTTGTAAAACTTATGAGTAACAGAAAAACAGACAAATGGAAAATGCTGTATTTTCCAAGTTAGAGCGTGGTTATATCTTGCAAAAATTAAACATGAAAAAAAAATTAAAAGAGGGCAACACATTGGCTTTAGTACAAAAAATAATCCACTACCCTATCCACTGCAGCAGAGCACACATTGTATCTCAATAATATCCTACGGATGATTTTTGTAGCAAGTACTACATTTACATTTATGCATTTGGCAGATGCTTTTGTCTAAAGTGACTTACATTAGGGGAGAGACAATATGCAATTTGTTACTAATAGAAATTGTATCAACTGATCAAAAACCAAAGTAGTGAGGAAGTAGAGGAAGAAGATAAAGACAGAGGGCCGGGATTACCAGAAGTTCTGTCTTGGCCATGTTGAGCTGTAGGTGATGGTTCTTCAAGTAGAGATGTCGTTCAGACAGTCAGTTATGTGGGTAGTTACTGACAGGTCATCAGGGGGGAACAACAGATAGAGTTGAGTGTCGTCAGCGTATCAGTGGTAGGAGAAGAAGGGGGCCAAGGACTGAACCCTGGGGAACCCCGGTGAGTAGTTTATGAGTGTTTGAGACCTCACCCCTCCACCCGACACTGAAAGATCTACCAGTCTGATAGGACTCAAGCCAATTCGAGAACAATTCCAGTGATGCCCATCGCAGAGAGAGTGGAGACTGTGTCGAATGCAGCAGAGAGGTCTAGAAGGATCAGGACAGATGATCTGTGGTTAGGTACTAAGGTTGAGATGCAGATAGTTAAGCTGATGAGCAGACAAAGAAGCAAGTTGAAGAAAGAGATTGGCAAGCATGACTAGATGAGAAAGAAAAAGTAGGTGATGAAGGAAAAAGCATGTGAAGGTAAAGAAAGTGAAGAAGGTGAAGAATGTGAATAATGTTGGACAAGTGAGAATTATGAACAAAAAACAAGAGCAAGATGTACAATGTTGGTGGGCATGTGTGGTGTTTGTGAAGATAGAAGAAAACAGAGGCTGATTTGATATCATGAGAAAAGCAACTGAGAAAAATGTTTGAAAAAAATTATAAAGATGGCAAATTGTATGTGTGTGCAAGCAAGGAACTTGCGAGAAGAGACTCAAATGTTTTAGAACCCTAGACGAAATACAGACTGAGACTGATTAACTCACCCAGCCTTTGCACTCTCTCTTAGAAGAGAAAGAAACACAAAGGAAACCACCAATAGATAATAGAACTTAGATGAGAAATTAAGCACTGCAAAGTGGAATTGATTATTGAGATAATTTTTTTACATTTAGAATCTGCAAAATGAATTTTAATGATGAAAGCTTAAGTTCAATTACTTAAAAGTTAAACCTGGAATTAGAATACAAATTGTAACTGAAGAAACAATTGTATTGTGTGGTTCTGGAAACTCTAGAATGAATTTGGTTAAATTGGAAGAAATCTTTAAATGTGTTAAATCAGCAGATGGTAAACATAAAGTAAAAATGTTCAGAACTGATACAAATAACAAGATTAATAATAGAAAAAATTGTAGAAAAGCTTGTATTCATTTAAAGCAAACTATGGCTGGAAAAGCATTAATACCGATTAAAGATGATGGGGAACCTCATAATTGTTTAAATGAAACCACGACCTGACCTTACTGATCACCAATTAACAGAAGGCTACACAGTCTATGTTTATTGTTCTGCACGACTCAATAGTGAGAGGAAAACTGTGTAGTTACAGCCACTAAAATTTTGATTGCCAAACCACTTCCAGGAAATTACTCAGCTTAAGCAGCAGAATTAGTGGCATTAACTGAAGCATGCAAACTGTACAAAGATAAACCTGTAACCATATACAGCGATAGTCAGTATGCTGTATCAGTGGCTCAATTATTTTGCCAACAATGGAAAAATAGAGGGTTTAAAACATCTACTGGGAAAGAGGTAGCACACGCAAGATTGTTTAAACAATTATTAGAAGCTGTTTTATTACCATCAAAAATAGCTATTTGCTACAGGAAAAACAGATACTGTATCAAGAAGGAATGCATTAGGTGATACAAAAACATTGCTGGTGTTTCACCAGCAACAGAGACACTTCATACTGAGATAGTAGATAATGAATTTCTGACTGAAATGCAAAATCAAGCATCCAAAATAGAGTTGTGGATTAAAAATTGAGCTACACTAAATGACAAAAATGTTTAATTGGTTTTCCAAATGGAAAACCATTCATTCTCATGTCGGCTTTCTTCCCTTTCGGGGTCGCCACAGCAGAATGAACCGCCAACTCTCTGACATATGTTTTACGTGGCGGATGCCCTTCCAGCCGCAACCCATCGCTGGGAAACATTCACACACTCATTCACTCTTTAACACTATGGACAATCATTCTTATGCAATTCCCTTATTCCGCATGTCTTTTGACTTGTGGGGAAACCGGAGCACCCGGAGAAAACCCACGTGATCACAGGGAGAACATGCAAACTCCACACAGAAATGCCACCTGCCCCAGCCGAGCCTAGAACCAGCGACCTTTTTGCTGTGAGACAACCGTGCTACCCACTCCGCCACCGTGACGCCAATGGAAAACCAATGCTTCCTAAATCAATGTTCAAATGGGCTACAATATTGAGCCATGGGCAGTGCAATTTCTCAACAGGAGGGATGTTGGCGCTAGTAAAAAAAAGTATTGTACAACGTAGGGGTTTAATCTTCACTCAAAACATTTTTGTACACAATGTTTCATATGTACTAAGCATAATTCTCAAGGAAATAAAATACCAAAAAGAATGAAATTCCCAGAATCAAAATATCCATTTCAAACCATTCATATGGATTTCATTGAGCTTTCAAAAGTACAGAACTATAAATACTGTTCAGTCATTATTGACGTGTTCTCAAAATGGGTTGAACTGTTTCCATGCAAGAATCCAGATGCATTGACAGTGGCAAAAGCACTATGCAAAAGAATTATACCAACACATGGTATACCAGGAGTGATCAGAAGTGACAATTGGACACATTTTGTAAATCAAATAGTAAAACATGTGGGAGAGTGTTTGCAAATTGATTTGAAGTATCATTGTGCGTATCATCACAAATCCACTGGACTCGTAGAAAGGACAAATGGCACAATCAAATCCAAACTTAGTAAATGCATGTCTGAGACAAAGAGGCCATGGCTGGACTGTCTTGACTTAGTACAAGTGAGCGTGAGAATAATGCCCACCCAGGAGGGAGGTCTGACTCCCTTTGAGATCCTGTTTGGAAGGCTGTTCAAAATACCTGATTTAGCTCTGAATACACACGCATCACCTGACCAACTATATGAGAAAGACATTGACAGACAGAGAAATCACAAGAACAAATAACCTGCCAAAAGACTCCCTCTCTAGACTCCTGCTGTAAAGATTGGCGACTGTGTGTTTGTAAAAGTCATCAAAAGAAAGAACTGGTTCAGTCCCTGTTGGGAGGGGCCATTCCAAGTGCTGCTGACGGCTGTGCAAATTCAAAAAAGATCAACGTGGGTCCACCTGTCCCACTACAAACTCAGGTTCCTGGAAAGGAAAGGAAGTGTGGGGAAGTCTGGGTACAAAAGAGGGTAGGAGCATAGATCTCAACCTCAGTGAAGAAACCAACAAATCCCACCAGTATTTAGAGAGATTCCTCCAACCTTGTTGACCTGATCCTCATGCCTCCTCCTCAATGTTTTTCTGTTTACACAATCTATATATTTTTGGCATGTTAGTTTTTCATCCAATATTAGTCCTAGAAATTTTATTTATTTAACTTGTTTCCATGTTTCGCCATATAATTTAAAATTGATTACTTTATGTTTCTTTGCAGCGTCATGGTGGCGCAGTGGGTAGCACAGTCGTCTAACAGCAAGAAGGTCGCTGGTTCGAGCCTCGGCTGGGGCAGGTGGCATTTCTGTGTGGAGTTTGCATGTTCTCCCCGTGATCGCGTGAGTTTTCTTCGGGTGCTCCTGTTTCCCCACAAGTCAAAAGACATGCAGTATAAGTGAATTGAGTAAGAACGATTGTCCATAGTGTTAAAGTGTGAATGAGAGTGTGTGAATGTTTCCCAGCGATGGGTTGCGGCTGGAAGGGCATCCGCCGCATAAAACATATGCCAGAGAGTTGGTGGTTCATTCCGCTGTGGCGACCCCGAAAGGGAAGAAGCCAACATGAAGATGAATGAATGTTTCTTTGCAAAACAGATGATTTGTGTTTTATTTATTGATAGTTTAAATCCCAATTGTTTGTCCATTTTTCTAGTGTATTTATTGCTTGTTGCATTTTCTTTTCAATAGATTTGATATTTCTTCCTCTAATCCAAATTGCACTATCATTCGCATATAAAGATTTTCCAATATTTGTTTTCTGTACTTTCAAATATTTAATTTATCATATTATTAAACCATATTGGACTGCAACCACTACCCTAGGTAGTTCCGTTCTCAACAGTGTTTTTTTTTATATAATGTTTGTCCTACTTTTACTTCTATTGTTTTGTTTTTAGATTTTATTATTATACTTTCTTTCTTTCCACATGTCATATGCTTTTTCTACATCAAAACCCACTGCTTCCAGCAGGGTAGACTGTCTGTGAGATTCCACTTTTAAAGGGAGAGAGGCAGGTGATGCTTGTTCTCCTGATTAGCTTTCGACCACGCCCCTTCTCAACTCTCATCAGATCATGAAGAATCTTTCAAATCTGCTGAAAAAGTCATTGAGCTCATACACCAAAGTCTAATTGCCGATAGAGAAGGGAGGAGGTGTTTTGCAATTGGTGATGGTCTTCCGGTCTCTCCACACTGATGCAGGGTCTTTAGCCGAGAACTGGTTCTCCAGTTTCCTAGAGTAGCTCCTTTTAGCTTTTAGTGAATACGTACACTGTGGAGCCATATCAAATTGCTATATCTGATAAATCAGTTGTTTAAGTTATTTGTATATACTTTTGAGAGTAATAGGCAATGAAACGCTGATTAAACAAATGGTTCTTGTTGCTTTACAAAATCCTTGACAGATGGAGTGATTTTGGGGAACAAAGAGATGAAATGCGGAATTACTTTTTTAAGGCTGGGCTTTCATTATAAGTTAGAGATTACTGTTCAGCATTATTAAACAATTTCTTCATACTAATAAACTTTACTTTACAACCCTTAAGGTAGTATTGCATGGTAGTTCTATATTTACCCAATATAATTATCCAATTGGAATTCCTGTTTAACTCTAAATCCACTTCAGGCCTTTGTAAAGCTGCTTTCAAGCAACAGCTAAAAAAGCACTATATAAAATAATTTCATTAATTGATTGGTTACCTTTTTATCTTTAAAGAGCCTACATTTGAATTGTTGTGTCCTAAATTCTGACTACATCAGGTTAAAACAAATTTAGAAAACATGCTTGAAGAAATACGAAGTGCAGACCAAGCAAACTGCACATTTTCAGTGAAGATAGAGCAAAGCCGAAGCCACATCTACAGTCCCCTTCAAAGCGGAGTGGAGCTAATGCTGTGATGACTCCATGTGGCCGGCTAGATATGTGGGAAACTGTAGCTAATGTGCATTTTAAAAGGTGTCAGAATGGTTGAGAAAAACCAATATGCCATAATAACTCCTGGCCCCGCACAGAACATCACCCAATCGATTCGAGTTTCCATGGCAGCAGCTCTGCGTAAATAAGGGAGCGGAGCATACAATAGGATGATGTGAATCTCAGCCGAGGAGACTTCTCTTATCCCTCTCCCAAATGATCTGCAGCACTGAGGATCTCTCGCTCGATTTGATTCCCGGAGAAAATCATTATGGATGTTAATGCCTTCAGAAAGACAGTCAGAAAATAATAGGCAGGCAGTGGGAACCAATCGATTGTTTTTTACTTCAAAAGTTCTCCCAGTTTCATATGAAAGTAATTCCGCTTCGATCAATCTCAAACTGCCAGCTGATTAAGCCCCAGAGCACTACAGTGAGATGATAGATTTATCAGTGCCTCAATATTACACCGTTAAGGTGACAACAACAGGGTTGATTTCTCCATTAAAGCCATCTTGTCTGTAAAGCTTTGGGCTCAAAGATAAACTTGTTGGTTTAATATAGAAATAATTCTGAGTTTATCTCCTGGACCTCAAGTAGAGAATCTAATAAAAGCTCTAAATAGTTAACTTCTTTGGGGAGAATAAAAGAACATACCTCAAAAACCAAAACTGAGGGGTAAAGGTGATAGGAACTCTATCTGGTTCCCCTTTGGGAACTCGAGCTGCGTCCAAACACTACGGTGAACGCTCCCTGCGTTTCCGGGTTGGGTCTGAATTATGTGTCAAATTTCATCCAACGGACAGGTGTGACGTCGCACCCGGAAGAACGCAGTATTCAGGAGCCAGCGATGGAGACGGCAACCAGCTTTTCTGCATTCAGTAAGTGCTCTTTATTTGTCTTCTTGTTCCAAAAAGTGGCTAAATCTTGTCCTTATTGTGAGAGAAATATTGAAGCGCTCCTCGAAATCTAGTTGCTCCCTGCTCGCGCTTTATCACAGGCGAGGACTCGTATGAGCTCTGTTTAGCTGGAAGTGGATCGTACCCAATTGGCTCTTGTGAGCGCATACAAATGCGCACACTCCACTCGCAGAGAGCATTTTTTCAAGAAAATATGCTCTTCCCAGCATCTCAGGTGGCTAGGCTGCCCCTTCTGTCAAGGCAAAGCACCCGCTTCGATCATGGGGTTCGCAGATGGAGCTGGCGGAGGACGCCCGCTAGCTCCGATCCATTGTCGTCAGGTGCGGAAGCACACCTTCCAGTGGTTTTTCCCCCCACGCGATGGATAAGGGCCTACTCTAGTCTCCTCCGATGACGCGGCTATGGTGCCTGGTAGCCGCGGCGCTGGAGACGTCGGCAGCACAGGCGCCGTGTTCGGAGAGGAAGTTTGATGAACGCTATCTGTGTCTGCGGTCACAACCCCTTTGCCAGGGCCTGCTGTTTTTTTTTCTGGACATGCACACTAAGGAGTCTAGGTCCTGGGATCAGCCTTACACGGCTCGCCTCTTCTCTTCTGACGTTCATTTTATTTGAAAATTCAGGGGATGCAGGAGCACAGTTATGGGACGATCCAAGGTGGAGCAGACGCTTGCGAGCTATCTCTTTCCTGGTATGGTGTCATCCCTGAAGGCCCCGGTGCTCCCCATCTGGCCGCTCCAAGCCACCTTGGCCTTGGTGAGGAGCGCTTATCTGGAGTTCTGCTTGGTGGGAGCATACTCTTAAGGCTGCTGCTTCTGGGTACAGCCCATGCCCCTCCCGAGGGTGACGACACAAGCCCCATCCCAGGGAAATGGGGGGTCTGAGGACCATCTTTTTCAATAAACGGGCTGCGGCTAAGTGCTCCTGACTGGCTGGGGGGGGACTCTGGCTTCAATAAGCGACGCGCTTCATGGAAGGCCATTGTCTCTCAGCGACCCCCTCGACAAATATTCCACTTACCCTGCCACCCTCTGTGCTTCAGTGAGAGTGTGCTTCGCCCCTGCGTCCACCCATGCTCTCGGTGGCCAGGGCATCGGGTATTCCATTGAATTCCGTACCTAAATCAGAAGCCGTCACCCACCAGTTACTAGAAGCTGACCTCGAGAGGTCGGTTCCCCTGAATCGCTTCGTGGGGGTTTGTTCAGCCTCTCAGGCCTCTCCCAGAAGGTCTTGCGGGTTGTAAAACTGGGTTATGGAATCCAGGTTTAATCCAGAGGTTTTGCCCACCGCTCTGGATCCCTCGCAAGTTCTGGTCATGGACCAGGGAGTATGAACCCTGCTGCGCAAGGGGTCATCGAGGTGGTTCCTGTGGACGACAAAAACTCAGGGTTTTACAGCGTTACTTCCTGGTTCCAAAGAAAGATGGGAAGATTTGTCCTTCTCACAGGAAGTTTATTCAGTTCGCCTTGGGGGACACGGCTTACCAGTACCGAGTGCTTCCCTTCGGCCTTTCGTGTGTGGACGCCGCCCTGGCCCTCTTGCGGCTTCAAGGGTTCTGCGTTCTCAATTACATTGGAGGCAGTTCGGCATTGAGATGTCGTCCTCATCCACATGAAGGTGCTGAACCCGCCGCAAGAGTGTGCTCTCCCCAACCCAGAGGTAAGTATGTGGGGTATAATGAGATGGCACATGTTAAATTATCAGGTCCAGTGTTGTCAACTTAGCAACTTTGTCACTAAATTGATCAAACATTTCAGACCACCTATCAACTTTTTTGTTATTCTAGCAACTAGCAACAAATTTAGTGACTTTTCCTGCAGTTCCTGGCAACTTTTTTCTTTCTGGCTAACAGGCTCCGCTGGGTGCAGTGCCTGCCTGTCTGTCACTTACTATTTATGCAAATTAGATGCTAATGTCATCTAGCGACTTTTGAGCCAGCCAATAGGGACTTTTCTTACTGAGGAGTTGGCAACAGGGATCATTTGTTCATTCTGTTGCATCATTTGCTGCTGGCAAGCTACACGAGGCGAGCATCGGGAAGAGTTCACTCCTTGATATCTTGTCGTGTAGTCTACAATGACCAGGATGCGTTCATGACCCAAACAGACTTTGGAAGCTGTCCTACCTTATCCTTTCCAATCTGCTGGAAGGTCACCTCTATAATGGGTAGTGGAATTAATAGAGAGGGTGGGAGTTTTCTACTGGTGGTCTTCTGGCACAGCTCACACCCTTGACAATAGCATCTCTCTATATCTCCAGTGGAATCAGTCTCAGATATTTTGGATGGTATTGCTCTATTTTGGTCCTCGGGACCACCAGTAAACGTTTCTCCTCACCCCTCAGCTGAGCTACACAGTACGGCATGGGACGAGGTGGGGTGAGTCGTTCTTTTTCATTTATACTTTGGAATTGGTTCCAGCAGTTTCTCAGTCTATCATCTTCTCTTTGTTCCCTACCAAAGGAACCCCCTGTAGAAATTTTCTGAAGTCCAAAAACAGGTTGTTTTGTGAATCTAACTCACACTCAGCCCCGTTGGCAAGCCACACTTCCTTGGGTCTCTTTTCCCTGCTGGTGTGGGTAGTGGTCTCTACCTGTTGACTGAGGTTCCGTAGGCATTGGCTCATCCTTCTGGTCAAATGAAATGCTCATTATAAGAAAATTAAAGCTTTTTTTCAACCTTGCATGTGTGATAAAAAGTGGTTGAAGACCTACAAAATCAATTAAGGAACCTTTCAAAATCACAAAATGGACACTCTAAATTAATATTTAGAAAAACACAAACAACTTAGAAATAAATATGGAAACTTGGAACAACAAAAATTAATTGAGAACACGGTTTAAAACCTTGAACTTATTTTAAACCTTATTTGTACTTGTTTGTTTGAGTGATTTCAAATATCAACATTGACTGATGCAAATCTTCATCCTTGTCAAAAACAAATTCTTGGCCACTAAAGCTTTAGACTATAACATTTAAGCGAGGATTTAGTAATGCTCAATCCAGGGCTTTGTATTTTGTGAATCACCACCAATATTTAATGTTCTCTTAAAATGAGAAGTAAATGAGAAATGAACATGGCTTAACAAACTCAGTATTAACGGATAAGTTTTGACTTGACAAAACCATGAAGCAGCTCATCAACTTTCTTTGTCGAGTCAGGCTTTGGCAATATTCAAAATCATCAAAGGATCTTATTGGTGTGTTTATGTTTGTTTGAATGGTTTTAAATGGCACATTTGAAAATCAAGATGAAGTTGATGGAAAAGGAAAGCAAGAACAGGTTGATGGGTAAACAAAGGGCTGTAAAAAGCTGTTCCCCTAGGAGTAGAAGAGCTGAAAACAGAGATGTTGGTGATGAATGGCTTGTAATAAGCCGGTGACTGTCTGACGGCCCCTGATCTAAGGTCCCTTTGCGATTAGAGGTTTCCTTCGCTTACAGGGAGGCTGAGATGACAGGGATGTGATCTGTGTGTTGATGCAATTGGGGTGGCTGTGTTGTGAAACAACAACACTGCTGAGACAGAAGGCCTGTGTTCAGTCAAAACAAGCATGTGGTACAGAAAACATATACAATGCAAGTGTTTCTGTATAGCAAATGCTAACAGTCATCATTGACTAAATTGTTTCATATTGAAGCAAAGCATTGAACATAGAAAACACAACTTAAATTAATTTTGTAGAATGAAATAAAAACGTTAGAAAGGTGAAATCATACTACTAAGGTAAAGATATATTAACAGCTCCTGGAAAAAGGTAAATGGAGCGATATTTATCTTTTTTTCTGGTTTGGGCAGATTTTGGCTGTTATGTCTTTGGGAAAACATGACAAACCCTTCCCTTACACCCAAGTCAGTAGACCAGGGGTGTATTCCAGGAAGCGAGGTTAACTTACCATCTCCTTAAACCTGAACTCTCGGTAGGTCAATCTTAAATCTGCATACTCTGGGTGTGTGTGTTCCAAAACCCATGATAAGTTAGCTCAATCAACCTCCGCTTGATAACCAAGTTTATGCTCATTGTTAATGGATTGCCATAATTGAACATTCTGGCTCCTCTACATCGTCTGCATCCATCCAAGTAGGGTAGTTCTCTCCTCTTGTCAATCAACCAATCAAGTTTTTATAAAGCGCTTTTTAGCGTGTGCAGGTAGGGCAAAAAGGAAAAAGGCCCCTGGGAGCCTCGCGGACTGAAGCAGGTGCTAGTCACCTCCCCAGCATAAAGAATATGCAAACTTAAGATTTATTGACAAAAAGTTAACCTTAAAGCACCTGAAAAAAATCTAACAAACTAACAAAGACAAATCAGAAACTAACAAATGAAAAACAGTGGTTAGAAAAATGTAACGGACAACAAACAGGTGATCAGCATTAGCTGCAGGATAAGTGATAAACGATGAGGAGAGGTTTGATTGAAACATTGAACCCGATTGTTTTTTTCAACAGTTTGTATGTTTATAGTCCTCAGACACCAGATCCGTTTGGACAAATCTCAGGAGCCAATTATTCTAACGCTAGATTAGATAGATATGTTTTAAATTTAGTTTTGAACTCTGTGAGTGTAGTAGAGCTCCGGACAACATCCTGAAGTTTGTTCCAGAGCTTCGGAGCTCTAAATGAGAAGGCTCTTCTCCCTCTGGTGGATTTACTAGCGAGCTAGAATATATCATGATAGGAGACTACTCAGGAAGACTGGAGTCAAGCCTTTTAGCACCATAAAGGCAAGAAGGGGGTCTTTAGGGTCAATGTTGTGTGATACATACAAATATAAACTATGACACTAAAATACTTTAATATTCCTACTGGTATCTCCATCTCCACCATCTTTTTTTGCTGATGATTGAAAAATGTTATTGAATTATCAATTAAATGAATAGGACAATGAATGTGTAACCTGAAAAATTATGCAACAGAAAGATTTTCTATTAATCCCCTCATTGACAGAGGCTTCTCTAAAGGAATGTGGGTACCATTTGTGTAGCCAATAACATTCGGAAACCTAAAATGTAAGGTGATCGTAAAAAGTGACCATATAAATGTCTGTAAAAGGCTGTTTTTCCACATAATTTGTATGAAAAAACAAACTTGCAAATTGGTTGAATTCTTTAGGCACCTGCTGAGGGTTGTACCCTGGAAAAAATGTGTAAGACCGGTTTCATTGCTACATTTTAACTAGATTCAGTGTTGTTGCATTTTGGAATGTGCACTTTCAAAAATTTAACTAAATAAATGAACAAGTAAATGTACTTAAATTAACTTAAGTGTTTTATTAAATAAAATAAATCGATATATTAAATGTAGTGTCTCATGTAACCCTGAATTCATCTGCACAACATGTGGAAAATTATTGTGACAACCAATAAAAAAGCAAGATCAACAGTAAACACATTTTCAAAAATAAAACCTTTAAGCTGCATTTCATATTCAACTTAAAGAGATATGTGGGTCCCTCCGAGTCATCTGTAACTTTTAATCCAGAGTGGAAGAACTGCTTGTTCTCTTATCACATACTCTTCATTGTCACCTTCTAAAGTTGAATGTTTTTCAACTTAAGAACAGAGACATTTGGAAGCGTGTTAGTCCCGAAATATACATTTCCCATTGCACAGAAAGAGTTAGATTGACAGAAAAGTTGATGAGATTTACTTACTGTGCTCCAGACAAAATTTATGCTCAGAAAAGCTGCTTATTTTCCAAAGTGACTTGCTTTTAAGTCTAGTGTATTTTGACAAAGTTCTTTTCAACTAGTTATCTTTTCCCTTGTTATTAGACAAATACCTAGTTTGATGTTGAATGTTACAGATGATGCAATCTAAATAAGTCTCTGTGGCTTACTAAAATTGTCCTTTTTTTTACTTCAAATGTTTTGAGACTTTTTAATTTTTTTCCACTTTTTTTTTAAACTCTTGTTTTTTCCCTTCTGTGTTTACTTTTTGTATTTGTATGCTGGCCTTGATTGTGGCAACTGATTTATTATGTTTGAATGACTAGATAAAATTAATTTTATTAAAAATATAAAATATTATTATAGATTTTAAAATATAATTTAAAGCATAATTTAAAATCAAACGTAATAATGGAAAATTTAAGAACTT
This sequence comes from Danionella dracula, assembly GCA_900490495.1. Taxonomy (NCBI): domain Eukaryota; kingdom Metazoa; phylum Chordata; class Actinopteri; order Cypriniformes; family Danionidae; genus Danionella; species Danionella dracula. Next base: position 4,352,434 of record UELW01000622.1, read on the forward strand.
TTTACAACAATTTTATACAAATTATATTCAGCTTTGGAGATTCTTCATCTGATAGTTGGCTGATTTTTATCAGATCTTGGCAACTTTTGCATTTTTCTGAAAACAGGAACTTAATTCATTAACAATTCTATATTTCAAGGGATGTATGGCATCCTGAGCAGGTGACCACTATAAACTTGAAAGCTCAAAGCACTCTCTATTTAACCTGTACATTTAACCTGTGCTTCCACTGGGTCAAATTATGAGAAGGAACCAGATATCATACCATAGTTACCCTGATGATACACAAATTTATCTCCCCAAATGACTCACCCCATAAACTCTCTCTGTCAATGTCTTGATGAGATTAAAAATCGGATGAAAAACAACCTTCTTCAATTAAACAAGGACAAAACTGAAGGCATTGCATTCAGAAGCAAAAGCGAGGTTGTTAAGGTTAACACATATCTCAATGCTAAGGGCCTTATCACTACAAATCAGGTCAGGAATCTTGGGGTGATTCTGGACTCTGATTTTAGTCTAAATAGCCAGTTTTTAATCACTTTGATTTTATATGACTTTTTTATGCTTGATTTCATTAAATGTACCTTCTTTTTACTCTTTATTTCCAATGTAAAGCACTTTGAATTACCCTGTGTACGAATGTGCTATACAAATAAACTTGCCTTGCCTAAATCTTTAATGCCAAGATATTACCTTTAATGCCTAAATCTAAAAATTGGAATCTCAAATTTGGAAATGAGTGACAAAATATTTATCCTTTTCATGATTTTCTAACTTAATGAGATGTGCATATAATAGGAAGAATAACAATCACACCCATTTTCTCTGTGCAGTAATGATTTGTTAACCCTCTAAACCACCCAAAAACAAGAAAGTTTCCTGGGTCAATTGTGAATTATGTCACATGACAACAACGTTATTTGTCAGTGCAAAATAATGAAAAATATGAGTGATTCCAATTAAACAACAAAAACATGCAGTATCGATCAAAAATATAATTTTCAAATTCAAATGTTAATGATTTGCCCCATGGACGTTTATACAAGTCCAGTCTGTATGCAAATAAAGTTGGAGTAAAACAAGTCAAGTGCCTTGACTTGATAAGAACAAAGGAGCCCTCTCATGGCAATCATAATTGGTTTTCCAACCGTAGAAGCAGGTGTTTATCTGTGAAGCCCACTGCCACAGGTGTTGGAATGGACCGTGCCTGGCCATGCTTTCTATCCCCTGCAGCACTGTGGTTTCATATCACTTCACTGCAATGCACCAAAGGTAGAGACCCACATCTGGCTCCTCTCAGCTGCTGCCACATTTCATTCTAGAAGCTCAGGAACCGGATCCACCCTCATCTAATAATTAGTCTCATTTATCCTGCTGCTCCCCTCGGAGAATTACTCTGGGCTCCTGCCTGCTCCTCTAGGCTGCTTTCATCAGTACACCATTAAAGTTTCATAAGTATTAAGTGCTGTCTGATGACACTCTGTCTCAACAGTGGAGCTTTATGAAACTGATGGCGCCCATCACTCTGCTGCAGTTGATGTATCCCTCTGTGATTGTGTCAGAGAGCATGAGAAACAATGCTCCTCCAGCAAGAGGGAGAAGTGACGTTTGGGAAAAGGATCCAAAATGTATTATTATTGTCTCTCAATGAAATAAAAATTCTGTTGGCTAAACAATAAAACACACTTTATTTTTCAGAATTTCAACTTTGTTTTTTTTGCTCTTTTCCTGCTGTTTGAAAGTGGCTGATTAGTGTATGTAAACATTATTCCTCCTCGCACCAACACTACATTACCCACAATGCAATAGTAGCCTGCAAAATCATGCAAAACATTTTTTATTTATTTAATCTAGCAATTGTTAAGTAATAGAGCAGCACAATAATTAATGGCCAATTTATAATGCATTTAATTATATGTATTGTTAAGTTTTAATAAACTTTTTCAAACTTTTCAACATTTTATCAGGTGAAGGCACCACCCAGTGGCAAAGAAGCAATATGACTAATTTGCAGCGGCACCAGCGATGAAACAATTGTACCGCGGCAGTCATTTTCACTGGTCACCATATGTGTGTGCGTATGTGTGTGCGTATGTCTGTGTGTGTATTACAATTTTTTTAAATCTTATCATTCAAACAATTATTTTTTTATATAAAAAGCAGTAAACCGCTTTCTTGTGTCAGGTCAACAGCATTTCCGTGAAATAAAAAGGTTACATGTCTGCACAGTACTTTCTATTTTAGATTCTGTTGTTTTGATGACTTTGCAAAATCTAATTAAATCACATTTGTTTTGTTTTAAGAATACAGACCGTAATTGACTTACCAACATTCTTATTCCATATTGACGTCTCTTGATCAGAAGAACCTCAATGGGTCTTAAAAACTTATCTTGACGTTACTGCTGTCCACTCGTGTCAAGGCAGGTGGTGACATAGCAAAAGGAATCATGGGACTATGTATACATGTGACCAAAAGTTACAATTTGTGTCAAAATCACAAATTAAAATTAGCATCAACTTAAATATAAAAATCTGCAACCAAAAAAAGTTACTAATATTAATCTAAATGAATCAAATCAAAACACAGATGTCCCATTTTGTAGAAGGTTTTGGCCGGATAATCCAATTATATCTCATCCTGCTTTACTCTACTGTGTAAGAATTGCATTTACTATCCACTTAGTGTGCATGAACATGAATTCACTGCTAATGTTGTGGAACCGGCCCTAAACTAAAACATAACTTGTTGTAATCAGTAAATAATCAGTAAATCCTTGTTTTTGAGTCAACCTGAAGCAGACCTCTTAAATCAGTTGAAGTGATAGCAGAGTAAGAACCTCCTATGTAGAATCGTACAAATCAGCGTGTCTCAACATGAACACAATGTCTCCTCTCCTTTCTCAATTTTTGTTTGATATTTTGAATTGTTATTTTTTTCAACTCTAACAAAGGTCAGCTCAGTTTCCGTTGTCATTGTTCCTACCACAGAAAATCTAAACGTGAGTGAAAGCATAAGTGACAATGTCAGGCTAAGGCTGGAACTTTCGTTTTCGTACTGTACCGGATTTGTGACACTTTTAGTATGTACATTTTTGCATTGAGATTTGTCATTTAAGAAGGAAAAAAAAAGTTTTACAATTGTTTGAAATGTATATTTTCATTTCTATTTGAGATATCACAATTTGTTTTCATATATGTCAGTGATTCGAATAAAGTATGAAAAAAGCAGTTAAGGATGCTGTTAAAAATCTCAGCTCATTTACATAATAATCCCGGGCTAGAAAAGGAGCATATTGAATCTGATTGTAATTAAAAATAGAGTCTAAAAAGAATCACAAAACTAAAAGAATCACATCCCCCATACAATTAGACTAATGTTAACACATAATATTGTCACAGGAACTTACACCATGCGATGTGGATGCTGACCCATTTGCAATGATTTAATTGAGGCAGGGCGTCACGGTGGCGCAGTGGGTAGCACGGTCGTCTCACAGCAAGAAGGTCGCTGGTTCTAGGCTCGGCTGGGGCAGGTGGCATTTCTGTGTGGAGTTTGCATGTTCTCCCCGTGATCGCGTGGGTTTTCTCCGGGTGCTCCGGTTTCCCCACAAGTCCAAAGACATGCGGAATAAGTGAATTGAATAAGAACAATTGCCCATAGTGTTAAAGAGTGAATGTGTGTGTGAATGTTTCCCAGCGATGGGTTGCAGCAGGGAAGGGCATCCGCTGCGTAAAACATATGCCAGTGAGTTGGCGGTTCATTCCGCTGTGGCGACCCCGAAAGGGAATAAAGCCGACATGAAGATGAATGAATGAATAATTGAGGCAATCACTGGAGACAAATAGAAAGCATAACAATTTTTGGGGGGCTTTCTAGTTTAGAGTTTAATTTTTTTGTTTTCTTTTTTTTCATCCAAACCATATAGTAAGCAAAAAAAACAATACACATATACAAATACTGTACAAATAAACAAACTTTAGATATAGCACAGCTTTATAATTACTGGAAGGTGCTGGAACCAACATTAAACAAGAATATTAAGTAGTTTCAATTCGCAAGTAATGAGCCATAGAGGCAGGATATTAATCAAGCACATTCTCTACATGAAAACAAAAACAATTCACAAATCACAGTGCCTTCAAACTCATTTAAATCATTTGACTTTCTTTCTGCAGCATTTGAAAAGGTCAGTTCCTGTTATGAATTTACTGCATTTGTTTCTACGAGAGATTGAGTCTCTTCAAATTTCTCAGAGGATGAGAGGATATTTTGACAATGGTGGAATGATTTGTAAAATAAACACAAGCAATGGTTGTCTCTTGTTGTTATGGCAGATCTCTTTGCTCACTCTCTCCCGTTACTGCAGTGTCTCTTTCCATTGTACAAGCCTTAATTAAAGATTAATGGCAGGGTTTTCCCTGCATGTAGAGTGGAGATAACTCATTTCCCAAGGCTCTTCTTTAAAAGCACCACACTGCTGGGAACTCTAAAACATGAGAGACTGTGGTGGTGTAAAGAACAAAGGCACTCTGGCCTGTCCCCCTTTCCCTCTTTCCCATCACAAGTCTTGTAATAACCATGGGAAGGCAGTGAAAATAGAGCTGCTATGTTGAGAGTGGTTATTTCAATTTTGGCAAGCAAGAGATGCAATAAGCTCATTTAAAAACCTGCTTTGTGACCACCTTTCTTTTCTCCCATCTACCATTTACTGCCACTATCTCCATCAAGCTTTTTAAAGGCTCTTCTATGAGCCTGTTGGACATCAGGTTTCATTTGTTTTTCAAAAAGAGGTATAGAACCAGGGAAAGTTGATTGTGCTAATAGAATGTTTCCATTTACTCTAACAGTACATGACAATGGCCAAATTTGTTTTCAGTGTTAATTTAGTCTGTCCTTTGGGACGAAAATAACCATTAGATTTAGTCACATTTCACTGGTTTCAAAATATAATAGTTTGTGTAATGTTTTAGTCACCAAAAATTAAAATGTTGCACTGCCTATCTGCTCAAAAATAACTCAAGCAAACTAGTAGACCAAAGACGGAAACTGACTTTAGCCAATGAAGCTAACTGTAGCTAAAAGTTAAAATCATATTTAGGCCTAAAGTTATGGGCAAAACTTTAAGCTTGCTGCGAATTTATCATGTTACGTGTCAAATAAGTGTGTATTTATGTATGTATGCAAGAGCGATAGAGTTGACAGAAATCAAGAAAATGAGACAGGTCTTAGCACAGTTGTTCTTTTGGATTCTATCAGAGTGAAGGAGATTCTTTTTGGAGCAAAATCTCTGTTAGGAGTCTGAATCTCTGTTAGGGGAGCACATTCCCAGTATTCTTATCTCTAGAATTGGAAGTATGTACAAATAACTATTGATAACCCCTGTTCTCATGATCGTGGAAGCTTTCACATAACCACACCTGAGAAGTGAAAGTAATGTTCAGACATTATTACATATATTTTGATAGTTCATACATAATGAACATGTAAACATCCACCCTTGAACATTTTTGTCCACTCTCGTCTCATCTGAAAACTTGCACACCTCATCATGTTTTAGTCAACAAAGCGGCAAATTTTGCTCAATATCTTCTGGTTTTTATGACAACAGGAGTCATCTAGTCTTTGTTTACTTAATCAACACTGTTTACTCCACAAACACTGTAAAAAGCCAATCAGCAACATGCTGGTGGTTACATCATAAATGGTCCATAAAGCAGGGTAATCTCTGTCATCTCCTTCAAGAGATGTGCCGTCTCTCCGATATAACAATGGAGATTGTGTCATCCAGCTCACAAGAGTTTCCAAAAGGTGCAATTGTGCATCATCAATCGTCTCACCGTAGTGCAGTGGTTCTCAAATATTGGGGGAGGCGCGAGGCTCCTTCAAGGGGGGCGCGTTTGACCTTGGGGAACATGCTTTTTTATTTTTTATTTTTTTACTGTTCTATAATAAAGTGCAATACCAATCCACTACATTAGGGGGTAGTGGCGCTCTCATTGGCAGAGTATGAAGTGTAGACATGAACTGTAGAAGTCAGGCGGAGAGAGAAGGAGATAAAGAGACAAATAAAAGTCTTCCGAAAGCTAAGACGAGGAAATATGACGACGCGGATGTAGCGCTTGGCTTCACTGTCACTACGGTGGGAGACGAGGAAAGACAGGTGTGCTTACTTAGTCTAAAAATGTTGGCGGTGGACACCATGAAGCAAAATATATTAAGGCGTCACTTAAAGACATTACACCACAATCACGCTGATAAACCAATTGAGTTTTTTCAGCAAAAACGTGTCGAATATTGACAGCAATCACGATCAGTCAAACAGTGGTTATAGTTTTATTAAGTTTTTAATGTTTTTTTTATTTCAGATGCACCTTAAATCTTTTCTGCTACAGTTAATAAAGCTATTTTTTGTAAGTTGGTCCATATTTCATTCTTTTTTCTCTTATACGTTAATAAGGATACTATGTTATGCAGAGGTGTACTTAAAACAAATTTAAAGACAAATAATACTATTTATAGTTGCGCGGGGGGCGTGAGATGTTTTTTTCTTCGTAGGGGGAGCGCAACACAAAATAATTGAGAAACACTGCTGTAGTGGACAGCAAATGCACCCGGGGAGTGGGAGGAACCCAGCTTGACTCTTGATTGTCAGAAACCCATGCTCAGGTGCTTGACTTGAAATATGCCAAGCTCAATCTTAATGCATTGCTGGTTAAAAAGTCTAAGCCCTGAATCAGCCTCAGAGTATAATACTTTCAATCCATTGAATCCAGAAGACTGAATGGGCTATATCTGGTAGCAAGCTCTAGTAAACGGACCAGAAGAAACAACGCTCGCATTTATTAATAAAGGGGCTTACTAGTTTGTTTTTGGAAAGCAGTGAAGACCACATGGGACTTTCAACGACTCCAACATTCTGGTGCAGTAGGAGATTCTCGTTAGATAACTTGAAAAGTTCTCGTAATCCACTTGAAAAGTGATCATTAAAGCACAAAACAGCATATGTTTGGTCCTCGTGAGTTGCTTGCATGTGGGTGAGGTTTTTACGGCTCTAAGCGAAAGCAAGATGTTACACTATTTGTGCACTGCTTTATGGCCGCATGCTCGTTGACGTAACCATCTACGTATCGCTGATTTGCCTTTTACAGTGTGTGTGGAGAGAGTTTCGCAGCTTTAGAGATGCTTCCAGGGTTGCCACAAACAAACAGCATAGTGAATGATTGAAGAGGAACAGAAATTCCAGCATGTCTTTGTGTTCCCATCAATCTTCAGTATCAGTTCTGAGAGAGCTTGTTTTAGATACGTTACCAGTTATTCTCCACTCCTCTATGTCAAGCTAATTCTGCAACAGAAATGAAAAAGGTTTTAACACACGGCACATAATAATGGAAATGGTGGTAGAAGTGGTTTCTTTATGCTGTGTAAAAGTGGCATAGCCAGACCTTCAGGCAAGAATTTTGGCAGCTTTTTTTAACCCACTTAATGAGGTCGTTTGACTGACATGACAAATAAGCAATCCCATGTCATTTCACGTAGCATCGTGTTTCAGGTACGGAATTGTTACCATAACAACTGACTGACACCCTTCTTATACTTGTTGTTCTTTAAAATCACACATTATCTAAACACACTACAGATATTCTCAATCGTATGCCTCCATGTTGATTCCATGTAGAACAAAAAATAAACATGATACTTGTTACTAATGGAAGTCCGAAATTTTTTTACCAAATGATACCATGACTTTAGGAAAGTTTCTGATTTTCCATAGCTTTGCTGGTGTGACATCTTTGGCTAAGATTTGTAAGGAGTTACTTTTAACACAAAAATTAAAAGCTTTATTTAAAGAAGGCTGAAAGTCGAGAAAAAAAAGCTAAAAGGCACAGATGATGTGCTTGACAGTGTGAGTCATGGTTCTTTCTTGTTGGTGAGCTCAGAGATTAACCAATTAATGATCAACATGATGTCATATAATGGTCATCTGATAAAACCTCAATTGTGAACTTTCCGAGTAAAAATGTCTGCTAAATGCAAATGTATGTTCATACAACACATTGATGTAGTTTATCAAATTTTTTTGCATATACAGAAATGAATGTCAATTTTTGTGATACCTACAAAAACGCAACTTTTGACATTCAACAGTAAATTAACAGTAGACATGTGCCAAGTTTTTGATAGTTTTATTTCAAGTAAGTAGCCTTTTTTTCTGTAATCACTTCATACTAAACTATTCATTCTGAATTTATACATTTATACTTAATTTACATACAGGGTGGTGGAATCCCTTTAATTTGTTGCTTTTGAGAATATGGTTCTCTTTCTGCTATAACCTTTGAGGTTGGTAATGGTTCCCATATGCAGAGCCTAATTTTTTACTGCAGGCAGCAAGCAAGGTCATGCTTGTTATACCATCATCCAATTCACACAATCAGATTCAATCCACACAATCAGATATCTCACAAAGAGAACTAATCTCATTCTTTCACAAGCAATTATCTTGATGTAACTAACTGGTAGGAGATGCTGCAGCCTGCCCAGATGAAGGCAGTGACTTTCATTATGCATCACATCCGGAATGAGGCACAGATCTGGAGCTTAACTCTGTCAGTCTGTGTGTTTGTTTGAAAATTTGAGCTAATTAAAGAGTGCTTCAGCCCTGGATTGTGGCCAGAACAATTAAACTTTACTAGTGCGGACACAGCAGATGATGCTTTGGGGAACTGCAGCTCTCAAATGTCCACAACCTTTAGCGTGGGAGAAGCCTTTGAAGAGGTAGATTATAAAAGAACACAGCAACAGATTTTCAAACCATATTGTCTGTTTAAAGAAATATCCATATTTTGATACTACTAAATTTGATAGTACCAAATCCCTTTAGACATTGTGAGATGTTTCTAGTTTTATATACCTGGCTTGGTGTTTTAGCTCCCTATAATTTAAGTACATCCAGAACTGGATGATAAAAATATATATGTGTCATCAACTTGTCATTTGAATGTTCACAGCTCTTAATGCTCACCAATGAACCTAAAGCCAGATTTACAATCAGAGCTTTTGAGAAGGTTGTCAATTCAATTGTCACACTATCGCTGCTTTTACATTGGATTTTATTAACGACTATGGTTTACTTTTACAGAGGTAGATCTGAGTGGGCTTGTTTAAGAAACGTCAATCAAAACGCATCACTCTGCTACATCATTCCACGTCTGCTCGGTGATGTCTGAGAAAATGTGACCATGTTTATATCAACACCAGAAATTGTCTTGTGTGTTTTGAGACTGCTTTTACTCATTAAAACAGAAGACGGTCTTGCCCCCTGGAACAAAATGGCTGTAGTGACAAAATGACAATATTGTGCTGAAATCGATATTTACATAATGGTGAGAGTCACAGAAAGGTGTATGATAGTGCAGAACGGCGACTAGGTGAAGAGGACAGCAAAGATGAGAAAAAAACTTTCTGACTCACAAATCTCCAAACAGATATGCCAAGACTATGTTGTGTATAGTGTTTTTGATTTAAAAAATATTCTTTTTTTCCACCACAATAAAAAAAAAAAAAATATATATATATATATATACATACATATATACATATGTACATACAGGGATTGCAGAATTATTAGGCAAGTTGTATTTCTGAGGATTCATTTTATTATGGAACAACAACCATGTTCTCAATGAACCCAAAAATGCATTAATAAGCTGAATATTTTTGGAAGTAGTTTTTAGTTAGTTTTTAGTTTTAGCTATTTTAGGAGGATATCTGTGTGTGCAGGTGACTATAACTGTGCATAATTATTTGGCAACTTAACACAAAGAAATATATGCCCATTGCAATTATTTATTTTCACCAGAGAAACCAATATAACATCTCAACATTCACAAATATACCTTTCTGACATTCAAAAACAAAAACCAATCGGTGACCAATATAGCCACCTTTCTTTGCAAGGACACTCAAAAGCCTGCCATCCATGGATTCTGTCAGTGTTTTGATCTGTTCACCATCAACATTGCGCACAGCCTCCCAGAGACTGTTCAGAGAGGTGTACTGTTTTCCCTCCTTGTAAATCTCACATTTGATGATGGACCACAGGAGAGAGCACAGGTTCTCTATGGGGTTCAGATCAGGTGAACAAGGAGGCCATGTCATTAGTTTTTCTTCTTTTAGACCCTTTCTTCCCAGCTACGCTGTGGAGTTCTTGGACGCGTGTAATGGAGCATTGTCCTGCATGAAAATCATGTTTTTCTTGAAGGATGCAGAATTCTTCCTGTACCAATGCTTGAAGAAGGTGTCTTCCAGAAACTGGCAGTAGGACTGGGAGTTGAGCTTGACTCCATCCTCAACCCGAAAAGGCCCTACAAGCTCATCTTTGATGATACCAGATATCATCAATGTTACTCCACCTCTACCTTGCTGGCGTCTGAGTCGGACTGGAGCTCTCTGCCCTTCACTGATCCAGCCACGAGCCCATCCATCTGGCCCATCAAGACTCACTCTCATTTCATCACTCCATAAAACCTTAGAAAAATCTGTCTTCAGATATTTCTTGGCCCAGTCTTGACGTTTCAGCTTGTGTGTCTTGTTCAGTGGTGGTCGTTTTTCAGCCTTTCTTACCTTGGCCATGTCTCTGAGTTATTGCACACCTTGTGCTTTTGGGAACTCCAGTGATGTTGCAACTCTGAAATATGGCAAAACTGGTGGCAAGTGGCATCTTGGCAGCTGCTCGCTTGACTTATCTCAGTTCATGGGCTGTGATTTTGTGCCTTGGTTTTTCCCACATGTTTCTTGCGACCCTGTTGACTATTTTGAATGAAACGCTTGATTGTTCGATGATCACGCTTCAGAAGCTTGGCAAGTGCTGAATCCCTCTGCAAGATATCTCACTATTTTTGACTTTTCGGAACCTGTCAAATCTTTCTTTTGACCCATTTTGCCAAAGGGAAGGAAGTTGCCTAATAATTATGCACACCTAATATAGGGTGTTGATGTCATTAGACCACACCCCTTCTCATTACAGAGATGCACATCACCTAATATGCTTAATTGGTAGTAGGCTTTCAAGCCTATACAGCTTGGAGTAAGACAACATGCATAATGAGGATGATGTGGTCAAAATACTCATTTGCCTAATAATTCTGCACACAGTATACATACATACATACATACATTCATACATACACGATGAATGATGTGAATTCCCCCATCCTCACAAGCTTTTGTCTGTCTGTCAGAAAGCTTGTGATCCACTGACAGTTGGAGTCAGGGATGGAGAGCTGGGACAGTTTCTTTTTTGAAGATCAGAGAGAAGATGGGAGCCAGTTGGTCATCACAAGTTCTGAGGCATGTTGGTGACACCCCATCAGGAGCTGGGGCCTCGTGTATAAGACTTTGCGTATATGTAATCCTTAAAGTGTGCGTACGTACATAAGGCAGAATTTGCGTACGCACAAAAGTTTTCAGAAAGTTGCCAGAACCTGCGCAAGGTTCGCTTTATAAATCAAAATGATATGAATATTGTGCGCAGGTGCACGTGCGTATTGCTTACCCCAATCTCCTCCCGAAATAACCATATTTGGAGGTTAAGACCACCCATTTTGAATATGTATGATCTCCCTGCATATTAATACCACCAATAATTCGGTTAACAAAAGCAAATTCATTCTCAGATGGTGCCTTTATTGCAACATGAGTGCAGTCAACAGCACCGATTACATTGGGAAAACCCTTGATTGCTGCAAATTGCATTTTGATGTTGGCCTGTTCAGCTTGCGTGTAAGGAAAACGGATGTATCGGGGTGCCACCCCCACTATGGCATCCCATACATATGGCATGACACGGCTCAGGGATGACTGCGACATACCCGATCGCTCTGCCAACTCTCGCTGGAAAGTACCAGTGGCCAAGTGGCCTAATGTGGTCAATACTTGCACAGGAACACACAGCGCATGGTTTCTATGCGAGGGTCTTTCCAATACTGGCCGTAATTCAGAACACAATTCCAAGAGGATGGCTCTTGGAAATGGAAATCGGCTCATGAGCCAATCATCATCATGAGCAAGGAAATCTTCACGGTCTCTGAAAACACGCTCTCTCCGTATAGAGCGTCATTAGCAAGGTTTTCTGACAGCGCTAGAGCATCCATTATGATGATAAGTTATACGCACATACCTTTTTATAGCCCATTCATTAAAACAAATGAGTAAATTCGAAGTATTTGCACCTGGTTAAGAATGCTAATAATGATAATTCAGGTTGATACAATTTGATTTATTGGGTGATGTAATAGGATAATTTAGAAGTTTTTCATTTTAAATAGCTATTGCTATTTAGGACAGTTGGTGTCGCCAAAACACATGCTGTTCTAAAAGAGTGCGTACGCACGGTCAAGAGCATCCGTACGGTGCGCACTTATTTACGCCAAGTTTATTTTTTATAAATCCCGATATGTGCATGGAAAAATGCGTACGCATATTTCTATGCCCATTTTGTGCATACGCAACGTTTATACATCAGGCCCCTGGTGATTTCCTCCTCTTCTGCTTCCTGAAGAGCTGACAAACATCACTGATGTTTAGAGCAGGAGTGGGAGAAAGGGTTGTGCTGAAGGTGTTTGTGGAGGTTTACGTGATGGCATTTAGCAGACGCTTTTGTCCAAAGCGACTTACAGTAGGGGAGAGACAATATTTAATTTGCTACATGGTCAAAGTCTATCTCAGTACGCTCTTAGAAGTTATATCAGCCGATCAATCAACCATAGCAGAAAGAGAAGAGGAAAAAAACTATATTTTTTTCATAGTAAGTGTTCCCTGAAGAGAAGAGTTTTCAGTTGCTTCTTGAAGGCTGGTAATGTTGCTGCTTTCCTGACTGGATCAGGGAGTTTGTTTCACCAGCCAGAGACAGTGAGCGAGAAGAGATTTTCTGACTTTGTTGGACGAAATCACAAGGTGCTGTTCCATCTCTGAGCGCAGGCTTCTGGAGGGCATGTTGAACAGTATGAGCTTGCGGAGATAAACAGGGGCGGATCCTGGGAGGGTTTTGCAAGCCAGCATCAGTCATTTGAACTTTAAACAAATTGCGATGGGGAGCCGGTAAAGCATGATGAAGATGGGAGCTTGAGCTCGCTTTAGTTCCTTGAAGATAAGACGAGATGCAGAGTTCTGGATTATCTGCAGAGGTTTGAGCATATTTGCTGGATGACCTGCTAGGAAAGCATTGCAGTAGTCCAGACGTGAGAAGACCAGAGCCTTTCAGCTGAATGGTGAGGTCGTGGTGTACAGAGGAAATGGCTGGATTTACCAGAAGTCCAGACGTGAGAAGACCGGAGCCTGAACCAGGAGTTGAGTTGAGTGCTCAGTTAAGAGCAGCCTGATCTTTTGGATGTAATGCAGTGGAAATCTTCTTGCTCGAGTTGTCTTGGTGATGTGGTCTTTGAAGGACAGTTGCACATCCAAAATCAAGCAGAAACTCCTGACTAAGGGAGAAGGGGTGATTGTTTAGGATTTCAGCTGAATGCTGAGGTCGTGGTTTACAGAGGAAATGGCTGGGTTTACCAGAAGTCCCGTCTTGGCCATGTTGAGCTGTAGGTGATGGTTTTTCATCAAAGTAGAGATGTCGTTCATCAGTTTGTTATGCAGGTAGTTACTGATTGGTTATCCAAGGGGAACGACAGGCAGAGTTGAGTGTCATCAGCAAAGTAGTGGTATGAGAATCCATGTCTGTGCATGATGGGACGGTGTAGATGGAAAAGAGTAGGGGACCAAAGACTCAGATAAGTTTCCTGAGAAACTTAGAAACCCCGCTTGCTAAATTGTTCGATAAAACGTACGAAAGTTTAAAACTCGGTGGAAAGATGTTCTGAGAGTGCTGCTCAAAGATTAACAGTTCCTCTCGTGCACAGCGAAAAAAAGTTAGCCAAACAAATAATGGGACAAACTAGCAAAACTAACAAAATCACTACAAAGCTGCGTACTAAGACTGCCATTTGCAGCGCAATCTTGGATTCCTTTTTCTAGCAAAAAGGAAAAAGTGATCAACAGATGTCACAGGATGTTGTGACAAACTGCAATGTGAGTTAAAGAAAACTGATGATTTGTGCGCCACTTACAATTTTTAGGCTGCCACTTAATGTCCTCTTCTATTTGTAAGCAAGACTTAAATATGTTTCACTTTTACATTTCATGTTAAAGTGATTTAACAGTTAAAGAGATTTTACATGAATATGGTTTGGACTGTGGAATATGTAAAAAGAAAAATATTTTTTTCTATATGTTTTGTTTTCCCTTTCTTGTAATATTTCTGCCCTGATCTGGTATCCCAGGACCTCCCCGTACACAAATTAAGCAATGCACCTCTTTTTAATATAACTATTTTAATATGTAAATGCATTGTATTTTAGATTTTACTTCTAGAATTGCACAACTGCTGATTTTTTCCTAAATGTCTATTTCTCAACTGCACAGCAACTTTCAAAGCAATCTGAGATTTTATTCTGGTCCTGCCTGTGTTTATGACCTTGTTGAAGGACATGACTGTTTTTCCTTAAATGTCAGCAGAATGCAATGAATTGAGAGACAAACAAGACAGAAGCTGTGTGTAATCTGTGCATGAGCTGAGGGAGTTCATGCTCTCCTCACAGAAAGTGAACAAAATTTTGCATATTTTGCTTAGCTGAAACTCACAGTCAGTGTTGTGAAGTGTTGTGGTAGTGCTACAAAATAATAGTAACAGTTACTAGATACTTGACTCAAAAAGTAACTGAGTTACTTTGTTAGTTAATTGTGTTAAAAAGTAATGAGTTACTTTTAAAAAGTAAGTAATTAGTTACAAATATTTTTTACATTAACATAAATGCCCTTTTGTTTTAATTTAAGAGTCACATGGAAATTACTACTCTGTTGATTAGTTAAACAAACATTTTTATTTGCATTCTGTCAAAACCAAGCATTATGATTAACACACACACAAAGCTGACTTAAAACAAAGAAAACTTTTAAATGATGATGCATGTCAGACCAGCACAAACTGAAAGTATCAAATTGTTTTCTAAAATAAATTACACAAAACAAACGTAACCGTTTATAAGTTCCTTCACAAATGTATAATATTAACAAAAAAATAGCTACTAGCTAACCAAAACACAACACAGTAACTAACAAAGGACAGGTTTTATTTACGTCATTATACATCGTACAAATTCAACTTCATACCTACATATGTTGCTGCTGTAGAAGCGCTATCTTTGCTCTGATCAATATTACAACATGGCACGATAACAATGCTAACTTCTAGCTAGCCAAAACACAACTACGTACGTTTGAATGTCTGGAATCCTTTAGGCTCTACTGCCATCTTCTGACTATTTCCATGACCACATGTAAGCTACTTTATTTTTTATTTTTTTATTATTTGTTCACCTCTTTTCTTGTAATTAAATATAGAATTTTGAAATTAATTTTATTGCAACTGTAACCCAGACTGATATTTTTGTGGTAAGAAATCTTAAGGTAATCAAATCCCTATTTCATTTTCTTTTCAAGTGACATTTTGCCATCACAGATAGCACACTACCCCTGAATTAGCAATAAATAAACATTTCAGCTGACAATGATTACACATCTTTTTTGCAGGCAGTGAAAGGCTGGGGGATACTGATAGATTTGATTAGAGAAACTTGTTTGAATCTTGCAGCTCATTCTTTTTTGTGGCTTATTCTCACTCAACTGGCACTCACTAAAATCACCATTAAGTCAAAATAATTGACCACGTGTCATGTCCATTCATATTTCAGGTGCTGAAGAAAAACTCTCAAAATTGTCAATGTAAATTTTTGACTACAAATAATTTGATTTGAATTGCACAAAGTGTTTATCTTCAAGGACAGCACAGTTATTTTAATTTATTCAAATAAAAAAGGAAATTTACCAAATTGATTAACAGGATACTTAAATACGGCTGTGACTGGGTTTCATGGCATTGATTCGGAAAAACAACAACCAGAAAATGTATGCAAAAAGATACTTATCATATGGAGTGCTTACTTTAAGTTCCAAATTTCATAGTTTTTCTTCAGATTCCAAAAGTTTGCCTTCAAACAATGGATTATTTTAGACCTAAGAAGAAGAGACCTGGCCAGAGCAGTAGATGTACATAGTGGTGTCACTATTTGATCTGTCACAGGGTTCTTGGCGGGCCTGATAAGTTCCAAACAAGCCCTCAGCGCCATTGCTCTTCAGAGGTTTTCAATGGGACAAATCTGCCACTCTGGATACTGCTCACCCAAGCAACCACCTATTCAGCTTTTACCCTTCTTTCTGCGCTTCAGAGCCCCAAAGATTAGGATGGAGCGCCACAAACAGCTTCTTCCCTCAGGCCATTCAGCTCCTGAATCCACCACTCTGAAACTTTATTCAATATTCCAATAAGCAACATTGTTGTAAGAAATGTCTGAAATAACAGATCAAGCATGAAGTGTATCTAGTATGATTTTATTACATCTGAAGAAAAATAAATTCACAACAAATAAATAAAAATACTCTTAAAATGACTGCTTGCTTCTATATTATATTCCATTTAACAATGAAGATGTTATTGACAAGTGGCTCCCACAAATGAAGCTTTTCAGTTAAAACACTCCTACAACAAAAGCCGACACATTAATTTCTGAAAATGCAACAAAAAAAGTAAGTTAATGGATCTCATTGAGCTTCAATAATACACACTCCTCTTCAGAATATATGGACGTCTAGATTTATTTGTGCGCAGCTGTCTTTTTAATATATAAGGAGATTTCCTCTTGAGTGGACTGTCGTTGGTTTGGTCCAGCTCCAAAAATTCCTGTTCGTTCAGGAGCTGAAAGCAAAGACAGGGTGTTTAAGTTCTGATTGCAGGGCTCAAAATCACATTAGCTGGTAGTAACTGGCTTGACAAAGCTGTCCGTCATCCAGATCGATGCTCAGTTCATCTTTCAGCTGTAACCTAATATTTTCCTTCACTGATCCCCTGTGCTTGAATGAGATCTGATATAATTTCTCTGTGATATGGGTCATTCTGATGATTTTTTTATTATCTGAGAAGTGTACTGCAACTGTTTCTGTAGGTAAGCCTACACAAATCTCTAGGACACATTTAAGCCAAATAATTTCAAGAGTTTCTCCCATTCATGGGCAGGTAAGAGGGTTAATTAAAAACATCTCAAATAGAGAGATTGGAATCATAGTGATATATGTTTGCGTTTAGTTGTTAATAAGTCTAAATATTTCATTTTATTTATTTTGGATTTTGGTTATTACTGAGTTCAATAATTAGTACACAACCCATACTGAAGTAGCTATTATAATTATATATGTTTTAATATAAGGGTTGATATCGATTATTAATTTACCCTTTAATTTTCATATACGTAAGTATATGAAAATGGCCGGTTTTCTATATGATATGTACATAAATGCACACATGTACCTATAGGCAGATAAACACATGTATATATTCACCTATATGTTTACCTGTATATTACTAAAATGATTAAAATCCATAGCTGCTGAACAACATAAGTAAAGGCCTGAAATGTAGAAATTTAATTGTTTTTTATTTACTTAAGAACAACAAAATAGTGCAAGAAAAAATATACAGTATAAGAACTAAAATAAGACAAAGAACTGAACAGAAAAGGCTTGATTGACAAAATCAAAATATGTCAAACCTTTTTATTTTGGATTTCCTTCTTTTCCACTATGTTTATACAAGAAAGAAGTGGTCTTGTAAAAGTTTCAGGAAGAAGTAGAAATCATACCTTTCCATCTCCTCTCACTTATTTGACATAATTAAACTCCATAAATTACCAATTACATGTGACAATTACATCACACATACATGTTTTTTTTTGGTTTTTTTTGCATTTGTTTGTTTTTAGGTAGTTCTTGGCATTGTCAATAGAAAATATGAGCTAGCTATCATTTAAAACAATTGCCAAAGTGAGATAGGAGCTTTATAGGAGACATATCTTGTATGCACATATAGGTTTTATGTATGGACACAAAGAACCAGGGAGACCTAAATTGCCTTTGTATGCACACATATGCACTTCCATTTTGCCTCTATGTGCATATATAATGCATGTAAGTTTCATATATGCACATATATTGTCATAGGTTTTTTCCATGTGGGAAATGTTATTTGTTAGTTTACTCACACATGGAAAAATAGTTTAGATTACTTATGGCATCATGGGTTTTGAATTGTAATTTGTAGAATGGTTAACCTGAGCCACTGAAAAGTTTACCAAATATTAATTCATTAAAAAAACTCCTCAACAATTTTTTTTCTAAAACCATAACAACAATTATTTTATTTAATTATGATTTTTGAAAAACAATTCAACTTTAATTAGTCTGATGTTGTTGAATCACTTTTGTTGATTTTTATTGCAGTATTCTAAGAACATATCATGAAATAATAATAGCTATAAAATGTGTTTTATAACGCTTTAAAAAGTCTGATTTGAAATTATACCAAATTGTTGCACCTAGGTATGTATGTGAAGGTAAAGAGGCTGTTGAATAGAATAAGGAAAGTCAAGTGGAAGACAGAAGAATGATCCCTGAGCTAAAAAGGTTAACTGACTGAACAAAAGATACTTATATTCTTTTATAATTATATAATTATATCACCAGTTCACAAATGTATGCATAATACATTTTTATTGAATTTATCATAAATAATTAAAGCAAGGCGCCTCTTTACTCAAACACTGTTCAGTGTATTTCTAGTCTACCACCAGATGGGGGCGGTATGTTCACAGAGACTGATCACTCAGGCACTTGAATCAATAAGCATTTTTTTAGATGAGGCACATTTGCTTTTGTTGTTCAACCAACTTCTCTTCCAAGCCCCCTGACAACTCTAAACTACGTAAATAATTTACTTAATTTTTCTACAAAACTTGAAATCAAAGCATAATCGAGCATATTGTGCTTTTCTAGCAGCATGTTTCTTACAAACCTGCTAGTGAGCTACGTTACCAAGATAAACACAGTGTTTTCCTCACCTCTCTTGGCTGTAGAACCCTGCAGAGGCTCTGGAGGTCTTGCATTTCATGAAGTTTTTGACCAATGGTTCCAGACACCCTCTGCTCATAGTCAGCATTGATCTCGGAATCCTTCTGCTCTTCGCTGCCCCAAGACTCCCCAAGACTATTAAGAATTCTGCACATGTCCTGCAGAGGAGGCTGCCAGAGGGGTGCAAGGGGCCTGCTTGACTTCACCTGTACACATAACCCTAGAGTCAAACATCTTCATCAAGAAATTGAAGGAGTATTTTTAAGGTGGGGGTTCCAGGATGATATGGCTGGTTTGTCATTGACATCATAGCACATTTTACATACAACCAGTATCTTACTTGTTATTACCATAACAGTGATTTATAGCCTTGGTTCGCTAAAGATGAATTTTGTGTACAATTTCTCCTCAATAGGTTTGGATGAAAAATGGATTCTCGTAGATGATACACTGATGGGATTTTAAAGGCAGAAAAGATGTATGATCATTCCATTCCTAGCAGATACTGTACAACATTTAAGGTTATTTTATTAACCTAAGTGTCACACCAAGAAAGAGACAATGGAAAATTACTTGTTTGTATTTTTTTTATATTGCTTCTTATATCACTAATATCATTTCCCCCACATCCCATAATTAAAAAAATATCAATGACTACCAAATGCTTGATATTGCTTTTTTTTGTAAAAGTACTATATTTTATACACATATAAAATCCCCCAAAAATGAACTTTAAAAGCAGTTTATTTTGATAGATTATACAAGAAAATATTAATTTGAATCTTTTTGAATAAAGGTGTCATTTAAAAATGTTCAGCTTCATAGAATATATTTTTTACTTAGCTTTTTAACCTGTTAACAAAATTAGATATAAAGGGTTGATTTTTTTTGATGAAATGTTTTTCTCGTA
This sequence comes from Danionella dracula, assembly GCA_900490495.1. Lineage (NCBI taxonomy): Eukaryota > Metazoa > Chordata > Actinopteri > Cypriniformes > Danionidae > Danionella > Danionella dracula. Next base: position 4,372,412 of record UELW01000622.1, read on the forward strand.
ATAAAGTTTCATTTTTCCAGTAAGTATATTATATCTCCGAAGTAAATTGTAATCAACCACTTTTCCAGTCTACAGTATGAGTCGACAGTCTATAATTTGCTTCCCTGTTTCTAGGCTCAGTCACAGGGTAACACTTACTGCCAGCTCATAAATGCAAGCTGTCTCTAAGCATCATAGTTTTCTCAGTCATATTTATTGTGTGCTCATCCAGGATAAGCACATTTTGTCTTTTCTCTAGTGACTTTATTGGCCTTCACAAGATGTATCTAAATAGATCATGGTCCGAGGTTCTATGTGGAAATACGGTTTTGAAATACCACTCGGTAAAAGTCAACCTGTGTTGTATAACAGGTCAAATTTATTCAAACATGTTCAGGTTTTTTTTATATATCTTTTTCATCTAGTGCGTTTCACAGCTGTCATTTTTTAATTACCTAATAATGAGTATTCTATATATATATATGAACAAAGCCACAAATTCAGTCTATAATGCATCAGTCCAAAGGCTTAGTCTGTATCTCTATAGAGAAGAACAGATGGATCTAGTATTGGGTTAGAATGATACATTCTGATTGTGTTAAAAATGAGGAACAATATAGTCCAGCTGAGTATCCCTTCATAGAAGGACCATGTGCTTTTTTTATTTGAGGAAACATGCTCTGCTGCCTAATTGGAAGCAATTAAGTTAGTGTTTTAAATAGAATGCTAATTTCCTTTTACGTTTTAACATTGAGCTGTTCTGCACAAATTTTCCCATAATTTTTCAATCATTCAAACCATTTGATTTAACTTTAGGTAGAGTCTAATGTCCTAAAATGACAGAAACACTACCATTGCATTTATTGTTTATTATTTAATTATTTTCCACACAGCAAAATGTAGTGAGGTCCTCTCCAACTAAGCATGTATTTTTCGTATTTTTACATGTTCTGTGAAATGTTTTGGTATGAGTTAGGTATGCTTAAAAAAATTAAGAACGGTATAAGATGTTTGTTTAAATAGATTTCAATTGGAATCCCAGTATTTTAGATGATCTTGTTACCTTTTTTAACTCATTCAAAAATCCCAGTACAATTCAAAAGCAAGCAGTGTAAATTTAAAAGCATGATAAATAATGCGTCTCCTAAAACTTGGGCAACAATATTGATGAAGTAAATTTTAACAATATTTTATTACATTAATGTTTTACATTTTTGTTTAAACCTAGACAAACCTAATGTGACTGTGGTTCTTTAATTTGTTAAAACTTGATAAAAATTATCATATATAAACAACTGACACCCACCTACATACCTCAATGTGCTAAATGTATTTTTTTATTATTTTTTTTTTTTTAGATTTCTAAGAGCTGGACTGGCTCTTAAAATTACTTTTTAAAATAATTGTTAATAAAATAAATGAAACAACTTGTGATAAATTGACATATAAAAATATTCAGTGTTTATTGTCACATGCACAGTATGGAAATGGGGTTTTCTATAAAAATACTTAGCTGTGTACAAATATACAGTAGATAAGAATATACAGTAGATAAGAAAGTAGGTCATAATCTACATGAATAGATATACACAGTAAAATGTATATCTGTTAAACAATAGAGTGTTAAATTGGCTGTTCTGTGTCCTACTCTAAATATTTTTTATGCTAAACATTGAGCCATAAATATGTTAAGTTAAGTAAGTCATTTGTTTTACATTGGGATGTGGAGAATTGAGTTGTGAGTGTTTTTGTAATGTGAAATAAAAACATACATAATCCAAAAATACACTTTTTCTTGTAAAGAACCTGTATAGTTTAGACATATTTTCTCAATTTTAGTGTTATTTTTACTCTATTAAGAATGTATATGCTGGCAATATTAAAGTGACCTGTATAACTTAATGAAAATTATTAATAATAGTAGCTTGCATCAGTAGCGCTTGATGTCCATCTTTCAGTCTATTAAATAAATTAACAGGTTAGATAAACAGATGCTGTATGATAACTCTGAAAATATGTTTTTTGTCAAATTTTTGATGCATATAAAAATGTGTATGCATCAAACACTTTGTGCATTTATAATGTTGTCCACAAAGAGGAGAGCATGGAAAAATAACTTTGATGTAAAATTCAGCAAGCAAACACAATCAAAGGACTCAGCCATATAAAGCCAGCCTCTGAAAGTTGCTTCGACAGGTGGTTTAAAAGCAAAAAGGTACCTTTGAAGTAGGAAGAAGGAGACTTCTCAGTACTTCTTCTTCTATTGTCCTTTTTCCTTGGTCTATATCTGTAGAGAAAAACACGCATTTACAACAGCAGAGGCAAAGAAGAAGCATTTAAAGTATTCTTGAGCAGGATTACATTCTGTCTGATGTTGTTTTTCAGGTTTCTTAAAGATACTTTGTGAGCTGTGGTGTGTTTTTCATTGACTTTTCATACAATTGTAGTTCTGTTTCTTTAACTTCTCTCCAGAGAGAAACTATGAATGAGCTTTTCTAAAAATACTCATTTTGAACAGAGGACATATACATATATATATATGATATACTTGATCAGCTGCTCTTAAACGTCTTTTTTTCTTTTCAATATTTAAATTTGTTTTTAACTGCTGCACTTTATTTAACTTTATGGTATAGACTGAATGAAGAAGCATATACTGAAGAGCATGTTTTACATGTGACAATGACAATAAAGATTTATTCTTTTTATCACACTTTTTTGCGAACATTTGTTTAAAAAATTTTTAATAAATAAATACATTACTAAAGATTTTTTTTTAAATATGTTTGTGGTGTGTACAGTTTAAAGAAAAAAATGCCCACCTACCTAAACAAAATCCATTAAATAGTAAAAACAAGAGAAAAGCGAAGGTCAGCTGCATCTGCATTTTGTTGGTAGTCCCACAAATTTTTACTCAGCAAAGCTCAGGCTCAAGTCCATAAGGTTAAGGGTCAAGAAATTATTTCTTTGATGCAGAATCCTGCAGTATTCGCAAATCTCCCTCCTGACTGTCTTATTGTCCAAGCCGTTGTCTCTGTCTTCTCTTGGCTTTCTCAGCTGTGAAGTGAGGAACAGTGGGCTCCATTTCACCCGCTATTTAAAAGGCTCTGTGATGTCAGAGGAGCTGCACTATCGTTGCTACCCCTCCCATATTCATCTTCATATCTCTCTCTCTTTCGTTCTTCATTCCCCTCTCAATGCCCACCTTGTCCTGTGTCACGATGACATCATCAAACACCTTTGAAACCACTTTGATATTGACGTCAAAACTTCATAAATGCTACTCTCTTCATGCTGGTGGCGGGAGGGGAAAGTGTTGTGACTTTAAGATTAGTTCTTGGAAGCTTTAGGATGACGAATGAAGTCGGAAAGGTTTTTGATTGCAAAGTTAGCTAAAGTTGCTTGTGTTGACAATCAGCTATTATCTCACTTTTTTTCTTTGTTTAAGCATTTCATTCTGTGCTGAGATTATAGTTTGGAGGAAATGTGGGTTGTTAATCTTGAAGGATTCTTCCAGTACAGCCTGTAATGAAACAATCCTTGTCATTACAACAGAAAATCATGACATCTAACAAACTAATTGAAAGGATGTAGTTGAATAATTAAAAAAATGACAGTGTTGATTTGAAGTCATATTTTGCTGTATTATGTATAATAAATATTTATGTGCACACGCTCATGTTTGGGAAGAAATAAGGTTTTATATGATTTTTAAAATCATTTATTTTACTGGATTAACAGATTTGTCTTCTTTATTCTCTATAGTACATTGCACACTGCCCAAATAGCTGTGACAACCCAGATCTCATTTTACAGTTACTTCATGAGCTCCAGGAGTTTTTTTTTCATGAGTGTGCAAGGTGCAAGCTGAAAAAAAACTGGTAATTAGCTGTAGCATCTCCCTGGTTCTGGAACAGGTGCCTGTTGCTATCTGTTATATATACTTCCTGAAAACCCACTTTCTATCCCTTTTAACTTTAATAAGTGATATTTTTAGTGACTTGCGTTTACTGTTTTTATGAGTTTTTGTCACCTTATGTGATTTAATATGTGTTTTAATATGTGATTGTGAGTTCTTTTAGCATCTAATCAATTTGGTCAAATTTTAAATCTTGAAACTTTTGGAATATTGTTTGTAAATGGAAAATACTGAAACAAACAAGCCCCGGTTTAAAGATGTCATTAAGTTTAAATGTGTAAAATATCAAGAAAAGAAATGGCATAAAACTATTAAATACTCATATCTCCCATGCAGCATTTAAGAAACTAATTTTAGTACTTCCCAGTACAAACAATGCTTTACAGATTACAGAGACACTGTAAAATACCTTTAAAATGTAGAAAGAACTCTAAAGTCACAAAGACTTTTAGGTTTTGTTTCTATGAAGTAAAAAACTGACATTTCTGTTGTTGGTTATTTAATGGGTGTTTCTTCGTTGTTTCATTTTAATCAAAAGCTAAAACAATTTTCATGACTGAGATTCAAACTCGAAACCAATAAGCACCTGGGTTTTCTAGTCTTGTGAACATAAGTTGTACATGTCAACATTTGATTGTAATATAACAAAGACACTATTTATGTTGAACCATGTAATTTAACCATGTTAGGTTGTCATGATTATTAAAATAAAAACAAAACAAAAAAATACTATTCACTGTGACGGCAGGGTATCTGAGACTTAAATTATGATTCATTGGTTGATTTTTCTTAAAAGACACTGGGCTAATCCAATAAAATCACAGACCTTTAGCTCCAGCCATACATCAATGTTATAAATCAGTTTTAACATCTTTGAAAACGGACTATTCTGTGAAAATCACAAGGCTCAAAAGGGAACAATCGAGAGAAAAGACACAAAAGCCAACAGGACACTGTAAAATACACTAAATTCCCAGAAATGTTTGCTATCACGGGTTCAGTCGCAGCAAAAACAATTCCAGTCCAGAAAGCGCAGACTGTTAGAGTCTAGAGTTTATTTAAAACATGTGAAATAGCAGAGGTTGCAGTAAAAATATGAAATATTCACAAGTATGTTGACACTATTCCTGCACAGGTACATTTTCCCTCTCTAGCGGGGGTGCAGATGGAAGAAGTCAGCTTAAAGTTAATACGTCGCTAATATCTGCAGTTGACTGAATAAAGACATTACAGTAGGTTTGTTCATTTTGAATGTGAATGATGTATTGAACAGCACAAGATTGTGCATGTATGGTGTAATATTGTGTCTGCTGGCTATAGAGAAAGAAACTGATACAAAAATCTAAAACTAACATAGCTTTTACATGACTCTAATCTACACAAAGAAAGGCACAGAGAGAGAGATAACAAATTTTATCTCCACAATGAATTAAGGTCTATGTAAATGCATTGTTGCAAAAATAGCATGAACAATCTATCTGTTGGACCACTAATTTTGTGATGTGCTTTATTGCAGGGATAAAACAATATTTAATTTAATTAAAACAGGTAACCATGTGTTTTATTTTTATATCAGATCATTAATACATTTATAGTTTGAAATACTGAACCTCAATCAGAAAGATGTAAACAAAAATGTTAACTATTTATATGTTTAACAACATTGCATGCAAAACATACACTTTATATACTTGATCACTGATGTAAACAATTCGCTACAATGTTTTTGTTAATGCACCTACATCTAAAAAGGAAAGAAAGCAGACAAAATTGTGAATGATGTCTAAGAGATTTTTAGTAAAGGGTCTTGTCTGATTCACATGAATTGTTTTTTTTTTAAATTATAATTAGTTAAGGCAAGGCAAGTTTATCTGTACATTTCATATACAGGGCAATGCAAAGTGCTTTACATTGGAAACAAGGAATAAAGAGAAAATACTTTTAATAAAATCAAGCATAAAACAATTACATTAAAATGTTTTATTTACTATTTAAAATACAATTGTGGATTTAACTCTTGTGGTGTTGTTTTTAACACTTTAAATGCCTTTGTTCTTCACTTTTAAGCTGTTGTTCTTGAATGTTAAAAAGTTCAATTCAATTTTTGTTTTATTCTTTTGGAAGTTTTTAGATAACAGCAACAAAGTATTCTTACTAACTCTCATAAGGGTTTCCTACACTGTAAAAAATTATTCCATAAAAAAACGCTTAAAGTCTTGGCAGCTCATTACCTGGTTTTTGTCCTATAAAATAACGGATGAAAAAATGTGGTATTTGACCATTTTTTCTACTGTAGAAAAAACTTATTTATTTATGTTTTTAATGGTTAATATACTGTTAAAAAATTGAGTTTTACAGGTATTTTTACTATAAAAAAACTGATTTATTCTGTGCTTTATTGGTAAATGTAGCATAAAATGCACCATTTAAGGGTACTTTTACTATTAAAAAATAGATTTATTTCTGTGTTTTAATGATTAATCTATTTTTTTAAAAACAGTCTTTATTTAACTACAATAAAAACAAGACATTGAGCACTTACTATAATTTAATGTCATATTTCAACACAAAAAAACAATCCATAACATAATCAACACAGAAAATACTCTTCAAACAATTTCACTTCCAATTCACTACATTTTAAACTTAAATAATAAAAGAAACACAATACATTCCTAATATTAAACTTAAGAAAAAAAGCATAAAGACAATTAAGAAAATGCTTAAAAAAACAAGCACATAAAAAAATTTAAAACCCCAACCAGCAGTCAGTGTAGCGTCCCCTAACTTGAAGGAACACTAAAAATAAAAATTTTGTCATTAACCCCTCGGCATTCCAAACTCAAACTAGTACATGCTTTGCTTCTTCTCAGAGCACCAGTTGAGATACTTTGATTCCCAACATTAAGATCCCCCAGAATAACAATGACATCTTCAAAGTTTGCCATACATTATTTTCTTGAAAAAAAAAAATATATATAAATATATATATATATATATATATATATATATATATATATATATATATATATATATATATATATATATATATATATATATATATATATATATATATATATATAATGCCAAAGCAGACACAGCAACAGATAATGGGTGATTGGGCTTTTATTTTGTGTGCAAACAAAGTATTCTAGTCGATTTTTTTTATTTATGTTGAATCTGATGGTGTAAGGAAGACTTTGAAGATATTTTTGTTATTCAGATGGAGCTTGAACTTTCATTTGAGGTCTACATGAGCAATACCTTTCTTCTTGATTTTGAACCAAAGAATTTAAACTTGTATTTTGAGCAGAAACAAAGCATCTACCAGCTTGGAACAAAGTGGGGTTGATGACAAAATATTCACTTTTGGGGAAGATATCCTGTTAAACCAGAAGGTATCTTGAACTTAACAGCACAACTTACCTGCAGCATCTGTAAAACATAGATGTTAAACATAGATGCATTATGTTACCGTTATTACATTGTTCCAAAAACATATAAATTTTTTTAATTGTAAATACACAATTAAAAATCCTTTTCAGCAAAAAAATTGTTACTGTGATACTGTGTTTCAATGACCTTACAGGTCACTTGGTTAAATTTATCTTACTTTTGACAAATTATTGAGGGATGCTAAAACTTAATTAAAAGATTTCAGCTTTCCTTCTATCCTTCCATTTGGTGCCAAATTCCATGTGGATATACAAAAATTAAAAGAGGTGTGTACTGACATTTAAATCTTTTGGGATTCTGAAAATAAGTTCTGAAAGAACCTACAGAAGCATCGCTGGTATGCCTTGAAGCCACATTCTGGATTGACAACCAAGAGGCTCCTGTGACAGAAACAACACACTTGCAATCGTACTTTCTCTTGCACAATAAATTGTATTTTAAACTTGACCAGAAATTATTTAAATATACCTCAGAATAAGGCTCCCTCTGGGTATTGTTTATTCTGCAAGTAGTAACGGTTGAACATATAGTAGACCACAACCAAAAACAGATGATAAGTTCTTGAACAATGATCTCATCACAGAATATGTGTTTCTGCCTTCATCTGCATAACATGTTAACAACAACATTACTCAAACAAAAGAAACATTCATGTGACAATTTCAACCATTTTAACAGTAAACATGCAAAATCTTACCCACAGCATGGGGTGCCTGGCTGCTGTGTCATGCCATCCTGTGGAGAGTAAAAAAGGGAAGAGAGAGCTTTATCTGTTGGCCCACCCATCATTAAATTTACCTAGAATGTTAAAGGAATGTAAAAAAAAACCCCTCATCAATATGTTTGAGAAAGCATACAAACAGCAAACGCCTCCGCATCATTGTAACATGATTCGTGCTAAAGTTATATTATGTATACAGCAGAATATTATAATCTGGTAGAATACACGGCAAGTAAGTTTTACCATACTTTGAGGTTTTGACTTGATCAAACAAGAGAAGTTAGACATTTATAAAGTAAACACTAAACTTATCATAACTTATACAATATATATATATATATATATGGCATTGTATGTTTATAACACCAAGACATCTTTCGAAAGGATCATTGAATAAATATCTTTTAGCAAAGCAAAGTGGAGCTCGCGGTCTCTTGAACAACTGAAGACGCTGAGGGGGTGTGGAACCGAGAGCGCGAAGACATGCTGAGGGGCTGCGGTGTGATAAAAAAATACTGACAATTACATTTACACAAATTTTACAAAAAAATTTTAATGACCCATCTTATATGTCACATTTGAATTTTGGGATAGTATTGCAAATAAAAATCATCTGGAAGCTAAAAATGGCTAAAACTTCTGACTATTAACGTAAACCTTGAAAAAAAAACATAACTGATGTTTCAAACAGCAACGTTAGTAAATCATGTAACTTGACAAATTCACCTGAACGCTGTCTTGCATATCTTACGCAATTAAATCAGACCATTATCTCTTTAAAAATACAATTACAAATGTTTGTTTAAATGATCAATTTTAATGTTAAATACTTTAAAAAGTTACTTACTTCTCAAAAATGTTGAACTGCGTACTGGGGATTAGAAGGTAGTAATGCAACGCGAAACTGTAAATATATGGTTATTCATCTGTTAATATACGGATGTTTTTACAGTATGTACTAAATTGTTCTTAACTCGGTATCAGTGTTGGTTTTATCTGAGTGTGTGTTCAAATTCGACTCTTTTAGTGGTTATATTGCAACTCCAGATTTGTTTTGGAATAGGGAACACTATTGAAACTGTTGATTTAAAGCAGGTTCTTGGAGGACCAGAGGCCTACACATTTTTGGTTCAATCACCATGAAACACACCTGTTGCTACAAAACACTATTTAAGGTCCTCTTATCGTCTGAAGCTAGAGTCGTATGCATTCCAAAGCAAGGTTGCAACAAAGATGTACAGGGTTCCAGCCCTGCAGGATTGGATTTGGGGAACTCTCATTTACAGTAACACTTTGTGTTCACACTGTAAAAACAAAAACGTAGTTTTTTACAGGGAAACAGTAGCAGGTGTGATTACAATAAAATACAGTAGCACAAATATTATGTAAAATGATTTACAGGCAATTAACACGTTTTACAGGGACAATTTATTTGAATGGATTTACACAGCTGTTAAATCTACAAAAACATACGATTTATAGATTATTGCATATAAAGGATTGAAAGGCAAAATTGTCTTTTTTGCTGTCTTTGATCCTATGATTTCAGTAATGTTGCAGCTGCACAATACTTGGAGGACCGTTTTAAGTACATTAAAGCTGTACTTAAACACCGGTTCGGTGTGCAATAATGATGTCAGAGATGCTATCATCACGATCTTCTTCAGCTACTCTCTCTCTCTGGGGTTGTCGCCTCCCCTCGCGTGAAGTGGGCAGGTCCTGGTACAAACTTGTTGCTTTGAAATTCAAAACTTCTTCAACTTTTCCTCCAGCGGCTCTTCAGTGGCACTTTGTTGATTGGGCTCCGCTATGTCTCGGATCTGACCTGGGAACAGACTGACGCACGATGTCCCCTTTTGGAAGAAACTTTCTGAAGGCGCGTTTGAAGAACAGGTATGATTCACAGAGTCCATTTCATCTGAAACACTTTTCTCTCCGACTGTTTAGCATCACATGTTTGTATGTGTGCATTAGTTGGTTTAAAAACAGTGTACATGATGCAAAAGCAGGAGGGAATCTTTTGAAATGTTCTTTTTTCGCTGTGAAACAGCGTATTGTAACGCTGTCGTCACCAGCACCGCTGCTCTGTTGGCATGGTCGCAGAGCGTCGAGTTACACCAGCTCTGTTTTTCTTTCTGCTTCTGTCTTTCAAGATGCTGCTGGCTGAAAAATGTGTTAATTCCTGCATTTCGAATTGGTTACTGAACAGCTTGAAAATAATGCAAATAGTATTTTTGTCCGAATGCACTTGGTCGGAGAAAATCGTAAATTCCTTCTAGCTAGGCAACAGTCCTCTTGAAATTTGCCGTACAGCGATTGGCAATAATTAGTTAGGTTCTATAAATACAATATAATTAAAAAGCAAATTCCTTCCAAGGCAACTAAGTAGTGGAACATCACTATAATGTGATCATTTGTTTAACCAATGTGATGCACATTTTTTAAGATTACACTTTAATATATTGAAAGACAATGGTTACTGTTTAGTAAGTTCCTGTAAAATCATGGCTTCTTATGATGCCATTTACAAAAATAAAAGCACAAGATTTGTTAAAGCAGAGCCTTTTTTATTTGTTTTTGTTTTTTTTCATACTTTTTTGCATTATTCATATTTCTTTTTGTTTTAATAGAACCTATATTTTTACAGTGGCCATGTTTGAGTTTACAGTCTAATTGCTGTTAAAAAATAGTCAAAGCAGGTGTCAAAATAGTTTTGATTGTGTGGTATGAAATGTGGTGATGAATTAGAGGTTGACTTATTAGTTTTTAAAGAGCCTGTCATCAAGATCATAATTGACTTTGCGTCAGTGTGCTGCTCGCTTTAATCTTTAAGTTTTCGTAATCTCAGGCATTTTTTTGTGTTTAAAATATTTCCCAAATGTATTTGCTTGACTTTTTATGTTATGTTATTGAAGAGACGCACTTGTTTTTACCCATCTTAAAAGTTTTAAGTGATACTCCACCCCAAAGATAACATTGCTAATAATGACCCCGGAGGTGATCATAACCCATATACGCTGCTTCTCCTTGAACACAATGCGTTGTATCTAGACAAGGGGATAATATCTTTCACAGACACACAAGAATCTCTACTTGCCAAAGTTCCAGAAAACTATTAAAAACATTGCTTGAGTACTCAATCTACCAAAAGGGCCTCAAAATGAACTTTATGATGCACAAAAGCATTAAACATGAAATATAAATATGAAACTTGCTAGATGTCAGTTGGTGCTAACAGGGCCAACTTCACCATTTTTTGGCCTCGAGCATTGAGCTTAAGGGGTTCCTTCAATACAGTTTTGCTGTATTGTTGCTTTATTTTGCTGCACCCAATTGCCTGGTCTGTGTTATGGACAGAGTCGCTATGCAGACACCATTAATAGCAGTGGGAAAACAAAGAGAGTGGGAGATTTTACTGTGATTCATGACTTTGACGGTACCAAGTTAGCAATGGTGCAAACCTATTCAGTAAACCCAATTGCAGACAGTGTTATAAGATTTTAACTTCTTTTTAACTTCTTTCCGACTAACCATTTCAGTCTCTATGTTCAACCTCTAAAACTAATCAAACGTTTTTGGAACGTTTTTGATTATTGATTATGTTTCTTTTTCATCTGGCATAGCCACATATTGAACAACTGCTGCAAGAGACTAATATCCAATCTCATTTTTTATAAAGCACATTTAGCAAACAAAACTGTTTTTAAAAGAGATAAAAATTCAAACTAAAAAAATAATATGTAAAATGGTTAAAACAGATAAAAAAGACAACAAAACAATTAAAACTAAAATATACACATGAATCAAACACACAAAGGACCACACAAGCTCAGAGTAAAAAGTCAAATAGTAAAAATGGGTTTTAAAGAAGTTTTAACAAGAAGAGGTAATGCATTCCACCATCTCAATCTCACCACAGAAAATGTCCTGACCATCATAGTTTTAGTCTCGTCCTTTGAAGCACCAGCTGGAGCTGAACTTCTGACCTCAGAGAGTATGCACAAATGTAAATTAAAAGGGAAATAATTCACTAACTGTCCTGCACATTTAAAATATGCAATTTTCTTAATTTTGTCAAACTCACTAAACTTTGGTATGCTTACTTCTAGGATATTGTTTTTTGTCTGACTTTGCTGTTATGTCTATTTGAGGAGTCTGGATGTTCTCAGCAACATGTCTCATTGTGTTTTTCTGCTCTGTGAGTCAAGAAACACATTGTTCTCGTTTTAACATTTTTTGGGGGCTCAAAAAACAACTAAATCTATATTTTTTAGACATAAAAATATAGAGGGATAAAAATTAACCAAATGCCATAAGAAATGCTAGTTTGACATAAATGTCACCAGAAGATTTTTGATAAACAAAACTGCTGAAAGTATTATTTAAAAAAAAATCCAATATTTGGATTTGGAATATTATTTGTAAATAATATTTCCAATATTTGGAAATGAAATGGAATTATTAACTGAATAAAAATGTAAAATTCTAAAGGAACTTAAAAAATAATGATTCTGGTGCATTTCTAATGGAGCACAAATTTCCATTGCCTCACACACCACATCACCACATGTTGGCAGGATATGTGTAACAGGATATTTCTGATCACCATTGATTTTCCCACAAGAAAAACACAGGTGCTTCCATTCCCCATTCATTTTTCCTGTTCTCATTACAATTTTCACAGAGACAAAATTCGCCACTTGAAAACAACAAGGCCTTGCTAGAGTAGACTATTTGCACATTGTTATTGCCAAGACACATTCAACAAGCCAAATAGATTGGCATTGAAGAGCAAGCCAAACAATCTCTCTGTTTAACAGCTGAAGTGCACATATTCTATTTTGAAGCAGCACATTGTTTTTTTCTGTATAGTGCATCTGACATGTGTGGACAAGCAATAAATGCCATGAATACAAACTGCTTTAGAGATGGTCTATCAATGATGTCACCAGAAATTAGATGTGTCTATCTATTCACCATTAAAAAAATCTTTCAAAGACTTGTACTGGCAATTATATTTTTCTCTTGCTCAAAACCAACTATAAAAAGAAAGCTTCATCATACAGCCTTTTTCAGGCGAGAATTCTATTTAAATATTAACCAACCGGCTGCATTCCTGAATACAGATGGTATTCCTCTGAGGTCATTCATTAAGATGAAACTTGTAAATACTCCTTCCGTTACAAGTATACTCATAGGTCATGGGGTTATATTGGTGTATTTCGCTCATATTAGGTGAAAGGCAAGATACACCAAGTACTGGTTGCCAGTCCATCGTACACCCAAGTTAATTTATGATTAGTTTTCAGACTTCCAAAATACAAGGAGAAAACCCCTCAAGCTTAATGAAAACATTCATTAATGTAATGAACATTCATAAAAATAAAATAATAAGTAAAAACAAAACATTATTTCAACAGATATTTCTGTATTATATAATTGTACAATAAACTCAGAATCAAGGGAATTTTATCATGGGTGGGTTTTGAACTATAGTAATGGAGTAACAAGAATTGCAATGAAACTCTGTTTGCAAAACATGTATTATTTATAAGAATATTTTTTATACCTCAAACAAGGACACCTCTCAGAACGCTGAACACAAGCATTAAAACATGTATTGTGTATTAAAAACAAAAACTATTGTTTGAACATTTTTACAAGCTGAGGCTTTTGTGCATTTATATTGGGACTTTGTTCATTAATTAGGGCACATAGCAGAATGCTGGTTGACTTGAAATGGGCAGTGGTGGAAAGAGTACTGAAAAATCATACTCAAGTAAAATTACCATTACTTGTAACAAAAGTAAAGAAAGTAGAGTAAAAGTATCTGTTCTAAATAGTACTCGGAGTATGAGTAAAAAGTAGCCCTTGAGTAGTGAGTATTGCGCTTCAAAATAATTTAACTTTATAGGCTAAAAATAAAAAATGTACAGTACATGAGAGCGACATTCTTAAAGTGTTTCTAAGTACACTCACCAGAGATGGCTTTGACAGAAACGTTGGGAGATGCCAGGGCTAACTAATGATAATCTGTCCTCCTCCTACTAGATCTCACTGCTGCGTTTCACACAGTTAACCATCAGATCCTTCTCTCCACTCTGCAATGGGCATCACTGGCACTGTACTGAACTGGCTTGAGTCCTCATGGATAGATCTTTCAGTGTCGGGTAGAGGGGTGAGGTCTTAAACTGCTCATAAACTGCTCACCGGGGTTCCACAGGGTTCAGTCCTTGGTACCCTTCTCTTCTCCTTCTACACAACCTTTTCCTTTCACTTTCCCCCTTACCAATCAGTAATTACAGTCAGGCATAACTGGCTGCCTGACTGACATCTCTACTTGGATGAAGAACCATCACCTACAGCTTAACAAGGCCTAAAACAGTTTTGTAATCCCAGCCAATCCCTCCTTGCATCATGACCTCACCATTCAGTTGGAATTCTCAACAATCGGCCCTTCTCCTTCAGTCAGGAATCTCGGAGTGGTTTTGGATGAACAGCTGTCCTTCAAAGACCACATCACAAAGACAACGCGAGCGTGTAGATCTGCACTGCACAAGATTTGAAAGATCTAGCCCTTCTTAACTGAACATGCAACTCAACTCCTGGTTCAGGCTCTGGTCCTCTCACGTCTGGACTACTGCAATGCTCTCCTAGCAGGACTTCCAGCAAATGCACTCAAACCTCTGCAGATGATCCAGAACTCTGCAGCTCGTCTTATCTTCAAGGAACCGAAACGAGCTCATGTTACTCCCCTCTTCATCACTCTTCATTGGCCCCCCATTGCAGCTCGGGTTAAATTCAACGCTGCCATACAAAACTATCTCCAGATCAACCCCTGTCTACCTCCATGAGCTCATACACTCTTACATGCTCTCCAGAAGCCTGCGCTCAGAGAAGGAACAGAGAGTTGTGGTTCCGTCCCATAAAGGAAGATAATCTCTTAGCAGAACCTTCTCTCTCACTGTCCCTGGCTGTAGGACACCTTATCCAGTCAGGAAAGCAGCACTACTAACAGCTTTCAAAAAGCAACTGAAAACTCCTCTCTTCAGGGAACACCTACTATAAAAAAATGTTTTCCTCTTTATTTTCTTTATTTTATTTTATTGTCTTTATTTTCTTCCTGCTATGGTTTATTGATCAGTTGATACAACATATATTGTGAGAAGCTGAGATTGACTTTGACTATGTAACACATTGAATATTGTCTCTCCCCTACTGTAAGTCGCTTTGGACAAAAGTGTCTGCCAAATGCATAAATGTAAATGTAAAAGTATACGTATAAAGATAGACATTTTTTCAGTTTTATTTCCAATCGAAGGCACTGAATAATGGACTTTTAATTAGTTAACAACTGTACAAAAATCTTCCTAAAATGTAACAAAACAAAATTTTTACTTAAAATAAGGTTGCAAAGCTTCGTAAATTATTTTAAAACCTGCTAGTACAAATAAGAAAATGAAACTGAGCTAAATCGTCCAGACAAGTCTGCAAATAATATGAAGCAACAGCAGTTTGACATAGACATCAAAAATACAAGGCTAAATTTTGAACGTTTGGTTATATTTAACAATGAGCTTGTTCTCAAAGTTTGTACTATGCAGCCTTGCACGTTTTGAGGTGAACAGGTGCCCAGCATACATGATGCTGCAGAAGCAGGCAAGAGTGTGTTCAGGTTTTTCACCACAGGAAATGAATGAAGCAATCCCATCTCTTCGAGCACAAGCCGAGTACCACCAGCCATTGTTCAGCACTTCAATTATGTTTGAAAAAAAATAACAAAAAAAATCAGATGAGGGCTAATCATTTTCCCTCAACTGTACATAATATGTATATAACATATGTTATATCTGAACCAATAATATGCTGACATAGAAGTTTGACTCCCCACGCAAAATCTGTGTACCCATGGGATAAAAATCTAGCTGTTGTGATTGATTAAAATACATTAAACTTTCACTTAAGCTGCCGCCTAAACTTTCACTTAAGTTGGCGCTTAAATTCATGCAGCAGTAACATTTATAGACCCTACATACATAGTCTGCATATATTTTACAACGTCTAAGCGTTCTTAAGTACAAGAACAACAGTTTATAAACCCTCGACTTTATAAACCCTCTTTAGGTCGTAATTGTGTCTAATGATTTTGACCACATGGATGCTAACTTACACATTTGCGGCATTTTAAAGCCTCCATGCCACATATTACAGGGGATAGGTTTGTATTTATTGCAGATTTAACATACAAAACTTACCGGTACCTCTAAGTGTTTCTTACAATTAGATGTACATTCTTGAAGGCTGATACCTTTTTCAATTAGTCTAGGCAGGCAAAGTTTGCAATTTTCTTTTCCTTCAGTTGAAAAATCTCTTTCAGGTACATCCATGGATGTTGAACTTCTGGTTTTTTTGCATGGTAAATCTTTGTAAACTCCCCCATCCTTTTCCATGACTAAGCAAACCCTGGCACTAGAGACAGGTGTGTTGACGTCAGACGTATCATATTTTATGCATGATTTTAATTGGACGCTGTAGGTGCCAATCATTTAGATAAATATAAACACATACAAAATTAACAACGGCAGGTTCAAGACGAAAAGCGCAGTAAAAGTACCATTACTGCACTAAAAATGTACTCGAGTAAAAGTGAAAGTTAAACATTTGAAAACTACTCACTAAATTACAATATCTGAAAAAAATACTCAATTACAGTAGCACGAGTATTTGTAATTTGTTACTTTACACCCCTGGACATGGGTTAAATGAGAATGAGAGCTGAAGCAGATCTTAGTGTGTAAGAAGGAATACAGAGCATAACAAACAGAAATGTGCAATATAAAGTGGCAATGTGGGCGAGATATTCCATATTTATTTTTTCCACAGTTAAAATTGCTATTGATTGTAAATATTTCAGTGTTTTTTGATAAACAAGGTCCTAATCATTAATTTAATAAATACATTTTCTTATTGTATAAATGTTTTATGATTCTCTCAGTTTTAACTAACACATTTGTTATTTGTTTCATAAGGTCGAAGACTGCAGAGGAAACACCAGGGAAGGAAATCCAGGTGCTTGTGTGTCAAGAAGAAAAGGTAGTCTGTGGGGTGACCAAGCACACAACCTGCACTGATGTAATCAAAGCTTTATTGGAGGATCATAAGACGATCCCAGAAAGTAAGAGGCTTTTACATGGAGAGCCAAAGGATTTCTGCATCTTGGAGCGGTGGAAGGGATTTGAGAGAGCATTGCCTCCTCTTACTCGAGTCTTCCGTTTGTGGAACGCATGGGGTGATGAGAAACCCTTCATAAAGTTTGTGCTCATGAAAACCAGTGATTTTATACCATGGTGCAAGGGAGCAAAAAGGGCCTTAAAGTCTAGGGGAGTGAGGTCTAAAAGATGGGACCAAGGACCAGCACAGTACGCAAAATCTGTGTCTGCAGAGAGGCAAAAGCGCATGGTGAAGAAGGCTTTCCGCAAGCTTGAGAAGATCCAAAAAGGAGATAACTGTGAAGGATCGCAAGAGATCAGCAAGCTGGTGCAATTGATAATCTCACAGGATCAGACCATTCGACTGCAGATCCACCAAATGCGTGAGCTGGACTTTGAGATCAAACATGTGCAAATGATGAACAATCCAACACCACGCTCAAGCATCACAGACAGCGAAGATGGGCACTTCCAGTTTGAGAGCCATCTTCAACAGCACTTGTACACCAGCGATGGAATCCAACAACTAGATCTACATGTTCACAGGCACCAAGAACTCATTGACAAGCTTTCTCAAGATATTGAGCTAGAATTAAGGAACTGGAGTTCAGATTTGGTGGATTTAAAAGGCGTAGCAGCTGCAAATCCTGAAGTAGATCCGCCTAACCTTTCTTTGTCTTCATTGGATCTCGAAGAATTGGAAAGCTTATGCAAAGAACTTCAGTTAAGCATGAAAGCTGGACTTTCCCTTCATTCTCAAACGCTAGAAATTGAGAAACAACTGCAGAGCAACAAAACAGCCCTGCAGTCACAGAACCAGGAGTACCAGCATCTTGTTGCCCAACTCGGTGAACTTGAGCTTGGGACCTGTCTGGAGCAGTCAAGCACTATGTCTCTGAAGAGTCCGATTAGAGCCACAATGTCCCAGAAGACAACAGGCAAGATGGGAGAGGCATGCTCTCCTACAGATGTGACTGACACCGACTCGGACACTGGAATAAGCTCAACTCACAGTCAGGACTCGCTGTCACCATGTGTGGACAGGTCAGCACCTGTGGACACTGATGTTTAAGGGAGTTTTGCTGTATTTGAGGACTCAAAACTAGAACCATACAATACACACCATCATCTGTCACAGGAAGTTGTCTGCATTGGAAATAACTAATATACTACTGAAATGTTACCGTCTATCATCATTTCAAAGGAAGTAATGTTGTCTCTTGTTGGTTTGGAACATTATGAGGGAATGAATGAAGGAAAGACGGTTATTATAAAAGTATAACTTTAAGTATTATGTGTTAAAAATGTATTGCTATTTTCTAGTCACCTTGAGTTTGTTTTCTCTTTGGAATTCATATTCAGAAGACTTATGTGTTCATAACAACCTGCTAATTATAATTTCATGGATTTAGTAGATCTAAGTATCACTCTGACTTCTATAGGTAACTGACATGGGTTTTCTCTGGCCAACACTGATATTTCAATATCTTGGTAGCAGATTACCAATACAAATTGTTTGTTTATATATTGAAAAATGTAATCTATAATTGCACTTATGTAATTGAAAGGAAAATACACATAATTTCAAACAAAAAAAATCAGTATGAAAAAGTACACCTAAAATGTAGATAAATTTAAGCTGAAGGGGAGTCAGGGAAAATGGAAGGTCTTTGATGGACATCATCATTGTAAAAGTACACTAAAAATGCTTAACAAAAACAATGAGCATGTGATTCAACCTGCTTCGATTGCTTTGAGAAAACAACTTGTGTGGTGTAATATCCACTTGCTAAAGGCTCAGTCAGTAGCCACTAGATAAAAAAAAATTAACGCTCAAATCTGTGGCAAATTAGATCTATGATCTGAAGACATCACAGAGAATCTATTAACAGACGGCCATCCATTTTCTCATGTAATGCCAATGTTTGCAAATGTTCATCTCATAGCCTCTCCCACCTCACACAAAAAAATGTTGGTTGTGAAAAGCTGCGTTTTGGCAACGGTAAAAAATTTATACAAAGAAATTGTTTTGCCGTTTAAAAAAAGTTCCACGTTGAAGTTACAAAAACACTATTTTTTGTCAATATTAAAATACATTCAAGACAATTTTTTCTTAAAAAATACAAAAACATGTTTCATGTTATTATTTTGGCTCCATATGGAAGCTCTTCAATGTGATTCATTGTGCTTTCTGCACGATTATGTCTCTACTCGGACATAATCGTGCAAAGTTTCAAATTAAGACATCCGTTACTGATTAATAAGTTTCGCTCTAGATATCTATCCTAAATAAGACAATTGATTAATTTATTCACATGTAAAAACAGATTCTTCAATTTTTATTTTATGCACATTCTTGAAATAATCTAAAGGGTTATCTATGCAAGATCATCAAACTTATTTATCAAACAACTTCTTTACAATGTAATTGTGCAAATTTGAAGTGTTTTTTAAGTAAAAAAAATCTAACTGCAAATACAGTATATAACAATCTTATGAATGTTACATTTAAGGTGTAAATGTATTTGCGGTCCTTGTTAATACAAAAGTGTACGGTTAAGAGAAAAGACTCCTTTGAAAGAACAGGCCATTGTTTTATATTAAAACAATCCATAAATAGTTTTATAAGCTACTTTTCTCCTCTTTTAAATTTACGTGTATCATTTGAACAGATCATATATTATTAAAGTAATTTTACAGCTTTTATTTGATACTTCACTTATTATTTGTCTTTTTAAGATGGCAGTTATCTTTAATGGCTCTGCACTGTTGTCTTTTACTGCTGCTGTACAATGTTCTCATCATAGATGAAGTTATTTTAAGCAACGTTAGATGGTGTATTTATTCAGACATCAAAAGAAGATGAACAAACTTAAGAGGCTTAAAGAATACACTATTACGCATTTCTTTAGACAGTGTTGCTAAAGATAAAATTAAGCACTTTGCTTCCCATTCTTTCTTTCAAACCAGTAAACAGTGGAGTCTTGGCAGCCCTGTTAAGAGTAGTCTCATTGCCTTGTTCAATTGATTAAGGATTGAATTAAATGTTCCAGAAGCGTAACAACAAGTTGAGCTTTGTTTTCATGACCCATAACTAATGGAATTTTAAAGAAGCTGTAATGCAAAACAAAGGCGTTTTAAAAAGTTACATTATGCAGCAGGCCTTGGTATTCAGACGCTGTTAATGAAGGCTGGATTCACTGGCTCCTGAGTGGCGGCTTCGCACAGAGATAAGTGATTTCTCCCTCATTGGCTGGGGTTCCTGCAGTACAACAGTGTCTGAGGCTATTTAATGCCTTAACTGTCAGCGTCGTGACATGTTTACATCCACTGTCAGTTCAGGTGGAGCCCAAGACCTGCAAGGGCCGTAATTTCCTCTGTGAAAATGGCAATTACTGACTTTTATCTCTTGCTGCTGCTGTGGTGTTTCTAGCGGTAACAATTACAACTGTCAATTCTTGTAAACAGGCCTTCCAGATTGTGACAGGGCACATCCCTGGGTTGAACTTTTAGATCATTACTGGCAGAAAAGTAAACTACATACTGAAGTAGCTTAAATGGAAAGAGGTCTGCGTGTTTGCATGTAATCTAACCTCCAAGGCCATCATGTAACAAGACACTTGTTTTTTCAGCATCAAGATCAAGAAACCCATCTCAACTAAGTTTTTGAGTCAGTAGATTGGATTAACATGAGACAAAACAAAGCTTCTTGTTTGTATGCCACCGTCTTCTAAAAGAAAGTTACCATTATCTTGTGTTTGCCTTGACATTTTACTGAATGTTAGGGTTTTTCAATTCTTATGACATTGTGGCTCTGTCTTGATTTTTAACATATACCAAAAATCAAATAAACTCGTTATTAGATAACTTTTTGTATTGAGGTTTTTGTGTATTTTACTGTTGAAGAGGATAAGATTACACATTTTGGCTGTGTCATATTTGATTGACAGGAAATTGTTGTATTTAAAAAACATCTAGTTCACAGTAGACACTAGTTCTCACATAATCTCTCTTAAAGTAGGGGCAAAAGCATTTAGGTTATGTTTCATGGAGGTGCAATTATATAAAGGATGCAATTTTTACCTCTAAAATGAATAAATTTTAAGCATATAAATTTCCATCATGGCCATGAGTCAGGATTTAAGGGCGTGGCTTGTTACATTCAGGTTGTTTCCATCCATCCAATTTTTACAAAATAGACCTCCCTCAGCACTTGAGAGGAATGTAAACATGTGGACCTCCAGTCCAGAGATCAGTTAGACAACTGTAGTCAGTATGAGCTTAGTCTCAGACATCGTGCCAGTGAAACGCTAGCTAAACTTCTGATGTGATGTTAGAAACACTTCAAGAATGTGTGAATCGAAAATGTGTGATTTTAAAGAATGACTAAAAATTTAATTTGCTAGTAACTCTCATCTTCTTTATTTAATGTGGATCAGTTGTTGTGGTAACATTTCTAAGTCCGAAACATGACACCATGTGAAATGACATAGAATTGATTGTTTGTCGTGTCAGTCATTTCGACTCATGGTCAGGTCTTGATAAACAAAAGCTGCCTAAACCCACATACCTTCCCTGAAAATCTGGCTACTTATGACTAAAATTGAGTATTGTTTAGAAGAAGGGCTTCCCTCCTCGAATGAGTAGAACACAATAAGGTGTCTAGGACACATATTATTGCTCTCTGCCAAAGACAGTGGCACCATCAAAGAAAATGTGTCTTACTGAGTTAAGTTTTCACAGACAGATGTACAGGACTGGAACCATATCTTGCATTAGACTCTCCTCAATGTCTGAGGAGGACCCAGTGTTATAAATGCAATGTGCCACTCCAAACAATCACACTGATTTAGTGTACCCATTGCGAGGGTGGTAAAGTTATTACTACACTGCAAAAAATGCACTCTTGGAACAAGAAAAAAAAAACCTCAAACAAAGTTAAACTCTTCCTAGATCAAGCAAAAAATAATCTGCCAATGGGGTAAGCAAATTTGACTTGGCAAGAATTCTTAGAATTAGAAAAAAATTCTAGCTAATAACAAATGCTGTTGGATCTTAAAAATAAACAAAAACTCTCAAAACAAGTCTTTACAAGCTGTAAAAATGCATTCAAACAAGAATATTTTAACTTGTGTCTAGTCTCTAAAGGTCTTAAAACTAGACAATCTGTCTTAAAACTAGGATGTTTTCTCTTTTATTTAAAACAAACTTAGAAAATTTAGTATTAAAATAAGTATATATGACCTTAAATTAAGAAAGTTTGTGGTTAATTTTAGTTCCTAAAGTATGGGGTCTTAAAACTAGAAATTCTAGCTTAAAAATTAAATTACATATTATTTAGGCTTATTGATGCATTTTTAGGTAGGACAGTTCACTTGATGGATTTTAGGGTGAGAGGATCAACGAAGGTCCAGGACTGGATTCAAACCCCCGTCGCTAAAGGCTTCAGCCTCAAGTCAGCACGCACACCACTGCGCTATCAATGATGACAAATTAATTTGTTTCAGGTAAGCTATATAAAACTAAAAGAGAACACATTCTAGTTTTAAGACAGATTGTCTAGTTTTAAGACCACTAGAGACTAGATACAAGTTGGAATATTCTAGTTTTAATTCATTTTTACAGTTTGGACAGACTTGTTTTAAGATTTTTTGTCTATTTTTAAGATCCAACAGTATTTGTTACCAGCAAGAAATTTTTGCTAATTTTAAGAATTCTTGCCAACTCAAATTTGCTTACCCCATTGGCAGAATCTTTTGCTTGATATAGGAAGAGTTTATCTACATTAGATTTTTTTTCCTGTTTCAAGAGTGCTTTTTTGAAGTACAGATCTCTTCCATCAAAGTTAGTACTGATTGGGGTATTGATTTATTTACAGTGTAGATTATTTTTCTTCTTTTCTTTTCACAAGCATTTGAGTCTTATTTAAGAATTCAAATATTCTTAACTTGTTGTCAGATATTTTAATTGATCTAAGAAGACTAGAACTTGATTTAAGATTTTTTTTTCTGGTTCCAAGATCCATGTTTTTTACCAGTATTTAATATTGATTTCTTAAAATAAGATATCAATAACATTCTTGAAATAACAATATGTTGAGTCAAAAAATCTTGTTTTAAGATTCTTGTTACAAGATCAGTGGCAAAATTGGCAACTTGTTTCACAAAGTTTCTTAATTCAAGAAAATAAATGACCAGCGTTTTTTTCTCCGCAAAAAAATTTAAGTGTTAAGCTAAATTAAGCTAAATGGTCTTTACCCGAAAAGTTTAAATGAGAAATTTCTTCCTAAAATAAGAAAATCAAGATTTTCTATCTATTTTTAAGCATTTTCAACTTTGCTTAGATTTCATTTTTTTGCAGTGTAGCTAGGCTCTTCACCAGACCTAATGGAAACAGAAATGTAGCTGTTTTTTAAGTTCTTTTTGTTATAATGGTTTTTGGGGGCACTGTTCGAATTTTTTCAGACTCTTCTACTGGGGATCCCATTTACTACAAGAAAAATTTTGAATGTATTTTTTACATGTTTGCAGTGTACAGCTCAAGTACAAGACTCACACCCTGTATGTGATTTAAGTTAAAATAAAGTTGCAGTCTCTGAATTTCCTGTTATTGAGGATTCTCTGTAAGGTGATCTAGAGATTTAATTTGGTGTTTAGTTCTATGTACTAGTGTTTTAAAACATATTGCTCAGATGTACTGCATGGTAGCTGGTTGACTACTCAGTTAAACAGCATTAAGTGGCTGACGTTACTCAGAATAACTGACGTCACTAGACGCTCATAGAGTTTATGACTTTTTGTTGCTGGCTGTACGAAAATGAGCTTTATTCGAAAACCAAAGCATTTTGAGTTTTGAAACTTATATGTCAACATACCAGGCACTTTTGGTTCCTTAGTTCACCCCCTCTTAAATATTAACTTGTGCTTTTACTGATATGAATAAAAAATAAGTAGCTGTGCGTTTGGCAGTTTTAACAAATCCCAAACATGTTTTCTGATTTTTTTCTGCCCATGCCAGGATTGTTGGATGGTGCACTTGCCGAATCTTGTTGGGAAACAGGTTCTTTTTTTCTTTTTATAGTTTCATAAAATGATGCAAGTGAGTAGAACTTACAGTGTCTCTACCTCACATACGGTCGACATGTCAGAACTGCTCCCACAGTCTACACTTATTATCTGTATAAATACAGTTTAATTCAAAACAGTGGTACCGTCTTTGACCAACTATGTTGAATAAACAAAAAATATATCGTCATAGAAAAATGAGCAATTTACACAAATGCATTGTCTAAAAAAGACGTTTTAACAGTCTCATTACTTTAATTGCCTTCAGTATTTGAACATTTGCAGTATCTCTATGCAAAGAGACTATCTAAATTTAGTTCACTTTCTCTGTCAGGTCGTATTAAAAAGTTCATTTAAATTAATTATATTAGAAATGTTTAGGGTTTAATTAATTGAGAGATTTTGAAATGCCCTTTATGGTGTTTTATTAATATTCTTTCTGTGATGCTTTCAGATAAAAAAAAATCATGAAATAAAACCCTGAAAATCTCCAGAAGATCTGGTTGTTGAAAGGCAAAATGATAAATATGTAAAGAGCAGCGAGTTTTACTTGATCACACAGTCAAGCCTCCAGGCTTGTCAAACATCGTCAATCAATCTTGCTTCCTCTGAGCTGTGTTTTTATTGCTCTGCTTTTAGTGAATTTGAAGTCTTTGAAAAGGCCTGGAGAATATTCACCAAACAAACGCTTCTCCTGTGTCTCTGGGGTGGTCTATTGTCTTTGACAATCTACATTAGAAAGTGTGGATGCAAAGCCTGGTGTGAGTTGGTGTCATATGTCTGCTGGAGTCAAGGTGATTCTTGACAACATTTATTGAAGACAGCCAACAGTAATGAAGAAGTAAGAGAGCATACAACAATGAAAAACACCAAAGAACAAAAGTTTAGACAACAAAAAAGTAGACTAGGAGTGATCAAAAAACAACATTGAAATTTATTGAGTGAAAAATCATGGTATCACAAACCGTTGTGGTGTAAAATGGGTGTGAATACAAATGTTATAATTGGGTGTTTTAATGCTTCAAAATATTTAATTCCAATTCCTAACTTAATCTACATTAGAGTGACATTTATTTTATTTAATTATGTAAAATGCATGTGAAATATTTATGTCTTTCTGCTGGTTTTAATGAAGGTATGAAGAGGTTTTCCTGTTCCCCTTCATCATGCTGGAAAAACCCTGGTGTGTCAAGCCGATTATATAAACATTGCTTTTGCCGCCTCACCCTCTGCTCAAATCCACCTCAACGCATGGTCCTCATATTTAAATATTTTCCTCTGGGGGCCTTGTCCACTCTGATTGCCTACAGCATTGGGAATATATCTGTTATCACTAATAATCAGTCTGAAGCTATGCCCCATCTTGTGTCTGCTGATTTGTATAAATCAGATGAGACTGTGAGTGTTAAAATGGTAATGAATTGAATTAAAAATGAAAAAAAATCAATGATTTATTATGTTTTTGGAGTGCTTCGTTTGGATTCTCAATGAACGTTAGAACAATGTTTTGCATCTTTACAAGAAAAATGAACTCTGGTTGGGTTTTTAAAGCATCACTCCAAATGAGGCAGTTTAATCAATCTCAATGGCGAGTTCGCATCAACCACACTGATGAATGCATCGTCAAGATGAGCATTTCTTCATTGCTTTTTAATCTTTGGAGATCAAAACATGAGAGGGTATGCCACAGAAACACAGATGCTACTGCTTCTGTGACACCAGGTAGATTCAGAAGAGTCTGTGATGAAGGCTTTGAACTGAGGCCTTCACTCTTAGCACTTGTAGAGTTTCAAGTACCAATTACGAAGAACCTATCCTTGGTGACTTAAGATCTGCTATGGCAGGCCTTTGATCAAATTGATGCACTTCATCTCTCTCTCTCTCTCTCTCTCTCTCTCTCTCTCTCTCACACTCTCTCTCTCTCTAAAGTTTATCTAAATATGCGAGGCATACCACTAAACCTGATGAACTTCATATTCCATCATCTGCGCTCTCTTGTCTGTTTTAATAAGATTTACACAACCTGACGCTCATTTCCTGAGAGGATTTCCTGCTAAAATCTTGCTAATCAAACCCCACATGTATCACCATGGAAACTGTTTCCCTGAAGTTTTATGGCTGCATCTGAAACCATGATGTGTTTGCACTTTAAAGGTTGTAACTCAGGTGAAACACTAAAGTCTTGTCATGTAACCCACCTGTGCAGTCACTCCCTTTATAAAACTCTCTTTCACGGCCTCACACTACCAAAAATTCTTGGATCTGCTCTTATGTTAAAATGTTAAACCACTTTTTGGTTCTTAGTTCGCCACCAAGTGTTCTTAGATCACTAGCAAGTGTTCTTAGTTCACCACTAATTGTTCTCAGTTCACCCTCAACTGTTCTTAGTTCGCCACCAAGTGTATTTAATTCACCACGAAGTGTTCTTAGGGAACCACCAAGTGTTCTTATTATGCTACCAAGTAGGGGTAGGCAATATGAGTTAAAGTTTTCCACTGTCCAGACGGTATTATTATTATATCACACTATGAGGGAAAAATTGGACAACACATTTTAGTAGACCCTAATAACATTAGTGGCAAAATTTACATTTTAACTATATTTAAATAGCGAACATTAGACAAATTTTTTTTTAAATGGTCTGCCACTGTTTAATTTAATTAAATTAAACTAGGGGTGAGCATAGATTCATTTTTAAATCTAGATTAGTCTCACTCTAATATTTAAATTAATCTAGATTAAAATGCCTCATTTGAATTCTGCCAAATCCATTCAGAATGAGTGCTACCCAAAATAATGACTAAATGTAACTCTCTAAGAATGATTTTCTCAAGCCAGGTGGTGCTTTAGACCAGGTAAAGCTGCTCTATTGTCATAATTGTTGATAAAAATAAATTATGTTTAATAAGACAGACTTGTGTTTAATTCCTGAACCTAACTTCTGATGTAGATTAGTTGTGAAGTCTGCTTACCTAGAGCCTGATCGAATATTTTAATGCTGGGGGGGGGTTGTCATCCTGGTCACTCTTCTTTTAGTTGTCTTGAGATCATTGACACAGTCTGCACTTTTATTATTTATTGTTAGAAATTTGCAGACTATCCTAATTTCTACATTTTTGCAAAACTGTTTTGTTTTTATTCTTTGTGATGTCCATTCCATTAGCTCAAATGAATGAGAATATATAGACCAAAAACATTTGTGAACTACAGAGGACATAAAAAAATAGGCTGGCTCTCAATGAAATGCTTTTTTAAATGTTGTGTTTTTTTTAGGTCATAATAGTAGCATTGGTTATTTATAGAGCTGCTATTATGTTTTTTTTATTAT
Source organism: Danionella dracula (assembly GCA_900490495.1). Lineage (NCBI taxonomy): Eukaryota > Metazoa > Chordata > Actinopteri > Cypriniformes > Danionidae > Danionella > Danionella dracula. The sequence continues at coordinate 4,400,088 of UELW01000622.1, forward strand.
TCGCGTTCTTAGGTATTATTTTTGAAATGGTGCCACAGTATATAGTATAATAATAAAGTATTATATATCATTTACATTACTGTAAATGCTGTTCAAAAGAAGATCTTTTTTATGCAATGGTATGAATGAATATTCAGGCAAATAAATGTGGGATCACGTCAATAAAAGTGCAGTTACAACAATGGATGTTCATCATTGGTGCCTCTGTATGAACTTGAAACAAACAAAAGCAGATTTCGTTGTTTCAGCAACTGCATGAGATATATGATATGAAAGTTGTTTCATAAAGGAGAAAATATTTTATATTGTTGCTTGAAATAATAGCCAAGCAGGGCAATTCCAAAATGTATTGTTTTATTAATTTATCTATCAAATTGTATATATTTCATTTATGCTACAAACAACAAAGAAAATGCCGTTTTATTGGCAATTCACTTCAATAATTGGCAAAACTTGCGTTCAGAAAATGCATAACACATTGAACTACAATTCAATGAAAGTGATTTTTAATTCTTTGTTTGGCTGATCAGAAAATTCAGAGATATCGCCAGTAAGTGAACTGAATAAACCTTCGAATACTAAACCTTTTTTCAAACCTGTGCTTCAATAGGGATCAAAGCTTCACAAAGCCTTGTTTTGCCATCACTACTAAATACCCTGGTTAGCTGGACTCAAAGCTCATCTCTTTATTCAATCACAGGCAGATTGATATTGTGTTTATTGTAACTGTTTGATTGTTGTAATTTCTGCCAACACAGTTTCTCTAACAGGGCCAGATAGATTTCATTCAGCAGCTCCAAAAGCTTTTCTGGTTGCATAACGTAGATGAGGGCTTTATTAGGCACTAATTGATTCATTTGGGACTCGTGGCCAAATAAGGTAAATGCAAATTATAAGAAAACAAAAGCTTTGTTCTACCTTGCATGTGTGTCAATCTGTTGTTGGAGACCCCAAAAACCAAATAAGGAACCTTTCAAAATCTTTAGACATTTTAAAGTGTTCTGTGGCACAAAAATCTAATTCCTTCTACTTGTCTTCTTAATGTCTGTCAAAGGTGTGTGCTGGTACCCATATCAAGCTGAGCGAAAGGCAAAGGAGTAGCTTGAAACCGAATCGGGCAGAAATACAATTATTATGTCAAAACAGATATTAGCATGTGATGTTCATACAACATTTCCTGAACTTTAAAGTTGTTTAGTCTTAATGGGTCTATTATGCGAAAGAGGAGTAGGGCCACTGTAAAATAAAAATGAACTTTTTTCCTCAGAATTCTGAATTTTATCTCAGAAAATAAGGGTGCCCGTGACAACATTTTTTTATCTACGTTATGTTTTACATTCACAGCATTGTAACTATAACTGTCTTATTGCTATGTGCTAAAAGAGTGAGCATTTCTTTATTACTGAAAGACAGTTTGATGCATAGCTCGATTAATTCATCCAAATCTGGCATGGATAATTCCCTGAGCAGTTGCTCACCTGCGGAGTGTTTTGATTCCGCTGCCTAGGCTTTCCTCTGTCAGTGCTTGATTGTCTCCGCCTGTCGCTTGTTTAGTCATTGTCCTATTTACAGCAGTCTCCTTTCTCTCTCAGTTGCTGGAAGATTGTACTGCCATTTGTGTTAGCTGTTTCCAGTGGCTGCAGCTCCTTTATTCCAGTGCTGCTGCTCGTTTCTCTGTTCCCTGTCGGACCTAGCTCCAAACTGAGATCTTCTGCTCCTCAGTAGGACCTGGCTCCGTAAGAGACTGTTTTGCCTTGTGTTCCAGACTTTTTCAGGAGGGGGTTTTCCTGAGTTCTTTTGTGGATTCCAAAAGTCCATCCACCTGCTTCAATTTTATTTCCAGTTTTTTCCTGGCTGCTGCGTCACCAAAAGATTTACTTTAATAAATACTAAGACAATTCACTCTGCATTTGGGTTCTCCTTCTCACCATCATGACAAAAGAATTCATTGTTACTTCTTAAACCAGACTGAGAACATCACTGTGAGAACATTAACCTGTGCAAATAGACAGAATGGAAAAAAGTGAAATTTGTATTTAGGAAGTAGGGGAATTATTAAAACATTAGTAAAATTAGTACATAACAAAAATAACAGATAATGTATTGAATTGTAACATGAATGAGACCCAAAAGCATTTTATATATCCTAAGGTAGTATCTAAACAATAGACGATAACATTTCTTTCTCTATGCTTCTTTAGAAACTGTTCAAGAAGGATCTGATTTGACGTTACTTAAATTGACGGGTGCAATTAGCATTCACAATATTGCTAGCTTCCTGCTTGAACTTTTTGCACTAGTCTTTTTTCAAACAATACGATAACTGCCTCCCCTTTTGGGTACATGAAAAAGTACCTTGGCCATTAATCAGCTGCTGGTGCTTCTTTCAGCACTGTTTACGATAATTACAATGCACTGAATGTAAAACAATGTAGATGAAAGAGGTTCGCACGGGCACCCTTTTTTTCTGAAAAATATAAATCTGAAATCTGAGAGAGAAAAACAATCAGAATTCTGAGAAAAAAGTCAGAACTTCAATTCTGTTTTCACAGTCCCCAATCGTCTTCCATAATTTTAAGTGGATATGAATGTTTATGTTAGCAACACTATTAGAGTGTTCTCTGTCCCAAAAGGGTGTTTTATATGTTTGACTAATCTAGGCCTGTTAAAAAGTCTTAAAATCTCTGATACATACTGATAACATACTGACGTTTGTGGCTCTTTCTTCCTGCTTTTGTGCACTGTATGGGAGTGGTTTCCTCTGCACTCTATGGTCAACATTTCCTGTTTAAGTCCAGAGCTTTGAGAAATATTTCACAGTTTAGCCATTCAGCATGACGATAGCTGCATCTGTCTTGCATTAAAGTGATGCATTGTTATTTTTTAAAAGATGTCACTGTCCAGACAACCATACTCCAGGATTTCTTCTTCAAATCAGTTGGTTAATAAGTTATATGTTACAAAGATTTAGCTCACTTTTCTGTTGTATTGGTAAAATCTTAAGAGATCTTGAAGTGGATTAGCTCCCCGATTTTGATTGAGAAGAGTAGCAGTGTGCTGGTTGTCATGTTATATCCTGTGTTGCATTCTGGCCTTGCCTACTCTTGTGCTTTACTTGGCAGCAGAAAGGTTTGCTGCATCTTTGTGGATGAAGTCAGCTGGGTTATTGGGAACACCTGCTGATTTACGCACATTGCTGTGATGGCAGGGAAAAGGTTGAGACCTGTGCCTACTGTGAGTGCCTCCATGCAGCCCTGGAAACAAACATACAGTGGGAGCTTTGGTTTATTGTCAGATGCAGTTTTTCCTTTTCAAATGGATGTTTATGCAAAATGAGGATATGATTTTGAATTGTGTTTATTCATTGCTGTTTTTAACTCCTTTAAAGGAGTCATGAGCTGTTACTTTTTGTTACTTTGTTCTAGTAGAAAAGAATTGATTTCATGGTCCTTCAAAAACAAATCACAACTAATCGCAATATATTTAAAATGTAGATTGGTTTGGGGTTTAGGATTCATTTGCTGTGTGTTTCTGTGATTTGATTCAGCTGCACATGCAGCTCTCTGTGCTTTCTTATCTAACACCTGTCGCTTGCGTGTGTGCGTGTGCCTCTCTCTCTCCTTAGGAAGATTGCTTTACCTCTATGTCAGCCTGTTCTAGTATCTGCTCTCTGCAACTATGTTTCTAGTTTATGTCTTGTCCAGTCATGCACTTCTGTGTTCCTCATTGGACCTCACTCATAACAGAGACCCTCTCCTCCCCAGAGGGAGCCAGTGAGAGACTCTTTTCCTTCTTTTGTTCTTGCCTTTTTCCCGGAGGAGTATTTCCTGTGTTTGGTGTGTTGTTTCCAGAAGTCAGCCCACCTGCAACAAGTTTGTTTCCAGTTTGCCTGAAATTAAATGCAATTGGATTGAGAGGAAAAAAACATAAAATCAAAACATTGCACAAAACATAAAAACTATGAATTAGTTATTAATTTAAATAAAAAGTCTGATGTAGCTATTTGACATGAATCTTTATAATATATATAAAAAATAACTGTTAAAATAATGAAACCGCTTTCAGAATAAAATAGACTAAAAGTAGATTTTTCTGTTTTCTTAGCTGTCCTGGGGCAGTCTGACAAAATATGGCTGCCATACTGCACCTACAGCCTTCTGCCCACCACCAAACACAACCCACTAGTCACACTCATCCATATAGAGCAACGCGGGTAAAGTGGCTTACCCAAGGCCAACAACCCACCAATCCTCCCCCAACTATACAACTACGCCACTTTTTCCTTTTAGAAGGTTTGTATTTTTACATCAGTCATCATCTTGTTTTTCATCTTGTCCTGAAATTACGTTTTGTGCCTTGGCTTGTCTTGTATCACCCTTAAGTCATCTCTTATCTGATCAGGGTATCTAAGCAATTATGTCTGAATCAGTCACCTCCTTCAAACTGTATAGTCTTGCAGCCCAACCCCCTCGGGATGAAGCAGTATGAGTTATGATACTGTGGGATAACAAGTTTTGTTTTAACTAATGTCAATCCTTTGGGTTTCTCTTTCTCTCTCTCATTGCTTACAATGCTCCATACAAAGTGAATTTTTAAAGCATAGCTGGCTTTTGCAAAAAACTGTCATCTTTTGTGATGGTGCATGTCAGACAGTGTAGGATAATGGTGCTTGTCATGTTATGTAGTTTATGTGAAGATTGACCCATATCTTCTTTTTTGTCCTGAGGTGAAATGCATCACAAGTCCTTAGTTCAAGAGAAATTATGGCTGGAATTTTGTGGCAGGTAGCCTAGACCAGTTTCCACCAAATCCGATCAGATTACACACATATAGAGTGGGGAAATATGAAGGAAGGATAATAAGACAGAGCCTTTAAACAGGATTTAAACTGACGTTTGTGACTGAGTTGTATAGAAAATCAAAGTGCTTACATTTTCCTCTCCACCCAAAAGATATGTGTGGTATAATGAAAACCTAAAAACTACCACAGAGCTTCACATGTTAGCAGTTGAAATTGTGATGTGGAAATTTTTTCTGGGACGTATAGCTCCGTGGAAGATGCTTGCAGCCTCTCTCTCCATTTTTACTTCCCCCTCACCGCAAATGAGTTGCGCAGTGATTAGACTAGTTTCTATGAACATGCACTAATGAGTGTTTATTTCATTGTTTGAGAATATTGCTGTGTTCTGTACCTTGTTTCCAGAGTCGTTATTATCTCAAAGGAATCATTTCCATAACAAAAAAAGTGGATTGTGTATTTGAACATATTTGCTTGTTAAAAAAATTGGTGCAGTTAAATTTGATCAATGTTTTTTTTTTACTCTATTCCAAGCAACTTCACAACCAACAGGTCTAGTGTGGAGTAAAACAGACATTACTGAACATTCATATTAAATAATTATGTGAAATATTTAATGAATAGTATATGTAATAGCATTATAAGTGTATAACTAGATCATAGAGTTCTTTTTTTCAATCCGAATAAAATTATTTTATTTAGAAATAGAATTTTCCTTGTCAGTGGTGGAGCGTTTTTGAGGTGAAGACAAAGGCGTAGGGACCCCTGCAGAATTTGTGCCGCTTTTTAATCAGAATCAAGCAATAAAAGTTACAGCTTAAAAGGTCTAGTCTTGAGACACTGATGGAAAGATCCAGATTTACAAAATGGCATTTGAAAGAAAGAGTTTATATACTCTTATTAACTTTACATTTAATTATTCATTTATTAATGGATTCTGTATAAAATATTAAAAAATTATGTATCTTTAGGAAACTTTGCAACTAACTTTTTTCAGTTTTCAGATTCACTTGGCTTCATTTTCTATCAGACGACAACAACGCCATCAGTCAGTGTCATCCACTTCAGTTTAAGCTTGTCATGGGAATGGATAAGTCCTTTATAAAGAGTTGACAGGGGAGCCCAAAAACACATACATGTAAGGCACCTTGATATGATTTCAACTAACGGCTATGAAACAAGGTTTAATTCCTTTGTGAGCAAAACAATAAGGTGAAATATAATTAAATATTTAAAATGGGCCAGAGTAAAATGGGCTGCCCTCACCTAAAAATGTGGCTTTTTAAAGAATTAGGCTTCCAAATCTTTTAAATTAATAGAAATTATGAATTTCTTTATGTATTTTCACAGTAAAAGGCTGCTTGTGATGGGTTAATGTTTGTCATTCGTATTTTAAGGAGCATAGAAACAAACAAAAATCTCCATAAATGTTCTCTAATGAGTTTGCTCAGCCAGGCTGACAGGATGTTCATTGAGTGAAAGTGTGAATGCTATTACATCCACTTAAGATCTGAAAGTCCTGTAGACTTTAGGAAAGCATGACGAGAAAAACATTTGAAAGCACTGAGGCAATTCAGTAATTAATTTTACTTGGTTATAAACATTGGGAGTGTTGATTAATAATTTTTTACCATGTTTTAAACATACCATACATACATTTTCATTTTTTTTTATAAATGAATAAAAATAACTGTCTAGAGGATGTTGTACGGAACAGAGGAGAGTGGAGAAACCTGCTTCCTCTATATATTTCAAGGGATTTTTCGAATCTGCTTTATTGATTTAGATTGATTTACTTTCACAACCTTAAACCCATCCAGACTCTCATCCAGCAAGACTCATTAAAAAAAACTAAAGGTAGTTTCATGTCAAATATTTTTATCAACATTTCCACTTGAATATGAGCTAGGCTGTTCTTTATGTGTGTGCACGTGCGTGCGTGAGTTCTTTGTAGTTTCCCCCCAGTCTCCTGAGGTATTTGTTTGACTCTTTCACTCAACTGAACCCTTATTGTTTTTAGTTAATCCCTTATTAAATCTCAATATTTGAACTATTTGCTTTTGTCCTCCTTCTTAAATCCTTTAAACAAAAAAACAAATAAACAAACAAAAAAACAAACAAATAAAGTAACAAAAAAAAATGCAGGAGACAAGATATGTATTTGTGACACAGTTTATTTACAAGACAAACATAACAATAATGAATGTTGTGTGTGTGTGTGTGTGTGTGTGTGTGTGTGTGGTTCTTAAATTGATCTAATAGTAGTAACTAACATCTTTTTGCTCTCAACAATGCTCTCTATGGTAAGTTCTATTGTCATGCTATACACTGTCCAGCTAGAAAGCCCAGTTAGAAGATGAGCGTTCCTCCAGCCTTTAAAACTCAAGTCCTCTTGTATTCTTCATCCCTTTTGCCTTCCAGGGGATCTGCTCCTAGACTTTAACCATGCCCAAGCTTTTTGTTGCAGCCAAACAGTTCAAAACCAACATTGAACCAAAAGACATAATATATAACTTGCCATAAAAAGTTGCCATGCTTATAAGATGAGAGTACAAATGGTTCTTGTTACTCAGGACAATATTTTTAGATTACTGTAACTTCCTCTGCACTTTCCTTTTCTGCTTTGTGCTATTCTTATGTTTTCCTTGTCTTGTAAATATTTATTAAATTGCATTAAATTTGTAATGAGCTTCCTGAGAGTCTCTGATTATATTCAAGTACAGTAAGTCATTTCTTTGATTAATCTTATCTACTTACTCATTTAGGGTTCAGAATATTGTTAATCAGTTAATATTGATTCAAGATATTCTCCCTATTGATCTTACAAGGCTAACCTAAAAGGTGAGTTTTGTTCAAATCTGATCATATGTGACTGAAACCATCTAAGTGCACATGGTCTGATTTAGATACATTTCAATGTTGCATCTAATACTTGCTGCACTAACCAACTAAAATACACGCACCAACATTCTCACGAGCAGTAATGCACACAAGTGGAAAACTGGGGTTTGAGTTAGTAACTAAAGCATTAAAAAAAACTCTTAATATTTTTTTTGACTTGAAATACCTTTTCTGTCAAACTAATCACTTAACTTGAGTTCTGAAAGTAAATAGTGATTGTTTGTGTCCCTTGTCTGTGATGCAGACAGGCATCTTTCCCATAGCCAGAGATTTGAGAAGATGCGAGTTTGATGAAGGACATCTGAGATGCTGTGGGAGAGTCTCTGAAAAGTAGTTAATTTGGGGTTCTTGCAAAGTTGTGAACATGAATCAAATTGACCTTAAAACATTTCAGTTGTAAGGTGGTTAAATTTTTTTATAGTTTTGAACTCATACTGATATGGAATTATTTTATTAATATTTATTCTATTAATATAATTCTGTACAAAGCTCTCTTCATTACTTTCAGCCAATTTCAGAATTGAAGATCAAAAAGTGCAACTTCTCACTTTCAAGTCCTCAAACTGTTTGTTGTCAGATAATTTAGATATTTCTAGAAGCCAAACACAAAGAGATTGTTGGTTTAGTGAAAGAGCAAGGTCAAAAGTTCCGAAGCAAAGAGGTGTTTTGGAAGTGTTTTGCCAAATCTCTGGTACAGTAGGATATTTTTTTAAACGTTCTGAAAATGTTGTTATGAAGCAGTAAAAGTAACCTCTAAAAGATGTTTTCTGTTTTCACAATCCAACTGTGATGTGGCACTGCCATTTAAAAAATGTGCTGATCCTAAAAATAAACGGCTCATAAGTCTTACTTATTAGCATTAATCAAGTTTAAAAGACTTCATATTGTTTAGACAACCTTTTTGGTAAACAAACAGTAGTCTCTAAAAAATACACAGACATTTCAGGACAAGTATTCCGTCTATATTTCATCATACATTTCTGGCAGTCTCTCCAAAGCTAGAGTGGTAGAGATTTCTGGAAGTATTCCCTTTCTAAGCTGGTACCTGGCAATGAAAACGTTTACTTGCAAGACATTGTCCATTTTAAGCAGAGCACAGTGTTTGGATTTTAATAGCAATTAGTGCATGTACGGCGAAGGAAATTATGCTAATTGAACAGCACAGCTGTGCACTACGCGGGACATTTTAACTAACTCATGCTAATATTGTCAGCATACAAAAGCGTGTGGAGTGAAGCACACAGCTTGTTCGTTGTAATTTTCTGCTAAAGTGAAGAAGAAGATTATTTTGAATACCAATTCTGTACAGATGTACGAATGAGTTGCTTATTTCTTTTTTGGTCTAACTAAAGAATGTAAAAAACGTAAAATTTCATTGGCATCTGTCGAGTTTCCCTTTAGAGAAATCCATGCAAACTGTCTAAGTCCATTTGTGTACAGAGCAGTTAGTAAATCCATTCTTCTGCTTTTAAACAGATCCATGTATGGACTATTTGATCGCACAGTCCATTTTCATGTTTTGGATCCCTCCTCTGTAGTCACTGGAAGACGGGAAGTGTTTCTATTAATCCCATCAAAATACAACCATAAATAGGAAGATCTGGAACAGTCTCAACAGAGTGTGCTTGTTTTATGTTTCCCTCCATTAACAACCTCAATAAGACCTGAGTGTTTTCTAAAAGCCAATAAAAACACTTGATTAATCTATTCAACTTCACTGTTTCATTCAGGGAATGTGCAACAAATGCATTTTCCTTTCAGGTGCCAATTAAAATCTTTGACTGTAGCTTTGCCTTATTTCTGGGCATTAATGCAATCAGAGGAAGACAAGTGTGAATGAGTTATGGACCAAAAAGTAGGTCCTGTAAGAATCTACATTGCATTCTAATGGTGACACCCGCCGAGGTGAACAATTTTGCTTTCATATTCTTGTCTTCTTTTTTTTGTTGTTTTAATTTTTACTGCAATACACAGATGCTGTGCAGTGTTTACATACAGCGGCCAGGTCTTGTTGTATATTACAAACATGCTCAATTTCGAGATTAGTGGATTTATACCACCAGATCAACAACGTTTTGTGCATTCCCATGACACTCACAACCAATAAGGCTCTGGCGCACTAAGCTCAAATGAGTCATCTAACCTGAAGAGAGTATTTCGGGTCCATGCTAGGCTATTTGCTCTAGGTCAACACAGCTACCCAGCCTCCTTCTTGATAATATGTGTCCTTTGGATTACAAACGATACAAACAAATGGACATTTAAACATAGACTGTAATAATAAATAATCAAAAAAACAAATTAAGACAATCTATTTCCAGAGGAATTCTCACTATATAATATCTTCATTTCCCTGGAAAGAGCAAAACTGACCAACTCATACGAAGCACCTCTCTTCTCATGGGGCTGCTTTGAAGGAGGACAGGACAGGTTTATATAAAAAAAAAAAAAAAAAATATATATATATATATATATATATATATATATATATATATATATATATATATATATATATTGTTCTACTTACTATAATACTACATTTAATTTAAGCCTAGTTTCTTAGTTTATATTTTTATGTGAACTTGTTTACATGCTTCAAGCAAAGATGGAATTTAATTATATAGGGAAACCAGTTTTTCTTGCTGTAAATATGACAATAATAACTTTAAATCTTTTGAATAATATTTTTTCTGTAACATCTTTGAATTTAAGGTCCAAATATAAACGCTTTCTCATGATGCCAGCAAAACCAGCTATTTCAATACTATAGAAATCAAATGTTATACTGCGATCTGCTCTTTATTTAATCTTGATGTATGATGCGCCACATAATGGTGAGGTGACCTGCTCAGCCTGACTTCACATGCACCCCTGCAACCAGTGTTATTTTTGGCAACCACCTAAATAAAAACTTTGTTAGTTTTACTCATGTTTAGTCACTTAAAAACTTTATCGTTTTAGTCATGTTTTAGTAGATGAAAATCTAAAATATTTTTGTCCAGTTTTAGGCACAAAAAAAGCAAAGGGCTATTTTTTGTCAATGTACATTACTATTTAGTTGATTAAAATGTGTTTTAATAAGTTAAAATAACTTAAAAAATGTAAATTGTGTGTTGAAATGTACTTGAATGAATTATTGCTCCATTTCAAATTGTGAGATAGTTGATAGGCTTTTCATTAATAAATACAATGATGTGCAATGCTGCCTCTGAGACCATGGAGATCAGAACAGATTGCATAACAAACAGTGAAAAGAACAGGTAGGAACAGAACTTTTAAATAAACGTATGACTAAAGTCAAAACACACAGAACTCAATATTGAAGTGAAATTCAAAATAACACAAACACAAGCAGTGAGAGGAGCTAAAATATCTAAAATATTTTTGTCCAGTTTTACATGAATAAGCTCTCGCCTCTTATTCATGTAAAAGCTGAATCCGATCCACCTCCGGATTATTTCGTTATCGGCATCATTGACAAAAACAACACTGCCTGCAACCAACTCTCTCTGGAGTTTGTTCTGTTCATGTGGAGTCGATAAATCCTGAGAGGTATTTTTGGTTTCCTAGTGGGTTTTGCTTTGATTGAGCTCCTGTATTCCCTGGGCTAGTTATTTGTTTCATTTAATAAATATTTTAATTTACAACTGCTGCAACAGGTTGGGGTCTCCATTTATCTCTTGGCCAACAAGACAAATGTGCCCACAAGGAAAAGAAAACTAGAAGAAGATTATAAATGGGGAATTAATCAAACATAACAAGGAGAAAACCAAACAATACAAAAAGATCAAAATAGGAAACGAGTAGAAAGTTCATATATTTATATATATAAAATGTAAACAACACTGGCATTTCACCATCAATACCCTTTTTTTACTTAGTCCTAAAAATGTTGTAATTGAAATAAAATAGATTCACATTGCATAACTTTATTTAAAAAAACTAAGAATGCCTCAGAATGAAGGAAAGCATTGCAGCAGTGAAAACCATATATCTATCTTCAACAGCTGTGATGCTACTATGTCTCCCTTTGCACCACAAGTTCAAGAGCCTTTTATAACCTTGAGTTTTTCTAATTCAGCAGCCTCTAATTGGTAGCAATAATTGCTTAGGCTTTGTCTTATTGGTATTTGAAGCAGAATGTGCACTAGGCAAAATTGGAGTGATCAATGCCTTTATTACCCATGGGCAAGGCAAGATGGAACTTAATGTATTACTTTCAGTACTTTTAGAAACTCTAACAGTAGGAGCATAGTTTTCTTCCTGTTTTAAATGGCAGATGTTGACTAGTCTACCATTTAGTGCTTTTATACCTGACTGCTGCTTTTGACAGAGTAGATTACTTGTATCGTTGAACATTTTCTGGGTGTCAGCACTGGAGTGGTAAGGTCATAGCTGTCATAGAGATGATTGGCTCTTACACTAGGGGCCTTCACATGCTCTTCTACAGCATGCCTTTCTTGTGGAGTCCCACAGCGAACAATACTTTTAATTTCAATTTGTGATATTTTACACACAATATTTTACATATTTTACAAAGTTTCAGGAGTAGCATGTGCAGTCAATTAGAGCAGTGAGGTCTCTCTATTATTTAGTTTAACCCTTTATAAAGCATTAGTTCGCCCAGTCTCATTGAACATTCAGCAGCAAAACAAAAAAAAAACCTCCAACACTCCATTGAGTTTTAAAACCCACTATCACTTCGCCTCACTTTAGGGGTGTTCTTCAGACTTCACTTATTCCAGAACCTGAAGTCCTACCACAGACAGCTCACCTGGCAAACTTCCTTTAAAAAGCACTGTATCTCATTACACTAATGGGAGGGCCATATTTACAAGCTAATTAAGTAATGGGCAGCAGCCCCCTGACAACATTGTGTTTGACAGATTGTTTAAAGCAGTGTTTCTCAATAATTTTCTGTCGCGCACCCCTAGGAAGTAAAAAACATCTGCCCCACCCCTCGCCCTGCGCAACTATAAATAGTATTATTTCTCTTTAAATTTGTTATAAGTACACCTCTGCATAACACAGTATCCTTATTAACGTATAAGAGAAAACCAGAATACATCAAAGAGTGGCTTTATTAACTCTAGCAGAAAAGATTTAAGGTGCATCTGAAATGTAAAAAAAACATTAAATCCTTAATAAAACTACAAACATTGTTTGACTGATCATGATTGCTGCCAATATTCGGCACTGTCTTCTACTCTTCGTGTCTACACTTCATACTCTGCCAATGAGAGCGCCACTGAGAGTAGTGGAGTGGTATTCCACTTTATTCTAGAACAGTAAAAAAACTAAATAGAAAAATAAAAAAGCATGTCTCCGAGGTCAAATGCGCCCCCCTTGACAGAGCCAAGGTGGCTTGACAGAGCTACAGTTTTTCTCAAATGCTAAAACACATTCACAAACTTTTCCTACATGTTCCCCAATGTCTAAACGCAGCACCCTTTTCTAAAGCTACATAAACACAACCATGCCTTCTCACTTCAATCTTTCACACCAAAAGAGCAGCTCGAAGCTTTCAAAAATTTAAACACTATACACATCTTTACACACTACTGCAAATAAATTTAAAACACAATGGTCAATTTTTGAGAAGGTTCTTTGTTTCATAACTGCAGATGCATATTTACAGTAACTGATCTTCTTAGAGCTCTGCAGAGGATTGGGCATTTAGATTTGGATTAGATTCGAGAGTTTCATATGGAGAGTATACATTTTTTGAAAATACTGCATGTACAATACTTTAACACAACTCAATGCAACACCAGAATCTATTGCACACAACAGCACTTTAGAAAACATGATCAGGGTGTGAAGTTTTATTTTATATATACTTTATTCACACACCACACACACACACACTACAGTCACTGTGCGGCGTCATGTCACTGAGCTTCATCGGTCCACATCACCTTATCCACATTGCAGGCTATATTGGCTCTCTCAAGGCACCACGGGAAAAACTCCCTGGAATGGTGGATGAATACATAATTGCATATACTCATAACTTAGCTGTTTGTGTTGCAGAGAGTTCGGCTCAAAGGGAACCTTATAGACTGGTTTCATTCAAATCTTTTAGTGCTATTGTGGCCAAGCTGACATCCTCAATGTCCTCAAAGTTGATATTATCGGCAATGACTTTCTCTCTGATCTCCCGGAGTCTGATGAGGTTATTTTCTCAAACCTTATCCACAAAGAGGGTTTCTTGTGCCACTGTAAATATGCCTCGTCTAAAAGTCCATTTTTACTCTCTGCCATTTCAAACTCAACCAGTGTTGTCTGTGTGATTTAATATTGATTTCTTATACTTTGTTTAATCTGTTTGTCGTTTTTATTAATTTCATTACTTTAACATTTTAAAACTTTTCTAGGAGTTACATTTTTTTCTCTCTTTTAAACACCAATTTGTGCAGTACTTTTGCCAACTGTCAGTTTCTAACATATGCTGTACAAAGTCAGTACATTGGGCAGGATTGCCAGAATTTTCCCTGCTAAATATGAGGTGGATCTTCCTTTTTATAGTGAGAGAATAGGAAGTGAATTATAAAAATGAAAAATATGAAACTATAAGATAATCTGTCTGCCTTTAATAGGTCCTATGAAGAAAAATGGCATTGTTTGAATGCAGCTGGAGGCGAGAAAAACTCACAAGAATGACTGATGTAAGCGGTCAGGAGTCTATTAACTTCTTCACAGATAAGGTCAATGTTGTGACAGTGGATAGGACAAAATAGCGCCATGAATCTCCTCCAAAGGTCAATCTTATTCTGTGTGGCTGTTCATATTTTATTTATATTGCTCACTGTTTGATGGCTGACTGGTCACTTAGCAAATATTTAAACTTATTATTTTCCTCTTTTTCTAGGCCAGAAAGAGAAAATCTTTTCAACATGATCTAATGATCTGAAAAACAAATCTTTTGAAATATTGACAGCCGACACCTCACCGACTCGGTAGCAAATCCCATTAAATCAACGAAGCTCGACTCATTTGTCTCAGCAGGGAGACTCATAAGCTATTTTGAGTAGGCACAATTATGTGAATTGCATGCACTCTGACTCTGTGGTCTCGCTGTTCTTAAATTGATTTGCTTCATTATGGCCCCTACAAGAAACATCTAGCATGTAGATGAACCACCTGTTGAGTGTTCAGTCTCTTCAGCTGATAGGTTGATGGTTTTCAAGGAATTTCTTTCTGAGTCATCTACATAAACTGCAGAGAGGGGTTAAAAAAGTTCTACTTTATGAAACACCATACAAGCTTAGCCACTTTTGTTAAAATGTGTGCCCATGCTCCCTTCCCTTTTAAACGTGTAAACAGCAAGAAGCATTGAATGGTTAATCATAAGTGAAAAGAGTTCTAATTTAGGAAGTTGAATAATTGTTATAAGCAAAAAAGATTTCCTGGAATTTGAAGAATGTCGACTTCCTGCTCTACAGAATTTAAAGGCTATTGAAAATTACAGGCTGACTAATAGATTTTGTGTTGTAAGGTTGCTATAACACAATGCATACATTTATTGCTGATCTTTATTTAAATTTACTGAGTTGTGTTCTGAAAATACATTGTTCCTGCTGCTCTGGGCCACCTTGGAATGACCACAGCACTTCTCTTTGTCTGGTTTCTTTGTTCTCTATTTTTAAACTATGAATGTGTGTGTGTGTGTGTGTGTGCGTGCGCGTGCGTGCGTGCGTGTGCGTGTGTGTGTGTGTGTATATATATAATTTTGTTATCAAGAATTCAAAGTTACAAAATGTATGCGTTGGGTAAGTCAACAAAAATCTGTTTATAGACCTCATGCAACCCTGTTAAAAAGTGAAACCAAATAAATATTAAATAAATCAAGTGAGTTAAAATATAAGTCAATATAATATAATATAATAATATAATATAATTGTGGAAAATTGTACAAAACCCCCGGAGTCAACACTTAAGTGAAAAAGACCTGCACCTGGTTAGTACCTGGATGAGAGTCCTCAAGAGAAAACCAGGTTGCGGCGCTAGTGAGGCCAGCAGGGGGTGCTGTGTGTCTCTGTGTGTCTTATAGTACAAAAGGACTCACAAAAGGCGATAAAAAAAGGGCACCATCCTCCAGACAAGATGGTAAAACCATGGTCACGACTCTCTGATATTTAATTTTGAATAAAAATTCTAATTTACTTCATGTTGTGAATTTTAAAAAGTCCAGCTCTGTTATGTAGTAGTTTTGCGCAGGACACATTAACAAAGCCAAACATCAAGAGACTTAAGTTCATCTGTCTCTACTGTCCTGTACATTAAAATTATTATTTTTTATGTAAATGAACTACTAAACTATACATTATAAAATTATACACAACTATTAAATATACTACATGTAGTGTAGTGTTTAAGTGCGCCATCTTGTACATTGACTACACCGGCTTTTGGTCATTTTTTGATTCTCTTTTATGCACTTTCCTGTCAAAATCTGTACAAAAAATTCAAAAAGTTCTTAAAATACAAAATAAGAGAAAAGTTTTTTCAGGTTTACGAGCTCCAACCGTACAACCTCACCCATTCATGTCGGAAAACTGAACTCGGGTTCAGGAACATTGCATAAAGTACATCTACAAGTATTGTAGATGCATTGTTGATGAATTGTTGTAACACTCTGTTAGCCGGCTGCTCAGTCGTCATGCTAAATAAACTATGAGATATTGCTTCTTGCCTTTAAGGCGCTGAAAGGCTTGGCCTACCTGAGCAGTCTCACCATATATTTCGGCTCGCTCTCTTTAATCACAAGAAGCAGGACTACTGGTTACTCTGGTTAATCTTACTCTGAAGATTAGTAAATCCACCAGAGGGGGAAGAGCTTTCTCTTTCTCAATTCGAACAATTTGTCTCCTTGTATGTGTCCAAACGGATATGGTGTCTGAGAGCTATAAAAATAGAAATTATTGAAAAAAAACTATGTGGTTCAATGTACTTATTTAGCTTATCTCCATCATTTATCACTTATCCTGCAGCTGATGCTGATCACCTGTTTGTTGTCTGTGTTACTTTTTTGTAACCACTGTTTCGTTTGTTAGTTTCAGGGGTTTTTTTCAGACACTGTCTGTCGAGCTGTTCATTGATGGATCTTAAGTTTGTATATTGTTTTTGTTGGGGAGGTGACTAGCACCTGCCTCAGTCAGAGACTGAGGGACCTCACAGAGGGAATTCCTATTTACCCTACCAGATACACAATAGGACTTTGTGAGGCTGCCTTAAAAGTATCTTCTAAAAAAACACTATATAAAACATATTGATTGATTGATTGATTTTGCAAGCCTTTTACAGAGATTAGCATGCAGGAACAGAAAATGTTATAGTTTACCTGCATCTGATTGCTGGAGATTCAATTTATTCTCTGTGGAGTATGGAAGTGTGGAGTGTGGAGTATTTTTACCCATGATCCTGACACTCTTATGACGAGACTCATGTGTCTCTGGTGGACTCGACTCAGATCATGACTCTTTATTCAATCACAGGCAATTTGTTTTTGCGTTTATTGATTGTTTATTGGTTATCATTTCTGTCAACGAAATTTCTTTGTCATTTAGCTGCTCTATAAGCTACTCTGGTTGTGTCACGAACGAGTCACTAAAAGAATCATTTAGCAATCATGACCAAACCCAGAAAAATTATTTGCATATTAAAAAAATGAAAGCTTTTTTAGGTCTTGCATATGTGTCAAACTGTTGTCGGACATCCCTAAAAATTAATTAAGGAACTTTTAAAATCCCAATAGGGGAACTTTAAAATTGAACATTTAGACAACATTATTGAAGCCACTGAGCGGATTAACCATTCTGACAGATAGCCAACAGAATACTGATGAAGTGATATTTGAAAAACACTGTAGCCCCTGGGACCCTCCATCTCCACGCAAAGCACAAGTGCTTGCCAGAGACCAGAGAGTGTGGCCTCTGGTTCTCAATAACCGGAGAGGCTTTAATGAGAGACGAACTGGAGTCTCTCCCTCAGGAGCATGAGGGATGAATTCAGTCATTGTGATTAGAGTAGCTGAGCATATGGTTGCTTAGTTTTTCCGGGTGTCAGAACCTTCATGACTTGACATGTGGAAGGATTTTCAGAGTAAGCTGAGTTCAAGCGATTTCTTCTGCTTGATGCTCTTTCAGTTTTTCTTAAGCCTGAATGTATTTAAGTGCCATCTGCTGGCTGGTTAAGGAAACAGAGCCTGAGTTAGTAAGCACAAAGTAGCAAATTTTGAAGTGCGACCTTTTATTTGAAAGCAAAAACTAATTTTAACTTACCCTTTACATTTTGGTTTGGAAATGAACATTTTAGTTCTGTGATGTATTATTAAGCTCTTTCTACATTTTCATTTTTGCGTTTGGCAAACACTTTTACCCATTTTTTGGGTTTTATATTTTTTTTATAAAAAGACTGCATTGACATTAATTCGAACATTAAGCATGAAAAGACAAACATAAAAGCATAGTACAGATAATAAGATGGATCAGCTCTTGTGTTTTACATCTCACAGCGGATTGAATTCTCTTCTGCTTTGTGAATGAGTCTCCTTCTAATTTGGCCACTTGTTTCAATTGGACTGTTTATTCTGATTCTTGCTAAGTAGTGCAGTCACAACATCATGAACAGAAATTTTCAAAAATAAATTGAACCTGGTTACCGCTGAAGTGGCTGGGATTTCAAGAAGCTTTTCTCATTTAATTTCACTTTCCTTTAAAGATGAAGTTGTTTTCCATTTACCAGCGGCATTCTCCAGGCGCTTAGTCCTTCACACTCAAAGAAATGACTACTGGTTTATTAAAATAAAAATCAGAAATCAATATAAGTTTTATACTGTTATTTTTTATTTATTTCTGTACAAAAATGAGTTGTAATAATGCAAAATATTATTATAATTCTGTAAGAATAATTTCCAGGGATGTTTTAAGATATTACAGATATGCATCTTTCTGTCTTTTTTTACAAATACGTTTTAAATAAGAAAAATCTGGATATTAAAAGTTTCTGTTGAATTGCGTGTGAGTGAGAGCATTTTTAGTTTTCATGAAGTTTTTCAGGTTTCATTTTAGAGTTTGATGTTTTACTTTTTACATTAAAATTTTATTTTAGAGTTGGAAAAATACTGATCTGGTAAATGAAAACATTAATTGATTGGCTAAAAGTGTGGTTTTTACATTTAGTTTTTTTTTTATGTTGTTCCCTCCACAGCATTTTGAAAGCCAAGAAACTATAAGCAGGCAAAAAAGCAGGCAAAAGTCTTATTGAGCTAATGAACTGCCATTCAGCCACCAGCAGGTGGCATAATTCTTCACATATTTAGTTTCTTTTCTCCTAGCAAGCATGCAGTGTAAATCACAACCTGGCTACTACTGTTGCCTTAAAAGTTTTTAGATAAAGCGCAACATGACCTACAGTTTCTCATAAAATAATCAAAACAAAAACATCATGACTCAGTTCACTCCATGTGAAGAAATCCCAAAAGGGACATGAGTAGGATAGGCCTTAACTACCCCCCTGTAGCTCTAATGATTAGGCAGGGTGATGGGCTAAGTAGGTAAAGCCCTTTATTCCAGTACAGCTGAAAAGAAGTCATTGAAAAGCTCTGTGACGGAACCCCCTCCAGAGAGACAGTGTCAGATAAACGGTGTCACCTGAGAAACTCAAGCTCATCTCAGAGCAAACTGTCAGTCGACAGCTGATTATGTTCCTCATTAGGGATCAAGGACAGTAGGGAGTTCTTTTCTCTCAATTTCTCCATTGACGATTCAAGTTCTTCATTGTACTCAGTTTTTGAGTTGGGACACTGTTGTGCTACTTTGTGTTTTCTTGTATTCTTGATTCTCTACAAGTAAGAGAACTTTGGTTATCTTTTGCTATTGCAAAAGGATTCAGAAAGATGTTTATTACCAAGTGTTTATGTGCACACACACACAAGGAATATGTTGTGGTACATGGGTACTCTCTAGTGTTGATACAAAAAATGACACAATAACATTACACAGTAATACAGGTACCGTAACACCCGTTACATGGTAACACAGAACGCAAATTACTCAAGTTAAAAGTAAATAGAGTATAGTAATATCCTAGAAATAGAGGTAGTAAATTTTAAAGTAATAGAACTATAACTATAGAAGTCCGAGATGTGCTTTGGAGGTAATGTGCAGACCAAGGGTAAAGTAAAAATAAAATTCAGCAACAGAACAACACAATGTGGAACGACTGGAAATGTACAAAGAGTCCAGATCAGAGTCCTGTTGCTTAGCGCAATGTTTATATATGAGAGTGTTGGTGGGGAAAATTATGGGTTAGGGAGCTGAATGGCCTGAGGGAAGAAGCTGTGTTTGTGTCTGGCTGTATTTATGTTTGGGGCTCTGAAGCACCGGCCGGAGAGTAAGAGCTGCCCTCTTTCTCATTCTGGAGGTGTTCTTAAAGGGAGGGTAAGGGAGCTCCAATGATCTTTTCAGCAGTCCGAACTGTCCTCTGGAATCTTCGGATGTCTAATTTAGATTCTGAGCTAATCCAAAAAGTGGTGGAGGTGCAGAGCAGAACAGACTCGATGACCGCTGAGTAGAGCTGGGTCAGCAGCATCTGTAGGAGGTTGAACTTCTTCAGCTGGCACAGGAAGTACAGCCTTTGCTGGGCATTCTTTTTCATTTCAATGATTGATTTATTTTGAGAGATCTACTGTAAAAAATGTAAACTTTGCATTCCCTTTTAAAGCAAATGTAGACTTTTTGTGATTTACAGGGTTTTATCCATATTTGGAAGCTTGTGATGCATTTTTGAGATACTGGTGATTGAACAGGTATTAGCATTTCTTGAAAACCAGCAAGTTATCAATTTCTTTTTGTTCTGTCATATTTTTGATGGCACTTTCTCTGTTTTTATTTTTTTTTTTGTTATGATGGGCATATTGTATTGCAAAATCTTCCCGATATACAAGCAATCAATTTATGATGGAGGGTTAGAATGGTAGCAATGAGTAATTGAGGGTGCGATATTAAAATGATCTTATCTTTATCAACCTGTGAGGTGATTGAGTGTGAGGCTTTTCACTTGGTTTAGAACTTCAAAGCTGGAGGTGGAAGGGACGAGGCCTGTGGGAGGACTCCTCCTGACAGCAAAGATGTGGCTTCAGGTACCCACTAGGTCAGAAAATCACATCAATACACCTGATAAGAAATGAGCATTTCTACCATTAGTTTATGAGGTTGTGGTGAGGTGATACGTCAATGTCCACATCCCACAGACTAACACAGATAACCATAAGTGTTATCATCAAAGGACAGCTTTACTTTCTCTTTCCAGACACCACATTCATCTTTAAACTTAAACCAAACTTGAATAAATAAACCCATTGTATGATACTTTACTTGTCACTCTTTTGATGCATGTATCACTATTTGTGCTTCTTGTTAGCAGGGATGGAAGGAGTATTGTTACTTTAATGAAAATGTACTATAAAATCTACTCAAGTAAAAGTAAAATAGTAGCTTGTGAGAAGTGTACTCGGAGTGCTGCATATTTTTTGAATAACAGCAGAGATGGGTGAGTGTTGTGAGAATACCTAGTGCTAGACAGGGAAATCTAAGTCCTTTATTTAGGTTTCTTAGATCTAGGAAATTATTTGTTGCTAGAAGATTTCTACCAAGATGAATTCAAATGAACACTTGAAAATCTTCAAAACGTTCAGGTGTATGTGTATGACTGGATTGCTTATACATTAAGAATTTAAGTGTTTTTCTGGCAGCTTAAAAATATGAATAATTTTATATAAGACAGAATTTTGCTGAGAAGGAATCGGGAGGAGTAATAGATCCCCTCCACATGTTTTATGTGGGTTTAAAAAAAGATTCCAGTTTTGTCAAATTTAGTAAACACAGATTTTGCTGCAGAATATAAAAGATGTAATTTTTGTTCTAAAAAAAATGGTAGCTTGTACACATAAAGTGTGATGAGTCTATTTTCGTCTATGTGTCGCTTTGCATGCACGCCTGCCCACCTGTTTTAAGGAACATTAAAAACCATCTGTCAACCAATAATAATTATCTTATCTGATGGGACATCCGGATCTCTTGACCTGAATTCAAAACATCCCTCAAAAACAGCTTCCCTCTTCTAGTCTGAACAATCATTTCACAAAGTTTTTGTTCAATGGAAATGCGTTTGTAACACATCTTTAACTTTTTAAAATTGTGACCATTTAAATATAATGTTTAGGTCAGAGTAACATCTCATTCAGACACTTACTTAACTGCCTGCTAAAAACAGCCTCATTGGAGAAGAAAGATACCAGTTTTATTTTAAGCTTCAACAACTACTTGAGTTTAAGCATCCAAAATGTTAAATGAGGATTTCAGAAAACGTTCTTCTCTTCTGCTAAAAGCTTTGCAGTATTTAGAGTGATTGAGGGATGAGCCAGTGCAGATGATGGGGATTTACTGGTTAGATTGCTGCTCACCTCCTGCTGGGAGCTCGCAGAGCATCCAGGCTCTACTGCAGAGGCCAGTTTTTACCTAGACCTAATCCTATGACCAAATTCTTCTGGGATGAATGTGTGTAAAAAAATTGAGATTTGAGAGGTTTAGATTCCAGAAATGGTAATAAATTAAAGGTTAATAGAGTGCTGTCACTAATACCAAGAATTCTTTACCCTGATCCCAAACAAAATGACTTTCTTTTGAAATTAAGCATGCGGAATATTCCGGCGGCTGACAGTGGTTAATATGTCCTCAAATGTATTCATGAAAAGTAATTTGGAGATGTGTTTGTTTGTCTCTGGTAGCTAATTGGCCTGTTTATTGCCTCTGTTTATTTTGGCATCAACATTGTAAACATTGCTATCTCAGTGGGTTGTTGCCACATCTGACTGTTGATGAGGAGGTCACACATCACTCATGACTCAACAACACAACACATGAATGAATTAATGTCGTAAAAGAAAAAGTCTCTTAAATATTATTCTCACATTACCCAGACACTTGGTGCATCAGATGTTTAAAGGAACATGCTACTCTTTTGGAGTTAAGCTTAAGAGATATATTTAGAGATTTAATGAAGTGTTTAACCCTTTGGAATCATCTGGTCCTGGTCTGATGATTAGACGTTTAGCATAGATTTGCATATCATTGCATTGGATAAAACATTTCATTCTTTTTTCTTTTTTAAATTACTCTCCTCTATAGAAATGTAGTTTTTTTTGTTTGTCTGTTTGTGCTATAACCTGAGAATTTGGTTGAGGGGCTTGGGGCGTCTTTCTTAGCCAAAGGTATGCAGCCTATCTTGTCTCGAGCACAAGCTAGTGTAGTACCTGTGAGCACAAGGGCTGCAACTTCTAGTTCCATCAGATTTAACAGCTGTTTCAGTGTTATTTGATCAAATGTTTTTATAACTATAATTTATTGTTTTTTTATTTAAATTCCATACAGGTTTAAATAAAAAGTGTAGAACCAAATTTTATGAGGTTAGTTAATATACAACAGATTTTAATTTTATATAGTAATTAAATTTTTTTTTCAAGTAAAATTTTTTTTTATTTTTATTTTGCATAAATATGCTTAATACGAGTAACTAGCTTGTTCGGTGTTGTTGAATTTGCCTGTTTACATTGTTTGGAGGTGATCAGAGGCACTCAATTTAAGTCTTATCTAAAAAAAAAAACACTAGGTGTACTTAACTTTACTGTGCTGGGGAAAAAAAACCCTCAAATAAAGTTAAACTCTTCCTGTATCAAGCAAAAAATTCTTCCAATGGGGTAAGGAAATTTGACTCGGAAAGAATTCTTAAAATGAGCAAAAATTCTTATAACAAAGCTGATAACAAATGCTGTTGAATCTTAAAAATACACAAAAAAAACCTCTCAAAACAAGTATTTACAAGCTGTGAATTTGCGCCGAAACTATATTTCAACTTGTATCTAGTCACTTGTGGTCTTAAAACTAGACTTTCTCTTTTATTTTATACTAAAAAGATTTAAGAAAATTTAGCATTAAATTAAGTATATACGACCTTAAATTAAAAACGTTTTTGCTTAATTGTAGTTCCTAAAATAAAGTATGGGGTCTTAAAAGTGGAAATTCTAGCTTAAAAATTATATTTTATTTGTTTATTTGTGGAGACAGGAATAACACTTGGTAGAGATCAGGGGAGAAGATCAGTGAAAGACCAGGACTGAATACAAACTCCATCACCAGATGCATCTGCACCATGTTAGACGATTTTATTTGCTTCTTATAAGCGATATAAAACTAAAAGAGAAAACATCCTAGTTTTATATTATATAATATAGTGATATATTAATAGTAATATTATGCACATATTAATATTATTTTGTTAACTGGAGATACAAAAACAATAATGCCGTTAATAATGAGACCTGTATACTCTTATGTGAATTCAGCAATTCCATTTGGCTACTTCCTCGTCTTTCACCTACATCTAATCTGTCTTTCTGTTCAGGTCCTGACATTTTCTAGAATTTCCATCAGTCACTGGTCTACATGACTTAATATTTCTCTATGAAACAGGCCAGCTCTGTGTTAAAAGGTAATAAAAAAATCACTTCACACACAATAACTCAGAGTGCTGGAGACTTGCTTCAGGGAATGCTTTCATTAATCACAAAGTCCAGGACCAAGACTGGTCCGCAGCTTCTTCTGAACATACACAACTGTTCTGGCATGAAGAGCGATTGCCGGCCCCTCATGCGGCACAGGGCTAAAAAAGTCAGCACCCTTTGCATGCTGGGAGTTTTCCTGACTGATGGGACCCAGCTGAGTCCAACAGAGTGGATGTGGCAAAGAAATCAAGAAGTGTGACAACGAGCAGCATGCTATTTACTAGCTGGTCTTCAGCTCTGAGCACGCAACTAGTGACCCAGAGATCATTAAGAGATCCTGTGTTTAATATTTCACAGCAACATGTTTTTGTGACCTTTTTGTGATTTATATTAACCACAATAACATTTGGAAGCATAAAGTGGATGGGTTTCACAGGCGTTGTAGGAGTATTGTTTTTGCCATTCATTAAAAACATCTCTGTAACTGTAATACATGCACAATTAAGATGACACTAAGGATATATAAATTTAATGACATTATGTGGCTCTTCTTCCTCCTCCACCTCGTCCTATTTTTTGGCCTTCTGTCTTCTTCTCTTCTTCCTTATGCACTTCTTTATTCTCTTACGCCTCCTCTCTTCCTCTTATAATCTTACTCTTCTACCTTCTCCCCCTTCCCATTTTCATTTTCTTCCATTTCTTTATTCTGTTACTCGTCATCTTTGTCTCTCTTTCTTCTCTTCTTCTCCCTCCTCCTTCTCATCTTCATCTTTCTCTCCCTTCTCCTCTTCTTTGGCGTCCTCCTCCTTCTCTTTTTACTCATTGGCATTCTCTTACTTCCCTCTCCTCTTCTTCATCCCCCTCTACTCTTCTTTATTTTTATTTACATTCTCCTCTTACTTTTTTCCAGTTTCCTTACCCTGTTGCTCATCGTGTCACTTCTCTTCTTCCTTCTTATCTTACTCTTCATCATCCTTCCTTCTCCTTCATCGACCTCTTCTACCTCCCCCTTCTCATATTATTCTTCTTATTCCTTTATTTCATTCTTTTTTTCCCATTTTTTCCTGTTTTCATCATTTTCTTCTTCATCCTGCCATTCTAACTCCTTTTTCTCACAGTACTTCGCTCTCTGCTGTTTCCTCTTCTTTGTCATTCTCATCCTTCTCTTTTTAGTATTCTCTTACTTTTCCCCACCCTCCTCCTATTCTTCTGTCCTCTTTTCTTCCCCTCCTCATACTTCATCTCTTCTTTCTAGTCCACAGCCATCCTCTTCTTAGTCCCCTCATCTTAGTTCCTTCTTGTCTTTTCAATTTCTTTATCCTCTTACTCCTTTTCATCTTATTCTCCCTCTTCCTACGTCTTACTCCTACTCCTCCTTATCTTTTCCTTAATCTCTTCTTTCTCCTTCTCATATTATCCTGATTTATTATAGTCTGTATTTTTGTGGTTTCCAAAACTTTTGAATGCATTTATTTGGCAGTAAAATGCAGTTTTAAATTAGTGGTTGTACGTGTTTTAAAATACTGAATTTACATTTTTGTGTGTTTTTTCTAGGCTTTAACCAATTATATAATTATAAATTGTGCAATTCTGTATAATATTTTTATATTTGTTAAGAGAAGATTAAAGCTTATTGCAATCAATGCATTGTAGTTGGCTTTAATGTAGGTCGCTGCTGGTATTTTTTATCCAAGTTTTTTTTCTTGGCTGCTGCAGGTCTGGAGTGCCGGGCAGCAGAAAGAGATTCATCTCTCTGGCATGCTTCACTCCCCTGAGCCAAGTGTGATGCTCTGTATTAATGAGAGTATCTCACCCCACGGGGTCAAAACCATTGGCCTGTGATGGATCTCTTCTTCTACAGAAGTCAGCGTATGCCAGTCTCAGCTAAGTCATCCAGAGAGCAGACACAAGAGATCACAGAAACCTTTTTTCTGATCACTGTAATATATGAAAAAAGAGATAGAAAATTATATGAAGTGAAAAAAGTTGTATTTTTATGTAAATGTAAAAAGCTACTTCTCAACTTAAAGGTTGTAAAACACTACACGTTTTTTTTGCTTAAAAGAAGAAAGTAATTTTTAAACTTTTGTGTATTAATTTATTTTTCTTTTTTTGATGCCATCGAGACCCTAATGCCAGCGAACAAGATTACCCTCCAGTGTATATCTTAACTTTCATTTTAACTTTTTTGTATTTAAAATGTAATTTAAACTCTGGAGCTGTTGAAGTTGGGAATAAGCATCATTAGTTTACATCAAACAAGTGTATGTGGCTGTGACCAAGTTCTGTGTATGTGTATTAGTATGTGTATGTGTGTGTGCGTGCGTGCGTGCGTGCGTGCGTGCGTGCGTGCGTGTGTGCGTGTGTGTGTGTGTGTGTGCATGCGTGCGCGTGTCTTTTTTTGATGGGTTAGAGATCACAAATTAAATTAAAATGAGCAGACTACACCACTCTGGAGCCCAGACCAGGGAATCGGGCACAATACTAAAGTGCTCAGGTGAGGCAGAAGCACGACCTCAGAGACAGTTTCCAGGTCACAATCATATAAATGTTTATTACGTTAAGAATACTAATTAAAAATATACCACACTCAGTCACCATTCACACTCAATGGTTTCCCAGGACAGCAGGTGTAAGGAGGAGGGGGATCAAACTCGCTATCTCACGCACACACAAAACAAAAACAGTGACACACCACAAACACAATGGCACAAGTGCATCAATCCAGTCCAAAAGAGAGACCACCACCAGAGTGAAGGATCCACCACCCCACCGGCCACCATCTACCTCTGGGAAGACCAGAAACACACAGTGTTAACAATAGTAAGGCGAATCAACAAAACAAAAGCAAATTTAACTGAATCTAAATCAAACATTCAAAAAAACTAAATAAATCGATAATAACAAGACAAAATATTATAAGCCCACCACTGTAGCGCAGTCCTAAAAGACGAGATAAATGAGAGACACATCCAGATGAACCAAACGCAAAACCGGAAATGTGTCTCCCTACCTGCAATGATGCTGTGTATAACGCACCGAACGTGGCTGTTTGTCAGCAGAGAGAGGGAGAGGGAAAGGAAGGGACAAATCTTTTTTATGTGGCCCAGAGCAACGTTTACCCAACCACAGCTGGCAAGCAATAAAGTAATCACAGGGTGAGGCACTGGGGCAATAGACCTTGTCTTACCACATTCTACCCCTCCCCTTTTTCATAGTCACCCACGACGATGGGAAACAACTAACTCCAAGGACGAAAAAGGGCAGTGATGGAATTCAAACCTGGGACTGCCCTCACTTGTGGATCAGGGGATGGACATGCAGTTCTTGGAAGACGGTAATGGTTAGAATGTTGACCAGCGGTTGGACGAGTTGACCTATGAACTTCAGCCCCAGCAACCGAGGGAGTAGACACTGGTTGCACTGGTCCTGGCAGGTCTCCTACTGATAAGGGGGTAAGATCCACAGTGGGTTGTGGCTGTGATGGAACACTGAGGAGGACCCAAACTTCCTCATCGGAAGAACCCTCCTCACAATTATTACATTTATTCAAAGGAACACTTCGATTTATGGCCAACGCAAAGGGGTTAGCCCCAACCAGGGCTTTGATGTTGGAGCGATAAACGTTACAAACCATGGTCTGGTCATGGACTGGGGCAATGGTGTAGACTGGCCCTCCATCCACAGGTGCCTTCAACACCACATAGTTTATTGAGTTCCACAAATCTTGGATTTTATGGCACCCTCGGAAACCCTGCTCACGCAGCAAAACTACTTCTCCCTTCTGAAGGGGCAAATCACGTACTGACTGACCATGAGCTTCCGACAACTCACGACAGCTTGCATCCTTTCTCTTGCTCCTTCAAATACCAGCCGCAACCTAGGTTGTTGTTCATGGACCTCTCCTCTAACAGGATCCTGTACTCTACCCAAGAGAAAATCAACAGGAAGTTTAGGATCCTGTCCAAACATCAGAAAGTATGGTGTTTCCCCAGTGGACTGATGTGGAATAGAATTAAAAGCATACAAAACCTGCGGCAGACAGGACGTCCACTCTCGTTTCCGGGAGAGTGTGCAACAGATCATGTAGGGTCTTGTTAAAGCACTTGCATTGGCCATTTCCAGCTGGGTGGTATGGCGTAGTGCGAGTCTTTTTCACACCGTATAAGTCACAAAGCTGAGTTACGTTATGAGATACCAAACTTACAAAGCAGCTCTGTTGCAAAGATTTGAGCCACTATAGTAGCACGTTCCGGGTAGGAACGGCCAACGTGTACTTACTAAAAACATCAGTTCACACTAGGACATTCTCAATACCACTATGAGCTGGTTCCAGCAGTGTGAAGTCAAGTGCCAAGTTCTCATTATGCCTTGATGCGAGCAGGTGAGCTATAAGGGCATTGGCGGGGTGATAAGTTCCCTTAGCCAGCTGACAGCTCAGGCACTTTAAACATCAATCCGCCAACTCTTTGGACATACCCGGCCAATAATATTGGGAACACAACAGGGCCAAGGTTCTCTCCACCCCCTGGTGGAGCATGGTTAAAACCTCCTCCACTAGTGTGCCTGACAGGAGCAACTGAAAGACCTCCTCCATACCACCCAAGCAGTACAGCAAGCCTTCTCTTTCAGCCAATCTATCCCACTGCCGAAGTAGTACTAATGCAGAGGGGGCCAATGGCCTACGCTCTTCATGATTGGGATGGTGCCCTGATAACCAGAAGGAGGCAAATTCCTGTATAATCAGATCTGACTGTTGAAGGGCCATGATCTCCTCTTGCGCATGGAACGGCAAAGCATTAGTGGAGGTCTGAGTAGCCTCAGATGAACCAAAAAACTGGACTTGTCGCAGCAGATGTGGCATGATGGTGCCAGGGGCCATGGTTGCTAAGTTCTCGGGACTCGGATGATGTTGATGGGACAAAGCATCAGCATTACAATTACATTTACCGGTTCTATACTTGAGCTCAAAGTTGAAAGAAGCCAGTTGGGCAACCCAGCGACGTTCTACCGCTCCTAATTTAGAGGTGGACAGGTGGCTCAATATGTTAATATCTGTGAACACTGTACACTCATGTCCCAGGAGGTATTCTCTAAATGTATCAGTTAGTGCCCACTTGAGAGCTAGTAACACTAGCTTCATTGATCTGTAATATGACATATTTCGTTCTGCTAGACACACTCCTCTGCTGGCGTAGACTATGGGCCTAACCTTACCCACCTGCTCCTATGAAAGCACAGCCCCCAGACCAGAGTGACTTGCATCAACCTCCAGAATAAAAGGTAATGAGATGTCCACATAGGCTAGTATTGGTGTGGTGGTAAGCGTTTCTTTCAAGGAATCAAAGCTCTGCTGATATTCCTCTGTCCAAAACTCACCCAAATCCTGAACAGATGTCTTACATCGCTTGCCGGCCAACTGAGCAACTACTCTATGCAGGGGAAAAGCAAAGGTTGCATCCAGGTACAACAATATCGAGCTGCACTGTTCATCTCCAAAAATGTGTTGCATTAGACGCTGAAACTTACTCAGTGCGTTAGAAAGGCCAAACGGCAATCACGTTCAGTGCCCACCACATGATTATAGTCACTGGCTAAATCTAAGGTGGAAAACCAATGAGCACCAGACAGGGCATCCAAGGACTCCTCAATGCGTGGTAATGGAAAAGCATCCTTAGGGGTTTTACTGTTTAATTGATGATAGTAAACACATAATCGTAAGCTCCCATCCTTTTTGTGAACCAAAACAATTGGGGAAGCATATGGACTGGAGCTTTCCTGAATAACCTGTGCTTGGAGCAGCTGATCAATGTGATATTTTACTATGTCTACTATGTCGTACTGGGCTGGTGGAATACGCCTAAAATGCTGTCTTACGAGGACATCGATTAATGGGACCTCATGCCAGATTAGGTCAGTACAAACTGAATCGTTTGCTGAAAAAACTTTAAAAGAAAGACTGCACCTGGTGCTGCTCTTCCAGGGTCAGGGATGCCAGATCCACATCCTTGAACAAGCTAGAAATGAGGCAGATGTAGAAGCAGACCATGCACTAGGTCCACCCATGGGGACAGCAGCAAAACCTGCCGGTAGACTAACAACATTAATAATTTCAAGATTGCCAATAATAGTACAGGGGTACAGTAGTGCCACCAATAACCCCACGTTAACTACCAGGATGTGAACAGTACCAACCATGACATGCACTATGGCTGGCGATACTAGCAGACCACCAGGCAGGGCTGACTCAGGCGGCTCCAAAAGCACTGTGGCCCATCATAATGGCTAGAGCAAGTTGTGGTCAAGACCTGCATGACACTGCATACGACATGATCGCCTTCCCTGTACCCTTACTCTCCCTGGTCCCCGTGAAGAAGGTTGCAGGCTAGCTGTATGACATTCTTGGAGTGCCTGTACCAAAAAAGATGGAGCAGTTGAGACAGGTGCTACTCCAACAGAGAAGGGCCATACTGGCCGAAAAGCTCCTGATGGCATTTCCGGATGATATTCATTGATGATAAGCCATTGGCAGCCTTGACCTGAAGCCAGTTACAAGCCTTCAAACATGCCTCGCCCCACGGCTCGAAGTTCTCTCTGAAAAAAGTTTCAGTTAGCGTAGACACCGTTGATCCAGTATAAACAAGACAAGGGACTGTAATTGAACCCATGTCAACTTCAATATGAAGACATGAGGAAACCAACTCATACATACCATCAAACTTAGACCTCGTCTTGCCACATGTAGTGGCCACAAAACATAGACACATTGTTATTTAATCATGTTGGTGGTGACCTACAGCTCATGGTCGATCTTGCTCTTGTCGAAGGTGGAGACGAAGTAGTCGGGCTCGGGGTTCATCACGACGCCGCCGGCAACTTCAGCCAGCGCCGTCATTGCACCAGTTAGCTTAGCAGTTAGGTTAGCATTTCACCAGACATGTCAGAATAAAAACCTTATTTTGCCGACTACATGCACCTGCAGAGGCTCATATGAAAGTAAAACGTGTAGTAAAGATTAATTAAGTCGCAGCCAGACTAACCACCAATGTGGATTAACTTATGCCGCCGAGTTCAGGCTCTGCTCTGCTTCAACATCCGGACATTTTCTACCCGTCTCGCCATAGACCCATCCATTGGGGTTCACGTCGGACCTTCCAGTACGACAACAGCAGCTCCATCCCGTCTTTCTGGTCTACTACTCGCCGATGAAACAGAAATACTGGTCGCCGTGCTGAGCGTTTCCTGACGCGCGTCCCGAGAGTGGCGAAAACGGCTATCGGCGGCAGCAAAACTGTTAACTTTGGGCTGCTTAACGCCCGCTCTCTCACTAATAAGGGCCATCTCATCCAGGATCTTATTATGGACCGTAAATTGGATTTTTTGTGTTTGACGGAGACGTGGCAGCAGACAAATGACTTCATTCACCTTAATGAAGCTACTCCTCCAGGGTTTGTTTACTTCTCCCAACCTCGTGTCACTGGACGAGGGGGGGGGTCTCACGGTAATTCACCGTGAAAGTTTGACAGTAGCGCCTGTGACAGTGCCTGTCTATCGGTCGTTTGAGGCAACTGCATGTCAGCTATCTGGATCCACTCCGACTATTGTTGTCACTTTTTACAGACCTCTAAAACCGAACAAGGACTTTTTAACAGACTTTGCAGCTTTTTTAACTCAAGTTTCTATACTTACATGTAATGTAATATTACTAGGGGACTTCAATATTCACATGGATATTATTAATAACTCACTCAACAATTAATTCATATCTTGTCTGGACAGTTTTGGTTTGCAACAACATGTCAATTTTCCCACTCACTCCAAAGGACATATTCTGGACTTAATCTGTTGCTCAGGTGTAATTCCCACAGACTGTAAAGCCAAATTCATTCCATTTTCTGATCATATGCTCCTTACATTTAATGCAAATCTTCCTCTGTCTTAACACAACCCTACATGTACCATTGTTTCCATAAAATTAAGGACATAAACATAGATATGTTATCTTTTCATATCAGCAATCTACCAAGTACGAACTGTCTCACAACACCAGATCAACTTGTTTCACATTACAACACCCACCTACACAACATTCTAAATACACTTGCTCCATTGAAAACCAAATCTGTCTCATTTATTCAAACTGCTCCCTGGTACACTCCCACTCTCAGACAGTTAAAAGCAAAAGGCCGCCAACTTAAAAGACTCTACAATAAAACTGGATTAAGCATTCACAAGGATATGTACACACAGCATACTCTCCACTATAAAGACTCCATCTCTAATTATCATATTACTCTAGTCTAATTAGGTCTAACAATGGAAATTCCAAGACCCTTTTTTCCCTCATGTCTAACATCACCAATCCCGGTCTTCCATCACACCTAGTTTCATCTGATTTTTGTAATGACCTGGCCTCACACTCAAAAATCCAACTTAGACTCTTACTTTTACTCTAATCAAGTACATTTTCACTGAAGTAGTGCTGATATTACTGGCATTAGAGTACATTTTCACTGAAGTACTTCTACTTTTACTTGTACTCGAGTACATTTTCACTGAAGTAGTAATGATATGACTTGTACTTGAGTACATTTTCACTGAAGTACCTGTTTATATTGATAAGATGACCTCTAGGGGTTAAAATGTTCACACTAATGAGATTAAATGAGACAGATTTTGTTAAAAATAGTGTTTTCTTTGTAAAAATTAGTTTTTACAATATCTTAACTTAGCATGCACTAATAGCCAAAACCTTGCTTTGACTCACAAACTGTTTATATTTATATACATGAAGGTTGCTCTATTTTACAAAAACATTTTTAAAGAAAATTAAAACAAACAAAAACATATGCACATATGACTCTTGATTCAATTCACTTTATTAAATTTATAAGAAAAATGCTCAAGGTACGTGGCAGCGCAAATGAGCCACACCAAAAGAGCGTCAAACAGCTTTGCTGCAAAGCACACATATATAGGCCTATACAGTAGTGTCTATACAGTGACATCTCATTACATCTTACACTCATGAGAGGATCCCACAGAGCCCTGTGTTCTTCAACTTCACACAAGTAAAATAGTCTTTCATGAAAGAAATATTTCATTGAACAAATCACAGAACATAAAATGTAGTTGCTGACTTTCACTTACACATTGGCTTTTGTACTTTTTTCTTGATATGATTATTGACGACTGGAACAATTGAACGAAGGTTAAATGAAGAGAGTGATAATTATTGGGTGTGCTTTAACAGAGCTCTATGAAGTTGCCCCCCACCGCTCAAATTAAGAAATAAATATGCTATATTGTGCTTTAGTGTAATTAATGCTTGCCCATTTTACATACCTAAAGATAAATATTTACTCTATACAGACAAAAATAAAAACGTTCCTCAAGCTGAATTATACTAACTTAAAGGCTTAAAGTCATTAGCTTTTGTCTAAACACAAAAATTTTGTTTAACTTTGTTAATTCTGTAAATGTGTGTTTTAAAATTTAAGCTCAATTTCGTTCCATTCTACAAAAAGGGTTTAATTAAACTTCTTTAGGTTTAATATCAAGTGATATTGATGACATATTTCAACATTCTTTAAAATAACTTCTGAGTTTAACAAAAACTGGAGTCATATTATTAGTTTTGGGATATCTGCTTTAAGAGAGATTTATGCAGAAACATTTTTCTCCAGACCTTAGTGTTTAGTTTTTGAGAAGTTCATAGGTCACCCAGAGGATTCAGCCTCCCTTCACCGTACTTAAATTTGAGTGGAAAACCAGAAGTATTGTCTGCCGGACATTGTAAATAAGTGTGTTTGTGCTACTTTATTTTTAAATATATTTAAATGCATAGTGTGGGCGATGATGTCACTCAAATGTCACTGAAAAAGAGAGATGTAAAACATGACTTAGATATAGACAGTATATTTTTTATAGCAGAAACCACAATTAAAATGGCACATTGCAGCAAATTATCAATAAAAATATTACTTTCTACAATTTTGTACAAGGGCTGGTGAGGGTGAGGTGGCACCTGCACACAGGTCTTTAACAGTAAACAAAACAAAGAGACCTCCAGAAAGTGTGCAGTGACTCATTGCTGAACCTATCAGATTCATTTTTGTAAAAAAAAAAAAAAAAGCTATAGTATT
The DNA here is from genome assembly GCA_900490495.1 of Danionella dracula. Taxonomy (NCBI): domain Eukaryota; kingdom Metazoa; phylum Chordata; class Actinopteri; order Cypriniformes; family Danionidae; genus Danionella; species Danionella dracula. The sequence goes on from UELW01000622.1 coordinate 4,434,496, forward strand.
AGGATAAAGAGTTGAAATGCTGTCCATTGGAGTAAGTCGAGAGTTCACATGGCCCAGGAGATATTGGCTGTGTGTTCTTTGGCCTTCATGCGCAGGACAGCAATGCTGGATGACCGTCTCTCAAACTCGGGTTTGCTCTCAAACGCAGCATGACTGTTCGCTGAAGAAGCCAGAAGTGAATCGGCAAAGAAGTTGTTGAGGGACACATGATTGACTCCAAACTGGTTCTGCTGGTGATTGGGGAATCCCACATAGCTGTGCTCTGTGGCTCTGGGTGAGTGGGAGTAGGGAGGGGAAGCTCTTGGGAGCATGCAAGACGACACGACCGAGCTACCCCCGCTCCCGCCAGTCCACAAGTTATTGGATATCTGAGGGGAAACAGTGGAAGCATACTTAATGAAACTTAAGTGCAAGTTAAAAACTCTTTTAAGGGATTTTAATCTATACTGATTTTCAACTGCAGATTTTATTCCCTTCTCAAATTCAGTGTAATTCCATTTCACTACATTCAAACAAGTCAGATTCCTTCTTCACTAAAGCATAAATACTTTTCACTACCTTTTTGTTTAATCATATTAGAAAAAGTAAACCTAAATACTTACCGCTACTATATGTATTACATTTTACTGATGTAGGTTTTTTCTTTGAATGACTCCATAAGTTTATAGTTGGCACTATTCAAAATCTAATGGGTTTTAAACAGTAAAAGGAAACAATTATATAAAATAATATATATAACATTTTATATACATAGATAATGACTTTTTTGTTATAACTCTTTTATAATAGATTTTTATATAGCAAGTTTAATCACAAACTTTGTGCCTTAACATTTGTGTTTTTGTTATGTTCTAAATACAAACGGGTTTGATTAAACCTATTTTAGTTTAACATAACATTGAATTGATGACAGCTTTCAACATTCTTTAAAATAACTTCTGAGTTCCACAAATACTGGGATCATTTCATTATGTGGCTGTTCACTTTCTCAATGTCTTTTCTTTTGTCAGTTTGTAGTTAAAAGACCATTCTAATTATTCTTTGTGCCTAAATACTTTGAGATATAGGGATCATTTCTAGTACATTGAACTATCATATGATGAAAATATATATAATATATTCAAGTATATAAAAGTATTCTTTTCTTGGACTTAATAACTGCACAGAGCTTTCTGCACAACACAAAAAGACAACTTTATTTCTGGAAAATATCATAAAATGATTTCTACTGATGATGCTGTCCTTGTTTTAATTGTGCATGTATAGATGCTGAAATATTACACAATGTTGTGACAACTCCATACATATGTAATTCATATATAAATGCTATAAAATTACAAATGATAATTACACAACATTGCCGCACAGTGATGGTGCAATTAACAAAAATAATTTACATTATATTTTGCAAGCGGAAGGTCTAATGCGAAACAGTGGTTCAGCTGCCTTTTTACTCAGACTTTCATGTTTCAATAAAGTGTCCTTTAATCTTGTAACTGATAACAAATTATATACAACAATATACTCGTGCTAATCTAAACAGCCTTCTTTGTAGTTATCATTTGAGTGCAAATCTGCCATAGTTTTTATTTGTGCTAGATAATTTATTTACTGAACATTTTATATGAACATTTTAACTCTAGTTCACTACTCTTAAGTAAAGTCTTAACTTTACTTAAGTAAAGTTTCATCTCATGTTTTGATCAAGAGTAAATGTATTCAAAAATACTGGTTATCTCTAGTTGTCTCGAGTAATTATAACACTAAAAGCACTTTTGCTCTAATATATAAAATATTCACACTGCCTGACAAAAAAAAGTTACACAGGTTTGCCGTGGCACTATTTTGATGAGCTCAATGTGAAAAGATTTATTTTTATCTGATTTTGCGTGAATTTTTCACCATTATTTAAAGACTCTGACTGCTGAGCAAAGCCTTCTCCGGCACATCCCAGAGTCTCTATGTGGGGTTAATCCATGAGTGAAAACGATAACTATTGCTCCCAGAACCAATCTACCCCAATTTGAGTCTGATAAATCCTGGCATGGTTATCTGAATAATTTGCTCATTCAGTTTATTCAGGTAACTTATTGCCATCTGAAATATAATCAACCATACAACAATAAGCCAATTGCTTGTTTTGGAGACACTTTGCTTAGTTAAACACACACAGCGACCTTTTTTGACCAAGCACTTTATTTTTTAGGCTTTAATTAAAGTAAAAATAAAAATAAAAAATATTTGGACAATATAAATGTGTAAATATTAACAGATTTTGATTATGTGTATTAGATCATATAGATGATATTAGAAAATCTAAATGTAAGTAAACATAAAAGAATGATAATTGTAAATATTTTACTAATGTTTTAATTTTCTGTAAACATTTAATAGTATTTTTTCTATAGAATAAACTGCCAATGCAATGATTAATATGTTTTTATGATGTAATCTCTTAAATAAATAAATAAATGAATGAATGAATAAATAAATACATTTAAATAAAATAAAAGATACGGATTCACAGGAACGGTTTCTGATAAATTCAAATAAAAATAAACATAAAACTAGCCTTGTTCACTTTTTAATGAATTATGAATAGACTTAATGAATAATATGTAATCAAGACGTATTCTGTAACCAAGTAGGCTTATAGCTAATATCCATCCATCCATTATCTTGTCAGCTTTTTCCCTTTCAGGGTAGCCACAGCAGAATGAACTGCCAACTATTCCGGCATATATTTTACGCAGCGGATGCCCTTTCTCATTGCTGGGAAACATTAACACACAAACACGCACGCACACTTTAACAATCATTCTTACTCAAATGACTTATATCGCATGTTTTTGGAGTAAACCCACACAATCACGGGGAGAACAGGCACACTCCACACAGAAATGCCAATTGACCCAGCCGAGGCTTGAACCAGCGACCTTCTTACTGTGAGACGACCGTGCTACCCACTGCGCCACCATGACACCCTTATAGCTAATATAAAGTAACAAATTCACCAATTTCCAGAATTTTATGTTGAAAAGATTTATGAAAAACATTAAATTTATAAAAATATATGTATATTTATACTTTATTTTACCTTAAATTTAATACTTTTAGCATTAAAGTTTTCAACTATTAACTGTGATGTGTGTTTTAATTTTCAATATTGAATGTGCAGTGTGCTTTTGCAAAAAGACAGCTCGGGCTCCACTGTAGCCAATCAGCATGAGCTATTGCTGTCTGCTATAAGTCCAGGTCAGAGCACACCGACAGTGGCTCTGAGAAATCACATACAAGCCCCTGACCATAACATTAATATCATATTTGTAAAGCACACTAACATAGTCAGGACAAAACAAATTGCTGTAACTAGTGCAGATAAAATACTTTAAAGTAAAGCAATATAATCTATGAAATCTGCAACAAATAAAACAAAAAAGCAAGCTAAAAGCTGACCTGCTAGATAAGACTTAAAAAAATGGCCAGTTTCATCACTGCTCTTAGTGAAATCTAGGCTCTCAAGTTCTGTGTTTTAAAACTAAAGATGATAGGAGGTTAAAGACATATATTAATTCTTATGTATTTACATTTTTTACATTACAGAAAATCTGAGATTTATTATACTCAATGTACTAAATATTGTTATGTGTGGTAATGTTTGCATTTTTTGTTGAAATTGGAAGAAAAGGTTTAATAACAATGTTTCTCAAACTAAGACTCTAATTCTGTAACTTTTAATTTAGCTTAATGAATCTAAATTATATTTGAAGAAACAATGTACAAATGTAAATATTGAGTCAATATATAGCAAGTTTACAATTATCATTCAGTATATAACAGGTTTACAAAGTTGAAAACTGCAAATCTGAAACTTGAATAGTTAAAGTATCGTGTAAAGTAAGAAATGATGCAATTCAACCTAAAAAATCTACCCAAACTCGAATATGAATTCATTCGTAGGTGCAATAGTTTGTGAGTTAAATAAAAAAATAGCTTTTTCTAAATGCAAAAAAAGCTTTTAAACCACAAACCCAAAAGCAGTCTTTAGCATCTAAATCTTAATGAGATTAGACTCAACCTTATTTTCTTTGTGCAGAAAGCAAGCACTCAAGCCAGTGAGAGGCAGTTTGAAATAACGAGTAATGTATCAAAGGAAATACTAATGTCCAGTATCTGAAAATCCCTGCAATATAGAGAACTGAAAACGGAAAATTTGCTGAGGTTTCTTCAGACGTCACAAAGCTATATTTTATAACGCAGTCAATAAATATAGGGATTCACACATATTGCTGATAAACCTTGTTAAAGACTTTCAATGCGTGAGATATACACTAAAACAAAGCATGCTAACAAAGATCCTGAATTATTATTTATTACACAGCAAACATTTTGAGAGTTAAAGCCACACTTCAGGTGCTGGACCTATATAAACACTGACTAAAGTGTTCAATGTAGCACGAGAGTTTAACTAAAAATACAAGAGTTGGATTAACACTGTGTGGTGTGAGTATGTGTGTGGTCAAACGATGTGGTCAAAATGTAACATAAGTGTGGTGTCTCGTAGTGTTAATATAACTCTTAATATTTAACACTCTGGCAGGATTCATATAGGTCCGGCATTTAACACCAGGAGTGTTGATTTAACACTTTTCGTTTTGCTGTGCACTTTTTAGATGAAATGTGTGGAAAGTGTTACCTGAGAGTAGCTATCTGTACGTGGAAGCATTGAAATGTCATACGTTGCAAAGTGGCTTTTGGCCTGTTGGATTTGTCCATATCTTTCCCTCTTCCTCCACTTCGCTCTTCTGTTCTGGAACCAAACCTTAAAATATGGAAGTCATTTTACTTTTGTATTGCAAGAATTAATTATTATTCAAATGTATTTAATAATTATATACTCAATCTCACATTGTAAATAATTCAACTACATAAATTACATAAAATTCAACTAAATTTTTTTCTAAAGGCTTAATTTAGTGATTTTTTAAAAATCAGCTCAAGTTTTGTTGACTAAATTAATATTTTCTAATGATACATTAATGGTACTCTCAGCATGAACTCACACCGGAGTAAATGTTTAGTATGTTCAGTGATTTCTGTCCAGCTGTATCAGAGTAATGCATTGAGACCATTAAAAATGTTCGTTGAGTCAATTTTGGGAAGTAAAATTTCTGTGGAACTTTTTGTTTAACAATTGTAGATTGTTGATCAACCTTTTTTATGGCATGCATTAATGTTTTTATGGTTGTAGTTGCATGTTTTTGGATAGTGATGCTGGTAATTGTTTTTTATTTCGAGTTTACGATTTATGAAGTAACTGAAAGAAAGAAAGAAAGAAAGAACTGAAATTAAAAAAACAAAAAAGTTTTTGTAATCACATATTTCAGTCTAGCAAATACGGGGGCGATATGTTCTCTGGATTTCACCCTTATGTTACAATTGCGTGTGTTATAACATTTCAATTTCAACAATTATTTTTAAAAAAGTTTACATTTTTATTGTAAGTACTTTTAATTAAAATACTCATTTAAAATGATTCACGTATATTTAAAAACATGCTGATTGAGAACTTGATTTACCAACGGTTTATATTTCTTTCCCTATTCTAAGCTCATTTGTATCTTCACTTCGTTTTGTTAGTTGTTAAATGCCTCATGTTTATAATAACTCTTTTTTGTGTTATCTCTTGGTATGTGTGGGGCTTATAAACGTTACACTATACTTACTTTACTTTTATTTACTTGCGTAAAACGTATCTGACGAAAAATCGACTAAGGTTACCAATTACTCTTAAACTTAACAACAAAATCTTCTCTAAATCTTGGAATTTAATTATTCAAAGTATTTACTATTCTCTTTTTGGACATCTTGGGTATGTCTATGTTTGCTTCTGACATTCTTGCTTCATCAGATAAAGATCGTTTGCTTTGGATGGTTTTATTTAACAAACACAATTTTTTAAATATATTTTCAGAAAACATTCGACTCTATCTTTTGAAAAGATGAAATGATTGTACAGACTTCGGTTATTTATTAGGTTGTATTTTGATAAATATTAAAATTTTCTAAAGTTCAATTATCATTATGATTTATTTAATTCTTTTCATTTGTTTTATTAGTTACAAATTGTAACAATAATATTTTACTCATAATTCAATCAAAAGTCAATCTACATTTGTCGCGCTGAAAATTGCGTTCGAAAGAAAATTCAAAAGTGACAATTGAATCTTAAATCTTAAGAATCTTAATTTGTTTCCTGGAATGAACATTTTACTTTACATTTTACTTCAATTAACATTTACGAACAGAACTAGTTGTTGAACTTCTTTACCTGTACCCGGGCCTCGGTGAGCTCCGTCCTCATGGCCAGCTGTTCTCGGACGTACACATCTGGATAATGAGTTTTCTGGAAGACCTTCTCGAGCTCCTCCAGCTGCGCGCTCGTGAAGGTCGTGCGGTGTCGTCTCTTTTTGCTGCTCGACACGTTGCTATCGTCGCATTTGTCCCCGGTATCGTCGAGCTCGGGTTTCTCGGCTCCGGTGGTTCCCGGGGAGACCCGGAGACTGCAGCAGTTCTCGAGCGCCTGCAGCCCGCCGTCCTCCGCCTTAGCGCCGCAGAAACTCACGACTGCACGGGACGCGGGCAAAAAGATCATATTCGTTAGCTGTAAAGCACTGGTCTTCTTTTTCAAAACTTAGTAAGAAAAGAGGATATATGGCCTGGAGAGGAAACATTTAAAGAGACTGGAAACATAATTTCATAAGAACAAACTCATTCCTTTTTTTAAGAAAGTAAATATACTCAATTTCACTCGCACATTTAACATTTAAAATGTTCCTTTCAAATTTCGACAAATTAAAAAACAAACATTTTTTTAAACACGAAACATGGTGTCACGTTAAAACTTGATAAAAACGTAATTTCATAAGCACAAATGAATCATTTAAAAAGTATATATATATATATATATATATATATATATATATATATATATATATATATATATATATATATATATATATATAAGCAAACATATAAAAACTAAATAGCGATAATATTAATAAGCGATAGCGTTAGTGTGTGTTCAAATAAAAGATCAAATAAAAACTCAATTACTAAGAAAAAAGCATATTGTGCAGATAAAACAACTTGTTCGTTACACCTTAAAATTAAATGCTGTTACCTTTATCAAATGTTGCTTTATCCATTTTATTTAAGTTGTATCGCAGGTTGTTACAATATATTGTAAGGCGGGGACTTCATCTTATAATAAAAAGTATAAGCTTATAGCTAGAGTCTTATGAGAAATTTTGATTTATAAGATATTTAACATTTTTGGGACAGCTTTTAGACCTACAAATAGCTTTCCTTTCATTGGGGGGGGGGGCGTCGATTTGATAAAAAAACACAATGAATCAATTCTTGTCCCTCTTTCGCTAAAAATCTTTTTGAGGAACTCACCGCTTTGGTTGTCGCAAGGAGAGGATCTGTTCATGCTGTGAGGGTCGCTGCTCTGCATCGAGAAGCTCTGCACGCATTTGGGAGATGTCTTGCTGTAGTACTGCACGCTCTCCAGCGTCTCCATGACCTGCTCCATGTAGTAATCGCTGCCTTTAATCGCTGGGCTTTTCAAGGCGCTCAAGTACTCCATCATGCTCCACTGGCTTCGTTTCAAGCGCCACACGCCTCAATAGACACCATAAATGTTTCAGTGATGTCAGCAACGAAGACACAGAATCAATTACTTGCACAAGTTGTTCATTTGTCTTGTCTTGAAGAGAGCAAGGACCTGTCTTTATGTGGGACAGCGAAGCAGCCACCCAACTGTTGAATATGGAGGAGCAGAAACTCCACCCACGCACCCGCAAGAGCTTGAAATGAGCAGGCCATCAAACTTTCGTGACAGAGAGCATCCATTTAGATCAATCAATGAGACCAATATTTAAATCATTAGCAACATTAACTGTGGAAATTAGGTCAAACTTAAATACAAAAAAAGTTGTATTTCTTAGTGTATCTACCAAGGCCCAAACGCTCATGAAAAACTTTTTCAAACGTGTATTATAAAATGACAGGCCTATAGGTAAAGTGTGGAACAGATCCGGACCTTTAAATGAAGAAAGAATCTGTTTGTAAAAGGCCTACTGCCTATTGGCAACTTTTTGCGGCAATCACTATTATGGCAGTTTGTAAATATTTGTTTCCTCCCCGTTAAGGCTTTTCTAGAGGCACATTCGAGAAAAAAATGTGTTCAACGATGAAGGTTTGGAAACGTGTTTTAAGCGATTCTGGGGTGGGGGTGTGTGTGTGGGGGGGGGGGGTACACTCAAAAAGATGTACTTGACTCTAACGTAGAAAAAAGTACACAGAAATTGTAATATAATTATCAAATATTTACTCAACGAACATTTTTAATTGACTCTGTCACAGATTGAATGAATGTACTTTTTACATGTTCTTTTCAATTTCACAAATGTTTTCTTTTTTTAAATGATTTAAACCATTTAATTTAGCGGCTCATTTATCACGTTTATGTGCAGGTTGCAAATTTGGAAACAAAATGGCTTAATGTCTGTGTCAAAAAGAAGCACAACGCTTAAGTTATTTAAACCAATCCTCACCTGCAGTTCACACCTGAAAAATCGTGAGACCGCTACCAGTTATTTTTGTATTATTACGAAACGCACTTCTAATGTATTACTAGTTTAATAAAGTTCGCAAAAACGTCAACTGATTACATTTTGATGCAATTTTCAAGTCGTATTTAATACTTAATTTTAAGTACTTATTAAAATATGTTTTTGTCACACGCACGCGCAGCACTCTGTCTCTCTCTCTCCCTCTCTCTCTCTCTCAAGAAGTAAAATGAAAATAAATATGGTTACTCTTAAGTAGCTCTTAATTAATACTTCTAAGTATTAATTGTAATACAATTAATTGTATGTTGTTGCATATATGAAGAGCACTTTTGATGACTTACATTTTTTTCATCTAATGATACAATTACATTATATAATTACATTATAGGTGAAAACATTTTCCACCCTTATTCATTAAAAAACCTGTCATTTGAATGACATATTGTTAAATTACAAAAGGTTGAATGCCATCCTTCAACTGCCAAATATTTAAGTTTTAATAAAAAAGAATTGAAACTCAAATACATATAAATAACACCACAACAAAACATTAAATCAAGTTCATTTACATGCATTAAAAGTTAAAATAAAAAATGAGATAAAACATTTGCTAATTAATATCATGTTTTTCAAAAAAATAAAAACACAAACATTTGTAAATATCAATTTAAACCAATCCAAATAACAATGTCACTTGTTGAAATTTAAAACAACACTGACTCTGATTGAGGGGTCTTTTATCAACCAACACAGAAGTCTACATTTTTTATGATCGTTTTTCAGGTCACTGACATGTTTATTTCTCCACTCTGTTTAGTCACTCTCTCTTCTGAAGCTCAGACAGAATGAATCTCTTCAGAAGGTCGAAGGTCAGCGACAGAGTGTCAGCTGGGTTTGTGTTCATATGCCTTCGCAGTCACTTAAGCAATTAAAATAATAATAAACGCTTTGACCGCAGCCACTTCTTCAGAATGGAGCTCTGTACACACTGTTGAGAAACACCTTTTTACTTCATTCTGATAGATTGTTTAATGGTTGTTTATGTCTCAAATAATCTGTTCTTGAGCTGTTATGTAGTCTATTAGAGATCTAAACAAACCAATAACTTTAATTAAATACTAGCATCAGTTGGAAATGTCAAGTGCTCTCTCTCTCTCTCTTTCTCTCTCTCTCTCTCTCTCTCTCTCTCTCTCTCTCTCTCTCTCTTTCTCTCTCTCTCTCAGCTTCAATAGGAGTAATCAGATTTTGGGAACGCATGAGTACTTACGACATAGAAAAAAAATGTCAGACTACAAGTTCACAATTGTGCTTAAGGTCCAAATATACACAATCATTTTCTTAAAAGAGATTTTACCTACACCAGGGATGTCAAAGTCAAATGTGTGACCAAAACCGCATTATATAGGCATTTTTTCAGGCATGCAGATTTAGAGGGGGCTGTGATTTTCTGCCTTTTCACTGTTATTGAGATATTTCGTGGTTTGACAGTCCAGCTGTCGATTTGATCACAGCCTAAAAAAATAACAATCATCTTTAATCAAATCGAGTGGACAAACATATCATCTATTCTCGACTGTACAGCTAAACTTGGTTCCCGGCGGAATGAGAGGCGATTCTTTCGTCGTGCCCCTTGGATCGTTCACAGGAGCATGTTGATGCCATCTTGGCTTTAGCACAGAATAATTTTGTGTTGTTTAATAGTGTTAATGTGGTTGGTCACTCCTACCGCAATCCAACAGCAAACCATTCAATTGTTCAGATGGAACAGTCGCATCAGAATCTTTGTTTGTTTTAATCACCACAGAAAAGCTAATGCATAGATTGTACATAGGAAGTACAGTTACAAGATGTGAAAAGGGGTTTTTGTTTTGGTCAAAAAGAGCAAGTTTGTATATGAGAGGTGTGGCCTAAATGTGTTTCTTCTATTCCAGCGAGCAGACACAATGGTTGAGAAAAATAGATGAGGCAGGACTGTCTAAAGCAAATTCTTTATTCACATTGATCCATAGTATATTTTCATGAACTATTTTGATAATGGTCATAGTTTTACAAACATTACATTGCCTAGAAGAAAGGAACAAGCTGAACATTAAAATGCAACATGAACCTGATGTAGTTGTTTCTGCTGCATGTCATTGTTTGTATATTAAGCATGTCATTTTGAATCACTGAATGGCATGGCTCACAGTGCTCAATTAAAATCAAGTGATGGTTTAAATCCGAGCATATCCTGTGACTGCCTGGAGATATTTGGGCGGAATCTCATCAAATTGCTCCATTTAATAAAGAGAGGATCTAAGTAAAAACAATTGTTGACAGGAATTGTATTGGAGATCAAAAGTTTTGCTTACATCAACAAGACAATAATAACACTCTACGCCCATCCATTACAAACAAAAAACTGAAGCAATGTAACTTCAGCAATTAAATGCAAGCGTTTTACTTGAGTCTGAGCCTTTTCTTTCCTCCTCCCCAGCCTCCACTGTGTCGGATAGGACTGTCCCGGAAAGAAATGCGTTCATTTGCGGTTGGGGCTGAATTGACTCTGGTGAGTGATGGCACTTCAAATTCTAGGAGGAAAATTGGTGAAGATTAAAAACACAAAAACACATTTGCAGCAATTCAAACACTGTTTAAGTGTTAACACAGCTCAGCCTTCAGAAGTGGGCACAAAGGTGCATCTTTTCATTATTTCTCAGATAAACGTACATTTACATCAAGCATCACATTCTCATTTGCACTCCTCAAAGTTCTGATTGGCTCAGATTTGTGAAGCAAGAGTTTAACAAATTGCATATTGTCTCTCCCCTAATGTAAGTCGCTTTGGACAAAAGCGTCTGCCAAATGCATAAATGTAAATGTAATGTAATGTAAATGTTTATGATTCAAAGAGACGCTATTATGGATTTTTAAAAACGAGCCCTCGTGGGGTGTAAAACATAGTTTGAAGCTTGAGGAACACCCAGTTAAAGTTTAAAATGTGAAAGAGCTTTGTTTATCAAGTTATTTCCTTTAATAAGAAAGAGTAGACTATGAGTCGCTGAAAAGGGTCCTTGTTGAAAGCAAATATTTTAGGCCTATCTATTTAGATATCTCTAAATATATTTGTGACTAGTCAAAACTCAATTGAAGAAATCTGCAAATATTTTTCAATTGAAGTAATTTGAGGATAACATTATAAATCATTTAACGATATCTTTAATGTCCATTACTACTAGTCAAATTAACAATGTAGACATCTTCAATATATGTTTTGACTAGTCACAAATACAAAAAATACAACTGTAGGTATATGCACATAATCATAATTTATTTGGGACTAGTAATAGTTCTAAGAATGAAAATGTATTAAATTTTAAGTCGGCTTCCTTTACACTAGAGCTCCTATTTTGCTTCATGAGAACTATTTACTCGATCACACCATGTTTGATTTGGAATTGAATAAGACATTATTGTCTTATGTTGTGTTGATGATACTCCATCTGACTTTATGATGAATGCTGTGATGTTTGGTAGTTACTTCCCTCATAATACACTTAATCAAGTTTACGTTCTTGTTTTGTCTTGTATTTATCTTTCAATTCAATCTCAGTTCTCTGTACTTGTGACAGTTATTTATATTCTTACACTCGACTGTTCAGTCTCACACCTGACTGTGGCAGAGATTTCATTGTGTCACTTGAAGGAGGGGCTTAATCCGAACAAGTGAAAAACATAGCAAGAGTCGTTATTAAAAAGACAAGGAAAGTGTTTTTTGAACTTGAATGTCTGTCAACCTATTGTTTGAAAACTCCTAAAACAAAATAATAAACCTTTTAAAATCAAAATAGGGGCACATTAAACTAAAAATCAACTGTAAACTTTAAACTGAAATCAAAAGAGAGAACGGAACAAAACATCATACTTCAGAACAACAATCAATTATTAGAATAAAGACTGCTGTGCTTACATTTCTAACTGAACACCATGTTGAATCTGTTTTCATTGCTTTATGTTTTACATAGGGATAAATATAAATTGAATGGCACTTCAAACACTAAACATTTGGACGTAAAGACTCGCATCCTCTTGAGGATTTTCCTCTGTGTGATACTTAATTTAACACACTTTCTGAACCGCTGTGACCAAAACTATTGGTTTCAATCTTTTAGTTCCCATTACTCAATGAAGAAAGCAAAAAATGAGGCACAGGCAGATTTCTAAAATAAACATAATGAAAAGTTTTATGGCTCCCTAACCTAAACTTTATGACTTGGTGCTGGAGACTAAAGTATCCTGTTGCATTAAAGTTAAGTAGTATTTATAGGGTCCTTGCTGTAATCGAACATAGGACTAAGCATGTCAACTGTCCGCTCAAGACCAAATTACTCATGCTGATCCAATTCAAATGACAAGAGGTCACATGTGAGGGAGCTATGAAAATGTGTATTCTGTTAGATGCTAAGAAAATAAAACAATCATTTCTGTAGAATTTGAGCAGATAAAAGTGGATCATGGAGAACTGGCTTTTGCTGCGCAAACTGTAGAATTGATTATCTAGAAAAGATCCGAAGTCTTTGATATGGAGAATCTCCCTTACTCTTGCTAATTCTCATCATATAAATCACCTATAAATATTTTGATGTGAAAGGATTGACTGAGTAGCTCATTCCGACAGACAGACAGAAAGGCAGTCAGTCAGCATCCTCGTGGATTTCATTTTCAATCATCATCAGAATCCAATTTGGCTTAGTTAAGTCAAACAGTGAGAAGCCTTCATAGTGTAACGTGCCTGTGTTAAAGTCCCAGTTTCCTCACTGGGAGCTTTGTCAGTGTGATAGAGTGAATGAGAGGCCGAAAGAGAGAGAAAGTCTTGCCGAAAGAGAGGATTTTCCCTGTTCATCCACACTACCCTGTTTAGGCTGCTGACATGAACATAACTATATTTCAGAACAGATAAAAATAAAAAACATCATTTGTAAAATGCAATTTTGATCAATGATCAATGATGTCAAAAGCAGCTCGGAAGAAAAGAAAGTACTGAAAGAGAACCAGACTCAGAAGCCAAGAGTAGATCCTTGGTCACCTTAACCAAAGCAGTCTCTACTATGCAATGCAAGGAACTCAGATTGTAGCGGGAGGGGGTCACGGCACTGCCTACCGAAACAACAACACGCTCAAGTATTTTTCCATAAATGGCAGGTTAGAAATAGGTCCAAAATAATTAACTTGTCATAAATAGATATTCATAAATACAATTCTAAATAGAAGTGACTGATTAGTCAAAAGATATACTTTTGCTTTCTGTGGAGTTTCGCCTTCCTCGAGTTTGAGACTCAAACCCAACTTTTGATACAGATTCTGTGCCGCCATTCTCCCCAGATGCCTGAGAATGAACAGACAACTGTATATCATTAATTAAATCCCACCACAAAGAAACCTTCAAAGTCAGAAGGCTTAAACAGAATTTAAATGTTTAATATGTAACATGAACCAGCTTGGGTGTGTGCATCTTTAAGTGCATAACGATGGGCTCTTACCACAAGCTGCACCTTTCCTCCGTTACGAATGTCTTGTCCAATATCAGGGAGAAAATTATGCCTGACAATTCCAACGATTAACAGAAGTTACAACACAAGTATTCACCAGAGAGTTTATTTTTCATTGTTCAGAATGTGTGTCTCACCGTGCTGAGTCTGCTTGCATGTGAAACCATTGGAAGTCTTTTTTTTCCTCTGAGCTGTGATCGGTTTTCCTGGCTTGCAGACCTGTGTTTGATGTAAAACATGTATAAATAAGGCAAATAACTTTTGTTTTTCAAGGATCTCTTTTACATTCACTGTATGATAAAAACATTAAATGAAGCATAAATTCAGCATAAATTTGCTCTCAGCGGAGACTCTCTGAACAGACAAGACGTCTCAAAAGCCAAGCACTGGAACTAATCAGTTGTTTATTTAAGTCATCTTCATGGTTTTGCCAAAAAAAAAGAGAGCAGACAAGGTTTATGGCTTACAGTTGTCATGGGTTAATTGAAAATGCACTAAAAATGTCAAGAGATGAACTCCTCTTGAAAGGCTGAGGGAGACATCAGAAAAAAGACAAACCAAGCAGAAGTTCTGAAATAAAAGCACTGCAGAAAGATTGAGCACACTAGAATATGAATTAAACAACAAAATTAATACATTTTATTATATATATATATTTATATTGCTATATTGCATTTCACAGACGTGAATATATTGTATTTACAAATATGTATATATGTACAAATATGTATGGTTTGCTGAAGGGCCACAGGAACATTTCTGAAGTGTAAAGAGAAGTTATAAAAGCATGTGTCATGAGTTGCTCTCCCAGCAGGCCTCTCAGCTGTCAGAAGAAGCTCTGAAGAGCATTATCTTTGTGCTATAGTGGAGAACCAGCTCTGACTGCTGCAAGTTCAGAAGAGGTGAGTAGTCATTCATAGAAGAACCCTGTGAAGGTACTTCAACAAAACTGTATCTGTGACACAAAGGAAAAACTGACACAATGTGACAGCAGCTACGCTTTCTAGAGAAATGTAACGCATTTTACACAAATCAACGTTGAAACAGAATGCAAATATCATGTATTCAAATCTGATTCATTATTACCTTTTCCTCTTTTAAGATACATATTAAAGTAAATAACAAATATAGTGCTTGATCATTTTCAGGAAAAGGCAACCAAAAATATTAACAAAAACTACATTTGACATTATAATCTAAATTATTTAAGCTGATATAAATTAAAAATAAAATTGCCAACTTATGAAATAAATATGTATATACATAATTCTAGTTAACGTATTTCATTAAGTAGATTATTGATCAACTAAACGTTTGTTTTTTCCATTTTGATGAAAATATAGTTAAAATATTGTAAATGTATTTTTTGTTTGTATTCAAATTCATTGCCGTGAAATACATTTAATAAGCTGAACAATTCAACTACATAACATAAAAAAGAAAAATGCTTGATTAAATCTAACACAAAAATAAAAATAAAAAATCTGAGAAAGCAAAACCAAATTAATTAAAAAAAATAAAGCACAAAGATATCGAATACATTTTGGTTTACTAATCTTTTTAAAAATCGGTTGTCTTTCAAGTAAAGTAGCTTTAGATATTTCTATTGTTTTATGCATTTGAATTTGACTATTTTTTTATTTAATTTTTTTAATTAGAAAAAAACTACTGCATTATGACTTTTTAAAACTGTAATGTGGTATACAGGATGCCTAAATTCTCTCATTCCAAGAAAGTTACTCCGAGCACACACACACACACGCGTTTTCATGTTTTTTGGGGACTGACATACACACACGTATTAGCACGCATGTATGTCGGGATTCTTGAGTGTGTGTGTGTGTGTGTGTGAGATATCCCCATGGGGCTTTGATTGTTTGGGAGTTCTTCTAGCAAAGAGACTCAAAGAGGGGGGTCAGGTCTTTTATCGTGCGGTTCTGCCTCCCACTTTCCTTACCCAGGGTCAAAGTTTCACCTCCAGAGAGCAGACCACAGGCGGTCAACCAGCGGTCAAAACACATACTAACACATGCCACAGAGAGCTCTGAGTGCAAGTGTCAAGCTTGTCAATCATGTCAGTCAGAAGCAATCAGAAATTACAAATAAATTGATGTTGATCTAAACTTCAAACTAAAAGCATCGGTTGAACTGTTGTTAAGTTAAAAGTACAGTAAACTTAAAATTAAACAAATGAGATTGTTGCAAATTGTAAAATGCTAAAACATGTAGCCCTTTTCTAAAATTATGTAGCTGAAAGAAAGATGAAAGTCAAGCACTTTTTATGTTCTTTCGAATAATTTTGATTTTGGGGGTTTTAAACAACACCCTGTGCCTCTTTTTAAAAAATTTTTTTAGTTATTAATGCCTACACTTTATATTACCAGGTACATGCATAACAAAACAAAAATGTTCAATATCCCCTAAAAACCAGCCTTTCACACTCATTACTATCAACCGTGTCCACTGTGTGTCATGATCTCTTTGTCTTTGGGTGTAACATTTGTTTCAGACATTTAATGTAAACATTTATTCATACCCTAAAACACAGCTGTTAGGTCTCCTGTTTTGACAGGGAAACTACTGTATTTACCCCTCTCATATTAGTATCTTCACACAAATTTTCCATATAAAACAGAGTTTTGTAATGAGTGTATATGACAAACACATGCTGTCATTTTCACATGCTACACTTCAGATTTCTCATGCACAAACTTTATGATACTGCCTATTAATCTGCGCGGCCATATTTAACCATCTTATGATCACTGGGAGAAACATTAAAATACAATATTGGTGTAATTGTTCAAGAAAGTAAACATCAATGGGAACGACCTTATGTGGGACCTAATTTGTTTCACATGCAAATCGTTGCTGAATCAATGCTATAAAATATGAATTCAAACACACATTTCAAGAAGAAAAAAAAATGCTTGTACCGCGTTGGATCAGTGACATGAGTGCTGGGAGAGAAGCTTCCAGCAGACTTTTTCTCAAGGCAACATGGCGGATTATTGGGACTATTTATCTTCTCTGATGATATTCGAAAGATGATATTCCAGCTCTTTACTAACTAAACGCTTTTATTTTACCAGCAGAGCACCTATCAGTCTTCCCATGGTGAGTAAGTCTTTTAATTTTTCTGCCATGTTTCTTTGCGGTCCTCCAGAAATCACAAGTCCTCAACAGAAGATACATTTATATTTATGCATTTGGTAGACGCTTTTGTCCAAAGCGACATACAGAAAGGTAGAGACAATCTGCAATTTATTACACAGTCAAACTCTATCTCAACTTGCTCATAATAGAAGTTGTATCAACTAATCAATAAACCATAGTAGGAAGAAAATAAAGACAGAGGAGGAAAACAATATTTTATATAGTAGGTGTTCCCTGAAAAGAAGAGTCTTCAGTTGCTTTTTGAAAGTTGCTTTTTGGTTAACTTGTGCAAATCTCATATGTGAATATCAATACAAATTAGCATCAAAAGTAAAAAAAAATCTACTTCATTGCGATGCCATATTTTCCACAGGCAGCCATCAATTTAACAAATAAATTACTCGCAAAACACACAAATTCCATTCTCGGTGTGAATGACTGGATAGTAGGAAGTAAGCAAGTAAGCTAGCTGAATTTGGAGTGTATAAACACTATAAGAACTGTAAGATCATGAAAGCAAACCAGCCAGCCATATGCATCTACACTCCAGCTCAGTGGTGCTTTTCAATAAAACTGCACTAAATTTGGTGATGCCTCGATATTTAATTTCCTTTCAAGAATCCAGGGCAGCTAACTAACTGCACGATGAGTGTTAGTTCACTTACAGTGTCTGCATTGCAACAATCGGCAGAAAGAATATATGTTTGAAATCTGCATGGCCAATCAAATTAATTGGTACTCTAGCACAAAAAATTCTATAAAAGAATAATTATTCTGTTCATTAAAACTGGATAGTTTAGGTAAATTATTCAATTTCACAACTTCATTTTTTTAAATGCAAAGCTGTCATGAATTTTAAATAACTATTACTTCTATTCTACCTGCCAGATGCCTTTGAAAATATCTCCACATCAATAAAAAGAAGTAAAGTATGAGCTTCAATATACTTCTATAGGGGCTAAATATCGACAGGTTTGTTGATTTGAATCTGGACGAAAAGAATGTCATCTGACTGAGATTGACATTTTCAAAATGTATGAGTAGTTTTATTAGACTAGTGACAAGATTTAATAAATCATTGTTTAATTATTACATATAATTAAAAGTGAACACTTATTAAATACATACTTTGTGCATGAAAATGTTGAAGTTTAAAAAAATGTAAGTACAGGGATATTTAAATGGGTAGTCTTTAATTTTGGTAGACTTATTTCATGTGCTATTTATTTAATATATAAAAAATACCCCGGCTGGCAGCAGGACACGTTCCTGTTTTTGGCAACAGACTACAGACAATTTCCTATATTTTTAAACGCAAAACTTTACAGATATGTCCAAAAGAATCATAAAAAGGCTGCTAATGTACCCTTTATTGTTATAGCCCCAGAGGCCTATGAAGCGGCAGTCTAGCATAGAGACAATAACATTTGGAGGAACCAGGAGATTGCTTTTCTCAAAAAATTGCCACTAAGAGAACTAAATATACTGTCTTTAGGTTGAATTCACAGACAGATGAGGTGTTGTTTTGTGGATTTTTGAGTGAAGTGTGACTGAAACACACATTGCTAACTGTTACTATTATTTCACAGGTTTCAGACACCCAGAAAGCAAGAACAAGGCCCCCAATTTGTTACATAAGTGACAAAAACTGTCAACTCAAATCTATATTTTTAATAAGCTTTTGCATTAGCAGGTATTGTTAAAAAAAGATCAAATTGTTAAGTACAGGAAATGTTTATGTAGAGGAATTTTTTTCCCTAGATGTCCACAATGGAGTAAAAACAAAAAGTCTATAATTTAAGAAAGCTTTTAAATGTGGACTACATGATAGTGTATACTGATTTATATATAAACATGCTATAACATTTGTTGAAATAATCAGATTTTTGAGATTTGTCCACTTGCTTGAGAGTTGTTTTTGGATATAAAAACAAATTGTCATTGCTTGGTCAACCCATGCATCTGTAAATTATTATATGATGGGCAAATCCAGCAGGGGAGAGTGGTTTGTGATGTCAAATGTCTTGGTTATTTCTACACTATTTTATTTTGGTAAAAAATACATGTAAAACAATTACTTGATCAATTTTAACCACAGTTGGCATCTTTCATACATATATTTATAACCAAACAATAGCTCACTTTCTCATTATAGGATCCCTTATATTGCTTTTATTATTTCCATGCACGATTTCCTTTTGCCAATTAGTGTCAGGTTTCTACCTGGGTTTAGTGGTGGTATCCTCTGTGGGTACACAGAGGAAGTCAATATAAGCACAGGAGAACATGCAAAATGCATTTATAAAGCCCACAGACTTTAGCCTGCAGCCTTCAAAAGGGTACAAATAGCCAATTTCAAACTGCAAGTTGTCAGTAAATCAATGTCTTGTTCATAAAGAGGGTGTTATTAATAATACACATTTACAATAAGTATTTTAAAACTAGTCCAGTTTTTTTCCCATATAAATAAGTGTCTTGGTCATTTTATTTTCCCCCCAAAATCAGCCTAAACTGGACTTTTTAGAAACTAAAAAATTACTAGTCAGTTTAAAAAACATTTTCTTTAAACTAATAAACTTAAACTTTACAATAACTAAGGTAGCATTATATAGTAGTCTTAATTCTACCCCATACAGTTATCTGCTATGAATATTTCTATTTAACTTTTACTCTACCTAATCCACACAAGGACTTTGTGAAGTTGCTTTTATATTTGTGTGTGTGTGTGTGTGTGTGTGCGTGTGCGTGCGTGTGTGTGTGCGTGCATGCGTGTGTGCGTGTGTGCTTGTGCATGTGTGTGAGAAGATCTTTGACCTAGCTTAGATTTGATATGATCTGAAGTATTGTTTTCAACAAGCATTGCTCTCTTGTGTGATTTCCTCACAAAGGAATCCAGCCAAAGCCAAAGCATCATCTTCTTGAGTCATGCTGGAGTGAGAAGTGCAGCAGATACAGGAGACTGGAAATACAGGACACGTGCAGCAAATCAAAGCCAGCAGCGGCACGCTAACACACAGCTTCACTCACAGCTTCAGCAAAGCAGCGACCCTACATTCTGACAAAAAACCCTGATGGGTGAAATGAGCTCTTAAGATTAAAGACTCCAAGCCAACAAGAGCAGGGCATCATGGGAGCGTGTCCTGGGTTAGGCTACCTGCTCATCCCCTCTGCTGACCCATGGAAGGCCCCGAGCCTCGGGCTACAGGCTGCCCGTCGCTCCCCCAGCAGGGGCTTACATTTCAGCCGCGCACTCCAAGCCCCCTTCTGGAGGTGATTAGCCCCCTGAAGCCGTGACAGATTCTTTCCGAGATATCCGTCTCACTCGTGTTTATTTTATCCTAGCTCTCTTTTGGGGATGTGCTGGACATGAAGTAACTCGCTTTAAAACGGGGATCAGCTTACATATGCCAAAGCACTAGTTGAGTCGGAATATCAACAAAAAGGCACAAAAAAAAAGAAAGCATGCATGGATGTATAGAGAGGATTTCTTTTCATTATTTTAGCCTGTTCTTTAAGGTGAGCCTTCATCTCTTATCTCTTAGACTGACCCCGATGGAGAGAATCGTCCCGAATGCCCCTTCCCCCTCTGGTTGCGCACACTCCTTTTCTGTCTCAGTCTGGAACTCTTAAGTGCCTTGCCTCCTCAACACTTAACTCAATTTCACACTTCAAGTCCGCTACAAAGTCTCCTGAAACACAATCATCTTGTTTATTCTCCAGCATCCCAAGCAACCTCATGGCAAGCCATTTACCATCCTGTCATGTGCATTTCATTTAACCAAAGTGTATGTGTTTGTGTAAAACACGCAATCTAGATCCAAGCTAGTCCATAATAACTGTACGAATGCAACCCATGGGAAAAAATAAAAGTGGAGCAGTTCTCCAGAGGTTCATGACATCATGTTTGATGTAGTCCATAATTTTTTTTTATAAACCACTCAATGAATTTCGGGATTCATTTATAGCATTAAAGGTATGTGGAGAAGCAGTACATTTAATGTTCCAACTTTCTGATCAAAAAGTCATTTAGGAAATAATGAAACTGCAACTTGTCAACTGGCCACTTGAGACAAGTTTTAGAGTCAACCTCACGTACTTCTATGACAAATTGAATTTAACAGCAGAAAACCTTTTTTTTTTAATAAAAGAATCAAATACATAAAGGTTTACAAATACATACACCTTTGGGATAAATGTTAAGAGAGTTTTATAAGTTTTTTTATATTTATATTTTATATTTATTTTTAAAATATTTTTTATAAGTCACAAATAATCCTGTGAGGTCAGGTTATCAAAATAGGGATGAGGCACTACTGGACTAAAAGCATGTTTGGTGTGATGAATACAAATGTTACAATTTCTTCCAAAAATGGCCTACTCCACCTTTAAGTCTTAAAATTCTGAATGGCAGAAATTCGGAAATACCACAGCACTAAATGTCTCTTCACAACTATCCAAATTTTCAATCTGAAGTTTCGTGTGTGTGAACGCACCTCAATCAAACACAATGAGTGGCAACAACACATAACTCATCTAGTTGAATGATTGGAGCAAGAAAACTGTGAAGAACATGAGGAAACTGAGGAAAAATCACAAAAGAGGAGAATATAAACACTCAGAATCTCATCTTCTTGGTGTTTGACCATCAAGACTTGTTGGTCAAAGAAAACATTAGGCTTGGCTCAACAGGGAGCAGATTCCATAGACACTTAAAGTCCTAAATGCAGGAACATTTACAACATCAATGGAGAAGAAAAATATTACAATAGTTTCTACCCACCCACAACTGTATCACTCAGCACCATACTATTATTGACATAGAACCAAAAAGGACCTTGCTTGGAACAAAGTGAGAAGGAGGTTGGTAATTCTGGTAAGTTACAATTAGTTTTTTATTAATAACCTATATGCTATATGTTTTTATATTGTGGAAATGTTAGCTAAAGCTAAGCTGACTAGTTAATGTATTTATCAAGGAAAGTGTGCAGGAAGAAATTAAAGGGGTTGAGGGAGACATTTTCGAAGAAGAGGAGAAAGGAATTGGAGAGGAAAAGTTGGACAACATGATCAGTGAAAAGGTAAAGATATGCTGCGTTCGTGTCGTTCCTTGATCTCTTTCTCCCCCGACAAGCTCTAGCCTATTTCCGCTTCATTCTTGTAACCGAAGCGAGTGGATGTCTTCATGTGAGTGAATATCAGATTTTAAAGCATTCAGCTAAGAGTGGAAGACATGTTCTGTTTGTTTATTTGTCGATTGGTGTGAAGGCTCTGTAAGGATTCTGTCACTTAAGTAAAGGCCATATGCAATCATTGTGTAAAAGGTCTTAGATGTTGGTTTCATCATCTCAGATCCTTCTGTTTAGCGCACATTACCCATTTTCAACCTTCTGATTTAGGAACTCCACAACAATGAAATGGCCTACTAAGCTCAATTACAGCTTACAAACCTCTTGCCCAAGTCATCCCTAAAGGGCTCCAGCCCCTTCAGGTTTTTGCTCCAACTCTTTTTCAGGAGATTCAGGAGTGGCTTTAAAGAAGCCAATAAGAGCTTAATTAGTAGAATCAGGTTTATTAAGTGAAGGTTGAAGCTAAGCCTAATTTATATTGAATATAGAGAATTCATTTTTATTTGGTTAATGAACTAAATAGTACTGAAACAGTTCAGTTAATTCATTTGTTCACAGGTGATTTTAGTTCTTTTTTATTGCTAAATTAACATAATACTTGTTTTGCAGAAACATTTGGCAATCTATACATTTTAATTTATCTCACTAACAAAATTGCAACAGTCATTTTAATTGAAAGTGTGGTGTAATCACAGTCAGTAATTTTCGTTATTCTCAGAGTTTTGCAACTAGTTCATAACATCACGTGAAGTCTGTCCAAAAAGCTCTACAGAGTTTGTACATTGCAAACGTAAGCCAGTAGGGACGTCAGACTGATTGTGCATTGCGAATATCAGCCAGCAGACACAATAGGTAGAAATACTTTTTCCACTTATCTTTTGTTTTGTAGTTGTTTTAGTACAGTCATAAGCGTATCTTTTAGTCAGTGACAGTGTTTGAAAGCTTTACATAAAACTAGTAGCTTATTTACAGTTTAAAGTTTGTAGCCGCGCTGCCGAGCGACTATCTCTGGGCCGTTAGAGTGAGTTTCAGAGAGGTTTAGCCAGGTTTCGGTCTAGTGTGGGCGGGGTGAAGCCATTAGTGAACGTTGAGCTGCTACAGCCTACCCATAGACAAGAGTGTATAAACACAGTGCTATGTTGCTGTCGCAGAAGCTTTCATCCTCGTTGCGTGAAGACTACTAGTGTAAAGACAATCTACTCTACCTGGGCGACTAGTCAAATTAAGATGATCGACCCTACCTGTGCGACTACTTGTGCAAAGACGATCGACTCTACCCGTGTGACTCCAACGAGCAACGCCACAGAGTCAGCGCCCAGTAAGCTATATTCTTGTATCCATTTCTCTTATTCTTTTCTTTGTCCTTTGTTTTCCCTGCTACTTTCCAAACACATCTGCTAACATGTGCTTTCAGTACATTCCAGTGATCCTCTCAGCTGCACGCCGCTCCACCCATCCTTGTAGAACACACCCCAACCCTTCGCTCACTTCCTTTCGCATCACAAGAACCATGCTCCTTCTATGTGGGACTGTCAGTCTGCTGTCAACTTCATCCCCGCTTTTGCTCTCCAGTCTTCACTGAACATCGTTGGTCTGACAGAGACATGGATCTGTCCAGAGGACACCGCAACGCCTGCAGCCCTAGCCAATAAATTTCTCTTCACCCACACTTCCCGTGAGGTGGGACGAGGTGGGAGTGCTGGACTTCTCATCTCTCAGACCTTCAGATTCTCTGCCTTCACATCTTTGGGTAAGACTTGCTCATTTGAATATCATGCTGTCACTATTACTTCCCCTTTTGTAATGCACATCCTCACTATATAGCTGCCACCTGGAGAACAGCTCTCCAAATTTCTGGAGGAGCTTGATGGTCTGTTCTCCTCTTTTCCTAAGTATGATGTCAGCCCACTCATTGTGTTTGTAGACTTCAATATAGACCTTCTTAAAATACTGACTTCCACTCACTCATGTCCTCCTTTGACATGACTATGGGCCCCACCACAGCCACACACAAATCAGGAAGTCAGCTAGATCTCCATTACACCCATAGCTGCTCACCTAATCATCTCACAGTTACTCCTCTGCACACATCTGATCATGTCTTCATCACATTTAAACTCAGACTGCCTACCTGCTCACACTCCAAGCCACCTCCTGTCACCTTTCGACATAACCTTAAGTCTCTTGATCCCTTTCTCTTATCTTCAGTTTTGTCCTCTTCTCTCTCATTACCTAACAACTTTTCCTCTTTAAACATTCATGATGCAACTAACCATTTATGCACCAAACTCGCTACATGTCTCGATCAACTATGTCCTCTCTCGTCCAGACCTGCCAGAACAACACCATCCAACCCCTGGCTGTCACATGCTCTCCAGGAACAGAGGTCCACCCTCAGATCAGCAGAGAGAAAATGGAAGAAATCAAAGAGCATGGCAGACCTTGAAGCGTACCAAACTACACTCTCACCTTTCTCAAGCAAGGTACAAGACTCTAAGACAACATACAAACGCAAAAACATCGAACATGCCAAGGACAGCCAAAAGCTTTTCAGGACTTTCAACTCACTACTCTGTCCACCGCAATATCCCCCAGCAACATTTCTCACAGCAGATGACTTTGCTGATCACTTCTCAGACAAAACCCTCGCCATTAGCAGACAGTTTGCACCCCCTTGCACCCAAATTCCACCACAATCTTCAACACCTTGTATATCCTCATTCACTCCACTCACAGAAGATCAGGTGTCAAAACTCCTTCACTCAGTGCATCCAACCTCCTGCCCCCCCAATCCCATCCCCTCTCACCCTCTACAAACCATCTCACCTACCATTACTAGGAAGGCTTGCTTTTTTGCATTTATTTTTATTTAAGTCACTATATTTCGATAATAAAATATATTTACATGATTGATGTATTGAATATATTTAAATACATGTATAGGCTAATTAAACTGACAATCAACATCCGATGAGAAGTTTCAATCCTATTATTTTTTTTTATTTATACTTTTTTTTCTCTAAAGCTGAAGAAATTATATCTTTAATATAATATATAAGTAAAGTGTGTCTTTTAAATACTGTTTGTTTTTTTAATAAAGTTCTTGACATTTATAGTGAGATATTTTCTTTGATTAATTTGTTTGTATTTTATGACAAAATCACCTATTCTCTAAGAGCATTTACATTTTTTTAATCAAATCTGTTTGGAGACATGAAAAACCTGGTGTTGACAATAAAAAAACATTATTTTTATTTTCACATATACTCAACATTGTGAATGGACACATTTCATCCAAGATTGTAGAGAAACGATCTGAAGTGGCCAAAGTTTCATGAAAGTTCAGTGTTATTTTATATAATGGCCACTGTACGTCGCTGTGGAGCCAGGTGTTAGATTATTTCGAAGCCTCGAACCTATATGGCTCATTTGATTCATCAGCTTTGGAGATTCATAAAGCTTCGGTTTGCCCATCACAACCATCACACCTGCCCTCACTCACATCATCAACTCCTCAATCATTACCGGCATTTTCCCTAACACATTCAAGGTGGCCAGAGTTACCCCGCTTGCTGCCATACATTGCCATATTCAACAAGTGGGTCGTCTTCAATCAACTCTCTTCCCTCCTGACTCAGAACAACAAGCTCGTTGATAACTGATCAGGCTTCAAGAATGGGCACTTAACAGAGATAGCTTTGTTGTCTGTGATGGAAGCACTGTGAGATGCCAGGGATAACTACACATCATCTGTCCTCATCCTACTAGACCTGTCTGCTGCGTTTGACACATTCAACTCTCAGATCCTTCTCTCCACTCTCTCTCCTATCTCACTGGTAGATCTTTCATGGAGGGGTGAGTTCTCCAACGCTCATCAACATTCAGTCCTTGGTCTCCTTCTCTTCTCCATCTACACCACATCCTATCATCTACAGACACGAATTTGCGTACATCTGTTAAGCTGATGACACTGAACTCTATCTGTCTATCTCGGAGTGATTTTGGATGAACAGCTGTCCTTCAAAGAGCACATTACCAAGACAACTCGAGATTGTAGATTTGCACTCCACAAAATTCTAAAGATCAGGCCCTTCTTAACTGAGCACGCATCTCAACCCCTGGTTCAGCCTCTGGTCCACATCTGGACTACTGTAACGCTCTCTTAGCAGGACTTCCAGCAAACGTGCTCAAACCTATGCAGATGATCCAGAACTCTGCAGCTCGTCTTATCTTCAAGGAACCCAAGCGAGCAAGTTACTCCCCTCTTCATCACTCTTCATTGTTTCCCCATTGCTGCTCGTGTTAAATTCAAATCACTGACGCTGGCGTACAAAACTATCTCCGAATCAGACCCTGTTTACCTCCACAAGCTCATACACTCCTACATGCCCTCCAGAAGCCTGCCTCAGAGAAGGAACAGCAACTCGTGATTCCATCCCACAAAGGCAGAAAATCTCTTAACAGAACCTTCTCTCTCAGTGTTATTGGCTGGTGGAACAAACTCCCTGACCCAGTCAGGAAAGCAGCAACACTAACAGCTTCAAAAAAACACTGAAAACTCTTCTCTTAAGGCAACACATACTATTAAAAAAATCAGTTTTTCCTGCTCTGTATTTTTATTTTCTTTGACTGTGAAACAAATTGCAGATTGTCTCTCTCCTTCTGTAAGTCTCTTTGGACAAAAGCATCTGCCAAATGCATAAATGTAAATGTAGTGTAAAGTAGTCTCAGCATATATTTTCATGAAATAAGTCTACATATTTATTATTGCAAGCTGTAAGAGAATCTGTTTCGAAACATGCTTGTTACTATGGCCCCTGAGCAGGGCCACATGTGAATTCTTATCTAAAACACAGACAAGAACAGTCACAAATTCATCTAACAGAAAAGCGCAAGCCGAAAACTGACAGAAATCAAAGCTTGAGTTTCCATTACAGAGCAAAGGGTCCAAAGAAAAGTGCCTCCGAGAGCTCAACACAGGCCCTCATTTCATGGAGCCATGATTGGATTTGTGGCATTAGAGTCACGCACTCCTGACCTTGATCAAAGCCAGCCTCAGGCAAACCCTTGAGGATCCAGACCAGGACCAGCACTACCTTGTCTGGGATTCCTCATGGATTCATGGCTCATTGAACTTATGATCAGCTTTTGTTTCCTACTGTAACTACTGGATATATAGTTTCCTCTGGGAATTAAAAGAAAGATAGAATAAATGTAGGAATGTCTGCAGGCAGGTCAATCGAACATGACAAGGCATGGAGGAGCCTGAAGCTGCTTGCTGTTATGGCAGATTGAACTTTTTATGGAAACACTAGCTTTATGACAGAAAATCACAACTGGATGTTACAGATGTACAAACTAAATATGATTAAAAAAAAGATTCAGTGGTCAGAGTTATGGAACCTTCTAAAAAACAGAAACTAATAAAACGCATCATTCTTATAATATAAAGTAAGATTTTCAAAAACTACTTTAGAGAGATAAGTTGTTATGTTAATGTGTTCACAGCTCCAAATAGAGTTACAAGTAATTTGTTTTGAAAATAAATTAACTTTCAAACCAAATCCGTGTACTATTTGTTCATTCGATTTTATAATCGGGAATGAAATTAAATGAAAATGGTAATATAGTTAAATACAGACAATACCCATTTAATACAGTCAATTCTCTATGGTGAGAAAAGCTTTAATTTTGACAGTCAACAGTTTCCACACTTCCGCTGCAAACCAAAAACAAAGCCAGTGACATCATTAAACGGTAAGGATCCCCAAAAGACAGTTTGAAATAAAAATGTTTCATTTGTTTTTGCATTTTTCTATTTAAACATAGAATCAAAAAATGAAAATAAAACAAATCATTTTTCCTTTTAGTTTTGAAAGTAAATAATGGAAAAACTAATTTGTTTTATTTTTTTCGTCCTTAACCAAATTTGTAACAGATTTTGTATTTTAATGTATTCACATTTAAAAGTATTTTTTCCAGACAATGTTAGGAACTCTATCAAGTTTTAGAATGTTAAATTAATATTTCTGCTACTGTAAATGATACAGAATACAATTTGTGTTAAATTAACTCTTTTGCGAGTCTATTTGGTACTATATATACATATATATATATTTTTTAATAGTGAAATACAAACATTTCTTACAAAGTACAGCTTTTTGATTAAGAATTGGCAGTATAAATGATAACTTGGTAGACATTTTACTTAGTTTGAGAGTAATATGTACTCCATTCAGAGTGAGTTTGGTCCTACTCTGGACAAAGTAAATTTTACTCTCAGGATTTTACTGTGTATAAAAAATGCAACCGGTGTAGTTTGATTCAATGTTCTTTGTTAAGCCATGCTAAATGTTCTAACAGCAAATCATGAGCTTGGCTAAATAGATTTCAAAACACTACAAAATTACTTGATATCTTGGGAAGAATTGGAGAATTAACCTAAATACACAAAATAGTGGAGTGTTCCTTATGCGTTTTGTGTCAGGGTACTATGTTTTAGAACCCTGTCATTATCTTTAGGTTCGGACATTTAGTATAATTGTCACAGAGGCTAACCTCGTCACTCCCTCCTCTAACCAGCAGAGGCCATCCTCGTTGCACCAGGGGTATCTTGATTACACACCCAGCTGAAGAACATTAGTAGCGCTATTTAACAGACTGATTCCCGTTGTTCATCGCGAAGTCGTGTTTGTCTCTGTGCTGCAACTCTGAGCGTTTACCCTGTCTATAAGTCTGCCTGTTGTGACCCTGCCTGTCTTCCGATTGCGATCTTTGCTGCCTGCCCTGACTACCCGCCTGTTCATTGACTACGTTGTTAATAAAAGCCTGCAAATGGATCCCAACTCAAGTGATGATATGTTACAGAAGACTTCGCCGTCTTACGATCCAGCGGCTTTCTCACAACTGTCCTCAGCGCTGTCTACTCAGGCAGATCAACTCGCTGCGCAGCAACATCAGCTGAGTTGCTTGACATCCCTCACCGAGGAGCTGGTAATCGCGCTGCAGAAGGTGCATGTCTCTTACCCAGCGGCAGCCATGACGTCACCGAGCGCTCACGCCGCTTCCGCCGCCGTGGATGTGCCGCAGGTCAGTCCTCGCCTCGCCTGTCCGGAGAGGTTTGATCAGCCCCGTGAGGGCAAGAGCGCAGGTGAAAGATTGCCGGAGTTTTCACAGGACAGAGAGTACCGCCCAGTATGGACCCCAGCTGACAGTCCTGGTGAGTCTCCAGTGGATCTCTCTGAGGTCCATATGAGCGTGCTCTTAATGCAGAGGCTGCAAGAGCTCCAGCGGGATGAACTGCCCTATGGACTTTATGCTGAGAAGCTGTGGACGAGGTTGCAGGGGTTTGGGCTGCCAGACCTTTGGCTCTTTACCCTGTTCCTGGATGGACTGGAGGAACCCGTGAACCACAGCAGTCTAGGGGACAAGTGAAGTTGGGACTTCTGGCAGTTAGTCGATGACTTCATCCAGCAGAAGGAGCGGGAGCTCTATGGTGAGGATCTCGAGCTTCTGCTGGGAAGTGATGACTTCCAGGACTCACCATCTTCCCCAAGCAGTATAAAGTCAACGGAGACACGCAATAAGTCACAGAAGAGGAGACTGAGAAGGGCCGTCCGGAGGTCTGAAGGAGAGGTTGCCCTCCCAGAGTGGTATGGGCTTCCTATCCTCAGTCCTCAAGTTTTTGAGCCCGTTAGTGCCTCAAATCCCTCCAAGGTGGAGAATCGCACTCCCCACATACCCTGCGCAAAGCTTCCCATCCAGACTCTGTCTGCCTCATGCCCTGAGAGGGTCAGTCTAGACACCTCCATGGGGGTGCCACAACCACAACCTCCTTCGAAGAAGAAGAAGAGGAAGAAAAGGAGGGGTTCAAACCCCTCAACTCTCTCTTTTTCAGTCAGTATGACCGAGTCTACTGCTCGGAGGATTAGTGGAGACCGCGCCAGTGTTGCCCCGAAAACACTAATCCCTGAGGCTGAGGGGAGAGTCGTGGTTGAAGTGTGCCATGTTCCTGTCATTAAGGATGGGGGTTCTTGTTATGCTGTCCTGCTTGTTTTATTGCCTCGCCTGAGTCTGCCTGCGCCGCCCCTGCGCCTGAGTCTGCCTGCGCCGCCCCTGCGCCTGAGTCTGCCTGCGCCGCCCCTGCGCCTGAGTCTGCCTGCGCCGCCCCTGCGCCTGAGTCTGCCTGCGCCGCCCCTGCGCCTGAGTCTGCCTGCGCCGCCCCTGCGCCTGAGTCTGCCTGCGCCGCCCCTGCGCCTGAGTCTGCCTGCGCCGCCCCTGCGCCTGAGTCTGCCTGCGCCGCCCCTGCGCCTGAGTCTGGCCTGCGCCGCCCCTGCGCCTGAGTCTGCCTGCGCCGCCCCTGCGCCTGAGTCTGCCTGCGCCGCCCCTGCGCCTGAGTCTGCCTGCGCCGCCTCTGCGCCTGAGTCTGCCTGCGCCGCCCCTGCGCCTGAGTCTGCCGGCGGCAGCTCAGGTTCCGTGTCTGCCTTCGCCGCTCCAGCGCCTGTGTCTGCCGGCGCCTCCCCAGGTTCCGTGTCTGCCTTCGCCGCTCCAGGTTCCGTGTCTGCCTTCGCCGCTCCAGGTTCCGTGTCTGCCTTCGCCGCTCCAGGTTCCGTGTCTGCCTTTGCCGCTCCAGGTTCCGTGTCTGCCTTTGCCGCTCCAGGTTCCGTGTCTGCCTTCGCCGCTCCAGGTTCCGTGTCTGCCTTCGCCGCCCCAGCGCCTGTGTCTGCCGGCGCCGCCCCAGGTTCCGTGTCTGCCGGCGCACACCCAGCGCCGCTGCCCTGCCCTGCCGGCGCCAACCCAGCGCCGCTGCCCTGCTCTGCCGGCGCCAACCCAGCGCCGCTGGCCTGCTCTGCCGGCGCCAACCCAGCGCCGCTGCCCTGCCGGCTCCAACCCAGCGCCGCTGCCCTGCCCTGCCGGCGCCAACCCAGCGCCGCTGCCCTGCCGGCGCCAACCCAGCGCCGCTGCCCTGCCCTGCCGGCGCCAACCCAGCGCCGCTGCCCTGCTCTGCTGGCGCCAACCCAGCGCCGCTGCCCTGCTCTGCCGGCGCCAACCCAGCGCCGCTGCCCTGCTCTGCCAGCGCCAACCCAGCGTCGCTGCCCTTCTCTGCCGGCGCCAACCCAGCGTCGCTGCCCTGCTCTGCCGATGCCTGCTCTTCGCCTGCCGGGCCACCCGAGCGCCGCTGCCCTGCTCTGCCAGCGCCACCCGAGCGCCCCGCCCAGCTCTGCCGATGCCTGCTCTTCGCCTGCCGGCGCCACCCGAGCGCCGCCGCCCAGCTCTGACGATGCCTGCTCTTCGCCTGCCAGCGCCACCCGAGCACCGCCGCCCAGCTATGCCGACGTCTGCTCAACGCCTGCGCCTGCCGGTGCCACCTGAGCGCCGCCGCCCAGCTCCGCCGGCACCTGCTCGTCGCCTGCGCCTGCCGGTGCCACCCGAGCGCCGCCGCCCAGCTCTGACGATGCCTGCTCTTCGCCTGCCAGCGCCACCCGAGTGCCGCCGCCCAGCTCTGCCGACGTCTGCTCAACGCCTGCGCCTGCCGGTGCCACCTGAGCGCCGCTGCCCAGCTCTGCCGACGTCTGCTCTTCGCCTGCGCCTGCCAGCGCCACCCGAGCGCCGTTGCCCAGCTCTGCCGAGGCCTACTCTATGCCTGCCGGCGCCACCCGAGCGCCGCTGCCCAGCTCTGCCGAGGCCTACTCTGCGCCTGCCGGCGCCACCCGAGCGCCGCTGCCCAGCTCTGCCGATGCCTACTCTGCGCCTGCCGGCGTCACCCGAGCGCCGCTGCCCAGCTCTGCCGATGCCTACTCTGCGCCTGCCGGCGCCACCCGAGCGCCGCTGCCCAGCTCCGCCGGCACCTGCTCTTCGTCTGCGCCTGCCGGCGCCACCCGAGCGCCACTGCCCAGCTCTGCCGATGCCTACTCTGCGGCTGCCGGCGCCACCCGAGCGCCACTGCCCAGCTCCGCCGGCACCTGCTCTTCGCCTGCTCTTGCTGATGCCACAGGCCTTGTTTCTGAGGTCACTTTTTGTGGCATGGCACCTGCCACCAGCTCCTCCCTGGACTGCCTCTTACGCACAGGGAGGGGTACGGTCCAGAGGAGCACTCTTGGGTAACACGGAGGACACTCTCGACCCAGGCCTCACGGAGACCTTCCACCGCAACCACCCGAACAAGCCGGCTCCTCGACCACGTGGGAGACCCCATCACCGTCTGCCTCATCGCGCCAGGAGTCGCTCATAGGGAGGGGGCTATGTCACAGAGGCTAACCTCGTCACTCCCTCCTCTAACCAGCAGAGGGCATCCTCGTTGCACCAGGGGTATCTTGATTACACACCCAGCTGAAGAACATTAGTAGCGCTATTTAACAGACTGATTCCCGTTGTTCATCGCGAAGTCGTGTTTGTCTCTGTGCTGCAACTCTGAGCGTTTACCCTGTCTATAAGTCTGCCTGTTTTGACCCTGCCTGTCTTCCGATTGCGATCTTTGCTGCCTGCCCTGACTACCCGCCTGTTCATTGACTACGTTGTTAATAAAAGCCTGCAAATGGATCCCAACTCGAGTGATGATATGTTACAATAATTGTGGGTTGATTTATCATGTGTTTATTTTATTTTCATTCTGTCCTTTCATTTCTGTGTCTTGGATATTAACATCATTAAGTTAATCTTTGTCTTTTTTTGATTTTCACATTCTTGTTAGTTTTAGTTGCTGATCAGGAGCTAAGTCTTTGCACCTGCCCTGGCTCTTTAACTCTTGATCAGGCTCTGTTAAAATGCCCTCTTCCATTTAGTTAATTGTCGCAGCAAAACTCTACCACTGCAGAATACAAGCATTCATGGTACGAGTTTTGTGATCCTCTGTTGTTACACTTTTGGTTTATATATTCCTTTGTGGTTTTTTGTTACGTTTTTAATAAGTAGCAGTTTATTCAAGTTTTTAAACTTGTGGGTATTTTTTGTCATGTTTGATTTGAGTTTAATGAATAAAGTGTTCTTTATCTTGGATCCCTGGCTGTTGAGCATTTACACAAATGTACACAAATACCCTGACAGTTTTGGTACCATTTAGTTTAATGATATGATAAGCTAATCACCTCTTTGTTCGCAAGAGAATTGGGACAATTCTTCATCTTGTTTCATCATCTTTCCAAGATGGCGCCAAGGATGGCTGCCACAGCCGAATGCTCTCCAGCATTTTTGTTGTCAGTGTTTAACAAATTCTCCCGAGTAAAACTGATGTAAAAATAAACAGCACTCTGAGAACAATTTTTCACTTATTTTTTAGTTCTCTGATGTTTGTCGACTGTTTCTGGATAGACGCCAAAGGGGGACGTGTGCTGGAGCTTTAGTCAAACTCGGCAGCGCAGCCTCAGAACACCGCTACCTAGCTTACATCTGACAAAACGCCGCTTTCTTTTTGTTTCATGGAGTCGTGGTTCAACGGAGACATCCCTGAGTGTGTGCTTCATTTGACCGGTTTCCAGCTGATCAGAGCTGATCGTGGAAACCACCAGGAAATCACACGGCGACAGTGTTTGTTTTTACAACAATGAAAAATAGTGTATAGATGTAACAATGCTGAATAAGATATGCTCTCCCGATTTGAAGGCTCTTTAATCAACTGTAAGCCTTTCTACTCGCTGCGTGAGTTCTCCTCTGTTGTGCTTATCAGCATGTATATACCACCGTACATGCATGTTTGTGACGCACTCCATTGCTACAATGCATACCACGTAGATTTAGAACTCTCTGACCACTGCCTGGTCCACCTAGTTCCATCACTTAAGCAACAGCTTAAAGCAGCTAAACCTATAGTGAGAACTGTTAAAAAAGATTGACCAGTGAAGCAGAGCAGGATCTATAAGCGTGCTTCGAATGACTGCACTGATTGGAGTGTTTTTGAAACTACTGTCTCAGACCTGGGCAAGCTCACTGGACAAGCTTTCTGTGAAGACATGTGCATTACCATCCGGACTTTTTTTAACATTCAACAAAAATAAACCATGGTTGTCTGGAACACTCAGACAGCTTCACTATGCCAAAGGGGATGCCTTCAGGAGTGGAGATCGTGTTTTGTACAATCAGGCCAAGAACACACTGACTAAGGAGAGATCAGAACAGCTAAAAGAAGCTACCCGAGGAAGCTGGAGAACCAGTTCTCGACAAATGACCCTACCTCAGGCTGGAGAGGTCTGAAGACCATCACCAACTACAGGACACCTCCCTGCTCTACTGTGGGTAATCTAACTTTGGTGAATGACTTCAATGATTTTTATAGCAGATTTGAAACTCAAAGTTTGCCATCTGCCATCCTCTCTGATGACTCTGATCCACCAGAGCAAACATTAACAACTGATGCTGCTCTCCCAGGCAACCACCTTTTCCAGTTCTTACCCTGCGGCCGGGGCTTCAGAGCCCCAAACACACACATACAGCTTCTTACCTCAGGTCATTTAGCTTCTGAACTTTCACCACCTATACTCTCAAATACCTCCAATAAATAATGCACTAAGCAAT
Organism: Danionella dracula; assembly: GCA_900490495.1. Lineage (NCBI taxonomy): Eukaryota > Metazoa > Chordata > Actinopteri > Cypriniformes > Danionidae > Danionella > Danionella dracula. Next base: position 4,469,452 of record UELW01000622.1, read on the forward strand.
GGGACTCTGATGTGGACTTTTTGCACATTTGCAATCGCTCCAAATTCTGTAGTTCTGTTGCTGCACTTTAGTCTTACTTTACGCTGCATATTACCTGCCAAGCACATCTCTTTAGCACCTTGGACATCTGATATATTTACAGTTCTATTACTTTATATTTTAATTATCTCCACTCATCATACACCTTATTGTACTTATTTTTAACTTTAGCGATTTACTTTTATGGCCTGTGTTTACTGTTTAACGTTATTGTGTCATTTAATGTACCAACACTAGAGAGTACCCCTGTACCACAACAAATTCCTTGTGTGTGTGTGTGTGTGTGCGTGTGCGTGCGTGCGTGTGTGTGCATGCGTGCGTGTGTGCGTGTGCGTGTGCACATGCACACTTGGCAATAAACATCCCTCTGATTCTGATCTCAACACAATGCAAACAATAGTGAAGAAGGGAGATGGGCTATGAGGAAGGAGTAGAAATAGATCTGGAAATGAATGTCAGCAGTGTTATGGAGTTACTTTTCAAAAGTAAAGCACAGTGTAGCTTGTCCTATGCAAACATTAAAAAAATTGGGCAGAAAAGAAAGAATCATAATAAATGTTGTGGAGATACAAATAGAGTACCGCAGCAACAAACATTGTTAAATATGAAGATAAGATCATTTTATTTGCAGACATAACATGGCAAAAAGTCATCCTGGATGAAAGTGTTGATATGCTTACCCACTGATCTCTGTGTCTGTTTCCTGCCCTTCATTTTATTGGCTCGCTTCAGGATGAGACGGGCAGTCGAGTTAGTAGTTATACCCCTGAAAAAACATTCACTACCTTCAACGTAACTGGTTTATTAAACACTTAAAAAAAAATTTGAAGCCTAAGCTCATACCATTCTTCAAGGATTTGCTCTGATTTCCCAGACAGGGAGTTCAATTTAGGAGATGTTCTAAAAATGAGATAAGACATACCGGTAGCACTTTATAATAACTGCACACTAATAATCATTTATTAGGTGTTAATAAATAGTTAATTAGTTTGTAAAACCATTGTTTCTATGTTGTTACACATTTATAAGAAGTTTATAAATATAATTTTAAAGCCTTTATTCATGGTTCGTAAGCACCTATACAATTTACCTAATAACATTAAATTAATGGTTTTATTGAAGTTAATTTATAATAATTATAATCATTTATAAATTAAACTTTTTCGTAATTACTTGCAAGTGAGTCATGAGATCATTTATAACATGTTAATAAATTATTACAAAACAATTTAAAAGCACATTCATACATCTTATTCAAATATATAGTAACTGTTATTAATTGTGATAACAAATGCTTTATTAACACATAATCCTACTGTAACTCATGCTTAATTCAGGTAGTTATAAAGCATTTACTAGATGCTAGTTAACTTTTTGTGTGAGCTCATCTAAGGTGAGGACTATTCAAGCTTTATAAAGCAGTTTTTATAAGCTCTTCTAAAGGAAGCATAAAGCATTAACAAATGAGATTTAAAGGCTCAGTTTTATTCTAAACCAACGAAAAAGCAAAGCGCTTAGAGAAACAGACCATTGAAATATTTAGTCTCATTTGTTAATGCTTTAGAAACCATAAATAGTACTCACTTTAGATGAGCTCACACAAACAGTTCACTAGCAGCTAGTAAATGCTTTATAACGACATGAATTACAGTAGAATTATGTGTTAATAGAGCATTTAATATAATTATATATAATATAAATGTTATTACATATTTGAATAGTAAGACATGTGAATGTGCTTTTAAATAGTTTAATAATCATTTACTAACATGTTCTAAATTATCTCATGAATCAACTGCAAATAATAACTAACTGGTTTTTAAATTCTGAAAAGGTCAATTTATAAATAATTAACTGACCCTCAATAAAGCATGAATTTAGTGTTATTAATTATATTATATTGACATTTATAAACCAGGAATAAAGCCTTTAATCTTCTATTTATGAACGGCATACAAATGTGTAATAACATAGAAACAATGCTCTATAAATGACTGCTTTCCTAAGATTAGTAGTATGTAGGTATTATATATTATATATTATATAAGTGCTACTGAAATACCAAATCAACAATTTAAAAAAACTAAATTTTATTTGCCTTTCTGGCCAATTACTGTCACCATGCTGTGACATATTTGGTTCCAGACAGACTGCTTCTTCACTCTCTGACCAGGCAGTTTTGGGTTCCCATGGCATCTGAGGCAGTGGTGGATGAAGAGATGTCCACTGTAACTTCTGAATTGAAACAAACACAAGCCTTAGTTAACAGATAGTTTACAGAACAAACATAAGTTCCTTTTATAACCTTGTTCAGAAATGTGCCAGTCTCATAGATTACATTTTAATTATGGTACATGACAAAATTTAGTCTTTTCTACCTTTTTAGAGATGAAGATGGATTGCACTGTATTTGCATAACCATTTGCTCTATTTGAAAAGTATGTTTAATTTGCTCATCTGCTTAAGTAATTATTATCCAAATTTACTTAAAAGGTTTTAAAAGAGGGGCTTAATTAAGGAACTAAAACACTGTAATTTTCAGAACTCAAAATGTTTTGGTTTCGCAAAAATAAAATATTCTAATAATCAGCGACGAATAGTTACATGAGATTTATTATTTCAGGGGCCCTTTTTAAGGCCTTCTGCTGAGTAACACAATCCTTTAACACTGGTTAGCCAAGTAGCTAACATTAGCAAGCCTACTATGCATTGGAGAGATGAACGCTAACCATTCTGACACAGTTGATTCTCAACATTACATTCCCATTACAGTCTGGGTAGTGTTCCATCACGAAACTCCTTCAACCCATAACAAATCTTAAAAAACAGCTCAGATTCAAGGCTAATAACAACCAGTCCAGATTGAAAAGCTGTTTGTCTGCCAGGTTAGAAGTTTGTTTGTCTATTTTCTCTTTCCTACCCTGACTAGGAAGGGGGGAGTCTTACCTAAAAGTGGAGTTACAGAATCCAACTTCTATTTCAGGTACACACTTTTTTATTCCATTTTAAACTAATTTAACAGGTAAAACCATTCAATAAAATTGCTCTCAAAATAACATATGCATATTTAACCTCTTTATGTGTAATGTTCATTTCCTCATGTGTTTTAAAAGTATTTTGTGAAATGTTGTGCTATGACTCACAGAAAACTTGGTTTTTCAACAGCTCTGATACACGCACAAACCAGAAATTTACCTGGGCTGTGAAAGAATTGTCAAAAACACGTCATCCCATTCACATCTGTGCGTATCTATAAGGTGATTTATAGTAATTAGTTAAAAATGCAGGGAGGACTGCAAGTTGAAACAGGGTAGCTAGCGCCATATCAACTCAAAATAAAGATCTAACTATCTTTTCTTGCCTTCATTAAATTATTTAACATTAAGATTTGTATTTATATTTTAAAGGTAAATCATTTCATATATTGGAACAAATCTCAGCTTTTCCCCTCCATGTCCGCTTACTTCTAATGCAATATTATGCTAAACATGTTTTGGCAATTGTGTTTTTCTTCCAAACTGTACAGGCCAGAAAAATAGTTATTATAAATACTTCAATAACAAAACACTATAAAATTGGCATCATTCACATAATTTCAACCCCCACCCCCCTTTCCCCATTTTGATAGTACAGTACCAAACAAAAGTATTAGGTATTTTCACATCAAAGAGTAAATATGAAAATCACTTCACCGTCGGATCGCTATAAAAGTTCAGAGGACCGGACAATGATTACAACAACTTCTTTTTCACATTAGTAATACTCATTAATTTTTTGTCTAGTTTTCATAAGCTTAAAAATACAACTTTGATCATTTTACTGTTTTAACGTTTAAAAAGAAGAACATGCATCTCCACAGGAGCAGCTGTATCCCATCACAGCCCTGCTAATGCAATGGAAAAGTCCAGCTCTTTCTACAGCAAAAAAAAAACCTACAAGAAAAAAAAACTGCTCTAAAAAATTACATTTGCCAATGAGAAGGAAGGCGGCCCAGAAAGTAATTGTGTTTTTGGAGGCAATAAATTTGGCACTTAATCATCCAGAGAAACTCTGAATGTGCCGCCTCACAGACAGAAGGAGGGACCGCAGTGCTGTTACCTTTGGCAAAGGCTTCTCTTCCTGAAATGGCATCATTCTGACCAGTGAGACTTCGGAATGTAGGGTTTTCCAGTCTTCCTCCAACTTTTTCTATTCACAGCAGGACACAAAAATCTCAACATTCCTAGAAATATATTTGCTTTTTTATTGTTTATTCAAACCAAGAAGCAGATCCAATTTAGCTAAAAGCTTCCACTTTCCAGTATGTGGCAATAAACAGAAATACAATCTGAAATCAATTAAAGGGGTAAAAAATACTAAATGTGTTTGAGCTGAACATTAAAAAATTTAACACTTTAGAACTTAGTTTGCTGTTTTCTGTTAAATAAAGATTACAATGAAGCCAACACTGGTTCAAGAAGTGAAGCTTTGTTATGTTACAAGGGATTCTACCACGGTCCCAATGCTATTAATGCACAAAAATCCAAAGCTTTCATAGATGGCCCGTGGATAATCAGAAGGTGCTGGGCATATTGATTGCTGAAAAAAAATTTTTTTTGAGAAAGACAGCCAGGAAGAAAAATTACTAAGAAATGGTAGGAAATCCATTTTACCTACATTTTGTCTTTTGCAGCTCATTAATTTTTAAACCCATGAGGTGTGAATTTCGTGCAAATTAATCTTCTAAGTGAGGCTTAGTATATCGTAGGGCAGTCAAAAAGCAACAATTTAAACAACCTTTTTAACACTCAGTGGCTGTTGGTTTTACACCATATTTATTTTGCACACAATGAATTGTTAACAAAAAGTAAAAAGTACACATTTAGGCACTGTTGGAATGCTTTTTAAATTATGCTATGGTTTGGGTCACAATAATTATCACTTGCGTCCTTAAAAGTACAGCCATTTGGGACGCATGGCTAGTGCCAGAGTGGCTGAAGTACCAGGTGAAAAAAGTCGCTGTTGATAATCATTGTATTTTATTGGATAACATAGACCTGTTTGTAGTCTAACAATTGTCGAGAACAAATTATTAGTTTACACTTGGTTTTTGTATTTTTATGTAAAAATGTCCCTGTTTTTCTTTGTTAAAATGTTGTACCTTTATGACTTAGCTGCTATGTTAACCTTAAAAAACTAATGCTATTACATACTTAAATAGCAAATGCTACATTAAAGACATCATTTTATAATTTTAAGAGTTATGTTTGTGACTGGATAGTTTTTAATCTTGTTCTGTCTGATGTGTGATAGTTTTTAAATTTGCTGTTTTTTGTGTGGTTAACAGGACAGAATCTATAACATTTTGAGCAACTAATTAGTTGAAAGTGTTGGCATATAAATACATTTTACTTACTAAACACTATGCTTCTTCAGCTGCACAATAAAACAATACAAATAAATCTTAAAAATGAGAATGAAGTCTGTGAGTGAAGATCAGTTTAAATTAGTGCTGTCAAAATGAACGTGTTAACGCATGCGATTAATTTGACATGATGAGAAGGCACAGAGAACGAACACAGCATGCGCCACACATCGCGCTCACGGGGACCACTAGGCAGTAATGTTCTGTGAGTAATGTTACACGGCCCACATACTGCAACTAACTGTCGATGAACTTTCCATTCACAGCAGTGATGCAATTCTGAGTGGAAAAAGTCCAAATTTGAGAGCGCAAAATGTTAATTTGCATGTGTCTGAGCTGCGTTTTGTGAATGAAACGTTCTTCTCCTGTATAAAAACGTATTTGAGGGTAAACTCACAGACAATCTTGTTTGCTCTCACAAGAACAACCCCAGACCCACAATAGTACAACACTGTCCAGAGACCTCAGTGACACACTGGCAACAGCTGTAAAGGTTGTAACCTTTAATAAAGCTCATAAGCGCACCAAACTCTCTGCTGCACACAGAGGTGTGGTGGCTATCACCAGGGAAAGAGCTTGTGGGCTTTCTAGAACTGCAAAATACAATTTGGAATTTCTGCAAAGACAAAACTACCGGTACATACAGTCTAAGCATCTGTTAGATATTTTCTGGATTAAAACGGCATGAAAGTACGTCTGTACTTACAATCTGTACTTACTTGAAAGTAAATGCACAGGTATTTTAATGCTTATATTCATGTTTATAATAATATTCAGTGTTACAAATAAAGTGTATGTTCATTCACAGATGACAAAAAATTCATTTCACTTAATTTTTATAAATTTGATTAAACATAAATGCAAAACATTTATTAATTTTTATTTAGTATACATATTATATAATGAATAAGAAATGATGTTGAACAATGCAATGTAAATGAAATCAATTTTCTCCTGCTCAGTGGTATTGCCATCCTTTGCCACTTGCAAAATGTTTGGAATGAACAGAGGACATATAGTTAAATTCAAACATGATTTTACCTCAGACTATCTAAAAGCAAGGACAGCACTAATCTCATACGACTGAAGATCGCTACAGCAATTGTTCTAAGGTTTAAAGATCTTTCTTCTCAAAGATGAAAGGAATGAGGCTTCAATAAGCAAGCTATTAAGAGTCCTGAAAAACAAGAGTCTAAAGAGGCCACAAACTATCAGCCACCAAAGAAAAGAAGCAAAAAGTTCATTTGGAGGATATTTTTTTTATTGATCGATAGCACTAGTTTAAATGCTTCATGTTGAGAGCCCTTTAAATGCATGAAAAGGTATTATTCCAGGGTTTCATGAGGTCAAATTTAAGACTTTTTAAGACCATTAAGAATCAATGTTAAGACCTATTTCATAACATCAAAACATCTAGAAAAACTTTTTGCATAATAAGCAATATGCTTCAAATACATTGTTTGAAACTGTAAACATCACTTTTGAGCTTTTGTGCATTTACAAATGTTTTCTCAAACTCTGGTAACCCTAACCATCATTTTAACTTTTTTTTTACAATTTAAATGCATTTTCTCAATCTCTGGTAACCCCAAACAACAACAAAAAGCACATATCAACAGTAGTGGACAAAGTACAAAACCAAGTACTTAAATTAAAGTAGAGATACGCAAGGTAAAATATTACTTCAGTAAAAGTAAAAGTAAAGAATTTCACTTGAGTAAAAGTTAAAAATGGTTTGCCTTAAAACATAAAACGTAAGTATCCAAATACTATTATGTATTATGGCTATAATATATCATTATCATTTTTGTCAAGATTCTTGCTTAAACAATAAGTGAAAAGACTTTATTGACATTTATACCTAAAGTATATATCATTGCAATGTTTAGCTGAAGCTGACAAGCAGAATGATTAATTCTCATTGACTGTATTAATTGCATTATCCACATCCTTTTCCTGATTCGTGACCTTTATTGTGTCAAAGTATGTGTGACGCTAAAGAAGTTGATGGAGTGGTTGGACTATTTGGGAATAAGAAGTATGTCAGTGAGAGGAAACGGAAAAAAGAGAAAATGCCAACTTTTGAAAAAACGAGAAATTTACTTGAAATCCTGTAGTTTCATTTTCAAACAAAAACTAAACAAGCGGGAAACAAGTCATTTAATCTCATGTTATTCCATTTCAATATTAAAATTGAATGAGTTACACACACCCTAACACACAATTAAGCTGTTTTCTGACCACCAGATTAAAATGACCCCCAGAATGAAAATCTCCTACTTTTACATGTTTCCGTAAATTTGAAGAAGAATTCTTGTATAAGAAGACATTTTACAGGGCTGGGGCAGACGGAGAAGGCAATTGAAAATGAAGGGTTATTTCTTCTTTTCAAGGACTGAAAAAATCGCAAAAACCCTGATTGGTGGATCACACATGCTTGACCAATTAAGTTTTTATCCATTCATAAATAAAAAGGAACGACTAATTTAGCAAATTATAGTTGAGTAAAAAGTAAGATACTTGAATGAAATTTAGTGATGATAAAGTAAAAAGTCGCCCCAAATAAAAATAGTTGAACAAAGTACAGATTCTTGAAAATGCTACTTAAGTACAGTAACTAGTTACATTTACTTCGTTTCTGCCCACCACAGCACGTCAAAAGAGCTTTACATGGACATCAGAAAAATTAGATGTGTGAAAAATGACCTAGAACAATTTAAGACTTCTTATGGTCTAAAATTTGGGCTATCAAAATGTAGCCTTTTTAAGATCCCCCAGAAACCCAAATGAATGCATGTACAGTGTTGTGGAAGTTATTTGCAAACAATTATCCATAACCTATTAGTTATAACTACAATTTAAAAGTAATCGCATCCTTTCAGAATGACTCAGAAACTTAATTTCTTTTAATGATTAGTGCCTTTGTATTACATCTTAATTACTTTTAGTCAAAACATTTATAAATTGAACAGAATGTTTTAAATTACATTTACTGTAGAGAGTTTTACATGCAGCAATGACCAGGTCATTGCCTTAATTGAGAGGCTACAAACAAAAGGCCGTCATAAGAAGTTAATGCTTAGTTAATGATGAACACTGTTTCAGCTTTATATTTAAGTTATTGTTTTTTGGGAATAATACCAAATTACACTTATAATTCATGCATTCATTCGTTTAAAATATAGTTTTGCTTAAAGAAGATTAAGATGTTTTTGATGGATGGTGAAAACAGCTATCATGTACCATTAAAAAACATGATAATCTGTCCAGCTTAGCTCATGTATTAATTAATGTGCTATAAATAAAACAAGTTGAACTCATGATAGGTCCTAATAACTCGTGTTACAGAAATTGTGACTGTTGATGGATTGAATTTGCTTTGGAATGTGCTTTTATTGCACAAGTGGACATGTACACATAAATAAACTGCTAGAACACCAGCCTAAGATGACACTTACAGAGAAACTGCATTATTGGGCCAAAAAACTCTAAATGCTATGATTTATTTGTTCCTCATACATCAGTTCTGACAGTACATCAATAACAGAAACCTGCCCTCCGTGTTGACATCACATGACAGAATTCAGCCTATTGAGTATAATCGGTTTACTGATGTGCATGTAAAGGAATGGAACAAAGAATAGTAGTTTGTCCCCTTTAAATTGCTTGCAGACAAATAAGATATTTTCCAAATAAAAACCCAACCGTGCAACTAGGACAGTGTATGAATCCTCTGTAATAAACTACACGATGAGATCAGAGTAAATCAAAAACGAAGCTAAAATTAGTTTGGGTAAGCATAAAGCAAACTGACAGAAAATAATATATTACAAAAGCAATTATTTTTCTTTCTTTTGTTTCCAAATCACCACTGACAACATTCACCCCTGGGGCAAAAAGTGCTGATGAAAGACCTGTAAGTGCAGTGGATTGAACTATCTATCTGTCGACCCAATCATGTATCTACTCGTACCTCATAAAATAGGAAACCGTCCATGTCCACCTCTTCAAAGTCCTCATCACTATCTAAGATCTGAGTGGCAGCTAAAGCACGGGCCAGTCTTTTCCGGAGAAAGCAGCCCCTCCAAGCAGCCTGCAGGGGCAACACACACAACAATGAATCACACGCATGCATAAATATTGTGTGTTATCCCATTAGGAAGATAAAACATGTTAAGCTCTGTTTAATTGCCCCACGGTCTGCAGTTTGAACTTTCGGTGACTTTGGCTTTGTAAGACAAATGTAACACCGGGATGCCTTAAATCTGCCTATTCCCAAAGGAGGAAAAAGACTTAACGGATCAGAACTCTAACACTCCTACTCTAGCGACACGTTGGAATCTGATTAATCATTCCTTCCTCTCTCGACTCAAGTCCTTTGAGACTCATTAAACACAAAACAGAATACCTACACGCAAAAAAAAGCCTGCACCAAAAAGATTCGTGGCAGCATCCAACTGATTTCTTTTTAGTCAAGTTATTTATTGCACTAATAAAATGTTTGGAAACACCTCATCAGATTTACAACGCAATAGATCAAACAAGCCTGAATTTAAATCAAGCTGAGCACAGGAATGTTTTGCTTTAAATTCAAAGAGTCTCACCTGAATAACAACTGCGGCACGTTCCTTCTCAAGTCTCCCAAAGCAGGTATCGTCCACCTTATGAAGATTAAATTTAGTGTTGTTTTTTTCAATTAAGCCTGGGAGGCCCTTGATTCTCCTCCGCCAGAATCTCTGGATCTGCACAGCTGCTGCTCTGAGGGACAGCACATAAGACACTTTCACTGGATGACTCAGCGGGGTCATGAGAGACTCAATGAAAGTCACTGAACTCGAGTCTCGGAAGATTCATCATTGTTAAAACATCTGGAAACAGACCCAGCAGGGGGTCCGTGTCAGATGAATGATTAAGAGATTAGCTTTATTTTGATTCCCTTTAGTTAAAATTAAACATACGCTTGGCTCAAATAGAAGAGTGATATGGCAAAGAGAGAGAAATAATGTTGGTGTGGCATACATTTGAAGCTTCGGTGCTTGAAGAGGATCTCTCTCACTTTGTTTTTCGAAGCACTCCGTAGATTGAAATTCACCCCAAGCCTCAATCTGTGGATTATGCTCCTTTGAGTTCGCTGCATATTGAGGTTGTTTCTCAAGATGCTGTCTTTGTAATGAATAGGCTTCAGATATGTCAGATCCACTGAAGTCAGTAGCATTCTCTAGAACCCCACTCTCTCCGTATTCATGGGTGTAGCGCTGCTCCACAGCAAGTAGAAATAATTCTGTTAGATGCCTGCTGGCAAAAAGCTGGGCATCGTACTCAGAGGGGGCAGAACTGTGTGAAACATGTAGAGAAAACACTAAATATCATTAAACATAATAACAGAAAATCGAATTTACATAAACAATGGCGTTTAAACCACTTAAAAGTTCAAAAACATATTTAAAACACATCCCTAATTGTAATGGTCTGCAAAATATGTTTATTATAGTTTCCAAAAACAATAAAAACCACCATGACGCTAGTCTGCAATGCAGAGTTGGGTAGAGTATTCCAAACATTTACTCAAGTAAAAGTAAAAGCACTTGTGAAAATATTTGCTCACATAAGAGTAAAAATAAATATGAAATTATTTACTTGAGTAAGGATTAAAATTTATTTAATAAAATTTTCACTCAAGTAGTTAGTTAGCATTTACTTCTGAACTGAACGACACAAAGCAAAAACACTGACTGTCAAACTACTAGAAGAGCATTTAATTATCTTTCTGAAAAAGTATCAGAAAGATGTTTATTGCCAAGTGTGCATGTGCACACACACAAGAAATTTGTTGCGGAACAAAAGTACTCTCTAGTGTTGGTACAAAAACGACACAATATCCTTTCACAGTAATGCAGGTTATATAAGTAAATTGCTCAAGTTAAAAGTAAATAGAATAGTAATATTCTATAAATAAAGGTAGTAAAATATAAAGTAATAGAACTATAACTATAGAAGTCTAAGGTGCTTAAGAGATGTGCCATGGAGATAATGTGCTATGTACACCAAAGTGTAAAGTAATAATAAAGTGCAGCAACAAACTTGGAGCAACCGGGAATGTGCAAAGAGTCCACATCAGAGTCCTGTTGCTTTTAACAGTTCTCACCACATGGTTGGCTGCATTGAGCTGTTGCTTAAATGATGGAATAAGGTGGACCATGCAGGAATCAGAGTTGGGTGTGGGACGGCATATGGTAGGCGCCCTTGACGGATATGAAATAGTGATCTAGAATAGTGATCAAGTTCACTGGTGGGGCACTTGATGTCTTCCTTAAGTTTAGGCAGTTCGTGGTTCAAATGTGCTATATTGAAGTCCACGAAAATAATTAAAACAGAATCCGGATATTGTTGCTCTGTATTTGTAATCCCTTCAGCCAGCTGATGTAGCGTGCCACAGGTAAGTACATGTGGTGGAATGTTAACAATGGCTATCACAGCTGAGAAGAACTCATGCGGTTAGTAGAACGGATTACAGTTGACGAAAAGTGCCTTCAATTCGGAGAGCAGAACTTATTCAGCGTTGGTACATCTGTACAACAGTTTTCGTTAATGTAGGAACAAATGCTGCCGCCGTTCGACTTACCATTGGCTTCTGCATCGCGATAATAATACCTCCTGACCACAACTCAACACACCCCACCACTCACACACATTAGTAAAGTGCAATGTGGGTGAAGTGGCTTGCCCAGGGACACAATGGCAGAACGGCCCTAGCAGGAATCGAACTGCCTTCTGTTTACAGAACAACCAACAGAACACTGTTTACAGAACACTGCGCCATCTATCCACTCTGACCAGTTGGAAACCGGGCAAATGAAGCGTGCTCTCCGAAATAAAAAAGAAGTTCATATGCATGTCTTCAGACCTCTCTTGTATGGGTTTCACTTCTCAACCTTCTCAATTACATTGCTGCCTTTAAATAATGTTTAAAATCTCAAAAACTTAAATTTTACTAAAAAACCAAAGCATTCTGATAGTTAATGGTGGAAGAAGAACATGTTTGAATTAACAAGGATGTGTGTTGGAATCCCTGGACAAGCAAGTTAGAAACAATATGTTCCCGATGTTTTCTTTTTATCTACAAAACATGTGCTAATTAAGCATGTATCAGATGCAAAACTCTCGAAGTGACTGTGTCTTCTGAATAAAAATACAAATACAGGTCATGAAATGAAATCAAAACTTTATTTTTTCGAAAAGTGGTGCTGTGCGCACTGACTATGCTATTAGGAGAAATGCAGAAATTATTCAGGACACTGTCAGGATCTGCCAAGTATCTTGTTTGTAAATCTTTGTCGCCAGAGGTCAGATCCCTGACAGTCCTTCCCTTAGTTTTGGTTTTACCTTGTTTTCAGTTATCACTCTTATTTTGTTTTGCCACCTCCAGCCACAATGGCTCAGGTCATGTGACTGACGCTGGCCATCTTTGATTTGTTTTGTCTAGTTTTTTCCTACTTCTCCCCACCCTTCTAATTTTCTAGTTAGAGTTTTCAGTTAGTACACCTGTAGTTTCCCTTGTTATGTTTGATTAGTTTACCTTTATAAGCTTCCCTCAGTTTTCTTTTGGTTGCAGTTCATTACCCCCTTACAAATGCATTGTTCCTGGTGTGTAGTTCCTGTTAGTATTTGCTCTTGTGCTGTAATTTTGTCATATTTTGGACACATGCATTTGTGCAAAAAAAAAATTTTTTTTTTAAATAAATAAATAAATAAAAAAAAAAAAAATGTAAAAATACACACTGATTATGCTGCCGTACTGCGAGATGGTGCCTCAGCCACAGCAATGAGTCATGTTAATACATTGACACGAAACTGCCAAGTTCAGGCCCATTATATCTCAGTCTGAACTAGAAATGTAGTGCATGCTTTTATCTCTTCATGTCTGGAGTATTGTAACTCTCTGTTTACATGCCTCAGCAAAAACTCTGTGTCGAGACTGCAGCTAGTTCAGAATGGACTCCTTACTAGATCATAAATGTTCTGTCAAATAACCCCTCTTTTAGCCTCCCTTTTAGGCTTTCCCTGAGAGACATGGAAGCAGTCACGGTAGCAGTCAACAAGAGAGGATTCGTCTGATGAGAGAGACCTGGAGGTTCCTGAGGGTTTCATAATGATCTTGTATTCCCATGTCACTTCCCAAAGGTCACACAACCCATGGAGATGATTCCTGGAAGTCACTCGAGTGAGGCCAAATTCACCGATGCCCAAACAGCTCTACTTCCCTTTCCCACAATCGCCACAGTCCTTTGATCTTGCCTTACCTTGCCTTGCCTAAAGCCTATACAAATGCTCAAAGGTAACCTATTTCCTAAAAAAGTGACCACAATGCTGCGAGGATCATTGGTCTACCTTAAAGAGATATTATCTGAAGAGAATGTCTCTAGATTACCCCTGTTCACGAGTGTCTTGTATTTGCACAAGGTTTATAACTTTGGTATTTTACTTTGCCCTTTTAACATTTTATTCTTTGAATTTTTATTTTTGCAGATTTTAGTTCTACAGTTGAATGCTGTGCTGCCTGAGTGCCAATTCTCAGTTGATGAGTTTTGAGTTGGAGAACTGAGTTTTGATTCAAGCAGATTTGATGCAAGTTTTGTGGATCTTATTCTGATTTATTGATCGCTGTTTATTTAGTTTTGTTTTCGAAGAGATTGGCAAAAGACAAGAAAAAGTGCTGTTTTTTGAGGCAATTGAGGTGATGGAACAAAAAGTTTTTTGTATGTTAACCTGCACAATTGTCTTAACTTAGAAAGCTTCCAAGGAGGGAAATGTGGTTATTTTGGCAATTGAGTGATTTAACTCAACATTTGTCCCTGGCCTTCAATATTGACAGCATATCACTTGCGTCACTTACTGCATGACAATCTGCAAACGTGGTTTGAATCTGCACACATCATGCACACTAATATCACTCCTGTATAACTGCTCTCAGTTGCCACAAGCTGTACAGTTCTTATACTTTTTAAGATCCAAGAGTAAAATAAGCTAGATTGAAAGTTTTTATCTGGAGTGTCTTCTGAGAATGCAGGGTTTAAAGCACAGACGAATCACTTTTAAGATCAGTATTATTCAGCCTCCAATCTTTATGAATTGTTTTTATTTAAAAAATTGATGAGAAAAATATTTTCTAAGTTTATTTAAAGCTGTTGACTTTGAGTAGTTTACTTCCATGTATCTAGCGCCTTGTTTCTTTTGTGTATTTTAGGAATTTATTTTAGAAATAAATTCTACTACATACTCCTTTTAAAAGAAATCTTTAAAAACCCTTACACCATAAATGTTGGTTTAGTGTGGAAAAACTTTTAGTACTTTAGTAGTTTTTTTTATAAAAAAATTAACAAAAAGCAGACATACTTTTAATATAAATCTGGTGTATATAAAATTGAGATGAATGACACTCAAGCATATTTGTTTTCAGTAAGCATAGCACTGACTTTGCAGATTAGACTGTAAAGCATGTGATAGAAACAGGTCTTTCTTCAGCAGAGAGCTGTGTGTCTGTGGTGTGTGTGACTAAATTTGACTCAGACTTTCAGTGTGATTACACACCTGAACGCTGAGATCTCAAATGTCGACTGTTTGTAACAACATCACTCTCAATGTTACATACATATGGATGATTGCTGCTCTGATTAAAAGTTTTAATAATAACAGATACTTTACACATAAAAACATGCATATATTCAAGCATTTTGAATTCCTAGTTCAATTCAAATCATGCTTTTGGATGCTTTATAGTACATACCAATTACTACAAACTCAAGTAAAAGATTAAAACACCAATGATGCCACAACATACTTTAAGAAGGTCTTCAAAATGTCAGCTAATTAACTCTTTTATTCATGAATACACCATGCCAATACAACAATTTGAACAGACAATCTAAGCGGATATCAAACCATTTAGGATATCTTCAAAATATAAAAGGAAAAGTTTTAAGACCCTTCTCTATGACCGAACCCCCCCCCCCCCCACACTTATTTTAGTTCACCATAAGCCTAACTAAGGGACATTGTGTTTTTTTGAGGGATCTAAAACTGCCATTTAATGAAGTTCTACAGGAAGTCTCTTTACAAAGACATCTCAATTAGTCTATTAGCCGTGGCTTGTGGGCCCCTCCTGGCCCTGACCCCGAAGCCACCAACATCAGTAACCAACTCTGTCCCTGCTATTCTAATCCTCTGACATACTTAATAGGGCATTAACACCCCTCAGCTTAAGATAGAGTTATGAAAAAAGCCTTAGAAGCATCAAATCAAATGCGAAACCAAACTACTGCATGAGACTAGTGCTGTATAACAAAGTAACTAACTGAATTATCTCATTAAAACAAAGTAATGTCAGATTGCAGACAGTTAGAAATGGACATTCTGAGACCCAAACATTATTGCAAGCAGTAAAAAGTAAGCCAAAGCAAATAAATAAAACCTAAGACCTTTCAAGTTCCTCAACGTACTGACAACTGCAATTGCCTCAGAGAAAATTGCTATAGTGTTCATTTTTAGCATATTTACAAAGAAAACATGCATATTTATGATACATTTCTGCTTTGAATATATTCAAGGAATCTCTTGAATCTGTCACTCTAATCAACACAGGCACTGGTTTACCA
Organism: Danionella dracula; assembly: GCA_900490495.1. Taxonomy (NCBI): domain Eukaryota; kingdom Metazoa; phylum Chordata; class Actinopteri; order Cypriniformes; family Danionidae; genus Danionella; species Danionella dracula. The sequence continues at coordinate 4,485,547 of UELW01000622.1, forward strand.
TAGAATGGCGGTCAGACGGGGGAGTCATTACCTTGCTGGAGCTGAGAACTGACATTGGGTCAGGTCAGAAGTTAAATGGCTGCAGCGGGCCCCTAAGGCTTTGCAATGGAGCCTTTGTGCCAAGCGTGCACCGAAAGGGTTATGGGGGTATCACGAAAATCCTTCTAGCCATCGGAGACCTCCAGTTGAACCATAGGACACACATACGTCTGCCGATCCAATTTTATGAAACATGGAGTGTTCTGCTTAATTTAGCAGAAATTCACTGATTGACATTTTGAAAAGAGTGTTGAGAGAGTAGAGCGCTCATAGCGGATCTTCCCATAGTCATCACCAACATAAGACCAACTAATATAGAGGAAGAAATCTTAGATTTCCTATGTTAGTTTAGATTGTTACTATAATTTTTTATGACTCAACAAATAAAGTTGTATACAATGGAAAAACTTTTGTTAGTTATTATAGAAGTAAACATGTTGGGCTATATTTACTGTAAGGCAAAGGAATTTTTTTAGCACATTAAAATTTAAAAAACTATATTTCTCAATACTTAAAAAGAAAACCCCCATTACTCGAAAACATGTCATATAAATAATAACATAACATTTTTCGATTAAGCTCAACTTATCCAGGTTTACAGTGTAGATGAGCCATAACTTTTTGATTGCACACGTATGATGAGAAATATTCATCATAATAACCAAGATTTGTCAGTTTTTTTTCTTCAATGGCTTAATTAAAGCAACAACAAAAAATCTATGAATTAAAAACTCAACAGGAATTATGAGTTCATTTTCTGCAGCTATTACTAGCACGCTGTAAAACTGTTGTTGTACCTGATTTTCATCTTCTGCTGCTGGAGGATTAAATCACGCTGTTCTCCCTGTGCTTGACAGAGGGCATGGAAACTCCACTGCTGAACTGAGGCTTTCCGGGGCAATGCTGCTGTCTCGATCTGTTCATTATTCAACTTAATCAAACCAGGCACTCTCCCCAGAATCAAAGACCTGAGAGAAAACAAGCCATGCAGGAGATTTACCTGATGAAAATGTAACTTGAAACGACCACACAATGCGTTTAAAGACAGTACAAAAACATTGGCTTCATCGTGGTGAACTGACATGTAGGTCTTTTAAGTCACAAAATACAATTGAAAAAAGTTGCATTGCAAAAAAAGTGCTTTTATTTATTTGAACTTTTTTAAACCATGCTTTAAATGGCATCTTTTGCTAAAGAATTATGGATTGTTTTAGCATAGCCTCAAGCTAACTGCATTGGGTATAACCGGATCTCCCTGTCTCTGTGGGCTTTCAATTGGAGAATATTTACTTAAAGCAGATGAAGTTAGTTAGGAAATGGGAATGAAATGTTTAATGGGTTTGACAATCTGGACCCCAGAAAATCAACAGAGCATCTGAGCACGGTGTAAGAGCTTTAGTAAAAGTTGGTGTTTCTCAGTGAGAAACTCCACAATGACGTTTTACTTAAATTAGAAGTGTAAATAGTGTTCCCTGAAGTCACAGCCATTCACATCATGTGAGTCTCTATTGGTCTTTTCTGATTTGATATGAGAAAACAGGTGTCGCTTCTAGTCTTGCGGAACACAGCTAACATACAGTTTATTTAAAAGATGGATTGAGGGTGTCATGAGTGAATTCTTTAGTGACATGGAATTAATACCTACTGCAACCATCCAAATCCATGCTACCATGCAGTTATTTTTGTATTTTTCAAAGTAATCCTGTTCAGTATGTAACATTTTGTTAATGAAGCTATTTATGTGCTGTTTATCATGACATTTCAATGTAAATAATGAATGCGGTATTATACAATTTGTTTCTGATTATTGACCAATTAATTATGGTGTTTTTTTTATTTAGGGTTACTCACAATTGTTGAGAGCCAGGTGTAGGGAAATGGCTCTATTAGATAATTTATGGGCTTGTTGTGAAAGCATGTCTACTTAGAGAATATAAGGCTGGTTATAACATGTTTGAAATTAGATTCTTCACTCCTTTCAGAATCTGTAGCTTTGCTATGATTGTCACTAATAGGGTTGGTGCCAGATCACCTCTGCTCACTTAGAGTGCTGGGACAAAATTTAGATTCCTACAATAGTTTAGATTACTACTATGACCCTTGTTGAGTTGGGTGACAATTTAAAAATGGAGGTTATTTCTTATCAAAATAAATTAGATGGTCTAGTCTTTATTTACAGTTAGGACAAATCAGTTTTTACAGTAAACTATAATTCTAAAAAGTAAACTAAAATATAAAAACCGAAGTAAACTATTAAAATAATTCTGCATACTTAAAATGAAAACCTGCATTTAAAAAAACTAGTCACAGTACATCAACATTTTTTGAAAGCTCAACTTATCAAAATTTCAGCCAGTGAGTGCCACTAACAATGCTTTAACATTAGCTACCCTTGATATTTGAGCTACCTTCAGTACATAGTTGCTTGAACTACTATGTCATTACACACATAGTTTCTACCTTCAGTACATCAAAAGACTGTGATGTTGATGAGAATGTAGAGGGGGCACGTGTCAAACTAAATCCTTGCATATTATTATTGACATCTTAACCAAACACCTGATTCACCCAGTTTTGGTTTGATTGAAAGCTAAATGTATGTTTGTTGAAGCACGGTTGATGGATTCAATTTCAGAGTGATGTTTAGACTTATTTTATTCATTTAAAACAAAAGTATCTCATTGAAAGAATTGTGAAACCCTTGAGATAAACATTGTTAGACTTGGCAGATTGAAAAAATTATTTGTAGATAATTAGTTTGCTTTAAAAACTAGAAAAATGTTTTTGACTCTCAATCAAATTCACTGGTTGGGAAATTTCACTATACAAAGGTTTGTCCATAATGAGTCATTATGTCAGCATTATTTAGGAGTTCTCTTATGCAATGAAAAGACCCGAGTTTCCATATGACTTTTAGAAAGAGAAACCTACTTATGTAGAGTATTTCACACAAAATATGTTAAGGTGCTGTGTCATGTAAAATTTACTTTTCAGACATTCTTGCATGTTCCTGCATCAATAACATGCCTCAAGTTATATTCAGATTTGTGTAATCCTACAGCTCGATGACCATAGCCACACCCAATTATGCAGCTGTATCAGAACCCTGTCAATGAAAAAAAGTGTATTTTGGGGCAAACAGTGTTTTTGGCTTACTAAAAGAATGTATTCATCTGAAATTCAATCAAGCAAAACCCAGCAGAGGGCGTAGCAGATGAATGGCATTGGTAAGAACAGGAAGTACACGACTTCTTTAGTGGTTACTAAGAGTGCAGTTATGGTCTACAGGGGTCAAATCTGTATTATAAATGTATTTAAGAGGGGCATGATATGGCACCTTAAAATACTTCAATCCTTTATTTTTTATTTACCTTTCTTTTTAGTAATTACCACAGTTAATTATTAAAAATAAATAAATTACATTTGTTACATTTTACTGTACATTTTAAACATCTTGGGAAACCAATGACTACTTTGGCTCTTACTGACAGCCATGATCAGCTGTGTCCTTATACAGTGGTTATGTGATAAACACGTTCTTGTGGTTATGCTGTGTCCAGTTCTCAGACTTGTGTTACTACCACAAACTGAACTCTCTTCATGAATTTTGAAAACTTCCCTATAAACAAAATAACTATACAGCAGTTTATTAATCAACCTAAAGCCTTCTCTCCCAGTCTTTGAAAACGTGTGTGCTGCATCCTCCTTTGAAATATCCTTTCGGTGCTTTAATTTAGCCTGTGTTATCACTGGATGGGGATGAAAGGGCCAGCGACGAGTGAGAAAAACATTGGCTCTAATTCCGTTGTTGGCACTGAGGGTTAGACTAAGTTCAGCAGAATCCCGAGCCTGACTCCAGTGAACTTCCCATACATCACAGGTGAAAGTACAGAAGGAACAGATATCACCAATAACAGAAATCAACGGTGCATTTCACTTGAAAGATACAAACAACCACAGTTAATTTTTACAATATAACAAAAATGTATTTGCTTGGTCAAAACAAAACTCTTTGATTTCAAAGCAGTGAGAGGTTGGAGCTTCCTTATGTGTTGCCTATTTACATTTTCTATTATTTTGACTAGTTCTACAGAGTTCTAACCGAATTACTGACTTTCATCATGCCTTTGCATTATAAGAATTCCTTAAACCATTCATGAACTTAATCTACTCATTCAAAAAGTACCAAAAACCATATCATGGAGCATAAAAATAATCTCCCGCTGAACAAATATTTTTCAGATTTATGAGCACTTAAGTCCACGTGTGTACAGATATCACTAAGTAATTCAATACTGGACACTGATACAATAGCTGACGCAGCGATTTGGGCCGGAAACTCAGCGGTAAAGAAGAATGTTTATACAAATTTAAATGCCTGGTTCACTTCCAGCCAAAGTCTCTCCCTGTTCAGATTAGTTTCACATTCTTTGACTATTATGAAATGCTTAGCAACTTTTGCAAGAATGCTTGATGACATCTTCTGGCCAATCTGACCAAAACTTCCAAGTTTAAAAGAAGCAACCACACTTTTTTTAAAAGGTGCCTGTTAGGAAAAGTAAACTTTTGGAAGGTGTTTGAACATAACTCCCAACATGAAAGGTGTGGTACAATTCATCAAGTCATTTATTGTAAAATCATAAAAGGGCATCAAAATTCTGAGCTGTTTCCAGGCCGATCATTTGGTGATGTGTGAGTGGTTTGTGACCAATGTTGATAACCGTGCTCCTCCCCACCAGTCATTTTGAGAGTTTATATAATGGGCACCTTTGTTTGCAAGTAAGTAAGCAATCTTCCAGAAAAAGATGTTTTCACTTGAGCTTACCTCAATTCTGAATTCTTTTTGATCAAACAGCAATCCAATGTTGGATTTAGCGAAGTACTGATGTTGAAAGATGACTAATATAATGACTAAAATAATCCTTTCTTTTCATTCACTTTGTTTTACACTTTTTGTCTTTAAATATCCTTTATACTATTTCAGTAAGACATTCTACTGAACTGAGGTTTGGTAATCAATTTGTCAATTTGAAAAGTGCTTATCTAGGTCTGCGGTGTACACCCAATTGACCGATTCTGGTTTTTCGGGTTTTGACCGAGTTTTGGGTTTCAGGTAAGTGACTGAATCATTTGGAATTGTAGAAAGTGGGCTAAACCAAATGTTCAAATACAAAAAAATGTGAAAAGCAGCAAACTATAAGTCCTCTAATGCTGTTGTACTTCCGGTGGATTATCAATACCATCCATACGCCTCAACATGACAGATATACTTAACAGGGAAGACAAGATGCAATTGACACAGGTTGGTTATTTGACAAAGACAATATATTTGAATGCAACTCACACAATCTATATTATTTTCAATATTATTCTGGCACCACAGACCAAGAATAACAATATTTTCTGATTTCAAAAGGAATTGTTATTGTATATTGTCATTCTATTTTACCCAATGAAATTTGCTAATATGATTTGTGATTTAAATTTGATTCATATTTTATTTACAGTAGGCCTCTTGTTTGTGAAGTTGCTTTGTTTTGCTCTATGAATTCATTTTGATTGATTGCTTGATTGATTGATTGACTGACTTTCATACCGTGAAGTATGCCCTTTTCTAACAGCCAGAATAATCTAGAAGGAAGGTAGAAAATAATTTCAAAGATGGGACCTGAGCTGTTCAAGCAACCAATCGGTGAGTCACATGAAAACAGTCAAAACAATTTAAACCTAGGGATCCAAAAGTAAGCACCACCTTACCAAAAAAATGTAAACATGTTTGATCTGATACAATTACAAAACGAATTAATTCAATGTTAGAAACATCCAACAAGAGCTGTGTTCAAATGTTTCATATATAACAAATATAGTTTCATAGATAACAAAGGCTGTAATATTTACAAGGTTACCTTAACCTACTTACAGTAGCAATGCCGATTCTCATGTGGACTATGCCATCAGTGAGCCCACACTGTACGACTCAAGCTAATTTCATACCTGTTAAATTGTGCTCTGTCTTTGCTCACTCTTTGTTATAATGAACTAAAAACACTCATTGCTTTTAAATTGTTTTTTGTCTGAAAATGTATATATTTCCTGAAATAAGCCCATTTAGAATGTACATATTAAAAACATAGTTGTTGCACACTCTGGATAGCTTTTAGATTTTTAGTTCAGATAACATTGTTAGCAGCTCAGTCATATTTACTTATTTTAATTGGTGCAGTTATTTTAAGCATATTGTGATACAGAGATTGTTTAATTTCATGAAATATGTTTTTGTGCTTATATTTTTAAATACATTTCAAAATATAACTTACAGTTAACAATGTCTTTAAAGCCACAGTTTAGTCTCTAAATTATCATACTTTACACAGAATAGCAAAATATTTGATATTTAAGCCCCTCCCCTTCAGAAGGTTTCTGCAAGGCCCATGACCTTTGCCTAATAGTACACCCACCCTTAAAACTATAAACATGTTTTTGTAGAAAAAAAGGTTTTAACAACATGCCTTAAAATATTATTTGTTGCTGAAAGATTAGAAATTGAAATTACTTTAAAATCTGAATTATACAGGAGTACACATATTTTCTCATGTTGCACACCTACCTCAAGGAGATTTCTGGCTGTAGCGGGTTGCCAGATAGGTGAAGGTTTTGCAGACTGAGGCAGTTCTGAAGACTTGAAGAAACATTTTGGACATCTAAAAAGGTAGTTACTATTTATCAGTTTTTTTTCCAAAGAGGCTTGTTTCAGTCAAGTATATTATAAAATTAATTTGAGATCTTTAGGATGGAAAAAAGATCATAATATAGTATTTAGTATGATTTAAAACTCTGCAAGTATTGTTTGACACAGCCACAATGCTTGTTTTCACTAAATCAACTCACCTGACAAACAATTGTAGCTGACATCCAGAAACCTCAGAGACACAAACTCCCGCATTGGAATTAAATGCGTTATACTGTGAGGGTGAAAAGAAATATTATATAAAGGAAAAATTCTGAAAGAATTACAGAAAGAAATACTGAAACACTTTTGTGACAGAATTTTTTCCTAAAGTTTAACTTCACATGATCATGGATTTAAGATTGCTTATTACTGTAGCTGTTTTAAAGAGGGGAAGGAAAGATCCTCTTCCATCGGCATTACACATACAGGTCCTTCTCAAAAATGTGCATATTGTGATAAAATTAATTATTTTCTGTAATGTACTGATAAACATTAGACTTCCATATATCTCAGAGTCATTACACTCAACTTAAGTAGTTCAAGCTTTTATTGTTTTAATATTGATTATTGTGGCATACAGCTCATGAAAGCCCCAAATTCCTTTCTGTTTTTAATTCAAATAAAAGTCAACCTTTAAACAATTATGTTTAGTTATGCACTTAATATTTGGTCGGGAATCCTTTTGCAGCAATGACTGCTTCAATGTGGTGTGGCATGGAGGCAATCAACACTGCTGAGTGTTATGGAGGCCCCGGATGTTTCGATAGTGGCCTCAAGCTCATCCAGAGTGCTGGGTCTTGCGTCTCTTAACTTTCTCTTCACAATTTCCCACAAATTCTCTCTGGGGTTCAGGTCAGGAGACCTGGCAGGGCAATTGAGCACAGTAATACCATGGTCAGTAAACCATTTACCAGTGGTGGTTTTGGCACTGTCAGCAGGTGCCAGGTCATGCTGAAAAATGAAATCTTATTCTCCATAAAGCTTTTCAGCAGATGGATGCCTGAAGTGCTACAAAATCTCCTGATAGCTAGCTGCATTGACCCTGCCCTTGATAAAACACAGTGGATCAACACCAGCAGCTGACATGACACCCCAGATCATCACTGACTGTGGTACTTGACACTAGACTTCAGGCATTTTGGTATTTCACTCTCCCCAGTCTTCCTCCAGACTCTGGCACCTTGATTTATGAATGACATAAAAATTTGCTTTCATCAAAAAAAAGTATTTTGGACCACTGAGCAACAGTCCAGTGCTGCAGCTCTGTAGACCAGGTCAGGCCCTTCTGCAGCTGTTTCTGGTTAAAAAAGTGGCTTGACCTGGGGAATGGGACACCTGTAGCCCATTTCCTGCACACGCCTGTACATAGTGGCTCTGGATGTTTCCACTGCATCCGCAGGTTCCCCACTGTCTGGAATTGATCCTTCTCCACAATCTTCCTCAGGGTCCGGTCACCTCTTGCCATTGTGCAGCGTATTCTGCCACACTTTTTCCTTCCCGCAGATTTCCCACTGAGGTGCCTTGATACAGAACTCTGGGAACAGCCTATTCGTTCAGAAAATTGTTTTTGTGTCTTACCCTCTTGGTTGAGGGTGTCAGTGATGGCCTTCTGGACAGCAGTCATATTAGCAGTCTTACCCATGAGTGCAGTTTTTAGTAATCACCCAGGCTGGAAGTTTTTTTAAAGCCTCATGAATCTCTTGTAGGTGTTTAGAGTTAATTAGTTGATTCAGATGATTAGGTTAATAGCTCGTTTAAGAACCTTTTCATGATATGCTAATTTTTTGAGAATGTTTTAGGAATTTGGGGTTTTCATGAGTTGAATGCCAAAATCATCAATATTAAAACGATAAAAGACTTGAACTACTTCAGTTGTGTAACAATATGCTCATTTTTTTTAAGGACCTGTATACCTTATCACTCTTCTGTAAGAGCAGCACTGAAAGTGTTGGATTATTATATCATTGTCAAACAAGTAATACTGAACTGACAGATGCCAACAAAAAAATTAAATTGATAAGTAAATTAGCATTCTGGGATAGCCTTCTAATTAAGTCTGCTGCTTAAAATGTAGTTATTGTCTGCTATTATATCGTTTATTATATAGAGCTGCTATTTCCCGAACACATCTAAGCTATTATTATCTTTTTGTTCAGTGCAGAAGAAAAAGCTTCAATTTCTGACTAAATACATTGATAAATTTCATTTTTTATATATTCATAGTGTTTGTATTGAGTTCATAAACCTTGTTGTGAATGTCTGCTGTGTTTTATTAATCTCTTAAATCAAAGTTAAAAGAAACTAATAACAACATTCCTTGCATCTCCCTCTCCTAGTTTGCTTTCTCTTTTTGTTTTTAATTTGGTTGAAAAAGTGCAAAATAAATTAAGCTTTATACTATACAAAAATATCCATTAAGTATATTAATGGATATTTAATTCAAATACAAAATACAAATGTTCAATGTACAAATGTACAATGAACAAATGTTTGAAAAATGTTAGATGTTTTATCCAAACTTACAAAAATCCAATTTAAAAAGAGAGAGAGAGAGAGAGAGAGAGAACACAGAGAAAGTCTTAGTAATTTTCTGCCAGTACTTTATCAATTTTAATGGATTTTACTTTTACAGAGTAGAGTAGATCTCCCTATTTAAAACAGAAAATGTATACTATAAATATTGACTTATATTTCATATTTTTTTTACATTTTAAAACTAAATGCTGCTGATTTAATGATAGTCAATGATCTATGATAACGAGTGCCTAAAGTGCTATCGGCAGAATGAGAAAACGATTTTTGAACAATTTGTCATTGGAGAGGTTTGAACACCTTGTCTTTTTCAGCAAACTACACAGCTTGAGTATTGCATGTCAACACAATTGAGTAGTGCCAGTTTTAACTTTAATTCAATAAGTGATCAAAAAGATAACAAAGCCCAGTAGATGTTCAGGATATACTGACACCTGTGCAATTAGTGGCCTATCCCAGAATGGAACACAAGCTTCAAAATATAGATAAAACCCAGTAAATTATGAACAGACAAATTCTGTAAAATTAAAAGTGCATTAGTCCTGTATTACTATGTACTGTTCCAACTTGACACCTTTGTAATCTAGTTAAGACTCAGGTCAACCTTTACCTGTTAAAATGTCCTCATTTTAAACTTTATACATTTTTAAAATGCTTTTATGGTTTTGTTGTATTTGCATTTGAATATACATTTTCTGCCTGGAGAGGTGTCTCTGAATGCCTGTAAGGCACCTGATGGTAATGTGTTAGATTTTAATAATAATAAAAAATAACATTTTATTTGCTAATACCTTTCAGGTCTCCTTTCAAAATCAGCTACAAACAAATATAGATAATATAACAAACAAGCATAAGAGATTAAACACATATAGGAGATAAGCATCCCTAAATGGCTGGGTCATAAGACAGGTTTTAATTGCTGTTCTAAGTTGGTGACTGACTGTACAATACAGAAGAGCATCATAGGTTAAAAATCTTCACAAGGTCATGTGATGCAATAACTCATCATTAAAGTCTACCTGTTCTGTTTAAGAGTGAGGTTTTGAAGCAATGGTAACCAATAAGATTGCAGCTCTTCAATGGTAGGTAATAGATTGTCATCAAGGTACAGGTCCCTCAGAAGAACATGATTTTGCAGAACGGGTAGCTTTAAAACAAAATGCCAAAAATAAGACACACATGTAAACTTATCTTGGTAGACATCTCATGACTTAGATCCAAACACGAAATATAACCTCAATTTTATTTGAAAGTGACAGCAGTTGGAAAGTGAGAGAGGTTGTATTTACCAAACTCTGACACAAAACACATTTGGAATTGGCAATATGTATGTAAAATATGTGGTTTTTACTTGTCTAGTCAGAATAAACAGTCTTTTCCCCAAACAGAGTAATGGAAAATTTTAATAAGAATAAGCAACCCTGATAATTCTGTGGTATGCAATTATGATCTCATTGTGTTTGTTTTATGCTAGTGTACACTTTACCTTGGTCAGACTGTTTCCTCTGAGGTCCAGCGTGTTAAGAAGAGCACAATTCTCCAAACCCTCCACATGACTTAAGTGATTGTATGAACAGTCCAGATGTATAAGAGTATACATTTCCTTCAAGCCTGTGGTGCTGAGAAGCTGGTTATGATTCACTGATAATTGAAGAAGCATTTTCTGAGCTCCTAAACCACCTTAGAGAGCAGAATGTGCTGTTTCAGTGCTATGTGAATGTTTATCACAAATGTGCTTCAAGTGTGAAACTATTCTTAAGTTTAAATCTAGGTATAAATTTACTACAAATGACAATAAATGATCCTGATACCTTTAACTATAATCATACCACTTTCTAATTTTAACATAAGATGTGGTTTGTGAATGGAATGAGGGAAAGAGACCAGAAACTGGAGAAATAGTTCTCTCTAGTGGACAATTGCTGTAATTTTGTGGAACTAAATCCAGATATCTCTAAAAGCAGATTAACATTTCACACAAAATGTTGACTACTTTCTACTGAAGATACTCACTGATGCGAGAGATTCTGTTGTGTGAAAGCTCTAAAACTTGCAGATTCTCAGCTCCATCAAGCCCATGGATGTTCATCAACTGGTTTGTGCCAAGCTGGAGCACCTGAAGGCTGGCTAAACCTTCACAGTCTACATGACTTATTGAGTTTTCCTTTAGAAAATAGAAAAAAACAAATAAATAAAAGATTGGAATGAATGTTGAACACTAACTTTAAACATCTTAAAAACTATGAAATTGAAAAATATATTTTTAGTTTTTCTTACAATGATATATTTGTTAAATATTTTTATAATATCTGTTGTCATATTAAAACTGTATATTATCTATTATTTTAAAATGTAGTTCAAATTGTAATGAAAACAAACGCTTAATATTGACATTAAAAGAGGTAAGTAATAAAGTAATATGAATAACAGAAAAATACTGATTTTGTGGAATGTTGTACTTTAATTTAAAACTTCAAAAGTCCAGACTTGGTAGTTATGTGTTATGTCTTACTTGAACATCAATGTATCTAATACGACTGCATCTCTTGAGACCATCCAGAGATAAGAGTCCACATCGTCTCATGGTCAAATTCTGCAGTTTGTGACACTCTGACAGTGTGGATAAACAGCAACCAGGCAGGTCTTCTAGCATCACTGTAGTTACCTACATTTTTATTTAAAACAAAGACCGGCATTATTAAGAAAATATGTTTTATCAAAAATAAACTACGCTAGCTTGTGCTGTCCACAAGCTACAGTAGTATAAAATCATTTTTGCAGTGATAAAGTTAAAATTTTCCTGGCTGTTAAATATTTTAAGTATAACACCCTCTAGCGCAGTGGTCTCCAAATCCAGTCCTGGAGGACTAGAGACCTGTACATGTTTGGTTCAACCATCATCAAACATGCCTGTTGCACTAATTAAGGTCCTATCTTATGGTATAAAGCTAAAGTTGTATGCATACTAGAGCAGGGTTGAAGCTAAAATGTGCAGGGCTCTGGCCCTCCAGGACTGGATTTGGGGAACCCTTCTCTAGTGTAAAACAGAAAAAAAGGCACTGGCACATGTATGATGCTTTTATTGATCTATTGTGTTTTACTGCTGTTTTATATATTTTTATATTTGAAATGGTCTGTACAGCACTTTGGTCAACTACTGTTTTAAACGTGCTCTATAAATAAATATTGACTGATACTTAGTTACCATTAACTAGTGTTACCATTAATTAGCTTGTTAGTGAGTGGTCATTTGTTAACATTAATTATTAATAATTGTAACCTGAACTAAGCTAATGTTAGTTAGTTAGTTGCAGTAGATACTTACATGTTTGAGAGAACGCCAAGCCCCTGTTTTGAGAATAGTGTCCTCTGACAGAGGAGGTAAACAGGGTCCTTTTCGTCTGTATACTCGCTTTCGGGATGGTTGTACAGAAGAATCCTTCCTTTTATTCTGCAGTAATAGTTTGGACCAGGGAACACAGTTCTTCATCCAGGCCAGTCTCTTTTTCTCTGTGGAGTCTGGTAGAAATGTTGAAACAGTGCCTTGGATTTCTAATTCACAACGCCCTGAAGTCTCTTCATAATTCCTACTTTCAGTCTCATGGGATTTAGAAGTCAGTTTAGGAAGTGCTGTAAAATCTGCACACATGTCTTTTTCATGAACACTGGCGAAACAAACCTCATATATGGCAGACTCAATAGAAAGACAATGATGTGTCCTCAAGTTGGACTCTGTGGGAGTTTCAGTCAATTGAAGAGTTTTTTGAGATTGTAATATATTTAAATAAGAGTCTAGCTTTTTACTGCTTTGTACCAAATTTGCTTCTTTGTGACACTTTATAAGGTCTTCGTTATTTTTTATTTCAGTATTTTTGTAATTGAAACATTCTGTGTTTATGTTTTTGGATTTGTCCATTGTATTAATTTCATCATCAACAGGGTTTTCCATTTTATTTTCACAACTTGTTCTTTTATCTTCATCTTCTGTGTGATTAAAAAATGACTTGGTTGTTTTTTCTAATAAATTTACTGTATTGTCCACTTTCTTTCCACATACCATTTTCAGCATTTTATCTTGTCTTGTAATACATACAGTTTTCTGTTGTATTTCAATTGTACTGACATTATCTTCCAAACAGGAGTCCTTTTTCTCTCTAATTCTCTCTGTATTGTCATTTGTGTATTTTCTTACGGATTTCTCATGTTTGTCCGTTGTGCTCACTTCATTCTCAACAACCGGGTCTGTTTTATTTCCATTACTTATTTTTTCAGTACTGTTATTTGTATGTATGTCTACATATTTCTCCTGTTTTTCCATTACACTGACTTCACCAACCATTTTGTTTCCCATTTTCTTCCCATATCTTGTTACTTCAATATTGGATACAGGGTTACTTGTTTTAGAAATACCCAGCTTTTCCAAGGAATTTTCTTCATCCTCTGAAATGTTGACCATTTGATTTCCACATAGAATCCCTTCAAGGTTTTCATTACTGCTTAAACTGAAATGTTTTTCCTGTTCTCCTGTAAAGATGTTGGTTTCATCCACCAAACCTTTTCGCGTTTTCTCTCCATGTCTTATCCTTGTGTGATTTTCACCTGTGTTTATGCTCACAGCTTTGTCTTGGTTTTCAATTTTAGTGACTCCACCCTTGGAGATGTTGTCTATATTATTTCTATTTTTATTTATTGCATGATTTTCATCTTTGTTTGAACTTAAACGTTTCTCTTGTTCTCTTGAGAAGGTGTTGACTTCCACTTCCATTGCCTTTTTTTCACTTATTATACCTTCTTTAATATCCATCCTTTTTTGTTCCTCCGTCACTTCTGTGTCTTCTTTTCTTTGTGCTATTGTGTTAATTCCTTTGCTCTTTTCAGATTTTTCCTTTTCACTTCTGTAGTCATCCTCCCTCTGACTGCTCTGTTTGACATCTGTTGCCTCCTTTTCTGTAATTGATTCAGCAATATCTTGAGCTATGAAATCAGATTTTACACAAGCTTTGTTCTCCTCCTCCATTTCCCTCCTCCTCTCCTGTTCAAGCCTTTGCTCTCTCTCCAGAGGATGGTGCTCTTGCCTTTTGGCCCTTTTGTACTCTGCTGTCCGTCTCTCCGCCTCATCTCTCTGTATGCGCTCTTCTTCCTCAATTCTGCTTTTCTCCTCCTTCATCCTCTCCCACTGTCTCTTCTCCTCCCTTCTCATGTCCTCCTCTCTCTTTCTCCTCATCTCAGCTTTCCTCCATTGCCGTGCCAATGTCCCTTTGAGAGCTGCTTGGATTGTTGTTACTGCACAGGACAGAAGCGTCTCTCTTCTTCTTCTCGCCTTCTCTAGGGCCTCATCAAAAGCCTGTTTCTCCTGCTTCATGTGCTCTTCCAGTTCTTGAATTAGGTTCTGAAATTAAACATATCTTCTAGTTAAGGATTAAAAACTTTAATTTTGGGGGGGAATGGTTTAGTCCATGATACACTGTAAAATTCTTTAAAGTGTCTTTAAAATTGTATAAAGTATTTGAATAAACTTTTTTTAATTGTAATATTTCAGTACATTTAAAAGTACAAATTTTCGTAACGTTGCAGAACATTTATTAATTTAATAGATATTTCCGTATGGACTTTTATAAGAAAATAAGGGTGAATTTCCAACATTGAACCAATCAGTAAAGAACTGCAGACTATGCACTAAACCTTTATATTGTGCCTATTAATGTTTGATTTTAACTTTAAATCATTATTCAATTACAATGTGTCAGACTCTCATGGGCAAGTTTACTAACTCAATACATTTTACTTTCTCTGTTGACCAACTGAAAAAAAAAGTTTGGCATATAATGCCACCTGTTCAATTAGCAATTTGTTTTATAAAACCCTTAAAATTGTAAAAACTTTTTAGACATTTATCCTGTACTTTTGGTGTTATTTCCTCATAAGATATCTAAAGTCATGCTCGCAATCATTTATGCATATTTGTGTAATTCTACAGTCCTTTTCTGGAATGTCTAAACATTCTAATCCTCCAACCTCTGCCCAATAACCAGTCAGGTTAATGTGCCCTGTCTCTTTCCACAGCTTACGACAGTGTTTCTCAATTATTTCTGATTTTGCATTCTTTTCTGTTATAAAAATGTCAAATTGGTTTGGAAACGTGCCGCTGCAGACATTAGTCTCATTAGTGACTTATGCTTTTGACAGTAATCCTGTATGTGGAGGTCCCTTAAAGATCAAACCATATTTCAAAGCTATTCCAGCAACAGAGACTTACACTGAAGGGGGCATGTGTCATGCTGTGCATTCTTTTGTGGGGTAATTTATTGCTTTAGTTTTATCTTGTTACCTTTTTTGGAAAGTTGTGTTTCTCTTCCCTCTAAGTCTGTGTCCTATCATTGATGTCAGGTGCTGCCCGTTACATGATTGTTAGTTTTCTCTTTTCTACAGTAAAAGTGAGCGCTTGGGTACTGCACGGAGCTGTTAGGACAAGCGCATCTGTTTTTGTTTTTACTTTCTGTTTGGACTCTTCATCTGCCTGTGTTCATCATGTACCTGTGTTCAAAGACAATAAAGCTACCTAATTTCTCTCGCTTCTGGATCGGCAGTCCGGTTCTTGTGACAGCATGGCATTGATTGAGTGATTGATAGATTGATTGGTTAATTGACAATGGGACCCCTTTAGTCTTCAATAAAAAGTCTGGGCATGACTCGCCATACAGAGGCGTCCCAGAAGTATTGCATGTGTCACTTCTGGGCTTATACAGAAATGTTTTATTGAATTCATCAATATTCATCTATAACTCTCATCTCAGCAAAATCCACTGGGAAATCTCACTTCTCATAACACTCTAATGCGTCACTAACATAGTTTATAGTTGTGTTTATGACTTCACAACAAGGAAGTTGGACTTGAGCTCAAACATATTTCCTCTCTGGCCTGAAACTAGCACTGGGCCAACTTGCAAAAACAGCAAATTGTCATAATAAACTTTACTTCTAATTATTTGTTTGATGCAGTTGTATAAGTTGAGAAAAAAATGCTTCCAATATACTAATAGTATATATTTCATGATATTTTATATGAAAGTATCCAACAGAGCTTAGCACTGAAACACACCTGCTGTTTCTCCATATCCAATTGATGATTCTCTGTGTAATGGACTTTGATCTTCACTCCATCATCCTGTTGGTGAAATTTACACTTAACATTTCACTTAATAATACATTGATTAGCAATAGGTTAAAGTTTTACCAGCTCGACCTTCATTAAATCCTTCTCGAACTTCATAAGTCTTCCCCTCCTCCTTTCTTCTTCTTCTCTTTCCAAGCTTAACTGGAGCTCTCTTTCAACCTCATGAGCTGCTAATTTCAGCTGCTCTTCCTTTTTTAGTTTTTCCTCTAATTCTCTCCACTCAAGACCAAAATGCATTTCATTCTCCCTGAGAACGTCACATTCATTTTTATCTGAATTTAAAGACAGGAATTAATAACACTAACAAAAATGCATAAATGTTAAAAGGTCTGTAATTTGTATCTATGATATTTAGTTTAAAATGCATTTCACAGAATGTACCTGATACAGCTGTAACATCCAGTAGCGATTTAAGTGGCTTGATAACATTAATAATGTTAACTTGTTTCTGTAATTCAGTGATTTCCTGACAAAAAAGTGAACATATAGGGTCATATTTAACATAACAGTTATATTCATGTTCAACCACATTTAACCAGACCAATATGTACTAGTTTACTTAAGTATGATAAATTCAAATGCATTTATTTTTAAACAAGCAGAGTTTCCTCACAGAGCTGCAAAATGTATTCGCTATTCTGGTAAGAACTGTGTGCAATAGCTTATTTGTTGGCATCAGGAACAGACTAAATTAAAGCTGCAAGCAGTGATGGGAGGGGTCTCGCACGATGCATCCACCAAAGCGAAGGCACCACCTCCTGGCCTTTTGAGTTTTTTCACTTGAGAGCTCAAAACAAGGTGAAAAGGTACTTTACTAAGTACCGAACTATACAAGCTTTAAAGTGAAGACAATCCATATTGTTACACGAACAACTCGAATAAAAACAAGAGTCGGTGTTATAAGATTAGCATAACATTATCATATCAATCTGTTCAGAATCACAAGATTGACAAGCCTCATTTTTTTCATGTACGTTGGATGAAGTATGTGGGAGATACAGCCACAAACATATGCAGGCAATAGGTGGCGCTAAAAGCGTATCGTCACTTAAGCATAGCAATTTGGTCAGAATGGTAGGCTCGTAATTCCATATTTTTTCATGCGTTTTGGATAAAGTATGTTAGTGCTGCAGTAAGAAATCCATTTAGCCCTACACGTTTGAAAAAGGTCAAGTTCGTTAAGGTGCCGCAGCAAAACCGTGTGACGAACTTCTATGGTTTTGATAACTTTTGATCCCAAATGCCTTAAGAGTCACCAGACCAAATTTCAATCTGGAAATTTTCCTACGAGGAGTTCATTAAATTGCTAGTTAAGCTTTTTCGCATTCAAGGGTGAGCTGCAGAGCTGTTGTCCAAGATACATTTTTTGTGACAGTGTTAATTTATTATACTTATTGAACATGACCTTTGAACTAATTTTGGAGGGCTTTCAAACATGTTCAATGAGTCAAAACAGCTAAAAAGAAGATTTTGGTCACATTTACAGTGGGCCGGAAGGAGGTGCTGTAGAGCCAATTTTTGGAGCGCAGTCACAGTGATGTTTATCCTTTTGTTCAGTCTGACAGGGTTAACCATGCCAGGCTGTTTTTGCTGAAGTTGATTTAACTTTAACGGAGATACAGTCCAAAATATGTAAATTTTTTTGCACATTTTTGAAGGGTAAAATTTGCTGCGGCGCCACCCCATAAACATTGGACATACTGTTTAGATTTTTTGATAACTTTTTTTCTCTCATGCCTTACGAGTAACCACATCAATTTTCAGATGGATCGGACATCTCGCCTAGGAGGAGTTCATCGAAGTATAAAATGAGCAAAAACAGCCATTTTTAGAGGTTTTTGCTAAATATACGTCTTCAGGTGGCGCTATAGAGCATTTGACATACTTCTTAGCTTTTGATAACTTTTTTCTCTCATGCCTTACAAGTATTCACACCAATTTTCAACTGGATCAGACATTTTGCCTAGGAGGAGTTCGTCAAAGTATGAAGCCTATGTTTTTTACATAAAACCTAAAATTTCAGGTTTTCCATCCACTTTCGAAACTCGACCAACGGACTTATTTGTAGGTCTTAAGGTCCTACACACATGTGACAAGTTTTAAGTGTTTATGCAATAGAATACTTGAAATAGAAGGATAAAACTATAAACAACAGGCTTTTAAATTTAACAGGATGATGTTCATTGTCGTACGCCTGATTTTGGGCTTGGACTACAATGAGAATGAGACAAGTTTTAGCCAGATCGGATATTCTATGCCCGAGTTATAACAAATTCCTCTTTCGAGTCGAAATTTGGACATTGGCCCACCGCCACGACCACATACTTTATGATAGTTGAAAAAGATTCTCAATATCACATGCCGTATGCCTTATGATGATACTCAAGAAGTTTGGAGATGTTTGGATAAAATCTGTGGGAGGAGATTGTCAAAGTGTAAAAGAGCAAAACCGTTGTAAAACCGTGTAAAAGAGCGAAATAACTGACTTCCTGTCGATTTTGGAGACAGGATTTATATTAGCAAAAGTTGCAGCTTGGTACTTTACCAAATTTCATTCGCCTACGACAAACTGGTTGCGCAACAGCTGCAAAAACCTGTTAGGTGGCGCTATAGAGCCATTTTTTTTCATTCATTTTTCTAAACATAATCAAACGTAAATTTTCACCAGGTCTGAGGCATGTGCAAAAATCTGTGACTTTTTGTTAATGTTCAGGTACCCAAAAGTCCCCGGAATGACGGTAAAGAATAATAATGAAAAAATACAAATAAATAAATACGATTTTTTCGAAAAACAATAGGGTTCTTGCACTTTTGGTGCACGACCCCTAATTAAAGGTTTGGTAGAGAACAGAGCACAGACACTGCTTTCAGCTGTGATGATTCAGGTAGGAAAATTTCATTCATTCATCTTCATGTCGGCTTTCTTCTCTTTCGGGGTCGCCACAGCGGAATGAACCGCCAACTCTCTGGCATATGTTTTACGCAGCGGATGCCCTTCCAGCCGCAACCCATCACTGGGAAACATTTACACACACATTCACACTTTAACACTATGGGCAATCGTTCTTACTCAATTCACTTATACCGCATGTGTGGGGAAACCGGAGCACCCGGAGAAAACCCACGCGATCACGGGGAGAACATGCAAACTCCACACAGAAATGCCACCTGCCTCAGCCGAGCCTAGAACCAGCGCCTAGGAAAATTTCAATAACGATAATAAACATGACTCACACTCTCTCTCCAAGGGTGATCTTCATAACTTGAACCTGGGTCAGCTGAGGTAATGTTATGCAAGATTTGCTCCGGACTTGAAATGTCTATGTGTACAAACAAGGAAAAAAGCTTAAAAAGTTTCATAAAGTCAATGTTTAATACAAAAATGTACTTGTTTTTGTAAAACAAGTTTATATGCTACAGTTAACAGCCAATATATTATGTGAACAGATAAAGATAAAGAAAAATGGTTAATAGTAAGAGAACTTTTGGTTTAAATATCTTTTTCGTAAATGTCACATTCTATAATGAGTTTGAGATCATTTTTATTTGAGATCAAATTCATATAGTCAAAGCAAAGTTACTTTGAGTAGAAGTAACAAGACGTGGTAACAATTTACAACACTCTTCTTTAATTACTGTTCAACCAACAGGGAACTAGTGCATAACTAACAGCCAACTATTCATTAACTATGTAGCAGTTACTGTTAGTTAACAAGTAGTTACCCTTAACTAACTAGCAATTACTGCTACAGTAACTACTATGATACATACCATTAACTGTTGGATATACTCACAACTCCACAATAACTACAATCAACCCTTAAATAATACTCAAAAAGGTTTTGTTTTAATTTTAACTTCTAAGTGAAGTGGAGGGGATTTTTTAATACAAATTTTAATTGTTTGGCCGTACAGTCACATTTTTTCCCAGTGAATCTTCCATATTATCAGTAAGTACCTGATAACAATGTAGTAACTTTCCAATAACTATTCAATAGTTATCAGTGTTTTTAAATTAACAGTACTACAAAGTTAGTGAATGAATAGTTAATGAACCTGTTAGTTATGCTGTAGTTACCTATTAGTTATATGGTAACTAAGGAAGAGAATTGTAGTGTCACTGAAGATCCTCTTCTAGTAATATGACGATCAGCTTTTTATTTTGTATTGTTTAGATAAGATGTAAAAATTATTAGTCAATTATTAATTATTTTTCTACTCGTACTCAAGTAAATAATTTGGTTAATAATTTTCTTAAATGGATATTTTCACATGTACTTTTACTCTCTCAAAAAGTCTCAAAATGTATTGGTTTAGTCAAAAATTCTCACCCTTGTCTTTGACATTTTCAAGGATTAATTTCTCAAAAACATCCACTTGACTGCTTGAAGATTCCACATAAGCAAACAGTGAATCAGGAAGTTCATCCCCATCTTCTAGCTTTCATAAAAATAGGCGAAAGACATTGTCAAGAATAATACACAAGGGAAACAAACATGCAATATATCACAACAAACAGTAAGAAGTAAGCATTAAAAACTGTAAATAATGAAGACACTGTCATTGTTACACATTACATCAATAAAATATACCAATTGTGCATAACTTACATTTGCTTACACAACTTACATAACTAACACCACAGACACACTGTTGTGTAGAAAGGCAGAAAGCGGAAGTGAATTCAGCCACTTACTTTGTTCGTGGAATCTGAAAAGTTCTCATCTTCTGAATCAGTGTCAGAAAGACATGGGTTAAATTTCATCAGCTCATTATCAAGCGCCTGTTCGATTTCATCCATTGTTGACGCCCATAAGCATTTGATGTAAGCTTATTATTGGTAACTTTTTAAGACGGCTGAAGACATAGTAATTGTGTTAAATACTTCAAACTCACGTTGTCTCTGTTTTTATTTCAAGCAAAGAAGCACCGACTCACCTCGTTCTGTTCTTTTGTGTTTAACATATTGTTATGGAAACGCAACTACAGAGTGTCGTGAGGGACAAACTTTACGCTAACGTAAACTAACACAAAGCGGCCGACAAATAATATCTGGCTGCATTTTAAGACTTGTTTTAACATGTTGATATTGTTGTTTTCATTTTTAATCAGGTCTTTAAAAATTCGTTCATTTGTGTAATTAATGTAAACGCTTTATATTTTTTTAAATTTGGCGCCCTCTGGTAGAAAGTACGGTTAATTTAACCTATGACAATCTTCCTCTAAAGCAATGGTTCTCAAATAGTGAGTGGGGGGGGGGGGTCTTCGTGCTTTTATTTCAGAATTAATCACAGCTAGGCAAGAGTATTTCTCAAACTTAATTAATAACAACCTCAACAATATGCAAACTCTCTTTGCAACATTAGAGAAGTTAGCCAACCCACCAAACCAGACTCCAGATGAGTTTCTGTCGGAGGATAAATGCAATGAGTTTGCTTAATTTTTCATCAATAAAATCATTAACATTGAAAAAACATTAGTGCTTCCCCCTGCAGGGCTAGGGATAAACATCCTCAGCCTCCACTCTCAACATGCCTTTAATCTAATCGATAGCAAAACATTATTAGAGACATTATTATTTAGTGCCAAATTATGAGAAGGAACCAGATATCATACCATAGTTATGCTGATGATACACAAATTTATCTTGCTTTCTCCCCAAATTACTACAACCCCATAAACTCTTTCTGCCAATGTCTTGATGAGATTAAAAACTGGATGGAAAACAACTTTTTTCAATCAAACAAGTCATTGCATTCGGAAGCAAAAGCGAGGTTGTTAGGATTAAAACGTATCTCATTGCCAAGGGACTAAACACTACAAATCAGGTCAGGAATCTTGGGGTGTTTCTGGACTATGATCTTAGAGACTCCTGTAACGGCCTTTTCACCGGTCTTCCCAAAAAGAGCATTACACAGCTCTAGCTTGTTCAGAATGCAGCGGCTCGAATTCTAACCAAAACTAGAAAGTCAGAACACATTTCTCCAGTTCTTAAGTCTCTGCACTGGCTGCCGGTCTCCTTCAGAATAGATTTTAAAGTTCTGCTGCTCATATATAAGTCCAAACATAACTTAGCACCTAAATACCTAACAAACATGCTCAGTGAATACACACCAAACAGGGAACTGAGATCCCTCAGTTCAAATAAATTAAATCTCCCCTGGGTAAATACCAAATAGGGAAAATACTCCTTTAGTTACCATGCGGCCCACAGATGGAACCAGCTTCTGAAAGAGATCAGGGGTGCCAAAACTTTAGTCACG
Source organism: Danionella dracula (assembly GCA_900490495.1). NCBI lineage: Eukaryota > Metazoa > Chordata > Actinopteri > Cypriniformes > Danionidae > Danionella > Danionella dracula. Next base: position 4,508,285 of record UELW01000622.1, read on the forward strand.
TTTAAATCCACGCTAAAGACTCACCTGTTTAGTTGCGCTTTTGTTGACTGAGCACCAAAGTTCGAACAATTATTTTACCTCTGCACTTCTCATCTTGATCTTTATTTTAATAAATTTTTGTAATTTTATTTTCCTTGCATGTTCAGGTATATTCCATTTTTGAGATGATAAGAAATTAAGAACTGGTTTTCCTGTGAGAGTGGTGTCCTGTACTTGATTAAATTGGAGTAAACCATTCTACAGAAGATCACGCGGTTGTGGTAAGAAATTGTAAGCAATTAGATTTTATATTACTTTTTTATGCTTGATTTTATTAAATGTACTTTCTTTTTACTCTTTATTTCCAATGTAAAGCACTGTGAATTACCCTGTGTACGAAGTGTGCTATACAGATAAACTTGCCTTGCCTAGTGGAGTTTAAGAAAGCCTGGTGGGAGGTTCCAATATTTCCCCTGGGCTTGAACGCATTATCCAGCACGGCTATCAACTATAGTTTGCTGCTAAGCCGCCCAAGTTCAAAGGGGTGCTATTGACCTCATTCTCAGCCACAGAGGTCACGGTCCTGCCTGAAGAGATCGCTTCACTTCTACACAAAGGTACAATCGAGCCAGTCTCTCCTACCCACAGGGAAAGAGTATTTTACAGACCATACTTTTTAGTTTCCAACCACACAGACGGGTTGCGTCGAATCCTTGACATGCGTCTTCTGAACACTCATCTTCTGAGACTTCCATTCAGAATGATATCCCTCAGACGCATGGTCCACTCAGTACGTCCAGGGGATTGGTTCACCCCAATAGATCTGCAGTATGCAAAATTTCATGTGAGTATACTCCCTCGGCACAGACCCTTTCTTCGGTTTGGCCTCAAAGGACGAGTGTATTAGTACTGCGTCCTCCCCTTCGGCTTGTCTCTGTCCCCTCGCACCTTCACAAAGGGGATCGAGGCGGCTTTAGTACCGTTCATATGGGAAGGGGTTCGAATCCTGGCTTACTTGGACGACTGGCTGATACTGGCCCAGATGCGGTCCCAGTTGATTCGCCACAGAGACGAGTCTTATGCCACCTCGGCCATCTGTGGCTTCGGATCAACTCAGAAAAGAGCCGTCTAAGCCTTGGCCAGAGCATATCTTTTCTGGGTATGGAGCTAAACTTGTTGAACATGCGAGCATGCTGCTATCTCTGCAGTCTCCGGCAAGGGGGGTTTGCGTGCACCCGTGGTGGATGGGGGAGTATCGGTTAAGGGATCGGTTGCATATGTGTGTGTGTATATATATATATATATATATAATTATAAATTTTACTTATTATTATCATTATTATTTTTCTGTTTTGTGCATAGATCATTAACTGTGTGTATGTATATTTATATTTGTATGCATATGTGTAGACATGTGCAAACTGCTTGGATGTGCTAAGGTAAGTATCTAATCTTATTTATTTTATTTTTCAACTCAATCCTTCCCCCACAATTACCTCTCACCTTCACTTTCCCCCTCCGAAACTTCTCTACCTCTCTTTCCCCCTCAATTACGTCTCTCATCTTTCCCCTTTTTTGTTAACACCATCCTGTCCTGATGTATGTTTATATGATTGATTGATTGATTAATGTAATTATTGTGATAAATGCGAAATAAATACATAATCAATAAAATAAATTAAGAGCTTCTATCCAGAGGAATACTCACTGTATAATATCTTCATTTCCCTGGAAAGAGCAAAACTGACCAACTCATACGAAACACCTACCTTCTCAAGGGCCGCTTTGAAGTAAGACAGGACAGGTTAAAAAAAAAGATGTATTGAACAGAAACTTTCAAGTAAACAAACATTAAAATGAACAACAAAATTTACTTCAGCTCAAGTATAAATTCAGGCACAAGTAAACCACAGTTATGTGAGGGAGACTGGACAAGAATGGCCTAAGGAACGCAGTGTTAAATAGGGCTGAGGTGGTTTATTGGTGCATGTGCTAAGTATTCTGTGATCTTAAAGGAGGGTTTAGTGGTTGATTGGTTTCAGCTGATATGGGTAGATTCCTGACAGTACGAAAATGTGCTATACAAATAAAATTGCTTTGCCTTAAAATGGCATCCCAAACCAGCTGTATACATAGTTTTAAACAGTCTATGACTGAAATAAATAGCTTGAATTGTATTTTAAAAATGCATTCAAGATTTAGACCTACTAGAGCTACAATAGGTCTGCTTTAAAATCTAAAATCGTACTGATCAGAAGCTACTTACACACAAAAAATCCTACTTAGTTCTAATGCATTTCCAAGATTGTCACCCAAACAAAGTGTCATCCCATCCATATCAGGAAAACTTATGCACTATAACTAGTTGATAGTTCTGCTGTTGATGAAGCCTAATTGTTTCTTACACGCCCAAGATAGATTATCACTTTTTCTATTCAGTCTTGTTTCATCCAAGGCATTAAACAATTCTGTGTTTCATGACAAAGATATCTATGTGCATGGTGGCTGCAGTCCGTTGAAGACAAATCAACTGTCCATGTTTCATCAGATCATGAAGATGCTTTCACAAAGTTCAACTCCTCAAAGGCCCCATCAGCAAGCCTTGTCTGCTTCAATTAGAAGAACGTAGCATCTAGTCCTTTGTTAGTGGGCAAGATGTCCAAAGCTTTTGTCTGAGAGCATGGAACCCAGACAGGGGCTAGACAGGCAGTAGCTGCTGATAAAAGCAGTCAAAGCCTGCTCAGCTCTGAACAAGAGCTCAAGTTTTCATAGGGACCCTGTGTTTATACTGTAAAGGGTTTTCTGTTACTGGTCTGTTGCTCTTCAGCCTGAATGTTTCCGTGTAATTTTTCAGGGAAGGGGGAGACAGAACTAGTAAAGTATTAAGAGTAAAAGGGAGCTTCGGTTCTTGGCTGTTGTCTCATTTCAGAAATAAATCTATGCATAAATTAATGTATATATATATATATATATATATATATATATATATATATATATATATATATATATATATATATATATATATATATATATATATAAGAGCTAATTGTGTTAATAGTACATTGATTTTGGGCTTTCTAAATGCTTTATGAGTTCAGATTGGTGCAAGAGTCTGTCAGACAGGACACAGTGTTCCCATTGAGTGTTTTTTTATTTGCCTCTTGTGCACCACATTGGTATGTTTTTAATCTTTGGACCACCGTGAAACTAAACAAGAAATAATTAACAAAGCTTTAGCAGGTGTCGCACTGCCCTCTTGACACACTCACGCCATTTAATGCCCTGAATCTCAAGTCATCTGTTAGTCTTTTAAACGTAAACATCCTTTAGATTTAATTTCTGTTATTATGGCCAAACATGTAACCACATGACTAAGATGAACCCAATGGCGCAGAACAATCTTCCTGAGAGAAAAAAAAAGACTTTTCAGACCACGTTAAAACTAATCTGTGACATGAGAACCTTCTTAAAGAGCTTGTGTAGATATCACTGTTCACTTCAATGTGGACAGTAAGGTTACGATTAATCAGCACTGAACTGAAGACGATGAAGATAAAAAGACAGAGGGAAAAAAGTGAAAAGTGTATAATCCATCTTTTTTCCATAGGGATAAACATAAGTAGCTACATTATTGGTGGTCTTCAGTGGTGGATTTTAAAAATTATCAGGGAACATTAAATGCTGATTCATTCAAGAGTCTCGTTTTCTTTCATTCATTTAGCTGTAGTTTAAATTAGAACTAGGACTTTATTAAAAAAATCTACATTGCTACTGAAACACAATGACATACTTGATTGTCAGTAAATACTCCATTCATCTAATGTTTAAAAAAACTAGAATAAATGGCAACTTGTTATTTGACTCATCATGATGTGGGTAAAACATCAATTATTCATAAGGTAGAAAGAACAACCCGCCATCTGTGACTGTCAGGTTTGTTATCACATGCTGCAAACATTTAAAAATGAATAGCATGGAGCCAAAATGAAAGGTATAATGTATGCATGTGAGTGACTATAAATAATTTCCAGATTTAAAAAAAATCTATTTGCAAAAATCTGATATAGTTTTATGCTCATCATGAATGTAAGCCACTCACATGGCTAGTACATGTACAGAATGTAACCAATGTTCTAGGGAACATCTGACATGATGATTCCTTCTTGCTATCAGCAGTCTGCAATCACATCACAAAAACTCAGTTTGTCCACTGAGAACTGCAAAGAACATTGCTGTGCTTTTAAAGAAAGTGCTGTTACTTAAAATATCTTCTCTATCCAACCCATTGTATTATCCATCTATGTAAAAAGTGCTGTTTTCTACAACAGTAATTTAGACATAAGAGAAAATAATACAGTATACTCATCCCACAGGCCTTCATTTCTTTCCTTTAGCTTAAAATATCGAAGGTTACATTAAATTATTAAAAGGACACACACAAGATAATTAAATACCTCTGCAACATCTGCAAACAGCCATTAACACAAACTGTATTAGTTAGAAAAAGTTAGTTAGTTAGAATTAGTTAGTTCTGCAATACATTTAACCAGGCAAAACACACACACAAAAGAGACGTTTTAGGCAGGTGTGGAAAAAGCTGTAAATAAAGATTTCTTAATGTCACTAATCTTAATTGAGTCATCATTTAGTTTTACAATCAAACTAAACCACCAGCACTGTTTTAGGATTATAGTCAGGCGTATGATCAACCAGTTACTAATGATCATCAATGTCCCATTATCAATGTTGGTTGATTCCTTTCATGTACTGAAACGTATTGGTTACTTTATTAGGCTTTTCTCCGAATTGTGAATGTAGAATTAAGTCAGTGTTGACTATGGGAACTCCACTAAGAGCGTTCAACTCTCTTCACACTCTTTTTAAAATGCCAATCAGTGGCTGCACTGATGGTCACATGGCCATGCCCCACCCACAAAGCAGATGCAAGCATGACACTCTTCCTATTAGTGAAAATGGAGTCATCCTCACCCCCTAGGCAATCAGACTTACTCACTACCTTAACGTTGTGGCTGGGAGACATACGGCAAGGGCCGTAAAAGGTACCTTGAAGGCTGGACTTAGAACATCCTGCAGTTTAATACACGTACGGTTTCAATGAGGGACCTATGGAAAAATGTTTAAAGAACCACTCGGAAAAGGTCTTTTAGAGAGTTAGCCTTTCCGGGAACTGCTCAACCCTCTCGTGCCCAGGGTCATAAAAATTCAGCCAGTAGTCCCTTATAAAGGGGACACATGTGGACATTATGTAGAAATACTCCATTTACACTACTACGCCTGTTGGGGTGAGAGGAGCCAAAAAGCAGGGGGGTATCTCCAGGGCCAAAAATAGAGCATGTATCACTAAGGAAGTCACTATCAGCAGAGCCCTCTTGACAGCGCCCTGGAGGCCGTGACACCCCTGATAGAGTGTTCTCTGAACTGCAGGGGGCAAGGGACGTTGGACTCTGTGTACGTGGTAGAGATGGTGTTTGATGATAATTTGTCCAGAAGACACATATTTAAAATTTGTAAACAATTTATAAACTGTGGTAAACAAAAGAACAGAAGAACCAATATTTCCAATAGTAATATTTACTTACAATGGAAACCAGACAACAAAACAACAACCCACAAAATACAACTAATTATTTACAACAGCAACACACCTGGAGTTCACCCCTAAGAGAGAGAAACTTTTGAGTAGAGTGTGACCGAGTAGGTTTCTCCGGCGTCAAGCAGGTGGGGGAGCCGACTTAGAAGGGGACCTGGCTCCTCTCCACTTACGCAGACCCTCCACCTCCTTCCTGATTGTAGAGACATTATGTCAGGTCCTATGAAAGCTAGAAAGATAGGCCTCGGCTTAACTCGCCAAGCGGCAGGGTTTGGGATGTGAAGGGCAGAGCCACCTGTAACCTAACCTCTGTGGTAGCACATATAAGCAACTTGGCCATCTCCTCTGGAGCACAGCGTGGGAGTTATCAGAGTTGCCAGCAGCGTATGTTCCAATAACTCACTGTGGCGGATAGCAAATGCACCAGCACAATGGGAATCACGCTGGACGGGAAGCTCTGAATGCTGGAGATGTGCACTGGTAGTAACAAAATGTTTAATGACAGAATAGTGCACTTCTATACTGATTCTAATCATATGACTGCTGCATTGGTATGTTTATACCCGAAACAACCGATACAGCTATCAAACTATCCGTCAATGCAATAGATCCACAGATATACATGTTTGGAAACGCGCTACAAAATGCGCTTGACTTGATTAAAGACAGGGAAAAACGAAAGTCTGGGACAGTCAGCGATTCAGGCATCCTGTGAACAGCCGGAGAATCAGGCTGGTTGCCGAAAACACCAGATCTCTTGATCCACAAAAGGGGGAATATAATCCAACACCAATGTGAAATCTTTCACCAGTTGCTTGTGTCAGAGTATGGCTCCAATGCGCAGACAGGAAGAGTGTCACGTGACCATCAGCATGGCCACTGATTGCCGTTTTAAAAAGAGTGTGGAGAGAGTTGAGCGCTCCCAGTGGAGTTCCCATTGTCAGCACCGACATAAGTCGTAGTGAAAGACTGGTGGAGAACTGCCATCTACTGTCCACATAAGTCAGGTTAAAAGGGATTTTCAAGCGGCTGAGGTATGTCCAAAATAACTGTAGGTGGATGCAAAAAAGGCCAACATGTGCTCTGGAATGAGGAGTGAAAATGTAAAATATATGGCTGTGGCAGAGGGCAGTTAGTTCGACAAAGGCCTGTGAATTTGTCCGCAGGCAACAGTGGGGCATGGTGGAGGCTCCTTGAATGGTGGGGCTGCATTTCTGCAAAGGCAAAAGAAGATTTGGGGTGGATTAATTGGGCTCTCATTGACAGCAAACTTTTTGTCAATGTGCTCTGTTTGGTGCAGCACATCTTCCTCGCTGCCTGGCCATAAGCCAATTCTGGTGTGCGACGGAGTAGATCACATCAGATTCATATGAGATGATGGTAAACATCTTGAAGAATCCAGACCCTCCCCCAGTGTCCGAGAATTTAATAGATCTAGTGCCGAACCCTGATCTAATCATTAGTAACACTGAGATATTGGATAAAGTGGTAGTTATGGAGACTATAAATTTACCAGAGGAATTTAAACAAGTTAAAATAGCAAAGATTAAGTTTGAGGCGAATCATGCATGTGCCTTAAGCATTATTACAACATGAGAGATTGGAACTTAACCAGAGTTGCTGGATATGTTTACAAATGAATCAGGAATGGCATACTGAACAAATTACTATTGATCTTGTTTTCCAAATTCAATGTAAGATTCCTAAAGCTATGGCTGTTATTACTTTAATGGAAGTAATGAATAATTATCTAATATCAGACAAAATACAAACAATTTGCTCTACTGATAAACCTATGTATTCGAAACTAAGTTTTGAGGTAATGACAACAAAAGCCAAAGTTTGTATTTGTTCGGAGGAAGGTAATTATGATGTAGACTTTTCACACTGCAGCATAAAATAAACTGTGAGGATGATACAGGAAAAATGTGCGATTCTGAAAATAAAAGAATATATGTTAACTTTTATTGTCAATTCTCGTCATTAGCGATGGCTGTGTGGTACGTGAGCGTATAATCAGCTTCCCTAAAAATGGTGTGGATGTTATCACGCTGCTTTATTATCTACAGGGACATCGGTGTTACTACAGGAGGGTCCAACCGGTAGAGCCCAGGTTAAGCAAGCTGTTAGTGCTGTGTTATTCATGAACGATTCACTCTTTTTGAACGACTCTTTAATGTGACTCTGTAGGAACGATTCGTGTCGGAGAGGGATTCGTTCAGTGGCGCATGCACAACATTCTTCTGGTTTTCCGAGATTAATGACAAGAGAACGAAAAGAGCCGGAGAACTCGAAAAACATCTTTTCTGTTTCCAGGTTCATACTGCATTTGGTTTATATTAGGGAGCATCACGTGACAGAAGAACTAAAGAAGCCAGAGGACTCGGGGAAAGGAGGAATCTTATAGGTTTCCGGCTCATATTGTGTTGGTTAATATTAGGGAGCGTCACGTGACAGAGGCCACGGGGCCTGACTGCACTCGTTAACATCAGAGAGAAGTAATATGTGGACTGAATGAGACTTCAACCTAAAGACAGATCAGAGCTGATCTGAATCAGACTAAAAGATCCAGGTAGGCTTAAGTAAAATATTTTTCTTCTTCTAGCATTATAGTTTTGTCCAATTTATATTGTGAATCGCATTTGTGTATATAATAAATGTGTTAGGGAAGAAACACACAACATTTTATTGGTATTTTACTAAAATGAACGAAATGACTCGAAAAAAGATTTGTTCATTTTGCTGAACGGGACTCAAAGATCCGAGTTGGTGAAATGATCCGAACTTCCCACCACTACAACTGTAAATAGAGTGGCTAAGTACAATGTGTATGTTTTATCAGATCCGTGGACTTCACTAGGGGTGAATGTAGGGTGGTCCTTGTTTTTGGGAGGAGGAGGAACAACAGCATTGAATAAAATTAATGCGTTGGCGTACTGCATGTAATCATTAGCTAACGACAATCAAGTAACATTGGGATTAATTAATTGTAAGATGCAAAACATGTGAGATGTAGTTATTCAAAATAGATTAGCATTGGATATTCTAACAGCCGAAAAAGGGGAGTATGTAAAATATTAGGTACTTCTTGCTGTTTTAATATCCCAGATGAATCAAAGAAAATATCAAATGTTATACAACATATGAAAAATTCTTTAGTTGTACCATCGGAAGTAGACAACTCTGCTGAAAGTTTTTTAGCGAACTCTCTAGTTTATTAAAAACACCGTCTAGGTAGAACAGGAAGTACAAAGAATGTACAGCACAGTTAAGCCAACAGCGACCTCTAATGGAAAGTTAATATACTAGAATACTCCCACTTAAATTTCCAATATGATATATCTCAAAGTATAAACTTTACTTCTTTGATTACTAAATTAACTTTAACTGACAAAAAACGTTACAGGTTTTACTCAACAGAATTCCATATCACAAAGTCCAATCCTTCCACGGAATCTCTCAAACTTCTGTCTCATCAAAGGTTTAGTCAGGATATCTGCCAGCATGTCCTCAGTTCAAGTCAAGTGTGTTTATTGTCAATTCTGCCACATGTACAGTACATACATACAGAGAATAGAAATTGCTTTACCCTCAGAGACACATGTGAGTTCAGCTTCCAGATTGCCTGGTGGCAGAAGCTGTTCTTCAGTCTGCTGGTCCTGGCCTGAAGACTACACAGTCTTCTCCCTGATGGGAGCAGGCTAAAGAGGCTATGTGTCGGTTGGGTGGGATCACCTGCAATTCTGAGGGCTTTGCGTGTGAGCCTAATGCTGTGGATGTCCTGGAGGGAGGGGAGGGCAACACCAACGATCTTCTCAGCTGATCTCACTACGCGTTGTAGGATCTTGCGGCAGGATGCATTGCAGTTTCCATACCACACAGTGATGCAGCTGGTCAGGATGCTCTCGAGCTCTCGCTCTTCTCAGTTTACGGAGAAAGTAGGGGCGCTGATGTGCTTTCTTAGCCAGTGCTGTGGTGTTGTCTGCCCATGAGAGGTCCTCTGTGATGTGCACGCCCAGAAACTTGGTGCTTCTCACTCTTTCCACAACCGCACTGTCGGTTAGAGGAGCGTGTTGAATGTGTGCTCTCCTGAAATCCACAACAATCTCCTTCGTCTTCTCCACGTTTAGTAAGAGATTGTTGTCACCACTCCACCTAGCCAGGCGGCTCACCTCACTCCTGTAGTTTGACTCGTCTCTGTTGTTGATGAGACCGACCGCAGTTGTGTCACCCGCAAACTTGATGAAGAGGTTGGAGATGTGTGATGGTGTGCAGTGGGTCAGCAGTGTGAAGAAGAGGAGGCTCAGCACACATCCTTGCGGGGCCCCGGTATTCAGTGTGATGGTGCTGGATGTGTTATTGCTGACACGTACTGTCTGAAGTCTTCTGGTCAGGAAGTCCAGCAACCAGTTGCACAGTGAGGTATTGAGTTCCAACTTAAAAAGTTTTGCAGTGAGCGTTTGAGGAATAATATTATTAAATGCTGAACTGAAGTCTATAAACAGCATTCTAACGTAAGTCCTTTTTTTCCAGATGAGTGAGTGGAGAGCAGTGTTGATGGCACCGATATGCAAACTGAAAGGGGTCCAGGGAGTGGGGAAGTGCAGATTTAATGTGTTGCATGACTATCCGTTCAAAGCACTTCATAATGATGGGTGTGAGTGCAACAGGACGGTGGTCGTTAAGGCAGGATGGAGATGTTTTTTACGGGATAGGGATGATGGTGGTTGCTTTGAAGCATGTAGGAACAACTGCCTGGCTTAGCGAGCTGTTGAAGTTGTCTGTGAAGACATCTGCGAGTTCCCCTGCACAGTCTCTCAAAACATGCCCAGGGATGTTGTCAGGGACCGGAGCTTTGCGAGCATTGATCCTGCTAAAGGATCTCCTCACTCTGTACGGAGACAACACTATCACCTGGTTGCCAGGAGGAGTTGGAGTCTTCTGTGTAGTTGTGGTATTTTGTTCTTCAAAACATTTGTTCTTCGTTATTTTCCCGAGTCCTCTGGGTCCTTTCGTTCTTCTGTCACGTGACCCTCCCTAATATTTACCTAATGCAGTTTGAGCCGGAAATCCACAAGATTCGTTGTTTTCCCGAGTCCTCCGGCTCCTTTCGTTCTCTAATAATTAATAATGGGCGTGTTACGCTCGGAAAACCAGAAGTATGTTGCGCATGCGCCATTGAACAAATGTAAGACAGTTCTCCCATATCCTTCATCTTAAAGCATTCCTTTAGTTCTTCCATCTTCTCCATTGACTCCGTGATTAGAATAAGATCATCAATGTAAACTGCTAAGATTTACAGCCCTTGTTGATTTCATACAAAGACACATGGATCTGACTGACTCTGATTAAAATCAATGTTTTTCATGAATTCAGTGAAGGTCCTGCTCCAGCAGCGAGGTGACTGGTTCAATACGTAGATTGATCTCTTCAGTTTGCAGATCAAATGTTCCTCTCCTGGTCTAACAAAACCCTCTGGTTGCTCTATGAAAATTTCCTCTTGTAAATGTCCATTTAGAAATGCTGTTCCTACATCCATTTGATGTACAAGCAGATTTTTTGAACTGCAAATGACACCAACACACGTATTGAACTAAATCTTACCACAGGGGAGAAGGTTTCATCGTAGTCAGCCCCATACTTCTGTGAGTATCGTTTAGCTACGAGTCTACACTTGTATCTCTCCACTGGTCCATCATTCTGATGTTTGACCTTGAATACCCATTTACATCCAATAGCTTTTCGATTCTTTGGTAGTTCAACCAAATCCCAAGTTTAATTTTCTAGGAGTGATTCATATTCCAATTTAACAGCTTTCCATTCATTTGCATTAGAACTCATCATAGCTTCCTTCAATGTTTCTGGTTCTATAACTCTACAAACACTGGCATAATGATCAACAATCACTAAGTCAGCAAACTCATCGTATCCATACATTCTGGGAGGTTTTATGATTCTTCCACCTTCTGTCACAGGTGCACTGACATCAATTGACATTTGTTAATTTGTTTCAATCACTACTTAATTTTCTGAGTTAGAAGCATTGATTTCCTGTTTTAGTTCAAAATCAGACTCATTGAAGATCACATCCCGACGAATGAGAACTTTTCCCTTTTCTTCATCACACAAACAATAGCCTTTTGACCCATTTGCATTTCCCACAAACCTAAGTTTTACTGACTTCTTGTCAAGTTTCCTCCTTTCTGCTTCTGGAACATACTCATAAGCAACACAACCAAATACTCTCAAGTGACTCAGAGCTGGCTGCTTGTTGTACCATCTTTGATACGGTGTCTTGTCCTCCAGAATAGATGTGTGTAGCATGTTCTGTACATAAGCTGCAGATGCCACTGCTTCAGCCCAGAACTTGTTTTACAATTTAGCATGGAACAGTAAAGTTCTTGCCATCTCAATCAGGGTTCTGTTCTTTCTTTCCTTCTTTCTACAACACCATTTTGCTGAGGTGTGAGAGGTACTGTTTTTTCATGTTGAATACCTTCAGCTAACAAGTACTCTTGAATTTCATTTGATGTGTATTCTCCACCATGGTCTGATCTTAATCTTGCTATTTTTCCCCACATTCATTTGAGAATGTTTTCTGAAACTTCTTAAATATGTCAAGAACGTCACTTTTCTTCTTCATGAAGTAGACCTTGCAGCATCTACAATAATCATCAATGAAGGTAAAAAAATACTTTGAGCCTCCAATAGATTCAGTCTGCACGGGACCACAGACATCACTATGCACCAACTGTAGTCTGCGCTTTGAACGGATCTGTCCCATTGGTTGGTGAGGTTTCCTTGGCATCTTCTCCTCGACGCAGGCTTCACAGAAAAAAAAGACTCCTTCTCTTATAGACAATTAAATCCTGTTACCAGACTTTCTAGTTCCTTCATTTTTGTTGTATGACCCAGTCTCTGATACCATATGCTGTTAGTTATCAAAGCACTTGATGCTAGATGATTGTTAGGTGAACTTCCTTGCACATCCAACTGATAAAGTCCATCAGTCCTCCTTGTTCCCATTCCTTTAAGTTTTACTTTCAAATTCTTTATGTAACAGCGAGATTTCTTAAACTGAACACTGTTTCCTTTTCCAACAGCTGCTCCCACTGAAAACAGATTCCTGGATAACTTAGGAACATACAACGCATCTTGCATTGTGACATTTTTTTACATCACCAGCTCGGAATTCCATCTTCAGCATAACATTTCCAAGCCCTAGAGCATCAACCACTCTTCCATCACCAAGTTTCACTGTCTTGAAAATTGTTGATAATCCACAAGTATTTCCTCCTGACATGTCATATGCTTTGATGCTCCAGAGTCAATTAACCATTCGTATTGTTGCATCACTTTTCCTTGATTTTCTTCTTTCAGAATAAAAGCACTCTCCGACGAATCTTCTTCACCATCACATGTTACTTTCTTTGCTTCGTGAATTTTTATTTTTTTTCAGCTCTCTTTTTTACGGATAGGAATGTTTAGTTTTTTAGTCTTGTATAAATGTTTAGTTATTATAACCTTCGTAGAATTGTTTAGTATTTTTAGTTTATAGTGTGTGTTTCCATAAATGTGTTTAGTTTATAGTTTTACTTAGATGTGTTTAGTAGATGGTTTTAATAGATGTTTTGTGTTTTTGACTGTGCCTTATTCATGTTATGATGGGGTTCATATATGTATAGCGGTATTAGTAATAATGAGTATTTATATTAGCATTTTATTAATCATATTGAATGTGTGTTTAAGGTCTCTGCTTGCCTGTAAGGGAGGTGACTGGTGGAGTAGTCTCCGGGCAGTGATGGTCTGTCTCTTGGGAGGGCATAAATTAGGGTGCACGGAGACTCTCACGCGTGCGTGCGTGCGTAAATGTAATTGTGCGTGTGTGTGCATGTTTTTGGCAGTTCTATCGCCAATGGGCATGGCTACAGCCAACTTTTTGAGCTCACAGAAAAAGAAAATAGGATTACACAAGCATACATGAATCAATCTGAATAGGACTTGAGGCATGTTTTTGATGAGGAAACAATAGTAAAACATGAAAGATTGTCTGAATTGCCTGATTGCCCTCATTGTCATATTTTCCACATTTCACTAAGTTTTCTGATCGCTCCACAGCCTTCCTACTGAGCACAAAACATGAATTTAGCTAGATATCAATAGACGTAGCGCTGTATGTTACTTTTTGTCACATGTTTGCTGGCTCTTATCAAATGAGCAACTACTACAATAATTTAATGTTCACACTGATAACACTGCACTGTAAAAATGTGGAGTACCTTTTACTCAAAAAAGTTAGGATTTTTTTTTTCAAAATGTGAGAAATTTCATAGAATTACCTAGTAAAAACTAACAACAACAGCCTGTCGCTTTAATCACAAAATCTCAAGTAAAGTTTACTTGGAATCTTCAAGTAAACTGTATTAACTCTTTGTATATATATATTTTACCTAAGAATCGCTTTAACAGTGAACGCGTTTACACATTGATCCAATTTTAATTACCATTTAATTAAAATCATTTCAATCTGGAAAATATCACTTTCCTTAGTGTCATTAACCAGATGAATAGTCTGTTCTCCATTAAAGAGCTGTCACTAATTTCATTGCTCTTGTAGTCAGAAAATGTACACTCACCTATGAAGACTATTTAATTACCATTCTAGACATGTACGTTAGCAAATGAGATGTGCCAGAGAGACCAAACACAACATAACTCTCAAGAATGGTGTCCCAAAAAGTGTCCCCAAATTACTCAAGTTTATTTCTCCACAGAAGTTATACACAAAACAGTTGATTATACATCGGGAAACATCTTAACAACAGAGGTATGTGGCTTTAAATGCGCTCAAATAATTCCTCTATGACGTTACTCTTTGTGCTCCACTGACTCAGAGCCAAAGACGCATACGCATAAACTAAATAACTGAATAATGTAAAATTTACTTGAATTGTTAATTTTTTGCTGCAATTTGATTAGATGGCGAACACTGATTAAATTCTACTCAGGACATTGTATCTACATTTACTAATATATTTGAATAAAAGTAAAGGACAAAGAATATGTCAGTGATGTACTGAATTAAACATGGCATTTTTAAGTAAAAACACAAAATAGGATTTTTTTTGTAAAACTTAATTAAAAATACTTTCCAGTACTTACACGGACGAAAAGTCACTTTGACAGTGATGTATTATATTAGACATTTCCACGATGGCGCTTTAAACGAATCAGGTTAACCATTATAGCAGGTGAAAAAATCCGCAGCACGAGGTTAACAAAAGTGAAAATGCCGGTGTGGATGCACCCCAATTGTCAGTTTGGGGGCGAGCTCTGTAGTGGACTGTGCCATTTTTTCAGTTGAATGGGGGGGGATTAAAACGTGAATGATTTGAATAAACATGAAAACCCACAAACACACTGAAACCCTTTTGAAAATTGGGTAAATATGTGATTTGTTTCAGCATGGTTAATAGTCCGAAAAAGACACGCCTCGTTCAGTTTCTTGGGAAACACAGACCCGTCTCCTCAAACACCTCGTGGTGTGGTTCAGGCGATGTTGAGACGGACAGCCTGCGAAGCATCTGCGCCGCTGCCGCCTCATGCATCAGATTAGTCTGTATGTGAGATATACATACCCAGAGCATCCCTTACAGCCCGTCTTTTAAGTTCAACAACATAAAGCGGCACGAAATTAAATCCCGTCTTCATTCTTTTAAGGTAAGCTTTTTTTACCTCTGCTTTTGATCATGCTGATTTATCATGATGCGAGAACGCGTGCGCAGTCAGAATCAGTGAGTAATGATGAAACCTCGCACATGGGTGACAGAACACATTTTGGCGGGTTGTAAAATTCTCAAAAAAATATTAATGACATGTTAAATAGTCTAAACTGTTCACAAATAACGAGTATTGTCTCCGTTATCTGTACGTATTACATAGCACACACGTTTCTTAAAATAAACTGAATTAGGCAGAACAAAGTGCACATCTGGCTTTGAAATTCATCATAAATTTTCATAAATTCATTTTAATTTAGCTACAATTTCAAGACATCGTTTGTGATTGACCTGATTTTAAATGGAATGTTTTATTGAACAAATATGTATATTTATCAGTCCCATTATGAAAGCAATGAGTGTTATAAAGTAGGAGGCTGGTTTATTGGAAGGAGCAGCCTTGAAAGGAATCCATGCGTCACATTATAAGCTTCGAGCACGCCTCGTAGCATCATCCATCTGTAGACGCGTGCTTCCGTATACAAAGCATGCGAAACTCAGTCACATCACAGTTAACATCCTAGCAGGGATTAATAATGCTGTTTGTTTCTGCAATTTCGGGCTGCTATTCTGAGGTGTTTGTGCCACGTGACTACAGATGGTGCGCGCTTGTCTGTTTGGGTTCGTATGCAAATCAAGCGACCTCGTGTTCAGGAGAGCTAAATAATTTAGACGTGAAAAATGATAGTGTTCCAATTCAAACATCCTGTTGGTTTGAATTAACTCATGGTATCAGATATAATTAGCTTAGACGCGAATCATGGAAAGTCCTGTATAGAGAGAGGTCTGTGTTCAAATGATCCTAGAAAAGATGAAGTACAATATTGTAAATAAATAAACACGTTTTTGTTTATGTGACGTGTATAGCATGGTAAGTAGGAAGCTGGTTGTAGGCTTTATTGTGTGTATGGAACATTGTATGGGTTTGTTAAAGGTGCTATTTCATGCCCCTTTTGAATCATTTGTGATAAATTTTGTAACACCCCTAGACATCACTGCACCCTTAATAAACTTCATAAATATGCTCTTTAGATGACCTAAAATAGTTGTGCTCTTCCAAATCAGCCGCACACTTCCTGCTCCATCCACTGGCATTACATTTACATTTTTGCATTTAGCAGACACTTGTCAAAAGCGACTTATGGGAGAGACAATATGTAATTTGTTTACACAATCAAAGTCTATCTCAGTTTGTTCATAGAAGAAGTTGTATCAACCGATCAATCAACCATAACAGGAAGAAAATTAAGAAAAAAAAGGAAAAAATAGCTTTTTGAAGCTGTTAGTGTTGCTGCTTTCCTGACAGGATCAGGGAGTTTGTATCACCATCTAGGGACAGTGAGTGAGAAGGTTCTTCTTTTTACCTTTGTCAAGATGGTTTTTGAAGCCAGCATCAGGGATTTGAGCTTAACACCAACTGCTATGGGGAGTGATAAAGAGGGGAGTAACATAAGCTCGCTTTGGTTCCTTGAAGATAAGACGAGCTGCAGAGTTCTGGATCATCTGCAGAGGTTTGAGCGCGTTTGCTGGAAGTCCTGCTAGGAGATCGTTGCAGCAACCGTGAGAGGACCAGAACCTGAACCAGGAGTTGAGTTGTGTGCTCAATTAAGAAGGGCCTGATCTTTCAGATGTAGGGCAGAGCAAACCTACAGCCACGAGTTATCTTGGTCATGTGGTCATTGGAGGACAACTGTTCATCCAGAATTACTCAGAGACTCCTGATGAAGGAGAAGAGGTGATTGTAGAGTATTCCAGCTGCATGGTGAGACCGCGATGCACAGACGAATTTGGCGGGATTACCAGAAGTTCTGTCTTGGCCATGTTGAGCTGTAGATGATGGTTCTTCATCCAAGTAGAGATGTTGTTTAAGCAGTTTATAATGCACGTAGTTAAAGATTGGTAATCAGGGGGAAACAACAAATAGAGTTTAGTTTCATCAGCATAGTAGTGATACAAGAAGCCATCTCTTTGGATGATAGGGCCAAGGGAGGTGGTGTAGTTTGCTTCCAGCACATCCCCTGCTGAGTTTTGCTTGTTGGCACACAGATAATCCAAACATTCCCGACAAATACATTCATCTTTTAGTAAGCCAAAACCACTATTGCCTCAGGACATCCAAAAACCCTTTTTTTTTTCCATTGTTTATTGACACAGTTATGCTACTGTTACACTTTTAGTTCAGTTTTAGTTCGGCCCTGTCCACGTGTACCTGGTTATTTTTTACAATTGAGTTTTTCTTACCTCATTTACATAAAAAAATGCACCCATATGAGCACAGGTAAAAAAATATGGTAAACGCTGCACTGAGTGAATCTACCCAGTAGAGGGCAGCAGACTCTTCACCCATTGAAGTTAAATCAAACGGCTGCTTTTGCATTTGTATCAGGTGAACGCCTCTTCAGCAATAACATACAGATTGTGGTGGATTGAAACATTTATTCTGTAATTAAACACATTAATAAATATGTTGTGTGCTTGTGTAGTCCTGTACATTTCAGAAGATATGCTATAACACAGAGAGCCGGAGTGCAAGCTGTTGCTCTGACTCCATTAACCATATGCAGCTCTGAACAAATGCTGCTACATAAGTTAAAAAGCTCAAATATTTGTGCTGTCATCGTGCCCCGAATCAGCAGCCATTTTTGATGAGACAACAATACTAAAACATGCAGGAAGTGTCTGAAAAGTTGAGTTTACATGACGCAGCACCTTTAAATGATATATTATTAGACATTGTACACATTTTGAGAAGTAGGTTTATTTCGAGCTGAATAAAAAAGGACTCTTATTTTTTCTTTGTACTTTCCCTCCAGTTTTTTTTAAGTATTGACATTCTACTGAACTGAATGCTTTGGTTTTGTTTCATTTTGTTATTAAATAAAAAAAAACATAAGCCTCTGTTAACTTTTCCGAAAAGGCTTTTTATCAACTTTTATTTCTGGTTGCTAAACCAGGCATTACACACATTTGAGGGCTTGTGTGTGTTATAACAAAGTTATGACCTCTTATGCACTTTTACAAGTAAATTAAGTATTTTAACCCTTTTAAATAATAAAACAAATTACTGGCTCATAACCATTCCTGGTATTTTATACAGGTAACTAGCTGAGATTAGTATCCTCTAAATGACTGAAACACAAATTTGCAATCAATTACCAAAGTTCCAAGAATGCTAGGCACACTATGGTTCACCAGTCTTGCTTAGTAAAGAATTAATACACAAATGGAAAAAAACACAAAATAACCCAGAACTATGCAAAAATAGTCTTGTCACTAAATTATAGCTGGCCCCATAATTACAAAGAAAACAATTGCTAACATTTTGCAACATGAAGGACTAAAATTAAAGGATTTTTAGTTTAAAACAGCATCATGATGTGGGGGAAGAAGTGAGAAGGTTCTTATTGTAATATGTAAAATGTTATAAAATAACTTTTATTTTGTGTCTCGTGGAGAAGGGTTAGAATAGTGGTTCTTAAACTGTGGTACGTGTACCACATTGCAGTCTACACTTCTCAGTTTATTTTCCCATTAAGATAGAAATATCAGTGTGTGCGTGTGTGTGTGGAGAAATATATTATTGGAATAAAGCATGTTATTCTTGTGCCGCTGGTGTCTGCAAAGCGTTGACCGTATAGAACAGGTGCAAAGTGTTTGGAATTACCTGAAAAGCTCCTGCGTGCAGCACGCAGAGCGTTCATATCTCTGCAACTACTGCAAGAGCTAAAGCTAGAAGAAATTTAATGAAACAAGAAGCTTCGGATTCACCTTAGCCTTCGTGATGCCAGAGTGGATAAGTCCCACTCTCTTCTGAAAAGCTATGTTTACATTTAGTCAAACGAAAGCAGCAAGAGTGAAACTTTTGACGGTTTAAAACACTGTGTCACTGAGTGTTGACATGGCGACTAACTTTAAAAATATGCTGATTAAGCACATTATAAACGCGTGTGAAATAAAAGAATGAAGCAACAGATGTAAAAAGCCCCCGTTTCTGTCTAAGCGCGCACATGTATTTCAGTGTCAGACGCAGGTGTACAATCCCGCGCGCTCATTTCAGTCAGTCGCTAACAAAACATGCTGTAAATAAAGAAATATGTGATTCTTAAGAATGAGAAAGGGATTAAAATAGCATCCAATGATGTTAAGAAAAAGTGAAAATGTGAACAGACTAACAGCTGATGCAGACGGATCCTGACTGAAATCCTAACTTTAATTATTCATAATTCTTTTACCTTTAACCTGATGATGTCTTTCTCTTTATCTGTTAAAATATCTATTTTACTCTAAACGATATTTTCAAAGAGTGTGAACATAAAATAAGAAAGAAAACTATTATGAAATAACACCAAAACATTGTATTAACATCAGAATGTGAATAAACTATGAATGCAGCAGCAACCTTAATATTTTATTTAAAAATCAATTATTTACCTATAATGCCTTTACCTCAACATTGCTTGCTCTTACTAGCAGAAAAATAAATCTCTCCAGATCAGAAGTAAAAAAGAGAGAAAGGGATGTTTTAATAAAAAACTTGCAGAGTAAATATAGCTTTCCTGTGTGTCTATAGTTACACATAAAAAAAGACACCTTCTGGGTCAGGTCAGGAAAATGTGTCCCACTTCAAACCCAGTATTCTTAATGTTCAGGATGTACAGTGTTTAGTATTGATAAAATGAACAAATATTATAAATATTACTGAACTGCACTTAACTATAGCTGAACAAGAGGGCCTATACACTGTGGCTATACTGTACTCGTGTATTTTGATGTTGCTTGTTATGGTGGTACTTGCAGCAGCAATTTTTTTTGAGGTGGTACTTGGTGAAAAAAGTTTGAGAACCACTGGTTTAGAAGATTTTTGTACTTTGGTTGATCTCAATTCATGAATGTAAAGTGGTATGTTGTTTGATGTACATATTTATAAAGAAGCTCATCCTGTTTGAATGTGGATAAATGCTACCTACAAACCGATCAAATACATGTCCACTGTGAAACATGGTGGTGGAAACATTATGCTCTGGGGAGAACATTATGCTCTCAGAAAGACAAGTGTACTACACAGCACTAAAAAGAATTGTCAGCAATTGTCAAAAATACCCTTAAATTTGTCCAAACAATGTGGCCAAAAATCTATGTACAATGTTCAAATACTTAATTCACTCCCATATATGTATACAATTATACAGTTTGGACAGTGATTTAAATCAGTTTTTTTTATTTTAGGCTTTCTCACTTTAGAAATGAACATATTTCTTTACCATTGTGTGAACAGAGGATCAATGTCCTGTTATCTCCTATGCTGTATAAACATACCTATGGGATATTTTAAACCAGATGGGTGCCAATACAATAGACTCTATTTTCGATATAAATTTTATAGAGCATGTTTATTTAGAAAATGTATAATTTGTTGCATCATTTTAGTGGAAATAACCTAAAACTAGTTCTGTTCTTTGTATCTAACAGGAAAACTACAAAGTGAAAATGAGAAGATAAGTGTTACATCTGCAACCATCTTCCTCTTCACGGTCTCTGACCTACATTTGTATGTGTGACCCTCACTTTCCTCACCAAAAAAGGATTTCATAGAAACTCTCCCTCAGCGTTGACAGAAAAGACATTTTCAAATGCCCAAAAACAGCAAAACCACAAAGAGAGAGATCGAAGATGATGAGGTTACAGAATCTGTCAAAGATTTGCTATCCAATGAGGACTCTTTCAAGAAAAGCTCTCTGATAGTAGGAGATGTTCCTCAAAAGATGCAGCAGGATGTTGAGGATGGTTCAGAGGAGGAGGAAGATGAGGAGGAGAGGCCTGCATGGGGTAGCAAGCTTCAGTACATTCTAGCCCAAGTGGGTTTCTCTGTTGGCCTGGGCAATGTCTGGAGGTTCCCCTACTTGTGCCAGAAAAATGGCGGCGGTAAGTTTAACATTTACAGTGGGCAAAATTAAGTACAGTGGGCCATTTTTGTACAGTGAACTCATTTTCATGTTAAAGAAACCCATTTGAAATGATTTGAGCTTTGTGACATGGTGCATTATCCTGCTGGAAGTAGCCATAAGAGGATGGGTACATGGTGGTCATAAAGGGAAGGACATGATCAGAAAGAATGTTCAGGTAGGCCTTGAGATTGAAACAATGCCCAATTGGCACTAAGGGGCCTAAAATGTGCCAAGAAAACATCCCCCACACTATTACACCACCACCAGCCTGCACAGTGGTAACAAGGCATGATGGATCCATGTTCTCGTTCTGACCAATTGAATGTCTCAACAGAAATCGAGACTCATCAGACTTGGCAACATTTTTCCAGTCTTCATTCTATCCCATTTTTGTGAGCTCATTCAAAATGTAGCCTCTTTTTCTTAGTTATAGTGTAAATGAGTGGTACCCGGTGGGGTCTTCTGCTGTTGTAGGCCATCCGCCACAAGATTGTGCGTCTTGTGGCTTCACAAATGCTTTGCTGCATACCTCGGTTGTAACGAGTGGTTATTTCAGTCAAAGCTTCTCTTCTAGCAGCTTGAATCAGTCGGCCCATTCTCTTCTGACCTCTAGCATCAACAAGGCATTTTCTTCCAAAGGCAATCTTTGTAATCCCTAGAAATGGTTGTGCATGAAAATCCCAGTAACTGATCAGATTGTGAAATACTCAAACACCCCCCCCCCCCCACACACACACCCAGCTCTAGCACCAACGTCTGGCTCAAAATTGCTTAAACCACCTTTCTTCTCTGCCCTCTAGCATCAACAAGGTTAACTAACATAACTAGAGTATTTCTACAGTATTTCGTCATGGTATCAATGGGACATTGTGTAAAACCATTGTCATGGCTTGTCATGCAGTCGCACTAAAGTTGTAATGCAGGTAGCACTAAATGTCGTTTGCTCACTTAAACACATTAGTTCTTGAGAGTCATTTGTTCGGACTAGACTTTAATCATGGAGCAACCTCCTGCTTTCCCTCTTGATGCGTGATTGGAAGTGGCTGAGCTGCAGTACCCTGAGCGAAAAAGACTTCAAAGTTATAAAAGGGAGCAAGTTTTCCTTCACTCCAATGTTACAACTAGCCAACTTTGGAGCTGAAAAAAACATCAATCCACCCCTGGCTCCATTAGGTTTGTTGATTCAGGTCACTAGTTTGATTTTCATTAATTATTTTTAAATTGGTTTGTTTAAGACATGTACAGTTTTAAAATTTCCTCCTCTGAGGATGCGTTTTCGAGTACTGGCTATGCCCATTTTGAGTTTTATTTGACTTTGCAGCTAATGCAATTATTGTAAAAAAAAAAAACTTGACTATAATCTGGAGGAGACAGTAGTTAGTAATCTTAGGTTATTATAGTACTTAAGTACAGCTTGGTTGGGCGGGTGCCTAATCACCCGAAGCTGGGCTCTCCCAGGTGTCCTGTCCTTGCTCTGTTTGACTGTTTGCTCATTTAGGAAGTGAAGACAAAGAAGCAATATCACAATTTTTTTTCCTCTGAACCAATAGTATAATCCATAGTATTAGTTCAAGGCTGCAATACCATACTTTTTCTCTTCTAATGATAATTAAAAACAAATCCGAAAGTCTCTTGAAGTCTACTCCTCATCTTATCTCCTTAATGAAGATAGCTACCTAAAAAAATTAAGAATCTACCAATAGATTTAATTGCTCTTCCACATTTGCTTAGACCTAAAACCATAGATACTTCAGAAAATGCTAAAATGCTGGCCAACCAGACAGGGCTTCTGAACATCAATTGAAGCCTGTCGTTTGACATAAAGGGCAAGATAAATGGACTTACTAAAAATTATTATATTTTGTGAATATGTGGTGTCCATACAATTGGAACTTCATAAACTGTACAAAGAAAAAACAATACAATTCCAGATATATTATCTACAATTCCGATTATCTCTTTAGTGGTAAATTTTGTTTCACAAGCAAATACTATAGAAGCAATACTATAGAAAACTACTGTTCAAAAAGACATGCCTACTTTAGACTAAAAAGGAGAGCAAAGGAAATGTAATATTTCCATTTGAAAGATCCCACTACTTGGCAATACTTTAAACATGTATTATTATTGTTGTGTAGTAATAAAACAGTACATCAAATTCAATCAACATACAATTTATAAAATATTAACTAAAATTAAAGCATTACTGTCTAAATCTAAGTTGAAATTGATACATTTTTAAGAATAGCAATAAAGCAAAAACCCAGTATTCTACATGATGAGGGAGCTCTTAACCCCTTCCTATCATAGGCCGATTCAGAGACAGAAGGGGTAAAGGACCTTCTGTGCCTTCTGCCTCTGAAAGCGAACCAGAGAGCAACAGAGAAGTTTTTATATCAGTATAGCAGTGAAAGCAAAGGGTTCTATGTTAGTGAAATAATTGCACTATACACACTCCAGAACATTTACTAGACATGAACCAGTTATATGATCAACACTTTCAATATTTGAGGCAATTCACTGTGATGGTGGTTCAAGACTAAAACTTTTGAAGTTAAAGATTTTGCACAAGAAAATTCACCCAAGTGTTTCATTAGGTGAATGCTAGAATAAGGTCTCTTGCTTCATGAGGAGGATTCATATCTACAAATTCTCAACCTCACACTTTGCAAGATAATGAGAAGTTATATCTGTTGAATGAGATTACACAAAGCAGATTATTGTCCAGAGAAAGCAGATTACATCCTCTTATCTGACTAACTGAGAGCAATGGTATTCTGTAGATATGGGTACTCGTGTCTTTGGGTTTCTAGTTTTCATGACAGAAAAATGACAGAGTAGGGAAAATGTTTCTGTATCGGAAAGTTAATAACCATAATTTCTTCAAGAATAATTGTTACCTAACCTTAATGATTATGTTTGGTACAAGTGCAAAACACGTTATCTGTTGAGACTCTGACCCCACGCCTGCTGTCTATTACTTTCTAGGTTATAATAAGTGAGTGTGGCTACCCTCTTGTGCAGACCTCTAATTAGATTAAATAGGCCACTGTGTGTGGGTTGTGTCTGCTGCTGTCATAGGCCAGGCAGTGACAGCCACAACACTGCAGAATCTGTGACAGCGCATCTTGGTATAATATATGTACTGATTTTGCAAGATGCAATGGTCAATTTGCTCATTCACCAGTTTTTCAAAGAGCATCTTGCAAGTAGAGCAATCTGCTTTAAACAAACCTGAAATACACAATGAATTAAAACAAATAACCTAATGTTAACCTGGTCATCGATAAAGGAGGCACTAGTTTTGAATATGAAAGTACAATGTCCATAAGAATAGTTTGATTATGTGAACTCAGAGTTGACTTGTTTTCAAGATACACTACTTCAGGTGTGGCTCAAGGGTTTAGACGATCATGAGGGGGGCCTCGTTTCATCAACATTTGTTTCTTGTAGTTAATCTTAAAAAATATTTCTCACAATAAATCACATCCACAAATATTTGTGTTTATGTGTTATGTCTGTATCAAATCTGGAAAGTAAGACCCCTGTGTGTTAAATTAATAAGGTCTTGGCCTGAGAGAAGCCAAAGTGTGCTTTTAAATGGCCAATTTTTAGAATTTAAAATTTAAGCAGCTGTTTGGTACATTGTGGGGGTGGTTTTAACTATAAGCGTACTGGGCGGTTGCCCAGGGAGGCATCGTTGTAGGGGTGGGCGTCATCGGGCAATGGCTTTTTTTCAAACTCATGCTGCTCCAACATCATGACTGTCAATGGCCCAACTATGGAAATCAACAATTCTTATTAGCTACAGAAGGTGCAAGAGAAAAGGCTAAAAAATGTATAAAAGGAAGCAGCATAGTGTACTAAAATTAAATGAAAAAGCTAAAGGGTTAATCAAGGCAGCTTGTGCATGTCAATGAACATCTAAGTAGTTCTGAGTGCACAGGCTGTGTCGCAGTTGAATCTCCCATCTAGTTTCATTTGTAAACAAGTGATATTGGGGACTGCAGGTTAAACGCAACAATTCCAGTGGTCTAATTTTATCTTTCTCTCTCTCATTAATATCAGAATTTAAAATTTTAACCAAGAATTTTACTAAGTTTGTTCAGTCAATATTGTATCGGAATGACAAAATTGACTCAATGTAAAATGTCTGTGTAATTTTTCACAAAACAATTGTTCGTTGAGTCAAATACTTTTTAGAGTGTATAACTTGCCCTGCACTACTATTCTGTTAAAATAATGTGACAAACAATCTCTTCAATTTAATAATACAATTGCATTCATACTTCAGAAGCAAGCAATAGGGGTACAATGCTATACAGAGTTCATGGTCCAGCCCATACCTTGGTTTTTAACCACAGTTTCCAGTTTTGCTTCTTTTCTGGATCCGCAAGTAGTTGATAGTGTCTATATGGCTGACATGAACTAAAAACCTACCACAAACCCAAAAAATTGACTACTACTGATTTTCGAAAAACTACTTGATACATTTCATCATCTCTAATAGAAGTGTGTTCACTCCTTTCCTGCACAAACGCATGGCCAAACACCTTTAACAAATTGTATTTTTTTGCATTTAAACCAATTTATATTGTGCATTCATTCACATACAATCTATAGCTACTCTTTTCAATCAGAAAAAAAGAGTCTCTTTTATTCTTTAACAATATATTAAAATATATGCTGTTCATACCAGTGTGGGAGCTTCACACTGTACATACCTTTCTAGGAGCATACCTGGTTCCATACCTCATCCTGTTACTGGTGATTGGGATTCCCCTCTTCTTCCTGGAGCTAGCAGTTGGTCAGCGGATCCGTCGGGGAAGCATCGGGGTCTGGAACTACATCAGTCCTCGTTTGGGTGGCATCGGCTTTGCCAGCTGTTTGGTAAATATCTGTTTTCATGCATTGTTTAGTCCCCTTATGAAAGACCAATACTTTACTTATCAGTGCAAATAAAGAAAGCAAAACATAAATGTATTTTTCGTGTTGTAGGTGTGTTTCTTTGTGGCTCTCTATTACAATGTCATCATTGGCTGGAGTCTCTTCTACTTCTCGCAGTCTTTCCAGCAGCCTCTTCCTTGGCATGAATGTCCTCTGGTTAAAAACAAAACAAATACATGTAAGATATAATTTTCATGAAGACAATAGTGTTGTTTATGAACAAGTATTAGTATAAGTATAAGTAGTAAATATAATGTATTTTTTTAAAGAATTTTACCTATAAATCGAAGTATGTGAGAGGTTGAAACAGGTACATAGCTTAACCTTTATAATGTACAATTTCTGTAATATTTGTTTTTTCATAGCCAGTGTCTAATATTAACTTCAGTTCAAATTTTAATGTACAAATTCCATCCAAATTAAATGATGCTGATCAAGAAAATAAACAATCTATTATAATGTAGATATCGAACCAGAATGTGAAAAAAGTTCAGCCACTACATTCTACTGGTATCGTGTGGCCTTGGACATCTCGGATTCCATCTCAGAGAGTGGAGGACTTAACTGGAAGATGACCCTGTGTCTGCTGGTGGCTTGGACCATGGTGTGCCTGGCTATGATCAAGGGTATCCAGTCTTCAGGAAAGGTGAGAACCTTTGAACTTTAGGTAGAACAAAAGTATGTGACAGGAGTGAAGGAGAACAGAGTGAAACATTGACTGTCTGATGTCACTGTTAGCCATTGGCATCCCATGTGATTTTTGCCTGAGCACCTTTTTCAAACAAAGCCCATGCAAGTAATTCTGATGAACAGTCTCTATAAGCAGCTTTTAGTACCTACAATTAGTAAAACTAGTACTTGTGAATTATATGACAAATTAATGTATTACAGTTTGTAGATGTTTCCTAAAAATGTAATCCACAAATCTTTTGAAGAGAAATTTGATATACATTTTTGTGTGCATCTAAATGCGATCATGAACAGAGAAACCAATTTTTTTGAATTATCAATAATTCAACTCTTTCAGAACTTAAAAAACAGCTTTTAAGTCAGTCACACTCAATTTAACATTGATTCAGTGACACTACTTGGCCTTAGATGGCGCTAAGGGATACACTTGGCCTCACAGGGGCACTACAAACAGCGTCTGATATTCGCTTTTAAAAACAAAAGAAGAATGTTTTTGCATTAGCTGGCAAATAAGCAAGGTGTCTGGTTGGACAGTCTTCTCATTGTTCTTGTTATTCTTTGTTCTTTCCTGTTGTAAGGTTGACATGAGAGTGTGTATCGAACCCCACCTAGCTGTTTTATGTCATAACATTACTCTGAAAATGTGATCAGAAGAGCCAACTGTCATTGGTTGCAAGTATTTATCTGGTGAAAAACAAAATGTCTCGCCTGGTCAATCTTTTTATTGACGTCCATCGCTCTGCTAAATGTATATTTGTGTTTGCACCTTTACTTTACGAAGACAAATTACATTCAAAGCTTCACAACTAAAATTAATGTTTTATAGTCTTTATAAGAGTCATTCGTGATGGGTTCCAAGTTACAGTGTTACAGTCCCACTACTTAAAAATGTAATACAATCAGCTTAATTAAATCTTAAATGTATAAAGAAAGCAACCAGAGAAGTGAAAGCATGAGCTTACTGATTTCTTAAAAAAACAAATAATAAAAGGAAGCTTGTATTAGTGTTGATTTAATTAGATTTAAATAGACTTGCCTTTTTCATGGGTTTAATTCTGTAAGCAATCTCCCTTTCTGTCAATGTTGTTTTTAGCAGCCTTATTGTAGTCTTATTGATGAAAATGGTCATTTGTTTTAGTCAACATACATCAATTTTCTTTTAAATTACTCCATTTATCTGGGGTTGCCAAAGCAGAATGAACCGCCCACTTATCCAGCATATGTTTTACACAACAGTTGACCTTCCAGCTGCAACCCATCACTTGGAAACTTCCATGCAGACACATTCACACTCATACACCATGAAACCCACTTAAACATGGAAAGAACATCCAAACTCCATACAAAAATGCCAACTTGGTGACCAAGCAAAAGCTCCAACCAGCAACCATCCTGATGCGAGACGAGCGTTCTACCCACTAAGCCACCGTGATGCCCAGTTCCCCCATCAATCGGTCACTACAATTTATGTCGGTGACGACTATGGGAAGCTCCGCTAGGGGTGCTTACTTATTCCACACTGTTTCAAAATTCCAATCAGCGAACGTGTTGATGGTCACGTGATCACGTCATCCTGCATAAACCGGATGCGAGTGTGACACTCTTTCTGTTTTTCTTCTGGAGCCATACTCTGACACGCAAGCAGCTAGTTAAAGACACCACAAAACAGTTGGATTGTTACTTTGTGTGGATTTTGGAGATCTGGGGTCTCATGTATAAACGTTGCGTACACACAAAATGGGCATAGAAATATGCGTACGCATTTTTCCACGCACATATCGGGATTTATAAAAAATAAACTTGGCGTAAATAAGTGCGCACCGTACGGATGCTCTTGACCGTGCGTACGCACTCTTTTAGAGTATGTGTTTTGGCGACACCAACTGTCCTAAATAGCAATAACTATTTAAAATGAAAAACTTCTAAATTATCCTATTACATCACCCAACAAATCAAATTGTATCAACCTGTATTAGCATTCTTAACCAGGTGCCAATACTTTGAATTTACTCATTTGTTTTAATGAATGGGCTATAAAAAGGTATGTGCGTATATAACATATCATCATAATGGATACTCTAGCGCTGTTAGAAGACCTTGCTAATGACGCTCTATACGGAGGGAGCGTGCTTTCAGAGACCGTGAAGATTTCCTTGCTCATGATGATGATTGGCTCATGAGCCGATTTCGATTTCCAAGAGCCATCCTCTTGGAATTGTGTTCTGAATTACGGCCAGTATTGGAAAGACTCTAACGGAGAAACCATGCGCTATGTGTTCCTGTGCAAGTATTGACCACATTAGGCCACTTGGCCACTGGTACTTTCCAGCGAGAGTTGGCAGACCGATCGGGTATGTTGCAGTCATCCCTGAGCCTGTCATGCCATAAGTATGGGATGCCATAGTGGGGATGGCACCCCGATACATCCGTTTTCCTTACACGCAAGCTGAACAGGCCAACATCATACTGCAATTTGCATCAATCGCCGGTTTTCCCAATGTTATCGTCGCTATTGACTGCACTCATGTTGCAATAAAGGCACCATCTGAGAATGAATTTGCTTTTGTGAACCGAATTATTGGTGGTATTAATATGCAGGGAGATCATACATATTCAAAATGGGCGGTCTTAACCTCCAAATATGGTTATTTCGGGAGGAGATTGGGGTAAGCAATAAGCACGTGCACCTGTGCACAATATTTAGATCATTTTGATTTATAAAGCGAACCTTGCACAGGTTCTGTCGTACGTACGGTTTTATGAATTTGAAAACTTCTGTTCATACGCAAATTCTGCCTTATGTGCGTACGCACACTTTAAGGATTACATCTACGCAAAGTTTTATACATGAGGCCCCAGGTGATTCAAACGGCAACCAGTGAGGTTTTTCGGCTGGCCAGAAGGTTGAAACCGCTGCTACGCCCCAGACTCCAGTACTTTCACCGCCTTCCACCAACAAGTAAGACTCCTTTTTCTTAATAGAGCACTTGTTTTGCCGGTTGACTGTTTGTAGTGTATTCCAAACATGTCGCAAACGTGCAAGTCTGTTGGATGCAGTGGATCGATTGAATTGACGGATACCCACGATCATTGCCTCGGTTGTCTTGTGCGTAGACATGCTGAGGCAGCGGTTGAGGGATCAGAATGTGGGGATTTCACAGTTCTGTCCGGCAGCGCACGTATGACGAGGTTGGAGTACTTTCAGTCCACCACCAGAGGCTTTGAAGCTTGCACCCGTAAGGGTAAACGAGTGCATGTCTCCGGCGCCCAGTGGAGTCAAACAGGGTTGCTCGTGCCGGCTCCAGCCGCGCACGCTTCCCGCTCCCCTGTGCGTCTGCTATCCGTCACAGTGAGTTATCGGATGAAGCACTGCTTGCATCTTCTGAGGACTCCTGTGCACCTGATGATGCGATCTCCACTGCTGTATTGGAGAGAGACGGCGCATCTCCCAAAGGAGATGGTACATCGCTCTCCCCGTCAGGAGAATGGCGACTCCAACCCCTGGCAGTCCAGCAGGCCTGTTCGCTGCCCCAAAGAATGATCAGTGCCAGCTGTTCTACGCTCTGTCCCAGGCTCCCCTCGGAAAAGATGCGCTAGCGCATTGCTGGCCCAGGAAGAAATGTCTATATGCGTTTCCCCCAGTGAGCCTCTTTGCATCCCTCGTGTGCAAGATCACGGAGGACGAGGCAGAGGTTTTAGTGGTGACCCCTTATTGGCCCAACTGACCTTGGTTTGTAGAACTCTGCTCCCTCGTGACAGTCCCTCCCTGGCTAGTTTCCCTCCGGTCAGACCTTCTGACCCAGGGATGTGGGCACAAGCACCCATGTCCAGACCTCTGGAATCTCCATGTCTGGCACATGATGCCACGGAGAACCCCCAGGTAGTGCCACAGTCTGTGGTTCAAACTCTACTAGGGTGAGTAATGCTGGCAAGTGGGGTCGGTTCATCGACTGGTGTCACTCTCACCAAGTAGGCCCGAGTAGCTGCCCCGTTATGCTAACCTTCCTTCAAGAGGGTCTGGATCAAGGACTGTCTCCATCCACCCTGAAGGTTTACATTGCTGTGATTTCTGCTGATCACCTTCCGGTTAAAGGCAACATGTTGGGATGACACAAGTTAACGGTCAGATTCCTCAGAGGGGCCAGAAGGGTTAGAATCTCTAGGCCGTCCTTAGTTCCCTCCTGGGACTTTCCATTGTTCTTAGAGGACTTCAAGGTCCTCCATTCGAGCTGCTTGAATCAGTAGAGCTTTAATTTTTGTAAATTAAGACTGCGCTCCTGGTCACGTTAGCCTTGATTAAGAGGGTGGGGAATCTGCAGGCACTCTCTGTCGATGAGACCTGCTTATAGTTCAGACTTGGTGATACTCATGTTATTCTGAAACCCAGGCCTGGATATGTGCTCAAGGTTCCTACCATTGCCTTTAAAACTCAGGTAGTGAAACTCCAAGCTCTGCCTGGAGAGGAGGCAGCATCTGGTCCCAATTGCCCAGTTCGAGCACTGAGGATCTATGTAGAAAAGACCCGGAACCTTAGAAGTTTTGATCAGCTCTTTGTATGCTTTGGCGGACAGCAGACGATAGGGAAGGCTGTCTCCAAACACAGGTTGGCCCACTAGTGGATGCCGTCTCTACCGCATACACAGCGTACGATGTCTCTTGCCCCCTGCAGTTCAGAGCCCAATCTATTGGGGGTGTTGCAGCCTCCTGGGTGTTGACAAGGGGGACTCCGCTGGCATAGATCTGCAAGGGTGCGGGTTGGTTGACACCCAACACCTTCACCAGGTACTATAACCTGAGCATTGAATCCGTCTCTTCAGCCGTGCTAAGTGGTGGTAGCATTGTCTGAGATGTACGAAGGGGTGTCCAGCTTGGGTTGCGCCATTCTTAGTGAAACGTGCAGTATTTTTACCCCTGGAGATAACCTTCAGCTTTTTGGCTCCTCTCGCTCCAACAGGCGTAGTAGAGTAAGCGGAGTATTCCTACGTTCTGTCCACGTGTGTGCCCTCTATGGGGGACTACCGGCTGAATCTTTTATCCCCGAAAGGCTAACCCTCGAAACCTATTGCCCCCGTTCCTCAAATAGGGAACGGAGACTTATGTCCCCCAGCCACAATTGTAAGGTCGTGAGTAAGTCTAGTTGCCTAGGGGGTGAGTACGGCTCCAGCGTCACAACAGAAAGAGTGTCACGCTCACGTCCGGTTTATGCGGGACGACGTGATCACGTGACTATCAGCGCATTAGTTGATTGGCATTTTGAAACAGTTCCTTCCTATAGTTCCTTCCTATAGTCGTCGCCGACATAAGTCTCCATTCCCTTTTCGGGGAACGGGGGTTATGAAAGTAACCATTATGTTTTAGTCACTTGAAAAGTTAAAAGTTTTAGTCGACGAAAATACAAAACATTTCATTCTAGTTTTAGTCACCAAAAAACATTAAGGTTTTAATCTACTTTTATTTAATTTAAAATAATATTTATATAAGATAATTTAACTAATACATCAATAGTAATACTATAAGTAGTGTATTGACATTTATTTTATGAATTAATACTCCATTTTACAATATGAGGTTGTTCATAGGCCTTTTATTAATAAAGACTTAATTAAATCTTATTAATAAAGTTTATTTTTAGTTTATTTAAACCTTAGATCATACATATATATGATATATATGATCAGGTTTAAATAAACTAAAAAAATAAACAATTAACACTATGGAATTTATCTTATTTAGTTTACAACAAAAACATCCTTAATTTGTCAATTGTGGCTTTATTTTGTACCATTACCTAAAGTGCAACAAATATATCTATGCCCAAAATATGAGCCATGAAGTAAGAACATGTACTTAGATACTTAATAGTTAATATAAAATGTTTTGCCATGTGCATATGTGAAAACACCACTAATAATTGTAGAAAAGTGCTAATATTGAATCAAAGAGCTGACAACAGAATAGTTAAACAAGATTCTGATCAACAGTTAAAGATTGCCAAAAGGCACCTTTCAAAGTGTGGTCCTTTAATCAAAATGACATTATGGTATGGGATAAAGCCTGCAATGCTCTAGAGAGGATAAGTACTGTCTTTGAAGCCTAATCATGGATTTAACTCATTCTGCAGTCCCTCATTGATGTGCTTTACAAAAAAAACTTTTTTTTTTATATTATGCTCAAAAACATTCCAAAGACAGTTTCTATGGAAGAAATGCACTATCCTAAGTCACATATCTGATGTACTGTTGAAAGTAACCTCTCTCAGGGTCTATCACTAGTATGTCTTATTTTAATGCTTAATTTTTTGGAGCTAAAAAAAGCTTTCATTTTGATGTTTCCTTTGGTATAAATGTAGACTTGTTGGCATCATTTGTTGTATATATTTGATGTGTATCATTTGGCATCTTTGTTGGAGCAGCATGTTACAAAAAAGATGGTACTGTTAGCTTTGTAGCAGTAATACCAAGGTAGTAAATTCAACCCTGCTGAGAGTTAATTACTGTATTTCCATCAGTTCAATTCCAACAAATCGATAACATAAGCCTATTAAAACCTATTGCAAATGTGTTAAAAATAGATGATGTAATAGATTGCTCTTGAGGATTAGGTTAAGTTTTATTTTTTAAGTGCCAAGTAACCCTAATGAAAAGACAAACTAAATAAAAGAATGGGTGTGCCTCCATGACTAAGATATGACAAAACACATTCTTTTAAATCAGGTTCTAATATGAATTTATGCTCTAAAATAATTGTTAATGCAGTTTAAACTTTTAATGAACCTAACATTCAGCACCATAGAGTTGTATTATCAACCTATAAATGCCTGTCCTCGTATTGTCAAATAAACTGTATGACAAATATAAATAATTTAGATTGTTGAAAATAAGCACACAAAATAAAAAACAGAAATACTTAAAAAATTCATTCATTCATCTTCATGTCGGCTTTCTTCCCTTTCGGGGTCGCCACAGCAGAATGAACCGCCAACTCTCTGGCATATGTTTTACGGGGTAGATGCCCTTCCAGCCTCAACCCATCACTGGAAAACATTCACAAACACTCATTCTAACACTATGGACAATCGTTCTTACTCAATTCACTTATATCGCATGTCTTTGGACTTGTGGGGAAACCAGAGCACCAGGAGAAAACCCACGCGATCAAGGGGCGAA
The DNA here is from genome assembly GCA_900490495.1 of Danionella dracula. Lineage (NCBI taxonomy): Eukaryota > Metazoa > Chordata > Actinopteri > Cypriniformes > Danionidae > Danionella > Danionella dracula. The sequence continues at coordinate 4,542,402 of UELW01000622.1, forward strand.
CATGCAAACTCCACACAGAAATGACAACCGACCCAGCCGAGGCTCGAACCAGCAAACTTCTTGCTGTGAGACGACCGTGCTACCCACTGCGCCACCGTGACGCCTTACTTAAAAAATTACAAAACATTAGACCATCAGGTTGTCAGTTCTTCAATTATACACAATTAAATAAACTTGTAATAAAATTGTAATAAAATAGTGATAGCAATAAAAGTTCATGTTGGGACTAGGTTTCTAATGTGTTTTTTTTTCTGCTGTTAAATTTAGCACAAACCTCAGGTGCCTGTTCACTGACTTTCCGTTTGTTCTGAATTCTCCTCACTAGATAGAATGGGAGTTTTCTGCTTGGTGCTAACCCAGACATGGGCTAACTATGGCCTTTTGGCCTCACACGCCCCATTGGTCTTATTAATCCCACCTACTGAACGTCACCAAATAAGGATTTTTAACCTTGTTCAATTTAAATTCCTCCTCTAATGTCCATAAGTGCTCAAGAGGTGGTGAACTTCAGTTACATTAACCTTGTTCGTACATATCAGCTTCTTCTTTTATGAGCTTTTCTGAAAAAAAATTGCTTATCAAAAACTGTTTTTTCCACCAGATTTTAATATGGGTGTTTGTGTTCTGAGTGGGATTTTCCTAGACGTATCACTTGAGCATCAGTCTAGTTGATTATTGAATAGACCTAGACACAAAGAAGCCTAGACCTATAACACAGCACAGAACAGTGGTCTTTATGCTGTAAATCTGTATATTGTCAATGGTTCATAAAGTTCATAATGAGGTGATATGAAATAGATGCATTTCATTTCTAATGAAAGTAGGTCTAAGCAATAATTAGATATTGCTTATTGTAATGATACACATTTTCAGCTCGATAGCTGCTTGAACAGCCCAGTGTTAACTGAACGCCTGTGTCTTTAAGTTCTCCACACACCTCATGAATGGGAGTTCACACATCTGGCCGTCGGATCAGTGCAAGTGAAAAAAAAGTTACATTCTGCCATGTGGTCTCGGTTTGACTCAGTGTGTGATTTTGTGCTCAATAAATGTAAGTGGGCTCTTGTAATCACGTGTACATAGTCCTTTCGAGGAATATAAAAGCCACTGGGTTTTGATGTTTTTGATTTGTTTAGCTCCTTGACTGACTTTTTTTAGCCTGTGGAGACATCACCCAGCCCTAAAAAAGTCACCTTTCTCTATAACAAGATGCAACCCATTTCTGTCATGTACAGATATATGCTAAAGAATTTGAAATCAAGGTATAAAGACCTTTTGAAAGTCCTTTACATTATCTGCAGCTGCAAAGCTGATGACCATTCACAGAAGGCAAATTCTAACGATCATTTCACATGTTTTATTAAAAATACAATATGAAAAATATTTAGAAAAGTATAACACAAGTACTGGGATCAAGAATGTCATCAATTATATTTCTGATTGGTTAATTTAAATGTTATTCCAGGTCATGTACTTCAGCTCTCTGTTCCCTTACGTGGTGCTTGTTTGTTTCCTGGCACGGGCCTTCCTGCTCAAGGGTTCTGTAGACGGCATCATCCACATGTTCACCCCGAAGGTAAGAGCTTACGGAACATTGTGCATGAGCAGAGAACCTGTTATGCAAGCAGTCAAGTTGCTCTGCATGCCCTGCTTAATACAACCACATTAATCCAATTGATTGAAAACAATGGTAATCATCCATAACTTATTCTCAGTATTGCTGATCTATGTCCAGTTGAGAATAGTATATGTAACTATGGAAACAATACTTTCCCAGCATTTATTTGTGATGTGATTCAGCAGCAGTAAATTAACTCTTCCATCAGCTCTCACAGAGCGCTAGCTACTTTACATAATACGTATACTGCAGACACGAGATGAGACCACTCTGCCTCAGTCCAAGAAGCTGTCAATGTGTTCCTTGTTGGGTTAGTTATCAGAAACGGTTTGTTTTAAGCACAATAAACGATAATAGGTAGTCACTGCCACAAATGCAGCAACTATTTGTGCTGCAATAAAAGTTTCATTTTAACTTCACTGTCAAAATACATAGAAAAAGTGCAAGTAAGTTGTTCTAATAAACATTTAAAATATTTGGGAGGGAAAATAAACTAAATAAGCTTTATAATTGCTGTAGCAAGTAAGACTGCTATAGTTAAAAAATTATTTAGAAGAAAAAGATACTTTTACTATCAACATTTAGGATAACACAAAGGGAATAAATCCCAAATGTATAAATTAATATGCTTTGGTAGCAAGATCCCTAGATCAAAATGAATAAAATATTTTAAAGCCATTCAATGAATCGACTCTCTTTAGTGATACCTTCAATAGTATGGGCAAGTCATTTCGGAAGGCTGAGTTGCTACATGTAACTATAAGAGAAAAACATGAGCGAGGTTGAAAAGACCCAGACAGTGATTTGAAACAATAGACAAACAGTTTATTTATCTAAGGGACTTAACCAATGAGAGGTGTTGCTGACATTTGAGATCTCTGGTCAGGAGGGATGTTTTTGAGGACTACAATAAGGAAACCAAAAGTTAAATAATTAATTGGATTCATTAAAATGGTATAACTGGTGAAAATGGTGGGGAGCAACAGATAGAGTTGAGTGTCATCAGCGTAGCAGTGGTAGGAGAATCCGTGTCTGAGGATGATAGGGCCCAGGGAGGTGGTGTAGATGGAGAAGAGAAGGGGGCCAAGGACTGAACCCTGGGGAAACCCGGTGAGTAGGTTATGAGTGATTAAGACCTCACCGCTCCACCTGACACTGAAAGATCTACCAGTGAGATAGGACTCAAGCCAATCGAGTACAGTTCCAGTGATGCCCATCGCAGAAAGAGTGGAGAGAAGGATCTGATTGATGACTGTGTCAAACGCTGCAGAGAGGTCTAGTAGGATGAGGATGACCCACTAAATGAGTTTGTGGTGTAGGGCATCAAAGAGACAGGTCTGTAATTGTCCACCAGTGATGTGCTGAGTGTAGGTTTCTTGAGAAGCAGGGTGACTCTGGCCATTTTGAACGTGTTAGGGAAAATGCCGGTAGTGATTGAGGAGTTGATGATGTGCGTTAGGACAGGTGTGATGGTAGGTGAGAGGGGATGGGATCGAGGTGTAGGTGGTTGGATGTGCTGAGTGAAGGAGTTTGAACACCTGATCTTCTGTGAGTGGAGTGAATGAAGAAAAGCAAGGTGTTGAAGATTGTGGATGAATTTGGGTGCAAGGTGATGCAAACTGTCAGCTGATGGTGAGGGTTTTGTCTGTGAAGTGATCAGCGAAGTCATCTGCCGTGAGAGAGGTCACTGGAGGAGGTTGGGATGGACAGACGAGTGAGTTGAAAGTCCCGAAGAGCTTTCGGCTGTCCTTGGCATGTAAAATCTTCTCGTGGTAATATGTTGTCTTAGCATTTTGTACCTTGAGAAGGCTGAGGGTGCAGTTTGATTCGCTACGAGGTCTGCCATGCTCTTTGATTTCTTCAATTTCAGCTCTGCTGATCTGAGGCTGAACGATTCCGCTTATTTTTTAAGGTGGTTTAAGTGAAACACATAAAAGTTATTAATGAGACATCTTCAACATCTTCCCACAGCTGGAAATCATGCTGGAACCCAAAGTATGGCGTGAAGCAGCAACTCAAGTCTTCTTTGCTTTGGGTCTTGGTTTCGGTGGAGTTATCGCTTTCTCCAGCTACAACAAGCGAGACAACAACTGCCACTTTGATGCCGTGCTGGTTTCCTTTATAAACTTTTTCACCTCTGTGTTGGCTACTCTGGTTGTGTTTGCTGTGCTGGGCTTCAAAGCCAACATCATGAATGCCAAATGTGTGGAAGCGTAAGTTTAAATAAAAAGTTGCTTTCAAAAACAATAGTCAAACAAACTGAAAGTTGAATGCAGCTCTCTTTTCATGTCTTAGAAACATGAAGAAGATTTTAGATTTCCTTGGCAAAGACATCAATCCAAGCTTGATCCCACACCATATTAACCTTAGTCATGTTAGCTCTGAGGACTACCAGCAAATCACCACCATTTTCCAGCGTGTGATGGAAAATGATTACCCACAACTAGGCTTAGACAAATGCGACATCAAAGAAGAGTTGAACAAGGTGAGGAGAAGCTTTCTTTGAAACTGATCCACAATGGGGAAACCTGAAGAGAAAACTGATACACACAAACTTTCCATTGAATTTAACCTTCTACACCTAGTGGTTATGTGTTATATCCAGTCTGTGTTTCGAAAGTTAATACACCTTAAGATAGTGCTCTGCATCATAGTTCTCTCAGAAACCCTTTATGGCTTTTTTATCCACTTTTAAAAAGTACTATTCATTAAACATATTTTAAACACAAACGATTCAGTGTGATATTCATTCAAAAAGACCACTCCACCTTCAGCCAACTTAAAATAAGACTTTGAACAAATGAAATCTGGAGTAATATAACTTAGCTCAAACTGTTTAAATATCAAAGTTTTTAATTAAAAAAAGCTAGTTTAGAAAAAAATTTGGGGAAATAATGTTTTTGTATGGTACTAGATAAATCTTGAGTAAATTGATAAAACTAAATTGAGTTTTAAACTTGTAAAGAAATTGGAAAAATGTTTTTGGAATGAGAAATATATACATTTCTTTCTGATTCTTATTAGATTTTTCACTTCTCCCACAGGCAGTGCAGGGCACAGGGCTGGCCTTCATTGCTTTCACTGAAGCTATGACTCATTTCCCAGCCTCTCCTTTTTGGTCCGTCATGTTTTTCCTGATGCTGGTCAATCTCGGTCTGGGCAGCATGTTTGGAACAATCCAGGGAATCCTTACACCTATTGTGGACACATTTAAAGTACGAAAGGAATACCTCACAGGTTAGTTCAAGCAAGGCCAACTGCTATTGATTGTTCTACTTTTATATTATAATACAGATTTTTTTCAAAAACTGAAGCCACATAATAAACATGTCTTTTCATGCAAGTGAAAATTGTTAATTGTTAATCCTTTTTATGGTTAAAAAATACTTTCAGTGATCAATCATTAAGGCCATGTCCACACAGATATTTTACATTCAGAGTCATGTTGGCCAATCAGAATCCTCCTAAATAGGGTTTACAGGTTCCAAAAAATATGGTTTCACTGTCCACACGAGAAAGTTGTATGTCCAGCATTTAAAAAAACAACAACTATATTTTAGCTGGATTTTTGAGAAATGATATAAACTAGACTTTCAGGTACGTGTGGATGACCTGCAGAGTTGCATGGACAAACTCTTTGATTTTTACACAAACTCGCTCAAGTGTCACAAGCAAATACATTATTGGTACATTATTTGTCTCTCTTGCATCCCATTGAAAATCCTCTGCTTTCTCTACAGTTGGCTGCTGTGTACTTGCCTTTTTTATTGGCTTGATATTTGTCCAACGCTCTGGGAACTACTATGTGGCTATGTTTGATGATTATTCTGCGACTCTGCCTCTACTCATCGTGGTTCTTCTTGAGAATGTTGCTGTGGCTTGGGTCTATGGCACTGAAAAGTATGTTGCTTTGAATAATCCTACAGCTCTCTCTGTTGGCGGAACTGTTATTTGCAGACTGGGCATTTCTCAGAAAATAATCTTAACAATAATTTGGATAGCACTTTATAACAACTACACATTACTAAAAATTTATTAAGCATTTATATAGTTAACAAGTAATTTATAAACCATTGTTTCTATGTTGTTACACATTTATAAGAAGTATATAAATATATCTTTAAAGGCTTTATTACTGGTTTATTCATATCTATCTAATATAATTAATAATACTAAATTCTTTGTTGAGGATCAGTTAATCATTTATAAAGAAACATTTTCACTATTCAAAAACCAGTTATTTATTGCTTGTTAGTGATTCAAGAGATCATTTAGAACATGTTAGTAATTGATTATTAAACTATTTATAAGCAAATTCATACGTCTTACTAATCAGAACTATAGTAAAATTTACTAAGTGAGATATTAAATGCTCTATTAGCCCATAATCCCACTGTAATTCAGGTAGTTATAAAACATTTACTAGCTGCTAGTTAACTGTTTGTGTGAGCACATCTGAAGTGAGGACTATTTATAGTTTGTAAAGCATTAACAAATGAGATTAAATATTTGAAAGGTCTGTTTCTTTGGGCTGAGCCTTTTTTGTCAGTTTAGAATAAAACTCAGCCTTTAAATCTCATTTGTTAATGCTTTATGCCATACAGTCATAAATATTCCTCACTTTAAAAGCGCTCACGAAAACAGCTTTATAAAGCATAAATAGTCCTCACTTTAAATGAGCTCACACAAACCGTTAACTAGCAGCTAGTAAATGCTTTATAACTACCTGAACTTATCATAAGTTACAGTAATAGTGTTAATGAAGCATTTGTTAACATACTTATTAAAAGTTACTATATGCCTGAACAATAAGATGTATTAATGTGCTTTTAAATAGTTTAAAAATAATTTAGTAGCATCTTCTAAATGATCTCATGACCTACAACTAATAACTAACTGGTTTTTAAATAGTGAAAAGTTTACGTTATATATGATTAACTGATCCTCAATAAAGCATGAAATTATTATGTTATGTTATTAAGCATAATTTATATGGGCTTATAAACCAGTAATAAAGCCTTTAAAGTTATATTTATAAACTTCTTATAAATGTGTAATAACAATGTTTTATAAATAACTTGTTAACTATTTCTTCTTCTTCTTCTTTCGGCTGTTCCCAGTTTAGGGGTCGCCACAGCAAATCATCTGTTTCCACCTAACTCTGGCCTCAGTATCCTCTACTCTTGCACCAATTACCTTCATGTCCTCCTTCAGCACACCCATATAACTTGTCTTTAGCCTTCCTCTCGCCCTCTTGCCTGGCAGCTCCATCTCCAACATCCTTCTACCAATATAACGACTATCCCTTCTCTGCACATGTCCAAACCATCTCAATCTGGCTTCTCTGACTTTGTCTCCAAAACAACCAACCTGAGCTGTTCTCTGATGTGCTCGTTCCTAATCTTGTCCATCCTTGTCACTCCTAAACTGAACCTCAACATCCTCATCTCTGCTACTTCCATCTCTGCCTCGTGTCTCTTCCTCACTGCTACAGTCTCTAACCCATACATCATAGCTGGTCTCACTACTGTTCTGTACACCTTTCCTTTGATTCTTGCTGACACTCTTCTGTCACACAACACCCCTGACACTTTTCTCCACCCACTCCAACCTGCCTGCACTCGCCTCTTCACCTCTTTTCCACACTCCCCGTCCCACTGGACTGTTGACCCCAAATACCTAAACTCCTCCACCTTCTTAACCTCAGCCCCCTGTAACCTCACTGTTCTACTTCCCTCCCTCTCGTTCAAACACATGTATTCTGTCTTACTACGACTGACTTTGATTCCTCTTCTTTCTAGAGCAGACCTCCAACTTTCCAGGTGTCCCTCCACCTGCTCTCTACTCTCACTACAGATTACAATGTCATCTGCAAACATCATTGTCCATGGAGATTCCTGTCTGACCTCATCTGTCAACCTGTCCATCACCATAGCAAACAATAAGGGACTCAAAGCCGATCCTTGATGTAGCCCCACCACCTTGAACTCCTCCGTCTGACCTACAGCACATCTCACTGTTGTCATACTCCTCTCATACATATCCTGAACTACTCTGACGTACTTCTCTGCCACTCCTGACATCCTCATACAGGACCATAGCTCCTCTCTCGGCACCCTGTCATACGCTTTCTCTAAGTCCACAAAGACGCAGTGCAGCTCCTTCTGACCATCTCTGTACTTCTCCATTAGCATTCTCAGAGCAAAAATTGCATCAGTAGTGCTCTTCCTGGGCATGAAGCCATACTGCTGCTTGCAAATATCCACTTCCCTTCTTAGCCTAGCTTCCACTACTCTTTCCCAGAGTTTCATTGTGTGGCTCATCAACTTTATACCTCTGTAGTTGTTACAACTCTGCACATCACCCTTGTTCTTAAAGATTGGCACTTCTCCTCCATTCCTCAGGCATCTTCTCACTCTCTAGAATCCTGTTGAATAACCTAGATAGGAACTCCACTGCTGTCTCTCCTAGACACTTCCACACCTCCGCAGGGATGTCATCTGGACCAACAGCCTTTCCACTCTTCATTCTCCTCAGAGCCTTCCTCACCTCATCCTTTCTAATCTTTTCAACTTACTGCTCTACAATGTTCACCTCTTCCCCCCTTCTTTCCCTCTCATTCTCCTCATTCATCAACTCCTCAAAATACTCCCCCCATTTTCTCTGCACACTCTCCTCACTTGTTAGAACCCTTCCATTTCTATCTTTAATCACCCTTATCTGTTGCACATCCTTCCCATCTCTGTCTCTCTGTCTCGTTAATCTGTACAATTCCTTCTCACCTTCCCTCATGTCTAACCTGGCATACAACTCATCATATGCCTTCTGTTTGGCCTTTGCCACCTCCCTCTTCACCCTGCGCTGTGATTCCTTGTAGTCCTGTCTACTTTCTTCAGTCCTTTCGATGTCCCACTTCTTTTTAGCTAGCCTCTTCCTCGGAATGATGTCCTGTACTTCCTCATTCCACCACCATGTTTCCTTATCTTCTTTCCTTCTTCCTGCTGACACACCTAGCACTTTCCTACCTGTCTCCCTGATCACTTCTGCTGTAGTTTCCCAGTCCTCTGGAAGCTCTTCCTGGCCACCCAAAGCCTGTCTCAGCTTCTGTCTGAATTCCTCACAACCGTCTTCCTTTTTCAACTTCCACCTCTTGGCCTTCTTTTCCATCTTTCCTCCCCTCTTCTTCCTGACCACCAGAAACATCCTACACATCACCATCCGATGCTGTCTAGCTACACTCTCTCCTACCACTACTTTGCAGTCAGTGATCTCTCTCAGATTGGCTCGTCTACTTAGGATGTAGTCCACCTGCGTACTCCTACCACCACTCTTGTAGGTAACTCTTATGTTCCTTCCTCTTCTGGAAATAAGTGTTAACTACAGCCATTTCCATCCTCTTGGCAAAGTCCACCACCATCTGTCCTTCTGGGTTCCTTTCCTTAACACCAAACCTGCCGATCACTTCCTCATCACCTCTGTTGCCCTCGCCAACATGACCGTTGAAGTCTGCTCCCACCACTACTCTCTCCCCTCTGGGAATACTCTCCATCACCTCATCTACCTCACTCCAGAATCTCTCCTTTTCTTCCAGTTTACAGCCTACTTGTGGAGCATAACCACTCACTAAATTCAACATCACCCCTTCAATCTCTAACTTCAAAATGATCAACCTGTCAGACACTCTTTTCACCTCTAAAACATTCCTCACAAACTCCTCCTTCAGGATCACTCCTACCCAATTTCTCTTCCTATCCTCACCATAGTAAAACAGTTTGTATCCCCCTGCAATACTACGTGCTTTGCTACCCTTCCACCTGGTCTCCTGCACACACAGAATATCTACCTTCCTTCTCTCCATCATGTCCGCCAGCTCACTACCTTTCCTGGTCATTGTACCAACGTTGAGAGTCCCTATTCTCAGACCTATACTCTTGCCTTTCCTCTTCTCTCTCTGCCTACGAATCCTTCTCCCTCCTCTCCTTCTTTGACCAACAGTAGTCCAATTTCCACCGGTACCCTGTAGGTCAACAGCACCGGTGGCGGTCGTTGTTAACCCGGGCCTCGACCGATCCGGTATGGAAATCGAATTGATGACTTGCATATTTGGTTTTGGCATGTTTTACGCCGGATGCCCTTCCTGACGCAACTCTCTCTATTTATCGGGGCTATTAACTATTTATTAATTCTTAATAATTTATCAGTAGTGTGTAGTTATTATAAAGTGCTACCAAAGTTTGTGACATAAAATACATGTTTTCATTGTATAAAACGTGTTAAATTCATGTGTATTCCTACAATTAATGTTATGGCTATGACAAATAATTATACAAATCTATAAATAACTAAATCGAAAACATTGATTGTGGAAAACTATCTTCTAACATGTATTCTAACATATTTGAAGTTCTATTATTAATTTAGTATTGTCTTATCATTTCAACAGGTTCTTTGAAGATCTCAAGGACATGCTGGGATTCACTCCACATCGTTACTATTACTACATGTGGAAGTTTGTGACACCGGTGTTGCTCCTTGGGCTTCTGCTAGCAAGCCTTATTCAGCTTGGGCTGTCACCCCCTAGTTACAGTGCATGGAACCAGGACACGGTGCGCGTCTCCACAGAAAATAGCTGAGATTGTTAATGCTGAACATACAATTTATCTCACATGTGCTATTTAGAGAGGAACAGAATTCTCACAGAGTTCAAGGTTAAGTTCAATGTGAAAAACAAAGTTAATAATATTGATCTTTGATAAGCTCCTAACATTATTGGTGCTATGAACGATCTTGTTTGTGACATCAACACACCAACAATGTTGCGGAGAAAAGGGGCTTATAATAAATTATTAAAATTTAAAAACAACTAAGCTAGTTTTTTCACATTTAAATAAAATTACAAGCAAAATTTCAAATCAGGTTTTAAATAATGCATGATAATGTAGTGTCCCGGTGCTTGGCCCAAAAACGAATTCCATTCAAAACCAAAGGCTCACGTGTTCCACCTTGAAAACAGTGCTAAAAGATTTTTAATAATTCACATAAATTCATATATCTGACTCCATAATTTAATGGTTTTATCTTTACCATTATTCTTGATCTTAACCAAAGAAATCAAAATAATAATTATGAATGATAATAATAATGCAATACATTAAGTTCAACCAGCATACAATTTCTGAAATATGAACCAATAGTAAGGAGTTATTGTCTACTTTTAATTTGGAATTGATCATTCTAAAAGAAAGACATTAAGTTTACTCTAGGATAGATGATAGAAGAGAGCTCTCTCTATCACAGGACATGTCAGGGACAAAAAGGGCCATGATTTCTGTCTGCTAACCACCTTTGAAAGTTTCTTCAAACCAAACTCCTCCCAGAGAGGAGTGAGCTAACCAGGAACACGAATCAGAGAGCACCAGTCAAAGCTGTTGGGTGTTTTAGAGATTTAAGGTATACATGTTTGGCTCTCTCAGAGAAAAGGTGTGGCTCAACGAGAGACAAAGCTATTGAGATTTAGGTGGGAAAGAAGGCTTCTCTGCTAGTCCCATGGGCTTTTGATACTCATATACACTCACATGCATGCTCAGTAGACATATTGGGGAGCATATTACTCGTTGATACCCAGAACCAGTTTTTGGCTCTATGCTTTGTCATTCCAATCTGCACATTTTGCCCGATATGCATGTGAAAAGGTGGCGGTCCTAGTATTCTAAACTAGCTTTAATTATAACTTAATTTTCTTTAAACGTTTGGCATTTAGACACTATTTGTATTATACTTTCTTAAAGTGAACTAATAAGCAGAATTCCAGCCAGCCGTTTTGAATTTGACTATTTAATTTGAATTAAAATATACTTTAATATGTGCATAAGTCTATATTATCAACACTACAATAAGTTTACTTTCCATTCCTTAGCACTGTTGCTTAAAGGAACATTCCACATTTTTTGTTTATACCACAGCAGAGTTCCTTGATTTTTAAGCCTGCCTGATTGTATAGTTCCTAACAATATTGACCTGGAAAAGACAATTAGACACTTTTTTTCAGTGTCAGTCAGTTATGTCAGTGTCAGTGACATAACAATGTGTCTAAATTAAATATGCAACAATAAAATTAACAATGTTGAGAACATTAATATAAACACTCTGGATTGTCACTTGGAATAGTGTATTTTTTAGATTATAATATGAATACAACAATATAAAGCAATAATAAGTATTTTGAGTTATACTGTACAGAATATACACTCACCTAAAAGATTATTAGGAACAACTAAATATGAAATGAATGTCAGAACTGAATGTCAGAATGGGGAAAAAAGGCCATCCATTTTTCCTCCGCCAAGGTCAAACAATAACCCACTTCATTAAGGACATTTAATACAACACAAAGAAAATAAAACACTTTATTTTACATATATACATATGGAGGAGACATAAGGGAGAGGAGTAGTGAGATAGGAGATGGAAGAGAGAGAAATTCAAAGGTGAAAGAAAGAGAGGAGAGATGGGAAAGAGAGGAGGGGAGAGTGTATATAGGGAGAGAGAGAGAGGATAGAAGGGAGAGGGAAGGAGGGAGAAAAGAGAGATGTATATAAGAAGAGAGAGAAGATAAAAGAGAGAAAGAGTGAGAAGGAGAGAGGCTAGGAAAGGGGGTCAATAGATAACGTGAGACAAAGGTGGAGGATTATAAACATTAACTTTTAATTATATGTGTTTTCACTCAACATACTAAAAATAAAAGTTAAAAAATGTAATCAATTACTTTAGAGTTTTTTCTCTGTTAGCATAGTTTTCTTAGTGTGTGGCTCTGTGCCAGTGACTTAAGCTTTTGGAAGATATAGCTATGGCTTTTTCTCTCATTGTCACAGATCTGTTTAATTCAAAACAATATTGTTTGTATGAAGAAAGCATTCTGGAGATTTTTTGGGATATAGAAGTTTAGAGGGTAATATAAATTAAAAATAGCAGCGAGTAGATTCAATGGGGCTTTACATTGTCTACTTTACAGATGGCAAGAGCCTCCATGCAAATCAATCACGGACATTTAGCATTCTCTCTGCTAAAAGAAAGCAAAAATGAACACTTCAACCGGCTTTAAAGGATCCATGTTCTCATTTGAGTTGTGATCAAACTATACTCGCTCGTTTGGTAGAAATCATGCAGAAACAGGAAGGGAGGGGTTAAGACGCAAGTTTTGCATAGCATGTTTGTTGACAGACATCAATGTCCGAATGTGACAGAATCCGTCTCGCACCATACATGTTCAGGGAGAGCCGCGCAGCATGTTCACACACCCGCACAAACTGCTCACTTAACTCAAGATTGAAAAAAAAACAGGCTCCTAGTCTGTGAACAACCTGGAGGTTTCCGTGTGAACCATATCAATCTTTTACATGATGTTACATGTAAATATAACATGTCAAGTTCAGCACTCTACAGTACAGCCCACATGAGGGGTCAGTCAGAACCGTCATTTGGTGATCACTGCTGTAAAAAAATTTGTTGTTGGGGTTACCTGAAATTGAGAAAATTATGAAAAAAGTAAAAATGATGTTTAGGTCTGCTAGATTTGAGAAAATGCCCATACACGCTCACCTTTGAAAAAGCTCATGGTTAGGGTTGCCAGAGTTAGAGAAAACCTTAAATGTTTAAAAAAATTAAAGTTATGGTTAGGGTTTCAAACTATGTATTTTAATCATGTTGTTTATTATGCAAACACATTTTTTTATGTTTTTGATGTGCTGATAATTTCAGTAAAAAGTCTTTGACCTTATGGAACCTGTAAAAAACTTTTTAAAAAATGCTCTGTCCTAGCTTCTTATATGAAAGTTTTTCTTTTACCTCAGGATTATAGTAGAATTAATCTTCACTGGGCTCATCTTATCTTTGTCAGGCTCAAGAGCAGTCTCTGAGGTATCCTCCCTGGGGTGTTGTGGTCTGCATCAGTCTGGTCGTCATGGCTATCCTCCCTGTACCTGTGGTTTTTCTCCTCCGTTTTCTGAACATCATCGATGACAACACCGGGGGCCTCTCCACCGTCTCTTATAAGAAGGGTCGCATGATCAAAGACACTGCCTGCAGGAACAGAGAAGACGATGAAGATGATGCAAGCCTTCTAAATGCCAAAACACCAAGTGAGGCCCCATCACCCATGCCAGTCAATTACCGCAAGCAGAGCGGCCCTGGCACAGGCAAAGAGTCCACACTCAACGGAACCTGCATCACTGGATACTTGATGCCCAATATAACCGACATCCCTGACTTACCTGAATCTGATCTATGAGAAGCTGACGTGGTCATACTCACTTTGTCTCAGTCATTCACTTTGTAAAATTAAGTTCCAGAACTCTCATCAAAGTAACTAATCAAAATCAAGCTGAAGTGTAGTATTTAATCCCAGGGTTATATGTAAACAAAAGAAACATTACCCACCAAGATTAACATTGTACTTTTATTTAAAATCGTTTTATAACTTCAAAAAGATGTGTTCCTTTAGGTCCATTCAGGCTGTCACAAACAGGGAACGTTTGTGTGTCAAGGTGAAAAAATAAGGCAACTTTTCATTATTCAGGACGTAAATGATTCTAGATCTTTGTAGGAGAAATGTAAATCTCATTTTTATATTTAAGAAAAAAATAATCAAAATCTTCTATTAAACGAAGAAATAAATGGAAACTGCATTTGATTGAAATGGAACAAAACTCTATTTGTACAGAACTTTCACACAACCTGATGGTTAGCCCAAAGTGTTTTCTATAGATGTACAGTACAAGACACATTATAGACATCGGGAACAAAAAGCCAAACAAGAAAGCAAAATTCTAAACTGAAGAAAACTTCCATCAGACATGTTGATGCAAAAAATCATCCCTTTATAAAGTGTTTGAAGCTTCTGGTTATTGGCTATAAGATTTGATGGGATTTTTTTCACATTGCATTCTGCCCCTTTAAATATTTGAAGTTTCAATATGTATAATGTATGTTATGACCCATGGTGGAGGGTCTGGGATAGGGTAGTAACATAAAAGATGGATGTTTTGACTAATAGAGATGGAATGGGGAGAATAAAATAAATAAAATTAGAACACAGGAGGACATCAACAACCAACTTAAAACCAGAGACAGTGTAATTTATTTACAGTACAAAACTTCACCAAAATATTTTCAAATACCTCACCTTTAAAGGAGAGGGAAAATAATAGATACAATTAGGCTTTACTATCTACAGAAAATTGTAATTCTTAGCTACATTATAACAGAAAAAATGGCAGTATCCTATACACTAGTAGTAAAGAAAGTGGAGTGCCTGATGTCCCCACTAAATTAATGTATCTAACAGAGAGATTATTACATGATGAAATGTATGTCATGTGGCATATAAATTGCCTCTGAGCCTTGAAAAACACAGATCAATAATGCATGTAATGAACGGATGGTGCCTACAGGTTCATGGCTCAGCGTTTCACAGTAACTAGGTATTATTTTTTTTAAACGCTGACCAAGGTGATTTTTTTGGAAACGCTACAGATTAGTTTCTGTGTAGATGACATAACCATGTTTATTTTGGTTACAGGCGTTTGTAAAAATTATAGGAGCTTGTTATTGATGCAGCAGCATGGTTAATGGGGAGAGAGAGGGATTTTCTGTGGTTCTTTGTGTTAAAGCATATCTTCTGAGCTGTACAGGACTACACAAGCACACACCATTTTTAATAACATATTTAATCACAAAAAAGACCACAACAAGCTGTTAATGTTTCTGATGTGAGCTTCACGGTGGCACAGTGGGTAGCACGGTCATCTCACAGCAAGAAGTTTGCTGGTTCGAGCCTCGGCTTGGTCGGTTGGCATTTCTGTGTGGAGTTTGCATGTTCTCCTCGTGATCGCGTGGGTTTTCTCCAAGTGCTCCAGTTTCCCCACAAGTCCAAAGACATGCGGTATAAGTGAATTGAATAAGAACAATTGTCCATAGTGTTAAATTGTGAATGAGTGTGTGTGTGTGAATGTTTCCCAGTGATGGGTTGCGGCTGGAAGAGCATCCGCCGTGTAAAACATGTACCAGAGAGTTGGCAGTTCATTCCGCTGTGGCGACCCCGAAAGGGAAGAAAGCCGACATGAAAATGAATGAATGAATGTTTCTGATGTGCTCATCTGACAAAGATGCAAAAAGCCCCATATTCTGACCAGAGCCAGTTTAGCCTCAGACAAATGAGGAGGGTTTGAGATTAAGATACTTGTTGGAAACACAATTTGCTTTTATAAAAGAGGTTGTTGTTATTATCTTCTTATTTCCCAGTCATTAAAAGTTACCATAATATGCTTCAAAGCTGAGAGAAGCTTTATATGAGTCGATATAACTTTAGGACTGGGAAATCTGCTGCCTTCTACTGGAATTATGTTTTTGGAGCATTTTACCATTTTCATGAGGAAATTTTTTTTTCTAAAGTGCTCATGTGAATGCAATTTTTGTAATCAAGATTTTTTTAAAGTAACGAGCTTTTAAAGCCTGTTTTAAAAAGTAACGAGCATGTGTGGACATTGCCTCAATATCTGTCTTTAACTCACTCACTCTCTCACTCTTTCATGCACTCTCTTTCACTCCTTTTCTATTTCACTCACTATCATTTTTTTCACTTACACTCACTGACTCACTCACTCAATCTTTCACTCTCTTTCCTTAATCTCTCCTTATTTCTTTCACTCTCTCACCCCCACCCTCTCTATCTCTCTCTCTCAGAAGTGACAGAACTCTGTTAATGAGGTTAAAAAGGTGCAGCGGTGACAAGGCATCTTCTAATCGTCTGAGATCAAAACAATAAAAAACAACCCACAGAAAACATTATTTAATTATGAAGTCAATCTTCATATTTGTAAACTTTTTATGTGTAATTTTGTCAATTCCAGTGAAAATCTGAGATAAAAGGATGTAATTTTCAAAGACCTTTAGGCTTATAAATAAAAGAAAAATGCAGTCATTGATTGATTTTTCTTCAGATTAACACCGACTGCTAGAAACATGTATAAGATAAATTTCAAAAAGTAGTCAATATCACATGAAATGTGATTTCACATCTGAAGAGGTTAAGGAAGGGTGTAACAATTTATATTTAACATTATTTTAAATGGAATCTACATATAATTCCAACAAAAGTGCTACATTAAATGAATAGAATGATTAAAAAGTGTCCTTCAAGCCATCTACTTCTGAGTCACTTGGTGAACAGTCGCCAGTTTCGCTCCACTCATTGGTTCACCCTGTCACCACTGCTCGAACAAACATTGACTTTTATTTTGAAATTGTGATTTCTTGCAGCCTAGTCTTCAATATTGTGCCTTTAAAGCCTAGAAACCAATAACTGACAAATGAGTGTACTTCATCTATCTCTGAATGAATAAATACAAGTCTGATTAATTAAATAAAAAATGGGTTTCAATTAAAAAGTAGAAAAAATATGCGATTTTGTGATTTTGATGAGGTTTGTTTGGTCTGATGTCAACTGCAAACATGCATCCATTTGAAAATGAGCACAGAGGGGAGTTCTTAAATACTTATGTGTTAATGGAATGTCATCAAGGAGACAAACCAAAAGAGTGCTTTCACACATTTTTGTGTTCTGTGAATAATTTCAAAATCATCAGAAAGTGTAAGAATCATCTTAATCATCAAAAGAGAAATGTTGGTACTCTTCTTTCAAGCATCATTCTTCCATAAGTCCAGAGCTAAATCTCTATTTGTATTATAAGCGTCGTTAGAGCAAATGCACCTCACCCCGTCCCAAACCATTGCCCCAACCTTCTGCACGCACTTACCTATGTTCCACTGTAGAATGGCTTTTGTACAAACAGACTACGTTGCAGGGCAGTTACTGTCCAAAAAGTGAGATTAGAAGCAGTTTAGGCGCTTTGGAAAAGTCCAGAATGTAAAGTAAGCGTCAAACGTGGAAAACATGCAATACCTTTTGGATGCAAGTAACTATTTGTGCACATTGACTCTGTTATACAAACCTAAATTATTGTTTTTGGGGAAAAAAAAGTGTGCCTAATTATTTTTTAATGTTTATAGAATACAAGGAGTGAATGTATTTCAATGTATTCTGTAAATATGTTATAAATAAATGCATTCGAATATAGTTTGTATAAAGATTGTAGTTTTGGTCAGAATTACTTTGGTAAGAATCTAGTATGCTGATTTTTATGTTTGTTTACATGTTTGCTGATATGCTATCATTGTAAGGAGTCTTGGGACTTCACCCTCTTTCTGTAAATAGTTTTCATACATTAGATCGATGACGCAGCATTTCCTGTCTCAGCTTTGAGATTAAAAGTGGAAGAACATGAAAATGGCTTCTCTTTGACTTGCGTACTCATTGTCCTGAAATCAAGCATATCTCAGCATATGCTTTTAATCTACATAACCTATAAGTATATTCTGTTGCATAGAAAGAAAATATTCAACTGGTAAATATTTAATGTTAGTGGTTACTTTAACTGTAATATAAACTCTACAGACATTTCATAGATTTTTTGTTAACTGAGTTATAGATATGTATGTAGTAAGCTCGTTTTTAAACACAGAGAAGAAAGGTTTGGAGTTAAAACATATTGACTTATGAATATTACATATTGTCAGAATAAAAATGAAGTTAATAACATAAAATAGTTTACTCTTGAATTTTTCATTATCAAAAACACCTGGTACAACATCTTTCCAGTAAAATTTTACAAAAAGTTTCCAGGTGGTTTTAGTAAAATAGCAACTCCAAAAAAAACAGACTAGATCAAACCTATGAATGACTTTAAACGAGATTTTGTTCATCTTAAACATCATATTTTCTTTTTCTGGGAGCTCAAAATGCTCAACGACTGTACGCACACAAATTGACCATAGCACTGCCTACTAACCAATCAGAGAAAGCATTAATGCAACTCAATGAAGAATGAATGCGCTGATGGAAAAAAGTATTGAATTTGAAAAATAAATTATAAAATAACAAAGCGTTCAAATACCGCCTAAAGAAACAGCAGTTGACGAGGTGAGAAACAGATAAATTCCTCCTGTGTAGGATACCTCTTACCTTATCCTCCAAAAACAATCCATTTCAGGATTCATTTTCAATAAAACAAGAGAATATTTAAATAAAACACACATTCAAAGACAATTGTTTATTGTCTGTTTTTATTTGCTCAGTCATTGAAAGTAATTTTCCACCAGAAACTTTTCAAAACACTTAGAGCCTAAAATCAAAGACTTGTCAAATAAAAAGTTAAAACCTTGCATTACAATCACGGTAATTAAAATGAATTACAACTAAAAACCAAACGAGTGTAACTCATCATCTGGCTGACTATTTTTCCCTGAACGATTTCTTCTCCATGTGTTTCTTTAAACCAAAAATTGACTTGAAAGATAACAGCAGTGCAAACATGTCACAAGTCATAGCTCACTGCTACATCCTCTTTGAAGCAGTTGTTGACATTTCACTAAACTTCTTCTTTCTCACATGACACATTTTCAGCAGTAGACTCTGTCTTAAACAGCTTTAGCGAAGCCCACTCGGTTGCTCTCGCGATCAAACACTGTGTAGTACTGCCCAATAAACACATCACCCAGAATCCACAAGGGTCCAGCGGGTGCGGGGATGTCCAGGCCCATGAAGCCACTGAGACAGATGTCCTTTCCACCCTGGCTTTCCTATAAATACAAAACATGTAATGAGGGAAAAACATGCAATGTTCTTAGTTAATGGTTACTAGGTTAGTGTGGGTAGTTGCTAAGAACATACCAATCACTCTACTTTTGCAACATTTTCTTGCTTCACGCTGCGAGTGATTTACAAGAAACTCCCATCATATGACTTAAATGCTAACCCATGCATGGCCTTTCACGAACAACACATCAAACTCCCAACTCAGCTGATACAAAGCTCCACACAAAAGCAAGAGCTCTGGGGTAAAAAAAAAAAAAAAAAAAAAAAACAAGAAAAAATTAAGCAAACCTTAAGTATGTACTGTTCCCCAGTCAGCGAGTAGCTCTTTCCTCCTAAGATGAAAGAGATGGTGGGGAGTGATGACACTTTCTTACAGTCCACCATGTACTAAAGAGGAAACAAATGGATTGAACTTGAATTTGAGACTCATACCAATTAATTATCAATAAATAAATAAAAAGTTAAAAAATAATTTTTATTCAAGATTTGAGCTACATTTTAAGTGGCATTACCTCTCCCTGGATTAAAGGGATTGCTCCAATGGCTTTCTGTAGAGCTTTGACCTCAGCGGCAGGGCCGGTGATCAGAGACGTGCCAGTGTCCACTATGGCTTCACATCCTCCTTTACAGAGAGTCAGCTTGGCACCAATGCTCATGCTGAACACAAACAAAAACAGGATTTTAAGCATTTGGCTATTCTTTGGGCCTCATCATGAGGCACTTTTAGCACAGCCTAGCTTTTAGCATAGCATAGCTAACCATTGAATCAGATTAGACAAATAGCATTTACATACAGCAGCTGACAGGGGTGGCGGGAAAAAATATCAATTACTGCAATGTGATGTGACCTGGAAGATTTAATTTGTGGCGTTTCTTTATTTATCATAAACAAAAACAAACTAGGGTATTGTGCGCCTAACATAAAAGATTATAACATTTACTATATAAAACATGTATATAGTAGAAAGCAAATGAGGCTTAAAGCTTAGGATGAATTAGCATCTTCCTCCTTAGTCTTGAATAGTCAAACCTTCAGGGAAGGTGTGGGGGGTTTTGTTTCTCATTTTACGGAGATGAAAAACAACCAATCCCATGTCGATTTACATATTGTGACAAGCTAGCCAATGTGATAAAAAGTCACAAAAGATAGAACAGAAATAATCGATTTGAGGGCACACACAGCTAGTAAACTCATCTTTTTTCTCTATTATACGACTGAACTTAGTTTCTAAGCTGAACAAAAAACAAATGTGACAGTCACTTCTCCCAGCAGCATGAATAAATGTAACCAATCATATCATAAGTTCAGGAATCTTGAAGCGCCATAAAAAAGCACCAAACACAATAGACCTTTAGCCAATGTTACATGAGGTCTGAGGCTGAGACTACCTCTTCCTTGACAAAGTATTACAACAAAAGAGTAGTATTACGCTCATGTAGTAGTTGTAAAATAAGATGAGGATAAGAATAAATTGGTCATCTTTTGTCAAAGCCATTAAAAAACTTTTACAATTTCACCCCCTAATAATTTATTCCAAATGAAAATGTATAGCACGCCTAAATTACCTCTGGATTGTACTACTGTAATGCCCTCAATCGCAGCCTCCCCCAAGCTTCTATTTCATGTCTACGGCTGGTGCAAAATACAGCAGCCAGGCTCTTGACTACTACCAAAAAAGCACATCACTACAGTCTTACCCTCCTTATATTGGCCTCCCCTCATTTTAAAATCCATTTAAAAATTTAACTGCCTGTTTTTAAATAAATGAATGATCAAGTAACATCTTGTCTCTCCAAACTTTTAGTTCCATTACAATTACAAACAAGTCTTAGATCCTCTTGTAGGGACTCCTCTGCTGCAGCAGTAGCTATATGTAGTTTAGATTCAAAAACAGTAATTTATAACACAAGCAGCAATGGGAATCTTCTCACTTCTGAGACCAAAATCGAGTGTTTCTTTCAAAGCTGTTAAATTCCTCTCACCCATCTACGTGAATTTGCCAGTAGGCCTGTCTGGTAATATCAACATAGTTAAAGTCTCCCGTGTAGAATTTAGGATCTGTGCCTCCCAGCAGCAGCTCACCACCAGGCTGAGTGTCAGGGTTTCTGTCCCAAAATAAGAAATATCAACAACTCAACATTCACAAAAACATTAAATAAACATTCACAAAAACATTAAATAAACAAAAAAAAATCATAATACCTGTTCAAATAGAAAGAGAAAATATTTTTCTCCACTTTCTTCTGGCTCATCATCATGTCAAAAACCGGAGGAACACCTTCGACAGAAATACGAGGATAGGCCATGCCAAGGATCCCATCAAACTTGGCAGCAATGAAGGCTACTCCTGGCTGCTTGATGGCTTCCCCAAATGTTTGTTTCTCAATTGCGATGTCCCCAATCTACCAGAGAAGAGTCTGATAGCTTCTTTCTCAAACAAATATCATCAGAAAAAACTATAAACTTGTCGAGTTGTACCGTGCATGTGTCCTGGCTGAGATACCCAGACAAGCTCCCTGATCCGTACTGGATGGCGAAGTCTGTTCCATTCTTCACATATGTGCTTGACTTTGCCCCATTGTACTTGTGATGAAGCACTGAAAAAAGAACATGTTTTTGTTTTCATGCAAACATTATGGCCCTTTATTGTTAAAATACATAAACCACATAAGACGTACCAGGTTTATATTTGCTTTATTTGAAAAATTGACTATTGTAAAGGTAGAATGCAAATATTTATCCTCATGTTTTCATGAGGCAGTTGCATCTTCATTTTCATTGAGTCACAACTTAAACATGTCAAGAATCTAGGACTTATTTTAAACGTTTACATATCGAAATTGTTTACTGGAAATATATTTGATTGACAAATGTGATGAGGCAGCTATGAATCAAGGATGATCACATGCACTTTTACTTTGAACATGGGCTAACCCAGACTGAAATTGCTGCAATTTCCATGTATACGTCCAATACTTGAGAAGGAGACTGTCAGTTCTCGCAGAGAAGATGTGTTGAAGAAAGAAGAGGGAGAAGGATGCAGAGGTGAACTACATTGTGATAAATCACTATCTATTTGTGCACAGGATTTATATTATAACGTATTTATATACTACATCTAAATAACTGAAACAATTTTTAAAAATATGTCATGATCATGACATAACAGTATTTAGAGCAGGAGTGTGTACTTCTGAATCTCAAGTAAACCTCTGATCAAAACAGACAGTCTTTTTTCTACAAGTTAAAATCTCTGCAGCAGTTTTATTGACTTTAAAACAAAGTTACACACATTGCACTCTAGACATGAACTACTGTTACACGAAATGGTAAAAAGCTCAAACCCAATTGATCTGATATTTGTTTGTTTGTAGCAAAACATTGGTTATATCATGGAATTTATACACATTATATGTACACAGTTTCAAAAGAAATAAACTTTAAAAGAAATAGTGTAAAATCTGCATTTTTCAGTTCATCAAAACATTTTCTGCACATTTGGTACATTAAAGATTTTCAAGGTTTCCAGATACAAGTTTCTCCTAAATTCATATAATTTAGTGACAAACTGAGAAAAATCTTGGTGACAAACTGAGAAAAAATGAATTTTATGTGATAACTTGAGGAACTGGATTGAGTTAATAAAAAAAAATCCCACTTGCTTGAATGTTATTTTAACTGTACAAAATCACTGATAGAGGCTGTGCCATGAGTCAGAGATTCTGCAGCTATTGTAGAGGAGATGCTCAGTTCAGATTGAATGTTATTTTTAAAAATGCATTACGGAAGTTAAACGTAAATTTTTTAAAACATTGAATAAAACCAGAAACTCAAGTTAATTGATAAAACACATGTAACCTCTACTTTGGTACAAATGCAATGTTACAAGCGCTATTCAAAAGTCAAAAGCACTATACAAGTAACTTTGAATTTAATGTGAAATGTTGATAATCACAACAAGAAACGACCAGACATTTATTGTTACCTTGACGATTCTTGCTACTACTGGAACAAAGCCTTAAAATTAAAATCTGGCAATGGACTCACAGCAAGCGATGTCTGTCAGAGAACAGTGAACTGAAGGCACCCAGAGGTTAGAGGATCCTGTGTCGAACACAACAGTGAAGCTCTGGACCGGAGTGCCAAGGCCAATCTCTCCATAATACTGTGCCTGCAAATTAAAATAAAAAAAGACATGCAGGTGCACAAGAGAGTTTTATTAAAAAGCATAAAAGCCTCATCACAGTGGTTAGATCAATTTTCATGAATGAAAAAAAGGTTGAGAAACTGCATATGATTTAGGTTGTTTTGTAATTAATTAATTAATACATTGTAATAACATAGCCTCTAATGTACAGATCATTAGGGCCATTTTTGGGGGTGATTTCTGTGTAGATTTCCAGGAATACTGCAGGACTTTCAATGTATAGGAGGAAAAATAATAAAAATAATTTAAGGTCTGATAGAATAAAAAAAAAAAAAAAAGTTACCTTTTTTCTTCTGATTTCAGGCCTTGAGCCACATAAATTTATTATGTCTGTTATACTAGCACTCATCCATGGACACTAATTTTCCATAGATATCTGAAGCAGTATATTCCATGTAGCTCTACCTAACCGTACTGTCTTTCTTACATTAAATGTTGCAGTTACACATGCGTAAAGGTCTTCGCCATGCAAAACTAAATTTGAATGTAATCTCTAAATTTCTGTTACAGGTTCTAATGGAAGGTGTAGGTGACAGAGGCTCTCGAACATGGATTTTATCAAATATACTTCTATATGAAAAATCGTTGAGTCTTTTGGTAGTGTAAGAAACTTAATTATATCTTTGAGCGATCTACTTGAGAAGGCCTGGCCGTTTACTATGAACGCAGGAACCAATGGAGACGGCCATCCTTTTCAGAATCATATTATGCAGAGGGCACAGATTGAGCTGAGATGCCTCTGACATGATTATGCAAACTAAATAAATGAGCTGTCCTTTTGGAACAGAACCGAGAGTGATCTCACAGCTTGACTCAAACATTATAATGACAATACGTGGAGCCACGAGACTGGGTCTGGGTGCTGAGTGATGAACATCTCACTGTGAACATCTCACATATGAGTTTATTTAATTAACCAAACCCTCTAGTGTTTTGCTTCGCACCACAAAACAATAAGGGGTTTTCACAAAAGGACAGCCTTCTAAAGTCAAAGAACCATTCAGTGCAATGATGTAATTTGATATTGATATCACGGGTATTTGAAGGGACTTGTCCCTAAGCTCGAGGAGTTTCTGCAATCAGAGCTCCCGCACCAGGACATGTGGTGCGCAGCCTCTGTCTCGATGGTCAGGTAAATATAGCTTAAGTTTTCTCCTTGTTATTGAGTTAATCAGAATACATTTAGTTGGAAAGTTATTCTTCTTATGATTGATATGTACTTTAAACTGTACGGAACTGAATGTATTTGATGATTGCATTTTAACTGGATTTGTTTATGATTTAAATGATAAATAAATGGTTATAATCGTTTGTTTTGAAGTTTGCCTGGAAATCATTATTTATCATTACTTCTGATTTATCGTTTCTGATACCTGAAGTGACACGCACAGATAGTTGTATTGTTCATTGTGTCCGGATGCAGTTACCTGGAGCTAAAAGTTCAAATTAATGAAGAAGGCTCTTGTTATATTCAGATATTCTAATCAGTAAGAGCATGTCTGATCAACGCATTCTCTGTATGAATTATACTGCAACTCCTAAGTTTTCATAGTTCCTTGACTTTAACCCATGAGAAGTCCCAAGAAGCGACTGCATATTTGTGAAGGCCTTATTATTTGCCTTATTTATAGTACACTTCTGAGACGGCTCTTGATCGTCAAAGGCTTATGAAAAATTGAGACCTTTGGAAAGTGACTGTATTCAGAACCTTCCTTCACAAAATCACCTTCGCGCCACCTTTGACTCCGTCTTTGGGCTAAAGAATGGCGTCTTACAGGAGTAATGTTTTAAAGCAAGATAATATGATTTTGCTAATATAGCACATTTCATGGACATGAGCAACACGGGCCAAATAATACTCAGGATAAAATGGTTTTAAATAGATAGAATAGATAGAACATCTCTTGACAAATAAAAAATAAATTATATAACTCAAGAGAATTTTTATGTTTGAAAAAATCTGGCCTCGGGCAGAAAAGAATTTAAGTATGACTTTCCCTTAGTGTAGGTCTATATGCTGCCATCTCCCGTACTTTGCTAGTAAGGAACTCCTCTTCATGGCTGCACTGTAGTAAATGTACATTTTAACATGATCAAAACGCAGCTCTGTAACACTGTAACTTACGCCAAGACATGAGCCCTGGGAGTTACAAGCAAAGGTAAGGTCTTCTCTCAGCACTGAGTGGAGTTATAAAATACGCAAAAATCCCTGCTCCCTAATATCCATCCGCCATTTCTCAGATGCACTTGTGTTTTTATTCGATTTGATCGAAAGGTAAAACATTTTAATAATTCACATAATTTCACTTCCATGAAACATATAAACTCCAAAAATATAATACTTGTGACTTCAGCAAACTTTAAAATAATAAAAAATTGTTTAATTTATTGACAAAGTAACATACTTCCTGAATCTAAATTGTTGCTAGTAGTGACGCTCTCTCCAAAACTACTGCTTTGAAGCATGCGTTGAACTCGATTGGTTAGCTACAGCAAAGCAGTTGGCCAGAGCATTGGTGACGTTTGAACCACTTCAGTGCTTCATTCAGACTAAATCAGCAGACTGCTTTGACTCGTGAGTCAGAGCTTTGAAACTTTGGCGTGACACTCGGTGTCTGGTGCCACGTATTCTGTGTGCCACTATAAAAATTGTGTTTATTGCTGACTATTCAATCATGTAGCCATTGAGGAAGCATTCTCAGTTACGTAAATTTTTTTGACTTGGTGCCATATAATAAGATAAAATATTAAATTATTATTTAATTTTAACGTTGATGTCAGTGATGTTCAAAATATCCATTTCTTTATTCATGCAAAGGTATGATGAATATTAAGGCAAAAAAATTGAGTTCTTGTCAAGTGCTGTTGCAAAAATAAAGACATGATCATCAGTGTGGTGCTTCTGTATAAGACTGGTACACAACAGCTACTGAGGCTGTGGAAATTGACTTCCGACACCCCCACCATCTGCACTGATACCCCCAGGAGTGTGTCCTCTCCCCACTACTCTTCTTCATCTACACCAAAGACTGCACATCCCAAGATGAAGTTCCTTGCACGCAGACAACACCACTGTCCTCTGTCTCGTCCAGGATGGCGAAGACTCTTCATACAGACATGAAGTGGAATGGCAGGTTGTCTGGTGTGGCAAGAACAACCTGGAACTTAATACGCTCAAAAATCCCCTGCACACCCTCCCTTACATCATGAACGGCACTGTGACACCTGTAGAGTCATTCAGGTTCCTGGGAACCAACATCTCACAGGACCTTAAGTGGAGCACCTACTTCGACTCCATTACGAAGAAAGCCCAGCAAAGGCTGTACTTCCTGTGCCTGATGAAAAAGTTCAACCTCCCACAGATGCTGCTGATTAAGTTCTACTCAGCGGTCATCGAGTCTGTTCTGTGCACCTCCATCACCGTTTGGTTTAGTCAGCTATCACTTTTATGCAGATAACCTTCAACTTTATTTCCCTGTTCAGTTAGTTTCTTAATCACTGTTTGATGGACCTCAAGCAATGGTTATCTGACAAATTTCTCCACCAAAATGAGAGTAAGAAAGAGGGCACTGGCTCCTCAGGACCCTCTGACCTAACCCCTGGCTTGAATGCTCAGTCATTGCAGTGACTAACTTGGGAGTTAGACTAGATTCAAGCTTGAAGATGGAGCAGCAGATTAATTCTGTTGTGAGAGCTAGTAAACCTTTTTTAACTCACAGTGATTTGGAAAAGGCGATACATGTCTGCATCGTCTGCAACTTAACAAATGACCAGCAGCGTTTCGGACAACAAACACTCAACAGTGTAGGCACATCACTCCGTTCTTTTATCTATTCCGGTTAGTTTTAGAGTGTATCTTTTGTTTTTAGAGCCATCCACAGACTAGCTCCAAACTATCCGAGTGACATTTTACAATTTTATAAGCAAACAAGATCCCTGCGATCAGAGAGTCACCTTCTCCTTAATGTGCATAGGAGTAAAAACAAGCATTTTGGTGCACTGTTGCCAACTCCTAAGTAAGAAAAGTCTCTATTGGCTGGCCCAAAAGTCACTAGATAACGTCACCATCTAATTTGTAATAATACTATGTGACATGCATTGGGCTTTTTATCAATGCCAACAGTAATACACAAGTATTGCAGGTACAAATGTTTCATGTCATTATTAAAATAACACATGACGTTATAAAACAAGCATGTAATGCTAAATAAAATGAAATAATAACAAAAACAATGAAAACGTAATGTAGTAAACATGAAAGGTAAGCTCTGTTATTTTGAACTAATCACGTCTTTTAATCAATTTTGATTTCACGGTTTGTGTCAAGAAATTTATATCTAAAAAAAAGTATTTTTAGTGTCAAAAGGTTGGGTTTCATTTCTAATATATGTGATGCTGATGAATGTTGTATGAGGGCAGAAAACCTCACAAAGGCAAAGGCTACTATTGTTGTGCAAATATGTAAACAAAACATTTTATTGAAGTCATCAGCTGGCATGTCTAGTGAATGTTTATGAATATGGGTTAAAAAAATGAACAATCAAGGTAGATAAAGAATGTATAGTGACTGATGGGGTATGGGTATGCATAGAGTATATTTTTAGATGGTGGCTATACTATTAGCTTTGAAGTGGGTGGATAAACATTGCTTAAATACAAGCAATGGATAAATATTTGACATACTCTGATTCTTTGTCAGTTTTAACAAGTTTACATTCGCACAGGTCCAAACGAGAAAATAAATTATTTGAAATTCTGGGAAAGTATGCAGCCATCAAGCATCAAGGAAAATGGTAAGCTTGGGCACAACATTCCATTGTTCACACAACTGTTGGAATATGGAAGAGACAAATTGTGGTCCATGGTCCGACAAAATGTAAGATGGAACTCCCCATCTGGTAAGTATTTCTGCTCTGAGGATCCAGGTTATGGTTGCTGCTTTTGCATTCCTCATGGGAAAATTATCAATTCATTTACTGTAGTAATCTACTACAACCATGACATATTCATGCTGTTGAGAGCTGCGTGGAAATGGGCCCATAAGATCTACTCCCAGTAATTCATTAGGTCTGTTGGTAATGGTTTGTTGAATTTTCCCAGCAGGTTTCTTATGGTCATCTTTCAAGACTTGAAACTTTGAACAGCATTTTACAGAGTCCTTCACTTCTGTCCACATCTTCGGCCAATAGGACACTTCATAGAGTCTTTTGAAGGTCTTGAAGATGCCTAGATGTCAACATAAGGGATTCTGATGGTATGTCTAACATCTGGGATTTCAAAGAAGATGGAATATAGAGGCGATAGTGAGTTTGGTGATCATCCATTTTGATTTTCCTATAGACTTTGTCTTCCAGCATAGCATATTTCTCCATAGTTTTAGGATCCTCCTTTACATTTACATTTACATTTATGCATTTGGAAGACGCTTTTGTCCAAAGCGACTTACATTAGGGAGAGACAATATGCAAACCAAAGCAGTAGGGGAAGAAGACAAAGACAGAGGAGGGAAAAAGAAGGTAGTAGTTTTTTTTTTTTTTTTTTTTTTTTTTTTTTTATAGTAGGTGTTCTCTGAAGAGAAGAGTTTTCAGTTGCTTTTTGAAAGCTGTTAGTGTTGCTGCTTTCCTGACTGGATCAGGGAGTTTGTTCCACCAACCAGGGACAGTGAAAGAGAAGGTTCTGCCGAGAGATCTTCTGCCCTTGTGGGATGGAACCACAAGTCACTGTTCCTTCTCTGAGCGCAGGCTTCTGGAGGGCATGTAGGAGCGTATGATCTCATGGAGGTAAACAGGGGCTGATCTGGAGATAGTTTTGTATGCCAGCGTTAGCGATTTGAATTTAACCCGAGCTGCAATGGGGAGCCAATGAAGAGTGATGAAGAGGGGAGTAACATGAGCTCGTTTCGGTTCCTTGAAGATAAGACGAGCTGCAGAATTCTGGATCATCTGCAGAGGTTTGAGCGTATTCAATGGAAGTCCAGCTAGGAGAGCGTTGCAGTAGTCCAGACGTGAGAGGACCAGAGCCTGAACCAGGAGTTGAGTTGCATGCTCAGTTAAGAAGGGCCTGATCTTTCGAATGTTGTGCAGTGCAAATCTACACGCTCGAGTTGTCTTTGTGATGTGGTCTTTGAAGGACAGCTGTTCATCCAAAATCACTCCAAGATTTCTGACTGTAGGAGAAAGGGTGACTGTAGAGGATTGCAGCTGGATGGTGAGGTCGTGATGCACAGAGGGATGAGCTGGGATTACCAAAGTTCCGTCTTGGCCATGTTGAGCTGTAGGTGATGGTTCTTCATCCAAGTGGATATGTCGTTCAGGCAGTCAGTTATGCGGGTAGTTACTGACAGGTCATCAGGGTGGAACGACAGATAGAGTTGAGTGTCGTCAGCGTAGCAGTGGTAGGAGAATCCGTGTCTGAGGATGATAGGGCCCAGGGAGGTGGTGTAGACGGAGAAGAGAAGTGGGCCAAGGACTGAACCCTGGGGAACCCCGGTGAGTAGGTTATGAGTGTTTGAGACCTCACCCCTCCACCCGACACTGAAAGATCTACCAGTGAGATAGGACTCAAGCCAATCGAGTACAGTTCCAGTGATGCCCATCGCAGAAAGAGTGGAGAGAAGGATCTGATGGTTGACTGTCAAACGCTGCAGAGAGGTCTAGTAGGATGAGGGCAGATGATCTGTGGTTAGCCCTGGCCCCTCGTAGCGCTTCCGTTACAGACAACAAAGCTGTTTCGGTTGAGTGTCCGTTCTTGAAGCCTGATTGATTGTCATCAAGTTTGTTGTTCTGAGTCAGGAAGGTAGAGAGTTGATTGAAGACGACTCGCTCGATGAGTTTTGCAGTGAAGGGCAGCAAAGAGACAGGTCTGTAATTTTCCACCAGTGATGTGTCGAGTGTGGGCTCCTTTGCCAAAGTTTCGAACAATTTTTTAATTTCAGGATCTTGATGTTGTTCTGCCCACAACACATCAGTGAAAATCTTCAGTTTTCTTCTTAGCAGAGAACAGATTGCAGCCCACATTAGAAGACATTCAGGAGCGTGCATCTGGAACTACATTCAGTTTGGCTTTCCTGAACTCTACAATGAAATCTAATTTCTACCTTCTTAAAGCCCATCTTAGGAGTCGACTTGTGGTTTTAACAGAAGTCAGAACCCACTGCAAAGCTGAATGATCAGTCACTACGGTAAACAATCACTTCTGATTTGGTCAGAGTCCTGCTGACATAGGCATGGACTTGTTCAGAGTCTGATTCTGTTTTCTGGGTAAGGACTGTACCCAGACCAGTATCACTGGCATCGGTGTATAGAGTAAATGGAAGATCAGCTCGAGGGTGTCCTAAAACTGGAGAAAAGGTTTAATGAGCCTTAAGCTTCTCAAATAAATTCTGACATTCAACAGTCTAGCAAAATTGTTTAAAGGTTCTGCAGTTTTGGAAAAGCCAGGAATAAACCTGTGGTACCATCCGGACAGACCAAGGAACCCTTGGACCTCCTTGAGGGTCTTTGGCATAGGATATTACTGGATAGAATGAATCCTCTCAAAATCTGCTGCAATACCATTGGTATTTACAATGTGCCCAAGAAATTTGACCTCTTTGAGGCAGAATCTGCTTTTCTTTATGTTAATGGTTAGTTCAGCTTCTTGAAGTTTGTGCAACACTATTTGGAGATCTGAGAAATGCTGAGTAACAGATGGAGAATAAATGATCATATCATCTACGTACACTAAATAACAATTACCACGCAAGTCTCTCAGGACCAACTTCATTAGTCTTTGGAATGTGGCTGGCGCATTCTTTAAACTGAACGGCATCACATTAAAGTGATATAATCCTGAAGGTGTGGTGAAAGCAGTAATGAGTTTGCTTTCCAGGGCCAGATAACTTGTCATTATCTGCTATTTAAATCAATAGTTGAGAAGATAGCAGAACCGGAAAGGGACTCAAGAATCTCAGGGATAGACGGTAGAGGGTAAGCATCACTTTCAGTGAGTGAATTAAGTCATCTTTAGTCAACACAATCTTTGTTCCACCATCTGTTTTAGGTTACCAGCACCACTGGTGAGACCATCCAGAAGGAGAGGGCTCGACTATACCAGCAGATAACATCTCTTCAATCTGTTCTTTTACGATGTTTTGTTCGACTGCTGACATGCGATAGGGTTTTTGTTTGATAGGAACCTGAGCAGTGGTGTAGATGGTGTGTTGCAAAACATTGGTTTTCCCAATTTTGTGTGTGATCACATTTGAATTTGCTTGTAAGATTATTTGAAGTTGGGATTGTTCAAAGGGATCCAGATTTGCAGAAGTTACCGCTTGACGGATATGCTCTTCATCCTCCAGATGGTCAGTTTTCAATGGAAAACTAGGAGGGGGTACAGAAACGATAAGTGTAAAATGATGTTCAGAGTCGCTTTTACTCTGCCGTGTTTTATTTCCCCAACCAGACACAGAAGCATTACCAGGTTGAAAAGGGTACGTAACCAGAGGGGTATTATTAAATCCATAAACCTGGCCCGCAACATTTCTTTGTAGTTGACTATAAAAAATACAGTCAAGTCCTAACCTGACACCATAAGCCAGAGCTTTAGAAGGAAGCACAGCCACAGGTAAATTAGTAATGAGTCTTTGTATTTTGATGTCCAAGTTTGTCCAGCCTAAAGGAGATTCAGCATCTCCATTAGCCAGATACAAAGGACCATGAATCCAGGGTTTTAGATTTTGCTGGGCAGTGTGTAGTTCAGACCAGAGGTTTTCATGCATGAGAGTGTAGCTAGCTCCTGTATCTACAATAGCATTTCCAAACCAGTTGTTAATGTGTATGGGTACAATTAGCTGAGGGGGAATTGGTCGGGGATTTAACAGAGAATGTTGCTTAAGTGTTGACACAGAATCCTAGGTGTGAGTATTCACTTTGCCAGGTAACTGGGAGGTCACAACTGTTGCAGCAGGGTGACTGGGGTATCCACCAGTTTTAGTATTGGTTTGTTGTT
The DNA here is from genome assembly GCA_900490495.1 of Danionella dracula. Classification (NCBI taxonomy): domain Eukaryota; kingdom Metazoa; phylum Chordata; class Actinopteri; order Cypriniformes; family Danionidae; genus Danionella; species Danionella dracula. Next base: position 4,574,926 of record UELW01000622.1, read on the forward strand.
GTTTATGAATCTGTTTGCTGATTTGAGAAGTTGATGCATCATATTGAGGACAAGATCCAGGATAATGGGAACCACGGTAACGACAAAACATTGTTTTTTTTATCCTCCTGGGATATGTTAGGGCTTTTTGGTAATGAACTCGCTCTTCTAGGATTAAAAGTTCCTTCATACAGTAGTTGGTATTCATGATCCTTTTCCAGCTGATGGCCCAACTGTACAAGCTCATCCACATCTTCGACTCTCCCACAAAGCTGACTGGCCAGGTAAGGCTTTATGTGTTTTAGTATGAGTTTAACAATGTCTCTTTCTGACAAGTTCGGGTTCCACCTACTGCATAGAGCTCTGTATGAATATGCAAAGTCTCTAATAGGTTCGTTTTCTTCCTGTTTTTTAGTTCTAACACGCTCTGCAAGTTCATTCTCATAGTCTTCAGCTAAGAAAGCAGACAGGAAAGAAGTTTTGAAATCCTCCCAGGAAGCTACTTTGGAACGTTTTGTTTCCCACCAATCTCTAGCTGTCCCATTAAGAACAGTGTGAAAAGTAGCAAGAAGATCAGCGTCTGATATTGGATGTAAAGCAAGAAAATCTTGACAGTTTATCCAGATTTGAACAGCCATGATTAGAAAGCTGATCCAGTTCCCTTCCTGGGGTTGGAAGAACCCTTGGTAACTCTTGTTGGCTTACAGATTCTACGGACACCCCTTCATGTGTGGCGAATACATCAGGGAATATGTTTTGACCCTCTAAGCTGGCAGAGGATGGCAAATATGAGAGCTCAATATCTACAATTTGAAGAGAAGGAGAATGTGATCTGTATTGTTGCAGATTTGCATTCTGCATGTTTTCAGCCCCATAAAAAAAAGGAGCTTGTACGGGAGTGTAAATATGTGAGGAACTTGGGGGAATTAAGGGATTTGTATCAGAAGAGGAATTTTTAGGAGTATTTTTAGGAGAATTTTTAGTTTTTTGTTCTTATAGATAAATTCAACCAATACCAAAAGCACAAAAAATTACTTATGTAAACACATGAATGACATACAACAAAATTATTGTACAACGTCCACCTAGCAACAAGTTTGATATTAATCTTTCAATCTTTTAGTTCAATTCAGTGTCCATTTTTTATAAACAACCAGAAATTTCATAAAATGTTCCAGGTCACAGTTTATTTCCTTTTTTTTCCAAGTTCAAGTCCAGGGTTCCCTGTTCCGGTGCCAGTCTGTAACGGTGGCGTACCCAAAGGTTTTTTCTTCTTCAGGCACCAGATAGATTAAACGAAACTGACAGAAATGACTTTCCACCACCTTTATATAATAATAAGAAAAAAATTAAGTTGCCCATAAATTCCAGTTTGGCCCACAAAACACATATTTTTTCTTTAAATTAGTTTAAACTACATTTCGTTTTATTAAAGTTCCTCGTGTTACAATAACAATTCCAAAACCAACATAAAGTATCCATCGTCATTCATGCTAATGTTATGCTAATCTTATACATAAACTCTTGGCTTTGTATGAGTGTTTGTGTAAAAATATAGATCATCTTTACATTTAAAGCTTTGTTCATTTAAAGTTCATTACTTTGTAAAGTACCTTTTAAATTGTTTTGATTTCTTGACAACAACAAGTGGAAAAAACTTGAAAGGACAAGGGGCGGTGCCTTTGGGTTCCTGCGGACACATCGTGCAGGGGCCCTCCCATTTCTGCTTGCAGCTTTAATTCTATTTATGTTTTAACTTTAACCATTTAATTGTAACCTCCGTTTACTGTTAAATGTTATTGTGTCATTTAATGTAAAGTGTCATTTAATGGAACAACACGGAAGTACTACTTATACCATAGCAAATTCCTTGTCTGTGTGCACATGCACACTTGGCAGTAAATATCTCTCATTCTGAATGTGAAACAAACTTAAGCAGGTTTGGTTGTTTCAGCAGCAGCATGATATGAAAGTAATTTTAAAAAGAGAGAAATTGTTTAAGGCCATCTGCTGTGGAAAAATTGTTATTCTTGAACAAAAAACACCCAAGGTACAGTGCTCCAAGCAAAATATAAATACACTTTAACCATGCCCACTGCCCCATACATTATTTTGAAAACATCTGCCCTGTTTGATTTGTCATTTGAAATCAATTCCAAGCAGGGCAATTCCAACATGCATTGTTTTATTAATTCATCAATTAAATTGTCAACATATTGTTTAATTTGTTACCGACAACAAAGAAAATGTAGTTTTATTCATTCAGGCATTTCATTTCAATAATTGTCATAATTTGGGTTCAACAAATTTATAACAAATTAAACTACAATTAAAGGCATGTGATTTTTAATGCTTTGGCTGTGCATCGATCAGAAAATCCAATGTTGCCAATGAGTGAACTGAAAACCTAAATGTACTCTCAATAAGGCAATCTGCAATTAGAATACAAGAATGTAATAGACAAGAAAGGTTGAGAAACAATGCTTAACCTAAAAAGCCCAAATTTGAAACTTTAATTTCATTTAAACAAACCTGTTTACATAACTTTGGCAATAACTCATTCCATAAGAGGATTGTTCTAGCCCAGTGTGCTAGAAGCTTATTAAACAACCTCATGATCGGTTGTCTGAAACACTCAATCCCTGTAACTTGTGACAGGAAGCTGGCAAGAAAAAAATTGCTAATCAAAGATGATGAAACTGGTATTAAGTTCACTTTATAAAACAGTAGACCGTGTTCTGTTGTGTCAACAATTCATAACCATATGATTTGACAGAGCCAAAATAGATATAAAATATAACTACTAATAGCTCAACTTCCTGTATTTACAATGTCGTGCAGCCTGTACAAAAACAGAGATTTTATTACCCTGCCAACAAAGAAACAGTGTCTGGAAACTTCTGATCTAAAAAAATCTAAGCAGAACTGTTAGAGTTGAGAAGATGAAACTCGGGAATGAAATCCAGATATCAACTCACAGGTCCCAGACAAGACAGAACTTTTTTTTTGTTATTGGTCTTAAACTGTGGAGAAAGAGCTACAACTATCCTCTTAATTGTCTCTGAACTCACTGTATACAACCACTGTTTTTTGGATCTGATAAATACAAAATAATATTGTGGGTCAATTAATCATCTTTGCAATAGTTTGATTTCCATTTTGTTAGGGACAAAAATTATAATCTAAAATTTTCTCAAATTATTGAAACATTGTGTTTTGGGGGTTTCTCATCTAATTTTCCAAAGATGGAAAATGTACGATTAATTGGTTAACTGAATCAATATAGACTGAAAAAAAAAACTAAATCTAACATGTATCTTTTTTTCGTTGCATAGATTTTTTTTCAGACTGAAGTGAAGTTGACTACAAACTCCAAATTCAGAATGAGACACAGAAACCAACTAAGCATTACTCACATCTAGGTAGTTTTTGAGAGTTTCTGGAGTAGGTTCAACACTTGCTGGGAAGCCCAGGTTGTATTTCTGAGAAGCTGAACTTGCCACCAGCTCCTCCACAGCTCTGCCCGAGTCACTTAATGTCCGTCTGATGGAGCGAAACTTCTTTAAAGGAATTCTAGAGAAAAAATCAACAAGAGTATTTCCTTGAGTGATGATCACTCCAGTGTCCAGTATACATACACACACACACGCACACTTTATAATGAAATAGATCTGTTTGATAGGCAACACAGTATTTTGTTTAGAACTGCACAGAAACCAAAAGCTTAAAATAAGAGGCACATACAAGTGCTGAACAATAAATTAAGTTTAAAATTGTATACATCTTTAGCAAACAAATGTAAAAATAATTCACCTCCTGTGTGTGAGTGTTCATGAAGATCAAAACTAGTGATATTATCTGTAGCATGTTTTTTTTTTTTCAGCTCTGAAGTTGGTCAGTTTTAACTTTCGAGGCAATGAGAACTTGCTCCCTTTTGGAGTCAGTCTCAAGTGTTCTCTCGGGGAACTGCAGTTTAGTCACTTCCCATCACGATTCAAGACGGAGAGCAGGAGGTTGCCCCTTTGTGAAACAATGGTGTCTTTACCTTTGACTTTTATTCTGAACAGCCATTTCCACTTTTCAAACGTAGTTTTTGTCTCGTTTACACCATGGCCTTTTACCAACACTCACATAACTAAGTTATTATTAATATCTGTACTGCAATAAATAAATGGAATAATATAGCTGAATGTTTTTCTAGCGAGTCTACATCTTGCTTTGACTACACCAACAAAAGTACGGCAGAAATTTAAAGTTGTTATGTCTTAACGTTTGGCAGGTATTATTATAATATTATCTTTAGCCAACGTTTAAGAAATTAAAAATATTATTCATATTTAGGCTGGAGACGAGGCATTTAACTTCTATTTGGCAACACTCCTCCCACAGTAGGTGCTTGCTGAAATGCTAAATACTTCTTGCTAACGACATGGCTGCTAACAAAAAGTCTCCTGTCAAAAGAATCAAATGGGTCTTAGTTTCAGGCCAGCAAAGCTTCACAAACGCTGGTTGATGTAAAAAATAAATAAATAAATAACCTTACAACTTAAATAATACAGTCAAGAGTCCAAGTTGATAAAATCCATGAACGATTACTGAACTGTGATCTAGAGCTCACATTGAGTGATCCATGGAGAATGGCTAATGTTTGTGACTAACGTCATACAAGTATACAAAACAGCCTGGACTAACAGCTAATCAGAATCCAGTATTCAGACACACCAAGGGATAAAAGGAATTAATAAAGGCTTCGAGGCAGAGGAATTTGGCTCAACCAAATTCTGTAATCATGTTATTCCAGTAACAATAGGGTTTTGTGAAAAGCAAAAATCTTTAACCATTCAAAAGTCTTGATCAACTATGTTTATGATGTCATAAACCCCTGATTTTCGCCTTGAATTTCTGATTAGCATGATTTGGTCTCTAGTCAAGTCTAATAAAGTAGTTTTTTGTAAATTATTATTGAGTGATATGTTACAGATGTAAAAAAAATCATCAAAAGGGGAAGAAAGGTCATTCGATGCAATGGCCCTTATAAAACACATATTCAACAAAATTTCTCACTCAGTTTCTCAAGTTCTCACTTTTCTAAAATAATTTCCTGTTTTAAAAAGTTGTAAATTTTTTTATGACAGGGTGTCGCTAGACCCATTTTACCGGGGTACATGCCCCAATAAACTTATCAGTGCCCCAGTAAAATTTCAAGGTGTGTTTACAATTTACTTGATCCCAGAAGCCAACATTAATTAAGTAATTAATGCAGTTATCGACTAAACCTAAATATTAACAGAAAAAAACATCATTCCATTATGAACTGCCTGTTTAAATACAGTCAAAGTGAAACACATACCCCTGGTTTACGCATCTGCGTGCACGCTCCCGGCTACTGCCAAGCAAGGACATGTGAGAGGAGACATCAGTTGCAGCTGTGCTTTGCTTAAGCATGCCTATCAATGTTGTCAACTTAGCGACTTTGTCGCTAGATTTAGCAAGTTTTCAGACCACCTAGTGACTGACTTTTTTTTTTATCCTAGCGACTAGCAACAAATCTAATGACTTTCCCTCCTGTTCATAGTGACTTTGAGTAACTTTTTTCATTCTGGCTGATGGGCTCTTCAGACAGAGGAACAGCTGCTGCAATCTCTGTGCAATGCCTTTCTGTCACTCACTGTCTTCTGCTCCCCTCCCGTCGCAAGGTTCTTCCTCTTTGTATGCTGTTTAAAGGTAGTTTGCAAACCTTCTTAATGCTGCATTATCACCACCAACTGAAAAGTAGTATAAAGAAGGGAAAATTAACTTTTCCTATTCTTTACTACTCTATAGTATTACCATTAATATTAATTTATATTGTAAAATTATTTGTAGTCTTTTTAAGAAATAAAAGTGTTGTCTTATAAGTTTTTGTTTCCTTTAGGTTTTTGAGTATTGTTATAGGCTCTGTTTTTATTTCCCTAATATCTTTTATCATTTTCCATTTCATATTCCATTTCATATCATTTAAGTATTACAGTTCTATTGTTTCCTCTACTCCACAATTATAAAAATTCCAGGTTTTCCCTGCACAAGGTTTCGAGATTGTGGGTCTTTATTACAAAAACAATGATTACTATAAAATGTTTTGTTTACATATTTGCACAAGAATAGTAGTCTAAGCCCGTGTGAGATTTTCCTCCCTCACACAACATCAATCTACATTACATATAACGCTAAGTAACCCAAACTTATTACACTTTAAAATACATTTTAAAGATATTAATTTCTTGACACTGGCTTGCGCTCTCCAGGTCAGTGGAGTGCTCCGGCCTCAGGTGGAGGAGTTCAAGTATCTCGGGGTCCTGTTCATGAGTGAGGGGAAGATGGAGCACGAGATCGACAGACGGATCGGTGCAGCATCTGCAGTGATGTGGTCGCTGTATCGATCTGTTGTGGTGAAAAGGGAGCTGAGCCAAAAGGCTAAGCTCTCGATTTACCGGTCGATCTACGTCCCTACTCTCACCTATGGTCATGAGCTCTGGGTCATGACCGAAAGGACAAGATCCCGGATACAAGCGGCCGAAATGAGCTTCCTCCGCCGGGTGGCTGGGCGCTCCCTTAGAGATAGGGTGAGAAGCTCCATCACCCGGGGGGAGCTCCGAGTAGAGCCTCTGCTCCTCCACATCGAGAGGAGTCAGCTGAGGTGGCTTGGGCATCTGTTCCGGATGCCTCCTGGACGCCTCCCAGTGGAGGTGTTCCGGGCACGTCCCACTGGGAGGAGGCCCCGGGGAAGACCCAGGAAGCGCTGGAGGGACTATGTCTCCCAGCTAGCCTGGGAACACCTCGGGATCCCTCCCGGGGAGCTGGAAGAAGTGTCTATGGAGAGGGAAGTCTGGGCATCCCTGCTTAGACTGCTGCCCCCACGACCGCGACCCAGCCCCGGATAAGCAGGAGAAGACGAGACGAGATGAGAATTTCTTGACACAATCCGTGAAATCAAAATGGATCTAATGACCTGATTAGTTGACAATCACAGAGCTTACCTTTAATTTTATTTACTTCATTCCTTTCTCAATGTTTTAATTATTATTTAATTTCATTTAGCATTACATGTTTGTTTTATAACGCCATGTGCATTAATTTAATGACATGAAACACATGTACTAGCAATACTTTTAGGTTGGCATTGGTAAAACCCATGGGTGGCGTGGAGTGTATGTCACGCACATCAAGTGGTATTTATGCAAATTAGATGATGACATAATCAAGCAACTTTTAGAGACTTTTGGGCAAGCCAATAGCTACTTTTCTTACTGAGGAGTTGGCAACAGTGATGCCCATTTGAGTCGAGATCGATTTAACTGCCTCGTAATTTTTTCCTACCTCAGTAAAAAATTTACTTGTCTGTTGGTTTTCCCTACCCCATCGAAAATTCCTTCCGCATTCTGCTGCATATATATCGATAAATTATTTTGGTGTTTTAGTCATTTTGGTTAAACTGAAAAGTTTTGATTTAGCAGACTGAAAACAGCACGATTTTACAGTCATGTTTAAAAATGCAGTTTGTATGATTTCAGTGAAAAACAGCCAGTGAGATTGAACTACTCTTGTTAAACACTCAATAAGAGTGACTTTAGAATGACAGTATAGTGAGAAATAGCCTGTGAGATTTCATTGCATTGGTTCTTGCACTTTGTATACCCAGGCAGTTTATTTATTAAGATTATGATTTAGGTGCACAGATGATAAACATTTAAGTTCATTAAGTGGATGTTTCCGTTTTAACATAAAATTAAATATAATATGGGCATAAAATAATTGCATGTACTGTTGTAAAGAAATGACCAAAAAAAAGAAAAAAAATATTGGAAATCTCTTACCTTTAGCGAAAACGGTAGGGGAAAATAACGGGGCGTGGTTATAAGAATGATGAAAAAGGACGCATGCGCATTGCGCATAGTGTTGCCACCTTATAGTGATGGGAAGTTCGGATCATTTCTCCGACTCGGATCTTTGAGTCCCGTTCAGCAAAATGAACGAATCTTTTTTCGAGTCATTTCGTTCATTTTAGTAAAATACCAATAAAATGTTGTGTGTTTCTTCCCAAACACATTTATTATATACACAAACCCGAATCACACTACAAATAAAACAAAACTATAATGGTAGAAGACAAAAAAAAAACATTTTAATTAAGCCTACCTGGGTCTTCTAGTCTGATTCAGCTCAGCTCTGATCTGTCTTTAGGTTAAAGTCTCATTGTTCTTCACAGTTCTTCTCTCTGATGGTAACGAGTTCAGTCCGGCCCCGGGGCCTTCTGTCACGTGACGCTCCCTAATATTAACCTAATGCAGTTTGAGCCGGAAATCCACAAAATTCGTTCTTTTCTCGAGTCCTCTGGGTCCTTTCGTTCTTCTGTCACGTGACGCTCCATAATATTAACCTAATGCAGTTTGAGCCGGAAATCCAAAAGATTCGTTCTTTTCCCCGAGTCCTCTGGGTCCTTTCGTTCTTCTGTCACGTGACGCTCCCTAATATTAACCTAATGCAGTTTGAGCCGGAAATCCACAAGATTCGTTTTTTTTCTCGAGTCCCCCGGGTCCTTTCGTTCTTTTGTTAAATTGTTCATAAAATCACTTTCAGAGATAGGGTATTTGTGTTTGTTGTAGTTTGGTGTGTTTTAAAGTGTATTCAAATATTAATTATACAACACCTTGATGTATAGTATGTATATAATACAATATTTTGAAATGTAAAATAATAGTATAATCTGAAGGGTCAACACAACAGACCTATATCATGGACTTTAGAACTGCAGTGTTACAAAGCCTAAGATTCATGAAGCATTTTTGAGTCACTTTATTTTTAGTGCATAATAAATGACCTATAGTATTTACAAGTTCTCATTTAATTGTAAAGTCACTTACTAATAGTACGTAATAACTTTTAACTAAATAATTTTTATACTTCATAATTTAATTATGCAGTTATTTTATAAATCAGATTGTCAGTGTATTGTTTGTGATACAAGCAATTTGAAAATTAGAATAAAAACAAACAAACAAGCTATAAGTAGCTACTTTGTATTTGTAGGCTTGGATTATTTTCTTATACAGTTCATTGTTCTGAAGACAGTAAAAGGACAAATAAAAAAAATAGAAGGTATTTGTTAATTTATGAACTACATCACAGATCCTCAAAAACCAGAAACAATCACAGTTACAGAAATGTGCACACATTTTTTTCTTTATGTATTAGGCCTATTTATCTTTACATTAGTATTACTAAGATATTGAACGGGATAAGGTCACGTGACAGAAGAACGAAAGGACCCAGAGGACTCGAGTGGATTTCCGGCTCAAACTGCATTAGGTTAATACTAGGGAGCGTCACGTGACAGAAGAACGAAAGGACCCAGAGGACTCGAGAAAAGAACGAATCTTGTGGATTTCCGGCTCCAACTGCGTTGCTTTTGCGCATGCGCAACTGAACGAATCGCTTCCCGACACGATTCGTTCTTCCGAGTCACAATAAAGATTCATTCAAAAAGAACGAATCGTTCAAGAACGACCCGTCACTACCACCTTAGCGACAGGATCATCAGATGAGGCGACATCCGACGTCTCATTTATTTTATTTTAATACCTCTGTTAGTTCATGCTTGTGTTCCTGGAATATATTAATGCAAAACGTATAAAATGTTTCTGCTGAGTCACTTTAAACTCACACAACACATACCTGTGCTCATTTTTACTATGGACCTGAGAGCAATTAAAACTTTACTAAGAATAATTAAGAAGCACGTTTTACGTCATTTGATTATCTTTCTGTAAATTTTCAAATGCTGGTAGTGAACGGACATTAGAGAGCTTTGTCAGTCACCCCGCGTGATCGGATTGCGTTGCTGTTTTGTGTTGTGTTAAGTTTGTTTAATGGATCTTACCGAATAATCCCGTGGGAGCTCCATACAAAGGCAACAGCTAGCAGCAGGCAGGCGGCTTTCATGGTGGCGAGGCTCGAGGAGCTGTTAATGCATCTGAGAAGTATCGAGGAGCTTGTGTGCTCGTGTTGTTGTGTGACACAGTATGTAGGACAATCGTTTGCAGTCAGCTGACGTGATGACGTAAACGAGCGTCGTTAGCTCACAGTCATGTGATGGCGCATTGATAAAGTCATAGATGCGCTCAAAACCCGCATCCGCAAAGATTTTAAGCTATTTTTAGAGGCGATATAGATATAATCTTACTCTTAGCACTAGGGATGGCTGCCGCGAGACTGATGTTTGACATGGACGTAACAAATGTTGGCTGAATGTGTACGTTTAACGAATCTAAAACAAAGTAACTTAAAATAAATGTGGAAGAATAAAAGTAACGAAATGCATTTTGAAATGTAACATAACAATGGCTATGCATATATGGCGATGTAATATGTAAAATGAAAATGCATTTCAAATCTGAAACTATCTTTACTGAGATAAACCGCCCAAGGACATTTTTTCCAACTGTGTGTTTGGTGTTCTAGCAGCAAACTTCTTGAAGTGAGCTTCCGTACTACAATCTTGAGCGGACCAGCTGAGGTTTATACTACAAATGTACTTCTTATGTATGACTTAGTACCACATAATTTTGACTAGTATCTCATAATTAAGAGTTAGTAAGTCATAATTATGAGATATGCTATCTAAAAAAAAATTTGGTGAATGTAATGAGCTTCCGTAAAATTTAAACAGTATTTCAATTCTCAGTTTGTTACTTTTGCTGAGTGTACATGTTACACCTGTCATTCAATGTTGGTAATGAATTTTCAATTTAATTTTGAAACTTATAAAGCATTAAAAGTTTATGCAATTCATATTCTAAAACTACAGCTGTAAATGGAAAATGTATATTACATACTTGGGTTAGGGTTTAGGGTTACCTAACCCTAAACACTACCCTAACCATTTTCACCTCAAGCTAATGCCCTTTTTCTCTAAATATAAAGAAATTGTATCTATATTATATAAGTAATGAGACTTTCAAACACTGCTTGTTTTTTAATACAGTTCTTTAAATTGAACTATAGTGAGAGATCTGTAAAAAGTTAACCTGTTGCGTCAGGTTTAGCACATTATGTTGAGTACTGCCCAGCTAGCAATTTTTGGTTCAAAAGACGTTTAATAAATTGTATTCATAGTCTAGACTTCTAGGCTAAATTAGTTAAAGTTTAAAAGGCATTTAACTGTAGACCAAAAAATAACCTAGACATCCTTTAGACCCCTAACAAACAACTGCATATACAAGTTTAAAAGCATACAATCTGTGTTTAGGCTACACAATAATCAAAGTAACATTACAATTTTAAGTTGACATGCTTATCATAATAAGCTAACGTAACACATTCAAGGAAAAGTAATTCATTTTCATTTTAGTTTAATAAGATTGCAATGTAACACACACTTGTGCTTACACAAATATACAAAAAATGGAACAGCAATTATGAACAATAAGACATTTTAAACACATACATGCACCTAAAAAAATACGTCTTTATTAAAAAAAAACTTTATTTAAATGCTGCAATTTTAACCACTGTACAGCTGCTCTCTGTGCTGCATGAAGAGGTTTCTGACTGCTTTCCTGAGATTAGCTTCCACTGGGAAACTTGTCATTGCAGATCTTCGAAATAGAGAGGAAAAAGCGTTAGAGAAAACACTATCATTATATTAGCATGCAACATATTCCATGTACATCAGGGCTGGAGAGCATTATACTGCGTTTCTACTTAAAAAATAAAACATTTACCTGTATGTTAATGTTTTAAACTACGGCTGTGTATTTAAGTATTATTTGTTTTTAATGTAATTGAAATAGAAAGCAATTGCAGGATCCACGCTTTAGGGACGCTAAGGTTAACTATAGAGAACTTAAAACCGCGTTTGTTAATAACTGAAATCTGTCTCGTTAACGCAGTCATGAAGAGTCGCGTTCAGCCTTTCAAAACATCTTCAAAGACCTGATAACGTCTTATATTTACCACAACATGGACACAACCGCTTAACATTTGTTCTTTAAACATGGCTTGACTTTAAGGAGAGACTTTTGTCATTTTAATATGCTTTTACTGGCCTGTAATATGACGATAGAAGGAGACCATGAACACGCTTCTCAGTAAAATCCGGAATAGAAAGTAACGATCCACTGTTCTGGGTTACACTAAGTGCTGGAAGAAAGGTGTAGTCAAATGTTGCCTCTACTAGAGTCAAGTATTGCCTCTTCTGCTTTTGAAAATCACTGTCAATTTTTCCACTTCAATCTTTAGACACATTGTAATCATTGCAGATTATATACAGAAAAATTATTTAATTTAGTTTGAGCTATTTTGACAACAATGTCATAAAAACAAAATGCAACGTTTTGGACTAGATTTGGGTTACATATATTGTGGTATTTACTCAAGTTAATTTCTCATTTTATATTTTAATTACATTTTAATCAAGCTAAAATACATAAAAGGCCTAACAGATGCGAGTCAGTTAAGATCATACATTAGAGCGTGCGTCAGAGTGTGTTTCAGCCTTGCGTGAGAAGAACGTCCTGTTCCTGTGGAGGAGGAACCATCCTGTTCCAGTCGAGAAGAAGGGGAGCATCCTACTTCAAAGGAGGGAGGAAAAACACCTGGTTTCGTTTCACCAGAAAGAGAAACATTGTCTTGTGAGCAGATAAAAACTAGGGTTTTTTCAGAAAAGAGTCAGATGATGTTAGATCTTCTCCAGCGCGCTGTAACTGCTGTTGATTTCTCCCTGTTGAAGTCTTCATTAAAACTCGATCAGTTGGCAATCTGTCTCTTGGTCATTTTGAACATGCATTGGACACTAATTCTGGTTTTTATATAGATTATAGATTTTATATAGTATTTTTTTTCCTGTGAAATGGCGGCTACGGCTGCACGTCTAATTTAGAGCTATATCGCGGCTACATAAAGACTGTGTAATAAATGTACACGTAACTGTTGTAAATATATTATCGATATTGTAAACATAAAGAAATATTGTCAATTATATGCGCTGCCAGTCCAAAAACAATCAGCTTTATTGTTTTTGTTTTAATATTTGTGAGTCTCCATGGCTTGTCAACATCTGAATTTTTGTACAGATAAGATTAAAAAGTACACAGCAAATATTAACAATTAATAAGATATGCGTGAATCTGATTTAGCAATTGAAAGAAATGAAAAAGAGCTTTTTTCACAAGAAAAGTTCAAAGGCCCTGGAGTAGATGGACTATTTATTGAATATTATGTAAAAAATTTTAAGATTTCTTGTTTCACATGTTTAAATAAAATAAACATGTGATACCATAGATCACTTTTTAACATACTCTCTTTTACATTTGCTAAACATCCTCCTTATCGTTAATCGTAAAACATCTAATAGATTTAAGATAGAATGTTGTTTGAGAGAGGGAATAATTATCAATTGTAAATGACACAGGGAGACACTCCCAAGAAATCAGTACCCAGGCCCAGCCCCGGTACTGAAGGATTGTGTCAACTACTTGTGGGAGGTTCTGAGAGACATATTTAACACATCCTTAATATATGCATCTGTCCCCACCTGCCTGAAGACTTCCACCATCATTCCCATCCATAAGTAACTTGACTGACTGAGTACCATGCTTATGAGAAGCTGGCCCACATGAAAGAATCCCCTTGATGTCACTGTGGATCCACATCAATATGCCTACAAGGAAACTGCACCACAGTTTATGCCATCTCATTCAGGGTCCACATAGCTCTCACCCACTTAGAGAGCAGGAGTTCATGGCTCCTCTCCCTTCTCTCATTCCTTAACAAATCATCATTCCAGGTTTGCAGATGAGCAGTAGTGTGTTGCAATCCCAATAAATAATGAATCTATATGAGAGGAGGTGGAACATCTGGTGCAATAATGCAGAAAAAACAACCTCTGTACCAATAGTAAGATTTTCCCCCTAAATATAGGAAGGAGGTGCTGGTAGACTTCAGAAGGAACAAGCTGCTATTACTTCTGAGTTCATTATTTTCATCCAAAGTTACCTGTCATGTAACTATCATTCAAAACTTCAATTATGTGTCTATTAAAATCATAGACAGTATGTTCAATTGAAGATTTTATTTCTCATAAAATAATTTCTATTAAAATAAAACTTATAGGAAATATTTTGTGTCAGATAGATGTCAATTGGTATAAAGTGTTGCTTATGCCTGTACTGTTGTCCAAACAAAACAAAAAGAGCTCACTTCAAGATCCTCCCAAAAAAGTTTCCAATCACTTTTATTATTTCCCAATTCTACTTTTTGTGACACTGTTGAGGCAAGAATAATATCTTTATTTTTTACTGTTAGAAAATTCTAATTCTGAATCAGTTTAAAAATACTTATTGAAGCATCACAAGGTTATTCCTTCACTGTGTAGGAAACTCACAAATATAAGACCAGGAGATTTTTGGGGTATCACAAGTTTAATGTTGAGCGCTGCAGTCTTCCAAAAATCTAACTAAGCGATGGGTTACATTGGGTTTTTAACACTATTAGGATGCACCCCCAAGGAGGAGCCCAGCCATAGATATTCATGATGTCAACGAAAGGTCAGTCTTACATAGCACGAGAAGGTACCTATCAAGATGTTCCCAGACCTTAAGGAGCCTGAGTCTCAGTGGGGGTGTCACATCAAAGCGTAAGCAATCCAGATAAGGTCACAGACACAAATGATACAATAGTGCTAAAAAGTGATTGCGATATAAAAGAGTTATGTTTTAAAATCATAGTTCTGAAATTTGTATTCCTACAATCCTCCCCTTGAGAGTTGTCAAAATACTCTCACAAAAGTACAAATTTAAACCATCTTAAGTCCCTTCTTTTAGCCTATGGTAAATAACACAAGCCCCATCTTCTTGTCATGTAACTTGAAAAGTTACAGGTACATTATCTTATTCTATGTCGTTCCATAGATCTATGTTAGTGTAGATCTCAGAGCCATTCGACGATATGATGTAGATGGTAAAATCATATAGCCTACATGATGACACAGATAATCATGTAATCTATGGTTGATTTTCTAGAAGTCCATCGTGCAAGAGATGCACAAGTCTCTTGTGAAGTCTGTTTCCTCTTCTTGTGAAGTCTGATTCTTCTTCAGTTTAGTCATTCAGATGGCCCGATGTTTTCATGCTTCAGATTCTTCTTCTTGAAAGAATCATTCCGATGCCTCTGTGTCCAATGCAGTGTAGTTATGGGTCTCTGACATAACCCTGCAATACACAAAAAAGAAAACGGCAGTATTCTTGCACAGACTTGCATTTGTTAGACTTTTCCTGTTTGTCTAACCCTTTATGTGATCGTATAGTGTACATTCTTTATGTTGCTCTTCAGTCCTCACTGGACTGTGGTCCTACTCTGCCTCTGTGTGTGACGTATAAACTTATGAGATGTGAAACATCATCATCCATCAGTGAAACATCAGTCATAACAGACGTCATAAAATCTAATGGGTAAATGAATCTTGTATGTTGTAGTTATCATTTTAAGCTGTGAGTTTACTTCATCATTGTTCTTTGGTTGCTCAAATGTAAAAGCTTAAGTCCCTCTGTTCTTGTTCTAAAGAGTCTTTCATCTTTGTTGAAGATACTAGGGTCGTTAAGCACCCACAGCTCAAATGGTTATCAGCTCTGTGAACTGACCCATGTGTTTAAACATGGCGGAATGGGAAGCTTCAGTGTCACCAACACATTTTGCAGGAAGCTGTTGATGTGGTTTAATTCTTTCATGTTCCTTTTAAACATCCTACATTCCTTCATAAAGTGTTTCGATTTCCCACAAAAATGGCAAATTACGTCTCTCCTTGAACATTTCTGTTTTTTGTTCAATTTAATTTCAGCATGAAAAGATGCTGCTGCAACTGCTACTCTTGTCTTGACCTCAGAGTCTCTTTCCCATACTGCTAACCTGTCCAGGTTATTTTGCAGAGTGTCGTTAGACCATGTTAGATTTAGAAAAGACAAAGCAGACCTGTAATCTACTAAAAGTCCATCAAACCATGTTCTTACTAGAGGTCCGTTATGATCCAACACCTTCTCGGAGGTGTCTGCAATACCACTGTAAGCTGCAGCTGCCTGGCAGAATCTTTCAGTGTATTCAATAACAGTTTCATCTTTCATCTGCATACAGCTAGCCACTTTAGACCAATCAGTCTTTGGGCCAACAATCCTCTGTATCACTCTCAGAACGCCCTCTCTCAGTTCATCCTTACTGGCATCTTGAAACTCTGAAGAACCAACAGCGGCTTCAAGATCTCTCAATTCTGTCTCTGTCAAAATTTGGGATATTAGCTGGGTGATTTCAGCAATTGACATGTCATAGAGCTTAATTTTTCTGGCCAATGCTCTCCTGAACTCAGAAAAATTAGCATGCACTGATGGCAAACTCTCAGCAAGCCTTTCTATAGCTTCAGGATCTAGACCGGTGGCGACTAATTGTAACTGCACAACGGGGGTTTCAGATGGAACAGTTTTAACACCTTGATCTCCCTGAGCTCTTTTCTTCACTCCACAAACATTAACTTGTCCTGTTTCAGTTTTATCACAGTCCTCTTGTCCATAATGTGATTTCAAACTTGAGTAGCCTTCATATGCCTGTTGGTCTGAGTCAAATTCAGTCGAATCATTATTTATCTTTTCCCTCAGACAGGACACTTTAGCTTCCAGCTGTTTGACTTGATCTCTTAGCATTTCAATGCATTGAGCTTTTTCATGTGCTAATGATAAGCTGAACTCTTGATGGCAAAAGATAATTCCTTTGATGTTCTTCTTTCGAATGCATGAACCCAAAACTTTCTTACACTGTTCAATAGTCCACACACTATCTGAGTGAATTCCGAACTTCCTAGTTAGATTCACTTTCACTGATTTTGTGACTATTGATTCCATGTGGTGTCCTAGTAGTGATTTGAACTCACTGTCTGTCCATACAGGGGATGCTAGTCCACCTTTCTCAGTAGTTGGAATTAGTCTGGTATTCTTTTTGAACATTTTGTTTTCTGATCCTTCCTTCAGGTCAGGAAAATAAATGTAGCAAACAGACTTGCCTTCACTGGACAGCAGAAAGTATACAATTGTCTCGAGTTTAAGGATCAACCTTCTTCTCTATGTCATATGTCAAGTTCTTTGTTATTCAAACATTGAGAAAATTTGTTCACAATTCTCCGATAGAGTAGAGAATAATAAATTCTAAACACTTCTCTGGTAGAGCAGAAGATAACTTCTTAACTTCATTGGTAAAACAGAGGATTTCCCACTAACTGTGTAATAAGACACACAATTAAATGCTCCTTCACTGACAGAGGATAAAGAACCTTCCCTGGCAGACAAACCTTACTTTGCTAACAATATTAGCTGTTAACCTTCTCTGACTAAACAGAGGCTACACTTTCTTCTCTATTAAAATAGAGGATAACATTTTCGTTAAACAAACCCTGCAGCTGTTTGTTAATTCATCTCTGAAAAGCAGAGGGAATCACATGTACTGGTCTGTATTGGTTCTTTGAAAAGAGTGAAACTCACCAAATTGTAGCTGTGCTGTGATGGTCCAACCGCATGGGAAACCAGGTGGATGGGAAGATACACACTTGAGCAGATCTTGTTGTTGAGCTTGGTATGTTCAAACATGAGCAGGTCCTTAGCAGAGCTAATAATGTTTTCTCTTGAGCAGATCTCTGTGTTCCACTGAGATGATTTACTCAATCAGAGATGTCCTTTAGTTCAGTTGAGAAAATTTAATCTCAAGCAGGCATCTTGTTGTTGAGCTGAGAAGATTCGGTCTGCAACAAAATCTGTTGGTCGATCTGAGAGATGTCAATCTCAATTAAAGTCTTCTGGTTGCACTCAGTGTCAATAGTCCACAGCAAAATCTGGTGAGAAGCTCTATTCGGGTCACGGCACCAAATTGTAGGAAACTCACAAATATAAGACCAGGAGATTTTTGGGGTATCACAAGTTTAATGTTGAGCGCGGCAGTCTTCCAAAAATCTAACTAAGCGATGGGTTACATTGGGTTTTTAACACTATTAGGATGCACCCCCAAGGAGGAGCCCAGCCAAAGATATTCATGACATCAACAAAAGGTCAGTCTTACATAGCACGAGAAGGTACCTATCAAGATGTTCCCAGATCTTAAGGAGCCTGAGTCTCAGTGGGGGTGTCACATCAAAGCGTAAGCAATCCAGATAAGGTCACAGACACAAATGATACAATAGTGCTAAAAAGTGATTGCGAAATAAAAGAGTTATATTTTAAAATCATAGTTCTGAAATTTGTATTCCTACAACTGTTTGATATATTATTTTATATTTTGAAAACCTTAACCACACACCTCAAGAACACACTTAAGGATATTAACCATCTTTCCCTTTATTTATTCTTAAACTAATTAAAGATTATTTAAAAATTACAGATTTATAAACCTCTGTAGAAATGTACTCAATAATGCAAAGTAGTATTTTAAGGTTTTTCTATCAATGTAATGCATCATTTATTTTTACGGTTTCTATTATCCTCAGAATCGGATTGCCTTTTTTTGTCACTATACTCAAGTAAAGTGTGATTGACGCTCTCACCAGTGTCAGTGTATCTGTATTGCGTAAACAAATGTGAATAAACTAAAAATAAACAGTAATGTTATGGTGAATAAACGCTTAAGTAGTACCGAGTTCACCTAGTGACAGAATCACGCAAAATTAAAGTTATTATCTGGTGAATTACTTAATTAAATAATAATAACGAATTAAAAAAACAATAACTAATTAAATTCTAAATAGACTATATAACTATTTTTCCACTTTTATATATGCTCTCACAAATTTACCAACCGTATGATCAACACCATGGTATTTTTCTGTTACGTTAACAAAAAAGTTTGGAAAAAAAAACAGATTCGGGATTGCGCATGCGAACCAGATGCGCCTGTTGGACGAATATCGCAAAAATGGAGAATCAAAGCGAGGTGGGTTGTTCACAAAATATATTCAACATATAGAAGTAAACTTTTGTTTAGTAGTAATATGCATGTGTGTTTACATGGATTAACTTAGACCTATCTATCCTGAAATATTCTGTTACGAGTTTAACTACAATTAAGTTTCACACGAGGCCTCATTAAGTTCACACTGAACTCCGAAATATTCGTCTAAAGCAATCGTACAATCCAAAATAAAATCGAGTTCACGTTGTGACGTTTACACAAACTCACTGCCTCTGAAATATCGGCCCGTTGTAAAATCAAGCGATACATTTAAAAATTGTATTTAATTTTTTCATTTTTCGCATTGCCTAGCATTTTCAATCTGGTTTGGGTTTTTTTTTATTGAATATTAATAGAATTGCATGGTTTGGTCATTAAGGGTTTCCGTTGTCAGAATTACGTTCCTAATTACGGAAGCCTTGAACGACCAAAACACTGATTGGCGGGGACACAGCATATAAAAACAACCATTTAGCACAGACGAGTCTTACTTTATTTTGCAATGTTGTTGGTAAGAGCTTTGAAGCCAAAAGGGCTCTATTCCAGTGGAAAACACATAAAGATGAACTCCCAGTTGGGCGTATTTTCCTCAAGGATATAATCTTATTGGTGAAATCCCTCCATTACAAAGTAGGTCACATACATTCATTGCTGGATAATTATATCTTTTTATCCATAGCTGTGCTGATTAAAAGTAAAAAAAAGGCTGTCTTTCGGTAGCAGACAAATTATTGATCGATTCTATTTCTTACTTAGTGTAATGATACTGAGGCAGGAGGCATAGGGGAATCCATGTGCCGAAGTTTATTTACTCACTCAAGAGAACAAAACAGTGGTGTTCAAGATGGCGGTGCCGTGTGGCAGCCAAACACTCAACCTAAACACAGTTCAGGGAAGGCGGGAAGCAGGCAAGGGTCAAAATCCAGAAAACAGTCCAACAGGCAAACTAAGTGAAATCAGAATCCAAAAAGGGGTAATCCACAGATCCAGAAAACAGGTCACAGGTAACAGGCAGGTAAGTCAGAGAGGTAACGCTTGGTATGCAACACAGGTTGGCAATACTTCGCAATGCAGGTGTGGGAGGACTTGGCTTAAATACCCTCCCAACAGGAAGTGATGAAATCAGATCTAGAAGTCTGGAGAGGGAGCCCTCTGCTGGCGTGGTGTTACAATAAAAAACATTTCCTAAACATTTTGGGAAAAATATTTCGGACTGCAAAGTCCTTAAGTTTGAATTGAAAACATTAAGTCGTGAAACACAATTTCCACTTTTTATCTCTGTAAAAAGCAAACATGTTAAATAAGATTGTTAACATAATACATTAATTACCACAATACTGTATTTTTCGAAATAGTGTTTTAAACTTCCTGGTTCAAATCTTCAAAATTTCAGCAGGATCAGTTGCAGAATGCTGCTAGACACATTGTTGCTCTTCTGCGTAATGCACTTGAGCACACATCTTCGCCATCACGTACAAGTAAGTTCATTATTTAACTGTTTGTTCAGTATATAAAAATTGTGTGCACACGAGAGAGAACATACCAGACATTTTCCTGACAATTTTAAAAAATTTCTGCAAATGAGGGCCAGGTTCAGGTTCCGGTTCAGAGAGAACAACAGGGTACAGTCTGCATTGAGAGTTCAGCACACCCGTAGTTCACCATCAGTAATAACTAAGTACATAATTTTACAGTTTTTTTCTTAATATATTAATTTAAGAGAAAATGGCATTTTCCAGACAGTTATGAACTATTTCTGCAGATGAGGGGCAGGTTCAGCACAGTAACAGCATAGAGTCTACAGTTAGAGTACAGCACACCCGTAGTTCACCTGCCCAAGGAAACTCAGTGGACCAGAGTATGGCAAGGTTTGGATCTCTCAAAGCAGCCAGTTAACTAGGTTTATAAAACAAAAACAGTTTAAATGTTAGTTCAGGTTTTTATAAACAGAATACAATAGGTTTTCAGCAATGTTTTATCAAACAAATACAGCAAACCTAAGTTTTATAGTAATATCAGTAATGTAAATGATGAGTTTCCTGAACATGCAGAGGTTAAAATCCACATTACTGTGTTTGCCATATTGTCTTTTAACTTCCTGGTTTAATTTTCCCAGGCAATTAAATGCAAAACTTTTAGTAACGATTAGACTGAAAATGCAACAATGGTGAAATGGGTTCTTAAATGTCTTAAACACAACATGAAAGGCTCTGAGTGTTTTAAATCATTATAATTAACCACCCAAGCACTCTCTGCTGTACTAAACATGACCTGGCAAATTTAAAAATATAATTTGCAATGTTTTTATGTTTCACTTATGAAGCTTACGTTGAAACTTTTTGTATGGGAACTTTAAAACAAACCGGAAATGAATTCCTTGTACAATAAATGTATTTATTGTGTTACAAAAATAGATACTTTTTACTATTCAATTTAGTACAGTAGCGTTGTTATAAAGGTTGAATTAGTCCTTTTGCAGGCGGGATTGGGACGGAGGACCATTCCTGTCGCACAGGATGCTGGGCACTTAGAGGTCTGATATTTAAACTCCTTAAACAATTTATAAATGTTGATTCCAAACATGTTATTTCCTTGTCCTCTACTAAGCAGATTTTACTTGTGTTCTTATCTGTGGCACCAGTTAGTGTTTCTCGTTATAAACTAAATTAAGTGTTTTATTTGAGATGCAGTCTTATCTGTCATAACATAATTTCTATAATCTGACAGATACTGTTACCTTATTGTGGGTATGTATATCTGTTTAACAACCAGATATCTCAACTACTTATTGAGACATTCTCAAAAATTGAGACTTTGGAAGGAGCCTGAATTCTCTACAAAGCTACTGGTATGATTTAAATCTATTACATATCACTTAATTTGTTTTCCTTTGCTTACATTTTAACTGCTATTTTATTATTTCAGATTATTTCACTTAGAAGGGTCCGGTAAGTGCAAGTTAAATGTGCTTGCACCAGAGGCTGAGGGCTATTCGGGAGCCTATCTTATCAAAAATGCTGGAGGAAAGGGATGCCTATACATAGTGCCCATCCAAAATGTTCTTGAAATATCTCCTTTTCCATATTCGTCAAAGGAATTTGAGAAAATGCCCAAAGCTCGATGCGTGAAATGTTTTTTGGACATGCCAGTGCAACTTCTTGCTTTGCGTGTGAATAAGTGCGAGTCTGACCTGTGGATCCAAAGCAGCGAAAATGTATAGTAAACCAAAAGCCTTTTAATTAGTTTTTATTTGTTTTAGTAGTCAATTAGAATAATGATTATTAAACATATGTGTACAAAAATAATTCCTGTGTTTTAGGAACGTGCAAACACTTCAGAGTCACCCATTTTCTTCCAAGTGGATTTTGTGAAGCTAAATGTAGATTGTTTTATGTCATTTTCTTTATCATTATGCTGACTTTAGCTTACTTTCACATGTTTTTATAATAACCTTCATTCATGTCCTCATTTTCACAATTTATGTAAAGGACAATACAGACCCTTCTGGATCTGAAATGCCATCAACGTCAACAGAAATGTATCATTTTGTTGACAATACAAGTATTGATTCAGTTCACCATCTTCTGGGAGTTAGGAAGTATTTTCCCTCTCTATTCTTTCCCTCTCCTCTTCTATTTCTCTTAGTTCTCTTAACTCTCTCTCTCTCTAACTTTCCTACTTCCTCCAGGTTTTCTATCTTCATTGCTCCCTTAATAGACACCTGATAGTCATATACTTTCTCTCTGCCTGGTGTTGCTTCCTTCATATCTCTGCATTCTCGATCTGTGTGGTTTCTATACTGATTTCCTCATGTACCTCTATTCTCTTCTCCCACTTGTACCTACTCTTCATTCTCTAGCTCTCTTTTTAGTCTAGGCATCTGAAGCTCTCTGCTTGATCCTGGTCTCCTTAATGTAGAGCAATTTACATCTTCTCTCTCTGCATTCTCATCCTCAGCTCTCTCATCTGTCTTCTCCACTTCCTTGCACTTTCAATTCTACTGCCAGCACTTTCTTTAAGGGCATCTGGGCTGCTCTCCTCATTACAAGCTGCTTCTTAGTCTTTCCGTTCACAATTGGGGCGTATGGAGGTGGCAAATCTGTAAAAAAAATCTGCACACAAGGTCTGTAGGGACTTTTGAAGAGTAAAGCTTTTCTTCGTTTTTCTCTGATTTTGATTTGTCAGTTAGTGGAAAAGTACCCATTTTATTTTCTTTCTTTTTCCTTAACACTGCAGCTGCAATCACCAGCCTTGAATATTTTCTGCGCTTTGCTTCCAATTTTTCCCTTTTATTTGCATGTGCTCTTTTTTGTACCATTGTTACTTTTTCCCATTGTGTCTATCAATCGATTCTTAAGACAATTTTCTTTTAAACCCACTTTCTGAAAAAGACACCCAGTCTAAAACATAACATTAGTCCCAAAATGTTCTATCATTTCTTTCTTGCAAGTCTCTAATTCTTGCTGGTGCGCTTTGACTTCTTTGGGTTCAAATTGGGTCGTAATGATTTCAATAAATTTTTCCCATTGTCTCCCCAGAGTCACCTCATCATCTTGATCAAATTCATCATCCTCTGATACCTCTGATACAGTAGGTGTAGGACTTTAAGGCGTCCAATGCGTATTCAAAATGACCAAGAGACATATTGCCAACTGAACGAGTTTTAATGACGATCTCAGCAGGAAGAAATCAACAGCAGTTTACAGCATGCTGGAGAAGCTCTAAACAGCTTCTGAGTCCGTTTTCCAAAGCCCTAGCTCTTTATCTCCTCTCAAGCCGTTTCTGGAGAAACGAAACCAGGTGTTATTTCTTCGTCTCGCGACTGGTACAAGGCGGCTCCTCTGACGTAGGATGGTCAGCTCCCTGCCTGGTACAGGATGCCTCCTGTGCTCTTCTTATCTGCTCAAAAACAGGATATGCCATGGCCTTCACACAAAAGGCTCACAAACCTTCATGAATCTCTGCTTATTTAACTCTTCAGTTTTTCTTAATCAGAATTTAGAAGGTAAAAAGTTGGTTAACAAAATAAGTACTTTTAAATATATAAAAGGTAAAATATAAATCCCACAAATCCCTCTCTTGGCCTCTGAAGGAGGCCACAATTCAAAACATAGACAGAGTAAAATGCATCCTAAACTATCTTCATACTATCTTAAGCCTGACACATTTGCTGGTGCGTCCGAGAGTGCTCGGGCCGAAAAACCTCTGTGAGGAAAAAAAGACACCCGAGCGATCCCCTAGTTGGCTTGTGGGCAATCACTCTTAGGCTCTCTCGTCCACACCAGATCTATACACAAAAATAGAAACAAAAGACTGCGCTAAAACATATCTGCTAAAGCATCCTTACTACCAGAGTGCCCAGAGAGGGTTGGAAAACCCTTGTGTGCCCAATTGACCCCCAAGTTCAGCTAATCTAAACATCACACATGATTTCACCTTAGATTTTAACATTACTATCAAATTAATAACACAATCGTTTTGATCCAGGATCTGAAATAAAGCAGAATGAATGGAAAGCATAGCAGAAAGAAACAAACAAACAAACACAAAATACAGTTTTTTCTTGTCTTGAGAAAATAAATGACATTTACTCATACAGCAACCAAAGTAATAAGTAAAAGTATTCTAAACACCATAAAAATTAATAAATGAGTCATAAGAAAATTAAATGAATCATAAGAAAATGAATAAAAAAGAATTAATAAATGAATCATTAGAAAATGAATCATAAGAAAATTTAATCAACTTAATAAAAAATAAGAAAATTAATCAT
The DNA here is from genome assembly GCA_900490495.1 of Danionella dracula. Taxonomy (NCBI): domain Eukaryota; kingdom Metazoa; phylum Chordata; class Actinopteri; order Cypriniformes; family Danionidae; genus Danionella; species Danionella dracula. Next base: position 4,599,686 of record UELW01000622.1, read on the forward strand.
AACATTAGTCAAAATTTTAAGAGAAAAACTTAAATCAACAAAAAAATTTAAGAAGGGGAAAAAAACAAAATCAAAATTTGATATCACTCCAAAGCATAAATTGAGATGTTTTCTTTTTACATCTCCTCCTCCTCCATTTGCTCAATCCTTTAGTCACATTTGGTTTCTTCACTTCTCGTTTGGGTCTGATTAGGGTCTGATTAGATCTGTGCACCACAACTGTGATGTTTCTGTTGGTTTCTAGATCATGACTTTTTCCTACAGTGTTATACCCCCTACTCTTAGCACTGCAATTATTCCAATGAGAATCATTCATTTCCAATTTTCCCACAATTTTCTCCTCTCGACCTGCATCTTTGCTGTCGTTCTTCTACTACTGCTATTATTACTTCTTTTTTAAGTTGGTCAAATTCTTTTGAAGCTTCTTCAGTCCCTTTTAAAGGTGCATTTAGTTGTTTGATTCCTGCATCTCTCATTAGTTGTCTCATTAGTTAACATTTTTCTGCATACTCTGTGATTATATTCACTGCAGTAGCCTGTTGTTCCTAAAAAACCCTAACATTTTCCATTTAATTTTATCATTTAGAAATGTGTTAATTATTTTACAGTCCACATTTATTTTAACTATAATTAATCTCGTTATTTTTATCAGTTCTGAACATTTTTACTTTATGTTTACCATCTGTTGATTTAACAAATTTAAAGAATTCTACCAATTTAACAAAACTCATTCTAGAGTTTCCAAAACCACACACTACAATTGTTTATTCAGTTACAATTTGGATTGTAATTTCAGGTTTAACTTTTAAGTAATTTAACTTAAATTATCATCATTAAAGTTTATTTTTCAGATTCTACATTTAGAAAATATCTCAATCATCAATTTCACTTTGCAGTGCTTAATTTTCATCTAAGTTCTATAGTCTATCTGTGCATTTCTTTGTGTGTTTGAGTTTCTCTTCCAAGAGAGCGTATAAAAGTGGGGTGAATTTATCAGTCTCTGCGTTATTTTGTCTAGGCTTTCTCACACATTCAAACATTTTAGTTACTCATCTTCATCATTAATTTTTTTTTATTCACAAACATGTTCTATCAATTCAGCCTCTGTTTCTTCTATCTGCACAAACACAGCACACATGTCCAACACACCAACTTTCTCCTGCTTTCTGTCTTTGGCTTTTTCAGCATGCAGTTTAGACTGCTTTCAAAATCTTGGTATGTTGGGAGATCTCGTCCAGATGTTTTAGTTGCTAGGTGAAGGACAAGCCTGTCTACTTCGTGTGTTACAGCACATTCACCTTTTCTTTTCTTTTGGGCCTCTACTTTCTCAACTCCGTATTTGTCTCTAAATCTTTTTGCAATTCCTGCTCCGAAGGCACAGTCTGCGCTTACACAGTGTGCCACTGGTTCTCCACTAGGAGCAGTAAAGAGATCTCCCACTCTGTGAACAATCTGTAAAGCCTGTTGAGGGAAATTTTTAGTCAAAAGTTTCGTCACTCACGTGTCCTGTTGTTTCCTGGTCCTCTTCGGGTATTTTCTTCTTCTTGTGTATGTGTATGTGTTTGTGTATTACCTGTTGAATTCTAAGATGATCCTCTATTCTCCCTCTCTTGGACCTTAGAAGTAAGGTCCACGCCTGTGTCTTCCAATGATCGTGATGGCTTAGGTGATACCAGGTATCACCCTTTCCTTCAATCCTACTTCCCATAGCTCCTCAAAATGATTTCTGTCGCTTCCATACAGGTTTCTGGGGTCGGTGCTGCTAGAAGTAGATCATCTACATACATAATATCATAATAGTGATTTAAACTCAATACGATCTCACTCCTGGATCTTCGTTTTCTCCTTCAATCTGAAAAATCCTCATCAAACAATCACAACACAAATCAGGTAACGATTCAACACACACTGCTCCCGCCATCTGCAACAAAAACAAAACTTCATTGTCAGTGAAATGTTTATCAGTATCATTTTGCCAGTAAAACACCACCTTTTCCCATGTCTCCAGCATCTGTAACAAAGTTATCACAGTCTTTGAAACATTTCTTTCTTCTCACTCCATAATCTTTGTTCATTATGGAATCTAATAGTTGATTGATAAGTTACCATTTACAGCTCATCCAAGAACTTCATAAGACATCATAGACCCATGTTTTCTCTTCTCAAAGTGAACCTGAATTTTTTCATCTTGTCAAGATTCATGACACCTCATTTACATTTTTTTTTCTTCAATTATCAGGTTTGTTCTGCAACAAAACACAACCAAATTCTAACTAAACTATTCTAAACTATCGCTAACCCCATCAGTCCTAAAAGAAAATTCACAACAACCTCGACACCTGATGTGTAAAAGCGTAGGATTCATCTCCGAGAAACAAAGAATAAATAATAAAAGAAAATAATAAAACACACACAGTATGCCCCGTCGACACACTTTCAAAAAAAAAAAATTGGGGGAAAAAATGAAAAAGTCAAAGGCCAGGTTTTCCACAAAAATGCTAAAAAATATATATTTTTTAAAAATTCCCTGCAGAAGCAATGTTCATTGGTTAGGTTAGACACACTTCATTCAGTCTCATTCATCACAATCAATTATCTCCCCAGATTTGGCTAAATGTTACACTTTCTTTCTATGAATTGTTTAAAAGCCTCTACTTTTAGATATAGCCATTGTTTACCCTTTTATTCTCTCATAATTATCAATTTGTCACTGCAAGTTGAATAATAATTTCTCTATATTGTTTTAGGAAATGTCTTCACTGTATGGTCATTTTTCAAGTCCACATTAGTCTCTATTCTCAATTAGCATCTTCACAAAACTGTCCAGTTTCAGTCCGTCCACAAGCAACACTTGTTCTTCATTGCTTATTATTCAGTCTTAAGTCAGGTATCCATTCAAGATCTCTCATTGAATAAACATTCACATAAAATGGCACACTACATGCTCCTCTGTTACCGTTAACACTGTGACCAATCAGAAATACCAGTAAATATCATGAACGTTTTAATGTTTAGTCAATGAAAATCACCAAATAGATTCCTCTAACATGAAAGGTTGTAGTTGGGTTTCAAAATTCTAATTATTTCCCCCTTTACATTATTAAAAAAAATAAAAATAAAACCCTCATAGTTGATAATTCTCATTCATAAAACCCCAAGTCACTTCAATTATTTGTCGCTGAATGAGTTGTATTCGTTTAAAACAATTCCCTGTTTTCATTTCCCCCCAAAAAATCATCACCATTAATATAGGGATGTCATAAGCAACAGAAGTCTTCGGATTTCACATTAGTCATTTTAGTTTATTAGTATTTCAATTCTTCATAAACAAGAGTGGTTTGGTTACTGTCAGCCCATCTTAATATCAATTTGTCACACATAGACGCATTATAATGAGTCAGAGTATTCTAAAAAAACTCTGCAATTCTGGTAGAACTCATTACATTAGTCTAGATGACATCAATCTACACCCAATATAATTAGATGACAGCTCTTTTTTTTTTTTTTGTTAGAAATTAAAAATTTCAACATGTTTATGTTATATTCTCTTCCAAAATCAATATCAGTTGATTTAATTCTCCTTTCAATGGATCAGATTATTTTCAGTCTAAAAGTTATTTGTTTTAAAGTCAATACAATTTAGAATTTATTTCTTTTAAATTCCCACAATCCCTTTGGACGTCAGAAACCAGTCACTCAACTTCTCGCTGAAGTTCATAAAATAAATCCTCTTCCATCTGTTTGCACCCAAATCAACCTAAATTTTACTTTTCAATTTCACTCTTGGTTTAAGTTTGATAAATGCATATGCTCAGCAGAGTTTTACAGGTTTCAGTAATCCTATTGATTCCGAACCCGTTTCAAACATGTTACTTTGTTAGTATAAAAATACCTAATGTTGTAGCCATTTTCCGCTTCTCAGCTCCAAAGCCTTCATGATTCTGAACCTTTCTGAGAGAGATCAGGAGATGATTGATGAAGGCCTTTGATGATGTCTTTGTCAGACGAGTGATTTGCACAGTTCGATTGTCTCCTCCTCAGATCTGACCCCTCTCCTCTCCGTTTTCCCTTTTCTCTTCCACACCTCCTCGTGAGATGCATCCTTCCTCCTTTTCCCTCAAGCTGCTCACTCCAGGCCATAAACTCCTAATGGACTTACAGGATAGTGCGTGAAAAACAGTCTCTGTAACAAGAACAAGCTACGCCATCCCAATGTCACAGTCTGCTCCACCCCTCCTTGGGTGCACCACCATGTTTGTGTGGGTGGGGGGAAAAATAGAATGGTACTTGTATCAGAAGATCCGTTCACATGCAGATGATGTTTGCATACGCAGATAAGGCCAGAATCCTGTGCAGTCCATGGGGCAGATCTGAACACGGCCATGATGATTCCAGGTGCTTGAAGAACTCCATCATCTCCACTCTCAGAAGGCCATCCGCATGCTTCGAACTCAGAATTGATCAAGATCTCATTCAAAATAAACAAAACAAACAAGTTAGTTCTTATTCAGATTTTATCTTGGGTTGGAACATCAAACTCTGCTTTGATTAAGTTGCACACAAAATAATTCCCCAATCAACTTAATGTTTCAATTTCCTTTCAATTAGGGTGCAATTATTTATATATATATATATATATATATATATATATATATATATATATATATATATATATATATATATATATATATTAGTATTATTTATTTATTATTATTATTATTATTTATTTATTTATTTATTTTTAAACAAAAGTCCCTCTATCTAAAATAATTCTCTTAGGGAAGAACCACAACCTTTCAATTAAACACACTAAGTCAATTGAATTTATGCAAAAAGGAAAAGTCACCTCAAAGAGTCTTTTACATGTCTTTAACATAACTTTTATGAATTTTCATGTCTACATTAGCAAGATTTGTCTTCTATAGCATGTTTGATCTGTCTTTTGCTAAATTTAATTCAGCATCAAAGCAGTTAGTTTAATTTATTTTACTTTTTTACTTTTTAAGTCTTAACCTCTAGTTTATTTTCCCCAATTTGTAGATGTATAATTAATTATGTAGCAATAATTTACTTCCACAAATTTAATCAAAGTTGTTTGATAGATTTATTTTATGCTTGTTCTAATTTATACTTTTTATAATTTAGTAACTAAATATTAATGTTTAAGCTTAATGCTTCTGAAATTTAATAATTTTCCCCAGCGTTATTAGCAAAGTACATCCCACTGCATTCAACCACTAGATGTCACTCTCACACATTCACAGATTTCATCACACATATGTGTCATATGCAATGAAAATCTGGGCTTTTACTTATTCGCATGCGCTATAACACATAAAATATGTGTAGTTGCAACCAAGCTTCTCTTAACTCTCTTTCTCTCTCTACCTTTCCTACTTCCTCCAGGTTTTCTATCTTCATTGCCCCCTTAATAGACACCTGATAATCATATCCTTTCTCTCTGTCTGGAGTCTCTGTTTGGTGTTGCTTTCTCCATATCCCTGTATTCTCGACCTCTATTCTCTGCTCCTGCTTGTCCCCACTTTTCCTTTTCAAGCTCTCTTTCAAGTCTAGGCATCTGAAGCGCTCTGCTTGATCCTGGTCTCCCTGGTGTAGAGCTATTGTTATCTTCTCTCTCTGCATTGTCATCTTCTGCTCTCTCACCTGTCTTCTCCACTTCAACCGCTAGATGTCCTCCTCGCACTTCCATTTCTCCTGTCAGCACTTTCATCAGGGGCATCTGTGCTGCTCTCTTCATTACAAGCTGCTTCTTAGTCTTTCTGTCTGTATTTGGGGCATACGGAGGTGGCAAATCTGGATAAATTTTCTGCACACAAGGAGCTGTAGGGACCTTTGGAGAGTAAAGCTTTTCTTCATTTTTTTTTTCTAATTTTGATTTGTCATTCAATGTAAAAGTACCAATTTTCTTTTCTTTGTTTTTCCTTAATACTGCAGCTGTAACCACCAGCCTTGACCATTTTCTGTGCTCTGCTTCCAGTTTTTCCCCTTTATTTTCATGTGCTCTTTTTTGTAACCTTGTTACTTTTTCCCCATTGTGTCTATCAATTGCTTCTTGAGCTAATTTTTCTTTTAGACCCACTTTCTGAAACAGAGACCCAGTCTGAAACATAACATTAGTCCCAAAATGTTCTATCATTTCTTTTTTGCAAGTCTCTAATTCTTGCTGGCGTGCTTTGATTTCTTTAGGTCCCAATTGAGTCATAATGATTTCACTCATTTTTTCCCATTGCTTCCCCAGAGTCACCTCAAACTCTTGATCAAATTCCTCATCCATGATTGCTTTCCTCTGATACAGTAGGTGTTTAGATTTCAAAAAGTCCTGTCTTTCCCTATTTAATGCTCTCCCTATTCTTTCCTACTGTTTGATTTAGAGTCAAATTGGCTGTTTTTATAGTGGTTCTCCACTACCCCCGCAGACAAAGGGATTTTACAGTTTTCAACTTCCACACACCCCCTTAGTGCTGTCTTCTGTGTGGCAATCGGAATTTTGGAAAAAGGACCACTATGCAGGTAATTATGAGTTGGTGGTCATGGACCAAACGCTACGACCTTCTTTAATGACCATATGCGGGACCCGATTCAAGTTTCTTACCTAAAGACGATGTCTATGGGCAGTGTTTCCAAGATAAGCAGACCACCTGACGGAAGGCTCCCACAGATCCTTCGGCCTCCACTAGGACCTCTGGACAGGACCCTAAAGCGAGCGAGAGCGCGGACGCTGGCTGTGGAGCAAACTTTGACTCTTCCTGTGCTGTCTGGCTTACTTATGGCATCTACAGCTGCTCGTTGGTCTAGGGGATGATTCTCGCTTTGGGTGCGAGAGGTCCCGGGTTCAAGCGTTTAAAGCGATTTAAATTGATCATGGCATCATGTTCTGCTGGAGTGAGGAAAATTTCTCTGGGGAAAGTGCCAATTACCCTGGCAACATTGTGCTGTTGGGAATATATGAAACCAAGAGAAGAAGTTCAAGAGACCGGTTTTAAACTGTGTTTCAAGACATGTCTCTTTACTTCCTGCTCATGGCAGTTTATCGGTGGTGAAAATCAACATGAACAACTTAAGATGTGTAGGATAGGCGTAACTATGCTTGTGCTGTTTTACACTGTGCACAACACGTGAAAATTGCAGAAAGTCAGAGAAGAGAGAATACAATGCGCCTTTATTGTAGAAAGACGCTGACATTTACCATCCCCACAAGGAGTACTTCGAGAATTTCATGGAGCCTGTTGTTTACTGATTGATGAGGGGGAGAGCGCGGACGCAGTCCCCCACTACCATAAATTGTGCAGCCGAGATTCCCACATTGGGGAATTCGGCAGAGGTCAGCGCTGGTCTGTGTGCAATCAAAGGGACCTACTCTGCCAGGTAATTATGAGTTGTGGTGGGCATGTGACCAAACGCTACCGACCCTTTCTTTAATGACCATATGCGGGCAACCGATTCAAGTTTCTCTACCTAAAGACGATTGGCCTGGGCAGTGTTCCAAGATAAGCAAGACCACCTGAACGGAAGTCTCCCACATGATCCCTGGCCTCCACTAGGAGCTCTGGACAGACCCTAAAGCGAGAGAGCGCGGACGCTGGCTGTGGAGGCAAACTTTGACTCTTCCTGTGCTGTCTGGCTTACTATGTCATCCAGCTGGCTCGTTGGTCTAGGGGTATGATTCTCGCTTTGGGTGCGAGAGGTCCTGGGTTCAACTCCCGGACGAGCCCTGTTTAGTAACTTGAAATTTTTTATTACCCACCATGTTCTGCTCGAGTGAGGAAAATTTCTCTGGGAAAGTGCCAATTACCCTGGCACATTGTGCTGTGGGGAATATATGAAACCAAGAGAAGAATTCAAGAGACCGGTTTCAAACTGTGTTTCAAGACACGTCTCTTTACTTCCTGCTCATGGCAGTTTATCGGTGGTGAAAATCAACATGAACAACTTAAGATGTGTAGGATAGCGTAACTATGCTTATGTTTTTACACTGTGCCACAACACGTGAAAATTGCAGAAAGTCAGAGAAGAGAACAACAATGCGCCTTTAATTGTAGAAAGACGCTGACATTTACCATCCCCAACAAGGAGTACTTCGTAGAATTTCATGGAGCCTGTTGTTTACTGATTGATGAGGGGGAGCGGCGGACGCAGTCCCCCACTACCATAAATTGTGCAGCGAGATTCCACATTTGGGATTCGCAGAGGTCAGTGCTGTCGTGTGCAATGAAAGGACCTACTCTGCCAGGTAATATTGATTGTGGTGGTCATGTGACCAAACGCTACCGACCCTTTCTAATGACCATATGCGGGCACCGATTCAATTTCTCTACCTAAAGACGATTGTTTGGGCAGTGTTCCCAAGATAAGCAAGACCACCTGAACGGAAGTCTCCCCACATGATCCCTGGCCCTCCACTAGGAGCTCTGGACAGACCCTAAAGCTGAGAGAGCGCGGACGCTGGCTGTGGAGGCAAACTTTGACTCTTCCTGTGCTGTCTGGCTTACTACGTCATCCAGCTGGCTCGTTGGTCTAGGGGTATGATTCTCGCTTCGGGTGCGAGAGGTCCCGAGTTCAAATCCCGGACGAGCCCTGTGTAGCGATTTGAAATATTGATCATGCATCATGTTCTGCTGGAGTGAGGAAAATTTCTCTGGGAAAGTGCCAATAACCCTGGCACATTGTGCTGTGGGGAATATATGAAACCAAGAGAAGATTCAAGAGACCAGTTTCAAACTGTGTTTCAAGACATGTCTCTTTACTTCCTGCTCATGGCAGTTTATCGGTGGTGAAAATCAACATGAACCACTTAAGATGTGTAGGATAGGCGTAACTATGCTTGATGCTGTTTTACACTGTGCACAACACGTGAAAATTGCAGAAAGTCAGAGAAGAAGAATACAATGCGCCTTTTAATTGTAGAAAGACGCTGACATTTACCATCCCCAACAAGGAGTACTTCGTAGAATTTCATGGAGCCTGTTGTTTACTGATTGATGAGGGGGAGAGCGCGGACGCAGTCCCCCACTACCATAAATTGTGCAGCCGAGATTCCCACATTTGGGGAATTCGCAGAGGTCAGCGCTGTCAGTGTGCAATGAAAAGGGCCTCGCCCTGACGATCCGCCTACTGATCACGAGTGCATCTCTGCCAGGTAAGTATGACCTTGCATTGGTCATGTGACCAAAGGCAAACGACCCTTTCTTTCATGACCATATATGGGGACCGCCTCAAGGTTCTCTGCCTAAAGACACTTGCCTGAGCACACCTGGGCAGAGTTCCCGAGATACGGAAGGCTCCCACCTGATCCCTGGCCTCCACTAGGACCTCTGGACAGACAAGGTTCAGCCCCTAAAGCGAGAGAGCGCAGACGCTGGCTGCGGAAGCAAATTTTGACTCTTCCTGTGCAGTCTGGCTTACTTTGTCATCCAGCTGGCTCACATTGTTATCCAGCTGGCTCGTTGGTCTAGGGGTATGATTCTCGCTTAGGGTGCGAGAGGTCCCGGGTTCAAATCCCGGACGAGCCCTGTGTAGCGATTTAAAATTATTGATCATGCATCATGTTCTGCTGGAGTGAGGAAAATTTCTCTGGGAAAGTGCCAATTACCCTGGCACATTGTGCTGTGGGGAATATATGAAACCAAGAGAAGAATTCAAGAGACCAGTTTCAAACTGTGTTTCAAGACACGTCTCTTTACTTCCTGCTCATGGCAGTTTATCGGTGGTGAAAATCAACATGAACAACTTAAGATGTGTAGGATAGGCGTAACTATGCTTATGCTGTTTTACACTGTGCACAACACGTGAAAATTGCAGAAAGTCAGAGAAGAAGAATACAATGCGCCTTTTAATTGTAGAAAGACGCTGACATTTACCATCCCCAACAAGGAGTACTTGGTAGAATTTCATGGAGCCTGTTGTTTACTGATTGATGAGGGGGAGAGCGCGGACGCTAGTCCCCCACTACCATAAATTGTGCAGCCGAGATTCCCACATTTGGGGAATTCGCAGAGGTCAGCGCTGTCAGTGTGCAATGAAAGAGCCTCGCCCTGGACGATCCACCTACTTGATCACGAGTGCATCTCTGCCAGGTAAGTATGACTTGCGTTGGTCATGTGAACAAAGACAAGCGACCCTTTCTTTCATGACCATATATGGGGACCGCCTCAAGGTTCTCTGCCTAAAGACACTTGCCTGAGCACACCTGGGCAGAGTTCCCGAGATACGGAAGGCTCCCACCTGATCCCTGGCCTCCACTAGCACCTCTGGACAGACAAGGTTCAGCCCCTAAAGCGAGAGAGCGCAGACGCTGGCTGCGGAAGCAAATTTTGACTCTTCCTGTGCAGTCTGGCTTACTTTGTCATCCAGCTGGCTCACATTGTCATCCAGCTGGCTCGTTGGTCTAGGGGTATGATTCTCGCTTAGGGTGCGAGAGGTCCCGGGTTCAAATCCCGGACGAGCCCTGTGTAGCGATTTAAAATTATTGATTACCACCATGTTCTGCTCGAGTGAGGAAAATTTCTCTGGGAAAGTGCCAATTACCCTGGCACATTGTGCTGTGGGGAATATATGAAACCAAGAGAAGAATTCAAGAGACCGGTTTCAAACTGTGTTTCAAGACATTTCTCTTTACTTCCTGCTCATGGCAGTTTATCGGTGGTGAAAATCAACATGAACAACTTAAGATGTGTAGGATAGGCGTAACTATGCTTGTGCTGTTTTACACTGTGCACAACACGTGAAAATTGCAGAAAGTCAGAGAAGAAGAATACAATGCGCCTTTTAATTGTAGAAAGACGCTGACATTTACCATCCCCAACAAGGAGTACTTCGTAGAATTTCATGGAGCCTGTTGTTTACTGATTGATGAGGGGGAGAGCGCGGACGCAGTCCCCCACTACCATAAATTGTGCAGCCGAGATTCCCACATTTGGGGAATTCGCAGAGGTCAGTGCTGTCTGTGTGCAATGAAAGGACCTACTCTGCCAGGTAATTATGAGTTGTGGTGGTCATGTGACCAAACGCTACCGACCCTTTCTTTAATGACCATATGCGGGCACCGATTCAAGTTTCTCTACCTAAAGACGATTGGCCTGGGCAGTGTTTCCAAGATAAGCAAGACCACCTGAACGGAAGGCTCCCACATGATCCCTGGCCTCCACTAGGACCTCTGGACAGACCCTAAAGCGAGAGAGCGCGGACGCTGGCTGTGGAGGCAAACTTTGACTCTTCCTGTGCTGTCTGGCTTACTATGTCATCCAGCTGGCTCGTTGGTCTAGGGGTATGATTCTCGCTTAGGGTGCGAGAGGTCCCGGTTCAACTCCCGGACGAGCCCTGTGTAGCTAACTTGAAATTTTTATTATCAGCATCATGTTCTGCTCGAGTGAGGAAAATTTCTCTGGGAAAGTGCCAATTACCCTGGCACATTGTGCTGTGGGGAATATATGAAACCAAGAGAAGAATTCAAGAGACCGGTTTCAAACTGTGTTTCAAGACATTTCTCTTTACTTCCTGCTCATGGCAGTTTATCGGTGGTGAAAATCAACATGAACAACTTAAGATGTGTAGGATAGGCGTAACTATGCTTGTGCTGTTTTACACTGTGCACAACACGTGAAAATTGCAGAAAGTCAGAGAAGAAGAATACAATGCGCCTTTTAATTGTAGAAAGACGCTGACATTTACCATCCCCAACAAGGAGTACTTCGTAGAATTTCATGGAGCCTGTTGTTTACTGATTGATGAGGGGGAGAGCGCGGACGCAGTCCCCCACTACCATAAATTGTGCAGCCGAGATTCCCACATTTGGGGAATTCGCAGAGGTCAGTGCTGTCTGTGTGCAATGAAAGGACCTACTCTGCCAGGTAATTATGAGTTGTGGTGGTCATGTGACCAAACGCTACCGACCCTTTCTTTAATGACTATATGCGGGCACCGATTCAAGTTTCTCTACCTAAAGACGATTGGCCTGGGCAGTGTTCCCAAGATAAGCAAGACCACCTGAACGGAAGTCTCCCACATGATCCCTGGCCTCCACTAGGAGCTCTGGACAGACCCTAAAGCGAGAGAGCGCGGACGCTGGCTGTGGAGGCAAACTTTGACTCTTCCTGTGCTGTCTGGCTTACTATGTCATCCAGCTGGCTCGTTGGTCTAGGGGTATGATTCTCGCTTTGGGTGCGAGAGGTCCCGGGTTCAACTCCCGGACGAGCCCTGTTTAGTAACTTGAAATTTTTTATTACCCACCATGTTCTGCTCGAGTGAGGAAAAATTTCTCTGGGAAAGTGCCAATTACCCTGGCACATTGTGCTGTGGGGAATATATGAAACCAAGAGAAGAATTCAAGAGACCGGTTTCAAATTGTGTTTCAAGACATTTCTCTTTACTTCCTGCTCATGGCAGTTTATCGGTGGTGAAAATCAATATGAACAACTTAAGATGTGTAACTATGCTTGTGCTGTTTTACACTGTGCACAACACGTGAAAATTGCAGAAAGTCAGAGAAGAAGAATACAATGCGCCTTTTAATTGTAGAAAGACGCTGACATTTACCATCCCCAACAAGGAGTACTTCGTAGAATTTCATGGAGCCTGTTGTTTACTGATTGATGAGGGGGAGAGCGCGGACGCAGTCCCCCACTACCATAAATTGTGCAGCCGAGATTCCCACATTTGGGGAATTCGCAGAGGTCAGTGCTGTCTGTGTGCAATGAAAGGACCTACTCTGCCAGGTAATTATGAGTTGTGGTGGTCATGTGACCAAACGCTACCGACCCTTTCTTTAATGACCATATGCGGGCACCGATTCAAGTTTCTCTACCTAAAGACGATTGTTCTGGGCAGTGTTTCCAAGATAAGCAAGACCACCTGAACGGAAGTCTCCCACATGATCCCTGGCCTCCACTAGGAGCTCTGGACAGACCCTAAAGCGAGAGAGCGCGGACGCTGGTTGTGGAGGCAAACTTTGACTCTTCCTGTGCTGTCTGGCTTACTATGTCATCCAGCTGGCTCGTTGGTCTAGGGGTATGATTCTCGCTTCGGGTGCGAGAGGTCCCGGGTTCAAATCCCGGACGAGCCCTGTGTAGCGATTTAAAATTATTGATCATGCATCATGTTTCTGCTGGAGTGAGGAAAATTTCTCTGGGAAAGTGCCAATTACCCTGGCACATTGTGCTGTGGGGAATATATGAACCAAGAGAAGAATTCAAGAGACCAGTTTGAAACTGTGTTTCAAGACATGTCTCTTTACTTCCTGCTCATGGCAGTTTATCGGAGGTGAAAATCAACATGAACAACTTAAGATGTGTAGGATAGGCGTAACTATGCTTGTGCTGTTTTACACTGTGCACAACACGTGAAAATTGCAGAAAGTCAGAGAAGAAGAGTACAATGCGCCTTTTAATTGTAGAAGACGCTGACATTTACCATCCCCAACAATGAGTACTTCATAGATTTTCATTGAGCCTGTTGTTTACTGATTAATGAGGGGGAGAGCGCGGACGCAGTCCCCTACTACCATAAATTGTGCAGCCGAGATTCCCACATTTGGGGAATTCGCAGAGGTCAGCGCTGTCAGTGTGCAATGAAAGGGCCTCGCCCTGGACGATCCGCCTACTTGATCACGAGTGCATCTCTGCCAGGTAAGTATGACTTGCGTTGGTCATGTGACCAAAGGCAAACGACCCTTTCTTTCATGACCATATATGGGGACCGCCTCAAGGTTCTCTGCCTAAAGACACTTGCCTGAGCACACCTGGGCAGAGTTCGAAGGCTCCCACCTGATCCCTGTCCTCCACTAGGACCTCTGGACAGACAAGGTTCAGCCCCTAAAGCGAGAGAGCGCAGACGCTGGCTGCGGAAGCAAATTTTGACTCTTCCTGTGCAGTCTGGCTTACTTTGTCATCCAGCTGGCTCACATTGTCATCCAGCTGGCTCGTTGGTCTAGGGGTATGATTCTCGCTTAGGGTGCGAGAGGTCCCGGGTTCAAATCCCGGACGAGCCCTGTGTAGCGATTTAAAATTATTGATCATGCATCATGTTCTGCTGGAGTGAGGAAAATTTTCTCTGGGAAAGTGCCAATTACCCTGGCACATTGTGCTGTGGGGAATATATGAAACCAAGAGAAGAATTCAAGAGACCAGTTTCAAACTGTGTTTCAAGACACGTCTCTTTACTTCCTGCTCATGGCAGTTTATCGGTGGTGAAAATCAACATGAACAACTTAAGATGTGTAGGATAGGCGTAACTATGCTTATGCTGTTTTACACTGTGCACAACACGTGAAAATTGCAGAAAGTCAGAGAAGAAGAATACAATGCGCCTTTTAATTGTAGAAAGACGCTGACATTTACCATCCCCAACAAGGAGTACTTCGTAGAATTTCATGGAGCCTGTTGTTTACTGATTGATGAGGGGGAGAGCGCGGACGCAGTCCCCAACTACCATAAATTGTGCAGCCGAGATTCCCACATTTGGGGAATTCGCAGAGGTCAGTGCTGTCTGTGTGCAATGAAAGGACCTACTCTGCCAGGTAATTATGAGTTGTGGTGGTCATGTGACCAAACGCTACCGACCCTTTCTTTAATGACTATATGCGGGCACCGATTCAAGTTTCTCTACCTAAAGACGATTGTTCTGGGCAGTGTTTCCAAGATAAGCAAGACCACCTGAACGGAAGGCTCCCACATGATCCCTGGCCTCCACTAGGACCTCTGGACAGACCCTAAAGCGAGAGAGCGCGGACGCTGGCTGTGGAGGCAAACTTTGACTCTTCCTGTGCTGTCTGGCTTACTATGTCATCCAGCTGGCTCGTTGGTCTCTAGGGGTATGATTCTCGCTTTGGGTGCGAGAGGTCCCGGGTTCAACTCCTGGACGAGCCCTGTTTAGTAACTTGAAATTTTTTATTACCCACCATGTTCTGCTCGAGTGAGGAAAATTTATCTGGGAAAGTGCCAATTACCCTGGCACATTGTGCTGTGGGGAATATATGAAACCAAGAGAAGAAATTCAAGAGACCGGTTTCAAATTGTGTTTCTCCCTGCTGAGATCGTCATTAAAACTCGTTCAGTTGGCAATATGTCTCTTGGTCATTTTGAATACGCATTGGACGCCTTAAAGTCCTACAAATTGGTGACCCCGACGTGATGACTCTAAGAGACTCCTAAGAGATTCCTAAATTCAACACACAGAGGCGGCGCCGCCCTTTCAAAAGGTAAGCAGAAACACTTTTAATTAAATTCTGCATTGTGTTACATTAAATCAAGTGTTGAATTGGGGTTTCTCTATAGAACCGTCGATTATTTTATACAGATTTTGAAGATTAAAGAGAAAAAAGCGATCTTTTCCGGTTTCCAAAATTTTGACTGCAGGGAGAAATCAGCAGTGGAGGTAGGAAAATACTTTGTGATATGTAAGCTGTGTAAGCAAAATACTAGCGCAAACTTGTGATAAGTAAAGGTATAAAGAAAATATTCGTGATATGTAAGCTTCGTGATAAGCAAAATACCTAGCGAAACTTCGTGATAAGTAAAAGGTAATAAAGGAAAAATACTTGTGATATGTAAGCTTCGTGATAAGCAAAATACCTAGCGCAAACTTCGTGTGATAAGTAAAGGTATAAAGGAAAAATACTTCGTGATATGTAAGCTTCGTGATAAGCAAAATACCTAGCGCAAACTTTGTGATAAGTAAAAGGTATAAAAAAGGAAAAATACTTTTGTGATAGTAAGCTTCGTGATAAGCAAAATACCTAGCGCAAACTTCGTGATAAGTAAAAGGTATAAAGGAAAAATACTTCGTGATATGTAAGCTTCGTGATAAGCAAAATACCTAGCGCAAAACTTCTGATAAGTAAAAGGTATAAAGGAAAAATACTTGTGATATGTAAGCTTCGTGATAAGCAAAATACCTAGCGCAAACTTCGTGAAGTAAAAGGTATAAAGGAAAAATACTTCGATATGTAAGCTTCGTGATAAGCAAAATACCTAGCGCACAACTTGTGATAAGTAAAAGGTATAAAGGAAAAATACTTCGTGATGATAGCTAATTGAAAGCTTCGTGAAAAGCAAAATACCTAGCGCAAACTTCGTGATAAGTAAAAGGTATAAAGAAAATATTTTGTGATAAGAAGAAAATACTTCATGAAAAAGCATGTAATGGTGTGTGAGGACAAAGCTCACGAGCCATAAACTGTGTTGACAATTGAGAGAAATTTAGCAGACCGTTTTCAAAAGCCCCAGTTCTGACGAGGATTGGTGGAAGTTGAA